>OY978024.1:4549940-5944793 GCA_963854515.1 Pandemis heparana
GATTGATAAAAATGCAAATAGGTACAGGCAAAAAGTAAGTAATCAGTAAAAAGTTGCAGTAAAAATAATTGTTATAATAACAGTATTCGTGCTTCATTCACACAAAGAGCGTTTTCGTATCGACGTATCTAAATACGTATGCAATGATGGAAACATAGGGCGAAATTATTGGGAATATATTTTTTGGTTTATCATTTGAGCGAGCAGCGAGCTACATGCACTTAATAAATTCAGAGTAAAATTTGGACCTACCATATATATCTACTCTGGAGATAGTTGTACTATTTAGTTAAATTTTAGGATATACCCATTCATATTTCCGCAAATTAAATATTCAAACCGTGGAATCCAGAGTAGTTGCACTTTGTACAATTGTTGCTTTACATCTCGAGCTCGTGTGGATAAATTTTAAAAACAATAGCAGTCTTATCTCTTATTATATATTGAGTATGTTTCTTTTCTTATTAATGAAAGTGGATGGCAATTAAGCAGGAGTGTCACTAATTGTTAAGTGAGCCTCACCACCCATGAATACTCGGAATACGAGATTATTAGGTACATAATGAGGTACGGTTCATATAAAATTCCTACATCGTAGATTTGCCAGTATTTTCACCGGCAGTCTTTCTGTTCATGACAGAATACAGCAGCCCAAGCACTGCGGCTTGGATGTTATGTTCCACTTGATTATGTTATTTAAAAGTAAGTTTATAACTACGTACCCAAACGTGTATTTTTTAGGTATATTTTGTATCATGAACGCGCGTTTAAAAAGCGTGGTGTACACATGCCCTAAAATACGTCTAGCGACAAAATAGACGTTCGCGTTCACAGTCAGTGGGGCAAACGTCCAAGTCCATTAATAAAATTGAATCAGACGGACATTCCGAAGCACAATATGTGCACGTGTGGAAATAAATAAAGAGACGGTATGTCCGAAAATTGGGGAAGTCGACTTGTTTGGAGTTGGACGCAATGACGCCAGTAATCGAACAAATAAAACGCAGTAAGCAGAAATGCGGAATAAAATTGACACGGAAGCCGTATCGCAAATAAACTACAATTGTAATTTTCACGTCTCATGCTCAAAAAGTTCGACTTTATGCTGGATGTAGGCTGCATAAAATGGCATTTTATGCTCTTGTGCATAAAGTAAAATCTTCGTCTAAGACCAAGACAATCGGGTGCCAATAGCCACAAACAATCACTAAAACTTTACGACAGCATATTTTGTTTATTTTTTAAGTTTTTTTTTTTATTATAATCTGGGGTCTATTAAACTGTTTAATTAGTACCTAAAACTAGGTAACAAATGTGACAAGTTATTATTGAAACAAATAAGTACATGAAAAATAAAACTTTTTAAAATATAAACCAACACCTGCCTATTCGAATCTTACCGCAGTATCACGTTTAAAAAAAAAGAAAAAAAAAAGTTAATTGGCTGGAATTCAGAATTGTCCTATTTTCTGTTAGTAGGATTTATGTTGCAATTTGTTACTGTTTTACGATTAATATTCAATAATTTCGTCAAGTGAAGAGGAAATAACACTGACTCCTAACACAGTCAATTTGCCAGGAAAAACCATTAAATACATATATCGAATTGTTCCAATGTACATTTAATTTTAATTATTTTTTTTTGAAATGTTTTTGTTTTGTTTCTTCGCAATCTAAGTGAAAAGCAGAGTGTATAACTCGTTCATAAAACCCATTTTCCCCTCGACGTGTCTATCCACCCTCGCCGTACCGGCTCGGGTGGCTATATGAACGTCTTGGGTAAAATGATTTGTTTTATGCTCTTGTTGTACAATCTACTATTGGATGTGTGCAGCGTACCTTATATTCAAATATCTACAGTAAAATGTTTGGTATTCTGTAATATGTATACATTATGCATTAGGTATTTAAACGAGCAGTTCTTCTGGATGACACGATGACCTCGCAAATGGTTCTAATGATTGCGACGAAAGTCTAGAAATCGATTTATCGTGGACTTTATTCTAAAAAATATTACAGGTACTACCTATTATTATTTGGTGGCGTCATCTGTTGTCGAGTAGGTGAATAACATTAGGAATTGCTACTTATAAATACTATACTAACACTACTACTAGGTATAGTAACGGCACTGCTACACCGCGTGGCTCATGGTGGAAATTAAATTGAAAAACGCCGATATAAGTTCCATCGCCCTGTGATAAATACAATCGATATCTTTATAAAGAAAGAAAGAAAAAGTTTATTTATGACAATCACAGTAGGTAATTAAAAACAAAAACACATTAAAAACTACATAAAATTGACATAAAATTATAAGTGAATTATAAGTGAAGTAATTATAAGTGAATTTGGAATTTTTTATTTAGTGGTATTTATTTATTATTCAATCAATATACATATTGACAAAAAAAATGAAACTATGATTAAATTAAAAACTAAACTTAAACTAACTATAAAAAGTTATAAGTTATAAAAGTTGTATTTCAAGTCAAGTTTTGAGTGCTCTTTTTAAAGTACGAAGGTACATAATTAATGAAATTTCAATTCTTGTCTGTAATGTCTCTCTTCCCGAATAAAAATAATATTTGTTCAAACAATTATCATTGCTCACGAAAAACTAAGGCGTAGGTGGAGAGGCTGAGACTTTCTTTTGTATTAGATTTATCATGCCTAATAAAACACAGGCGATCCTTTGTCTCTTTTATTGTCGTAGACAATAACAAGGACAGCTTTAAAGCTGTTGATAACGTTTATACTGAAATTCATGAAGTTAATAAAAAACGGTTCAGGGAGCAAGTTATGACTAGCATTTTGTTACAAATAAAGCGAGCTACGTTTTCTACTATGAAAAAATAATGTGAAATAAAGACAAAGCATTTCTAAGAGCGGGCGCGCTCCTAATTTTTTTCACTTTCTTGAAAAAATGGTAATAAAGAGACAGAGAGATGGTACAAGCAAGGTACCAACTAGGTAATACTAAAATAGAGGGACGATAAAAAGCAAATTAATTTGGAAGATTATTTGACCGGAGCTCCGTCGAAAACCAGCAGGACAGACTGTAGTAGGACCACAGACCGGGCAACAGAGGGCCTGTTCATTCGAAAGCGAATACTGTACCGATAGCAAAGTGAAATTTCAGTTGAGTCCTTCATTTAGCCGGTAATACATATGTTAAAAGCAATAAACAAAGTTATACATACCTACATGAACTTCTGAATAAAATATGCACATTCATTCGTGTTATTAGCAAAACTGAAATAGTATTTTATCTGACTTGTGTGAAAAGCGTTTTCTATGAAATGCTCTGTCATCCCAGCATGCATAGCGCGGGCAAACGGAACAGGCAAAGCCATTAATAAAATTAAATTAGTGGCCTGTATCGGACAACAATACACTTGCGAACACAAAGCAATTCCACCCGTAAAAAGAATCTAACTCCGAACCAAATCCATTCAATAGTGGCCGGACCGTTCGATGAAAGCTAACTCTCCCTCTCCAACCACTGCTATCAGATAAGGACGGCACTATCATTCAATTTGCTTGTTAATTTTGAATTGTAGCTCGAACTCCACCCTTACATTGAATTAAGCCTGCGCGTAACTTTTGTCCGACAAAGGTTATTACATTTTATTAATCGCAGTTTTCATTCATAAAATATGTCTTTGATAGACCGAGTTTAGTACCTAAGGGTAGAATTTAAGATGTCTGTAATTATAGTAATATTCGTATTGTGCCTGTGTAATACCTATCAGATTGAGGATTGGAAACATTGTACTATCTGCTAGGTACTACTTAGTAACAGCTGAATTATTCCACGGCACTCGAGACGTCTCGAAACTATAAACTTCATAAGCGGCTTATTTTATAGACCATTAAAGATCAAGCTGTAATTTCCAACATTTGTAAGAGCAATGGTGACTAATGCGAGGCAAAATGCGCATAACATTGTAAATTATGTTCGTTTTCAATAAAACATGCTCATATTGTTAAATTAAAAGTGATAGAATAATTTATCTAAAAATTCGTACCGTTTTAATTGGCTTGTCATTCCAATTTTAATCAAGCGAAACTGTTCTGCTCTATCATCTGTAGCTGGAGCAACTCTTTCAAAGTGTCGGCCGTAAATACGATACCTAAAGAAATAAACGAATGAATGTAGAAACGCGTGGAACGTCGGGGCTGAAACAGCACGCAACCCCGGTCTTTCTCATTGTTCACTTCACGCAAACATTGTTTCCCAATTTCCCGCCGTACCGCAGGCAATGTTCCCGGTGTCCTGTGTACCTGTTTATAGTAACTCGTGTAGGTACCAACATAAAAGTTCTCATTACGAGGCGTAAGGTCGAGTGCCGGCGCCGCGTCAATGGGAGTCTGCTGGAGGCCTGTTTATATCACAATAAAACTGTTTTACGAGTACGTGCGCCATTCTCTAACGTACGGGATGCGTAAACTAATTTTTTATTGCTTTCCGTAATGATGTTGCCGAAATACAATCAACTTTGGCGTGACGGCCGAGTTTCAAACTGGTGACCTATTTTGGTAGATAAGTATGCAAGAATATAATTATATCAGCAAGGGTATATCAGACTGATACCTATCAACATTTTCTTTGTACTGTAATGTATGTAATGCGCATTTCGGAGCCGACACCCTTATCACGAAGATTGCCGCTAACTTCTATGGAACAGAAGTTTACATTTGACTAAATGATCATTTAACAAACTTTAAATATCTGATAAACCGTAAACTTTTTAAAAACTCATAAAACAAACCTAACCTAACCTAATGAGAGCCACGCGTAAATGTTTTTAGATTTTTAGAAAAGTTCACAGTTTATAAGATATTTAAATTTTGTCAAATGATCATTTTGTAAAATGATGCTTTTGTCAATGATTTTTAGGTCAAATGGAAGGACACCGGTAAACTGAGCGAAGACTTACTAAGTTTATCAAGATTATGCCACACGCGACGTAAAAAATATACCATTTGCCACTTCTCTACTGTTTGTACAAACAGTATTACCCAATGAAAATGGTACGTTTCATGCCTCGTGCAGTAATGCTAGTCGTTTGATGCTTGCGGTGCATACGCTTCACTATTTGCTCCATAAAACGGCTTTGTTTAGTCATTTCAGCTAATAGTCGGGCCTTTTCATGAATGGTTAAGTTTGAATGAAGCTATACTTGTGAAAATAGCCTGCTAAATTATTATCTTCTAGCTAGGTATACAATGTTTTTAAAGTGTAATAAGTACTAGTATATTGAAACTGAATACTGAGTTATTATGAAATTAGCGTACGTAACTATTAACTCGTGGTATTCGCAAACAAAACAGTAAAAAAAGTTATGATTACAGTCCACTTGTAAATAGAAATTTATTAAGCCCAAAGCACACAGAATGCGGGGCATGCGCCGCTGTTCGGTTTGTTCTCGAGCTTTAATATCCTGCCTACTACGAAACCGTTTCAACATACGCAAATAAACACAACGCTATGTAAAAACATAATGATAACATAGACAAACCTTAACATGCTCGAATAACCCTTGAATCAACAAAAAGTAAATATTATTTTAACGCGAAATCGTGTCTGAACATTTTTCAAGTAAACAAAGTACGACTTCGCAGATGCCCGATACCTCTTCAGCGAATTCACGGTGGCTGGCACACTTCTATGAAAGGGGGCGGGACCCCCAAAACTCCCCACGGTTAATACGTGCTGTCTGGAGGTGACGGGGTCGGTGGCTTTTTGCAACAACAAGATTTCTCAACATCGCAGCGCCCAACTTGGGCTTCGTCATTATTCGCCGAGTCAGTCCGACGCTGCAAAACATAACGCTCAAATCTGTCACAAGAAACGTTGTCATGAATTCTAGACTTTTAATTGGTTTAGAAAGCGTTACGCAAACAACCTGTACCTATTGCTAGGCTTGCTTAAAATGCTAAATCTGCAATGGGACAGGGCTATTTTAATAATAGCTTGATTACTTTATGATTGGTTTAGTAGTTACTTAGCAAAATTTTAAGGTTATCTAACTACCTTGATTAAAATCTAAGTTTATGAGTATAGTAACTAACTTGCGTGCGTTGCTTAGTTAAAGCCACTTACTTTTACCTGCTCCTTTACAAGAAAGTAAAGGATATGGATTTTTTGTTAAAAGATTCTAAAATCATTCAAATAGTTAAGGATACAGATCAGTAGTATCTTGGCTTGAGGCATTCTCTGAGGGTCGCTGGAATGATCTAGGGTTAAAAATAAATCGTTAAACCCAGTTTAGGGATGACAAAAACATTTTAACAGTTCTTAACCCTGGTTTGAAGCTAAAACTCGATTCTATACTCCCTTAAATGGTGGTCGTAAGGCTTGGGCCAATTTCAGTTTAAATGACAAGTGTGCGGATGATTTAGTGGCTTCAGTCTGATGAAGGAAATTGTCAAAGTGACTGGTAAAGATAAACGAATGATAAGTTCACAGAAGCTAAGGAAAGGTTTATGAACAATGAAGACAGAACTTACATTCCAAATAGTTTGCAATTTTTGGCCGTCCCACATGTTGTTCACCGGTCTATTTACGTACCTACCAACGCAATTAGTTCGCCATGGCTTCAAATATATTTAAAGACTGTATAGGCGGCACCTGCATTATGACTAAGAACTATTCTTGCTCTGTGATGCGCCTTTGACGTTTCAGTTTCACATTCTGGTCAAACTCCGATATTAGAAAATCGAATTTCGTTTTGTGCCATCCCGCTCACACTAATAATGTTTAGAAGCGGAGTGGGATGCTACGAATTTCGAACTTGGTAATAGACCCCTTGTAGTCGAATTTCCTTTCGTTAGCAAGGAGATCAAAGTGCTGACCTCATTGTACAAGCTCGCTGAACGTGTACATGTGCTGTGCGTGGCATACAAGATTTTAGGTCTTTGTTACGCTGATCGGAATACACCTTCTATCCCGGGAACAAAAATTTACAGCTTTCCATAGAAGTTTTTCGCAATCATCCCATTGTTAGATTTTCTTTCCGTTGGCACTCAATACCAGACTACCATATTACTAGTTAAGGCCAAATAAAAAGTAAAGATGAAAGAGTGAGGCCGGTTTAAATTACGCCTTGCAGCGTGAACGTGCGCTTATCTCAACCAGATTTACAAAGTTTACAGGAATCGGTTTTAACTTTTTATTTGGTCTGAGGTAAACACATGCAATTGTTTTTCTTAGATTTTTTGCGTATATTTTGGTAGTAGGTATTGGTAATGACATGGAGTCTTTTCGCACGACGCATGAACACGTCATTATTCTTCTAGTTAGGTTGTTTTTCTGCTACGTTGTGCCGACGCGAGCCAAGAATGTAATCCGTGTAATGGGTTCGTAAGTGATGTATCAACGCGCAAAACGGGCCGAATTGTTTCTATTTCCTAACGGTAGCGTTGTTTGTAGGGAAATGTCAAATAATAACAACTCGTGATCTATAAATACAGTTGCTACACGCAATTTTCATTTCGTATTCTGTCTTGCAAAGTTTCAAATTGTTTGAGAGATACGCTGAAAATAATAATTTGCTAAATGAAACGAACTTTCGTCAGCCTGTAACTTAAAAAAAGTGACTACATAACTAAGGCAATATCTTACCAAAATCTTTGGTATTTAAAACAGTTTGTTAAATCAAATTAACTTTAATAACGCCTTACTGAATTATGGTTATTGATTCATCGCCGAAGTAGTTTGGTTAACGACCGAATGGCCTAGTGGTTAGAGAACCTGACTACAAAGCTCGAGGTCCCGGGTTCGATCCCCGGTCGGGGCAGATATTTGTATGAAAAATACGAATGTTTGTTCTCGAGTCTTGGATGTTTAATATGTATTTATCTATATAAGTATTTTTATCCGTTGTTTAGTGCCCATATCACAAGCTTTGCTTAGTTTGGGACTAGATCAATTGGTGTCAATTGTCCCAAGATCATATATATATATATTTTTTTTATAAATATTTTTTTCAGTGTAGTTTATTTAATTTACACAGATTCTGCACTTGCACTGATCACATAATCAAGTCTTTTTATTTATTCAGGAAAATTATAAAATTTGATCCTGTAATGCCTGTTACTATTCAGTAACTAACTGGAGCATAAAATACCTACGTCAAATTTTCAAGTACCTAAACATTAAAAAACTGAAACAATTGATTGAATTCGTTAAATGAAGCGTTACGTTTCAGTTACGTCATTTTACGTATACTCGTTGAGTAGCAAGATAATCGGTTATAGTTCATTAAAAATTGAAATGTTTCAAGCGCGTCGTCATTGCCACGAGTGTACACCGGCTAATTGTCAATGTGTCCATTAATTATTAATTTGGATGCACTGGCTAATAACATTAGTTGAGTTGGCACTCGTGCGGCGTCCCCAGGCTGTTATTGTTCAATATCGCTCGTACCGATGCAAGATTTAATTGTGTTTGTAGCGCAATAGTGACACGCAAACCTGTGTGTTTCATTATAATTATGAATTATAAGTGTACATTTTACATTCAGTGGACGATAAACTGAGCCGCACGAATAATAATAAAAAAGAGAGATGCTTAGCTCCATCTCGCTTATTGTCAGTTGTAGGGCCTTACCATGACATCCTAATTTCGACTCAGTTCAAGTTTTAGCTGTCACTTTTAGTATGTATCTGACAACGAGCGAACCTAAACTGAATCGCAATAAGACGTCATGGTAAGGCCCCAGGTGTAAAGATAGTATATTTGTTAGGTAAAACATAAATAAGATGACGTGTACGTTTTCCAATAAAATCTTACATATTTTTTGTTGAATACCTTTCTGAATGCTTATGTATTCGAGGAAAGTGCTACCGACTGCTTTAAACCTACTTATCGCCAGCTGGCTAGGCTTTGAGTATAGTGCCTTCCTTCCACACAATACATCAGCTAAAATTTAATATCTCAATGTTATTCTAACTGAACATTGAATAAATATCAATTCTGTTACACCTAAAAATAAAAAAATAGCTTTTGCCCGTAGATTCACTCCCGTAAAAGAAAAAAAATCTATAAGAATTTCGAAAATCAGTTCTCAATCACACCTCTATGGTCCCCAAGGAATGTGTCTGCCAAATTTCAATTTCTATCTTCATTTAGACTATCATTGAGTAAATCAGTAAATAGGTAAACAAATATTTTCATATTTTTTAAACACAAAATATCAATTCGTTGATCGTTAATTTAACACCAGATAAGCAATTACCCCACCTGATTGGGTGATTAACTTGGTTCGATTAATTATTTTTAAATTGCGAGAACCAATCAATTTGAAGGGAGGAGGAATTCGTAAATATAATTTCCGTTATTAAAAATGTTAAGAACGTGTCGGTTACAGTGTATAATTACCGATTAATATTATATTAGAACAAGTACGCTGTTTTAAAATTCGCAGAAGTTTACTTCTCACAAATACTTTCAATTTATTTATTATTTAGTATTTTGAGAGCTATCTATAGATACTTGTTGCCTACTTCATTAAAAGATAGGCACTAGCCCTTTTGGCCTTTTTGTTTGTGTCTGTAGATATAGGAAGTATTGCAGGAGATATTCTCTGAACCGAATAAATCATTTATTTTTTACTAATAGCTACGTATTCGTTTGTATAAGTAGGCCCGAAGGCTTCTTCGCTATAGAAACATAAAAAGCTTCGTAGTTTCTTTTATCGTGAGAACTGCAAAAAATACTTTTTTACTAGACTTATATTAAGCCTAGGTCAAAGGAACTATTTGTGCCAAATTTCAAGTCTCTAAGTAAATGCAATCGTTTACATAATTGTGTAACCGTCGGCAGGTTTAAAAATGTCTATGTGTTGTAAAAAGAAAGCATTCAAGCCACGCCCTGTCCAATTAAATGGCATAGAAGAAAATGTTTTTTTTTCTAAACTTTCTCCTAATTCATTGCTGAGTCTGAGTGAAGGTCGACGAAAACAAGTTCGAAGGCTCAGACTTTGCTAACAGTCGGGTTTCGCCTAACAGGGATAGAAAGAAGTGGTTTATACAGTATTTGTGTTATATTAGATGTTGTTCAGGGTACAGACGCAGTAATTGATTTTCTTATTTCTGTTTACGTTCTAGTTCAGAATCAGAATCAGAATCAGAATCGTTTATTGTTTAACTGTGTAGGTTAGGTACATAAGGGTGAACAGATTGGTATCAACAGCGGCATGAACAGGCATACAATTTAAGGCAATCATACTAAATACTAACATAGTCATAAATACATAATGTGTTACAATATCAATATTTACATCACATTGCATCTTTATAATTAAAAAAATCATTTAAATTGTAGAAAACTTTGTCAATGAGCCAATTATAAAATGCAACTTTACTTTAAATTTATTACGATTCAACATTTTAATTTCCAATGGAAGTTTACTGAAAATTCGTATTGCAGAAATGAAAGCACTTTTTTTATACATTGTGTTATTGACTTTTGGGAGCACTAAATTATATTTATATTGAAAACGTAGGTTCTTATTTTTTATAAAGTAATAGTAGTAGGTAGTAGTGTAGTAGGTAGTAGTTCTTATTTTTGATGTTGGTAAATATCTTGTTTATTTCAAAACTGCCTTTTTGTTGCGGTTGGCGTTGAATAGAAGTTTAGACGAAATAAAATTGTAACTGCCGACAATATCGTAAGAGAAAATAAGGACTTAATTAATAATAGTGCGTACTAGATATATGTATTGGTACGCAGGGGATCATAATTATGTTCCATACAACCATTTTCGGTCATGTTCTATATCTATCTGTTTGCATACTTTAACCACCAACCGTTACTATACTGTGACTACGTATAAAATACTGTGACCACCACTGAATTCTTGCAATCTAAAATGAGTATGATAAATTTCGTTTAAATAACAAGGAGAGCATTTTAACATAAATTTATATTTTTCCTTTGACAGCAACTTTATAGCTTGCTTTAACATAAAGTAATTATAGATTCCTGCGTCAGAAAAATTAATCACGATAGTCCAGTTTTTCCAATCATAGGCGTGGTTCGTGTTCAATTTCATTAGGCTCCAAGCTTCTTAAGAATAGGTATCTCGAGTTGAATTACTTAATGTTAGAAATTCTTGTTTGAAATTTTAAGAAGCTTAAGTTCAATAGAGAAAAAGTTGCGAATTTAATAGACTTTCAATTTTAATACCCAATTATTATTTTAAATAGCCTGCTCTTAGCTCAATAACAGTCTTTAAGTTTGAACTAAGTACTAAATTAATATTATTATTTGTGTTAATTATATACCTACCTAATACAAACAATCAGATAGTTTGAATGTTTACAAATGGGTGTTCGTAACACAAAATAAACTTACATAAAGAGTTTCATTGGTCATCGATAGCCAAGAAATGAAAAAAACTTAACAAAATTGTTGGACAAGGAGACTTGTTGCCATTAACCCAGATAGTAAATAATTAGACCCCAAAAGGTACTTCCGAATCAATTTAACTTTAAACCTTAGGACTAATGTATCCACAAACACTAGATCGACTAGCCCCGACTAACTACGGCTGTAAATAAGCGTAGTGTAGTAATCCACCCGCAGTAAGAGGATTTTGAATGTTAAGGGAAACGCGTTAAGACTAAGGATTGAATTAGGGGGATGACTAGAGTTGAACAATCAAATTAATTAACACTAAAAAGTACAACGAGTGAGAAGTTCAAGTGTCAGATTTATCTGTAGTCGTATATTATCATGTGATTAGAAATGATTCGTCAACTATGAGTTTTTTTATCGGACTGAATAAGTGAGGAAGTAAATAAGTGAGGGTGTGGCTTGATATGAGAATACCTACTACTTGTATTTACGTACTTACCTACATAGAGTCAAACATGTCAACATAGTTAGGCACTTACATCGTATTTTCTGATGTTGTAATAACCTTCTAGGACACAATTAAAAAATGCTCACTATTTGGGCATAAACATAATATTCTAATGATAAATGATTATGATTTGTTACCCACAACTTCCTCTGTGCGGAATTCATTTACTGCATGCCGCGGGAACTCTCCAATATATCCCGGTTAAAAAATACCTATCCGATTTTGATATTTAATATTCAAACTGTCTCTTTGCTACATTTTCCTAAGACTAGCACGCCGATGTCGTCGTGAAGAAGTAAGATAGAATGAAACATAGAATAAAACAAATGGTACTAACTTTTCATAAGCCAACGCTGGTCTTCACTTGGGTTAATTTTTATACTCGTAAATGGGGGTTAAATTTCCTGCATTACTTTCGTGTGTGCCGTAACATTCCTAGAATTAAGATTGCAGGTGCGAATATTCTAGCGTAAGCAACCAAAGTAATCAGCTTAGCTCAAGTCTTATGAATTCACTAAAATATTGCAAGCGAAATACTTAATTCTCAAAAAGCAACGATTGCTTAACATTTTGCTAGTGAACTTGCCGCAGCCGAGAACGTTGTCAGCAGAAACTAGTAAAGTTCGTCAAGTCAGACCTGGCTAAAAAGCCCAACTTTTAGACTAAAACTCGAATCACTAGAACAACTTCCGATCCTTGTTAATTGCGAACTAGCTTTACCATGCTTTTACAATTACATTTGTATGCTCTGGGGCACCACATAAGTGATACTCAAAATGTATTCGAGATCTAAATTAATTACCTATGTTGGACAAATGAATTAAACGATTATTGATTATAGATTACTGACAATACCAAAATTCTGTTCAAAGTGAATTCAGTAGAACGTGTTGTAATAGACATTTGTTGTACACGCTACATGAAATGGGTGCTTATATTTAACAATATCACACACTGTGCAGTTATTTCGCAAAAAAAATGTAAAAGGTAAAAAAATATTTTCCTTCATTTTCTTCACATGTATTAAATGGCATAGTGCAGTAGGTAGGTACGTATACAATAATAATTATGTAGAAAACGAAGAGTTCTTTGCTGACGCACAGTTCTCGGTAGCGTACATTCGAGCTCACCTTGAGAAGGAACCACAGATTGCTACGAAACATGTCGGGCATACCTTGACTTAAAATTATGCCCAAAGTATTGTTTAAAGGTTTAAAAAATGGATTTTGAAATGCTTTTATAAGTTGTGGTAAGTTAATTTTAAAATTGCTCTTCCACAAATCGTTACTTGAGATCATATTTATGGTACACTGATCTTCGTATTTGTTAACTACCTTCGTAAAAGTTGTTAGCTTGTAGTGGAAACTCAAGTTTCACTAATACGACAGCTAGTTGCTTGTCAAATATAATTTTAACGGAGCCCAAGTTTTCATTGTTGTCTAACAAGCATTCAGATATTGGAGATTCGTACCTCGGGTTTCTCAATTTTGTTATAGGAAACCCAATGTAGACACATACATAATATTAAGATTTGTATGGTTAGTAAGTACTCTTATATGAAGGAATAAATACACTCATGCATACTCTTAAAAAAACATGGCTCGTTAAACACCTAATGAATACATACACAGTGTTTATGAAATATATTTAGTTTGAGAAACACTCTATCGTTTATGACTAAAATTACAATACATTTGCATTTTTTGACAAACATTATTTATAATCATAGCTTATAATATATCAATCTGCACTCATGTTGAACTCTTAAGTGAGATTATTTTCCTAAACAACTTCGCAGTAGCAAAAACCCTCACCCTAGCCTGCAGGCAGTCGGGTAAGACCTACATTAATACGCCACCCAACAGTTTCAAACAATTTCGCTCCAATACAGGCCTATCGGTAAAGCGTATTCCACATTAACTAATGTTAGCCAAACACGAACTAGGACAAAGAATTCTGACAGGCGTACGACAGCTTCCGTGGACCGTGTGTACTCGGCCTAAGGGTTCGCCCGCTTATAGTGGGCAAACTATGGGGAAAGCTGACCCGTCGCTGATGTGGGTTGTTCCTCAGTTTTGCCAAAGCACTTTGACATTTACGTAGGTAGACCGTTTTACTTTACGATTATACGGAAGTATGGTTTGTGAATTTGTCACGCGTACTTTGTTGACATGTCTTTGGTCAGATGAAATGGATTATAAATTACCGGTGTGATGTTATGGTAACGTAATGTTTCTGGAAAGTTTATTGCCGGACAATCGAGTAAAAAGTAGACTTGCATGTAGACCTACTCAACAAAGATAATAAACGATTTCTCAAGGCACTTAAAATTGCTGATGCTAATTATTCGCGAGATCAATTGAAATCTCGTTGATGGTGTAAATATAGATTTAACAGTGAGCGACTCTAATCAGAGTTATGCTTAGTGAATATTTATTATTGTAGCTGGCTGATTTCATTTCTGACTTTTTCTTTAGCTGACTCCCAATAATAAAAGTTTCATAGGTCAATTAATGTGCTTACAAGGCAAAATTACTCAGCAGCAGACTCGGTATCACACCTGAGTTGTTATTATCAATTTGTAAACAACTAATTCTGTGGAATGTTCGGCTCTTGCTAGTGCCAACTGCTTACATTGAAAGTCTTGCAACGTGCTCTGATAAACTTGATCATTTACGTTTTTACAACCGAATGGCGTGTGTTTCTATTTAGCATAAGAATGTGCATCGCTACTTGTTATATAGTTAAAAGACTTTTGGTCCTCAATCCTGCTAGATAAATATACGTTTGTTTGAGAGGAACTAAACAAAGGTATCGACAAAGCAGTAACTTCTTCTACTAAGTAATAATAAACGATTTATTTAATCAAGTCTTGAAAGTTGATTTAAACCTAGTACTCCCAATATTTATAAACCAACGTTAACAATACCATAATCAAGTACCGTCAACAAAAGGGTGTGTTATTTTTATTTTCTTTACAAAAAGTTATTCTTCATTATTGTCATATTGTGATAAAGGTTGTAATCAAATAAAGTGAATTTAAATTTGTGATGTTGATTTAGTTTGCGATTACATTGTTGCTGATGCAGATCGATTTTTAAAATTTGATTACCAAGTAATGCCACTGATCACTTTGATAAAAGTGAATATAAACCAATTGATCTCTAAAAAGAAACTGAAAATAAGTACATAATTTTACCATTTTTGTTTTTAATACATGGTTTATACCTAACTAAAAAATAAACAATTTAGCCATACATCGGGTCGCAAATACATCATTATTCTTATAATATCAAACTCTATTTGACTTAGATTAGACGATGTAGGTACCTATACATTGGTATATTTCTAACAAAAACTTATTATAAAAATAAATTTTCTAAAAAAGGAACTAATTTTAACAACACCGCCAAAGCCTTTTTTAATATTTAATATCGAGACGAAGCTTTAGCCTATTTATTTCGACAGTCACAATCAAAAATCTCAGAGATTTCAGAACTTCAAACCGTTGTTCCTTAATTGATAGGTCTCTCTAAGATTCTTGCTGATGCTTAATGGTTATTAGCTCCACTTTTGATGGATGTATCTCAATTCTCCTGGAAATGTGATTCCATTAGGCAGGAGAGCTTTCTCTGGTTGGTTTTAGCTCGACGAGGACGCAAAGTCAGTGATCCGTAACCCTCGTGATTGGATAAAGGGTTCCGCACCGGAATTTATCGAGAGCCAGTCGACGCCGCGGTTTTATTTTGTAAAATTCAATACACTGCTACCGTGGACTTTTTGGGTGCAGATGGAATAGTTCGTTTGCATTTAATTGCAGTAAAGCCTTAAGTGCACTAATTTTGAACGATGATTTAATTTGTTTCATATTAAAATATGTGTTCTGCGGAAAAGATAGATAGATACATTTATTTGTCAGCTTTTTAAGAATGCAATACATTTAAATGACAAATGTAAGTAATTCACAAAAGGATCGTTAGTTGGAATAGAAAAATAGCAATAACTGAAATTAAAATAAAACAAAATAACAACAAAAATAAAACTAAAATATATTGTCAATGTAGATCAGTGTTTTTCAAACTTTTTGGGGTCACGGCCCTTAATGACCATCAAAATTCCTTCGCGACCCCCCAAAACCCAATTTGTACGATTAACCTTAGAACCCAACTCTTATTTTAAGAGATTTGGAACGCATCCTTCTATCATTCAACCATTCATGCTTTTTGGAAAGCAACCTATATTTATCACAAGTATTCAGAAGGTACTTATTGTTTCGCAACCTACCTACCCCTTTTTAAATATTAAAAGGCAGCTGTTATTTTGGAGATTATTTTGGAAAAGTATCTAAAAAGATCATCGATGCCTTCAACATCTGGATTAACATCATTGGATTTTTTTGGCTTTTGGAACTTGCAGCTGATAGAATGCTAAAACTGGAGTTTGTATCCGTATCAATCGGCGAAAGAAATGAAAAGAATGGTTGAATATCCCAATCTAGCAAAAGAATCCCTTAATATTTTGATACCATTTGCTACTTCTTATTTGTGTGAGCTGTCCTTTTCATCACTGTCTGCGTGTCACGACAGGAATCACGTTTTGAAAAATTAGTTCGGAACAAAAACAAGCTCATTCTTCGCACTGAATAAAAACAATATTTTTATAATCATAAAATAAATAAATACAATGTCTAAGATTGATTGTTGTGTTATTAAAATGTACATCCTTGAAACCAAATCATTCCATCTAGTCACAATATTTTCTCGGAGCTGAGCCTCGCGACCCCCCTGGATAGGTCTCGCGACCCCCCGGGGGGTCGCGACCCACACTTTGAAAAACATTGTAGATGATTCACAATGAGATCGTAATGAGTACATGAAAAAGAGAAAATCTAAATATATAAAAGAAGAAACTGACTGACTGACTGACTGACTGACTGACTGACATATCAGCGCACAGCCCAAACCGCTGGTTCTAGAGATTCCAAATTTGACACGTAGGTTCCTTATAAGGTCTAGGGGTGCACTAAGAAAGGATTTTTCAAAATTCGACCCCTAAAGGGGTTAAATGGGGGTCCAAAGTTTGTATGGGGAAACAAGATTAGTTAGACTATTTTATTCGAAACTTCACATGAGTATTCCTAACGATAAATGAGCAAACACCTGTTTCAGGTTTTTTGAAAATTCAACCCCTAAAAGGGGATAGGGGGTGACAAAGTCTGAAAATCAACGTGGGTATTATTATTATTATATTATAGTGGGTAGTATTGTTTGTACGGTTTATTGGGTCGCTGATTACGAAAACAATAACACACACACACACAAATTTCCGGGAACGGGAAAAAACGGGATTTATTATATTCGATTCCGAGTGACCCTATCTAAGTAACTATACTTAATAAAATATACTGTTCAAACTTCGTACACAAGGAGATGATTACAAAATTAAGAAAATAATTTCAGGATTTTTGGAAATTCTCACGGGATAAGGAAAAAACGGGATTTATATTATAACTATTCAGTTCAACGAAATCCTGAACTATAATTACTAGACTTCAAATTTGGCATAGAAGTAGGTGATTATAATAGTAAAAAAACAGTTTTAAGGATTTTCGAAAATTCCAACGGGATAAGGAAAGAACGGGATTTATATTCAGTTCTACGGGAGCGATTTTTCGTTTTAATTATCGTAGAAAACTGAAATTTGGCCTTCAGGTTCCTTGGGGAGTATAGGGGAGCACTATACAAAAGGATTTCCCAAAATTTTGATGGAAATGTACGGGGAAAAAACGGGATTTTTTGTTATACTGCTGGTCGTAGAAAGTTGAAATTTAGCATGTAGGTTGTTTGGAGAGTGTAGAGGAGCATTAAGAGAGGAATTTCCAAAATTCCCACGGGAACGGGAAAAAACGGGATTTTTTGTTTTACAGGTCGTAGAAAGCTGAAATTTGGCATGTAGGTTGCTTGATGAGTGTAGGGAAGCACTAAGAGACCATTTTCTGAAATTCCCACGGGAACGGGAAAAACGGGACTTTTCGTTTTACTGGTTGTAGAAAGCTGAAATTCGACATGTAGGTTGCTTGGGGAGTGTAGAGAAGCATTAAGAGAGGACTTTCCAAAATTCCCACGGGAACGGGAAAAAACGGGATTTTTTGTTATACTGCTGGTCGTAGAAAGTTGAAATTTAGCATGTAGGTTGTTTGGAGAGTGTAGAGGAGCATTAAGAGAGGAATTTCCAAAATTCCCACGGGAACGGGAAAAAACGGAATTTTTTGTTTTACAGGTCGTAGAAAGCTGAAATTTGGCATGTAGGTTGCTTGATGAGTGTAGGGAAGCACTAAGAGACCATTTTCTGAAATTCCCACGGGAACGGGAAAAACGGGACTTTTCGTTTTACTGGTTGTAGAAAGCTGAAATTCGACATGTAGGTTGCTTGGGGAGTGTAGAGAAGCATTAAGAGAGGACTTTCCGAAATTCTCACGGGAACGGGAAAAAACGGGATTTTTCGTTTTACTGGTCGTAGAAAGCTGAAACTTGGCATGTAGGTTGCTTAAAGAGTGTAGAGGAGCATTAAGAGAGGAATTTTCAAAATTTCCACGATAACGGGAAAAAACGGGATTTTTTGTTTTACAGGTCGTAGAAAGCTGAAATTTGGCATGTAGGTTGCTTGGTGAGTGTAGGGAAGCACTAAGAGACAATTTCCTGAAATTTCCACGGGAACGGGAAAACGGGACTTTGCGTTTTACTGGTTGTAGAACACTGAAATTCGGCATTTAGGTTGTTTTTAGAGTGTAGAGAAGCATTAAGAGAGGAATTTCCAAAATTCCCACGGGAACGGGAAAAAACGGGATTTTTCGTTTTACTGGTCGTAGAAAGCTGAAATTTGGCAAGTGGGTTCTTTGGGGAGTGTAGGGAGCATTAAGAGAACATTTCCCGAAATTCTTACGGGAACGGGAAAAAAACGGGATTGAAATACTCCTGGTGCACGCGAGCGAAGCCGCGGGCAAAAGCTATTTGTCAATAAATGAAGTATACGCGGACGAAGTCGCGGGAAAAAGCTAGTAATAATTATATAAAAATAAAATACAATTAAAATTCCTATTTTACTTTAGTACCTATGTTTATATTTTAACTAGCTTCTGCCCGCGACTTCGTCCGCGTAAAATTTGCAATTGACATGTTTATCGCTATCCCGTGGGAACTATGCAATTTTCCGGGATATTAAGTATCCTATGTTTCAATCTAGAGTACCAGCTATCTCCGTTCCAAATTTTATCCAAATCCGTTCAGTCGTTACAGCGTGAAGAAGGAACAAACATACACACTCACATTGTCACTCACAAACTTTCGCATTTATAATATTAGTAGGATATAGAACACAAATATTACTTTTGATGTCTTTCACATTATGTTGATGCAGTTGCATCCTCTTTTGAAAAAATAGACGTACCCGTAATCTATAATAATGTACCTATGGGTAGCTAATTAATATAAATCAGGTCGTAATTCACCAATATTTCTCGACGTTTTTAATCAAAGGAAATCCTTGTTACAAAATCCAATGAGCGCTTAGCTTATAACAATAACATCCAGTGATTTAGCCCCTTGTTTTGTTTCTTCCGTCAAAAGAACATTGGGAAATGTGCCAAAGTGTAAGAAAATATCGATGTCATATGTACTGCGTGCTCTGAGCACTAAACTAAATATTAGAGGCATGTTCAACAAATGGCGGAAGGTAGGAAATAATGCGTGGCGGCTAAAATAATGTGACCTATTTCGAGGCTACTTAAACAATAATTTCATTGACAGTTAAATTGTAGAGGCCTTCGTGGCATGTTTAGATTTGTTTAGTATTTTGGAGTTACGATAGCCAGTTTTAAGCTATCTAAGAAACAAATTTTCATTTAATCTTATTCTCGTCTATATGAGGATCACTCGTTTTTGAGTGCCACACAAAAACTGAAATTTACAAAATGAAAGAAAGAAATAGTTTTTAAACAGCTTCGACACACTGGAAATAAAATCAGTACCCGTAAATTGTTTTCTCAACATTGACCGAAGCAATTCTTCAAGTATTATTAAACGTCACTCGTAATTGATCATAAAACACAACACAATGTATATTAGTATGAAAATCATGACGTGTTGCATAACCGATAAATTCGCATTATTAATTCTAGCTCCATCCGTTGCTATCCGCGTTTGATTTATCATAATAAAGTATCTTGACGTTTCTCGGAAATAATTATGGCTTTAAATAAACCGTTCTATGTTTATACGAGAGCATTAGCAGAAAACCTTGAGCTACGTCACACAAAAAAACAGTGATGTCTTTTACACAGATTAGAATCTATTCTCGTACCAAAATGAAATGTCCATCTGGAATGCGCCCCGAACTCGCATCTGTCGCGTACTAACTCACGCACGCAAACTATATAGCCGCTATTTTTCTTTTAAAATCAGACTAATTGTTAAGCTCATATTTTTAAATAATAAATGAATAACGATTTTCATACTCCTGAATGAATGGAGCAATGAACCTTGTGCATGAATTTGTTGGCATCAAAACTATTTTGGTGTAAATATTACATCGTCACGTAGCGTCATTATTGCGGAGATCGTCACATACTTCGATCGGTAACTCTGTCCGGAATGCTCTATAAACAATGTGTAAACAATTGAGCTATTTGAGGGTAGAACGTTTTTGTGTTAGGGTAAATTATTATGCATTATACATAAGTTATTAAGATCACTCAAAGCGGACGTGACAGGTGAAAACTACCCTCACCTTCATTCAAATTAAAATAGTTACAAGTAGTCTTGTAATAATAATTGTGGGAACAGCGCCGCCACGCCCCCTAGCGTCGCGCAACAAACCTACTTATCGCGCAGCCGCAGAAGTTTACTGTCTTAAAAATTTGAATTGTTTCTGTCAAAGCTCGTAGCTTATGAATATAATTTATTTCTCACGATTCCCTAGTTTTCATCCCTTAAACTGGTGACGCCCTAGATAAGAAAAAAAACGCAGCCTTTTGTGGAAGTGTAATCAAGGGTTGAAATCAAACCGTGAGTCTGCAAATTCATTTTCAAAATGTCGTCCAACAAAGACGAATTTTCAAACGCGCTGTCAGATGACGGACACGAAAATGAAATTCCAATTCGTACCGAATCTTTTCGGGTCGGCGTTAAAATCCCACCATTTTGGCCGCAAGAACCCGCCGTATGGTTTGTTTGTTTGTTTAATTTAAATTTAAATAAAAACAATCGTGATTCAAATGGTTCGGCGTGTTTAAATATTTTGTTTATTAACAATTGGAATTTGGAATGCTTATTTTTTTCCAATCTATTTTGCCCTTAACATGTAACTAAACTCTGAGTAAATGAAAACAGCCGTGACAGCTCGGAATAAATATGATGTTTGTCAGCTATATATAATATAGTGAATTATGCCATCAAAGAAAACTCGTGAACGTAGACTATTAATATCTATGTAACTCAGCCTTGAACATCTAACGCTTGATGATTTTATTGTTCTTCGTAATATATGGCCCAATAAAAAGGGAGAGTTGCTATAACAGCACTTCGGAGTTTTTTTCACCTGTCGGTATCTTGTCCTCCTTTTCTCTGTTTACCCATTGGATAGAAAGGTATTTTGTTAAAATACAAACTATTATAAGAACTTAATAACAATTAAGAACACTAGAACTAGGAAAGTTTATTTAAAGTAAAGTAGTTAAAAATAATTAAAAACAATAATTTAAGAATAATTTCATTGTTAATATTTGTAAATACTGTGTCAATAACATTACATAAAACTTCTCAATATGATCCTTTAAGTTTGTTCACGCAAACTCTGCCGAAATTTTATTCCATTTTGTTTGTTCAAATCGAGTTGTGGCTAAAAATATCAAATTTAATAAAGCACGGCCTACACAATACCCAGCCCTTGGCATGACATTGTAGATATCATGGTACAAACAATTAATGTAGACGGCCCGCATACGTTCAAAGAAAATCAACTGGTATTAAAAAGGCGATAATGTGTTTGATCCTGTTTACGTAAAGAGGCCGGCGACAGATACTGTGCAGATACTTCGCAGTCATTTTGCGGTTATCTAAACACAAATAAATAGTGTGTAGGTAGCTACTGTGAAAACTTGACACAAAAAAATGTTTTCATCTGACACACCATTATTAATTAAATATCTGTTTCATATTGTATAAACAAAAAATATAATAAAGATATAATAAACTAAGTTACTATTAAAGATTCAAAAAAGAATCTATGAACATGTATCGAGCATGTATGAGGAGATTGATGAATGTGGATGAAGCGAAAGAGGTTTGTCAGGATCGTAGCAAGTGGAACAAAGTAGTCTCTGCCTACCCCTGTGGGAAAGAGGCGTGACGATATGTATGTATGTATGTATGTACTATTAAAACTATCATAAACAAAACAAAATTTTGCCAGCGACTTTGACTAAATACGTGAAATTCGTTTATCACTATCCCGTGGGGATATACATACCTATATTAATACATGGTTTTATTTTGTTTGTTTGTTGTTGTTATTTTGTTTTAATTTTATTTCAATTATTATTATTATTATTTCTTTTTTGTATTTCAATTGACGATCCTTTTGTGAATTACTTATGTTTGACATTTAAATGTATTGTATTTTTAAAAAGGTGACAAATAAATCTATCTATCTATCTATCTACAGGTTAAACCATATAATTATCTTATTTGCGCTAAATTTTGTTAAAATTTATACAGCCAGCAAAAAAAAAATCCTACTAATATTATAAATGCGAAAGTTTGTGACGATGTGAGGATGTGATGATGTGAGTGAGTGTGTATGTTTGTTCCTTCTTCACGCTAAAACGACTGGACGGATTTAGATAAAATTTGGTACGAAGATAGCTGGTACCCTAGATTAAAACATAGGCTACTTTTTATCCCGGAAAATTGTATAGTTCCCGCGGGATAGCGATAAGCATATCAATTGCTAATTCTACGCGGACGAAGTCGCGGGCAGAAGCTAGTAATTAATAATTTTTAAATAAAATTCTGTAAACGAATGATGAATATAATATAATGTTTTAAACTTCCGCGATTTTCACTCATATTTAAAGTCTTATTGATATGGTGCCGTTGCAAAATAATGACCAAGTGCGGGTAGTTCGAGAAAGTCGCGCAGCTAAATGAATGTGATACCCTACATGGCGGTCTGCTCGTGACCACGGCCGATGCATCGTGGCCGAAACGTTGCGGTACCTAATTAAAACAATTTTTACGCGGTTAAGTCCCGACAGTAATACTTTAAATATGAATGATGAATATTACTAACGCGTGGGATCTACCTTTCATGACCTTGTTAATCTCTACAGCAAACAATCAAACACACAAATTAAAGAAAGACATGTAGACTTCTTCATTAGCAAGAAATATTATTGATCGTCTCGCGCAAATTGCAACTCCGGACGTCCTTTTAATTATTTCTTTATGGTACATTAACGAAATTACAGCAAAAAAGACTCTTAGAAATTGCTACACAAAACCTTCCGAAGAAATACGGCGTTGCTCTGGCGACACTCGCAAGTCATGTCCGCCAGGGAAATTATTTTTAAAACGGATATTATTTCCTTGTTCGGCAACTTAATGAAACTCCCCATCTTTAACAACAAATCACATGAACTTTTTCCTGAAGGTGGATGCTAAAAATAAAGTCCGTTGCTAAATTATTACCTGAGTTTTTAGTTTAAGTACTCATATTATGATAATGATTAATTATTAACCTACTACTATGAGATTTGTTTGACATCTAGCTTAAGGTGTAGGCGTAGATAAATACCCAAAACTGCTGTGTGATTTTCTAAAAAAACCACTTCCGTAAAGTGATCGCAAAGACGCAATCATAACTGACCTTTTTGTCATAAGCATTAAGCATAAGGCGTCAGGTGCCTCCTTGCCAACGTAAACGTACGACCTACGTCTAGACACCCGACTTTTGACAAGTTATGATTGTATGCAAAGTGCAGAAATCACTTCACAAGCGAGGTTCAGCATTTAATCCTCACAGGTGACGCCTCCTGCTCCCCTAGACAGGGCTAGTAATAGTACAATACAATACAATACAAATACATTTATTTCGTAATCATAGGTAGGATATACAAGATCATAGGAATTATTAGAATAGTACAGCTATGATTTGCCGTTTGGCGTTCGAAGTTTTAGGGAACATTAGTAACATATTTATTTATTTTTTTATTTATTTATATCATCAAAATTTAAACAGGCATCATTAAAACAAGTACCTACATATCGACGCTTGAAAGGAGAAATGTCATAAGCGACATTTTTTGTGATATTGAGTTATTGAAATCAGCAGATTTTTCCGCGTCGAATGGGCTAGGTCTCGTGTGCGTATGACGACTTTCGTGTCGCTTATCCCATCGGTGATTTTTAGTGACACCAACCTAGTTTTTTACTAAACGACGTCTTTTTTATAAAATTTCTGAATTCGAAATATTATAAACGGGATGTGAACCGCGATTACCTTTATTGAGCTCCCGATATTTCGATACAGTTGCATGTATCATGTCTACCCGTGATCATGATACATGCAACTGTATCGAAATATCGGGAGCTCAATAAAGGTAATCGCGGTTCACATCCCGTTTATAATATTTCGAATGAACTTAACCGTGAATCATTAAAATTTCTGAATATTGGAGATTAGATAAAATGTAGTAGTAATCTAATGTAAACTTCATCAAGCGCTTGGACAAACTGTGAACTTATTTGCTAACCCGTGGCCATTGGTGCTTATAGCATGCAAAAGGAATGTGTCGCGGTGAGAGAAATATTGGCCGTTCACATTCTTTAACCAACCACGGTAACGACATAATGTCAGTGCGTACAATTGAAAACTGACCTACTTGTCTTCAGTCGCGTGGTTTTAAATAGAATTAACAATTTGGTGCAGAAGGTGGCGCCAGTTTTATATTTTAGTCAACTTGTGTGTTTAATTATTTAAAAAAATCTTATACACTCTTAGGAGTTTAGATTACTTTGGTATTCGGCTGCATTATAGTCTGAAAAAAATTAGCCTACCGTGATTGGTGGCAGAAGAAGAGGAGAGGCTCTTCACGAAAGTCTGCTCAGTGGAACAGGCTTTAGGTACTAACCCCCTTATTCATAAACGTTCTATAGGCTTCTGCTAACTTAGCAATCGTTTGTCCTTATCTGTCACTTTGACATTTACCTTTCACAGATAAGGACAAACGATTGCTAAGTTAGTAGAAGCCTATAGAGCTTTTATGAATAAGAGGGTAAGTACCTACATACATTCGTATTTCCTGAACTCGCCAAATTGTGTAATGACTGCCAATTGCGATTATATTCTTACATTGTGTAGCAGTACCGTAATACAATTAAATAAGTATGGGTAAAACGCTGAAGCAATTCAGGCCAAAGTCATTAAGATGGAGACAGGTTGGCTCGACATCGAAAGAAACTTAGGTATTGGCACGTATTTCAGTCACCATTCAGTTTCATGCAGGATTGGAATATCAGTCTATTGATGTCATAAAAAATCTCATTTACTGTATTTGCTTTTGGGAGACTGACGAATTCATATATTGTTTTAAAAAATTTAATGACAATATCTGTCTTTCCGAATGCAGATTTTTTTCTAAAAGATTTTGGTGGATGTCTTATGGGTCGAATTTCATAAAAGTATCGTGTACAATCTCATAAGTAACAAAAGCATATTTTATGACAGAAGGCGTTCTTTATCCGCGCTTTTGTCTTTAATCTGCGAGGTTAAAGCTGTTTCGTGCCAACCGTTATCATCAAAACAAAGTCTTTATGCCATACGTGCGTGCCGTACGGGGAGATGATCACGTTATGAGGGAAGGTGTTGGGTTGTGTTGGTTGGCATTATTGTTTGACAGGCGGCGTTTCCGCTTGCGCGACGCTCCCTTAATGCCGATGTTGATAAGCGCCGCTGTCCCGGTTCTAGCTCGAAATTAATTTAAATACATCCTTGTCTTTCCGCTCTGCTGAGCGTGAGTCGATTTGCAATTCCTACACTCGGATAGTCCCGTTTCGTTCACTGACTTAAAATTACAACGACGAGTTGCTAACTTTGCGAGCGGGCTTTTTATTTGTTCCTTGATCGCTCTTTTGCGACAGCTTTGTGCATTTGTTTATTGCGAAGTTATTTCAATGGTTATAATAATCATTTTATAGCGATTTTCAACATCGCTGCACTTCTCCAACACTTTAAGAGCGTGCATCCCTACTGAGCTGGCAACGTCGCATTTTTGGTGATTTTTTGCGATTATTTCACAGAAAATGAATGAAAGTTTCAAATGTCCGTATCTAAGTGCGCTTCGTTTATAGTGTATTAATGTGTCTAATGCAATAATTGGTCGTGATGGACTTTTATTTTCTTATGAAACAAGAAATAGTATTTTATCCCTTTAATACGAAAATAAAAGTCCATCACGATTAATCGTTGCATTGGACACATTAATACACTCAAAACGAAGTGCACTAAAGACGGATATTTGAAACTTTCATTCATTTTCTGTGAAATAATCGCAAAAATCACCTAAAATGCGACGTTGCCAGCTCAGTAGGGATGCACGCTCTTAACTTAATATTTTATAGTAGGTACCTGAGCGAGGAGCCTTGGTCGGTATTTGAAAAAGTAGAAAAACGCATTTTTTCGGAGATGAGACATGGCTAGATCGATATTGCGCTTACTATAACAAATTTCATCACAATCATAAGAAACGTTTTTGAGATCTTTGAACTTGCGTTAAAAAATGATGTTATCGGGCATCGTCATGCAGGCGTTTCTTGATTGATCCATTGTTAAGAAATATCTAGACATTACGATCAGTTTTCACAATTGCCTGAGTGCCAAAGAAGCGATCTCTTCAGTAGCTCTAAGAAAACTTCGTGTGCAAATATAAAGACCGGAAGGTATATTTGTAACCAGTTAGTCATGGACTCGTCATAGATTCGGCTATAAATCACGCGTCTAACGCATAAGACGACGACACGTCACGCCTATTCCAACTTCAGGCAGTTGAATATAAACATTTGTCATATTGTGTATGGAACAAAATGGATTCATGTCACATATCGTTCAAAATATCTGGCGGTGCGCGGTCACTCGAGCCGCGGTCCACGTCACCTACGAATAAACATGAGTACGCCCTGAAAATAAAATATTATGCGATAGCATTTGAAACGCAACGACCGAAATAACAGCGTGTGTCACAGTCGAGTCCGCATCGTGCCCGCTATTGCGACAACGGCGCGTACGCTGCGTACCGACGCAGCCTACACAGTATAAATTAAATTACGGCGCCGCTTTCTTCGTCTGACTCATTTTTGGCATCAATTTTTGTATGACACTTTTTTTATACCAATTTCGTTCGTTTTCTACTTTGTTACGGGACTGGGTCGTAGGACTAATGTGACCGATCACATCGCTCGAAGATAATAGGTTCAAAATGCGTGGGGCCCGCAAATATTAAGACTTACTTATAGACTACCTACCTACAAATATCACAACGGGCTGTGATCATGTCTATAGGTAGGTACTACGGGTGCGTAACGATGGGTATAACAACATTTGCTATAATCTTAGTCGCTATAACGCTCATTTGATATAATTATTGAATCATATAACAACATTTAATATATTTAAATATAATATAATTATGATTTTCTATAACGATCATTTAATCTAAAAATATTTCATATGACATACGCTTAGTATAATGCATATTTTCTATAATAAACTTATGATATAAAGTTGATTTCATATAAAGTTCAGTTAGCATAACAATTTTTCATATAATTTATCTGCCCACACCGACTCTTACAACCACTTGGGTAGGTTCGTTAGTTACCTTGTGACCCTCAGAGCAGAAATAGAAGCCCCGCGTCAGCGGGGCTTCATCGACTAGCTCTTGAACCTTTTGCACGTACATAAAACTAAGTGCTACCAGATATGTACGTTAGGTTAGGTTAGGTTAGAATATTAAGTGCTACTTTTAAAAATATACCACATGATTTATACAATATGAGTTTTATATGAAATCTCGATTATACCAAAAGATTATTATATGAAATCAATGTTATACCAAACGTGTATTATATGAAATGAGTGATTATATCATTTTAAATTATATCAAATGTTTTTATATTGAATGAAAATATATCAATTGTTTTTATACCGATCATTACACACCCAGGTACTACAGATTGGACTGGTTGCAAATTCCGTGTGACTTTCAAATTCATTTTCTAACGGACTCCACATACGAACATGAATGAAAAATTATGCTATGGACAGTTGAAGCCAAGTCATCATCATCATAATCAGCCTGAAGACGTCCTCTGTTGAACAAAGGGCGCCCCCTTAGCATACCATAATGAACGACAACGCCACCCGCATCCACCGGTTTCCTGCAACTTCAGCCTTGCCTCGTATTTCCGATAAAATAATGTCTGAATTTACTGTGCCTTCAACTTCAATTCTTCGAGTTTATACGCTCAGGAACCTTGTAAAATCATGGAAACAGAAACATTTTGCGCAGTAATACTGACTATTGAATATGAGTGAGGTAATAACGCGGTGGGGCGCTATTACGCGGTGCGTTAACGCTCGTTGCACACGCCGCGCCACGGATCGTAATCCAAATCAGCTTCGTGTGATGTCACGCCGTATTTACTTTTTATTGTGAATGCTTTTGTTTATTGCCAGTTTGCCATAAAGCGTGATGCGTAAAGGCATTGGGCGTCCAACGTCAGATGCGTGACTTGAAAAATCACCGCCGTCTCCGAGGAAAGTGCGGGCTTCACTTCAAAAGCTGGTAGACGGGGTCGGTATTATAAAACTGACTCTATATAATTTCCTATAAAAGGGAATCCTTTCGTTAACGGTGACAGTCGAAATCTTGTCAAAAAATTCACGATGAAACTTACTCGTACCTTACTGAACAATCGAAAATTCAGAATGCAAAAGAAGAAATTGACCGTGGTTGTAATTTTTAGAATAGCTGTAAAATTTGCTCTCATTTTGACTGTGATGTTGCGAAATTTAATAAACCACGAAACAAAATTGAAAATTTTAGGTAAGCCAATGGATGAAAAATGTGTATAACCAGAGCATGATAAATTAAATTCGGTTTACTTCCTTAATTCCATTAAAAGCCAAAACAAACGTTGCCATACAAAAGTAATAACAGCGCATTTTATTAAAACTTGCGCGGCAAATCTCGTCTTAACTGCTGCTTTCCAAGATTTTGTTTTATTATTATATCACGTAAAAAACAAAAAAACGTCAAATCGTGTTCGTTCGCCGCTGCGTGACATGGCCAGAGCCGGAGCGACGTTAATCCTACAGTCGGCATTTTGTAACTCGCTTTATTTCTAACGTAACATGATTTCTGTAATGTAATGTACTAAAATTATATTTTGATACAAAATGTAAGCCACGTGTGCTTCCATTTGGTGTCAAATATTTCTTAGGGGTGGCAGAATCGTATAAAGCGATTAAAATTGTACTTGTAGAATTCAGCTTTCAATAATTATTACAAACAATGTATAGGAACAATTATATGGGCTTCTTCATGGACACCAAATTTGACGGGCAACGGGCTAGCAGTGACGTTCTTGGCGAGCAATTTGACCAAGCAAGCTTTCAATGATTGATCCTGAGAAAAGTTTCGATGAGCTAAATTACGCCTTTCATTATTGTTTTCGAATTAAAATTAATAGCTTGGAATGGGAATCAACGAGCTAAATGCTATTTATTTTCTTCTTTCATAGAAAAGGTAAATTAAACAATCTGTTCAATAATATCTGATATGGATCTCTGATGTTTATGCCAGTGAACGAGAATCCGTCTCCAATTTATGAACCACTTTGCTTAAACAAATTCAAAAGTTGTGTCTTCTATTTGCATTTGATATAAATCGATCCTCCTCGCGGCTTTCAGTGCAAAACATTCACGATAATATCTTTATTTAGTGAAGATTTTGAATCTGAAAGGAATTTTCCACCAAAAGGATCTATTTATGTGTGTCTATCAAAACAGGTTTCTTTGATCTGTTGGAATAGCGTCTTTTCGCAAAAAGAGTTCGTAAAATTTACCAAGGGAGATATCAGGCACCTGTTTTATTACATTCGTTGCTATTTATTGTGAAATGCTTTGTGCTTGTGAAACTATTTTGTAAAACAGAATAGGTATATCTAAACGAAATAAATATACTTAAACGGTTTCTATTTCCCTTTCGTGTTGAGTCTTGAAGTGGCAGGTATATTGTATGATAAAATATTTTCGTCGAAAATTATTTTTGCTATTACCTATTTAAACGCTTAAAGACATTATAATTTCAAAAGTGTTTCGAATGATATTGTTATGTAGTCAAGATTAGATACAAGGCATAACGTCAAGGGATTAAGAGCATGGGAAACAGTTCTTTATAAAATAAGTAAGTACTGTGCTTATTATAGAGATCCGATAGCCTGCAGTCACCGTGTCATCATAAAACTTAACGAAAAAGAAGTACTTACGAGTAGGTAACAGTACAGGCTTAAGTTTCTTCAAAAATTCGGGAACAGTATGTAAATCACTTAATTATTTGACATAAAGCGGAATTTTTCTGACAATGAAATGGGTAAGAAAATAAAATTAATACCGACCCGAACCATCCAAAAGTAATTAACCGAGACCCAAAAATTGAACAAAACCAATAATGCAGCAGTCCGAACAGAATAAGAATACGGGTGAAAGAAAATAATAAAACAAACGATTACTTACCCAAATGCAGGGCAATCCCCCGTTATTCGGGAGAGAGGATCGTGACGTGCATGAGCGAAGCCGCGGGACAGAACCCTTTTAGGCAATTCCCATTCAGGTCCTGAGTCACATCAGGAGACCTAAGTGCTAATAGTGATAACGGAGAGTGTTCCAGCGCTCTGGACCCCGATAGTAACGGCACGGTAATTATTTTCAGACTTTACGTGCTGTAGGCTGAACAGCTTTAGTACAGCACAATGTTGAAGTAGGGAAGACATGAGGAATGAACAGAACATTAGTGGAAGTTCATGTCGTATTATCACATAACAAAGGAGGACGAGGCGAGACGTGGACTTCAAAATGCTTGTTGGTCGGATTCTGCACGTCTGAGACCCGCTTCAGTAAAAGCGCACGCTTAAAATTGGTGGAATAATGAAAGCAGCGATGCCGAGAACTAATAGAGCTGAGCTTGGATTTTTTACTATTTTATTGTGTTGTTTATATTTTATTGTATTGCAGAAGCGTGCCCTCGACCGGGACGAGTGGAAAAAAAAGGGGAAGCCTTTGTCCAGCGGTGGGAGACTTCAATAGGCTAGTTAATAAAAAAAAGTGTTACTAACCATAATCAAACGGAAATTTTTTGGTGTTTGTGGCTTAAGGCCTAACTTTCCTGTGGACTTGTCTTAATTAATATTTATAAGTACTATAGACAAACGTTGAATATTTTTATACGTACATACACTTTAATAAAAGTGTGATAATAATAGCGTATGTGAACCCCAATTTTGGGGTCAGCTTTACTGTAATGATGACAGGGATTGGTTTATTGTACCCCTGAGGACTCAGTGCAAATTGAACAGACCGCACGCGTCGTTAAATGCTTCCGAAATTAAGAATATGGTGTACCTAGTATTTCTTATATTTTGTACTTTTTTTATCTGCAATCGACCAATTGAGTCATAATCAGATAGTGTGAGTTTCATTTGCATTCGAGAGATATTCCAGCAAACACTCTCCCATTCGACTTAAAAACAATTTCCTTTCTATCTCCTCTGATCCAGCTGCAATATCTGCCATCTTTTTAGCCTTGATGTGTTGTTGCTTGTATATTTTGTACTTTGCTGTAATTATATTCGGCGTTGTAGTATTTTGGCGATGTCATGTCGTTCGCCGTTTTATCCGCGCGGCACGTACTCCATTCTTCACAGCCACTCGAAGCGTTGCTTTCGTATTCAATCGGTGTTGCCCAGTATCTTAGAATTAGGCTCTTGGCAAGGGGAACGCGAATTTAAAGAGTTTTCATACTAATCTTCAAAACCTACTGCATTCATAACTTTTATTTTATCGAGCTTCGAACTAAGTGTTTAAAATTCAAATTTTTGGAGAGCTTTGCGAGAATTTTAGATATGTGTGTTCAAGACTGAACAATCTTTTTATAGTTTTTGTTGATGGTTTTAATGACTCTTTGATTATACTTTTGTTTCCGGAAACCAGGGGGCCGTACCATGACGTCCAAATTCCGACTAAGTTTAAGTTTTAGCTGTCACTTTTAGTATGAATCTGACAGCGAGCGAACCTAAACTGAAACGCATTAACACGTCATGGTAAGGCCCCAATGCTTTTTCATTTGCTCTGCTAAATAACGTTTATGGGCGAAGATAGTAAAAAATAAAGACACATGTTCATTACCTACCATTATTATGTCGGCAAAGGTGATTTGAAAATATATTTCAGATACAATTTGAAAAATGTACGTTTTACTAGCAATGGCTTTTTATAGGCGATGCGGCTAGCAACTCATCACTATTTCGATTCCTCTTTCCACTTATAGGCCCACAATCATGCTAAACGTGGCCTTTAGGACTTGTTATCTTGGCTGTCTACCCCGAAAGGGATAAAGACGTGATTTATGTTTGTATGTACTTTTTACTATCTTACCTATGTATTTTGTAGTCAATTTGGCATTGTTCAACAAGCAACTTGTACGTTTCATAGAGCAGCATTAAATTTGCTGAAATATCCACCAACCACACCAAAACTTGAATACCTATCTCTGTGCTTACTGGCTTAATGGTAATCAGTAACAAACAAAGAGTTGTTTGTTGTAGTACATATGGATTTGACCATCCCCGCACTTACTAGGTACACATTGTAGTGTCGTGTAGCGCCCGCGCCGCTGGCCGCGCGCCAGGACGAGCAACCCGCTTAATAACCTGTATCGGTTAATCAACCCGATACGCCAAAGGTTGGTGCAATTAGAATATGTCTCGTTATATTCGTAATTCTGTTGAGAGATTACCTGATTTATTTCAGAGTTGCGTTTTACCACAATTTATACGGTCTGGTGGCACCAGTTGCTCCACAGAAATCGCCAAGAGAAACAAGGTCGATATGAATAAGAAATTACGAGCTTGATACTGAATTAATCCAAGGCATTATGAAAAGGAATAGAAAATTAATTAACTACACATTCAGGAAGTTTAACAAAACATTTCCTGCCAATATTACCGCAGAATAAGGCTGATAAAATAAAAGACAATCCGGCGGTCGTGCATAGCAAGTAGCAGTTTCCAACGATTGTGCCGATTGTGCCGAGATGCCAAGTGTCTATTTTACATACTGATGCGTTGCAAGAAATTCCTGTAACCTCAACCAGGTACCCCAGTGTGGTGACGTCACGTACGTAACAGAGCACACGTGAGCGGACTCTGAATGCGGAAGGAAGTAGGCACTAGAGATCCTTTGAGATCCTCGACCAATCACATTCAGTACTCCGCTCTTTGGAATACAGGTTGGTCTTGAAATAAGTCGCCGTGTAGCGGAGGAAAGAATTTGTAATAAAGGACCGAGAAATATAGCAACAACGAAGCTATTTTCGTGGATGTCTGAATTTTAGCAGTCAAATTACGTCACGGGAGAAACGAATAGCTTTTCATTTCTAATTGGTCTCGCGACAAACTTTTGGAAATTAATGTATTCAATTACGTTGCGAGTGCGCACCACAAATTAGGCAAATCGTAGCTAAAAGAGATAAATCTACGTTTCTGGTGGGGCTTCTAACTTTCTAAGCCGCCTGTAATTGCCTGACCGGCTCGTCGTAATTTTCTAATTTTATGTAAAATATTCAGCGCTCTCTCGTTCCCAAACCGAATCCATTTAGTTTAATCACATTCGTGACAATTTCTTAATTATAGTTGGCCTCCACTATCGTGTGTAGGTAAGTGCACGCCGAGTTCCAATCCAATACCCGTTTATAAATATACGCAACAATGGAAAGCTACTTTACAGTTACGAAATGCTACGCTAATGTTTCTGTTTTCTCTGTAATTACGTTTTGTTATTCTTAGATATCTAAATTGATAAGTTGCTTTATATTTTATTGAATCAGGCGTTACTTTGCGGTGGTCCATTTCAATGAACACAAAATATTTACCTTGCTACTCCGCTACTTACGTGCAAGATAACCAAAGCAAGTAAGTAAGCGAAAAGTAAGGTAAGTAGCGGAGTAGAAAGGTAAATATTTTGTGTCCATTAAAGTTGCTTTATGTTTATTCGACTCATATAAATATGTATTTACACACGCATCCAGTGGATGTAATTATTATTTTTTCTATTTACCTAAGTCTTTTTTATCATGTAAAGATTCCAATTTGTTAAATTACTACATGAACAAAACGAAAAGCTGTCTGTTTTTCCGCGTGAGTTCGCAGATCGCTCGTATTTCATTCATTTTTAGGTCACTGTAGATAGTGACAGCCAGTCACATTCAGGCGTTCATTTCCGTTTTCCAGTGTTTCATGCATATTACACAATAAGTGTCGTTATTAAGCTTTACGGACATATTTTGGTAATATCCTGCACTTTCCAATGATAATAAAATATCATTCATCAGCTAACAAATCAACTGGACTTAATAGTCTCATTTACGAAGACTGGAAAGTTTAAACTTTGGATCCTTTACACACTAAACTTCATGATGACATTACATTGAATTTTAAAGGAAAATAATCGCAAAATTTACTGTGAAAACGTTTTAAGGTGGCTCATGATTCAATTTGTTCGATAGTATGCCACAGAATCTGAATAGTTTTTAATATTCTTAGGGCCTGTTTCACCACTCTCTGTTAACTGTCAGTTATCTATGATGACGTCTCTGTCTGTTTCGTAGTAATAAATAGAGACGGAATCATAGATAATTGACTTTTAAGATAACTGGAACTTAACAGAGAGTGCTGAAACGGGCCCTTAGTGTGACACTAGCCAGTGAGATAATAACAAAAAACAAACATCGAGAACAGGCCCCAATAAGCGACATTGCCGAGTGCGTAGTAAAACTAACAGTCGAATTGTAAATGTTTCCAACTATTACTACATATTATAGGTAGGTACTTAAGATCTAATAACTGAAAAATAAAGGTCTTTCGAAATATTACTGCGTGCAGTCGACGCGCAAGAATGAGGGTAGACAGAGCTCGGTCTATCCAACAATAACATCCACCCGCAATTTCTTCAGTCTACCCGTGATCATGATGCATGCAACTGTATCGAAATATCGGGTGCTCAATAAAGGTAATCGCGGTTCACATCCCGTTTATAATATTTCGAATGAACTTAACCGTGAATCATTAAAAACTCTTAAAATAAAGGTCTTCCGAGTAAGGTGACGGTAAAATATGTTACGGCATTTCTACAGTGAAAAGGTAACAACTTAGTGGCACCTTATTATGTTTGTAAACAAGACCATCGGCTTATAGCGGAGTACTCAATCGTACGAATGAAATATGAGCGCGGCAGATGCACGAATATAATTTAAACTGCATGTAGCGCTGTCTCTTTTTGAGAAAAACATATGAATCAAACTTTATCGGTTCTTATCACGATCATTTGATGCCAGATTTTAATGGAAGAATAGTTTACGTAATCAATTTTTGATTCTGATGTAACACATCGAAATGTTGTTGTGTGTGTGTGATGTTCGTGAAATAAATACATTATTTTTTGGTTTTAATTATTATTTATGCAATTTACATTTTTTTTTATATGAATAGGAAGGGAAACGAGCAAGTGGGTCACCTGATGGTAAGCGATCACCACTGCCCATAGACACCCGCAACCCCGGAGGGATTGCAGATGCGTTGAAAACCTAGAGGGCTAAGATGAAATGCCTCTTGTGCCTGTAATTTCCCCGGCTGTCTTACATTTAGATTTGGATTATTTTAGGTCACGTTTCATTTGACAATTATTGTTTTTTTACTATTTGTTCACATTTTAGTGTTTGACTAGGAAAGTATGATTGTATCCCATGATTTTAAAGGTTAGATCTAGAGCCGATGTCATGCACGCGCTAGGTAACTATTAAACATATATTATTACTAGCTGTTGCCAGCGACTTCGTCTGCAAAGAATTCGTTTATCGCTATCCCGCGGCAACTACGCAATTTTCCGGGATAAAAAGTAGCCTATGTGCTACTCCAGACTTTTTTCTATCTATGTGCCAAATTTCATCCAGATCCGTTAGGCCGTTCTGGCGTGATTGAGTAACAAACAAACATCCATCCATCCATCCATCCATCCATCCATCCATCCATCTATCCATACTTTCGCATTTATAATATTAGTTAGATTACACTAGCTGTTGCCAGCGACTTCGTCTGCAAAGAATTCGTTTATCGCTATCCCGCGGGAACTACGCAATTTTCCGGGATAAAAAGTAGCCTATGTGCTATTCCAGACTTTTCTCTATCTGTGTGCCAAATTTCATCCAGATCCATTGGGCCGCTCTGGCGTCATTGAGTAACAAACAAAATATCCATCCATCCATCCATCCATCCATCCATACTTTCGCATTTATAATATTAGTTAGATATCGTAACCTTGTTACGCCTATTATAAATAAAGGTTTGGAACTTGATTAGTATATATCTAATTGATATGTTATTTTAAAAAACGTACGTGGGTATAGTGTTTTTATTCAATATTAACTCTTGTTTCGAAGCAAGGAAGGTGGTTTTAATTAAACCATTTAACATTAGGCTTAGGATAAGAGCTTTCGTCGCTTCCACATTGCTGAGGTGACGTCTTTACAAGGGATGAAAGGTTACACCTTCCATTTGGTTGTTTAGAAGAGATCAAGGTATCCTAAAACATATTTAACTGACAAGCCATTAAGATCCGTTGATTGGTCCACTCACTAGTGGTGGCAATAACGGCTGTTTTGTAATAATGAATAACAGTGTTGTGTTATTCTTAAATAGCTGTTATTGTAAACTGTTGTCTGTTATCCTGTTATATTGCTGGTTTAAAAAACGATTATGAACTTATTATTAAATAATTGTTATACTTATTTCGTCGCGATCGCAGCGTTATAAAAACGTAGGTACGGGAACAAAAACAAAACAACGCTCTGTTACCTTGTTTGTTATTGTACTGACTGACAACAAACAGCAACAGCTAACAATGATACCAAAAGTCAGTTGTTTGAATTGCGATGCGAGCTCGCGCGTATAGCGCTATCTCTCGCACACAGCTATTTGATTTGTTGCGCACTCGCTTGCGCTTCTGCCAAGTGCGGCAACAGTGTGCGTATGAACAACGTTGACAACAGACAACGAATAATGATAACAGGATAGTTGACGATTCGATAATGTGTTGTTCGTTGCGTGCAAATAATGCATTACGTTATCTGCTGTTGTAATAACGACCACCACTACCACTCACCGTCAAAAATGTACACACGCTTGGGGAAGAAACTGTCTCCAATCATTTTAAGCCAATAGCATTTTTATATATGTGAGTTATCCATGAATTCCGTAAATCCAAATATATTTCATAGTTACGGACTAAAACCTTGCTTTTCCGCAATCATAAAGCCAACTTCCAACACAACTTTCTGGTAACAACAACAAGACACTAGCATCAAGTAACTGGTTTAGTTCATAGATGTGGACCGCCTCAAAGAAACGTCTAATTCAATCAAATACATTGTATGATAGTCCAGGAATTGATAAAGAATTCAACAAGACCAAGTAAAGGTCGAAAGAACTTAGAAACATATCAACACGTACCACAGCTATTTACGAAAGTGCTTTTATAAAATGTTTTGTTTGACCTTTTTAAAGAGAGCAACCCTTAAAATAAAGTAAAAATGTTAGGCGCGTGCGGAGGCAAGGGTTCCACTGAAACATTCACGCACGTGGGACGGCGGCCATTGTTTTTATTATAAGCAAGCATTGCGGGGTTTTTGTTCTTTTCCCGCATCAGAATTATGATAATGGAATGTTCTGGAAGGCACAATGTGTGAAAAGTTGTGTTTGTTAACTAACGGCTGGCGCTTAACTGAGAAAGTTTTGCATTTTTACATTAAACTGGCCAGGTATTGACCTGATGAAAAGTGCAGACGGGGCCAATCAATGGTTTTAGACGTGGCTTTAATAGCAGCCAGTAATATTCACTTTATCCTTGAAGAACCCTAGGTGTTTACTGACTGGAAATAAAGATGATAGGATGGGATATGTTTCTTGCAAGCGAATCGACATCATAAATATTTCCAAATTTTTGTATATGTAAGACAAATGCCACAAGCCATAGAGTTATTTTCCAAAATCTTGCTATGGACATCAAATTGAAGGCTCATAAAGAATAAAAAAATCCTGAAAGTATTTTTGATTTCCATTACAGGTACTTACTTGATTTAAAATAATTGACCAAATTGATAAATTCTACAAACAAGTATGAATTTAGCGAAACGGAGCACAAGGAACAATCGCGTGGAAAGGATTCTCAAAATAATTCCTCGCATTGTCTGCCTAAACCCTCTAAAATGCGTCCCAGCTATGACTCCTTTATTCCGAAATCCGCTTCAAAGTCACTTCATTTGCAAATACAATTCACTTCTCAATAAAACAAGCTGATGCTCCATTTTCATTAGCGGGCAATATTCCTGATGCGACAAATATTCTGCATGAGCTGTGGGAGCCCGATCACCATAATAACTGGAGCTGAAGTGACGAAAAACGTTTGTGGCTTTATTGCGGGAGTTGGCTGGAAGAGTTGCCAGCATCAACCCCCTTGATAAATTGTGTTGTTTTCGCCAACCTTGTTTGTTCCCCGTGTGCTTCCCATCGAACGTATTATGGTACAGAAAGTATGGCGCAGTTACAGGGCGAGGCGCCACGGTTTTTGTTATTGTCTGTGGATAATAACAATTTGTTTGTAATGTAGTTAGCGTTTTGGAAACTGTTATAGGGGCTGGGGAAAAAGGGGTTACGGAAAACAATGTTTGGTCGCTTTGGTTTTGGTAGACCTTGGCTTAGTTATATGATTTGTTTGCATGTTGTTATTGGTGAGAATATCGTGAAATTACTGCCATTTTTACAAGCATTTATTCAACTTACATAATATGTTGTATTGGTTCAATATTACTGTGAAAAAAGGTTTTCTAATGAGTACTATGTATGTTTATGGTTGTCAATTCTTGTACACCTAAATACTGTGTTCCTCATTCCACAATTACAAGTCAAATTTGACCTAGGTCGTCGGACTTATGTGTAGGATGGATGTCACCGAAATTACAGTCAACAAAAAGGTTGATGTCGTAAACTAGTTAAAACTTAATTTGAGCTGTAGTTTTGTAACAAAATACCCAGGGCATCCTGTCTCTGTGACCGGCGTATTCTAGAAGCTCTAATACACGGCGCTAACTCCCATCTCACCCAAACATCATAACAATTAATGAAGACTTATCTCGCTCTTAAAATACAAATGAACGCTTTTAAATTGGCAGCGTCTAACATGACTCACAGACGATTAAATATAATAATTATTACTAACTCAGAGAATGGCGAACTTCTCAGGTTCTCGTTTTGTTATATGAGTTTGTAGACAAAAAGGGACCGATCTATTATTAAGCGTCAGTCTTTAATTAAAGACAGCTTGACATTTCAAAGAAGGAGGACATGAGTTTAATTATAATCAAACACAAATATCATTGGGCCACCAGTCGCTTGTGCGTTGAAACGGGATGGAAGATAGGGATTGTCTGTTGAGTGACGAGGACAGATTTCGGGATCGCCCTCATTTAGAAGCAATCAAAGCATTGTTTGTCGCGACGGCGGTCGTCTTAGGTATTCTATACACAGAGTGTTCGCAAAACGTGACTAGTCACGGTTGGACAGTTTACTCAGATATTAGTACAATATATAACGTACAATATAATAACGATTGAATAACGCCTTATGGATGGATTGGGATGCCTTAGTTAGATATTAGTGACCCGACTATTCGTACGAACCCAGTGAGGCGTGTATTGAACTGAGTAAAAATAATGGTTTCATATCTGGGAGTAGTAGAGCCCCCGCCAAGACGAGAAAAAAGAAGGCGTGGCACTACCTACCTTTTTTCGGACCGTTTTGCCGTATTTTCAAACCCTCATACTATATACAAATGGGAATAAATAAAGTTCAGCTAATTAATAAATGCCTGATACAGTTTTGATGGCAGCTTTTTGTGTTGAGTGATTTGGCTGACTTACTGGCATTTATTCAATCCACATAGTACCAGATTTTAGGTCAATGTGGTCTATGGAAATGGATCAGAATTGCAAGATTTGTAATGGACACGACATTCCATTTACAATTTATTCAACTGTAGAAAGTATAAAACAATCCTTATCAAATAATTTGACTTACGACGTCACAATAACGTCGCTCATATGCAATGTGGCTTACACTTTAGGTATTCGTTTTTGCTGAGCGACAATAATGTAAAAATTCTTCCCTTACTATCAGGCGTCATTGGGGTCAAACGCAAGCTTATTCTACCATAAAAAAACTGGCCAAGTGCGGGTCGGACTCGCGCACTGAGGGTTCCGTACAAATTCGCTAAGTTATTATAAATCCAGTGTTAGCAGAGCCCTGCTTTTAAGCAAAATGTAGGCAGTGTGAGGTCACTTCATATTGGTTACTTATATAGACAGACAAATATTAAATTTAAAAAAAAAACTACTCACTAGATCTTCTTCAAACCAATTTTGGGTGGAAGTTTGTATGGTACCTAATGTACATCGTATATTTTTATTAGCTTTATCATTCTGTTATTTTAGAAGTTACAGGGGGGGGCACACATTTTATCACTTTGGAAGTGTCTCTCGCGCAAACTATTCAGTTTAGAAAGAAATTATACTAGAAACCTCAACATCGTTTTTGAAGACCTATCCATAGATACACCACACGTATGGGTTTGATGAAAAAAAAAAACAGTTTCAGTTCTAAGTATGGGGAACCTCCAAAATTAATGGGTTTTATTATTGTTTTGTGAAAATCTTAATGCGGTTCACATAATACATCTACTTACTTACCAAGTTTCAACAGTATAGCTCTTATAGTTTCGGAGAAAAGTGGCTGTGACATACAGACGGACAGACAGACAGACAGACAGACATGACGAATCTATAAGGGTTCCGTTTTTTGCCATTTGGCTACGGAACCCTAAATAACCTACAATTTCTACGTCAAACCTCAACTCTTCAAAACTTCGTCACAGAATGCCTCATTTGTTTACGCATACGACGCATGCCAGTCTAAAAATGACTCGCACTGTTCCAAAAACGTCCTTATTACGTATTAATGAGATAGGTCGTGCGTGTGCAAAATACCTTAGCCATGAGTACAGACTACGGACGTAATGACATGCCGCTGTCAGACGCGTTGGAGACGAAAATGACTCGAGGAAATAACCGGCCAAGTCCGTACCATCGTTCAATGTAGGTACCTAATCTAGGGTCCTAGTGAAAAAGGGGTTAAGTCTGAAATAAATGAATAACCTTATCTAGTGTAAGGGTGAGGCCAGACGAGCGTAATTTTTTAAGTTGCAGTCGCGTAAATTCGGTCGCGTAATTTCTGCTACATTTACAAAAAACACACACTGCGACGCAAAATGAGTTGAATTTTGAATGCAGCAAAATTACGCGACTCACAACTCAAAAAATTTCGCTCTTCGCAGCTACAAAGAAAGCTCAGAATTATAGTTACCCTCTTCCAGTAGAACCCTAACTAAAATAGCAAAGTACCTATGTTTTTGGCTCATATTTTACATGCCAAAATCAACCCACTTCTAGTGATCGGAATGACTTGTAATTGGGTATACATTGCGCAGAATGGATGATTGGTACTGTATTTAAAAATGCACATTCCACCATTCCATGTTTTTTTTTTTTTTTTTTTTTTTATATGAATAGGAAGGCTGTGATAATATGACTTGGATTTCAACTATTGTGATTCCGCGCGGCTCTTCATATTTAACAGTTTGGTATAAAGATATGTACTTAATTGTTTTCTGAACCAGAGTTACACGCTAAGTCTTAAGAAATTACCGGACAAAAAAAATTCCCGTGTAAAATAAAATTCGAATCAAAACGAAGTAATCAGAGCACCGATTGTTGTGGAATTCATAAACGGGGAAACTTTTTCCGTTCTCACGATCTGAAAGACGGATTAAACACTTTGAAATTAATCATTGGAATAAAAACTTTTTGTTGTTGGGCACCGGCAAATGTTGGGACAGGACAGGAATAAAATCTTTCCTTAAAATCTTCTTGAAAGCGAGCAAATCATAAATATGACACAAATACGTTTTCAGTTTTCATACTTTAAAAGGACGTTAACATGCCTCATGAAGGTGTAAAATACGATATCTTTGGGGGCAAAAGTATTCTTTTTTTTTTATTTACTTACCTACTTGCTATAACTTAAAGCAAACGAATACACACACTATGCATAGATAGGTATAGAGGCAAAAGAAGTAGTACCTAGATGACTGAATTTGGACATACCTACTTATTTTTATAAATACTTACCTAAATATACTGCTTCAATCTACCACTAACTTTGATATCCATCGCTACGGACTCATTCCGTGGCAATTCTGTCCCAACACTCTGTTTTTATTTGGTAGACATGTCCAAATAGTCTAGCCCAGTTCCACTTTAACTCGACAGTCTTTAGGTACATTTATGCCAGCCAACGAGTATCAAAGTGCAGCTTAGTTTTTTAATCCGTTCCGTTATTCGTGACACCAATGCTTCACTCCACTGCTCGTTGGATATCCTTGAATTTGACCTTTGAGCGTGATGGACGACGTGTTTGCGCTTTAGAGACTATTTTTTACGATTCATTGATACGTCTATCGATTTCTATGTTTACCCTATTTTCGAACGTAATGCATATCCTGGTCCTTCAATACAATTGTATATGAATGAAACTTATTGGATCGGCTCATGACTAATAAGTCATATCTCAACGAACACCTAAAGGCCGCGTCTAGTTTGATTGTTAGTATGATACGTAGGCATATTTATACTCAAAAATACACAATAGCATGAAAATTTGTAATCTACGGCTGGGTAAAAAATACCCTCACAGTACTCTCCCCACCGTATGGGTATATTAAATACGCTCTACAAATAAAATATGAAACCCTCACAGGCAGTAAATCCCTAATAAACAAAAGTGTCTATTCTACCCCAGCACACGCGGCATTGTATATTAAATCCTTCCCGCTGAGTCTCAAGTGCGGGTAAAACTGGAAAAAAAAACGCAAGAGAAACGCGAACGGCGCACAGAGCCGTCATAACCTGGGCCCTGCGAAAGTTGGAAACTTGCCGAAGAATATATTAAAACTTTATCAAAGCTGAAAGTTCCATTTCCTTTCCAAGTGTCGCAGAACCCTGCCCCGGGGGAGACAGGTTCTGTACACTTCTTTGGAATTGACAAATGAAACCTAAGCCCCAAGGAGACGGCGACCAATTAATCAAATACTTTTGAAAGCTTCTGATTTCTGAATATTTCATTTAAATATGCCGTTTAAGTAAATTGGAAAGCAGACATTGACCTATGATTAATTAAATAATATACTTACTATGGAGATCTAAAATTAATGATTCGGCAATATCCGTTCTAATGGCGTTTTGTGATAAATTAAATTAATAATAGTGCCGACGAAACAAAATTCAAATGAGTTTACTAATTTGCTCATAACGTCAAACGCAAAACGTTTGCCTGACATTAGATATGTATTTGGTTCTAACCAGAAAAAGATCATTTCCTATTTTAATCATTCGAAACTTGAGAAAAACAACGAAAAATATTCATGATCTAAACTCGTAAAATAAGGCAATAGTGCGTAGGTTTTTATCGACATCAGCTTTCAATTGTTTTTGGGCTTCTCTGTCAAAACAGCTGTTAAAACAAACATAATTGGGAGGCATAAAGTTAAAACTGCTTCTGATCTGGGCTATAATAGTCCTGAGCAGTATCGATAGATTAATTGCAGCAGATTAAACGTTCTCCGGTGTGTTACGGCGCACTTTATGACTTCATATAACCATTTTATAGCTCTATTGCTGCAGTGGAAATATTGTAGCTAATGGGAACAATAAAGCGCTATTGAACTGGGGCGAAATTTGAATGCTATTACAAGTTTCACGTATTCTTTCAGAGGGACTATTCGGATGTTATTACAGTATAATCTATTTCATGTATACTTACTCACTTTCATGTTTTATTTAAGGGTAACTTAAGAAAGGGAGCATGTTTATGTTTGGTGTACGTAATACGAGCTCTACGAGTATGTTGAAGTATTCTTAGTATAATATCAGAAGATGTCCTAAATATTATTCTGTAATTAATATGTTAGCGATCTCTTAATAAAGACAGGCTGTTTATTAATACAGACTCAAGATTAAAGGATTTCAGACAAGTTGTTAGGTTGTATGAACGGCACGAGGTAGATCGAAACTAATTACTTCTTAGACTAGTATTTCAAGGAAGCCTATTTCCATTGAATTCATGTTTGAAGATGAGTAATGTAATACCTATTAGCCTATTACAGTCAAGGTGATATATTTAGATTATATAGACACAATTTCTTACACACGTTATTCACAGGTAGATTAACAAACAAAACTGATAGAAAGAAAAAAGAAAAATCTCATGCTTACTCTCCTATTGTACTTCTCCATTTTAGTTTAATAGTACCTGGATGACTGTTTTTTTGGTACGTTTTCTAAAAAAGAAATCTAGTTAGATCGTCTTATCGCCCCCGAAAACCCCTGCATACCAAATTTTATGAAAATCGAAATGACAAGGTATAAATTAAAGGTATTAAATAATATATAGATTTGATAGATAGACACATAATGAAATACTAAACTTGGTCTGTGTTTTCTTCCAACCGTAAATAAAAATCTAAATTCATGCTATCAAAAGCTATATAGGTATGCGGTACTCCTCGTTGACACGGTCATAATTATGAAATTTGGCAAGAAAGTTAGGTTGACTTCATAACACAAATAAAGTAAAAAGCTTGAAATGAAATGATAGTAGATTGTAGACCGAGGGGATAAAGCACTGTATTATGTCACGGGCGCGATATTGAATCCTGAGCGCAGCGAAGGACTCTAAATTTAACTCCCGAGCGAAGCGAGTGTGTTATGAGTTAATTCCTGAGCGTAGCGAGGGAATTAAGATGAGTCCTGAGAGGAGCGAAGAATTTAAGCGCACCCAAGACATAACAGTTTTATCCCCGAGGAGTATACTCTACTTTTCTCACCTTTTGCGAGACAATAAAAACCAAGGCAACTAGAAAAAGAATTTAACTAAAATAACAGTAAAACAGAATTAAAAGTAAAAAATCCAGTTGTGTAATGATAAGTACTTAATATTTTTATTTGGAATCTTAGCAGTTCTAATGCGTACCTAACTATAATTACAGCGTCAGCAAAGGCTCGCGGCTTTTGATTTATTTGAAATTTGTTTCGGTGGTGGGGTGGTCGTCGTGGTGGTGGCGCTGCGGCTGGTGGCATGGCCATCTCGATTTTCGGAACCGTGCGATTTTTACGAAATTAGACTTTAAGTGTACCTATAACAATAAGAACTAAGAGAAGTGAGATTCATATTACTAACCGGCGGGTTATAATGAAATTCAGTACAGTCCTTTAATTTATACCTTGTCATTTCGATTTTCATAAAATTTGGTATGCAGGGGTTTTCGGGGGCGATAAGACGATCTAACTAGATTTCTTTTTTAGAAAACGTACCAAAAAAACAGTCATCCAGGTACTATTAAACTAAAATGGAGAAGTACAATAGGAGAGTAAGCATGAGATTTTTCTTTTTTCTTTCTATCAGTTTTGTTTGTTAATCTACCTGTGAATAACGTGTGTAAGAAATTGTGTCTATATAATCTAAATATATCACCTTGACTGTAATAGGCTAATAGGTATTACATTACTCATCTTCAGTACAATATTACTACCCGGCTAGAGCCAAGGGCTATAATGAGTTACTTTGAGTAAGGTTTACATGATATATAATTAGCCATTGTCGAGCAGGTGGTGTGAAAAATTTATTACGTATAACGTTTAAGGTTTCAGATTGCAGGCATTGTTGCATAAATGTGAGAAAGTTTCACTTCATCCTACCTTTACAGGTGTACACACTTTTTTTATGTAAATAATTTTAATACAATTATTTATAAGCTAAAATTATCGGATAGGAAATCTCTTAGTACACTACAATAACACTTGTTCAAATTTTTTCATAGAAATACTATGAAGTACATAGATAATGTGTACGGAAACCTGAGCGCGAATCTCACTCGCACTTGGACAGTTTTTTAAAATTTGATCCCATTGATTGCTCAGACTTGAAATAGAAACATGACATTCTAATGTCCATTTAACTAGCCCCTTACATCCAAGTAAGGAAAGGGCAGCAACAGTCGCATACTAACTTAACAAGTGTTAAGCAACAAACGTAAATTATTCGAGACGCGACAAACGAGCAAACAAGTGCCTCGTGTGGGTTAATAGTAGAACAAGCTGCGTCACCCCCCTAATCACACACTCGGTTGACTCTCAAAAGAGGCAAAAGGAGCCCAGAAAACTCGACGACTGCCTTCTGGCGAACGTTTAATTAGAGCAAATAATTATTTGCCGCAAGGCCTTGCATTAATTCAGAAAAGTCCGCCATTAACTTGCCGCGCCGCTTTCCGAATATCGGCCCGCTGTTATTTTCTTTGATTTTCTGAGTAGGTATTTAACGAGTACCTTGAGGGCCGGATCAAACGGTCGGCTGTAATAAATGGCATTGTAAATATAACAAATGATTAAATTGAGACGAATCAAACGAAACCATGTTTGAGAGTGCATTCGCGTATGAATTTCGTGCGGCAATAAGCGAGGTCCACTTGAAGAATCTTGTTGTGCGTTGGCCTTTGTTCTTTTATTTTCCTCGTGTAACGGCCATCATGCGTTGCGTTTTCTGGGTTTCATATCGAGTGTTGCATTTTAAAGTTAGGTATTGCTTACAAACGTTAACTTCAGTGAACATTTTAATAACGAAAGTAATGTTAATATAATGTATTAACATCACTTCCGTTTCAAATGATTCACGGCCAAGGTGAGGTCGCCGATTACCGCGGGTAGATTGTTGAAGGTAATCGCATCCCGCAGAAAATAAATCGAAAGTGATACTGCATAGTAGTTGAACTGAGACGTTTGAAAAAAAGCCTGTCGATAAGTTATCGAATGTTGCAAAATAGCCCCCGGATCACAAAGACTACTCCTGATTATGAGAAAACAAACAGAGCCAAGATCAAAGTGCTGCCGTTTGTTTCCTCCCGCTCATTTCCTTCGTCAAATTCTGTAAACGCATCTCAGGCCTCAGCGATCGTTTGAAGAAATGAAAAAGCGACACGCATGAAAAACAAAATACGACATGCGACAAATTTAACTGCCGTGACCACAGACTTGAGAAAAGTAAGCAGACTATAAACATAATTTTTGCCTGTACTTACCTGCATGCATAAGAATACCTAATCATTATCTTCATTCATTACTTACTTTCACTTTACTTTCAGCCCAAAGAAAAGTAAGTAATGCTTTATTGTACAAATATGAAGAAACAGATACAATTCATAAAATAATACAAATAACAGTAATATAAGCACAAAGGCGAACTTATCCCTATAAGGTAAAGCAATGGCAATGATAAGCTAAATTAATGGTTCTATCTCTTTCTTTTTTTTGTTGTAACATTAACTCACACTTTGTCGAATTAGACGGCGAGACAGTTGCCATTTTGACAAACAGCAAAACAGAAGACATTTATGGCAGTGAAAAATATCGAAGCGCAGTATTTGTATTTTGAGTTTTGATTGTTTGAAATTGAAAAAAACTGTAACGTAAGTTTTATTGTGATGTAAGCTAATATTTCCTAAATAGTATTTTAATTACTACCTGAGTGATAATTTATTGGTGTCTACTCGATTGGAAGGCTGTTACTCTACATGACATAAGTATTTGCAATTACCTACACGTTTAAAAAGGCCACTTTCTATCTTTTTTAACGAATTTCTTTGTTTTTCGAAGATTATATTTTTGTTTGACAAATAATTATTTAAAAAGAAACATTTTTTATTTCATAATGTTTGTCTGCTTACTCTTCTTACGTCTGTGAGCCGTAACACATTACTGGAAGCGACGAGAAAATAAAACTGGAGACAACCACGCGCACCAAGCTGCAACCCACCTGCCGAAACAAAAGCTCAAAAAAAGAAAACGAACGACTCTGTTAAAACCCTCGTGACGTCACCTTAACGAATTAAAGCCTCCATCCCTATCATTTTCCATGGTGGCGCGGATCTCTCGCTCTCACAGGGAGGCAATTGACCTATTTTCGGCGGCGTGCAATAATTTCACGAAGGGCGGCCACCTAGCTTTAGATATGGATTTCGCTGGCTTGCACATTCTTAGGTCCACACTGACCGAGATATATTTTCAATATAGACCGGTTGTGTGTTATTCGTCCGTTTTTATGGGCAATAACAACCCGGGTCGCTGTTTACGAAGATTGGATACAAACTGGTGGGTAATGGTTGTTGTTGCGAGCTAACTAGCTCGACCCGGCCGACTTCGTGTGCAAATATCAACTATAATAGGTACATTACGACCGCAACATCATACAGGTATTGATCGCGTATAACAACGGTAATCACTGTTGTTTGTCCAATCTGACCAAAGTTTGTTGCTTCCATTATGTACGGTATTGTATAAATAGGTCTGAGGGATCCTTATTTTCACAATAAGGCGTCATTTAGGAATCAAGAGATGTTATCATGCTTCTAACATCAATCAATGCATCTTAAACGTTAGTATGGTTAAAACAGAAACGTAGCGTGTAGGTATATCCCTTACAGAGTGCGTTCCCTTATAAAGTGAAATAAATATCGACCCCGATCCGTCGCCCCGCTGTACGACTGAGGCAGCAGCCTCCCTAAACATCCCCAGATGTTTAACCTTGAACTGTTAAATAAAACAAACAAACTACTTATCTAATTCGATGTAAAAGCAATATAAAAGCTTTTAAACATTGAAACAAAAAGTAAACACCGGCGCGAAAAACATCTCTCTCCCTTTGTCTTCGCCGTCATCGAAAAAAAAAGGTAAATGGCATTACATAAAAGAAGTAGGGCGGTGTTACACGCACGAGTGGCCACTGGATCCGACGTGGCCAGCCGTCGTGTAAGCGCGGCGTGCGGTCCGAAAAAGTTAAGACTTTATGAAAACACTCACCATGAACGAGCACGCATCGACTAATGTTGTTTACGTTCATAAAATGGGACAGAAAAATCTCATTCAGAAAAGAAAAATCTTATAAAAGCAGTCACTCGTACGGCAAAGTTTTGAAGCAGAAGCTGCACGCGAAAGCTTCTCTGTGAACTCTAACACGTGGGCAACAATTCGCCCGATTTTATCGACCGGTTTGTAGACAGACAGATACTTTAAACAAGACTTGCCTCTTTATTAGACTACGCCATTTGCGTGGAACTATTTCATTTCTGCGTGAAGAGATTCATAGACAAAGTTTCAGTTTAACGGCGACGGTTAAAGTTTTTATGGCGGTGCTTAAATCCGCTCTTTATTTACTGAAAACTGGTCTCCGTCAGCTGTTTTCTTGAGTCATGTTCTCGAGTGAGGCAGCGGCACGTGACCGGAAGTGAAATCGGCCGCGATGGTGGCGGGACCACATCCGATGCTCTATTGACAGACTCCGCAAAAAATGGCGGAATATGAACGCCAGCTGGAGCTGCCCTGCATCGGCTAATAAATCTTTCCACGCAATAATGGCGCCGATCTCTTTTTGCTAAATCCAGTGTGCGTACGTGTTGTGGTTTAGCTAATGCCCTGTATTATCCTCGTTTATAAATCATTCACGTCGATGCCACGCTTTCAGCTTACCGATTTTACCTTTACGGTAATGGCTGCCGCGTTAACAATCGTCTTTTTTAACGACGGAAAGGATATTAGCGCCATAAAGTACCTGCGCCCCTTCAATACCCTTTTACGAAATGGAGTTAAAATGATACAAGTATCAATTTTGCTACGGTAACTCCGCGAAGCAAAAAATGAGGGACCTTTTATTCAATGTTTCGTAATAACACTCGATTATAAAAGAAACATTGAATTGATTGGCTATTTTTTTTGTATAACCTGATAATTCATATGTTTGTGTTTTGATTTTCGCTAGGAGATGAAGAATTCCATCAAATTTATAAATTAAAATTGGAGAATTTTTGCGAAGCCGTATCGATGGTTCGGTGTATCGATTCACGCATCTGCCTCTCCAATCTCCATCCATTATTAACTAGAAGATTCGATGTTCAGCCTTGAAGTAACGAGTTTCTCTTAACATGTCCATAAAATAATACGGGCCCCTCAAATACGGAGCAACGTGCACGTGTCTTGAAGTTTTCAGTAGTCCTGCTATAAACTGACTGAGCCATAATGAAGACCTTGTACGCTTGTAAAATCCAGAGATTTTATCAATGAATTAAAAAAAACCCTGGACCTTTTCATTGAGATTTATGAGTGGTTACTTAACCAGTCTTCAGCTATAATTAAAATTTCTAAACGAAACCGTAATAAAATGACCTGAATGTAAGTATAATTTTGTAACAACCATTACCTATTTGTGCAATTAATAAACTACCCAGTAAACGTACTTGAATTAAACCCATTTGACCCTCCCCATGAATTAAAAATGACAAACATCTAGGTAGTGCCAACAAAACCCATTTATATCATAAAATCAAAAGAATAATACGAAACCGCGAACCCATCATATTATTTTTTCTAAATTCATAACACAGCATTTGCTTCAGCGAAAACATACGATAACCCACAACAGGAAAACGTACGAGCAATGATGTATCGCAGTATTTAATAGCAAAATATCAGGTGACGTGGGAGCCACGATAAATATATGCAGAAGGATCCGAGCCCTCATAAAGAGCGTCCTAAATCTTGGGCTGGGCATCGGGACCCTCATCACGGTGCCAGATGATGTGGCCTCCTAGAGAATAGATAATGTATCTGGCCTGATTAGCTTTTAGTGCTGATGAAATTTTGCGCACACGTTGGGGAATGATTTTAAGTTTTATTTGTTTACTGGAACTGCAATAAAATTCACGTTGAAACTTATTTAGCGTCACCTAGTCGCGGATGTAAGCTACTGCCATTAAAACCAGCGAACAGTACTTTTAATAAACATTGATCAGATAATTTATCTCAACTAATCATGTTCGGGTCCAGGGTCCTAACACACTAGATTTTGTCAGGGACACTTAAAGTAATCGGTGTGTAATATAAATTAGCGTGTGTAATTATAAATCACGGTATAACAGTACCAAAATGCATACATTCGCTACTCAAGTAGCGTTCACTCGCACAGTGGCATAGTCTACAACCCCTTAGACTACCGCAAGACGAGAAACGTATTCAAAGCGACAACCCGATATGATTTAATTGGATGCACTGAATACTTGACGTAATACCAGCTGGACATAATTAAAGTACCTACTCATATCGCATAAATTGAGCATAATTTACGATATTTGTGAATCATAATATTATTAATACTATTATTATATTACGATCATAGGATGCTATACCTAGTGAGTCATAGTCCCGCTTAAATAGTGATTCCCCTTCTGTCCATTATGTCGCGGTACCTCATATATTATGCGTAACGCATATCATATTAGGATGGCAAGTTAAATCAACTATGCTTTTTGGTACACTACAAATGATACTCCCGAGTTAGCGCTCAAAGCTTTTAAGAAGATACCGGCTCCAAAACCAAATTGTTAATTTCGATCCCGAAATCCCTTATACAAATGACACTACGAATTGCAAATGAAATGTCGATTTGTTACTGAAACGAAATGGCTATCACGTGCGTTTCTCATTCGGAGGCTGTCAAGAAATATTAATGAGAAAGTGAAGGAAAGAAGCTGTTGTTTTATTAATCCATGTTTCGATTCCGAATTGTCTTGTTCAAGTTTTGGCGTGACTTTAGAGCGAATAGCGGGTGCTGCTACCTACAATATGTATACATAGGTACCTTCTTAGCAAACATGTAGTTCAAGAAGGAAATCTATTTATTTCAAATGCTCGGACTTAACACGCTCACGAACGAACAAACAACACAATCACTTATACATAGCGCTAGGCTAGACTATGACGAGTGATTGAAAATAAAATTAGCATTGTCATGATTATTTTAATAACATAATGACAGGCGACTAGTTGTGCAACACGATACGTGTCACCAATTCCGGGAAAGACCGTAAACGGGGTAAGTTCATGCTGTCATCGTACCTACAGTTGAAATGCATTTGACGCCACTGCGTCATAATCATAAGTGCAGTGCACAATATTATGACAGTGGTGCCAAGACAAATTAAGTTAACCAATCGTGACGCCAAAGATGGATCTTACCCAGTTACTAGAGTTCCCCTATTTGACGATGTGCCAGAAATGTTGACGTCTCGGGTTGTTTTTAGTTTTATTGAAATTACTAGCTTTTGCCCGCGACTTCGTCCGCGCAGTAACGTCAAAGTGACATACCACCTTCATACAACCATTTTTTTGAAATATTAAGTCATTATTTCCTTTCGCGTCCTTTTATCTCGTAAGAAATTCCAAAAATCCCTTCTAAATGCTCCTTTTCGATCCTCAAGGAACATTTCGGCCAAATACCAAGAATCTAAATGATAATAATGATCCTTTTTAATTCTTATCCCAGGGGGAATTTTGAAAAATACAGAAATCTGTTTTCAGATATCATAATTACTAATGTTCTTTTCTCCGGTCCGTTATGGTTGCCTGGTAGAGATCGCTCTGTAGCGATAAGGCCGCCTGTTGTTACCTTATTACTTCTGTATACCTTTTTTCTGTTTTGATTGTTATATGTGGTGTTCAATAAAGAGTTATTGTATTGTATTGTATTGTATTGTATTACTCTTGGTACATGCTAAGTTTAAAGATTCTAGTAATAATATTAACGGAGATAGTAGGACCATTTCAAATATCACGTTATTGAGTAATAGCCAGTAAGCATTAATTAGGTAATAAATATGTGTAACTAATCTTTAAGCTCTCTCTTATACTTGGTCTACCGAGGATACAACATCTCTGATACTATGGGTGTTATTACTTAAACCTCCTCGTCCACTCTCAACCTATCTCACTAACCCGCGGGAATTTCGGAAAGTCTTGAAACTATTTTTTGCAGTAATGATTCCTTAGGTACTTGTGTGTTAAATTTCAAAAATTCGGCACGGCGGACTGCAATGTACAGTCAATCAAAACTGCAGTAGGCAAAAAAAGTTGTATTAAAACTGATAATATTTAAAAACTCATTTTAACAATCATCATCTCCAGCCTATATACGTCCCACTGCTGGGCACAGGCCTCCTCTCAGAATTCTGTATTTTAACAATAATGATGGCCAATATAATAATAATAATGCTACAAAAAAAACAGACGATTTTATGCCCTGATAAGTGACAAATTACTTTTCATTAGGTTTCAAATCGTCTCGCTAATTTGTAGTGCTCAGTTTACAATAGCACATGCACTTTATTATTGTAAGATTATAGATTGTAAGATATAGTATAGATTGTAATAATGTTTTTCACACCACCTGCTCGACAATGGCTAATTATATATCATGTAAACCTTACTCAAAGTAACTCATTATAGCGCTTGGCTTTAGCCGGGTAGTAATATTGTACTGAATTTCATTATAACTACTATATCACTATATCGCTTCTCATAGTTCTTATTATTATACCCTTAAAGTCTAATTTCGTAAAAATCACACGGCTCCGAAAATCGAGATGGCCATGCCATGGCATGCAGCGGCGTTCGATTTTCAAACGAATGAAACAAATTTCAAATAAAACAAATGCCGCGAGTGTTTGCTGGCGCTGTGATATAGGTAGTTACGCATTAGAACTGCTAAGATTCCAAATAAAAATATTACGACTGGACCAATGTTGGAAATATAATTTTTAGGGTTCCGTACCCAAAGGGTAAAAACAGGAGCCTATTACTAAGACTTCGCTGTCCGTCCGTCCATCCGTCCGTCTGTCACTAGGCTGTCTCTCAAGAACCGTAATAGCTAGACAATTGAAATTTTCACAGATTGTGTATTTCTGATGCCGCTATAACAACAAATACTAAAAACAAAATAATAATAATAATTAAGGGGGCTCCCATACAAAAAACGTGACATTTTAGCCCATTTTCATGGCTACCACTCGCCGAGCTAGATCTCAAGAACCGTAATAGCTAGACAGTTGAAATTTGCACGGATTATGTATTTTTATTGTGGCTACAACAACAAATACTAAAATCAAAATAATAATAATAATTAAGGGGGGCTCCCATACAACAGAATAGTTGTTGGCGTTTAAACAGAGTAACGTTAACAGAGTAGTTGTTAGCCTTTTTTCTGGTACGGAACCCTTCGTACGCTTGTCCGACTCGCACTTGGCCGGTTTTTTACTTTTAATTTTGTTTTACTTACTGTTGTTTAAATGAAATTATTTTTCTAGTTGCCTTAGTTTTTATTGTCTCGCAAAAGGTGAGAAAAGTAGAGTATACTCCTCGGAGATAAAACTGTTTATGTCTTGGGTGCGTTTAAATTCTTCGCTCCTCTCAGGACTCAATCTTAATTCCCTCGCTACGCTCAGGAATTAACTCATAACACCCTCGCTGCGCTCGGGAGTTAAATCTAGAGTCCTTCGGTACGCTCAGGATTCAATTTCGCGCCCGTGACATAATACAGTGCTTTATCCCCTCGGTGTACAATCTACTATTTCATTTTCATGGGTCGATTGTAGGTGAAAGCATAAAGTAATGTAACGTTAGCTGCCTTATACCAGTAAATCTATTTTAAATTAGTTTAGGACAGTTTATGTTACCGATAGCCCAACAAACACAGATAGCAATACAAAAGTCTACTTTTGGTGTAACACGGAACCTTAAGAGTTAATAAACATTTAAATGGTTCAACCGTGAACTTATAGCGGCGCATTACGCTTTTGCCTGTATAATAGCATCATAAAAGCAGGAACGGATACTATTGTTACGCGATCGGTGTAAGTGCAGATGTCAAAAATGCCTTCTTACAGCCTCTAGCAGCATGGTTCCTTAAGAGCATTTTAGTGGTAGTCAAATATGTTAATTGCTGTATAAAGGCGTAGACTTATACCACTCTAATGCCATATAATAACAGCAGATAAACAGCTTTGTGACCCAGAATAATTCCAATATAGTGCTACTATAATTCTTTTAAGTAGAAATGTGAACTCAATTAGAACCAAAGCCTGAATAATTTGTGCCCAAATAAGAGTTATATTGGTGTTAACAGCGCTGTTAACACCATTATACACCTTCCTCATACAGCTTTTGGTGTTGTGTTACACCAAAAGTGGACTATTCTATTGCTATCTGTGTTTGTTGGGAGCTTAACCAGAATCAACTTCTTCAGTAAGTTGCACTTGCATTACATTAACAACACGCTTCGTTGGATTCGCTTCTTTTAATTCGTCGTCTTTAGTAAAGTGTGCATACCATTTCAAAGGTCGACACACTTTCAGTTGAAATGGTTGTCGCTCGCTCGTCTCTCAGCACTCGCGTCGTGGCATCAACCGACCGGGGCAGTGCGAAGGACAAAATGCTAATGATTTATGTTGTTGCTCCGAGACATTCAGTACATCCAGCGCCATGATAAATGTATTTTGCGCAACTTGTCTGCTTTGTACGATTCTGGACGATTTGTAGGGCTACTAAGCTGTCTTTCGCGGCGAGTTTGAGGCAGCTTTAGTCGCTACCATCAACGATGTGATTCAATCACAAAGCATAGATGAATATAGACTAGAGGAAGTTGACTTGTTTTAAATCAAGGAGGCCTTTAAAGTTTGTCAAGATGTTATGACAAACATAACAATGGTAAACGGATTGTCTGAAATTGCTATAAAAGTCATATTATGTATTTTATGAAAATATGTATATAAATAAGTAAGTAGGTATAATAATAATTGTCATAACTTAAACGGCTTTGCTCCATGTAGGGGATGAAAGAAAAACTACTCGTAGCCACAAAAATAATCTGGAACTGTAATTTCCTTCTACTGTACTCGTAGGTAAATAAGTATATCGAATTCTCCACAATGTTTTACCACACTAGTGGTGTTTTGATTTCAAAAGTCTAATTGTTAGAAACGTTCGAGTTTGTGGTTATCATTCTTAAGGCGCTGTCAACAGCAAATGACCTGGAGCAGCGCCACTCTTCAAACATACGGTTCACGTGCCTGTTAGTGAAAGAGAAGAAACTATTCCGGCAGCTTGGCGCGCGTCTAAAATCTTGCAAATAAGACACAAATCATAAGAAATAAACAAAAGTATGGATTATTTGTGAAATATGACTCGTTAGCCGTTTAGGTATGAATATGTTGACTTTATGTTTTTAATTGCAGACCCATACGTCGAAAAAATAAAGACATAGAACCGTTTAATGATGATTTTAAGACCAATCTTTGCAATTATTTTCTATCGAGCCGATTTTGTTCAATTATATATCGAGCCCGTCTAGCGTGTTTGAAATATGATGAAAATTAATATTATATTTTTTTTTTGTATTTTATTTGTGTGCAGTTTTTCTTAAAAAAGTGTTTAAATAACATCAATTTCAACAAAATTAGGTGTTGTCAGCCTCTTAAGTTGTAATGTATCTAACGAGGTCTGTACAAATTTTATCTAAATACAGTACTGTTTACATAACTTAGAACACCAATTCCATTGCGATATGTCGGATGCTGAGCACCATCTAACCATCACTAACTTTAAGCGCCGTCATAAACAACGGCGTGGATATCGGTGCAAGCGCCAACAATAAAGTAAATTGCGCTACCGCTGTAAAATGCAAAGTTCAGAACTCAAACATTTGCAGTGAAGCTAAGCTGGGGTGCACATAAGATATTTTAGCATTCCAGCTAAGAGAGCGGGGCATAAATCATTGACGTCGAACGCCCTCTATCGAGGCTGACAGCTAAATCGCAGGAGGCATTACTCACTGAGGACTTTTCGTGAAGACCCCCCCCCCTCGTGTTCTTTCTTATTCCTTAACGATTCTATTCTTCGCTGCCAGTAATCTATTTAGCGAATCTATATGATATTAAAAATAAATTAAGTTTTCTTTCGTTTAGCAATGTTGGAATGACGATTTGCAATTGAAATAAACGCGGTCACAGGACGATGCGATCCTTAGCCGAGGGGTTCTGGAGAGCTATTGCTAACTGAATAAAATATTCCATAAAATAGAAAGAAACCCGAGAGCAAATTATGGTGCGATTCACATGAACTGTCACCCTTTGAATAAATATTTGGCCCTCGTTCAACATTTTACTATCTCTACGTCGAGTACTTTGCAACTATTTGGCACGCGGAGTAAAAAATAATTTAGTCAACAGTGACACATTTGATTTATGGTAATAAGATAAAATAATATGACAGAACCATTAAATTTGTATGCTTATGTTCATTTGTGATTTTTTATAAAAAATATACTAAATCACTGTAATTTTTCAACAAAAAATACTACCTGCCTACTTCTATACTATTTAAATAAGTAAATAAGTATTGATAAGCGTTTAGAATGTCTAGGTACTGTAGGGTTAGGTTATATTGGTTTACGAACTGGCTTTACGAATTGATGAAACTCGAGCCTCAAATGTTCGAGTTTCATAAATCGAACACTGGTTCGATTTATTTGACTGTTTTGTTTGGAACTCGAGTACAGCCCTCAGATCAGCTTGGACCGGGAACCAAACGGTTTCCCTAATATTTTGGAACGTTTTCAAATTATAAAGCTGATTAAAAGAAATCGTCAAGTTTAAATATGTTTTTCCTTTAATAGGCCTTCTGCGCCCCAGTTTGATGAAGATGTTTTTTTACCTCCATCCTTCGTATTTAGATAGTGCTCCTCAGAGCAGCTCTACATTACCTACTAAGTTCGCCTTCATTTACATACAACGAAAGGCAGTAACTAAAATATAATAACAGCGAAGCTACCTACATGCCTACATTACTAAGCTATTTCCCTGTACCTGAAGCACTGTAAAATATTTCAATCTAAAACTCTGACGTTCGAGAAATATTCGGAGCATACTCGTAGCAGCGAAAGTTGAAAATAAAGTGACATGATAAAGCTAAGCCGAGCACGCAACCTAGTTCATTGAGGCGCTTTGTTCACTGGCGCAATCCTAAAAGGACTACGAAGGTGCGAAGGCTTGAGGAATACTCGTTTTACGAACGAAACAAGTGCTTGCTCATTTTAATATTTCCAAGTTTTCCCGACCGAGGCGTCATTACGCGTCGCTGAAAGAAAGCGCAACGAGGAAAGTGGGCCAGCCGGGTCCCCCTCAAAATCCTCCGGGAGCTTGAATAGGGACACAAGCGTCTGCCTACCAGCCCATTGTTATATCTCTCCTACCTTCCCCAACGGTTTTTCTGTTATACTTAGGTATTTAGATGAATTTACGTGAACGTTCTTTTGTTATTGAAAGATCAGGGATTTGTTGACGATGGAGGGGTCTTAGCTAGGTTCGTGTATTATTTTTAACATTTACTTAGGTTCCATAAGTTATGTTTTATTCCTATGTTTCTCTATCTACGAGTATCTGACGTTTTCGTATACCTATTCTTTATGTTAACGACGCATCAAAGTTTTTTGGAAAAAGAATAGGTCTTAAGTGTATATTTGACATTGCTCTGTCTTTATCCACTTTTTCGCTCACACCTACACCTAAGCATTTTATAGGAGCAACATTACCTTATTCATTTGTTTTTCAGATGTCACTGGTTAGTCAAGTATGATATCGTCTACGTACTAAAAACGTTTGTGATCGACACAAAGCGACGTGCGGACTCAGCAAAAGCGCACGTCTGCGCAGTCGGAGGCTCGTCCATAAATCAGAGCTTGTCAAACTGCGTCGAAGCCGCCCCATATAAATTACTGCCAACTGTACTGTTACCCTGTTTCATTTTACAAGAGAAATCCTTGAAAGTATTCGAAATGATGTGGCCAGTTGTGCTTGTGTTACGGATTAATGTTCATTTCTAGTCCAGTAAGTTGATATTTTGTGCCTACTTTCTCCTATATAATGGGAAATAATTTAATCGAGAGTGCCACTTTCTACGTAACGAGCACATTTTTGACATAAAGCTCTTGAATATTGCAACAATTTGGTATGCTAATGTTTAGTTCATCTTTTATCCGTTTTCTTCTTTACTGTTTTTAAGATAAAGGCATATTAGCATATAACTCGTAGAAACGATGGCCAAAGATTGTGGAATTCTGAATTTAGACTTTTTTTTAACGAGAACCCCTTAGACGAAAATTAAACGAGGTTGTCAAAGTTACTGGGGGGATCTCGATTTTTAAGTGATGGATTCAAAAAGAGAAAAACAAAAAATTTGCTGACCGATAGATCAATGGTATTTGCCATTATCCAATTCCTGATAAAGATTAACTATCCTTTTATTTAGAAACGCTTCTTTCAATTACATTCGTTTGCACGTTACTATCTTTTAGAGACCCTTTATATTATCCAGCCAAAAAAAATAATTTTTTTTTACTATATGTAGTTTTTTAAGACTTGTGTACGTACATGTATATCGAAGACACTTAATTTATTCGATATTATATGTCTCAAAGTTCCCATATATTTAAATTTTATTAAATTTGGTTCACTAATTACACATTGATTTAGATTAGACAGTCTGTCCGTTCAGATTTAATTTTGTTTCAAGTTTGAACACATAAACACACTTCAGTTATAATGCGTTGTAAAAATATCGCACAAAGCTCTATGTACGGAGAGCACAGTGGCTGCTAAAATAAATAAATTTCATCACCTCATAGCAAATTTTCACCATGAGCTATAAAGTTTAACGAGCCTCAATCCTAGTTATGTTTGTTACCGACGCTTTCGGTGATGAAAATGGGAAATGAGGTATTTTATTCATACCGCACTGCGCCACGGATGACATGTCATAAATTATAATTACCTCACTAATAAATATAGGACAAAATGACATGTTTTCATTTGTTCATAAATTGCTGTAACCACTAAATGTCACCAGTAGTTAATGTTGTCGTTTAAACATTTTATCACGTTTTAAACACCCTCACATTATAGGTAGTTTCAGTTGTCAAAAACTTATGACAAACAAAGAAATCAAAAAAAAAAAATTTTATAGAATCAGGCGTTACTTTTCGGAGGTCCATTTCAATGAACACAAAATATTTACCTTGCTACTCCGCTACTTCGCTTCTTAAGTAGCGGAGTAGCAAGGTAAATATTGTGTGTTCATTGAAATCAAAAATTGGTTCATCACGCTGAGATTTAGTTTACTTAGATATCCGATGATAGTGCAACAACCAAAACAACATTTATTCAGCAACAATATACAATCAACAGTTTCAAATCAATTACAAAAAAAACATACAAAAAAGGCATATCCGCACTAGGCTTCATCAAAATACCTATCAACCAAATAACTACCATCGACAAAAATATGTAATGAAAATCAAATTTTCCCCAAAAAAATATTTTAAAGAAAAATAAAGTTTGTCTTAACTCGCATGCCGCAGCAAATCAAATGTCATTTCTTTATTAGGTTCCTTTGTTTTTTCCTTAATTCTAATCTAAAAGTCGGTTTGTATAAAAATCGAAAATTGTGAAGTTGAAAATGATAAGTTGGCTTGTCTTTTTTAAACTTGCAGATACAATCAAATGAATCAGTATCGAAGGTTAATCTAAACTAGTCCACTCATCATATCCTTCGATATCTAAATGAAACAATACATGACAGAATGCCTTCCAAGCACAAATATCAGGACATACTAGGGTTCTAATAAATTACATCCTAGCTGACATTTGCAGTATTTATTGGGGTTAATAAATTTCACCAAACGTAGCTCGACAATCACGAGCGTCTTTCAATCTTGCCATGGTAAAAATACATGTGATTGATCGATAATATAGCTAAACTATGAACATTACGTCCTACTGCCACGAAAACAAGACTTTGTTTTTATAATAAACTAGCTGTTGCCAGCGACTTCGTCTGCAAAGAATTCGTTTATCGCTATCCCACGGGAACTACGCAATTTTCCGGGATAAAAAGTAGCCTATGTGCTATTCCAGACTTTTCTGTATCTACGTGCCGAATTTCATACAGATCCGTTGGGCCGTTCTGGCGTGATTGAGTAACAAACAAACAAACATCCATCCATCCATCCATCCATCCATCCATACTTTCGCATTTATAATATTAGTAAGACTAGCTGTTGCCAGCGACTTCGTCTGCAAAATATTCGTTTATCGCTAACCCGCGGGAGCTACGCAATTTTCCGAGATAAAAAGTAGCCTATGTGCTATTCCAGACTTTTCTCTATCTATGTGCCGAATTTCATCCAGATCCGTTGGGCCGTTCTGGTGTGATTGAGTAACAAACAAACATCCATCCATCCATCCATCCATCCATCCATCCATCCATCCATACTTTCGCATTTATAATATTAGTTAGATTACGTAATTTAGGTGCCTTTAGAGATCTGCCGATTAGGCTTCATAATTTGTATGTATTTCTCAATAATAATGTATTTATCTAATTGTTCAAAAAACTTTCCACACGCGAGATTTCCTTTTTGCCATGATTAAACTATTGAGCTTTTTCACTATACAGGGTGACACAACTCATGTTTTTTAAACTTATCTCCTTGGTGCTAACACCCTCTGCTAGGTCTTGCGTTGTTAAAGTCATCCACATAATTAATATCAATGTTTTAATTATTCCTTTTTTATCTCATCGTGGTAGGTAACTCTACGCACTAACTTAGCCAGAAATGATTACTTTGTATTACGTTCAATGTGTCACCCTGTATACCTTTTATATTTATTTATAAACCTTTTTATTCCGAATTCGCTTCAATTTCAGTAAATACATGTTGTTGTTGTTGTTGTTATTGTCGTTTATTTTTGTATTTATTTATTAAATTGTCGCGAAATTCGGCGTGCCTCATGGCATAGGCCTCCTCCGTGTATTGGAGGGTTTGGGCTATAGTTCCCACGCGCGCCCAGTGCGGATTGGGAACTTAACACACACCATTGAATTTCTTCGCAGATGTGTGCAGGTTTCCTCACGATGTTTTCCTTCACCGAAAAGCTCATGGCAAATTAAAAATGTAATTTTCGCACATAAATTCCGAAAAACTCAGAGGTGCGAGCCCGGGATTTGAACCCACGACACTCTGCTTGAGAGGCCACAGGTCAAACCACTAGGCTACCACGGCTGTATACCAATACCCTGTATACCAATAGTTATTAATTTGAGAGTGAAAACGACAGTACGAACACGAACTTCGAAAATCAAATGTGCTGTAAACGAAACGTTACGGAAATCTCCGAAAGTCCCGAAACTGTGATCGGCTTGGCTGACTAGTCGGCCACTTTGCAACCGACTAAATTGGCTAGTCGGCTAGTCGGCCAAAGTCATAATCGGCACATCGCTAATTCATTTTACGTAACCCTCTACTTAAAAAAATATGGCACTTAACTCTGTTTATTTGTTTTATTAAATAAGATTAAATAATAAAAAACGAAACAACTAAACGAAGGAAATGAAAATGCTCTTAAATCTGAACTGCAAGGCAATATACCTTTACTTTTAACTTTCTAACTGATGTTAGGAAAATGTTCGCGAAATTGAGACGAAATATTTGAATTTGTAATTTGATCAATCGGTTCAGAAAATATAAAATGTAAATTGGTAATTTTTTATTCGATTTCATGAGCTAGTGTTATTAAGTACCTGGTCTATATATTTTTTTATATGTACGTTTAATGTTTATCTGTAATGTGTATGTTTAATGTTTATCTATTGTCTAGTAACCAATTCAATTGATCACAGTTATCTAAAATCTGTGTTGATTCTGAATATTTCATTGTAGAGCGGTCCCTTTCTTATCGTGAAGTATCATTGTGATGTTCTCTTATCGATATGTGTCCCACCCTAGTTCCATTTTGTATTCGCTAGTGTAACTAGGCATAAATGAAAATAATGAAACAAGTGGCAAAAAAGCATGAATACAGAATTCAATGGTCATGGTGAGCCAAAGATCTGTCGTGTGTCATATTATACGAAAACAAGCACGAGTGGCAGGTATGCAAACGACTTGTTTTCAGACAGGCGCATACGCATTGTTTTCTAGGCAGCTGTACTAGGGTTGCGAAAACTATATCTCCTTATTGGAATAACCGATATTTCAACAGAATAATTTATACTTCAGCTTTTTCGTTGCCAGCTTGTTTGTGAAGTTCTTTCTACTGGCGTTCGTGTCGCCACAGTGTATGTATGTTTAGCTTTTTAATTTTATCTGGGTCCCACTGTGGGCCCACTGAAAAACAGCGGCGCGGCTTGCTGCAATATTAAGCTGAGTGCGGCCCATTTTACACCATATCGGTACTATTCTTAAGTATATTATATATTTCTTCCTATTATAATTCTACGTGCGTAGGTAGCGAATGTGTAAATAAATGTTTATCTCTCTCTCTCTCTCTCTCTCTCTCTCTCTTTTTTGAAAGATACATACAATTCTAAAACACAGGTCATACTTGTAACCCAGCTAGACATGACATAATTTCGCTTACTAGATTTAAAGACCAAATTACTATCTTAAATGACTAAATAAATTTGAACAAACTCGATTTCATTAAATGAAAGTGAATTGTAATAAAAATACAATTTAGTAACCCATTATTTTACATTAGATTCTTTTCACTGTTAGCAGAGAATGTAAATAAACTTAAGATTTTGGATGTCTCGCGTCTTTAACTTGATCTTTAAAAAAAAACTGGCGCAGTCGGTTAAAAATTACTGATTATTGTTTTTTTTATTAACCCAAAAAACGGTTGTTTGTCAATGGATCGATTGTGTAGAAGTCTCGGTAACATCCCTACACCGAATCCTACGCATGACAGTCGCAGGGTACGGTGACGAATCGGCTCTACACGGTTTCTATTTTTATTGTGAGTACAGATTTTTCCCGCTTAGCTGGCCTTGACTTGCAAAGAAAGAATAGCTTTTAGTTTTATATTTATTTTGGCTTGACATATTTTTCATTTTGCATTAACTAAGCAGACTGCGAACGATTGCAATAAAAGCAATCAATGGATGCGATGTCCTATATATACAGTGAGAGAAATGTATTCAAGTACCACCATATAACCCTGTCGCAATTGACAAGCCGCCATCACTCGAACTCGGGATACATTTCCCTTAAAATCGATAAATAAGGTAATTAATTAAGGTAAGGTAGGTAGGTAGGAGAATGCTAGAATATAAGTTAGGATAAGCTGTATATTATATTGTTTTGATTAACTCTGTGTAGTTTAGTTAGTAATATTGCTCAGTCTAGTTTCTCAACTGGATCCTGTCACACAGGGACTCCTAGCTCAGGATCCAGAGTCGAAGATACACTGATTGTTATATTTTTATATAATAAACTTTTTTCATTTTTTTCATTTTTTCAAGGTTATCGATAAATTATATCTTCCATACCTACTGAAGTATTTAAAATGTGACTGATAAACGTGTATCTAATCAAGAGTCGAGACTTATGCTTTGACAGAGGCTGTTAAATCATAATTTTATTGACACGGTGCACTCGCTGCGAAAAATGCCAGCGCGGCATGCGGCATAACTAAATTCGTCGGTACTAAAACGACAATAAAATGTGTGTAAAACCCCGAACCACTTAAGCTCGCGCATGTCGGAAGTTCACGCTAGAGTTATACGTGGTTGTGCTATTCTCGAGAGCAGAGACGATATTAATTATTTGCATATTATACATGAGAATTAACTCGGTCTCGGAGACAATAGAAGGCCGCCGCCGCCGTGTCATAGCAATAGAATTCGCCTTGGCAGTTGGTCGTAGATTACTCGGGGAGATTTGGCTCTTCGACAACTAATGTGCACGCAGCAACGACCGAAGTAGTCGTTGGTTGTCGAATTTTTATATTGTTCTAAAAGTTTTATCGTTTAAGGCGAGGAAAATATAAATCCAAATATATTTAGTCATTATATATCTACTTTCTATTATTAAGGTTGTCTAGAAGAGATCGCTCTGTAGCGATAGGCCGCCTATTGCTTACCTGGTAATTGTCTCTGTGTACCTGTTTTCCATGTTGTTTATTATGTAGAGTTCAATAAAGAGTCATTGTATTAAGTTTTTATACAAAAGAAAGTTTATTCGCCATAAAAAAATACTGGGCAGTTCCACACTAGGTACGATATAAAAATAAAATAAAGCTAAAAAGGATTGTCAGGTACAGAACCACGGCGTTAATTTTCAGCTACAACCCGAAATTATACAATACTAGCTGTTGCCAGCGACTTCGTCTGCAAAGAATTCGTTTATCGCTATCCCGCGGGAACTACGCAATTTTCCATCCATCCATACTTTCGCATTTATAATATTAGTTAGATATTAAAAAGTTACTTAAGCATCTCAAGATAAGAAAATACAATAAGTTACCTTACCCTTGAATCCCGAGAACACCAACAAATCCCGTTATCAATTCATTAATCACGTACAAACTTATAACCCTAAGTATATAACCCATTTACCACCCGCCCTATCTTTATGTTAGAATTAATAGCATTAATGACGTAATTAAAACGTTGGTAGTCGAATCGATTAATCGTAGGTGAGCCGGTGTCCATCTAATAGCTTATGTAAGCCACTAATTTATGTGATACGTGGCTACCGACGACAGATTTAGGAGACTACACACTTGTGCTTTATTTATTTTCACTGAAGACGCGGCAGTGTTAATAACCCACTTTATGGTCGGACGAATAATTGGAATAATTGCTACCCGACCGTGGCTGTTACGGCATTATTTAGTCAAATTATCGTTATTGGGTTTGTCTCTATGGTAATACACATGTTACTAATAGATACAGAATGTAAATTAAGTTCTATCGCGTGATAGCTCTAGAATTCTATTGTTGACAATAAAAACGTAGTGCGGCACTTGCAAATGTGATAGGATGATATTTTTCTACTTAGTTTTGATGTCCAATCTTATATTATTTGGTCTGATTTTAATGTATAACTTCTGTTAATTATGATCAATGTGACAAAGTGTAAGGTATCACTAACAAAATATGGACTTGTAAGTCAATGCTTTATTGTAGAAATATAAAGTAACAGACACAACTTGTTCTCGGTTCTCATAACTTTTCTTTGTTTCTTTGTGAATCATTCGAAATTTAACTGTTTCACAATACGTCCATTTAAGAAACTAATGCGTCTATGTGTCTGTCATGTAGCTAGCTAACTTGTTAATTTAAATACAAACTCTGAGGTTTGATTACATACTGTTAAGGATGTCGGTCTAAAAGAAAACTGAGGCACTCTTATGCTTCCTGTCTCTTTTACGTCTGTGCTCTATGCTCTTCAGGTAGATACTCACCTATGCTCTTCAGGTACCCAATCTTTATGCTACTCGAGATTTAAAATTCGCATGCTCCTACAAAAAGTTTACATTTCTTCACCTTTAGGGTTAAAACGTGTATCTAACCTACAAGAGGAGCGCAGATAACGATTTCCTGAGAAACTAATGAATGCCGTAACAAGACTAGCTGCTTGCTTGGTAAGTACCTACTTTAACTGCAAACTTGCAACCTCAACTGGCATCGTTCAAACAAGCGTGTGTACGGCACATACGTAGTAGCTATTTGTTAAATGTACCTTCCATCAAGTGAATAAACAATCGCAAAGGTACGTGCGCTGTAAGCTCGGCATTCGATCAAGTCCGAGTCTTTAATTCGACTATCTCTTTGTTCTCAAAGCGTACTTTACATATTTAAACTTACCAAATATATTTTTTTATCCTGTAGCAAAAGGAACCACAAGGCATAAAAGAAATTTGGACATTTAAGAAGCTAACTAAAAACCACCGCTAGAAAACTTTTTCGGTTAAAAAAACCTTACCCAAATTTGGTCCTCCCGTTTAACAGCTATAGGGCCATAATAGAGCATGGTGGTCAACTTATAACATCCTTCTTTTTCAGTCAATGAGTATTTGACGTTTTTCAAAAATGTTGCTTCTACTTATGTGGATAAGAGGGTGCGAATGAGCCTGATGATATAAGAGTGAGAGAGTGAATATTCGATTTGAAGAATGAGGTGACGTATGAAAGATGTTGAGGATTCAGTTAGTGGTAAGATTGTAATGTGGTATTAAAATTGTTTTTTTTTTATTAATTTAGTCCAAAACCAAAACAATTTATAGAAATACATCTCTTATTTATTTCTTTGATATTAACTAACTCTTAAATACTAATTAAAAAATATTTTTAGCCAGAAAGACAGGTGAAAAACGACTGGATCTTTCTACTAGATATAATGAATGATAAATATGTACTATAGTTTCGAGGAAAAGAACTTGAGTGAGATGTTCGAATGCAATCCAATACTCAACGAATCATAATTTGCCTCAGTAAATAGGGTATGTTTTGCTGACGTCATTTCTTTAAGTTACTTACCGCGTACACAAACAATATATCTAATTATTGTCCTTGAAATATTGTATTCGATTACATACACTGTATTAATAAATAATACTAAAAACTACGCAATTGTACGGGATAAAAAGTAGATGTGTTATTCCAGACTATAATCTATCTATGTTTCGAATTTCAACTGGACTCGTTCAGCCGTTCTGGCGTGAAAGAGTAACAAACATCCATTCATCCATACATCCACACATCCATACATCCATAGTCACAAGCTTTTGCATTTAAGTATATAACTTTAGTACACCTGAAGCAATATTTATGTGGTTAGTTTTATTGCTAGACCTTGAATTGGTACGTTGTGCATTGTGAATTGATTATTTTCGATATTGATTCAAAGCATTAACGTATAGGTAGTCAGACTCAAATGTAACTTAACGCTGTACTTTGTCACAGTAAACTCAATTACCGGAACAGTTCAAATGTTGCAAATTAGTGACAGTGACAAAGTGGTAATAAGCCATATACGTATACATACTTCAAGGTGTTTACGTGAAATACTTAGTTTTGTTTGAACGCAAAATTACCAATATTAAAGCTTGTTCCCCATACATAACCAAAATACATAGGTAACCGACACTGGTAAAACCTATGTAGGAGGTTTAATTTGGATCAATTTAGGTTTAGGTGGGACGGGGGTAGCCCTTGGGCCACCCCGCAGCCGCGAAAATGTTTGTTTTAATCTAACTAATCTAACTAATATTATAAATGCGAAAGTATGGATGGATGGATGTTTGTTTGTTACTCAATCACGCCAGAACGGCCCAACGGATCTGGATGAAATTTGGCACATAGATAGAGAAAAGTCTGGAATAGCACATAGGCTACTTTTTATCCCGGAAAATTGCGTAGTTCCCGCGGGATAGCGATAAATCAATTCTTTGCAGACGAAGTCGCTGGCAACAGCTAGTTTAGAAATAATCTTTATTTTACCTGAGAACGTCCTGGTAATATGAAATAGTTATGTACGGGGAACAAGCAAGAATTAATTAATTAACAAAAACATTGATTGCCTATCACGCTCTCTACTGTGTGGTAGCGCAGTAGCAAGGTATTTTTTGTTCATTATAATATAATGAAAAGCCGAGTAGCCTAGTAGTTTGACCTGTGGCCTCTTCTGCAGAGCGTCGTGGGTTCAAATCCCGGGCTCACACCTCTGAGTTTTTCGGAATTTATGTGCGAAAATTACATTTGTAATTTGCCATGAGCTTTTCGGTGAAGGAAAACATTTTGAGGAAACCTGCACACATCTGCGAAGAAATTCAATGGTGTGTGTTAAGTGCCAATCCGCACTGGGCGCGCGTGGGAACTATAGCCCAAACCCTCCCATACACGGAGGAGGCCTATGCCATGAGGCACGCCTAATTACGCGACAACAAGAACATGTATTTACTGAAATTGTAGCGAATTCGGAATAAAAAGGCTATAATAATAAATAATGGAAAGCAAAGTAACGCCTAATTCAATCAATTATTCAAACTAATTAAGATTCGTATCTAACATAATGTAGCATCACAGTGATATTAAAACTCAAACCAGGGGCCTTACCATGACGACTTAATGCAATACCGACTCAGTTCAGGTTTTAGCTGTCATTTTTAGTATGGATCTGACAGCGAGTGAACCTAAACTGAATCAGAATTGAATCACATTAAGACGTCATGATAACCCCCCCGAGCTTCAGATACTTCATGATCTATTCTAGGCAGTTTCATTTATTTAATAACTAGCTGTTGCCAGCGACTTCGTCTGCAAAGAATTCGTTTATCGCTATCCCGCGGGAACTACGCTATTTTCCGGGATAAAAAGTAGCCTATGTGCTATTGCAGACTTTTCTCTATCTATGTGCCGAATTTCATCCAGATCCGTTGGGCCGTTCTGGCGTGATTGAGTAACAAACAAACATCCATCCATCCATCCATCCATCCATCTATCCATCCATACTTTCGCATTTATAATATTATTAGTTAGATTTCAATTAACATAATATTATGCAGTGGGGATCCGAGCACATACTTGCTAGTTACAACAACAAGATCCCTTTTATATGTCTTTTAAGCAAGTTAATTAATACTACATAAAATGTCGACGCCGCGAGATACGTAAAACTGTTAAAAGTTAATAGTTTACGTTGCGGTGAGGTAGTTTTGTTGCCTCTTAATTCTACATTGTTGCTTGTCTTTCACACATACAATGTATCCAAGTATGATGTCAGACACAAACCACGTGGCTATAAAAAATAAACACATAAACAAACATAAAAATGAAATTGCGTGCGTCCGCTTAACAAAACAAAGAATAAAAAACACGGAACTGGGTTATAGAGAAGCATAAGCTCCAAAAAGTAAAAACAACGAAACACGAACTTACCTCACCAGATGTGGTACTTAAATTTCCTCTCCTTAACACAAACACAATTTAACTATGTCCAAGTACTTTCACTGTATCACTTTGAAAACAACCCAACACAACCGCCATGGCAATGATAACGGAGCTGCAAGTTTTTGCTTCAGTTCCTTTATTGTAAGTATTCACAACCTCGAGGGAAATTTAGGGAGAATCGAGTTCTAAATGTAACACGGACAACCTTTGTATCATCGCTAACGGTAGAAATATAGGTAAACGTGAACACCAGAACAGGTACTTAACATGTACACGAATTCTTAAACTTTACCATTTATCATATAAATATATTAATTTGCTTGCCTAGCTTTTAATCACAACTTATAGATTGATTTTACAACCAGACTTGATTATTATTGATAAGTTTATCCGTGAGCCGCGAGGCCAGGCCGACACACATCCCTACGTTATCACAACCGGTTGCTCCGTCTGTCCGTCAGCCCGTCCGCAGGAGCACGTCGAGTCCCCGGCTACATGGTTCCATGTCGACTCCTCCGTACACTACAATAATTTAAACTAATCCGTATTCACAACACTGAAGAGGTAAACATTGATTACATCCATAAATTTACATCATGCTAACTTTCCGTACATGTCTCTCCGTGAAAACTTTGTTTACTACATTTTAACCGTCGCTTCCATCACTTCGGGCGCACTTTACGATGACACAAACATATTTTAAATAGGGTTTATCTGATGATTGTTATTGGCACAGTCAAGTTTGACGGTTGTCATGTTTCGCACGTGACGATTGTCGCGGCGGGACCGAGGGGCCGCGAGACTTGCCCGAGCACTGCGACCGTCCACTGAACACGCGCCGCTACGGGCCATATGCATTTAAAAATAGTTATCTCTCTCGCGAATCGTGTCAGCCCATCTCACTAATATGCGATAAACAGCCGTAACTCGGAGGACGGCGGTGAATGTCAGGTGGTGCCCGCGCTGTCAGTGAAACTGTGTTTTCAGTTCCCGAACGCGACGTGTGTTCCTCTTACTGTTTGTGCCGTGTTACTAGAGGCACAGGCACGCGTTTCTCGCTGCAACTGCTGAAAGACGAAACCTGTTGAAATAGGACGGGAGGCTGCGAACGAGCGAGATGTCTCTCGGTGTCGCAGTCTCTCGTCTAGTTTCAGGAGCTTGTTTCACTACGCAGGCGTGTGTGCGTAGAAACGCGCGTGGCCACGAGCAGCGAATCGGTGTTAGTGAGTTGTGGAAAACTCTCTTAGGCCGCTTTCACAAACGCGTGGGTTTTCTTGAGTAACGACGGTTGTCCTAATAGATTCCATTGTGTGTATATTGTATGCCGTCTATCGCTTTTGATGTTTTGTTTTGAACTAAGTACTTGGACATGTTTTAATTTGATTGTCTTTTGTCTGTACGTTTTATTTTATTCGATCTTTGTCTATTCAAATTGTCTTTGCCACTTGTTTTGTAGTTATGAAAATGTATTTTTTTTGCTTATTGTTTTACCGCCTAACTGTTAGTAACATAATAATATCAGTAATGGACCACTAACAGCAATAATAAGGTACATCTTTTATGGCAATAATACTCGTTTTTCACCTAATTCTATGATTATAAGGCGATTGCATTTCTTTAATAAATCCCCATCTATATCTATGTTTACATCACAAAATACATCCCCTCATTTTTGTTTACAGTTGCTGTGATTCTATCATTACCATAATTTGAGGAAAATTGGTAGAGACGTTACTGAAATACGAATGTCCAATTCAGAACCAAATATCCAAAGTAGCTTGTAAGAAACGAAGGTGTCGTCGTAAGGAATTAATCAATTTAAAGTGGCATCAAGCCCAATATAAACAAGGGGCCACACAGACGCGTGGCATAATCAAATAGCACGCAACTTTCTCGTAAGCTGTGTAGGTCGAGAAGGCTGGCGCGGTGGAGGCTGTGGCGAGAGAGAGACGAGCGGAGCGACGCGGTGCGCACGCAGCGCTCGATACACCCGCGCCTCCTCACTCACACCCGCCAGAAATCTATACTGAACTGGGAGACCGCCTCTGACAGCTCGCTCCAATGTAACGATGTACCCTCCATTATATTGGAAGTCAATTGACAAATGGGCACGGTGGTCGCTCACCAACACACGCACCCGCTGCAATGCGCCTGTGGACCCAAGGACGACGATGATTGAGGGCCATTGTTTATCTTTTTTAAAAGCCTCCTAATGGGGAGACGTCGCCGACCAGAAAATCCTTAAGGACGGCCTCTTTGACGTCCACTTCTACGAATTTCATTTCCAAAGTATGGATACCCCTTTGTGTCTTTATTGAGGACTGTATTAATTGAATCTCTTAGTTTACTTTTGTCCGCAGTTATCCTTTCAATGTGTTTTACTCTTGATATTTTACTCTTATTCACTGTGCGCGGGCAGATTGTTGGCTTCAGTAAAGTTTCCAAACGAAACTTTTAGTTTTATAGTTCAGAACCAGTTTATGGTAATAAGACATGTTATCTTTCAACAGTGTTTCAGCGCGTCGAAAAACAAAACTAGATATTCTCAGACCCTGATTACTGCTGAATTATTGGCATTATTATCGAGAGTCTAAATTAATCTTAATCCCAAAGCCCTCGTCATACCATTCAGCGACAGCCTTCAAAACGTCACCAAACTGCTGGATTACCGACATACCTAATTAGGGCAAACACAGGAAAGCTATCGGGGTTGGTATGTATAAGACAAGGAAACAGATTCCTGTCGACAGCGTAAATCATGTCACAGGCGCAAATGAGAAAAAGAAGCCTCTCACAAACAATTTATTCCGTCTGGGCCGACTGCGCGCTGATTGGCCCGAATCTCCGCGAACACAAAGTGAACTTTTTAACTGAAAACAGACACAATTACAGTGCCGGCAAGTTTTTCCGCTCCGGAATTAGGAGCCAAATGGAATTGCATAGATTTAGGAGCGAGATGACGTCGCATTCAAATTGTACTGCGGCAAGAATGTTTTTTACTTGACAGCAAATTATTTAATTTAGCTGTGAACACAGTTCGCTATGTTTTAGTGTGATTACTTTGGTTTTATTGTTAAAATTATTTTTTTCGAATGGTGTGCAATTTGTTGGAGGAGAAAGCAGCCGAGGGCGAAATGACTAGCACCAGTTTGACTAGTATTGGGTACGTATTAATATCCATAAAGTTTAAAACGTATAATGGGGTAAAATACATAATGGTTCAAAATATATAATGCGATTGTCTCAGAAAATTGCAAATTAATAGAATTGCTATAAACTAATCCTAACCTAACCTAAACCAATCTATAGATCACGCTAAAAAAAATTCATATACCTAATAGTTTCACAGAAAATTGCATTACATATTTTGAACTATTATACTTACATTGTAACCCATTATACACATTTTAAACTCTATAAATTACTAGCTGCTGCCAGCGACTTCGTCTGCAAAGAATTCGTTTATCGCTATCCCGCGGGAACTACGCAATTTCCCGGGATAAAAAGTAGCCTATGTGCTATTCCAGACTTTTCTCTATCTATGTGCCGGATTTCATCCAGATCCGTTGGGCTGTTCAGGCGTGATTGAGTAACAAACAAACATCCATCCATCCATCCATCCAAACTTTGGCATTTATAATATTAGTTAGATAGTTAGATGATCCGCTCCCCTAGTATTTTATCTTTTCCGTCTAGACTGGTCCCTTTGCAAAATCCCTCTTGTATTACAAGAATCATCACTATCATCACGATTACCCTCCGTGTCTCTTATAATACCTGGTCTATTAAGCCAAAGCTCGAAGGCTTCAGAGGTACCTACTAATACGTAGTGTTTAATATGATGAGACCAAGCTATAACAATTTTTTGTCCGGAAAACCCCTTTAAAAATAGCAGCACTTAATCAAAATCTTAAATAAATAAATAAATAAATATCTTGGGACAATTGACACCAATTGACCTAGTCCCAAACTAAGCAAAACTTGTGATATGGGCACTAGACAACGGATAAACATATTTATATAGATAAATACATACTTAAATACATATTAAACATCCAAGACTCGAGAACAAACATTCGTATTTTTCATACAATTATTTGCCCCGACCGGGGATCGAACCCGGGACCTCAAGCTTCATTGTCAGGTTCTCTAACCACTAGGCCATCCGGTCGTATACTATCAATCATTCTCGTGTGAATTTTTAAGGTTTTCTCGATTTCCGAATATCTGCTGCCGACTAGATATTATCACGGTTGGTACCTATAGACTTTGCCTGGAATACTTACAAGATAGATAGTTTCATAATCGCATGGACCACTGATCAGAATCAGTGATCACTAATTTTTTTTTTTTTTTTTAATTTGTTTAGGCAACAAACAGTCACATAGTTGAACATAATTGGGATTGTCTAAAAAAAAATACCTGTCCTTTTTATATTTTTTTTGGATAGAGAAGTCAATTATAAGAAACTAATTTCAATATTTTATCATATAACTCACAATTTTTTTAAATATTAATTATTGAAAGTATATTGGTTAGTGACGTCATAGTTTCCTATGCCCCTGCCACACATACGCTTATTTGATAAATTGATCATAATACGTATGTGTAGCAGCGGCATTAATGTATTTTCTATCTGTGACGAAGTTTGGAAACTGTCATTAGTGCCAAAGTCATGTCATAACGTTCCCAGTTTTTCAAGTCACGTCGAGTGTATTTTCTTTCTTATTATCATATTTTTGAACTGCCTTTCCCCTGGATTCCGATTACCCCAACGTATCCGACGACCTATGCTCGTCACCTGAACTGAACCTGCTTAGAAATTGAACTTCGCTTGCCTCCCGGATTCCGAAATTTCCGGATTTCCTATGTATATGTTCAACGGGAACTATGGAATTTTCAGGGATATAAAACTATACTATTTTGACATTACTTTGATTATACTTTCATTCATCAAGATTAGTACAGTAGTAGTAGTAGTAGTAGGAGTAGTTCATCAAGGTTAGTATTTTATATTGAATGATCAAATAAACATAAACATAAACATAGTACAGCAGTTTTGTCGTGAATTAATGACAAACCAACAGGTTATAACAATTATTTTCTAAATTTTATAATACTAGTACCTATGGATTACAAATAAGTATCACAAAGAAAAACAAAAATATCAGAACAAAGCCACGTGGCAGAAAATAAATAAAAGTTGGTTTTACTGTAATCAATGACAGGCCTCGCCATCGGGCGCTGCTTGAATATTTATAAAGTATCAATCTCAATTCCAGATCGAGATATTCCAACAATCAGGGTGTCTGATTCCAACCCCTACCACATTTCCATCTTAGAATTATCCGTTCATTCCAAGAAATAAAATAATCTTTGACAAGTAATCCAAATTTATGCATAGCACAAGAGAAATTTTCTAATTCGAAAAATGCTTTCTGAAAATGTTTAGACGGAGTAGTCGTAGGATGTATCCAGCCAAAACATTTACTTGCTGAAACCTCTTTGGCAATAATAGTGGTCAACAACTTCAGAATTTATTGCTTTGTATTGTGGCATAGTTTTAGGTTTAATGGATTGCTTGGAGTTTGCAAGGTAGTAATTAATAATAACCTACTTATTTCAGAGTGTTTATGTCCGGCTAGTAAAATAAGTTTTACATACATGTTATATTTTTTGTTGTAGTACCCATATTACAAGCTTTGCTTAGTTGGGACTAGTCCCAACCTAGATCAATTGACCTAGGTCAATTGGTGTCAATTGTCCTAAGATATTTAAATATTTATTAATGACAATTATGTCTATTAAGTTTGATATTAAATAGGGCACATAAGTAAAAAAAAAGATAACGTGTAGGTACCTACTTTACGATTCCCTACAAAAATCGATGTTGCTAAATTAGACATTATTTACAATTACCATTTCTAAATTCGAAACACCATTTCACCAAAGAACTTGGTCTAAAATTCAAAGACTTAAATTTACCGCTCCAAATCGTAGTTACCTAATTAAAGTTGAGATACTTTGTAGAGATTTAACTAACGTTTTACGAGAGGCTAAAGTCAGTCTGTTGAAGCAGTCTAAACTATTATTAGTTACAACTTTTGAAAGTTACTAATTATCTGCACCATAGCTTGGCAAATTTCACTAAGTACCCCTGGCTGATGCTTCTCTCTGATGGAAGAGGGCGAATGGTAATTTTGTCTTTGTACTTAAATATCTGTATTTTTAAAGTTATAATAATAATAATAACAATAATAAATGTTTATTTCAGGTAGTTACCCATAGAAATTACAGTTACAAAATTAGAGAATTACAATATATTGGGATTATTTAAAATTGATAGTTTATAATACATTACATTTATAATCAAGTACATTTATTTTTTTAATTCATGCAATAAATTTTATTGCAAGCATACTAAGGACCATACATTATTATAGAGCCCAAACTAATAAGGTTTCGGACATACATTATGCAACGTGTTACATCACCCACCGGAAACGCGAATACAGATTGTTTAATCAAGAGTAGGATCGCGATCCTATACTTTACACCAGTGTTGTTATGGATATCCATATCCGTAACCGAAACTATCGGATATCCGAAATAAAAAAATATCCGTAACCGTAACCGAATCCGATATAAAAGTTTTGGATAGTTTCGGATAGGGCGGAGTCTAACTAAATACTACAACTCGTACGAATTAACTTTGCACTCCGCTGGAATGCGACACCTCTCCCGCTACCTAATGACGTCACAGTGCGAGGTGCACAGCAGTGTTGTTATGGATATCCATATCCGTAACCGAAACTATCGGATAATCCGAAATAATTTAATATCCATAACCGTAACCGAAACCGATATTATATTTTACCAATATCCATATCCATATCCGGATCCGAAATTAAATATCCATAACATCCCTGCACACAATCATGCTACGTGGCCTTTGGGTCTTGTTACCTTAGGCTCTGTCTACCATGTAAGGGATTAAGACTTTATTTATGTATGTACTAGCTGTTGCCAGCGACTTCGTCTGCAAAGAATTCGTTTATCGCTATCCCGCGGGAACTACGCAGTTTTCGGGATTAAAAGTAGCCTATGTGCTATTCCAGACTTTTCTCTATCTATGTGCCGAATTTCATCCAGATCCGTTGGGCCGTTCTGGCGTGATTGAGTAACAAACAAACATCCATCCATCCATCCATCCATCCATCCATCTATCCATCCATCCATACTTTCGCATTTATAATATTAGTTAGATGTATGTAAACTTAATTCAAATATAATATTGGGTTGTGTATCAACTTCGTATCGCTTGATCACGTCACAACAAAGAAACTATCCTTGAGAATTATTTCCCCGGTCGTGTCGGCTGTCAGCGAGTTTGACACACGTCTATATCCCGAACGGTGGGGAAAATTACTTCCACAACTATTTTATATGGCAAGAGGGAAAAGAATTTTGTATTCCCATTAAAATGAACACAAAATATTTACCTTGCTACTCCGCTCAGAGCCTCTAGTGTAAGTTTTTGACACGAAAAACGTATCGAAGGCGTTTGCGTAAACACGTCTCAATTACTATGGGCTAATTGACAGCGCCACTAGCGGAACGAAATGGCAACAAACATTTCTCATAGTATTTGACAGTTTAACGTAAACGTTATCGAGACGTATTTCGCTATCGAAAACTTACACTAAGCATACTGTTTGTTGCCGTTTCGATTCGCAAGTGGCGCTGCAAATTATTCCATAGTAATTGAGACGTTTACGTGAACGCGTTCGAGACGTTTTTATATGCGAAAACTTACACTAGAGGCTTAGCGCTAAGTGGGAACATTCTTGACTATGAAGCTTGAGGTCCCGGGTTCGATCCCCGGTCGGGGCAGATATTTGTATGAAAAATACGAATGTTTGTTCTCGAGTCTTGGATGTTTTATATGTATTTAAGTATGTATTTATCTATATAAGTATGTTTATCCGTTGTCTAGTGCCCATATCACAAGCTTTGCTTAGTTTGGGACTAGGTCAATTGGTGTCAATTGTCCCAAGATATTTATTTATTTATTTACATTCCATGTACCTATCATTAAATTACGCACGTGCCAAACTTGAACCCAATGAAAATAATCGTTTTGGACTATTCTTACATGTAAAAAAAGCCTAGCGGTAGCCTAGTGGTTTGACCTGTGGCTTCTCAAGCAGAAGGTTGCTGGTTCGAATCCCGGGCTCGCATCGCACCTTTGAGTTTTTCAGAATTTATGTGCGAAATTACATTTGAAAATTTACCATGAGCTTTTCAGTGAAGGAAAACATCGTGAGGAAACCGGACCAATCACAATAAGGCTTAGTTACCTTTCTGGGTTGGAAGGTCAGATGGCAGTCGCTTCTGTAAAAACTAGTGTCTACGCCAAATCTTGGGATTAGGTTGTCAAAGCGAGCCCCAGGCTCACTGAGCCGTGGCAAATGCCGGGAAAAACGCTAGGAAGATGATGGACTATTCTTACATATAAGTACCTACTCTAGCTATAGATTTTTACCAATATCGTTATTTATACAAGGTCGTCCAATCTGCATAGGTATGCATACCAAATGTCAATTCAATCTAACTATAAATAGGGTAATTTACACATACACATACCATTAAATGGTCTCACAGGTATATGCTGGTTTAAAGAAAGAAAGAAGACATTTATTCATTTTGCAAGACACACAAATATAAAACCAAGATTCAAGGTTTCTCAAGATGTTTTCCTTCACCGAAAAGTTCAAATGTTATTTTGCACATAAATTCCTAAAAACTAGTTAGTAGTGAGCGCTGGTTCGAATACAACGATAGGTACTCTATTTGAGTGTCTGTAAATAAAACCAGGTTACTAGTTTTCTAAACGTACATTACCTATACCGAATATTACTAACTAGCTTCTCCCCGCGACTTTGTCTGCGTAGAATTATACATATAAACTTTCCTCTTGAATAACTCTGTCTATTAAAAAAACCGCATCAGAATCCGTTGCGTAGTTTTAAAGATATAAGCATACATAGGGACAGACAGACAGACAGACAGCAGAAAGCGACTTTGTTTTATACTATGTAAGTAGTGATTAAGCATCAAAGCAATTTAAGCTTTGTAAGAAAAAAATAAGATATATTCCCGAACCAATTCCCGAACCCACAGCATGTAGACCGCTTTTGTGGTTAGTTCATAGATAGTTATTTATTCATAATAATTCATATGACATGTCAACTCAACTCAACTCAAAATATATATCCAAATCCAAATCCAAATATAATCAAAATTAAAAATTCAAATTAATGTTATAAAATATAAAAATTAGATTAAAATTAAGTCACATTTTCGTTACTATATTCTGACATGTCATAAAAGGCGTTTTTAGTTAGCCGGATCATTCGGCTATGTATGGTTTCAAATGCTGCAATAACAACTATTGTAGTTTTATTTGTATAACATTACTCTGTTGGTACATGGATTACTAATTAGTAATTGCAGAGTAGCAAAGGAAGAACAACAATTGAGAAAATAATTATTTAGTCAACATTTAAAAAAATCTACCCTTTAGGTACCTAATTAAGCAGAGATGCACATCAATGAACGGAAACAAACCTAGGTATTTCACTAGTACAACGACAATATGACGTCACAACAACTATAAGAAAATCATTGAGACGTTTACGCGAACGCGTTCGTGACGTTTTTGTATTTAAAACTTACACTAGTGGCTGCAATAAATTTATCGTAAATACCTGGGCCCTATTGTATAAAGCTACTAGTTAAAATTTACAAGCGGAAGTCTCTATCTAACACATAGTGTCAAAAAGAGACTTCCGCTTGTAAATTGTAACTTTACCTTTATAAAATAGGGTCCTGGTCAATTGCGAAATATTTTTTTACGAATTGTTATCCTGACGGAAAACACACATTGCCACGTCTTACATATCCTAGAGGGCAACGACCCAAACTAATTGCACTACGAGATCCAACATCGGGCACAAAGTCTTCATCTTCCGTTCCTACCACCACTTTTCCTGGCGGCATCTGATCCACGGCGTCGTAAAGCGTCATCTTCTTATCATCCCCATTAATCTCGATCTTCATTTTCGCAATGGCCCTGGTTTCTTCGGAGCCCTCTGTCTTCTGCCTTATAGCAATATCCATCACGATTGCTCCATCGGGTAAAGTGATCTGCCTTGACTTGAGCACGCCTGATTCCGCTGCTACGATGAATAAGCACAAGGCTAACGCGACGAAAAAGCGTTGAGACATTTTTTGATTTTTATTTTTAACAAAAAAATGTTGATGGTAGTTAAACCATAAGCGCACACGACGCGTATTTATATGGTTATGAGCGCAGTCAGTAGTATGGACAAGTCTTTTATAGCTTGTTAACTGCCCCTTGTGACGTTTTAATACATAGCATCAAACTGTGTGTGACTCATTGTTATGAATGCTTAAGGAATGACAGGGTGCGACATCAATTCTCCCAATCAACTATGGGAATTACCCGTAGTATCTAGCTATGGCTACCAGGGGCCCGATTTTTGTGAGCAAATACCTCGATATATTTACGTAGTTACTATTCTAAATTGGTGAAATTTTTGCTGAATTTGAAATACTAGTAAGAGTCAAAGAAAATTACAGCTGCAGTCAATCGGCCATTCTCAGAGCAGGCAATTTTTGGACGTCCGAGCTAATATCGCAGGCTTTCTTAGGCTTTTTAGACATTTTATTATTTTTCATAGTTAGTATGCGTCCCATTCTACCTCGCACAGTAAGTTTTTGCACGATAATATCGTTATAACTATTTAAAAAAAAATACTAAAACCCCATTCTCCTAAGCTCCGTTTAGCGAGCGGACTCCAAAATTGAGAACAAAACCTTGTGTAACTTTGTAAAAACTGTCGGTAGCGTATGTTAGGTGTTTTATTATTCAAGTCAACTAGTTGGACTACATATTAATTATAATTAACAATAGCGGTAAGGTCTTACTCATATAATTTTGATTTTTTTACCGCGCGAGCGAACTTCCATCTAAACTCCGTCAATGGATATAAAAATCACAAATTACACCACTATTTGTAAGCTTACGCGCAACCCAATAAGGCTGTACGCTAGTGTTCTGCCTGGTCCCCGTCGACGTCTAGGTCGGGTGCAGGAATGGCGTTTAGGGCCAAAATTACGAACATTATTATACCTAAACTCCGTTTTGTGTTTCCCGTCTCTGCTAAACTCCGTTTAGTTGTTGTATTTATTACTGGTATTCTTCTGTATCTATTTGTCTTGCTATAATTATAGCTCGTTATCCTATGTTAACGACGTGTTTGCTGCTATTGCCTTAAGTGCATCCATCACTAAATAAAAAATCGAAAGCTCCGTAGACTAAACTCCGTCGTATTTTTGATAAGAGTTTTTGAACATAAAAATCGTTTATTATAGCACTCACTTTTGAGTACCGATGTTTTCGTGTTCATGAAGTACACATTTTTGAAAATATTTATTTATGGTTTCTATTGACATGATTTTCATGTTCCAGTTCACACGGGGTTCGCGTTACATGCTGTATATCTTATTTTTCGATCATAATGTTTGCTTTTTATTTAATTTAAACAAATAAGTAATATTTTATTCATATTATACGTATATCGATGTCTCAACTCCGTCTTGATGAAAAATCAATGTGTTATAAATCATAAACTAATTGGTTTATTTAATGGCCAAAAGCACAGAAAAGCTTCTTGTAGCATAGATTTTCACATTGTTCTTCAATTATGTTCATAAATGTAAAACTCAAAATTAAGACGGAGTTTAGGCTGAGAACACGTTTTCCTGAGAATGACCGCAATCTTGTCAACTAGCCAAAAATTTAATACGAGCTGTAGTATTATAACAATACACAATTACACACTACACAGATTAATGTCACCATCGTAATGTATGGTCGAACGATCTGATTTAATTAGTAAAACATCGGTCGCCAATCTTACCCAGCTTCATAATACTCACAATACATATTCAGCGATGTACTCGTAGCTCCCCATAATAGTACATTATGATACAAGTGTGCTATGTTGATCATTACACACGAGGCATGATTGTACGCGCGAGCGGAGCGAGTGCGTTAATAGTGCCGAGTGTGGTAATGATCAATGCACACGCGTTTCATACGACGTTTTTCAACACATTTGCGACGAAAAAAAAAAGAAATTCTTAATAAGTAAGTATAACAGAACTTTACTTTACCTTTGTTGCCAAACATTGCTTAACTGGAGGCTTTAGAACTTTTATTTGTCATTTGGCAATTAACACCTTGGATTTCTTACTGACATAACCTGTCCCAACATATTTTAGTATTTCCGGCGACGGACACTATTTACATTTAGTTTTTCTTTATTATTTCAACTCGTAATTTTTAAACTAATAACAACGTAAAATAATCAACAAAATCTGTAAGTGTGAAAGACGGCGGCAGAAATCATTTCTCTGCGCCAATCCGCGCGCAGCCCTCGCGCATGCGCGCTGTGCACTTTGCACGCGCGCGACGAGGCACTGACAAGACTGCTAAACAGTCTAATATTAAAATTGTAATAAATAATTTAATCAATGTCTTAAATATGCAAATTATGGTCACTTTTTAAATAAAAATGAATACTTTGTCGAAATTAAATGTTTACTCATCATCTTTACCCCAAATTAGTTTAATATTCACGAAAATATTCTTTGTTCATAGGAACATGTATAGACATAACTGAATTATTTGCTGAGATTAAAAAAAAGTTTATATTACCGCACTCGTGCGGTAATATTATTACAGCACTAGTGCGTAATAGGCTGAATTATGAGCTTAAATGCGGTGCAATAAGACTCAATTTACGAGCAACTGTGTTGAAAAAAGTAATTCAATAATTAATGCACACAAAACAACTTAAGTAATGCTTTAGTTTTGTTAGCTCGCTGAATTTAGATAAGCATGCACTGTGATCGACTTTCTACTAAAAATGCCGGGTGTGTCAGAACTCCCTAGGCAAGTGTTCAGGGCAACGCGACCCAAGTTCATGCTAGAAATTGGCGTACTAGTGTCAATGAAGGGTCTTAGGGCCCCACTATCATAAGGTGCCCAGGCAGGGCCTCCAATAGGTTGAAGGTGGTCCTGGTAGTTATCGCTGGCAAAAAATTTTTTTCTTGGCAAATGAATCATAAACATAATTATTTCATTGGTATCGCAATTAGAAAGCTCTACTTACAAAATCGTGAGGCGTTGCTAATATTAAAATTGCAAAATTTACCTGATTGTCATTTATAAAACCTCGCCCTGCTCTAATATTTGGTTCTGATGTTAATATGATACGCGTTATATTATATACCAGCTCTATTAGTATAAAATTGATGACTATTCGTATCAAATTCGTAGTAACTATGTTTTATTAGTTTTGTTGTCTATTTCCAGGTAAATGCCATCATAAGACCTTTTTAGTACGTTTTTTGAGAGCCATGTAAAAGGATAGGACCTTAGGAGTAGTAGGAGAAAGCACCTTAAGATAAACAATGAATGATTGAGTGGTGATGGTGATACGGGCTACCCAAATCTGCATTACTTTAGTGGTTATGATTAGTCACTTATTCATACCGTACTAGCGCTAATTTTTTTCCAATAATTAGGTGCCCAATGAGTATGCAGCAATCGCCTCGGTGGTTTTTTTATTTTTATTCTGTCACATAAGTAGCAACAAGATAGATAATAGAGAACGTCACATGCTACAGCTAGTACCTAGTACATAGTAGTTTGTGCAAATGAAGGCTCTACTCGTATAATAATTTACATTATAAACTAACAATACGTATTATAATTTCCTCAGCACTACCCACGCGTACGAGTTAAACTAAAATATGCAACAAAAAGTACAGTTAGCAAAAAAGACTTATTAAAAATGATATTTTTAACAGACATTTGTTTTATTCCATTATACTCATGTCATGACAGTAAAAAGAAGAAATTGAAAGAGAACGACACGTGCTTTCTTTGTAACTGTCATATTTTAAGGTTGAAATAACTTTAAAATAGCAACCTTATTGCTAGAAAATTTGTTTTCTCTGCTATCCGTTTTGTAGTTTTCATTAACATAATTTATACCTAATTTATCGATCACCATTCAAGACCTTTACCAACATCCAGTGTAATTATCGCTAGGAAGTACAAACGATAACTAAAAATTTTTACTCAACAAGTCGATTACCTACTCGATGGTAGGTAATTGGTTACCTTTGTTCATAGCACCCACAACACTATAGGGCTTATCCATCGATTACCAAGCCTAAATAACAGCTAGAGATGGAATGTTTAACAACATTTAGGCTTCGTTTTATTAAAATCGAAAATGGGAAAAAAATAGTATCATTAATATCATTATCATGTTACACAGAAGCCATCTCAATTATTCGAACAACACTCACAAAAACACCTCTGCGTTCTTCGGGATTTATGTGCGAAATCACAATTGAAATTTTTTCTTTTGCTTTTTGGTAAAAGTAGAAACTCGCACACACCAATGAAGCAACACTGGGCCCGCTTGTGAACGCCCAAGCCTTTCATTCTGAGAGGAGGCCTGTGGCCAGCATTAGGGCGTATATAGGCGACGACGAATGTTGCATTGGTAATGTAACGTTATTAGTGAACACAATAAATTATAAAGTAGAAAAAAAACACAAATTTGGAAAAACAAAATATTTAATTGAATAAAATAATAAATACCTTCTCAACAGACAAACCAAACTGGAATGTTAGCTAAGCAGGAAAACAAGCGATACCACGTTTTACGTAACCTAACGGGCAACCTTTACTCCTGATACCAGAACGAGATCCAATTTCTGGCACAAAGTCTTCAACCTTCGTTGCTTCCACCGAATTTCCTGGCGGCACCTCCGAGATGTCAAACAGCGTCAGCTTCCTATCATCTCCGTCAATTTCTATCTTCATCTTCGCTATGTCACCGGTGTCTTCAGAACCCATAGTCTTCGCCTTTATAACGATATCCATCACGATTGCTCCATCAGGGAGGCTGATTTCCCTTGGTTTTAGAACGCGTGATTCTGCCAGAATGATTAGGCATAAGGTCAAGACGACACACATGCTTCGAGCCATTTTTCAAGAAATTAAAAAAATATGGCTGATGGTGTTATAAACCATAAGCGTACACGACGCGTATTTGAATGGTTGTGAGCTTCCAGAAGCTTGCATTGTCTTTTATAGTGTTTTAATTTCCTCTTGTTGCGTCAAAACGCGCATCAATGAATGGGGACGACGTAAGATGTGATTCACTTTGTATAACGAGGGCTTAATGTACTTACATAGAGAATGACGGGGTGCAGCGTTATTTCTCCAACAATAAGTATAGTAAGTACGGGAATTTCCCATGAAGCAATTGGTCTACGAATTTGGGTATCAAAATAGGTTGCTTAATTAAAACCGCGGTGATATATGTATTACTGCAGTCATCCGAAGACTTCGTGATCAATGGTTACTCATACTTATCTGTCGTAGACTACCAGTGTATATTTCAATGTATATTTCAAAATGTACTAATTTAAGTTGAATGTGTATGGCTTTTTTGTGGTATCCGATCATTTTATCGACAAACATTTGACAAATGTATCTTTTGACGGACAATTCATTCGACAACCCTTAAATATCTGCTAAAAATCGGAAACCTGTAAGCATGGCTCACATTGGGTTAGGTAAGATTTGTTTCATAAATTTACCAAAAAATATTTAAAAAAGTTAATATGATAGTGGAAAATAAAGTGTTGTCAAATGAAGTGTTTGTCAAACGATGTATTCAATCAAACGTTTGTCGGTGATACATTAGTGAACCCTTTTTTGTATTTCTTTTTATCATTGTTAATTGCACCATCTGCTTTAATTTTTTCTTTTCTTCTTTCTGTTCCTATGGTTGCCTGGCAGAGATCGCTCTTAAAAGTTAAGGCCGTATTTTGGAACTCCATTTAATTTTCTCTATGTCAATACCTTGCTGTTTCTGTACATACATACATACATACCTTCACGCCTCTTTCCCACAGGGGTAGGCAGAGACTACTTTGTTCCACTTGCTACGATCCTGACATAGCTCTTTCGCTTCATCCACATTCATCAATCTCTTCATACATGCTCGTCGGTTTCGGGTACTCTTGACCTGGCCTTTCTCCAGAACGTCCGTCTAGGCCAGAGGCTCCCAAACTCTTTTGTTCCATAGACCACATTAAAAATTTTGCTGGATCCGGTGGACCCCCTGCAGCTACATTACCACTAATTTCTAAACTAAATCTCGAAAAAAAAATTAAGATTAGCTCTATAATCTATGGAAACTTGCGTTGTTGCTGAGTTTCAACGATAAATTAACAGTTTTCGAAAAAATTGGTTAGAATTGATTGCTTGATAGGGTTAATTATTTGAAAATAAAGTCGACTAAACAAATTTTCAATTAAAATATATTTTTGTGCTGCGAGTGACTCCATCCTACTTTACTTTCTTGAAATCTACAATGACTCACATCACAAGAACCAATCAATTCTCACAAATTTTATTCAATTTTCATGCACCCCCGCTTGCGATTGTGGACCCCCATTTTTGGTCACGCCCAACGTAGACCCCCGTCGAGTCTTCCGTGGACCCCTGGGGGTCCACCTGGACCACTTTGGGAACTACTGATCTAGGCCTTCCCCTCCCAACGCACCTATTCACACTCCCCATATAGATCTGTTTAGTTAATCTTCTTTCATCCATCCTCTCTACGCTGCTGTTTCTGTATTCTTGATTATTTGGTGTTCAGGTTCAATAAAGAGTCATTGTACTATATTGTGCTGTAAATTAATAGATTTTTCAACACATTTGATCGTAAATTGAGTGTTATTGCACCGCATTTAAGCTCATAATTCAGCTTATTACGCACTATTGCCGTAATGTTATTACCGCACTAGTGCAGTAATATAAACTTTTTTTTAATCTCAGCAAATAGTTCAGTTATGTAGAGAAACAAGGAATATTTTCGTGAATATTAAACTATTTTAGGTTAAAGATGATAAATAAACAGTTAATTTCGACAAAGTATTAATTTTTATCTAAAAAGTGACCATAATTTGCATATTTAAGACAATGATTAATTATTTTATTACTATTTTAATATTAGGCTGTTTAGCAGTCTGTTGTCAGTGCCTTGTTCCGTGCGTGCGAAGTGCACAGCGCGCATGCGCGAGTGCTGCGCGCGGATTGGCCCGGAGACAATATCTGCCGCCATCTTTCACACACTAATTTTGTTGATTATTTTACCTTGTTATTACTTTAAAAATTACGAGTTCAAATAATAAAGAAAAACTAAATGTAAATAGTGTCCATCGCTGGAAATACTAGTAAACTGTCTTCGGACAGGTTATGTCAGTAAGAAATCCAAGGTGTTAATTACCAAATTACAAAGAAAAGTTCTAAAGCCTTCAGTTAAGCAATGTCTGGTAACAAAGGTAAACTAAATATCTTTTTTACTTATTTATCAAGAATTTCATTTATTTTTCCTCGCAAATGTCTTGAAAAACGTCGTATGAAACGCGTGTGCATTGATTATTACTCCACTCGGCGAACTTACCTCGCTCGCTGTCGCTCGCGAGCAATAATATGCCTCGTGTGTAATGATCAACATAGCACACTTGTATCATAATGTACTATTACGATTTTACTCACTGTGCGTAAACATTCTGGCTTGGTTTAAGTGTTCAAAAATATTGAACACGCCCTTACGTGATTGACAATACGATCGTGTTTTGTCAATATTTTTAGCCTTTCCCTATTCCACAAGATAATGAATGACTAAACGTGGCACGGTCTTAGAAATAAGTAATATGGTCCAGAAGGGTTGTAATCACTTTGGCCTGCAAAGGTGGGATCAATGAAGTACGTAAAATTAATCAGCAATTTAATTAAAAGTTAAATTGAATGCTTGAGCTCACAAAGTTAATGTAATGAGCAAAAGTAAGTAGATTGGTATTACGTGGGCTATATTTCGTTATCAATTGCTACAACATCTGCCATCTGTGCAGTTAGGTACATTACATTAAAAAAATACTTAACCGTGAATCATTAAAAAGTCTTATTAAAAAAATAATCGGCCAAGTGCGTGTCGGGCCACGCGCAGTGTAGGGTTCCGTAAAATTTATATGAAATATTAATTTTTTACTACTCAACGTACATTTTATAAGGTCGACTATTACTATTAGGTACTCGTTCAATTGTAAAGACAACCTAGCTGTGATAGTTTACCTTTAAACTTCGTTATATAACTTTACCTACTTAGTATAGTACTATTACTTACTAGCTTCTGCCCGCGACTTCGTCTGCGTAGAATTATCAATTGACAAATGTTAATCGCTATCCCGCGGGAACTTTGCAATTTTCCGGGATAAAAAGTAGCCTATGTTTTAATCAGAACTACCAGCTATCTCTGTTCCAAATTTAATCCAAATCCGTCTAGTCGTTTAAGCGTGAAGACGGAACAAACATACTCACATCGTCACTCACAAACTTTCGCATTTATAATATTAGTAGGATTCTGTGACAGTTGAGTGTTATGATCTACATTAAATTCTACTTATGTTACCTACCCAGACACTTTACATATAGGTATACTTACTTTGCATTTGTAACAACAGTAAAGTTATGCAAGATTGACTTTATTGTACGTATTATTTATCCTTATTATTGTTCTCCTAACTAATACCCACGTAACGGTTGTTAACCTTGTTCAATCAATTTATTGACTTGGATTAAGACGCTTTTGACGTACACAATGCACTAACACTACTGCACTTATCCTGGCTAAATAATGCACTTGTTATTGTGATGATGCATCAAGCTGACAGTAGTTATTAAGTATTACGAATTATTTGCTTAATATTACCTATTAAACATTTATACATACATACATACCGTCACGCCTCTTTCCCACAGGGGTAGGCAGAGACTACTTTGTTCCACTTGCTACGATCCTGACATAGCTATTTCGCTTCATCCACATTCATCAATCTCTTCATACATGCTCGTCGGTTTCGGGTACTCTTGACCTGACCTTTTTCAATTAAACATTTACCACAGTTAATTTGCTTGAGAGCATTTAGAAGCACAAAGTTAATGTTCTTTATGTTTTAAACTTCCCTTATTACCTACTACACTTGGGACACAATCTTTTTTTATGAAAAAGAGTGAAAAACGAACTTACGGGTCACCTCGGCCCTATTTTATAAAACTACACGTTACAATTTACAAGCGGAAGTCTCTTTCTGACCCTATGTGTTAGATAGTGACTTCCGCTTGTAAATTGTAACTTATAGCTTTATAAAATAGGGCGCTGATCACAGAACTATATCAAGATAGAATGAAAGAGTCCAGCAATTTGTAGGGAGACCGAGCGTGTAACATTTTGCGTGTGAAAATTGACGTCACGAGCGCAATTTAGTGATGGGAAACATAAGCCGCGCGAAAACAATCCAAAAGCATCGATTCACAGATCGATTAGAACACGGCACCGATTCTATGCACCGCCACCCCCACCGCACCGCGCCGCGACCACAGAAATATATCTGGCATCGGACGTTCGTCTTCGTTGTGAAAAGAAGTAATTACATCTTTATGTGATGACAAAATATTTACTCGTACATAATTATCACTCAATTATATTACACCAGTTATTGTAGGTGCATTTTTATCGATTTAAAATATCGATAAGACCCGACAGAGGAAATGATAATTATTTTCGACAGAGGAAATGAGAAAGCTCATAATTTTAATACCAATAAATTGCGTTACATTTGTACATAAATTGCTTCCTTTTTCAAGTCTTTTTTGCTTTATTTAATAGTACAAACTGGACAAAAAAAGAGACGTTTTGAAAAAAGGGCAGGGGCCTTACCATGACGTCTTAATGCGATTCAGTTTAGGTCTCCTCGCTGTCAGATTCATACTAAAAGTGACAGCTAAAACTTGAGCTGAGTCGGAATTAGGACGTCATGGTAAGGCGTCAGGTCAGGAGTACCTGAAACCGACGAGCATGCAACGTATGAAGATATTGATAAATGTGGATGAAGCGAAAGAGGTATGTCAGGATCGTAGCAAGTGAAACAAAGTAGTCTCTGCCTACCCCTATGGGAAAGAAACCGTATGTATGTAAAAACTGGCACGAACGCATATCACGCTAAAAAAAAAATTGCATTGGAATAGTAGGAGAATGCTAGAATATAAGTTAGGATAAGCTGTATATTATATTGTTTTGATTAACTCTGTGTAGTTTAGTTAGTAATATTGCTCAGTCTAGTTTCTCAACTGGATCCTGTCACACAGGGACTCCTAGCTCAGGATCCAGAGTCGAAGATACACTGATTGTTATATTTTTATATAATAAACTTTTTTCATTTTTCATTTTTTTCATTTTCAATGTGACAGCTAGCTGATTCCGATGCCAATTGTCAGCCCATACATGAACTGTCAAAATGAACACGATGGCGATTGCGAGCGAGTTAGACAATAAGCCTACTGGCTGGTCGTTGGTTGTAGACGGACCTGAATAACTGAATTTTTATTTTTTTCTCCTTAATTTAGTAAATTTTGTTAAAATTTATAAGTTTTTAACGCCTGTACTTAACTATTGAAGACCGTGATAGACAGTTAAAATTTCCACAGAACCATAACCTGTTTGTTAATAATATTTGCTTTGCTCTACGTACATTATTATATAGCTGCATAATTAATAATATAAAAACGTAATTATCATTTCCTCTGTTTTCAAAATCGATTTTAATCGAGTAAGAAAATCGCAGTGTGCAGCACTGTGGTACAGCACTATTCTTACTTTTGACAGAAAAAATGAGAAATCGACCTTGAACGTGACTCGACAGTTTGAATAGCATATTTTTACATCGCTGGTTTTGAATGCACGCCAAGTCTGGCTCGTCAAATTAAAGCCGCAATGGAAAACTAGCGTTGGCACACAATCGCCCGCTACTGTTTTGATGAAAATAATAAAATAAATGGTTTTTTAATTAATAACAGATATTTAAGGACAAATAGTACTTCCCGATGAAAGGAAATACCTCGATTAACAGCTCGCAACTTTTTTGGTAGTGTTTAAACAATTAATTATTGAGCAACAAACCATTTTGTTTTTAAAATCTGACGTCTACTGACATCCGCGGTCGGGAGCAGATTGAAGTTCGTGGCGAGCAAGTGAGCCCTCGGGACAACTTTTTGCCACGCGAGGTACATACACTCTTTCCTTCTATCTTGATATAGTTCTGTGGCGCTGATGGTAATTGAGCACCACCACCCATAGACACTCGCAGCAGAGGATTACAGATGCGTTGCTAGCCTAAAGTTCTACGATGAAATACCGCATGACTGTGCCAGTAGGAAGTTCACTGACATTTTTACTGTCCACTTGGACCACAGCAGCGCAAGTACTACTGCTTGGCGACAGGATTAGCGAGTAAGATGATGGTAGCGAATTAGTGATACGGAACCTTGCAGTGCGCAGTAGTGTGCAGTAGAGTACTAGGTTAGGTAGATTACATCATACCTACACAAAATAAACTAACATGTATCACGTAGCAGAGTCGGTGTTCTATAATGGGGATTTATTAGAAGTACCTACAGTTATGTCATTACCAATTTATAGCCCAGTACTAAGTAATGTGACAACGAGGATTCCCCGAACAATGAACAGATGCTATACGGTATCGTCTTATTAACCTTTCGAACACTGGAGTTTAGGGTTCTGTAAAGAAAGAACTTTATCGAACGTGGCGCTACTTCACGGGGGTCCAAATTAATGAACAAAGAAAATTAAGTCCTACTTAATCTTGTCCATCTCAATGTTCATACAGTCGTAGCAATCCGACTGCAATTCGCAGTCAATGGTCAATGAAACAAAAAAAGTAACGCCTTTTTGCAGTCGTGATCGAACTTTTATATTTTTCTTTGATTTGCAGTTGATTTTACCTAGCTACGTGAAAGCATTGAAAATAATTACACACAATTTCCTTACCTGCCCGCATCTGGAGTTCCCCTTACTAAACAAATAGCTTGAAAGCAGGTAAGCGAGTCAATATTTCCCAAGGGAAACGTAAACAGTCACTTCGGATGAATCACAGACTGTGGTCGAGGATGATGCACTTTGCGCAATATTATGTTGTAATATCGCATATCAAAATTTGCCGCAAAGAGTATAAAAGCTCAACGTCTCCATTCCTGAAGCCACAACCATTTATACGCGTCTTGCGCGCTTATGGTCAACCAATATCAGCGGTGAAAAAACAATTTGAATAAAAAATATGGCTAGTCTATATTTCAAATTGGCTTTGTGCTTGGTTCTCGTCGTGGCCGTGGAGAGCTTTATCATTAAACCAAGGCAATTCAAGAAGGAAGGTTTTGTAATGGAAGCTATCAAGAAACCTGGTGATACCGACGGCAGTACTCAGCAAGTAACAACAATGACAATTGATATTGATGGCGGCGAAGAAGAAATAACCCTTGTAGGTGGCGAGAAGATGCCAGAACATGCCGCTGAAGCAGAAGATCTGGATCCGGAACTTACATTAAGAAGCGGCATTACGGTATCTCGCTGTGCTGTTGGATATGTAAGGGTAGGCCGACTGTGTATCAGCCAATAATTACTTTAAAAAGTGATATCCCTTTGTTCTTATAGAGTTATTCTATTGTTGTGCATTATTAAATATTGTTGTTGTTGATGTTTTTGTCTTATTGGTAAACTTAGTTTACCGGTTTCTACAAGCCAAAATGACTAAATAGTTGAAATTCATTAGCGGTCGCGCAGTCATTGATAAACTGTGTATTGTGTGTATTCCATGAAAGGTTTTTATTCTTCAGGCGACGGAACCTTGACATAGGTTGACATATTGTTCACTTGCATAATCTTGTTTATGGGCAGTAGGCATTAAAATAGATATTCGCTTAACAGCCAACTTAATATTTCAACACAGATATTATGTATTATATGTATAGAATACCAAAATTAACTGTTGAAATTTATCTGAACCGCATCTATGAAGCTTTACTACCGTATTAACTCTTGTAGATTGTGGATAAAACGAATATACCGCGGTCTGGAGCCACGTGAGGTCGATCGGTTCGCAGAGTCTCGATAAAGATGAAATACGGTGCGGCCACTCAGATTATAGTAATAAATATTGTTGAAAATATGCTGCGTTTCGTATCAGAGCTCATATATGAGAACGGTTTCCCGGAGATTGCTTTCACATTACCTAGTCGTAGGTATGTGCTAGACTTGAAAGATGAAAGTTAGATTACCTACTTTAAAAAAAACCTCTAAATAATAAATAAAAAAAACATTCTAATTAGTTACAATACATCACAAAATATTCGCTAACTCTTTATTGAACATCAGAACATCACTTATAACAATCAAAACAGAAAGAAAGGTATACAGAGGTAATAATGTAACAATAGGCGAATAGGTAAATTAATTTTTACGAAAAAGTTGACAAGTCAGTCTGTCAGTCAAAGTGTGGTAGAGCCGCTCCATCATCGAAACCAAACAGCTTCGCTGCTGGCTTCCATTTGTGGCGGGTGCCACGAAGGCACATACTGATTGCTCTAATAAAATTATGGACGTTGATATGCGAGCTCTTTGCTCATTGGAGATCACAAATCATCGCAGTGAATTCACAAATAAAATCAGGTTAAAGACAGTAAGTAGGCAGATATTTTCGTGTGAAAATCAAAAGGAGGACATGAATATTGTAACGCTCTTAGATATTGGGGAGTTGAAGGCTTAAAGAATTATGCTGTAATAAAAAGTAAGAATATGTATGAGTGTACGGCGAAAACGAACGCATAGCCATTTGAGAAGCGTGCTATAGTAGGAAACTATCATATTTCCACAAACCAAATATGAACCGGGTACATACTTACATTTTGGATAGGTTCAAGTTTATTCGCTAAAATGGGTAGAAATAGAGAATTAGCCAACGGAACCTCAGTAGCGAGCGGGAGAATGTTGCGAATCCATCTGAGAGGCTTCACAAGAGTAATTAATCTACCTATCTGACATTTAAATACTTGACCTATTGCTATTTTTCATAGGAAGATAATTAATACATGTGGTTGGTTCAAATCTTGTCAAATGCTTTTTTGTATACATAATATATATTAGGAGCTTGCAAGGGAAAAATGTCACAGTATTGGGTATAACTCTATTTAAAATACACCAATTAATCGAGTACTTATTTCGAACGACTTATTATGTTAATGTGCCCGTTATAAGCAGGTATACGGAGGTATAACAAAAAAACGAAATGGCCTGAAAGAAGCAGATGCCGTGATTTGCGAAGTCACTGCCTTGATGAAAAAATATTTCGTGGGGTCCTTAGGGAATTTCGCTACTTGCAAGTCACCACTAGCGGCACTGGCGTAGATTATACGGGTTCTCCTTTATTAATGAGCACGCATAAGAAAACTCGTAGGCACGTGATTTATTTTATATTTATACACTACTCCTCACAAGTACTTGTTAGAGTAACTACTGTATCATAAATGCATACATGTTTAAATTTGCATGGTCAACTGCAATAATATCGAATAGGAAAACAGCACTCAAAACATCTAACAGCACTTTATACTTTAATAGCTGTTGCCAGCGACTTCGTCTGCAAAGAATTCGTTTATCGCTATCCCGCGGGAACTACGCAATTTTTCGGGATAATAAGTAGCCTATGTGCTATTCCAGACTTTTCTCTATCTATGTGCCGAATTTCATCCAGATCCATTGGGCCGTTCTGGCGTGATTGAGTAATAAACAAACATCCATCCATCCATCCATCCATCCATCCATCCATCCATCCATCCATCCATCCATCCATCCATCCATCCATCCATCCATCCATCCATCCATCCATCTATCCATCCATCCAATACTTTCGCATTTATATTAGTTAAATAGTTAGATTAGATTAGATTCGTAGAACATTAGGACAGAAAGATCCGAAAAGTAAAGCTATGGCCGGGAATCGTACTCGGATCCTCATCATTCCGTGATGCGTGCTATACTCCTACACCACCAATAGCAGGGGAAACCTGGGGGGAATACCATGATAAGGATCAGAGTTCGATTCCCGGCCATAGCTTTACTTTTCGGATTTTTCTGTTTTCTAATTTTCAGTGTCGTTTAGCAATTTAAAAAATTACAGTCAATTTATCACTCAAGTTTGTTTAATAATATAACTGGAACAATCTCACTGCCTTCCATTACCTAAGTAGATGGCAGAAATATTCAAAAAAGAATACAAGACCCGATATAAGGTATCCACATAAAAGTAACGTGAACACTCCATACAACCCTTTGAGTGACTGCGGCCTCTTTCCAGGACGTAGGTGGAAGCGATATTTTAAACGCTCTTTAAACTGAAGTCGTTCCACACATTTATCAATAAATCCTCCGGAACGCACTCTTAGAAGAAACCTGTTAAAGGGCTCCGCAAGAGAAGACCCTCGTCGAATGTACATCGTTTGCAAAAGAGTTCCAACTGATTCATTTATTTTATAAATTTCTAAATCACCATACATATTTGCGAATTTCCAAATGTAGCTCTCGTGGTAAATATTCGACACTATTGTATACATTAGTTTGTGGGAATTTTTCATGACTTTCGTAACGCAATCTAAAGTCACTCTGCATGACTTCTTGCTATTCGTTAAATCGACTATCGGGTTACTGTTGAGATAGGAATAGAGGTTCGGGCTCAGTATTAGCTGATAATTGGCGGTCACATCATCCACAGTGTGGACTTGATAATCTCGGATCGGTTGCGTAGTGGCACTCAGCACTGAAGCCTGAATAGCACACGACAATATGAACACGTACAGAAGTATATTCAGCAAAACTAGCCTATGTGGGATCCTAGACTCAGCATTCTTTTTGTAGGTTATATTGTTCAGAAAGTAACCCCAAACGATAAGCACATCTCGACTTGTGTCTTTCACACGATATCTGAAAATATCCATCAGCGCGACCACTACACAACATATGCAGAACGTAATAAATATAATCCACACTGTAAGCACGTCGATCTGTTTCAGAACTGCAGACCACTTTCCGAGTATCTTCGCACGCGCTACAACTATTTTGTAATGATCCACCATGTACGGGTTAATAAAATCTAGATTCTGCATGCGATTCGATGTTAGTACGTAGCCTCCCACTGCGCCTTCGACGTGGTACCTTTCTATCTCGTGCAGCATACCCGTGTATGTGAAGTTTGGAAGCAACGTTCCAAACTTTTCAACTTGTCCATAATTTACTAATTCGACTGTAATATTCTCAAACTCTTGAACCAATCCTAATATATATTTCTCGACCGCGATCCGTCTGTCGAAAGTTATGAAGGGCCAGTAATTATGTGAGACGAATTTCACGTGGCAGCCTCGAAGGCTAGTCTTTCTTTCTTGTACATGTATGTCTTGTATATCATGAAGTTCCGAACACTGTGCTAAAATTTGTAGTGTCTTGTTTGAGGGTTTGTCGCACTCGTCGTGATCTAATCCAAAAGTGTATACCACAGCACTATTGTCAGGGTCCAAAGTAATAACCGCAGCATCGTAAATGTGATTATATATCAGAGTAATAGACAAATCTGACAGTAAATTCTCAAGATCCATAATGATAATCACAAATTTAGCTCTTGGATTCCAGAACGGGTCACGTTTAACCAAATCTAGTCTGATTAAAAATTGATAGTAATTCACGAAGTGAATAACGTAAACTTCATTAAATATTGTATCATTTGGCCAGAAAAATGTCCTTGAAATAAATTTCACAGGATGCACCAACGATATGTGAAGGCTTTTAGCAAGTGTATCGTTCACATTTACTAACGTAATGGCGGTAACATTTGCGAGGTCGATTCGTTGTATAATTGTAATTACGCACTCGTCAACCTCTTGGTTTTCAGGAGAAATGAAATTGTGTAATTCACCATTGCAGAATGGGAAGACAAGAATTATGAAACAAACAATATATTTTCCCATTTTTTCTTCCAATTTACTGATAGGCTTGACGTTAAATGCAGGACTAAAGTGCCTCTACCGTTCCCCTTGCCATTAACTTTCATTCAACAAAGTGATACATAAATCACTAGGACACCTTTTAGTGGCAATGTCATTAGATTGAAATTTATTGAAATACACAACGCGCAACAATTAGGTACTTTAGTGATAAAGTAAGTAGGTTAATATAAATCTCTGAAATAAAAGCGTAATAATCGATATTTTTCTCCCCAACTCGTGGATTGATAAGTACAAAAAAATGCAATCTTATCTTTATTACTGCACATTGTCGAATCATGACTTGAATGCCTACTACATCTACTCAAAGGTTAACTGGTAGAGATCCCTTATAGGTTATAGAGATAAGTTCGCCTTTGTGCATACATTATTGTTGTTTATATTTTTTTGTAAATTGTATCTGTTTCTTTGTATTTGTACAATAAAGCATTACTTACTTACCTAAGTACTTACTTTTTGCCAGTGTAAGGTGCAATGCAACATTAATAAATTGACCAATGAAGTGTTTGGTCAGAGTCGACAGTGATAACGTGACGAGATATGAGCATTACTGAAAATTCTTCAGTTTGATTGCCGCGCGGTTGGCGTTACGTTACGCAAAAGCATTAAAGTACCTATACATTCAAAAGATTTTCATAGATTTACTTGTCTTGATGAAAGAACACTGATAGTGATAGCCCAGAACCAGAAGAGATAGTGAAACCAGTATTCTCACAGACATCATTATATGATGTCTGAGTATTCTTCGTTTATGCCGAAACCCGAATGAGGTCCCATTATCGCATCAGAAACGGTCGTGAAACGAAACGCAACCGAACTGTCAGTGTCAAGTGACACTTTTAATTTTAAACGTCAAACGTCTTACGTCAACGTCAATAGAAATGTACGATTTCGTGTTTAGCTTAGTGCAGTGACCAATAATCTTAGATAACTATGATCTCACGCTCCTACTTTGTATAAATTTAAGTTGAAATTATTAAATTAATTAGTTCATAACAATGCAACAGTCACCGTTTGATAACATTATTAACATAATTGGCGGCCTGTCTGAAGGGAATGAGAAGCCTATGAAACATGGGTTTTATAATGCCTTTGCCCTATTTATCCTTGTTGTTTGCTGCGCCGCTGTTTACGTCCTGTTCCTTATATTGGAGCCCTTCTTTAAGCCCTTGTTTTGGGCCCTGCTAGTCGGTTCTCTGCTGCACCCATTCAAATACAAACTATCCAAGAAATTGAAGACATGGTTTGAGGATTTGGAGAAGTGTAACACATCTGTGATATTTGGTTTAATGGTTTTACCTGTGAATGTTGTCAATGTCGCTTCAGATACTGTAGGACATCAGTTCATAGAACATTACAAGGTAATAAAACTAATCTTATACTTACTAGAGCATTACTAAATTTATTAGATACTTACCTACATTTGTATTACATTTGTTTTTCCTTATATATCTTAAAACTTTCTCTGAGCTCTCTTTACTTGTAGAACTACCTTAAAATTGATTTTATATTCACTATTGTGTTTGAGGTAGTCTGGCTGGAAATATTTACTAAAACTATCTTGCAATGCACTCTTTAAATAAAGCCAATTTCCATTACAAACTTGAAAATAACAAATCTTATTGTCACTATAATAAAAAAAGACCCTCAGATAATTAATCCACTTGCTTGTGTACTACCTTACTTTATAGAAATAAAATACATGTTTATTTTTTCAGACTGTGATAGGCTTGTTGTCGGCCATATTCGTCTTCCCATGGCTGTACAACGCAATACCCCGCAGTCTGCTCTGCTTATTTTGGCAACTGAGCAGTTTTATCGGATTCTCAACGACTATGCTCATCAGTTTCTGCAGTTCGTACATTGTAAGTGTGTGTCAGATTATTGTACTTTGAACACTTTTACTAATCTTACAGTAACAATTGTACTCATGATGATGGGTTGGATGGTGCTGATAAGTCCTCTATTGAGTGAACACTGAACAGTTAGTAAGTCTAGGGACTTCCCCCGACATAGACTACAGCGCGCACATGTGCAATGCGATGGGAGCAATTACCGATACAGTTTTGGGATTCCCCAAAATTAAAACATTGCATCTGGTTCGTAATTGACTAGTGAAAGAGTGAATACAACAAGAAGACGTTTGGAAGAAAAAAGATCTGAACTGACTATTAAATTAATAAAAGAGACAAAAAGTTTAAAAAACCTGATTATTATGTTTTTTTTTAAAAGATGATTTTTGTCAACCCTGTTATTTTGCAAAGTAATTCAAATTTTTACCTACATAAATATCAAGTTTTAAAGGAAAACCGCAGTCATCAAAACCGTAATTAATTAGTTGATGGTAAATATTTTGTAATTAAATTAACTAATAAAAGCCCTAAACTTGTCATAAATATTTAACATGCATGATACAGGTTAAACATGTAAACTCAATAAAACACCACTGTTGTGTTCCGGTGTGGAGAGTAAGAGATCCGGGGAAATTACAGGCACATGAGGCATTTCATCTTAGCCCTCTAGGTTGGTAACTCATCTGCAATTCTTCGGTGTTGTGGGTATCCATGGGCAGTGGTGGTCACTTACGTTCAGGTGACTCATTTGCTCGTGTACCGTCCTTGTGGTGTAAAAAAAAAACAATGTAATGTAATGGGTAAACTGTTTAATTATATAACAAATGAAGACAGTAATTAAATAAATAAAATAATGTTTATTAGCAATCATTATCCATGTTAATTATTGGTTTTGTTTCCTTATTCTATAAACAGTATTAAAGAGAAGTGTGAATAACAAGCAAATCAGTGTTTCCCATTAGTCCTAAGATCTATCCATAAAAAAATAACAACATTAATTTTGTGCTTTATTCCTTTCAGGACCCAACAGGAAAATACCCGTATTAATCATAATTATAATATTGTTTTGCAGACTCTAACAATAGCTCTTGCTTATTTAATAAGCATATGCACATTGTGGAGACCGGAAAGAGCTGGTATATTTAAAGCAACCTCTCAGTTTTTGTGGTTGGTGATCACAAGTTTCCTGGCCAGTTTAACTGGATCTCTTCAGGTCTATACATTTGTACTGCTGCAAGGGTTGTGCATTGCTGGATTTGCGCTGGAAGTTATAGATGTTCATAAGCAGTTGTTGGTTAAAGGTAAACTGTTATTTTTGCTACATACATACATATAGTCACGCCTCTTTCCCATAGGGGTAGGCAGAGACTACTTTGTTCCACTTGCTTCTGACATACCTCTTTCGCTTCATCCACATCCATCAATCTTTTCATACATGCTCGCCGGTTTTGGGTACTCCTGACCTGCTCTTTTTTCAAAACGTCTCCTATTTTTTCCAGGAACGTCCGTCTAGACCTTCCCCTCCCAACGCAACCATTCACACTCCCCATATAGATCTGTTTAGTCCTTTAGTCAGTCTACTTTCATCCATCCTCTCTACGTGACCAAACCAACTAAGCATACATAGCAACCAAGCATAGTATTTTTGCTATGTTGTCAAATAAAAGAGAAAAAACAATAGAAGTGGTGACTAGGCGCGGTCTTTGACAAATTGCGAACTTTTTAGAGTTTACTTTCTTATATGCTACCCGCAGCGGAGTGAAGCCCTCCCAAAAGTCCCAAATGACAATCCTTTATCTGCCACTGTTTCCCTCCTGCTTATAAATAAAATACTTATAAGAAAACAACAATTACCTATTAGATCTAAACTTCATGATGGGGAATCAAACAAAAATTTCGTGTTTCCTGCGAATTAATTATAACGGGCATCTTAATTTTTACGAACACGTTTGCTCAGATGAATCACCTAATGATGTGTCATGCTTTGCAAACGGTAAAAATGAATCTCAGTCAAAATAAAACAATATTATCTTGATAGTAAAACAACTAAATAATTCAATCAATCAATCAATCAAATCATTTATTTGCTAACATAGGTAATTGTTAAAGATGTGTGTTAATTCGACTATTTATTTCTAGATCCCGAAACATCAGCTTTTATTGCCATCCAAAAAGTACTTACAAACACACATAACCAAGATGCAATCACACCTGAAGAGAAAGTTCCTGAACAGAGCGCCAGCGAGCAGGAGTCAACACCTGAGAAAGATACACCTTCCCCACAAACACAAGAAGCCGCTGTCAAGAGAGGCAGCTGGGCCGACAGTGATCAGACTAACAGTTCTCCACGACACGCCAAGATGCTTTATAAAACACGAACCTTATCCGCCTTACCGTTATCGATTACGAAAACGAAATCTGCCTTCGAAAATCGCCTCATTGCATCGTTCAAACAAAGGTCTTTAGACGAAAATTATATAAAGAATAACTTCAACAGTGATGACGAAACAGCCCTGTATTTCAAGCTTCTATTCTTCGGGTGCCTTTGTATGCTAGTTTGGAAGCATATTTGGCTGCTGCCAGTAACACTCTTCTTTTTGGCAATCCATGCCCTGAAGAGACTGTTAGACTTTTTTGGCGTATGGTTATTCTGCGAAAATCATTACAATAATGTGATGGGCAAAGTCAAATGTTGGTGGTCTGACAGGTATGCTAATATAGATTATTACATTACTGTTACTAGAAAACTACTATTTTAGATGACTTAATAGTGGAATGACAAGATTTCAGACAGAGTTGCATTAAATTTACATATCACTTACGTAATACTGCTTTCAATCCTCCTGCAACCTTATTACGTAACTCGCTCACAATCGCCATCATGTTCATTTTGACAGTTCTTGTAAGAAAGTGACAGCTGGCTGATTCCGATGCCAATTATCAGCCCATACATGAACTGGTGGTGGTGATCGCGAGCAAGTTACGTAATAAGCCTGCTGACTCATCTTATTCTGGCTAAAATTACCTCTACTCTGAATTAAATCTTGGTGACTTCGGATACTAAATATATGTGCAATTCCTGGGAACATCTTGTTGTTTAAAAGCTTAGCTGGTAGACCTTCATCGGACTTGCTAAATGCGATAACGTCATAATGCGTGTAAGCGATGCAGAAAGGCGAAATAAATATTATATTTTATGTTTTAGGCAATCGGCGGCGATACCGGCCCACATTCGTGGAATGAAAAAAATTATGTCAACATGCAATAAAAGTATCCGTGACGTGGCCTACGGTTCCGTAGATACAGTATCTACTTGTATCGTTATCATAGGTTTAATATCCTTCCTTATTGTCGCTACAGTATTCATTTGTATACAGGTCAGTATTTTTCTTGTACAGTAGGCGTTAAAGACGGCGCCACTTAGCCATTGCTTCTTTTAGCTACAAATGACATCGTGAACTACAGATTAAAGCAGCCTTTTTTTTTTATTTGTTATGTTTATGGACGTACTACTTATCAGCCGTATAGAGGCCGCCGAGTGACTGAGTAAAATGTTTTTATTTTTATAAAATACATGGCTCGATGGAAAAATCTGAACCTTTTTCCCATAGCAAAGGATGGTTATTCCTATCAATAGAAAAATCACCAAGCACTTTTTTTAAATAATCATCCATTCCCAATCGCATTCATTATTTCCTTCTGTCAAATGGTATAAGATGAAGGTAGAAATAGATGACGGATGCGATAAGGAGCGCTACTTTTAAAAGCCTCATCTAAAGGTGAAGAGAGACAAAATTATCGTTTTTTTTTTTAATTTTTAGATATATTCAGAAGCGATTGTTGTGGTGCAATTGAGTGGAAGCTTGCTGAATAGCACATTTGTACAGAACAGTGAATTGCACGCGTATTTGCCCGAAGGTTGGGAAGAGAAGCTCGACTCGCTCATCGATAACGCATATACTTATGGAAAGGAAGGGATATCTACTGGTGTGAGTAGCTGTTACTTATAGATATCTAAGAAAGAAGAAGAAAGAAAGAAGACATTTATTCATTTTGCGAGACACAAATATAAGAGCATACACAGAATTTTATAGAAAAGAAACAACAAATAAAACAGCCATGAAAAATAGATCATCAGCGTTGTTATGAACACTAAATATTTACCTTGCTACTCCGCTACTTACGTGCAAGATAACTAAGCCTGTGCGAAATATATATGTTTTGCATGCAAGCCCTCCCTCCACTACCGCCACACAAAACACATAGAAATCCCACAAACTTAATTATCCCTAACACCATAAGTGGTGTAGCAAGTAGCGGAGTAGCAAGGTAAAAATTTAGTGTTTATTAAAATGGACCTCCGCAAAGTAACGCCTGATTCAATAGAACATCAGCGTTGTGTGTGTCTTCGCAAAAGTGAAACGGTTACTGGACTGGCTCAGCATTACGCTGAGGTGTTAGACACCTGCAGCACTGTTTTTCAGCCAGAACCGTACAAATAATCTACAAATAAGTTTATTTATTCTGTAGAACTCCACTTAGATGATATATGCATATTATTAATTTATAAGAGTGAGGTTTTCAACCATTGACATCAATAAACAACTGGACTGCCAATCACGCTCAAAAACTGTCTGAAGCAAAAGTCTGCACAACGCGTCTATATGCAGAGTTTTTGGTTCAGTTGTGTTTCAACCTCGCTTTGATAACAATGTGTATGTCTCTTTCGCACCGTAATCTCAAACGCTTGAGAACAAAAGAGACATATAGGTTTCCAGCGCGTGACGTCGTGTCACTTCTCACGATCGTATGCAATTGACATTAAACATTACCGACACGAAATAAGGTGTTAATTTGAACGCATATGTTAATGTTACCTATCTGTATTAATTGACGTATACACACACACAACACATAGACAACACCGCTTGGACGTTTCTTGAGGAACTTTTGTTTGCGATTGATTGGGAGTCTAGTTGTTATTATACGTCAGTGTTTTCAGCTGAGCTTTTTAAGAGTTGTCCAACTTTCAATGATGGTTTCAACATGAAATGACCGTGAGACTGAATCATAATTACAAAATCGGATCACTCACGTATAAAAATAAAAATCGAGTAATGGTCGACATGTTTCGTACTAATTCGTAGTCCTTCCTCATGGAGTGTTCGTTTTGCTGCCGCCGAGGCGAGCGCTCCATGAGGAAGGACTACGAATTAGTCCGAAACATGTCGAACATTACTCGACCTCAATGATGGTGCTTAAAATTAAAATCTAGCTTATGAGTTCGATTCTAATGGCTATTAACGTTACACGTTTTCCCCGGATGGATAGATGGAACGATACGTAAGTATTTTGATGACTACCAATAACTTTCATCATGAAACTACCGTGAGATTCAGTCATAATTACAAAAACGGATAACTCACGTATAAAAGCCTTATACGCTTGTAGGCTTTTATACGTGAGTTATCCGTTTTTGTAATTACCTAATTACCAATAACTTTACCAGGGGCCTTATCATGATGTCTTAATGCTTTTCCGATTTAGCTGTTATTTTTGACACTTTTAGTATAGATCTGCCAGCGATCGATCCAACTTTATAGTCTGGCAGATAATTCACTGCAGCCAGATGACACTTTCAGTGTTGTCAGTTTTTGGCAAATATTAAAAAGTGATGTGACTTAGTGAGTGAATGAAAGAATGAACGATGTAATGAAATTAATTTGCGTCATTTATGTTGAAATAGAGAATTTTCAAAGCGTATATTAACAAAATGATTTGTTCAATAAGGTTTTTTGTATGTTTTCTAGTTAGTAGTAGTGTAAGAGCGCGATTTGGAAATGTGCGGATGCATGTCAAATCAGTTACCAGTTTTCAACTCATTCCCCATTTTGCCATAAATAAAACAACAATTATGAAATTAATGTTTTTTTCTACCTTTGTACTTTTACTTAAAAACTTAATTATTCCGAATCAGTTTCACTGCTGCTGTCACTATTTACGTGTAATACAAAGTCATCACACATTTTATCTACTATGTTAATATGAACCTTGAACCCCTCAATAGTATCGCGCTTAATTTGATATACTTATACTAAACTACGAATGTGACATTCATAAAATATTTCGTTCGTTCAATAATCAAATCATTCATTACGTGACCTTAGTCGAGCACTAGTGAAATAAATGTGGTATCATTATTTCGTAAATTGACATTTGGAAGTGTCATCTGGCTGCAGTGATTTATCTGCCAGACTATAGTTCGGAATTTATCCGCATTAAAACGTCATGGTATAATGCCGGTTATTTATTTATTTATTTATAAGCCTTTTTATTCCGAATTCGCTACAATTTCAGTAAGTACATGTTGTTGTTGTTGTTATTGTCGTTTATTTTTATTTATTTATTAAATTGTCGCGAAATTCGGCGTGCCTCATGGCATAGGCCTCCTCCGTGTATTGGAGGGCTTGGGCTATAGTTCCCACGCGCGCCCAGTGCGGATTGGGAACTTAACACACACCATTGAATTTCTTCGCAGATGTGTGCAGGTTTCCTCACGATGTTTTCCTTCACCGAAAAGCTCATGGCAAATTACAAATGTAATTTTCGGACATAAATTCCGAAAAACTCAGAGGTGCAAGCCCGGGATTTGAACCCACGACGCTCTGCTTGAGAGGCCACAGGTCAAACCACTAGGCTACCACGGCAACGCCGGTTAACAAGAATCAAATCGTCACTACTTTGAAAAAATCTCGGATCTCGAAATCCCTAATATTACGAAGTGAACTTTATTTACTGCACTTTAAGGTTTAGTTTTGTTTGAATATTCATTTAAGATACGAGATTTTTTCAAAGTAGTGACGAAATGTTAAGATGGTGTTATTTGAAATTAACAAAGTATTTGTTCGACTGTATTGTTAAATAATGTAAATTCAAATATTTTACTTTTACTCGGGTAAAAATTTAATGTCGTAAATTGACAACATTTCATTTTTATAACACCTGAAAATGTATATATGGTTCGAAAGCATTTTGCCTCTTGATCACTACAATATGTTTATATAATTTTAATATTGCTTATTATAGAAAATAAAAATTAATTAAAAACATGTCTTAATTTTACCAATTCTACCACGGGATAGGTGAAATGCCTTTGCCTTTTTCACGAGAAAAAGTAAGCGACCATAATTTTGTATTTGACAACTTCAAAGTACAAGGTGGGCAACTCTGTAATTCTATTTTTGAAGTTCGTTGCATACCTTCACTCTCACTCTCAAGTTAATGACTATATTAGTATGAGCGGAACAGCACGAAGCGAACCTCGAAAATCGAATATCGGAGAATAAGGCCTGACATTGTCAATTTGAAATTGACGTCAGTTTTTTTTTCTATACAGAAAAGACAAAAGGATAAGTGTCTATTCTGTGATAGTTTCGGAGTTACGCCCTTTTAGAATAAGCAAAAATTAATAAATTAATAATAAATTAAATACAAACCCTAGCGAAAAAATTAAACTGCCAGCATGTTCATCTTTTCAAACAAAATACAGAGAACCATTAAAACTATAGGCTCAGAAATATGAAATGTTGTCAATTACTTAACAGAAGTTTTTGATGATTGAATGATTGAAAACACGATTAAAAAAAATAACGAAATTATGGCAGTTTTGTTGCCTGTTCTTTAAGATAATCAAACTATTTTTCGATATAAGTACCCACTCTTATAGTTATATTGAACAATAGTTATTGATATTAAAAACCTATTCAATCAAGAAATAATACATACATACATACATAAATCACGTCTTCAGCCCTTACAGGGTAGACAGACAGAGCCTAAAGTAACAAAGACCACGTTTAGCATGATTGTGGGATTTGTGGGTGTATAGATGGAAAGCAGAATCAAAATAGTGATGGGTTGCTAGCCGCATCGCCTATAACATGATTTCTAAGATTTTCACCCATTCCCTCGATGGGCTCTTATTATCTGCGCGGGAAGAGAAGCAACTGGTACATTCTATGTTTTTTCTTTACTCCCAGACCAGCATGAAAGAAATTACTTACCAAGAAAGATTCCTTGGCAATTTTAATTTTGGACGGATAAAGTAGCGGGCAAGAGATAGGGATTGCAAAATCCGGTTCTTTTCTCAAATCCGGATTTACAAATTATCAACTTGTACAAATCCGGATTATCCGGATTTTTCGGATTTTTATTAATATTTTGAAAATTTCATGTGTAATTACATGTTTTTTGAAACCTAATGGTGTTCAATTTTATTGTTTTTAAATTTTCCCTAAGAATATATAAAATAATACTGCAAAAATCTTGATAATCCGCGTATTATTAGCCCAGTACTGCTATGTCTGCATTACAGTACTACCGGACCGACCGACTAGCTAGATCTAAAGCTACGTATGAGGTAGCCAGTAAAGCGCAGAAGGGAGAGGGATAGATAGTGCTACGTGGCAGGGAACGAAACGAACGCATGAATGAATGAAATGAAACTAAATTCAATAGGAAATTCTGCTTAAATGTCAACTTTGTCAACTGTAATTGAAATCCGAAAAAACCAGATTTTTATGCTAAAAATCCGAATTTATAAAAGGCGACCAAAATCCGGATTTATCCGGTTAAGTATTTCGGATTATCCGGATTGCAATCCCTAGCAAGAGATATACTTGTAACTTGGCGCTTTCTCTGTAGCGGCCGGCCATGTCAAATATTTGAGTGATCCCCGTATCTATGTATGAATAGGCTCTGTACCTAAGGTATTTTCATTCTTACCTGTCCTATTTGGTAAACAAAATTCTAACCTCAATGTGCAAATTTTTGTAAAGCATAAGATGTATTATGTTATCAAATAAACCTGAGCCAATATTTTGTACATGGTTTTGCTGATATTTTATCTCCAGTTCCTTTATTTACGATGAAATAGTTAAAAAATAACAAAAATGAGACGTTTTGAGGTTAGAATTTTGTTTACCAAATGGGACAGGTGAGAATGAAAATACTCATACTTAGTAATATCCACAGGTTAGGAGCATCCTCAAGGAAGGCGATCCTGACAAAATAGCACGAGTGGAAGAACAGATACACGAGATATGGGACCGCGTGTACCAGAGCTGGGTCTCTGGCCATTTTGCACCGCAGGTGGGCCCCCATGTCGACGGGTCGGCGGTACAAGACTCTTGGGACAACTTCGTCAACGACATCTCTAATACGCCTGGTACGTATTTTTTAAACTTATCGGAATGATACTAAGGGTGCGACCAAACCGCCGCGTATACGCAGTGACGTATCGTATGCGTCACGTTTTCTCACCGTTTCTTCATACATTTTGTTGCGATTCCGTAACGTCACCGTTTTTTAAGCGGCGGTGTGGTCGCACCCTAACTTGATAACGTGAGGGAAGACATACAGTGATGATGATGATGATGATTCATTCTTTAACTCCTCGTGGAGTATAGGGCCTCGACAGTCTTTCGTTCTTCAGTTCTTAGGGCGTCGGCCCAGGTCATCCCGGCAACCTTGAGTTCCACCGTGATGGATCTCTTCCAGGACGCAGTGGGACGACTCTGTCTTCATCCGCCAACGGGGTTCCACTCCAAGGCTACTCTGCTGATGCTCGCATCGGGACCCCTTAGGCAATGGCCAATCCATCCCCATTTTCTATGGAGGATTTCGAGTGATATGTGCCTTTGACTCGTTATTTCCCAAAGTTCCTCGTTGGAGATAGTGTTTGGCCAGAAGATCCTGAGAATAGAGCGGAGGCACTTGTTGACGCATACTTGGAGCTTGCGTGCGAGTGCTTTCGTGACCTTCCACGTTTCACAGCCGTAGAGAAGCACCGACTTTACGTTGCCATACAGTAAGGGACATTTATTCACGTAGGGGAAAGTGGTCACCATTCGTACACATATCTTATCGTTAAAAAATGGCTATAACCTTTTAACATTTTGACATAATAGTTACGGACTTTTTTGTAACAAACTACAATATATTTGTTACACTTTACACTTAGGTACATAAACTAGATAAATTTGAAAATTAAATAAAAAAATGAAATCTAAAAAGTGTACGAATGGTGACCACTTTCCCATACCACCGTATTACCCCATCGCAATAAGGTGACGTATCACTCGAGTTTGAGTAACGGTGACCTGTCAATTGTCAATTGTGACCGGGTTCTACGGTGTTCCGTTAATACATTTTCCTTACTGTACATACAAACATACCGTCACACTTAATTCCCATAGGACTTATATACAACGTGTTACAAAATACCCCGTAAAATATCAAAGCCAAAAATATTGTCAACCCTAGTAAACTGTCATCTCAGGAAACCATACTGAGGTTCTTAAATTATTGTAAATGGACTTGTTATAAGGTCACATTTAACCTCCTTTCGGCTTTACGGGTAGTTTTGTAACAACCTGTATATGGCATAGGGGTAGGCAGAGACCATTTTGTTCCACTTGCTACGATGCTGACATACCTATTTCGCTTCATCCACAGTCAATCTCGCGCTCGTCAGTTTAGGGTACCCTTGTCTTGACCCGGTCTTTTGTCAAAACGTCCCCAATTTGGTCGCGGAACTTCCGTGTAGGCCTGAAAAATTACAAAACATAAAAAACTTCTACGTCTCTTGTTCCTTTCAGCCATGCGGTCTACTGATCTTGAGGCATCGTTCGTTTGTCAAGAATTGTCATAATCTAACTAATATTATAAATGCGAAAGTATGGATGGATGGATGGATGGATGGATGTTTGTTTGTTACTCAATCACGCCAGAACGACCCAAAGGCATCTATCTGGAATAGCACAGGCTACTTTTTATCTCGGAAAATTGCATAGTTCCCGCGGGATAGCGATAACGAATTCTTTGCAGACGAAGTCGCGGGCAATAGCTAGTTTATTATATAACCCCTGACGTAAAACGTCCTTTAAAGTGAGGATTTTTTTATTCCAATGTGAGTCATACGAAATTAACGTACGTAAAAATGCTATAAAATGAACTTTATTTATTTCTATGAACTCGTAAACGCGTTTATAACATAGTTCGTAGTAATTTAATGGATTGTAGTGAATTCCGTGACGTTTCTTTCCAAGAAAAGCAGTTACGTTTTGAGGTTTGCGTGATACAAAAAACCGGCATTGAATTAATTCCTTCAACGCCATTGTTAATTAAGTCACAGCACAGATACCTTTATAAGGATATTTGTTACTAATTGACAATTACGTATTTGCGTACCTACTTCATCAACGTCCCACTGGCCACAGTCACAGGCCTTCTCCCAGGACCTACCATATCAACCTAACATAAAAATATAATTTAATACAAGCTTCTTTTTCTGACTGTACTTGCATTGCCATCCGTCCTACATTAGGTATGTGTATCAAATTTGAAGTCAATCGGACCAACCGTTGAAGAGTTCCCTCCTCCGGAGACGGTCCTGGCCGCGCCACCAGAATTTCACTACCAGATTGTTGTTTTGTCATCCGACTTACACAAGTATACGAAATTTCAGCCTAATCGGTAGAAGATATCTGCTTCAAAATTAAATAGCAAGATTCCACCCGGACAAACATACATAGTTGTTACATACATAGTTACAGGTACATTGCAAGTAAATATAAGCTTGTAAAGAGGGCTTGGGCTGTAGTTGTAGTGCCTACTTGCCACGCTGGCCCAGTGTGGATTGCGAACTTCACACACACCATTTAATTTCCTGGGAAACTATTTGCTAGATGAACTTTTTTGATAGCGTAATTTATATAGATTGGTTTAGGTTAGGTTAGGTTAGCTGGGCGCCGGCGTATCGCACAAGACCGCCGGCTCCCACCTTAACTGAGGACCTAGGGTTACGGACACGGGGGACGTCAGTGACCCCAAAATACCCGCCTTCTGGCGATATAACGGCTTATACCGTTGAACCGTTGCGTCGCCAGAAATGGCGGCGAGGAAGGAACAACCCGGGGGTTTTAGTGGGTAAAAACCCCACATAAACCTATTGCCTCCCCGTGGTAATGGGGTATCTGGCTGAAGCAGATTTCCCCCGGGCAAAAAAAAAAGGTTTGTTTTATAATAATCCTATTAATTTACAATTTTCTGAGAAAACCGCATTACATATTTTGAACCATTATGTATTTTTACCCATTATACATTTTAAACTTTATGTGTTTTAATAATTTTTATGGGCTTTACAAAAATAGAAAATAAAGACACTGATTGACCAAAATACGACCTGGCTTACGAGTGATTCTAAACCATCCACGTTACTAGGCTTAGGGCCTGTCTGACCACTCCTTAACTGTCAATTATCTATGATGACGTCTGTCTGTTTCGTTGTAATAAAATCGAGACGGAATCGGCCCTTATAATTGCTCTATTACAGGTATGTTCGACTACTCCGGCATCGTGGCCTGGGTGCAGGCCAACGTGGGCACTTTGAGCGCGATCGCGACCAGCATCTGGGCGCCGTTGGCCAGCAATGTGTCGTTACTCGCCGGCTCGGTCGGAGCGTTCACATCACTGCTATTTTCTGGGGGTGGAGCCATCATCAACATGTTCATCAACGTGGTATGTTGATTTAGGCCTTTCGTACAGCTTACGGCAAACTTCTTGAGCAAGAACGACGTGGAAGGGGTAAGTTCGCGCATGTACTTTTATACCAAACAGACGCTAAATTCACTTCTACGCATTCAAGGTCATGCTCAAGAACTTGTGCCTATGTCTAGGAATTTGTATTGCGCAAGTCGCTTGAAGACCAAAGTCGTCGGGTATTGCAGATTTGCGTTGCCTTGTGTATGAAGAGCCTTAGGTTTAAATTGTTTGTTTTTTTTTTAAATACATTTGGGATCGAAATATCGAGAGTGGTTAAACCTTGGGTGTAAAAAAACAGAGTATTGCAAATGTGTTGGCAGCCTAAAAGGCTAAGGCAGATTATTTCTAATGTGTCAATAATTTCAATGACACTTTCCCTCCTATTCATAAACGCTCTATAGGCTTCTGTTAACTTAGCATTCGTTTGTCCTTTTCTGTGAAAGGTAAATGTCAAAGTGACAGATAAGGACAAACGATTGCTAAGTTAGCAGAAGTCTAAAGAGCGTTTATGAATAAGGGGTTACTCTCTACGCCGGAACACGTACTGAACAAGAAACTTTGTTTTATTCTAGGTGGTGTTCTTTACAACACTATTCTACTTGCTGGCTTCAAGCAACGCTCTCTACAAGCCCGTCGAGGCTATCACCCAATTGCAACCTAACTTCGGACCTAAACTCGGCATAGCCTTGTCTGTTGCTATTAATCAGGTAAATTATAGGATTAATAGTTGTCTTTATAGGGCAGTTAAACATCTATACCATAGAGCAAGTGAAACCCAATGAGTGCTGGAAATAATGCTCGTTAGTCTATATACTATAAATGACAGCTTATGCATATTTTTCTTTGAAATTTTCAGGTATTTAGGGCTTCATTCAAAATGGCGCTGTTTTATGGCCTATGGACCTGGCTGGTGCACAATTTGTTTGGAGCTAAAGTTGTCTACTTACCATCAGGTAACATTCAGAAACTTAACCTCGCCATGAATTAAACAACTAACTGCTCAACGAACACCCGGACGAAAGATAAACGAACGAACTGTAAATTCCCTAATTGTGTAACCGTTATTAATAAACTGAACTGATAGGAACATTGTTATAAATTTGATGAACTAGAGTAAACACCGTCGTAACGTTTAGAGTAGCGTAAGCATCGCAGATAATTCTAAAACGTTCGTTATTATCATACGCCAAATTTGACTAGAATGTCATTGACCCCTAAATCAATTCGCTCCGGACAGATAATAAGTCATAATTGTTTTTTCTGCGTCACGAGCTCCGCTAAGAATTATCTCCGGATGATATTCACTCGCGGCTGGTGAGCCATTTTTATCAGTCGTGTTTTGTTCGGCGAATCGTTTCGTGATACGGGAGGAGAGAAATGACAGTGAAAAGTGCCCGAAGGAAATGCATCGTGTAATATTGTTGATTCTTCTACCGTTCGCCATCGGCGTCAGGATCAATTTCACCAGTTGCCAGAACGCAAGCTGGAGATGCGCTAACAATCTACCAAATGAGATCATTTACACCTGCACATCAGACATCAGTGTAAGTGTTAATTAGCTTACTGTACTTAATGTTTATGTTTTTATAACCGCTCTACTGGGGCACACTGCAAATAGAGACCGGGGAGATACTTGACATGTATCAGTGAATTAAGCGTATCATCTTTCTCTGTCCACAACGCACCCTAGTAATGTGAAATGGTTTAGGTATACTCGTTTACAAAGTTTTTCAAATAGAATGTTTCTCATTTTAGGATCACGTAATACACCTGAAAGACTACTACACGGACCATATAACCAGTTTGACGGTGCAACAATGCAAGAAGTTAAAGGTTATACTGGATTGTTCCATATTACAAAGGCCGTCTCGATTACAAGCATTCAGAATAAACAACTGTGCAACAGTAGAATTTGCATCTTTAGCGAGCAACTCCCTTCTACAAACGCCGCCTGAAGTAACCATTGATAATGTTCGGGAAATACTATCCTTACCCAGAGGCATGTTTAAATCACCGGTAACAAATACCGAATTTAAATGCTTAGGAACCAGCTCGTTGAGCAAAATACGTATAGCAAATAGCAAAATCAAAATGATCAACACAAAAGCGATTTACAACGTAACTGGAATAATGCATATCGAATTTGATAATGTCACAATAAATGACGCTGAAAGTCAAGCGATAGAAGCTAATATGGGTAACAGTTTGATTGCTTTTACAATAACCAACAGTAGAATTGATACCATGCGGTCCAAAGCAATCGCAGTCCAAAGTAGAACAGTAACAATCTCAAATACCGTTTTTGGTGATATACCCACCAAGTCTATGAACATTAGCTCAGACATCTTGCATTTCACTGACAACTCAATAAAAGACATATTTAGCGATGGCTTCATATTTAAATCAGCTTACACTTATGTATGGAGAAACCGTATCCGTTCTCTAAAAGGCAACGCGTTGGCGAGTGTGAGATGTTCTAAAAAACTAACAAACGGAAAGCAGTTTTCTTTTTCCAAGAACTCAATTGAAAATATTGAGTCCGGCTCTTTATATTTTGACTATCAGAGCTGCAAGAGTGCCGGCACAATTGTCATTTATAAAGATAACCAAATCGATTGTAAATGTCACAACATCGCTTTTCTCGTTAGCGCAAACGTTAATCAAGAACTGAGTAATTTGATTTTAGATACGGCAGCGAATAACACATGCCTAGCAGCTCCATGCACCCTTCCAGTAGACGTAATAAGGATGCTGTTGGATAGTAACATGTGCCAAATTAACCTTGATTCTCAAGTAATGTGTTTGCTATACAATGATAAGAAATCTAAGAACAATGAAGTCAGCGCTGACGAAGACGTGACTGAAGCAGCTCCTACATTCTACTTAATAAGACAAGCTAACGGACCCAATGGAGACGCGAGTGCCGCTATGACGGCTATAAACAAAGATGACCTCTTAAACGACAGTCACTTGAACATGACTAATAGAACCACTATCAAAGTAGTTTTCGATTCTTCGAAGGACTTCGTTGAGACGCTACGTAGTACAAGCAACTCCCGGAAAAGGCCAGTGGAAGAGCCGAAAACTCCCCCGAAAACTGAGTACACTAACCGATGCGTAGGGGTTCAGTGTAGAACGAACGCCTACGACAAACAGAAAGCTTTAGATTTCTACAAATATGTTTACGCACAATTACGACCCCCGAAGATAAATGAGAAAACTTAGCGTCTAATAATAATAAAGTTGTCATTAAATATATTTGTTTTTTTTTCTTCACTATCCTCTGTTAGGATAGCGAGGAGATCAAAAAATAAATCCGACTACCCAACTGCAAACTTCATACATAATTATATACCTAACAAAAGAAATTCGGTACTGCCATACTGCGTAGTCTTGTTAAGGTTTTGTTCAGGATCCTATCCCTAATAAGTTGGTAACTATCGTGCATGGTTTGCGATACCTTTCCTTTACCAGTTTGGTGCGGTTAATCGATTAATGAAGAGCATACCCGTCAATAATTTATATTCAAAACTAGCTTCTGCCCGCGACATCGTCCGCGTAAAATTTAGCAATTGATATGTTTATCGCTATCATACAATTTTCCGGGATAAAAAGTTGCCTATGTTTTAATCTAGGGTACCAGCTATTTTCCTACCAAATTTTATCCAAATCCGTCCAGTCGTTTTAGCGTGAAGAAGGAACAAACATACACACTCACATCGTCACACACAAACTTTCGCATTTATGTATGTATGTATGTATAACTCTTTATTGTACATAAAACACGTTAATTTTACAGATAATGAGACAAATAGATGTACAAAGGCGAACTTATCCCTTAAAGGGATCTCTTTTTCTTTTTTTTCTCTTTTTTCTTTTTCTCTCTTCTTCTTCTTCTTTTCTTCATTTATAATATTAGTAGGATTATTATTTTGCTGAGACGCCGAAGTCAACAAGTATTCCCTGTGTTCCAGTGTTAGCAGCGGTTTTGGGTGCTGCGCCATTCCTAGGCCCATACCTGGCGGGTATACCGGCCGCACTAGACGTCTGGCTGCAGGGGAGGCCTATGGCGGCCCTTCTGCTCCCTATAGCCCAAGCAGCCCCTATTGCCTTCCTCGATGCTGCTGTATACGCTGAGATTAAAGAGTGAGTTGGAGTTTGAACGTTATGATTTTCAACATAGAATTGTACCTTAGTGAAATCCTAGTGTCTTATCTATGGTATTTTCATTCTTACCTGTCCTATTTGGTAAACAAAATTCTAACCTCAATGTGCAAATTTTTGTAAAGAATAAGGTGTATTATGTTATCAAATAAACCTGAGGCAATATTTTGTACATAATTTTGCTGATATTTTATCTCCAGTTCCTTTACTTACGATGAAATAACAAAAATGAGACGTTTTGAGGTTAGAATTTTGTTTTCCAAATAGGACAGGTAAGAATGAAAATACCTTACAACTGTATACTTAGACTTGGTAAGGAAAAAAATTTATGATTCATAGAAAGTTAGTAGGTTATGAAACCACGAACAATAATAAGATATTTATATTGACCCGAATGATGTCCCAATGTAAATGATAATGTGTAAATTTTTCAGTGGTGGTCATCCTTACGTTACCGGCTTGGCGATAGCGGGAGGCATATTCTACTTGGGTCCTGAGGGTGCCATACTCGGCCCTCTCCTTCTATGTTGCCTAATGGTGGTACTCAATCTTTCCTCCACATTTCTGAGGGACACGCCGTCAGAAGAACGCGCCGCGTTGCACTCGCGAGTCAGGTAAACTCGGTCTTTGTAAAAATACCAAAAATGTGTACATTTTTTTGAGTTTCTTTTTTTGAGGTTTTTATCCTTTTGTTGAAGATGAACCGTGGATTTCGAAGAAAGCAATCATTTATTTATAAGGTATATACGGTTATTATGATCCTGATATACACTTTACTTAACTGATTTTTAATGTTGTGCTTTGTACCTACACTGAAATTATTGAATAACGATCACAATGTATTAATTGTGCGCCAAGCCATTGCTTATGTAAATTTAAAGGAAAGTTTTAAAATACTTACATTAATTTTGTATACTTAACTTACTCACACTTGCAATGACCCTAGCCAACCTTCGCCACATGATATACCAACGTGTTCTTCAAAGTCTATCGCGTTCATATCAAAGTTACTACGCAGTTTTGTAAATAACTATTTTTATTTTCCTGTTGATTCTTACCGACCTAATCATGTCGTTTCTGCAAATACAAGTGATATTTTATAAATACTTGTGGTCATTCTTGTTTATTTAGGTCGATGTTGGGATGTTTTTATAACTAAGGTTTGCATTTTTTTTCTACCTATTATGGTATGCACTGTCTGTAGAAATTTTAGCACTGCTAAAGTTGGGACAACAAAACACGAGAGCTAAGTGAATGTCCCATCATTTATTTTTAATACTAGGTAAGTTGTGTATTTGCATGCTTTTTTGGGATTTCATTTAAAAGCATGGTTTGTAATGTGTTGTGGTTTGTTTGCTGCACCTACTTATGATTGTGCATGTTTTCTTAATGACTATAGTCACCATTATTTTGATATTTATACTCGGACAGTGGGATTTTTTGTCATCGTCCAAATTTTGATGTCAATCCAAAGTTCTAAAGGTCAATAATTCAATGAAAAAACTTTAGTATGATGAATCGAAATATGGATGGCGATGAGAAATTTCCTTGTACATTTATTTGCCATACTATACTTTAATGTTATTGATTTAATAAATGGCTTAAAAAGTTAATTCTCTGAATGTTACACTAATTTTATCAAAATTAGCCCAGTAGATAAGTATTATTTTTAGAAACAGTTGAATTGATTCAAAATTTATTTACAGGATTGGTGCATATCCTTATCTCTGACGGGCTAGCATGGACTACTAACACACGGCCAAACGCCATATATCTGTCAATTCATTGTAAGCAATTTTTATAACCCCCACTTCTTTACTTAGTTTCGAAATCAAAGTCTCGTGATGTTTATGTAAATGCATTAAATGCGTTTTTGACGCATTCAGTGTGATGTCAATTGTAGTTTTTAAAAATTGCAGAAAACAAATGCTGTTATTTTAGCCCACGGACTTGGTGACAGATTTTTTAAATCATGCCTGTGGTTCATCACTCTAAAGTGGTTAAAAGTATGTGTTACGAATACGGAAATAAGAATGAAATAAATAAATACCGGTCTTTTTTATTTTCACTCACATTTTTTACTTTAAGCACGAATTACCACAGGAGTGATTTATAATTATAAAATTACTCCTTTATATGTGAGAGTGATCTTGAATGTCATAAAAACTTCCTTACTTTGATTTCTAGTCAAAATTTGGCCTTAAACCAACCTGTCTCGCATGTGCCGTAATTGACACGTTGGGTTCTCATCACGTCATCCACTTCATTATAGATTCGAGGTGCTCATGTTCATTTAATTCTAACTACAGAAGATGATCTAATTTCCGCTTAGCTTCTGCTACCACGTTCACTGGATGCATATTTTTAAGTGTTCGAGCTTTGATTTTTGATCAAAGTAGTTACTGACTCGAATTTAACACGAAATAATTTGATGTCGATGTCATACTTATTTATACATAAGTGCATAATATTATAAATCTCGTAACCTTAAAGCGAACGGTCTCGGGAACGAGCTACGGTCCCTGATTTAAATCAAAATACTAACTACAAACTGTACGTTTCTTCAGAATTCTATTGACTCAATTCGAAATATTGTCATTGTAATACAAAATCTTTAAAACTTTTGACGCTATTTTATGCAACGTCAATATTTCGACAGCTCAATTTTGAAGAATCGTTTTGTTGTGTGTTGGATAAAGCACTATTATGCTCAACTGAATGTATTGAAACGAAACACCAGTAGTGAAAAATTTACACTTTATTTTAAAATATAAATGATATTATAAAACGGGTACATACACATAAAATTGAAAATGTTATATTTAAATATTTAAACTATTTTATGTTATTTATTTCAGTAGAATAAGGTAGATTAAACGACTAAAGCTCTCGTACCTATTCAACGAACTGGAAATGTATACGGAATTAACCACAGCCAGGTTAATAATTATTATTTATTGATAATATTTAAAAGTATCGTATAACTAAGCTGCGGTAAAATAAAAATAAACAATGTATTATTACCCTTGGTACTACTTCGTGGCACTGCTGACCAAATGAAAAATTTAATATTTGGGAGGTTGGTTTAGGTTATGTTAGATCTTCAGCAGGCCCGAAGTGCCAAAAATACCTAGAAATAGGAGCTCCGCGGTCGACTTTGTTAAACTTGATTTTGAAATTAAATCTTTGGACAGTGTAGTGCCACTCGGTAGTGCCACGGGAAATAAAGGAAATAAACCATATTCATCTCAAGTTTCTATTAACTTATTCGCTTGCGATAATCAAGAGACAATTACTATTCCGAGGAAAAACATAATATTTAACTTTCCGGGAATCTGTTCCCGATAGACGCCGTACAATGTAAAAACTATTTTAGGTGGGCTATTAAAAAAACAGGAGCTTATATAATTCGTGTGTATTTTTGTAAATCTTCTTCCTGAACTTGAAGTTAGGTTAAAGCTTTGTCATCCGAGAATAAAAAGATTCCATCGAATATTTTCAAGTAGTTCTAATTTGACTCTTAGCCTCTTGACCGCCCAAGTGATCCATCGTGACAGACAATGCCAAGGCTCACACGTCAATCTCATCTATAAATAACCAACATTGAATTGCATGGAATTGAAAATTAAATTAAATGGTCGTTTGTTTTCCCGTTGCGTACAGAGCTCGTCACTTTATTTGTAGATTTTGTAGTCTGGCGACCAAGATGTTAAGGAGGGTTTCTACCCTTTTTAGGTTTTCTACCTAGAATGGAAGTCTTTTACAGTTTCATTGCAGTTGGTACCTTTTTATTCCGTGATCACAACTGCTGATTTTATACTGAATGTGACGACAACATTGATAATTCATCTACGGTTTGTGTCCCTATATTGGGAATCTCAGAATTGTTTTATCATTTACACTTCAAAGGTATTACGTGAGAGATTAAAATTATACTTACACTACAACAAAATATTAACATACGTTGTTGTTATTTTTACATAATTTTTTTATAGATTCTGATTTGTATCGTTTTATATGCTTTTGTATCGTTGTTCTTAAAATATTTGCTTTAAATGTTAACTTGGCTAGGCATAGTTTTAAGAAACAAAAAACTTAATGGTGCTTGTCAAAATATACTTGTGTATCATGCTTAAATTCTGGATATAATGCTTACTACAATCTCTTGGAACGGCTAATCTGTCTTTGAATAAAACATTTATTTTCCCTGTATGTAAAACGACATGACTATGAACAGTTAATAATGTTTAGTTAGCAAATTCGACCTAACGTATTGGTTGTTTCAAACTCGTCATTTGCACTAATTTCACTAAAGCCGGATGCTCATATGCGAGTTGTAATTTTAACTGTTGCACATTACTAGTGTAACGTAACCTAAATAATAATAATAATATATTTATTTATTTAAGCATTATATCCCATTGCAATATTTATTTACAATCACAATTATCAAAAATATATTAATAGGCACATTAAATTACATAAAACCCCAGTGTGGCGTGGTATTCCACTCGCGGCAGACTCGCGAGCCACTGTGGAGTAGAGTTTTAGATTACTGTATGCTTAGTGTAAGTTTCGGCCACAAATTACGTCTCGACCGCGTTTGCGTTAAAATGTCAAATACTATGAGAAATTTTAGTTGTCGTTTCGTTCCGCTTGTGGCGCTGTTCATTTTCCCATAGTAATTGAAACGTTTACGCGAACGTGTTCGAGACGTTTGTCATACTTAAAACTTACACTATAGTCCCCGGCCGCTATGAAGTAAATCCTGACACATCCTCTAGGGTTGTTTGTTACACGTTCGATCATTGTATCGATAAAAATTGAGTCAAGCCTGAGTCGACTTAAATTCAGTTTTCTACAGCTATAATAAAAAAATATTTATCAGTTGTACGAAAATACGAAAGAAAGCGAAGAAATACCTATTTATAATTAAAAAGGTTCTGTTCTAAGTTTTTAGAAGTTGCCAAATAAATAAACGTACCTAGCATTTATTCGAATCCTTCCTTTTTATAATACTAGTGTAAATGAAATAGAATATAAGTACTTTTACAATCAGTAAATTTAATTTTATGAATGCACATAATCATAGACAATATTTTTGTTATACGAACTTTTCAACGCGTGAATCGATATATTGTGTGGTATTATTGCCACTCACTATTCTATCACACGCAACAAGCAAGTCTAGCATTTTTCTCCTGTGGTTGACAGAGGGTTGACATAAGCAATAATCAGGAACTTCATAGTTGTGCAATGTGTCAGGATTGACTTCGTAACGGCCGGGGACTATAGAGGCTCTGTAACTGCAACTGTTACGGTTACAATTCGCGGATGAGTACCCGGCTCAACTATGCTTTCGGGATCTTCCCGAAACGTTAACAAAATTAGTAGAAGTATAAGTTAAGTTATCCGGTTTTATATACATACACGAATCGCGTCTATACCCCTTACGGGGTAGACAGAGCCTAAAGATAACAAGACCGGTTTTGCAAGTTGTAATAAAAATCCCCACAAAGTAGGGATGTTGTTAAAATAGGTAATAAAAGATTATGTAGATAATAAAACACTCGAAATATTCTAAATACGCAACACAGCTACGTAGTTCTAGATTGCCAAATACAGGCTTCCATTATGCCATAAATTATACGCACGTTTTACGATATGAAACATACTCTATACATATGTGGTGTACACACTCTATATACAGTGAGTGTTTAGTGTTTTGTTCACGTTTTGTTAATATTAAATAAGGCTGTAAATATTTATATATATTATTATTATATATTATTTATACGCCGTTTTTACATTTTCTATGTTATTACTATTAGCTTAGTGACAAATGATCTGTTTCTTTATTATTTTACAAAATTCGGTTACATCAAATTTTCCAGAGAGATTAAAAATAGAATCCTATAATGCGTTACTTAAAATAGGTACTTATATTTATGTCTATCAACTCAGCAAGCCCTTAAAAGTTCAGAAAATATCGTCCAAAGATGAGATAAGCTTTATCATAATACTTGTAATGATGTGTATTGCACTAAGTTTACTTAGTTCGATAAACACACCCATATTCGCATTGTGGTCAGATTAAACAATAATATATTGATTTGCTTTTACAATGTGTTTTATTTTTATCGATCATATTGCGCAACTCTAGTGTCCTGCTTGACCTTCTGCCGGCCAATCATAGCAGTAACCGCAGTGGTTTGGTGATTTTTTCATCACCTCCAGCCTATACTGGTCCCACTGCCGGGCACAGGCCTCCTCTAAGGCGGATTGGGAATTGCGAATAATAATAGAAAGATATCTGTACCAGCTGAGCTGGTATTCTTACCGTACTAGTTTATGTAATACTTGTAATCAATTGATTTCTCTAAACGTTGAGGTGAAACATGTTTCTGGTTTACATAATAAACGGAATAATTACTATTTGTTACAATGAAGCCGTTATCGTCAAAATGTCCTCCCGGGACAGTTGTTTCAAGCCACAGGAACAACACGACTGTATCCGCGGTGATATATATGTTGTATCGGATTCCTTCTGGGACACTCACTGTGTTGTTCGACACTTTGATCTGTGAAAACAATCAAACGATTGATGACCACTTCTGTGATATTCGTTAGCGGTCTTTAATAGGAAAAGGAAGTGCGTGGACAGAAAGGCAAAACAAAAACCTTTACCTGAATCGTTGGTTTCTTTAGGCCACTCACGTGTTTGAATGGTTTCGGAAATACATAGTTGTATGGTGTGTTAGACACCCCGTTCGCTGTCAGTGAGAACCTTAAAAATATCTCGTCCGCCTTCTCTTTCCATAATTCAATATTGATTAGAAGTTTCTTGGAACTCAGCATGTTCGCGTTAGCGGCAAACATTACCGACTTGACAGGTCTCACACTGGACCAGTTAAAATAATCTACAGTGATGAATCCGCTTACGGGAATAAATCTGTCATTACTTAGATAAAGTCCGACGTTGTTTGAGGAAAGGAGTCGCGGCGAAACCAATACTGGCGCGAAAAACGACTTTGCAAAGTAATGGAGCATTTTCCATTTACCTCCATACTCTGCAAACAATAATACATTAATGCAGAAGAAAGGAAAGGCTTGCTGGCCAAATAAAGATATGAGGCTGGTAAGCCTTTTTCGCGCTGAAACTTGTATATTTATTTTCTTAATCATGCACTGAAATGAAATAATATTGCTTTGAATGATTAAAATGATAGTATATGTTATCAATCAAAACTAAGAAACCGCATACCAATGCTAGACCAAGAAGGAGCCTGCCAGACGTCATTCAGTTGCCAGTACAGAGCGCCCATAGTGTACCAGTCCGCTTGGCTTTGTCGGTAAAACTCTGTTTCCGCCTTCATCGACATTGCTTGTGATATCTACAAATATTCAGTAAAGACAGTATAATTAGAAACTAATGCCCTATTTGGTTTAACGAAAGGACTGGTGCGACAAAAACCAATGAACTCACTTGACTGTAATAAGCATATTTTTCGAAATATTTTGGATCATAGGGGTTCAAATTTAAATGCCGTAACATTTGGCTGTCGATGTAGCCATATCCTCCGGCAAAGTGTTGCCTATAGACCGAATATTTATCAAGCACCTTTCTGTACGATTCGTTCCTCGCAGCTGTTTTGACTAACAAAAGGGATGGTAGAGACTGAACACCATACTCTGAGGCAAATGTCGTTTTTGGGTATATATTCTGGTTCCAGTTGTCTAAATGGTAAGTAGTTATAGTAATGGGTGTCCCCAAAATTTGAGTAAAAAGGATTTTGTGCTATGTAGCTTTCCAGCTCTGATTGTCTCCCGTTCATTGGACTGGACACTACGTAGCTCCTGCCCGGGTCTAAGCTCTCAACGATGGGTTTTATTGTGTGCACGTATAGTTTTATGTAATCTTCCTTGTACAAGTGAAAAAATGCATTGGTGAAGTACCAATTTTTGCGTAAAGCTACTTCGTTTTCGTTATTACCAGCCCATAGGGCTAACGAAGGATGATGCTGCAGGCGAATTACGTTCTGTTTTATTTCTGTCTTCACAGAGCTGTAATTTGAATTCAGTAAATGTCATTCAACCATCAACCAAGCTCTTCAACCTTATCAACCTTTAAAGGATGTGAAACTCACCTAAGGAAGTTGAATTCAGTAAATGTCATTCAACCATCAACCAAGCTCTTCAACCTTATCAACCTTTAAAGGATGTGAAACTCACCTAAGGAAGTCAGTATCAGTCGGGTACATAGAGCAGGCGAACAGGAAGTCTTGCCATATCAGGATTCCGAGCTGGTCGCAGCGCTGGTAGAAGTAGTCTGACTCGTACACCCCTCCGCCCCACACGCGCAGCATAGTCATGTGAGCTGCGCGGGCGGAAAGTAGCAGACTATCCACTGTCAACATGTGACATACAAAATGCTCATTATGATGGTGTTCCGATCCGATAAGACCGAATCTAGCTGGACCGTTGGACCTCATTGTACTTAATCGGATTATTATGATGAAAAATCCAAATTATAAGAATCTCAAGGCGCAGCTATAAAATAATAGGCAGGTACCTATCTACCTGTTTTTTTTTCGCTTCCAAGTTCGGGAAAAATGTTAGTTGGTATCCAATTAGATCCTTTCATGAAGATGGGTAACCGTTTACTCTAAAATAAAAGGTGTTTCCTGAAGCGGCGCTGCGGTTGCCTGAATAAATAATATATTATTATTATTTGGTATATAGGTAGGAGGTATCATATTTTGTAGAAAATTTTAGAATAGCATTACAAACGATGGGGAATCGCTTTCGGCTAATCTTTTGAAAACTAATAAGTACTTAGGTCAAAAAAGGTACTTAGTTAAAGGGCCAAAAACTATTTTTAACCCCTGAAAGAAAAAGTGCGTTGTTCCAAACTCATTGTTTTAAAGAAAATTAGCTTTAATGCAATGGTTTCTACAGAGTTCATAGTATTGAAAATTTAGACATTGAAAAATTATTTATAAAAGAAAAATCATTTTAATCCGGAAGAAGTAGGAACTGTAGATCAAATGTAGAAACAGTTCTTTGGGCTGGCTGGCAAGAGGTTACTCTCGAAGTTCATAATTTGACATTTGATTGTTTCTCAAGAACTCGGAAACGGGCCTCAGACCAGCTTGATCCGGGAGCGAAATCACATCCCGTGGAATATAATTGTTGTATTTCGAATGTTTGAATAAAAAGAAAGTTATATTATTTAATTAATTGTTTTGAATAATGAATTAATTGTTTAAATAATCGGGCCCTCAGCCACCACAGTTTGGTTAAGAAATCTATAACGAACCCCGTACAGACAAAGTGTCTCCTCAAGGCTGCTCTACAGTACGTACAAGATTTCCATGAAATAACAAATAAAATTGCGAAATAAATGAACAATATGATCGTCTAACATTTTCATGATACCAGTTTTGATCAATCGAGGACAATCTTGATAAACTTCGCCTTCACAGGAAAACACTCATGAGTAGCTAGCCCTATCTAGATCCACAAGGTTATCCAGCAATGACAGTACTTACTGAACGCTCTGTTTCGTACAAATCTCTGACCAGGTAAATCTGTTATATCTTCTTCTACAGGTTCCAAAGTGCGGAAACCAATTTGTTGGTGTTTATCGTATGTTTCATTTGCATCAATGGCTGTGAAAGTCACGTGCAAGTCATATAACGGTTGCTTCCCATAACCATTTGGCCACCAGCGGTTTACGAGTTTCTGCAATTAGAACAACAAAATTATATAACACGTCATAGACTTATTCTGGAATATTACAGCAGATAATTGGTATAGTCTGATTGAAACAGCCGATAAAGGTTTTTCATTATATTTTTTGTTTCCAAATTAAATCAGCTCTTTGACGGCATACACTATGAACATCTACCAATGTATGGAAACATTTGAAAACAATTAAAAATCTTGATAAGCATTTACAGAGGTGTTCATTCAAACTTGTAACCGAAACTGCAGAAGTAGGTATTCCGTAATAATCTTTAGACACAGTGGCCATGTTATTAGTACCTTGTCGATGGTCATATTCAGTTCAATTTCATGGCTTCCGTTGCCAGTTTTGTTAGTTTCCACAGTTTTAACTGTTCCGATGGTTCGCTTGGATTTGTCGTTTATACTGATAGATGCTGTCAGAAACCCGCGGACCTGCATTCTTTTATTTGTCTAAATACGCAATTATCCTTAGAACCCAATGATTATAGACTTTGCTCGTGAAGGTCGTCACTGATCTGATTAATGCCGTGTCATAGAATTCCATATAAACGGGTTTCCTAAAAGAGAAAAAAATACAGGAGGCTCGGAAGACGAGTTGTTTCGTTGTCAGTGAGGTCAAGTCATGCAAAATAGCCGCGGCCCTCCCGCCTCTAGATAGAAAGAGAACTTGACCTCAATATTTCGCGAAGCAGCAAAGGAATGTTGTCCATTTAGTTTCAGTTTTTTGAGATTAAAATTAACGGAATTGGCTAGAACGTGAAATTCGTACAAAACAGAGACCTTGGTTATAAAGCCAGACCCACCATAGCCCCACTGATGGGAAGGCCGGACCCCAGTCCCATCCAAATGACGCTTGCATTTTCCGCAGCTGATTGGCGTGACACTCCCCGTGGTAGCGTTTTGGCATACACGCGGGTGCTGCGAAATACTTCTTGGACCGAGAGTGAGCTCTTTCAATCGGCGAAACGAAGCTAACTTTTATTTCATTGACGCCTTCCTACAAAACAAAGATTTCAAAACAATACGGCCATTCTAAAGTTACGACAAAACTGAATTTTTACTACTTTTATTGATTGACTGGGTGGTATTGGTATCCACTAGGCTCCACTATTTGGATTTCCAAGATACAAAAGAACATAAGGAGGGGATCCAAATAGTGGAACTGCCGTGGATATTAAAATTATTTGCTAGAATGGTACTAAAACCTAATATTAGTAAAGTTTCGCAATTAGCACATATAGTATTTAGGTAGGTACCTAAATAGAACAATGAAATCGCAAAAACAAGAAATTGTACCTACTAATACTAACTAATAGCTTCTGTAGATTCTTCGCATACTTAACTTTCGTAAAAACGCAGTCATAGAAAAGGAGTTGTTCATTTAACCTTACCTTGAGGTGAGGTTTGACATCAAAGACGTATTGCACAAACATGTTGTCTGTGCTGCCGATAGGGCTTCCATTTACTTCAATGATAGACACTGTGTCCACGCCTTCCAGCACCAAATTGGCTACATTAGTTACTGGAACATACTCCACTGAAATGAGCAATATTTGGCTAATAAAATTCGGAATCATACTCCTAAAAGATACCTAAAAGACACATTAAAAACTTATAACTGCAGGGGTAGGTTCTATTTTGAAATGTAGGTACGTTTTACTCAAATAAAACCAAAAGAATTCGCATACACTTCACCCTTTACCTCTCTCAAACTGTTAAGCAGTTTAATAGTTAGTGACATGTTAAGCGTCCGTCACTCGTCAAACGCAATTTAATTCAAATGTTGTGCGGTATTAAGAGCAGATCATCGGTTTTAACATTATTCATTTAGCCAATGCATATGCTTACAAAAGAACCATCAGCTTGATTTTACTCGCGATTTTTCAGTCGAAAGGGTTTTAAGGATTGTCTTACTTATAAATAGTCCAGTATACGTCCAGGAGTCATACGCAACCCATCTCGTGGCGACGTCGTTAAATCCGGACAGGATGTCGGTGATTATACCCGCTCTCATTAGATCCGAGTATATGCCTCCGGGAACCAAACCAAACCCTTGGATAGCTGTAAAAGTTAATTGTTAAAACCTTTTTATTTTTAAGCCGCAGTTGCACTCACAAAAATAAAACAGGTACGAGTAAAAATAAATGTAAAATAATGATCAAAATATTGTACTCGCATCGATTTCTGTTCTCGAACGACCATGTAGCGTTTGAATTTGAAGATAGATCGATCACGGTAACGCAGACAATATTGCTGAAGGTCCATAAGGTAAGTAACGTGAAGTACGTCTGCATGACACCGACGTCTGTTGACAACGAGTTGCAAGTTGTTTTGGCCAATGAAAACTAATAGCGGATTAATTGCCGCCTCAAGTCCATGTTTACGCTCGACTTGTACTGGACGAACATGACCGTAAACTATCGAGAGTACCTATGTGTTCATGAGCTCAGGTTCTTTTTTCGTCGTCATATCGTTGTTTCTATTCTAGGCACATTCAGAATCAGAATCAGAAATTTTTATTACCATAGCTGTTACATAATTAACACTTTCGGGACCAGATACAGCGAAACTAACAGGCATGTATTAGGTACTCAAAAATATATAAACACACTCTACTTAAGCTATTGACAACGTAGCTAGACAGCGCACAGCGCCGGTGTCTTTGATAGCGACAGTACCTACCAGCTAGCTTATTACGTAACTCGCTCGCCATCGCCATCGTGTTCATTTTGACAGTTCTTGTATGAATGTGACAGCTAACTGATTCCGATGCCAATTGTCAGCCCATACATGAACTGTCAAAGTGAACACGATTACGATCGCGAGTGAGTTACGTAATAAGCCTGCAGAGTGAATTGAATTGGTTTTCAGATATGTATTTCTTTCAATTATGAAACTAACATTACAGTACCTATCATAACCGAGCGAGTACTTATAGAACATAAAGGATGTGTAATTGCAGTGATTCGATATAAGCTGTCCGTCACTGTTCAGTGTCCAATGGTTATCGGTCATGTCAATTCTATAATCAATTACACATTGTTCGTGTCATTACTCACCTCTCATTAGATACTACATTATCTGCCTAGTTGTTAGACTGTTGACCTAAACTCAAATAACAACTAATATTTGTGTATGTGTAAGTGATAGTCCGTTCTTCAACGAAGGTTAGAGTCATTAAAACATTATAAAACTTGAGTGAAACTCCTTACTTACTTTCAAGTATCAAGTGTCTGTAGCTAGTTAAATATTCTCAACTGTAAACCATATTTTAATTTAAACATCACTAATAAATAGCATACCTACTTTCGACTCAAACACAGGGGCGTAGCTACCGCCGTATCTGCCGTATCAATTATACGGGGCCCCCGGGCAACGGGGGCCCCCGACGTGCGTAAGCAAAGATAAATGTGAGAAATCTTTACCCTTCATAAGGGCCCCCAAATAATTTTTTATACGGGGCCCCACCAAGGCACGCTACGCCCCTGCTCAAACATAACTTAAACCAAATCGGTCTATCCGCTTGAGAGGTACGATGCTACAGACAGATACACACACACACACGCACACACACACACACACACACACACACACAGATATCGAAATGAAACTTATCAGACTTACAGCGGGGGTTAAAAATATATTAAATATAAATGCTTGTTCAAGATTTAGATTTTTATTTACATAGGTACCAGTACTTACATAACGCAAGCGTTTCCCAAATCAAACTCTAGCCTAGAGTCTCTAGAAATAGGAACTTGACCACAACTGAACCGTCGTAAGTACCAAGTATTTCTCCAAGTCTTGGTACTGGACAATTATAAATATAGGTTCTTAACTTTATAGTTATTATGTTCGTAATTTTAGTTATTAACTCAGGAAAACAGTTTATAGGTAGTTCATAAATTATCACCCAAAGATGAATTAGGTGAGCAAAAAATTAAAAATTATAGTTATTAGTGTGTTGATTTTCTCTTATATTGGAACGCATAAGTTAAACATTGCAGTTTTATTTTTTACACATTCATTCCATTGACTTAACACACATAAACAAACTTTGATTCATTCACTACATATTCTGACCCTATTAGTGTAAGTTGTTGGCACAAAAAACGCCTCAGACGCGTTCGCATAAACGATGCATAACGTTTAAATTATGAAAATTGACAGAGTCACAACTGCACGTAACGGCAGTAAACTTTTCTCATAGTAATTGACATTTCAACGCTAACGCTTTTGAGACGTTTGTTGCGACAAAAAAACTTACACTAAGCGCTCTGTACTACAGAAACGATACCATAGGCCCTATAGTATCATTTTTCTCTATAGTATAGGGTGTTGTGGTTCACAAATGTGCAGCATACGTGCGTGACACGGCCATTCGCAATGGGGAATATTACCGTACCAGCACCAGCAGACACGCACACTATCACAAATTTCTTAGTTATTACGCTGATCACACTCGCTCACGTATCAGTATTTATTCTTATTTAAGTAATATTAGTTTAGGTAATACTTGATGGCAATCGATTTTTCCAAGTCTTGTGGTGAAATTATTTTCTGGTTAAAATAGTGAACTGAAACAATGTGGTTTGCTATAATAAAACCGTTGTCGTCAAAATGTCCCCCTGGGACAGTTGTTTCCAGCCACAGGAAAAGCACAACTGTATCCACGGTGATGTCTATGGTGTATCGAACTCCTTCTAGTACATTCTCTGTATTGTTCGATACTTTGATCTAAACAAAAAGTGTAGCGTTAGTTTTATCAAAAAAAATACTAAACGTGGACACTTAGGTATCAGTATTTAAGCAAACTTTACCTGAATAGTTGGTTTCTTTAATCCAATCACGGATTTGAATGGTTTCGGAAATACATAGTTGTATGGTGTCTTAGCCACCCCGTCCGCGGTCAGTGAAAACCTTAAAAATATCTCATCAATCTTCTCTTTCCATAATTGAATATTGATTGACAGTTTCTTGGCACTCAGCGGATCAGCGTTGGCGGCAAACATTATTGATTTGATTGGCGTCAAACTAGACCAGTTAAAGTAGTCTATAGTTACGATTCCACCTGTTACGGGAACGAATCTATCATTAAGTAGATATATTTCGACGTCGTTTGTTAGAAGTCGTCGAGGGGAAATCAAGACTGGCGCGAAAAACGATTTTGCGAAGTAATGGAGCATTTTCCATTTACCTCCGTACTCTGAAAACAAAAACAATAATACTGGTATACTTATTCAAAAATTAAAATATGTTGTTTATCTGAAACCAACAAGCAACATACCAATGCTAGACCAAGAAGGAGCCTGCCAGACGTCATTCAGTTGCCAGTACAGAGCGCCCATAGTGTACCAGTCCGCTTGGCTTTGTCGGTAAAACTCTGTTTCCGCCTTCATCGACATTGCTTGTGATATCTACGACAGTCCCAGACAACTTAGTGAGGTTCAATCTAAAAGACACGTAAGTGCGATAAATTTAAGTATACTCACTTGGCTGTAATAGATATACTTTTCAAAGTGGTTCAGGTCATTAGTGTTCAAGTTCAAATGACGCGACATTTGGTAGTCAATGTAGCCATATCCTCCAGGGCAGTGTTGCCTATGCACGGAATACTGGCTATGCACATCGTAATCCGATTCGTTCTTCGTAGCCATGCTCATCGTCAGAAGCGAGGGCAGAGACTGAAACCCATATTCTGAAGCAAATCGCGTTTTTGGGTATATATTTTGGTTCCAATTATCTAAAAAATAGTTGTAGTAATGAGTGTCCCCAAAACTTGGGTCGTAAGGATTTTGTGCTATGTAGCCTTCCATCTCCGATTCCTTTCCGTTCGATGGAGAGGAGACGACGTAGCTTCTACCCGGGTCCAAAACTTCAACGATGGGTCTTATTGTGTTAACGTATAGTTTTATGTAATCTTCTTTGTATGAGATAAATTCCGAACTGGTGGCGTACCAATTTCCGCGCAAAGCAACCTCGTTTTCATTATTTCCTGCCCATATGGCTATTGAAGGGTGATGCTGCAGACGAATTACGTTCTGTTCTATTTCTACTTTGACGGAGCTGCAATTTGGTATCAGTAAATGAGATTTATAGGTACTTGCAATGGTGAACCGTTATACAAAACATGGATCTCGAAACTTACTTAAGAAATTCGTTATCGGCGGGGTACATAGAGCAGGCGAACAGGAAGTCTTGCCATATCAGAATGCCGAGCTGGTCGCAGCGCTGGTAGAAGTACTCTGACTCGTACACCCCTCCACCCCATACGCGCAGCATGGCCATGTGAGCTTCACGAACGGAAATCAACAGGCTATCCACTGCAAATACATTAATAATGTAGTCGCGTTGGTTTTTGCAAAAAGAAAACACTGTGCATCTAGACTAAAACATAGATTTAAATAATTCATACATCCTTCGGTACTTATCTACGATCGTCATCATCATCGGCACGTGCAGTCTGTCAACTGCTGGACATAAGCCTTTCCCTTTTCTTTCATAAGATATTCAGGTATCCTCCTCAAATCTCTGCCCGCTGCCTTATGAATACCATCTCCCTACCTAGCTACAGGACGCCCCATACTACGTTTGCCGTGACGCGGTCTCCACACAAGAACCTATGTAGGTAACCTTGGTTCTCTGATGAATTACAACAGTACGGACCATCTACAATAACATAGACAAACTTGAGTATTCAATTGAAAACTTACCTGTTTTTTTGTCCCCTCCAAGTTCAGGAAGAATGTTAGCTGGTATCCAATTGGAACCTTTCATAAAAATGGGATAGCCGTTTATTTTAAAATAAAAAGTGAGGCCTGGACCAGCTGTGTTGTTACCTGCATGAAAAAAATTTGTTACAGATAACAATGATAATATACCGAAAAACAAAGCAGCCACAAAAAAACAACTGTGATATAATAATAACACAAATCTCTGACCCGGTAATAAAGAAGTATCCTCTTCTACAAGTTCCAAAGTGCGGAAACCAATTTGTCGGTGTATATCATATACTTCGTTTGATGTGTTAGAAACAAAAATCAAGTGTAGGTCATATAACGGCTGCTTTCCAAATCCATTCGGCCACCAAAGGCTTATCACATTCTGCAATAGTAACGCCCAACTTACGAATTGAAAAAATGACCATATTTTGTCAATATTTTTACACCGAAAGGCAAAAGCGGTTAGGTACCTTGCTTATGGTAATATTTAGTTCAACCTCATATCCTCCGTCATCCCTCATGTTGGTTTCCACATATTCTCCTACTTTGATAGTCTGGTTCCCATCCACAGTGATAGATGCTGTCAGATAGCCGCTAACGTGCTTTCTCTTGCTCGATTCAAAATGTGCATATATCCTAAGAAGCCAGTGTGCGTTAACTTTGCTTGTGTGGGTAGTAACTGATCTGATAATCGCTGTATCATAGAATTCAATGTAGGCGGGTTTCCTAAAAACAGAAACATACACAATCTTTTTACAGTTTGGAGTCACTTTTTGCTAAGCAACAAAAATTGTCGGGACAGCATGCTGTTAAGGATAAAGAAAGAAAAGAAAGAAAAATATTTTATTTCCGTTCCCAAGGTACCACCACCCCACCATAAAAATTATAACTAAAGATATTGCTTATTACTAATAGGTACAGTTTGTGATGGTCCAGAAGGACACCGAAAAAGGGTCTCCACTCAGCATATGTTGCCACACAAAAGTGTAGCAACGCTGGTTTAAAGTGAAGCCCATGTTTAAAATGAGGGAGAGAAACAAAAATACAGATTTAACAACTTAATTAAAAACAGCTAGCAGATAAGTGGGGAGCTTATTAAGAAACCCACCACAATCCCACTGACGGAAAGGCTGGGCCCCAATCCCATGCAAACGAAGCTTGCATTTTCCGCAGCTGATTGGCGTGACACTCCCCGTGGTACAATTCCGGTACACACGCAGGAGCTGTGAAAAACTTCTTTGAACGCGCCCGAGCCACTTCTACTGGTGATGCGAAGCTCACTTTTATTTCATTGATTCCTGGCTACAAAAAAAACAAAAAAGTTTGAAAACTATTGACTCCTACAACTCTGTCTTAAATTTAGATGCAGTTATAGCTAACCTTGAGGTGAGGTTTGACATCAAAAACGTACCGCACAAACATGTTGTTTGTGCTGCCGACAGGGCTTCCGTTGACTTCAATAAAAGACACCGTGTCCACGCCTTCTAGTACCAAATGAGCCACGTGAGTTGCTGGCATTTCTTGTACTAAAATGAGAAATAGTTTGCTTACTTCCGATTAGGTTCCAAAAGTTTGCTTAGTACCAACAAATCTATATTCTGGTTTATCTATGCATGGCGTCTCGTAACTAGTACGACAAACTAACCGTAGTAGAAGTGTCGTTAAATATTATTCCCCAAGAGAGGTCAAAGCTTAAACAAAGTCAAATAGGAGAAGAAAAATTAAAATTTCGGGAACGGTGACACTTTTACTGAGCTCACTTTTCCGTATTTAGTAGATGACCTATGTACTTAACTCTCCCTTAAGTTTGTCAAGGTATGAAATAAGCAACTCTCTTAACACGACACGTAATTTGCAATCTTACTCGTAAATTGTGCAGTGTACGTCCAGGAATCGTGCGCGACCCATCTCGAGGCGACGTCGTTGTAGCCGGACAGGATATCACCAATTAAACCAGCTCTCATTAGATCCGAGTATATGCCGCCGGGAACCGACCCAAACCCCTTCATTGCTGTGGATACACAAATCAAGTAGAAATAAGTCCTATCTTACCAATCCAACACGAAATTTTGAGTTAAGTTAGCATAGCATAGCATATATGTGATATATCACGTTTTCACGTTCAATACATTCGCGCTGCTAATAAAATATTTGAAAGTAAATGCAGCTCTATCGAAAGCAAATTAAATTAAAACTCTACAAAAAATAGTACAGCATTTAGAGCTTCTTTTAATAGAATAAACAGTTCGCGTGGATTTAGGTGACTTTGAAAATGGTACACGCAACTGAAGACAGATATAGGTACTCACATCCATTTTTATTTTCGAATATCCACGTAACATTTGCCTTAGACGATAGATCGATCACGGTAATGCAGGCAACATTGCCAAATGTCCATAAGGCAAGCAATATGAGGTACGTCTTCATGTCAGCGATGTTTGTTGTCATCTAGTTATGAGTTTGGATCAGAGGTTGCGACTGATAACGGATTGATTGGCTCCTAATCGCAGTGCATGTTTGTACTCCACTCGTGCTGGACCAACGTGCACGCAAACTGTCGATGAATAGAAAAGTGATTAATACTTGGGTAATAAATGTTAGATTAAAAACTATTAAAATGTGCAAGCAATTAAAGCCTAAGTAACAGTAGATACTTGTATTTTCTTATCAATTGTCTGCAATAATTTAGAATTAACAGTTAGTGTAGAGATATTTTATTTAAAACTATCTCTTGCCCGCGACTCCGTCCGCGCAAAATTCGCTTATGGCTATCCCGCGGGGACTATGCTGTTTTCTGGGATAAAAACTATCCTATGTCCGTCCCTGGGACTGAAACTACTTAACTGTATACCAAATTTCAACTAATTCGTCCCAAATTTCAATGAAGGCGTCAGAAGCGCCACTCATCCCAAGCGATTTTATATTTCATAGCTGATAGCTGATGCCCGCGCGCGACTTTGTCCGCGTGGTATTTGGTATTCTTTCGATTAACATTTTTCCTTTCCTTATTGTAGTGAATTCGAAACGATCCCCCAAAAAGAAACAGTAGGCTTATTGTCTAACTCGCTCGCAATCGCCATCGTCTTAATTTTGACAATTCATGTATAGGCTGACAATTGGCATCGGAATCAGCTAGCTGTCACATTCATACAAGAACTGTCAAAATGAACACGATGGCGATTGCGAGCGAGTTAGACAATAAGCCAAGAGCGAATCGGACTCGCGATTTAAATTATTGAAACTATGAAGAATTTTGTGAATGTATTTTAATTTTAATTATAATTGCAATTATGATAAATACTTTACTATATCTACGATCTTAAGCTCGCTCGGAGGAATGACCACTGTTGAGTGTTGCACTGCACTTTATATACTAGGTACTGCTTCTCGAACCACGGCGCTATTGCCAGGTGGCCCGTGTTCCTAGTATTCGAGATGTCGTCATTGTTTGGCTTTGATAGTCTTTTGTTCTGGATGTTCCAATTTTGAAGCCGATGATCTCTTACAGATCTTAGTGCGAAAAAAGTTGCAACCTATGTAGATAAAAAATACAATTGTTACGCATGCTATCCATCCATATTGAACGTATTATGCTGGTTCTGGATTTCTAGTTGTTTCATTTGCTTTAAATGTTTTAAGTTAATAGATATTTTTTCTTTATCATATTTAAGTCAAATCTATTTTAGGGACCTCTTCCATTTTTGAAGTGATAACTTCTTTAGCGGCGCTGAGCTCTTTTTGAGATGGGTAAAAAATGATAATTTCGCGACAGAGAGTTTAAATACCAGAATATCAGGATCCTCTAAGAACTTATTTTGAAATACGAATGAATCGCGTTCGATTTTTGAATTGTTCATTTTTTTACAACATACCTACCCTGATTTGAAAACCATTTCGAAGTATGGGGCGAACTGTTTTATCTTACTGGCGTTCAAAAATACTAAAGGTTTACGGATATTTTGCAAAAAAATTGTTTGACCTTTATTCGACCTTACCGAGCGGCTGTTGGTAGTTCTATATATGTGCCAAAAAATAAATCGGCAAATATCTAGTTCGTCTATTAAATTTATATGTCAACTACTTAGTTATCAGTGTCACCCAATATCAGTAAAGTAAAATATTGTTTTGTTGAAAACCTAAAATTGTCGGTCGATTTAAAACGAAATAATGGAAGTTACAGAAAATGCTTAGTTCCAACCTGAAATAATGACTCTAAAAACAGCTCCAAAACAATAGTTCGCACGCATCCGAAAAGATTTAAGAGAAAAGTGGTCTCGCGAAGTAAATGTTGAATACTTCAAAGTTTATAAGTACACAATATTGTTGCGAGGATCATTTCGATGTAATTAGGTACTGTTGAAATACCATTTTATATTTAATATATTATTTATTCAGCCACAACTTAAAACACGACATACATGACAACCAAAACCAATCATAGACAATATTAGCTAAACTACCATACAAAGAGGTGCTACATCACTATATTCTAACAGGTACCAAAACACAATGCCACATACTTCCACATTCATAAATTTTCAACTCATTATAACCATGATCAGGATTTAACGCAACATACAATAAGTTTGTAGGTAAACCAAAGGTAAACAGTATATTTGACATTGAGATGACAGTCACAACAGTTATGACAACTATTTTTTTTTTATTTCCAAAGGAATGTGGGAAAATTGCCTATTTCAGCCGCCGTATATAATTTACGAAAAGTCGTATCTGATTTTTTTAACCAATTACATTAATTAAATTAAGCCATGAAATGACAAAATATTCAAATTAGTTTCTTAAAGTGCTCCATATTTTTAAAAAAATATATAAAAAGGGGGGTTAAAAAAAATGAACAATCTCAATTGTTTTTTGTTGAGTCGTTGAGCAAAAGTAGATACTAGGGTATCAGCACACTGTTAGCGGTCTATCAATATAGGTAATATGAATATGAATGAATGAGCTTGAAACAACAAAGTAAGAGCAAATTTCTGCTGCAGTTTTACATTACCCATTTGTATGATTTTATTATCTAATTCTTCTTATACATAAGTTATCTTACTTATCTGATGATTATATTCCTTCAAGGTATCGCTAGTCGTGGATATTTGCTCATTATATGCTATTCTTATATTTTCTAAATCTTTTTGAATACTATTCAGATCTTCTTGATCTAAATTTCTAAACGACACTGAAAATTAGAACACATAGAAAAATCCGAAAAGTAAAGCTATGGCCGGGAATCGAACCCGGGTCCTCATCATTCCGTGGCGCGTGCTATACCCCTACACCACCCATAGCAGATAATTTCCAGTAATCGTTTTTATGACAGATCCAAGTCCTCTTATTAGTAGTCCTCTTTTGACTCTACTCTGAACAAACAAATGATTACATATTTCATCTACCTACGTGATTAAAGGCCGGCTCACACCAAATGCACAAATGGCAAATGGCGTACGCACGCGCGTGACCCCGCATCTGGTCTGGCATCTATCTCAGTTTCATCATACATTATACAACTGGTGCGTGCGCGTGTCACGCAGCACGCAGCACGCAAAACGCATTTGGTGTGCGCCGGCCTTAAGTATAACACGAATTCCATCATAAATGTGTTTAACATCGCCTTTTTAAGAAAGAACAGATGCTTGATCAATTGTCTTAACAATACATGTATACTACTGCTTCCCGAACCACGGCGCTGTTGCCCGGTACCCGGGGTTCCTAGTAAGTGTTCTAAATGTCTTCATTGTTTGGCTTTGATATTCTTTTGTTTGAGATGTTTGTATTTGTACCTACTGTCGTCGACGGCTTTAATTGGTATTGTACATTGGATCTCTTGACTCGCGCACCGAGGGTTCCGTACTAATTCGGCTCGTGACTATAAAATCCCGTGTTAGCCGCGCCGAGCCCTGCACCCAAACAAAATGTAGATAGCGTGTGGTAATTTAATATTGGTCATTTACATAGACAGCAGACATAAATATAAAAACTTAAACACACTTAGACTTAAATATATGTATATTGCATATTTTTATTCATTTTATATTGGTTTCTTTACATAGACAGCCCAACGTAAAAAATATAGGTAGATTTGGTACACATTGTGTTTGCAAAACGACTGCTACCTTCTCTTATTACATTATTTTGTATCCGGACGTTATTTTACATCATATCTATATAAAGTTGCTAGTGCCGGCGGTGGAGTTTAAACAACTTTGCCATTAAAACTGATATTCAAGTGGTTATTTTCAGTATTTTCTCTTGGATCTAACAGTGGCAGTTAAAACTTATAGGCTAGTTTCCATCAGCACAAATTATTATGAAAGTCGACATGAAGTCAGGCCTCGTAACACAAGATTTTAAAGTAAAAGTCCAATAATCACTGACCCGCAAAAACTTCCGTTTTTCATAACAATAACTTGAAGTACAAACTTATTGTTTTCTGGCTTGTCTATGAATATGTACGGAAACCGCAGCGCAAGAGTCCCACTTGCATTTAGCCGGTTTTTATATTTACAGTAACAAAAGCAAAGTTTTAGGTTAGAATCGCATCTTTGATGCAGCATATGCCTGCTCTACATGTTGGGCCAACACTAGCCAACCTGTGACGTTTAGGTACGAGTAAAATAGAGAGACAATACACGTTATCAACTTCATACTCACTAAGTATAATCGCGTCCTTCAGTTTGGCCAACGTTGGCCCAAAATGTAGAACAGGTATTAAGCTTAACATTACCTTAAATGCGTTGTACAGAATCCACCAATTATATTCCTCCAAACAACACACCCGACTCATTCAACAGGAAGTACACAACTAAATCTCTCTATTCTCGGTGCTCTCTTATCATGTGTGACTAAATTTATGTTATGGATACGAATATACAAACGTTGGTATTGTTTTCTAAATCAGCCTTCAAAAATACAGTAATTGAATGAGATAATCCTTTGTATCTAATGTAGCGTGCATCATACATCGCCAACCGGAATTAGGTCACCGTGTGCAGTGCACATAAAAGTATCTAAACATGGAGCTAACTACTTCTATATCCTTATCAGAGGCACTTCAGTTTCGCGACTAATAGGCGTAAAGGGCCTGATTGACGGACAAGTAAATAAATAAATATCATGGGACAAATTACACCAATTGACCCAGTCCCAAACTAAGCAAAGCTTGTACTATGGTGCTTGTTGTAGTAAATCCGTTGTAGCTCGCCAGTAAAACGCACCGGTGTTTCATTGCAATGCCGTAGTTTTATATACCGACGAACCTGAGTCGCGGCATCTATCTCTGAAAAAATGTGTTTCTCCAAGTTTTGCAAACACCGAGCATTGCTCGGTCACTCAGATACTTACCCCATTACGATAAAGTTCTTAATGTGGCTAACAATAAAACAGTCAGAATAACAGAAGCACTGACAACCCACAGGGCTAAAATGGCTCTTGGGCCACCAACTTCCCCCCCTGTTTTACCTCCACGTTGGAATATTCCCTACAGCGGGGGCGGGATAAGCGCCTCAAGCCCCCACCAAAGCGTTCCAGTCTTCGAAATTGTGTGTCTAGTGTTTAAGGTATCTTGACAAAACCTACCCTTAACGAAAGCTTCTAAACCCAAACCCTGGATCTTCTACTGAGTACAAGCACTGCCCCTTAGCGTAGGATTAGCATGTAGATGTCGGTAATGATTTGGACAGACCTTTCGCAGGGTCCTGCCACTCGCTGTCTTCTCTCGTAAGAAAATAATCAAAGCTAGGTGCCAGCACACGTTCTTTACCATTTTTAACCAAGGCGTGGAATTGCTACTCGTCTATGCACAGGCACTGCTTTCTTTGTCATCATTTCCCTTTTAGAATGAGAGATCATGGATATATTATTAACATGAGAATGATGTCTAAACTTTGCATTTTGCAAAGTTTATTTGTAAGTGACATCTGACGCTCATCTGACATGCCGCAGAGGCCGAGCACGGGCCAAGCGCTTTTTTTACACGACTGTTCAATAAAAAAAGAAACGCAGTGTTTCTTTCGTGAGTTTTTCTCACCTAAAAAGAACATTTTGATCCGATTTAAAACGTCAGAGAAGCGTCAGAGTCTGTCACCTGCCATCAATATCTAAGAACTAACATTATTTCTCAAAACTTTAAGTCTAAGAATTAACCATGGATAGCAACATAGATAGGATAACGTTGTACGAAGAATTTAGGTTAATCGAACGCAACGAGAGCGAAGTCAACCTTGCCTGGAAAGGTAAGCTTTCAAAATAACCATGGTAGAAAAACTTCTTCGTCATAATTTTATTAACCCCATTTACCATAACTGTTTTGCGCTGGTCCGATTGCGCTGATTGTGAAAGACTAGAAACCCTTTTGATGTCATTGACGCATAGTGCGTCATCGCAGGCTTTACGTATGCACGAGACGGACATCGTTGTAACCTGATGAAACCTAACGGGACCAAGATGACTTAAACTGCTGGCTTTTCACACTTGCTTTATCTCTTTCGTTCTCACCCAACTAGAAAAGGACACCAGCTACAAAGTGAGTCATGGCTACTTGTGCAGGAAAATCCGTAGTTTCGCCAGAATGCGAATAAACTTGTCTGTCAAGTCGAGCCGAATTATTTTTGGCGAAATAGTTACTTAATCCACTGTGATATAATAAGCAAGCGTCAGCATGCGTAAATTACTCATCGCAGATTATTTGTATCCACGTTATTTGGTATTTAAAACTTTATTTAAAGCAGTCTCCGTATGTGGCTCTCCTCACATTAGACTGTCCACCTAATCAAGAGCTTGCAGCCTACAGACTATAGTGTTATTTGCACCGTTTTTTTGTAGTCACCGTAGGTACCATGCGACTACTATGTAGCCTTTATGTAGCATTGCCGCTTAAAATGCCGGCCCGGGAGTGTTTTATGCAGGAAATATTGTAGCAAAAATGTTTTTCAGGTGCCCATCTTCTCCTATTCTTCTTGGCTTTTGTGTTCGGCTCATTCTGCACTTTCTGCTTCCACATCCTGATGTACATGTTTGAACAGAAGTGCGTGCTCTTCCCGAAGATAGTGTCGCATGCGTCGCTGCGACAGATCGTCTACGAGTTCTTCTCTATCAATCCTGATAGTCATGAAAAGGGTGACTATTATTTTACTCGATTAGACATAAATTATCTATAGAGGATATTATACTTAATACAGAGTTAATTTCATACATTTTGTATTGAAAAAAGCTGCACTCTCACTAATCAAACAGGACAATAGATTTGGATAAGCTAGTAACTGTTTAGTTGCTGTGTGGCATAGTGAATAAAACTCAATGCCTTCTGTGAAAGTTAACAATAAACCCATTTGCAAAAAAAAGGGACTTCTAAAACTTTACATGCCATGAAAGAACGGCAGCATTTATTGGCCAGAGGAGGCCACACTCGATATATTTTTTTTGTAGCTTAATTTTACTAAATAAAGGAAAAAGTCACTTGAAATTGCCTTATTTTTTTTTCAAAATGAATGAGTAATTTCCTAAAAATCGTTTTTTTTTAATTTTTTGCGATTATTTTTGTATTTTTTGGAGTCTAATCGACATATAACGTTATTTTTAAGCTCCTGAGCTACCAGTAGACTTCTTGAGCACCCAATGGGTAGAGAAGAGTGTGTGCTATTTGCCGACGTACGTGCCGCTTGTGTCGGGGCTGTTTGGCCTCGTCTGGACGACTATGTACCTGATGTGCTCATCTGGCGCTTCCAACCTTACAGGGTACCAGCTTTTATTTACTTACGGCAATACAAACGTAACTACATACATACATACATACATACATATCGTCACGCCTCTTTCCCACAGGGGTAGGCAGAGACTACTTTGCTCCACTTGCTACGATCCTGACATACCTCTTTCGCTTCATCCACATTCATCAATCTCTACACACACACAACACACCTACACACCTAACTACACACCTACCACATACCTTTAATAACTACATACCTTTAATATTATTGGTTACGTATTGGTAAAGGCAATAATAGGCACAAACTATAACATTTTTAGGGTTCCGTACCCAAATGGTAAAAACGGGACCATATTACTAAGACTTCGCTGTCCTTCCGTCAGTCCGTCCGTCTGTCACCAGGCTTTATCTCAAGAACCGTAATAGCTAGACAGTTGAAATTTTCACAGATTGTGTATTTCTGTTGCCGCTATAACAGCAAATACTAAAAACAAAATAATAATAATAATAATTAAGGGGACTCCCATACAACAGAGTATTTCTGGTACGGAACCCTTCGTGCGCGAGTCCGACTCGCACTTGGCCGGTTTTTAATAACTATCGATCCATAATTATTTTTTCTAAACCTGGTCAAGTACCTGCGAGTCGGACTTACGTTCTCAGGGTTTCATTATAGTATTGGTATTGCCAATTGCGTATTACATTTCAAAGGGCTTAGTGTGACGGTTTTAAGTTAATTTTACGTAAAGCATTTACTTACTTACTCAGTTTTTTTACTTAAATATTAACGTTATAATTAAGATTTTGTATGAAAAACCAAACCAACTATACTTAATTTAATTTAGAATGAGAAACCACAATAACATTATATTGCGGCTGGTGAACTATTTCTTACCTAGCAATGTACAGTGCAATAGTTAGGCAGCCGCAAAATAAAATTGTTTTAATGCCACTTTATTTGCGTGGCGTCAATTGTTACTGAAGTACAAATCTAAAGAGATTACAGTTCACGAGCCGCAATATAACATTATTGTGGTTTCTCATCCTAAATTAAATGAAGTATAGCGTATGCGTGTGTGCCTTGACTTTACACGTTAAGGTGTGAAGGGGAGCTAACACAATCGGCAAGTTCTATTCAGCGTAAAGGACAGAGCTAAATATATGGCTGCATAGTCCCCCGGTGCTTTTACACATTACAACAAAAGAAATAACATTGTTCTATTCTGTCGTTGTATTGTAGTGCAAGTACCCATTGTTACACGGAGCAACGTTACGATCTTGAATGTAAATCCATAATCGTAAACACCTCACAACATTGACATACTGTAGTCTTATTGTCTAACTCGCTCGCAATCGCCATCGTGTTCATTTTAACAGTTCTTGTATGAATGTGACAGCTAGCTGATTCCGATGCCAATTGTCAGCCCATACATGAACTGTCAGAATGAACACGATGGCGATTGCGAGCGAGTTAGACAATAAGCCTACTGAACTGACGCGAACTCCACATTGCATGTATACCACCACCACACCACACTGCATGTTTTTGCGGGTGGTAGAACCTTGTGCAAAGTCTGTTCGGATCGCTACCATCTTACTTGCTTATCCGGCCGCCAAGCAGCAATACTTTTGCTGCTGTGTTCCGGCGTGGAGCGTAAGACAACCGTTGAAATTACTGGCACGTCTTATATTCTATCTTATAGCCCTCGAGACTGTCCCTAGGGATCCATGTGGTGTCCAGCTCGCTTCCAGGTGTCCCACTTGCTCGTTTGGATGCTATTTTGTACCATTTGTCAAACAAAGACGTACTTAAGTCATTATGAATTTAGTCTTTCATAGTGTGACTTAATTGTTGCCTTTGGTCCTGAGGCAATTTTATTTGTATGATTTTATCTGCGACTTTATCTGCGGAGAATTTGTTTATCACGCGGGAACTATACAATTTTCTGGGATGAAAACTATCCGATATCCTTCCCAGAGGTTCAAATTATCTCCATGCCAATTTTTATCACGATCGGCTGAGTTGTTTACGCGTGAAAGTGTAACAAACAAACAAAGTCACATTCACATTTGTGCATCTTTGTGATATTATGTTATTTTATGTCAGGTTGCAACGGCAGTGGCGTGCCCAGCCCCCTATGTTCGTATTTTCAGTAGCGATGGGCGGTCTGTGCATCTACTCTTCAGTTATCACACACAGCGGACTTCAGGACCTATGCAAGAAGCTGGCTGAGGTCACTGGTAGCAACTCGTTAGTTTACGTCTACTAGATTCGATTTCGATTCCGAAAAGTTGTAACTTCCGATGTACTAATCAAAATCAATCGAAAGTTCCGATTAATCGGAAGTGCTAATTGATCATTATTAGTCAGAAATTTCGATTTTATAAATTTATTTATTTGAATTATTGATAACTAACTATTGCCTGATTGCCTGCGACTTCGTCTGCAAATAATTCGTTTATCGCTATCCCGCGGGAATTTCCCAAGATAAATAGTAGCCTATGTGCTATGCCGAATTTCATCCAGATTCGTTGGGCCGTTCAGGCGTGATTGAGTAACAAACAAACATCCATCCATCCATACTTTCGCATTTATAAAATTAGTTAGAAGTTAGATAAGAACTTATGACTGTTCGAATGTAGAACTAAAATAAAACTTAACAGTTGAGTAGTTTTCAGGTCATTTTATTAGAGTTATAATATCTTTGTTGGCGTTGTAAGTAGAGTTGTGTCTTTATTAGGGTTGTAGAATCATGTCTTTATTAGAGTTGTGTCCTTGTTTGACTTGTAGTGTCTTTATTTGGGTTGTGAAATCGTGTTTTTATTAGAGTTGTTCTTTTTTGGAGTTCTAGACTGGTTCTTTATTCGAGTTGTGTCTTGTGTTAGATTTTTAGAGTGGTCTTCATTAGAGTTGTAGAAATGTGTCTTTATAAATCCGTGTACTTATCTGCGAGCTGTAACAAGCGGAACGCCACATCCACACTAGGGTTTTTGGTAACGATGACGGCTGCAGCTGCGTACCTACCCGACTTTAGTTATAGAGCAATGTGTTTATTACAGTTGTAGAGTTGTGTCTTAGGATTATTAGTTAACTAGCTTCTACCCGTGACTTTGTTTATGTAGAATTAGGTATACGTGACCCTTACCTTCCTCTCGAATCACTCTATCTATTAAAAAAAACCGCATCAAAATCCGTTGCGTAGTTTTAAAGATCTAAGCATACATACATAGGGACAGACAGCGGAAAGCGACTTTAATTTCTAAACGACATTGAAAATTAGAACACGTAGAAAAATCCGAAAAGTAAAGCTATGGCCGGGAATCGAACCCCGGTTCCGACTCCGGGTTCGGGTCCGGGAAGCGACTTTGTTTTATACTATGTAGTGATGGAGTCAACTACTCTGTTAAGTTATTGTCTACAGCTGCACATACACGGTGAACGTGGCAACGCTGGCGTACGAACGGCGCATCAGAGGCGTATACCAAGCGACGCAGCTGACAATCGTGACCGCATGGCTCCACACCGCTTGCTGGTTGCTCTCGGCGCTGCTCACCCTGATCCGCGTCTTACTCGCTGTCGACTTCCAACTCGTTCGAGTAAAAGCTGACCTGATCGGGGATGTCGATAGGATGCTGGTAGGTTTGGCGAGTAAAGGCTTGTGGAAACTAAACAAGATTTTCATGTCTCAAACAATTATTGCAAAAAAAATACTATGCACGTGTTTTTTTAACGGGGCGGGAATGAAACATTATGCTTCGGTCCATTATGGGGTACTTTTTTAAAGAATTATGAGAAAGCATGCCGTGTTAATAGTAATATATGAACGTCTGAGTTTTGCAGTATTTCTAAATGTTAAATGTTAAAACGAATTCAGTTGCTTTTTTTTCTCTACTATTTATTTACTTAATACTTTCCGATTTTTTGTAGGAAAAGTATGAAAGTCACATTCGTTCAGTATCTCCGGAAGCTTTGACAGGAGACGATACAACAAGCGATGAGGATGATGACGTTTTTGCTTTACCAACCAGAGAAGGAGGTGGAATAGTAACTGTTGACATGCAAGCTTCAAATGTTAAAACGGAATACATCCATAAGAAACAAATTTTCTTGTCTAGTAGTGATATAGTATTTGTATCGGATCGGCCAGTTGACTCATCGGAACTGTCTTTAGTACCCGAGGAATACAACAAACTAGCCAAGATATCGGCTATCCATGCAGTACCAAGAAAACATCAGTTCATTGTCAAACTCATTTATCGTCTACTGGAAAAATTGGCATTGCCGGAAACAGAAAGAGACCAAAGTCCTGTTATAAGGACCATGAGTGAAATGACCACTCATGGATCATCGACAATTATTCGTCAGCTCGGACAACAAAACATCGTTTTCCCGCGCAAAAGTCTTAATGAATTTTTGAGTCCAGAGCAAGCCAATGAATTAGCGTTAGAGATTCGGCGAAATATTCAGGATCATAAGTTAACTGGAGGAATAACTATAAAAATCGCGAATGATTCAGGAAGCTCAGATGAATCGCACACTACAGAGACGTCAACTAAGCTCCCAGTAATAGACTCATCATTTAACCTTACACCTGAACTTCAGGCGGCTTTGGCGGCAAAAGAACATGCAGACGAACCAGAATTAGCACCCTCGGGACCTTCTACTTCCAAACCTCCTGTAACATTTGCAGCTGTTCAAACAGATGGACAGAACCTGTTTGAACGTATTATGGATTTTATTCGAGCGTTTATGTTAGAATCACTGATAACTTTAAGTGCAGAGGAAAAAACAGAAGAAACTAATAACGATGACAATGACAGTCAGAAAAATAATAAAAATAAGGAGGACAAATATACACAAACCTATAAAGAAAAGCAGGATTGAAAAGCTGATTATAATGCCCGGTTCATCGCTAGTCTCTGTACACATTTAACAAAAAAAGAAACGCTTTAATTCATCATAAATTTAAGCTATCAATTCAGTAGAGTGAATAACACCCTTAAGTTGGTAAGTAATACTTCTCTGCTTTTCGTAGTTGGTCCCATTCTAAGAGTAGCTGAGGATTGTGTCCACGCATATTATATTTTTTAATTATTCGCTCTTCATTGGTATCCATTGGTTATTTTCTCGGTAAAGTTGTAAATTAAGTTCTTACGTTAATAAAACATTTTAAATTTACGTAATTTTGATCTGAAGAGTTTATTTTTAAGGTTATACATATATGTATAACCAAACCCGATTTGTTAGAATAATTAGAGATGAAAAACTCAACACATGTTTAAATTCTAGGGTTGACTGAGTACCTTTATTTCTGCTTTCTGGTTTACATATCGATCTGTTAAGAACTTATCTCTCAGTCTTTCAAATCTAGTTAAAAGATAAGAATCTCTGCATTAATATTTACCTGCTCCACTGCCTTCATTTCAGGCTTTACAAGATCGTTCATCAGACCTACGATTTAATATACCAATTATTTATATAAACTAAAAGTAAACTGACAGATATACAAACGATCAACAGTATTTGCAATAAGGTATTGCAACAATATTGGTTTAAAAATTGCAGATAAGTATACCTACCTATGTATCTATGTATCTACTCTACAGTAAGCCAAGCTTACCAAGCTTTGTTTGTACCAAGTTGATTGTCGGTTGCGATAATCTTTCGGTTTCCTCAGTGGGTAAATATATTATTCCAATTGTAGACCAGCCAACAGAAATCACACATCGTGTCGTTTCATTAACGATATCGAAATTGCCGTGTGTTGCTTTCATCATGATATTAATTGCGTCAGTGTCTCGTGGTAACGGCGGTGTCACGGTCGCCATGTTGGTCTCTGCCGTACACAACACCCAAGTTCGACGCCAATTTCGCAAACTCATACGCTCTCTCAACAATTTACATATTTATTTTGTTCCCAGATACCCACTCTTACCTTACCTTAAGTTTTGGGCTTTAGGCTTTTTTTAGTCTAATCTCATTTAAAACCTTCAATTAGTTAAGAATGTGATTATGACGTTTCGTTTTAAGGTAACAGAAGACGTGAACTGTATGAATAACGTGACCTAATTACCTTCGACGCTAAATCAGCCAAGCTATGCCATTTCGTCAAAGCTTCATCAGGGGCTGAAACCGAAATCAACATGGATCACGTCTTTCATTACGCCACAATTCTTTAGTGTATCTATGATGGATGATTGATAATAAGTAATTTGTAACAAGAGAAGTACGCGAGACATTTAATATTTTGTTTTAAATGAATTTATTTTTACACTAGCTGTTGCCCGCGACTCCGTCCGCGCAGAATTCGCTTATATCGCTATCCCGCGGGAACTAAGTGATTTTCCGGGATAAAAACTATCCTATGTCCTTCCCCGGGACTCAAACTATCTGTATACCAAATTTCAACTAAATCCGTCCCGCGGTTCAAGCGTGACAAGGTAACAGACAGACAGACAGAGTTACTTTCGCATTTATAAACGTAGAAACACATTATTAAGAGGCTGACAACACCTAATTTTGTTGAAATTGATGTTATTTAAGCACTTTTTTAAGAAAAACTACACACAAAAAAAATACAAAAAAAATATAATGTTAATTTTCATCATATTTCAAACACGCTAGACGGAGTCGATACATAATTGAACAAAATCGGCTCGATAAAAAATAATTGCAAAGATTGGTCTTAAAATCATCATTAAACGGTTCTATGTCTTTATTTTTTCGACGTATGGGTCTGCAATTAAAAACATGAAGTCAACATATTCATACCTACACGGCTAACGAGTCATATTTCACAAATAATCCATACTTTTTTTATTTCTTCTTATTTGTGTCTTATTTGCAAGATTTTAGACGCGCGCCAAGCTGCCGGAATAGTTTCTTCTCGTTCACTCACAGGCACGCGAACCGTATGTGTGAAGAGTGGCGCTGCTCAAGGTCATTTGCTGTTGACAGCGCCTTAACACGCGACGCGGCCCGATGCAACGAATGTATGCGCATGGCGTCGCGTCGGATGTTCATAGTGTGGTTCTGGTCATAGAAAATAATACAATTTGATTCGACTCAACACGCGTCGCGTTGCATCGGGTCGCGTCGCGTGTTAACAATGTGTTTCCACCTTAATATTAGTAGGGATTAGAAACCTTTTCATTTTTACAAGCTCTTATTTAACTTGTAACCTATACTTACATACAATACAATACAGTAACTCTTTACATACGTAAGTATGTTTGTCCGGGTGGAATCTTGCGACTCAATTTTGAAGCAGATTCAGCTTCAACAGATTGAGCTGAAATTTTGCATACTTATGAAGTTGGATGACAATGCAAGTACAGTCCGCAAAAAACTTATACCTATGTCACAGAATATATAATAGTACTAACGTTCAGAATGGCCACGCTCCGCCCCGCACCGGTTCGAGTTACCCCACCCCTCAAGCGCAGGCTGCCGGAAAGCTGCTGGCAACTAGTAGGGCTCGCAACGGATGTATGTCGGCCGCACGTCACAAGTTCGGGAACCTATTCTACCTACTTCATTTTATAAAACATTAGAAAATTAATGCTTTCTGAAATTATCGCGATTAATACATGAAATAACGACAGAATCATTCGCTTAACTTTGCTGTCGTACATCTATTGTAATTGAAAATAATAATGCTTAAATACACAGACAGACACATTTTAAGTAAGTTTAAATAAATAGATAACGATTAAGTACATTTATTTGCATATAAGTACCTACCTATATTTATATCATTGGTAGTACTTATAGTACTTGGTTTTTGCGATAGACAGCCCTGTGTATCTTACGCACACATTGACGCGTGTACAAACGACGTCGTTCCTGTGTTCATTTCAAAACGCGGATTTTGTACGTCGTGGCCGCCGTGTGCCTATGTATTAAAAAATAAAATTTTTGACAGAAACTTATATTCGCTTTGAAGCGTTTCTTTCGCAAAGTGAAGCTAAAATATGGTACTCAAATAGATAATGTAGAAACTAGAGTCTAGACTAAAAATATAGAACCTACATACTCGTAGTTTCGTACTCCATTAATTGTTTCACTTTCTTCGTGTTCATAACAAGTTTCAAGTGCTTTTGTCAGTTAAAAGGTTGTGTAAATCTTTGAGGTATTCCCGTGCATGTAGTTATAAGTATAACTATAATATCGCTGACTTTACTAGTTTAGCCCAAACATGGTGAGTTTTCGCGCGGCACCTGGCACGCGACGGCACTTACTTCAGTCGCTATTTCCATAGTAATAGTAAATGTCAGATAGGCTTGAATAAAAACTATCGATTTTTTTCAGAACAGTCGAAAGGTTTGATTAATAATTGAATAAACAACTATTGATTAAATTGTTCACTGTACTAATAGCGTTTAAATACGTAAGCATTTTAAAAATAAATAAAAGTAATGAAACTGCCTATAAATACGTGTTAAACATTTTGACTTTAGGTAATCGCGCCCTATGGTAAAAACATCATAAATACTTACATATATTTAACGATATTTTTAACTTTCAACGTGAAACTAACGTGAGATTCACACATAATTACAACGCAACGGATAACTCACGTATAAAAGCCGAAGAATTGCTCCGACAACTTAACATCAACATCAATCAACATCATTCAACATCATTTTTAACTTCACATATTATCAATACATACATAAATCACGTCTTTATCCCTTACGGGGTCGACAGAGCCTAAGGCAACATTACCAATATTACGAGTATCGTCAGGTACGTCGCCGCCGGGCCGGGTCAACGCCACAAAATCCTCGCTACTTCTTGCGAAACCGCTGCACCTACATACGTAAACTTGAGACGAAATGTGAACTTGACTTACTAGCTCACGAGTGGGGAACATTTTTCGCATTCAAGGTAAAAAGACGTTTCACAAGCCTAAACCTGCGTACTTTCTGTTGCGCAAATTAGCCATCTAGTTACTTTGTGCAAATATATTTAGATGTGATCACTCGTGGATCTCTTGGCCTTGTCCTGGCTCGAACGATAACGCATTGCTCATGATAAATCACGGTGTATTGTATTACGAAATGTGCGTTATGTTAATAGAACCCATTGATCATATTATTGCTTCTAATCGCTACCCATATAACCAATTATCGGGAATTTAATAACTTCTCCAGCTAAAGCATCTTGAACAATTGAAGAGTTTTTTCAAAAGGGCTTTTTTCACTCTAAAACTAATATAAGCACGAGTTTCAAAATTATTTGTTAAGAAGAAATAAACTATTTTAATTAAAATCTTGGTAACTAACTAACTTGGCTCAGGGACCCAAATGGGGTCTTGGCCTCCTAAACGAGAGCACGCCATCTGTCCCGATCGTGCGCAGCTTCTTGCCAGTCGTCGACTTGAAGAAGTCACTAATCCGCCTGGACAATGTCCCCCCAGCGATACCTGGGTCCCCCAACCGGGCGGCGACAAATCGGTCGTCCCACTCAAAAAAACCTTGAAAAAAATCTTGGTACTTTTTTTTATAATCGACGAGATATTTCTTGGAACGCTTGTCTCGGAGAAAATTTATTTACAGTTAAAAGCAAAATAATCATAGAAATATGCCGTTTTGAAAAGACTTTCCTAATCATTAATAAAAAAATTACTCTCAATCTTATGGTTTCAAAGTTTCTTGCAAATTTTTAACACAACTTACCTACATACAAACGATAAGTTAAATAAAATAAATAAAAAATAAATAAATAAATATCATGGGACAAATTACACCAATTGACCCAGTCCCAAACTAAGCACAAGGCTTGTACTATGGGTACCAGGCAACGGATAAACATACTTATATAATGTAGGTAAATACATACTTAAATACATACAACATCCATGACGCGGGCACAAACATTCGTATTCATCATACAAATGTCTGCCCCTACCGGGATTCGAACCCGGGACCTCTAGCCTAAAAGAAAAAAAAAAAAAGTCTGTTAAAAGTCTGTAAAGATAATTAAACTTATGGTCTTTGTAAACAAAAACTAAAAACAAAAGGTAGAGCAAAATCTACCACGCGGGGTCACGGGGTAGAAGGTCGCAATAAAGATCCGACAAATTAAGTAACAATAATTAAAATGTTACGTGACGATTACATTCAACACATTTATTTATCTTTGGCATGAGCGTTAAAAATTCACATCTTACAAAACTCTTATATCTACTGCGGATTAGTTAAGATTCTACGCGCATTGCACTGTTGCGCGAAGTGAAGTAATCTAGGTGTAGCCTACAAACTCCTAATGCTATTTCGGAATAGAGTAAAACACTCCCACTACCCGGTTCTTGGTATAAACATGTGGCACGTGTTCGGCCTTGGACTATCTAAACAAATGTGCATCTCACGTTGAATAGCCTCACGGGCCCATACATTGTTGCCCATACGACGATATGCTCATCGTTTTAAGTTCTAATTAAAGGTCGAAACATGTAAAATAACAGTAATAATAATATATCTGCTATCATAATGTGGCTATTGTCCCGTGTGGGTGAGACTTAAAAAATAATAGTCACAATAATCAATAATAACAATCGCAATCGTTGCGTTTCTTCACTTATTTTGCAATTAAACCGTAGATTCACAGTCACATTCATAGTAGGGCATTTAAGTTTTACTACGTTCATGCAACACCAAACTTATAATGTAAAGAGAAACGCGACTAGCCATATATCTCTTAAAATGGAAATCCTGGGAACCCTACAGCCTAATTGATATTATGGAGCTCCTTAAACTGTCGAATATTCGAATAAATGTACCAGAAACCGTAAGCGAATATAAAACTTTCAAAAAAAATTGGATAAGGCGAAATCTAAATTATTTCGTCCTTCCGCAAAAATACAATCTCCTATTTTTTAAAGTCTGCGTCACATGATGCAGACTGGACATTTAAAAAAAATGGTTACCCGAATCTTAGTAAGTCCGCTGTCATTTTAAGTCATAATCAGTCGTTTTACTATTGAATGTTTAACCTTATGTTTTATATTAAGTCACTCTGTCACTAGCTCTTCTTGCTGTGTTGGTGGTAGGCGCCATGTCGATCGCTGATTGTCGGCGTGAACCATCCATACCATAGCACAGATTGAATAATCATGCTCTAAAGCAGTTCAATTCCGCGACCAAAGTCAGAAACAGATGACTAGCGGCCTAGAAAGGGCATCTTCTCGACTGTAGTCGTCGTTTGCTTTTGCTCATTCATGTGAGAGTTGCTTCAGTTTAAGCCAGACTCCTCCATCGGCAGTGTAGGCCATTGAGGAAGCCTTCACCTTCATAGGCACTGGTGTCCGTTCATCCAGCACCAACTCGTACTTGTTCAGTATCTTTATTAACGCCATCTTCGATTGTATGTAGCCTTGACGGAGACCTGAAAACAATAGGTTCGTACCTAATCATAAATGTTATAACCTCTTAACGGTGCTTACCGGAAATACCGGATATGGTAAACTAAACAGTGACCTCTATTGACCTCCTTAATAGACAAGCATTAAATTTAATTGACTTGACTTCAATGTATTTGTTTGTATTTCAATTTAATTTCAGTCGATTTTTTGTCTCCATTTTAACTTTGATTGGTATTCCGAAAATTTGCATAATCTTGAATTGGTTATGTACATGCAACTCGATAAACTAAACACATAACTTTTTACTGAAGCGATATTTCCTTTTTCCAATAATTTTAATAGGTACTCTTATACCCTACTAAGTATATCAGGCATTCAATGTATTAACGAAACACAACTTGGTATATTCTTCGATATTATTTTTTTACTCGTATGTTCTGAATTCAGCCCTGAAAACAAAAAAGCCGCGACCCCTCACCTCACCCCGTATGACATCGTTGCAATTTCGAAGCACCTTTTTTTGTATAAATGACGAGTATTAGCTTGGGTATCCCGCTTTAGTACCTGCTTACTTGAAAAGAATTTTGACGTTTCAGTCAACTTCGCTACTTGATAATAACATAGGTACAAAATGCTATAAAGCCTGAGGTCCCAGGTTAATGTGAATTAGAGTCATAAAGCGACCAAAGCACATAAAATTTGTAAGTACTTGTACCTCAACTATAAAGTTAGCATTTATTTACATGTACCTAAGCAAGGATAAAATTGGCCTTTATATGAGAAAAATCCGCAAGTGAAGGCTAAATCTAAGCTTAATGCCATCGTCTAATTGATTTGACTGTTACTTCGGATACAAGGCCACATTAATTTGAACTCTTGTTGAACTAAGTCATCATTAGGTTGGTTAGGATTTAGTGAATGGAATTGACATTGAAATAAAGTTGTTATAATGTATACTTGTATTGTTCGATAAAACTAAAACATAAACTTCCGTCTAATTTTATTAGCTTCTCCCCTAAAATATGTCTGACATCATAGCCTTTTTCGGGTTCCGTAGTTAACCCTTATAGTTTCGCACAGTCCGTCCGTCTGTCTGTCTGTCCGCGGCTTAGCTCAGTAATGCTTAGTACTAGAAAGCTGTAATTTGGCATGAGTAAATATTAATTACGCCGACAAAGTGGTAAAAGAAAATCTTGTTTTTTTTTTAGGTAATATTTGTATTTGTATCGCGGGGAACTCATGCCACTATTTTTCAAAAACCCTGCACGTGTCGCGAGCGGTTTTATACGTAACAAATCACTAAATACGTATTCCAGAATTGGATATCGATCAACGCACGGCTCAAAACACTGAACGGATTGCGCTGAAATTTGGCACGCAAATACACCCCTTGCAAAAAAATCGGGCACTTATGGTTTTTCATATTTTTAGGCATTGAAGCTTAGAAAGTAAGCTTTTATGCACATAAAATACAAAAACCATGGGTGCCCGTTTTTTTTTTGGTACGGAGTATTAATGACGCAGGCATATTTGGCGACAGCGACAGGTTTGGATTACGTTTAAGAAGGTTTAAGGAGCTCCACTTTTTTAATTCTGCGCGGACAAAGTCGCGGGCTGCAGTTACGATGTATTTATACTAACCCATCATCTTCATCATCATCATCATCATCATCACTTACCCATACATTTCCGTGGCCCTTCGCCAAACGGCATCCAATGGCACGGATGCATCTTGGACTTGGTTGCGGGTGAAAACCTGTCCGGATCGAACTTATCCGGTTCCGGGAACACGGCTGGACTCATCTGTATGGCTTCTATTGGCACGAATATCAACGTACCCTCGTCTATGGTCAAATCGTGCTTTGGCATTTTGTATTTCTTCGTGCACTTCCTGAACAAAGCCCGCATCGGGGGGTGCATCCGCATCGCTTCTGTAAATATAAGAGTTGTTTCTTTAATACTAAGCTTTTGACCGCGGCTTCGCTTAGGTACTTGAATGATGAGTATTACATCTGGTAGCAAAATCGGGATATAGATTCAAATTCGTTGTCATTTTAGCGTGATGGAGTACCAAACACACAAACTTTCAATTTATGATATCTATTACTAGCTGCTGCCAGCGACTTCGTCTGCAAAGAATTCGTTTATCGCTATCCCGCGGGAACTACGCAATTTTCCGGGCTAAAAAGTAGTCTATGTGCTATTCCAGACTTTTCTCTATCTATGTGCCGAATTTCATCCAGATCCGTTGGGCCGTTCTGGAGTGATTGAGTAACAAACAATCATTCATCCATTCATCCATCCATACTTTCGCATTTATAATATTAGTTAGAAATTAGATAGTAGGATTAACATAAGATAACATTAAACATAATGTTCATTTCGATTAATATAGTAAGTATAGCTGTTCCTCGATTAAATAATATTGAATGAATGAATGAATTATTTATTTGCAGTAAATGTTGTACAAAAATGATTTTATAAATATTATATGTAGTTAGTATTAGGTACATACATAGTACCATCAGCCAAATATGTGGTCAACCCCCTAAGGTTAAAATTCCTTTGCACGTCACAATATATAACGTCGATAAGACAGGCTGTCAATTTAAAAGTTCGACTTTAGCGACATTTTCATTTGATAGGAAGTTGGATGAAAAGTGGTAACTCACTTATTTGGGCGACCGTACATAGGATAGATATTTAGAAAAAATATTTTTAAATATCTTAAAATTATGGCTTCCAACGCACTCTTAACCCTCCTATGCTATAGGTGTCCATGGGCGATGGTTATTGCTTCCCACTAGGTGACTCGTTTGCCCCATCACATAAAAAAGTAAGGTTAACTCACCATCTATAACCATATTTAAATAGACCATTTCGTTCTGCGCCTCGTAGGTGCACACTCCGTGGTACTTTGACAGCACTCTCTGGACCTCCTCCCTTGCTTTGTCCTGTATGAGCGGGCTTCGTGCGAGCTCGTACGCCGCAAACTGACCCGCTGTAGCCGAAGTCTCGTATCCCGCGAACATATACAACATAGTATTGGCTACTATATCATCCATGGACAAGGAGAACGGTTTCGGACACCCTAAAATTCAAATTTTAAACTTTAAAAATCTTATTTTAAGTAATAAAGGATTATGTTTTGGACCTCCGACTCCAAACCAAAAACAGGGGTTGTATAAGTTTGGCCGCTATACACCGTGTTTTTTTTGATTTACGATAACTTCGACATATTACTAGGTGCATCCATAGAATTAGAAACTAAATAGTAGATTAGATTTTTTAATATATCAAAAAAAAACATCTGCCACTTAGTTTCTATGGATGCACCTAGTAATATTTCGAAGTTTAATAAATAAATAAAAAACAGTGTATAATATGCAGGTACGTCTGTCTGTAGCACCGTATAGCTCTTAAATCGAAATGGAGACGGTTTTTTTATTAAAAAGCATGTTTTGTGTTTTATCAAGGAAGTTTTCACGTTAGGGTTTTTTCAACCTACACATTTAATTATTTCAAAAATTGAATTTGAATTAAATGTAGTCCCTTTAAAGTAGATACCTGGTGTATTCGTCTTTTCTTCATTCTTCTTCAGCTCTACGAGTGTCTGTAGGAAGTCATTGCGTATGTAGGTGTGCTTCTGTCGATATTCGACGCTTTCTTTTACTAAACTATAAAAGAATTTGGTTATCTTCGGACTTATGCGTTTGATGTTCAATAATTTAAAGAAGCTTGGCATGTAGAATGCTAAAGCGCGAACGAACGTCCTGAAAATTATGGTAATTATTGTTTAATTTATGATTATTGTTAGTGCACTAATTACGTTGATCTAGAATCTAGATTGTTTTTTTTTTGCATTATTTGCACTTTATGTAATATCTCGTCATGCCTCTGAGTGAGCTACTTCCCTAGTTAAATTGCTCTAAATCTAGCCTGAGAAATGACGTGGTCTTGTCTTTACTTACTTTTTGTACGAGTACCTACGACTGATTTTGTTAGTAATACAGGCAGTGAACATTTTTGAGCCATTTTCAAATGTCATGATACGACCAGAAAGCCAGGCCCCTATTTCATCAACTCGACAACGCGTAGTCAATACGAAACCAGCCGGCGTAGGTTCTTGTCGAGTTTGTAATGTAAACAGATTTGTCACTTGTCACCGACAATTGTCGCGTTGGCGAAATAGACGCTAGAGCTACAAAATGACAGTCTTTTTACCCGAATGCGGCGGAACCCGAAAGGGGGTTATGTGTTTGCCGCGTATGTGTTTATTATTGTTACAATCTTTTAACTGTTTAATTCAAATAAAAAGTCATTTTGACTAGCCCGATTAATTAGAACTTTGTTACCTGTCTATACATTATGTAGGACAGAAAATATTTTTTCAAAAAAAATATTGTTAAAAAACACAATTTTTGACATTCTGTACCTATTTGTATCTAATCTTCAACAATCAGAACTAATCTGTTTGAATTTTTGTTATAAATAATTATAAATAATTTCTCACGAGAATTCAAGTATTATTATATTATACTTTATTCATTAATTATAATTAATTAGCTACTTATAAGTTTTTTACTAACCAGTAAATTGTTTGCGGATCGAAATACTCGTGACCGCGCAAGCAAAATTCCGAATTAGGATTTCTAAATCCGTTGCACTCCACGCCGAACCCCACACTCCCAATTATTTCCATTGAATACTTTGCGTAGAGGTCCGAGAAATTAACCGTTTCCCCGTTCGAATACAGAAGGTCCACATAATTTAATGCCTCGTTTGCAATATGCTCCACTAAAGGATACATAATCTTTAGCTTCCCCGCAGTGAACGAAGGTGATATCTTCGATCGTAGCATTTTCCATTTCTCTCCGTGCTCATTGAAAAGATGACCAGATAAGGGGTCGCCTTGTCCTCCACTGAATATGCCATGAGCTTGAAAATGATCAAAGTCCTTGATCAAAATAAGCTTCGCAATCTCAGGATCGTTGATAGACAGCACCGGACGGTGGAAGGAATACGTGCCCACGTACGGCAAATGTTTATATTTCTCGTAACTGTCGATATACAATTGGAAAAACTGTGATTTCCTCTGTATCACTTCCCTGATGTTGCCAAAGGGAAATGTCGGTTTGGGACCACTGACTCCTTTTTTCTTCCAGTACGTGAACTTATATTGGAACCACAAGTAAAAGCACAGAAAACCAAAAACTAACGAGCTGATCACTTCGGTTGTGAAAATGTGGGATAGGAAAGTCATTTTACAGGTTTTATTTAATTAATCGCGTTAGTTGAAGATTCACTTCATTTTCTCAAAAAAAAAATTGTCGTTATACTTTGAATGCACTAGCGGACTGACCGTCGGACTGTAAAAGAACAATTTTTTTTAAAGGTAAGTGGAGGCACGTTTCGGCCGCAGCGAGAGGTAGCTACTAACTTCCAAGTCAATTCGGCCGCTTACTTACCCTTCCATAAATCCGCGAGCCCGCCCAACTGGCCTGCCAATACGCAGAGGTCGCACAACTCTGGTGCGATGATAAGAAATATTCAAGGCGTTACATAATAAAATTAATAAAAATCGAGTAATTTCGTAATAGTATTTCCGAAACTTTACGGCCAGTTTACGTGTGAGTTTATAATATTTATATGCATGACCGATCGAGAATAATAAAAGTATTCTGTTTTATTCTATTATTTTATTGCGTTTTTCTGAAACACTGAAATGTAGAGATCTTTGCAGACCTTCTCCACACGGTCAAGTTCAATCTAGATTAGTTAGTTGTTGCGCTAAAAAAGAACACCAGTTTTACCTTTATTCATAAAATTATCGACATAAATAATACCAACAATATTAATGAATTAAATGCTCGTCTTCTCAAAGATTGACTGAAGGCAGGAAACGGTAAAGGGGTCTTAATCAGCCTTTGTATAGTTAGGTATCTCATTGTTTGTCTAAATTGTGTTTAAATACTTGTTTCCTTATTTTCGCACTATGTATGTAGTGTAGTGCCTGCTTAGTGTAGGTAAGATAATATTAGCTCCATAATGTGTGTACCTTTTATCCTAAATACATAACAATAAAACATCTACATTGACGATAACACTAAAATTATTAACCATTATAATTAAGATGCTATTTTCAAAACCCGTTTTATGCAAATGCTTGCTAAATTGCGAATTAATCAGCACATTTAAATTATATAACATTTTATGTCATGGTTCTTCGTGTTTTACATACTAGATCTACAAATTTCAAAATTTTAGTGCGTCAATATTTACCTATAGGTTGATATAACTATGTACCTGCTTATTTTAATGCCAACTTAGCCTTTAGTATCCTAAGTATTAACTTATCCTTAGTAGGCATACTAAATTTGACACTAATAAAAAGAGCTTAATATTTCACAAAATTAGTTTCGTAAACTTGCTATATCTTCACCATAGGGTAAACGAAAGAAACAGCCCCATTTACGTCAGGGGAGAAACACGTTATAAAAACGTTTTTGTTCTACCAACCACTTTGCCGGAGTGATTATTGTGTAGGTTATTATTTATAGCCTTCATTTAGGTTTTACTCCCAAAAACCTGTGTGCCTTCTGGCAAAGGGCTCTCCCCATCTCCTCTATTCGTTCTTGCCCATGTCGACTCTGGTCCAGGTTGATTAGGACCAGATTATTATGTAGGTACGGCCTACCAATTTTTTCTAAACCTAAGAGTATATTATTTTTTTCGTGTTGGTGGGGTTTCAGATGGGCTAAGCCGCGAAAGATAGGTAGACAAGAAATGATGAATCCCATTTTTTACCATTGTATTATTTTTACAATTTTGAATAAGTTTTTTTTATGTAACCATAGAAACAAAAGATTCTAATGTTTTAAGAATTTTATTTTGTACTTAATATAACAATCTCCACCACCGCCAATTGTGAATGCCTAGAACATAATAACTACTTCACTTCATAGCGTATTAACTCTACCTTGATAGTTAGGTATTAGTAGGTAAGCATTTATCTGATGTTATAAAAGCTACAATAATGGTACTCGTGAACAACGAACATTCAAATACTCTACGGTTCTTTTTCTTTACAATGTAAATATTTAATTGTCATTTCTCGGTTTTCTTGTACGCGTCATTTCATTAATCTGGACTCTCGGTAGCGTCGCTGTCGGCTTTTATCACCTCTTTCCTGAGCTGCACTAAATGTTGCAAATATTTCTTTGGGGTCCTTTCTTGTGTGATTCCCGCTGAATTCCTGCGATGATTCCCTAAATACGGCTCATATTTGCCCGCAGAGAACTCGAGACCATTACAAGATTCAAATAGTTGTCTTTCGAGTTGATCATAAGCATCGTTTTGAACGTTATATTTCTTATACTGATCTTCAAAGAATTGTTTACTTCGTAAGAAATTGCACTGAGGATTATCAGCCCGCATGCTTTCACTAGAACTGTAGTCTCTATTACTATCCGAGTTTAAGGAGTGGCAAGCTCTGGATTTCTTCTCATCTAGATATTCTTTTTCTAACCCTAAAAATTCTTTATATAGTCTTGACTTAGCTGTCCTATACTTAGAGCTGCTCTTATATACAGGTGGGTAACGATTTTTATCACCACATGTTTTATTATTGTAACCACCACCTCTTTCCCAAATAAATGAATCGGAGTCTATTTTACCCGATGCTACAGACTCGGACGAATTGCCTGCTTGAGAAGATGTATCATCATCGCAATCTTTTTCTGAAGTGGTATCCGATGTATTTTTGTTATTGTCCAATGCACTTGTATCTACTACTTCATTATTTTCAAAATCATAATTTTTCTTAGTATTTACTTCAATACATTTTAATGTTTTATCATCTTTCAAACCATTCGTATCTAAGCTTTTGATTTCAGTTGGGTTTGTAACAGTGTCTTTGAATTTAACTATTCTTTTAGTGGATTCTTTTTCTCGAAGTGGAGATATTGCTATATTATATGGATAAAGATTATCATTGCGACCCAAAATTATGTTCTTGATTTCGTTTTCATTTGCTTTACTCGAACAGTTGACAGACACACGTGGTAGTGTTAAATCATCAGATTCAGGAAAGTCTTCTGTAACAAATTTTGTTAAACCTGTAACACTTTCAACGTCACTTTTCACACTTAAGTGATTCCCGCTACGTATATCTTGATTTTCATCAACTTGAATAACAAATAGTTCTTCGTCTTCTTTTGATGCAGGTTCAATTGCATTGTGATTGTTTAACAGATCAGGGGTCGTACAGACATGAGTAGTGTTATTACTTTTATTTTGAATTCGATAAGCGTTTGTAGCTATTTCAAAATCATCTTCAGAACTTTGTGATTCAGATTCTACATATTTTTGAGATATATTTATATGAATAATAGGAGTAGCTATACATTCGTTGGTTTTCTCGGCGTTGTTAATAGCCACCGGACGTTTTCTTCTAGGTGGTGGTAAAACTCTAGTCTGCGTGTACATATCGGACCTTACGGAGTCTTCAGTCATCATAAATGAACTTTTCAAAACGACTTGTTTGGCTTCAGTTCCCGTTGACTTATCATCTAAGTGCAAGGATCCATATTTTGGTCCAATAGCAATTTCTTTACATCGTGGCGTCATCGGATTAGTTTCTGTGCTGGCGTCCCGATAAACAATACTTAAGGATTTATCCCTAGCAGCGTACGATTCTAAGTCTGTTTGTACATCAATAGCTTGATCTTTAACGCGTATAACTGTTTTTCGTGTTTGAGTGTAAGCTGGAATGCCGATTCTTCTTTTGTTTCTTAACGCTTTTTGGCTTAAATCCATCAATCGCTGCCGTGCGTTCGTACAAATCTTTAACTCGCTCAGTGGTTCCATTATCTTTTTATCCACCATTGATTCCACCTTTGAAACAGCAGCTTCCTCTTTCTTCTTTAGCTTTGAATATAACCTCTCGGTAACAGATGCCACTATTTCAGCTCTCTGATTATCGTAAAGAATGGAAACATGTGGAGTTTTAGGTGTGTCGCCTGTATATATTTGCTCTTGACTTTGACGAGGTGATGGATCGTGCAATGTCTTTTCAATAGGCAAAACTTCTTGTGATCTGTAGTGACGTCTTTTGTGCCTCAGCGGTGCTACGAGTTCTATTTCGCTGCCACTTCTCGTTCTTTCTAATGTTGGTGTTAATAATTTATCTACTTCTCTACTAATTTCATTTGAAATATTTACATTTTCATTTATAGCACTCAGTCCATCTGAACTTGCGAGTGGTGAAGTTACCTCTTCTGTGTTATTATCTCTATCAGCCTTATATTGCAACATTTCTAATAAATTACCTATTTTTACGGCCTTTCTTGCTTTCTCAATTTACGTTACATGATTGAAATTATTCCATTAAGAATCCAATTACGATCTTCATAAATATATCTTGCCAATTTTGGGAACCTGTAATATTACGAAGAGGTCAGTTTAGGATTAATTTACTCTAAAGATTCAGGAAAACTACTCAGGTAAGTAGACCACAACGTCTTTGTACACTTTACAATATTTTATGTATGCTTAATTGCTTACCTTGCCAGCTTAGTTCAATGACTAGGTTGTTGTAGTGAGCCTACAGAGCGGTGCGGGGTTGAACGTCACGTAGGAGATAGACCGGCGGAGGGTGGACGCTCACTGGCCGTAGCAGGCTTGGGACACCACTGTTGGAAATAGAAAGTACATATCGACTCTGCGATCATTATAGTACAATGTACTTGTAATTGTAAGTACTGTTATTTCATTAGTTTATGGTTCCAAAAAAAATGATTGAATCAGGCGTTCCTTTGCGGTGGTCCTCATAAATAAACGAAAAACAGGTGTATTTGTTACTACGCGACCGCATGTGCAAGACAACTGCAATTGTACGATACATAATAAGTAATAATAATATTTACAGGCGAAACCTGCCCTCTGGTTCCACATAAATCATATTTTTTTTCCTGAAGGGCCGGCAACGCATCCGTACCTGACCCTCCTACGTAATGTAGGTGTTGAACCACTGAGCCGTGGTTTTTTCTTAGAAACTTGAATTTGAGGACGAAAAAAACACACAATCCCACTAATTCGATCCGAAACTATGCAAAATAACAATAGGTACAAACAGACATAGAGAACGAAGCAACGTTAATGGTGCCGCTGCAGTTTCAAATAGATTAAAAGCACAGGTTTTTTATATTAGTGGCCAGCAGCGGATGTATATATACCTACATATATTAAAGAGATAACAAGATGAGTAGCTACCTATCTAAGACTAATTTTAAAATAGAATAACGGATGAAATTAGCATAACGTGACGAACAGTCCAATTACTTAATGTTGTTTCGTTTTCACTGTTAAAACTTTGGAAAGTTCATGCCATTAGCGATTAATTTGCAGTATCGTTCTGATAATGAGCGAAGCCATTAGTAAAGGACGTAATAACTAACCTCGGCAAACTTTAGTTAAATACCGCACAAATAACTACGTTAAACAGCTTTGTTTATTATTTGGTAAGGTTTCAACGCACTAACAAATTGGTTGGACTAATATTTTACCACGGCACGAAACAGAAACTTGATCATTTTTCCTTTTTAGATTCTAGAGCCGCCAGACTAAATAGTTACTTTTTATGCCCATTTTCTTGTAACAGGGCGGAACAAACTACGACAATCTATGTAAAGTACACATACCTACTTATCTAGGCAAAAAAGACCAACCACGCTAAGCTAATGAAACGCGAAGCTCAAGAGAAACGCGAAGCTCAAGACCGAACGGGATGGCGCGGCACTATGGATGCCCTCTGCCCCACATGGGGGACATAGGATCACAATGATGACGCTAAGCTAATAAAAGGGGGGAGAGGTGGTGCGGTGAACCCGCAATTCGTTGCGGGGGATCTGAGCCAGCGGATCCAGAAATGGACCTGTAGTGAGGGCAGCGCCTTTGGGCGCCTTTTTGACGGAGGCGAACCTGAGCCAAGTACCTGCAGGGAAAGGTGAGGGCTAGTCTTATTGGACGGGGGCGAAAGCTCACCGTTGGAGCGGTGCGACCTACGGGTTGCGATCGCGGAGCGGAGTGACTTCGGTCGCTGCCGGTCAACACGTAACCCGGCCCGTGGGGTCGGAACGTGGGCCGCTTGCCTTTTTCACGACAGGGGGCAGCGAGGAGTAAACTTCTATAAAAAATCTAGTGGGTCGCACCCGCGGGTGCCTTTGGTACCGCTTTGCTTTCAGTGTAGTACATGAGGTTGTGAGAGCTGATGTGAGAGTCGCGATCGCGGAGCGGCGTGGCTTCGGCCATTGTCGGTCAACACGTAACCCCGGCCCGTAGGGGCTCGTTCAGAAATCATGTGTAGTAAAATCAAGATGTACTACTGCCAACGAGAATAACATGTCTGTCTATGAAAATTTACAGGAGCAAAATTCTAGGTTTTCTCAGGGAAAATCCGTTTTACTCCATCAACGAATACATGGATATTTTAAAAGAAGAGAAAAATATTTTAAGTACCTAATGCATGAATAAAATAATAATAATGTATGAATATTATCGGGGAGACCAAAGCGTCCAGACTCCGGTGGCTTGGACATGTGGAGAGGTTGAGTGAGGATCGAGCCTATTGCTGTTTTTTTAATTAACTAACTTAATTGGAATTGTCTATTTTTTACAATGTATAGTAAGTCGAAAACCATTTCGAGATAAACGCTTTTTAAATATCACCTCTACTGAAAAGGGATAATAACAAAATGCTTTTTTTCACTTACTTTGTACATGAGGATCCCTGTTAGGATGCTGTCTCACGCGCAGATCCTTCTCGCGTTGCCTTGCCCCGTGGCTAGGAGTTGAAAGGATCGTTGAGCCGAGCCAAAAGGAAGTGGATGCGTTTCGTTGCAAATTGGGAAACTAAAGTAGGATACAAAGTATTTGTGAAAATACCGTGAGACACAAACTTATTAAAAAACCCGGCCAAGTGCGAGTCGGACTCGCGCACGAAGGGCTCCTTACCATCAGAGTCTGTCTAACCAAAGCTGAACCTGCAAAAGCGCGGCAATTTCAAAAAATCATGACCGGGTAACACAGGATCACTCACACAGCTGCAATTTTCTAAGAGAAATGTCAATTTGACATACAACATGACACCTCAGTGAGACACACTTAAAGACAAAATGTTGCCAATCAAATAACTAGTGGGTTCAGCTTGAGTTAGACAGGCTCTATCTATAAATATCTATAGACCACTGTAAGCAGAGCCCCGCTCCAAAGCAAAATGTACGCAGTGTGGGGTCGCTTTCTATTGGTCACTAATATATACAGACATTCATACATTATTCTGGTTTTTAGTATTTGTTGTTATAGCGGCAACAGAACTACATCATCTGTGAATATTTCAAGCGTCTACCTGGTGCCGCTATGAATTGACAACATTTCATTTTTATGACACCTGAAAATGTATATATGGTTCGAAAGCATTTTGCCTCCTGATGACTGCAATATGTGTATATAATTTTAGTATCGCTTATTATAAAATATACAAATTAATTAAAAATATGTCCTAATTTTACCAAAACTACCACAGAATAGGTGAAACGCCTTTGGTTTTTTCACGAGAAAAAATAAGCGATCATAATTTTGTATTTTTGACAACTTCAAAGTGCAAGGGGGGCAACTCTGAAATTCTATTTTCGAAGTTCGTTGCATACCTTCTCTCTCACTCTCAAGATAATAACTATGTGTATGAGCGGAACAGCACGAAGCGAACCTCGAAAATCGAATATTTGAAATTAACGTCAGTTTTTTTTTCTATAGAGAAAAGACAAAGGGATAAGTGTGTATTCTGTGATAGTATCGGAGTTACGCCCTTTTAGAATGAGCACAAATTAATAAAATTAGTATAAATTAAATACAAGCCCTAGCGAAAAAATTAAACTGTCAGCATGTTCATCTTTTCAAACAAAATACAGATAACCATTAATATTATAGGCTCAGAAATATGAAATGTTGTCAATTTCGAGCAAAAAACGCAAAGAAACGTTTGTGGTATGGGAGCCCCCCTTAAATATTTTTTTTTAGTATTTGTTGTTATAGCGGCAACAGAAATACATCATCTGTGAAAATTTAAACTGTCTAGCTATCACGGTTCATGAGATACAGCCTGGTGACAGACGGACGGACAGACAGCGGAGCCTCACGAATAGGGTTTCCGTTTTTACCCTTTGGGGTACGGAACCCTAACTAGGGCAATGAACGTCCGCTGACCGCACAACATTCAGGATACATTGTGTAAAGAAAAATATTGAAGGAAAAATATACCTAAAACCCCTAAAACATCAATCTACTTAAACCAGTTTTAAAAACAATAATCACTGAGCAGTTAAAAAAGTCAGACCGCTAATACACCGTTACGTTACACAACCTTAAAAATTTTACCTTTTGCTTTGCAACACATTTATTAAAAACCAATACTGCAGTTTTTTTTTTATAACTCCTTTATTTCAAAGTCATAAAAAAACATAATACTTTTTAAAATTTCATTGGTAAATAAAGCACACAAATCAAGACACTATATATTGGCTTTCTCATAATATGATATATAAACAATAATTTAATAATATTGCTAAAGAATGTAAGGCTTGATGACTAGCTAACAATGATGCTGAGGAGGATGTCATTGATTTCAAATACCTACTTTGCTATTTCGTAAAATCGTATGAATTAAATACTTGCTAGAAAAAGATATCATTAGAAAAATTTGAGACCGCAACAATTTTATGTACCGCAACAGTATTCAATCTCAAATTGTTAAAATTGTTAAAACAGCACCTCATGATTAAAGATAAAATTAAATTAAATTGCTTACCCAAATTTTCGTTTCCGGCAAAAGCTGAGAAAAATTATTAATATGAGCTAGGGCGGGCGGCGCCTAGGGCGGAGAAGTGTTTACTGATCGCGCCACTAGCCGAGGTGTGAAGCCATAGGAAGGCGGGAGGACGGATGGCACAGGGCCATTCTATTCCACACCTATACAGATACCAACAGTACTAGAACTGGTTACAAACAACTGTGTCATAAAATTATTCCGGAAAACTTAGCTGGTAGTTGGTTTAACTCCTGGGTTCTTAACCTGGGGTACCTAATTATAATTACCGCCTCGGGGATAAGATCGGTTTTTCGCAGGGGTAATGAGCTGGGTGGTTGGATGATTTCCTTGCCTTAAGTACGAATAAGCTCATCTGCGAGGGGTAGGTAAAATCCGTGACCCTAGTTAGGTCATAAGGGTAATGGAACTGAAAAGATTAGGCACCACTGGTTTAGCTCGACTGAACGCTTCTGATGATTTTTTTAAGCTGGTGGTGGATTTTATAGGTTTTACTAGCGACCCGCCCCGGCTTCGCACGGTATATTATGCATGTATTGTACATATAAACCTTCCTCTTGATTCACTCTATCTATTAAAAAACCCCGTATCAAAATCCGTTGCGTAGTTTTAAAGATTTAAGCATACAAAGGGAAATAAGGACGTAGGGACATAGGGACAGAGAAAGCGACTTTGTTTTATACTATGTAGTGATTATCAGTGGATCTACCTACAATCTACATCAATTAGGGTATTTTTAAGTAGGTTATTTAGAAAGATTCAATCCCGGTTAAACATTAAATTTTCCAAAAAAATATCTTACTTACATTTTCAATATTTAATATTTAAGACATATTCATTTACTTTACAACAGTCAATTTAAAACCAAAAAATTATCATCTTTAAATTAAGAATGGACACCCATTACTAGTGCGTGACAGCATGAAGTGTCCAACACTTCCCAATACCGGCATTGTTTGCCTACAGGGCGGCTCCATCCCTTACATCATAAACTAGCAGCCCGTCCCGGCTTCGCACGGGGTAGACAATTATTTATTTTTGGAAATTTGGATATAAAACACTTTTTTTCCACAAATATTTTTATTTGATTAAAAAAAAATCCCACAGTTATATTTGTATGTAAGTCTATTTTTCAGACTGCATCGCAAACAACGGCCACGGCGCTATGGCGGTTTTGTTTACTGTTTGAATTTTTTAATTCGTAATATCTTTTGAATGGAAAGTCCAATTTAAATAATTTAAAAACTATTTTATAGGTAGTTAAATGGTCTTGACCATAAAATAATTTATTTGGATAAGGATTAATATAAACACATAAATAGCATGGTTTGAATTTGGTTAGCATTTTCATTAATGTTTAAAATTATGTTGTTGTAGTGACATAACTACAATAGTTGGACATATGCTACCGCGGAGTTTTTTGTAGACATTATGATGTTCTTCAATATTGTTGTACATTATTTTGTTCTATCGCTAATAGTTTCGGCAGCGCATTCGACGAAAGACATTTTAAGACTCATTTTTCTACACCTTCGGTTACATTATTCAAATTTTACCAAGGATCCCTAATTTTTTTCAAAATGAAATGTAGCCTATGTCAAATTGGAAGAATGTAGCATTCTATTGGTGAAAGAATTTTTTAAATCGGCGCAGTACTTTTTGAGCCTATTCATTACAAACATACAAACATACAAAAATAGGTACAAATCTTTCCTCTTTATAATATTAGTGTAGATGTAGATGTAGATAGTGTAGATGTACGCATGTAATTATGAAATAAAGAATTTTGAATTCGAATTTTGAACTGATGCCTAGTTGCCTTAATGCGGCGTTCGATTTTTCCGCCCTGTAGAATTATGGCCAGTATTGTCCCGTAGAAAATGACGACATCTTTTAAATTTCTACTAGCTTTTATAATATACTATACAAATATTTTATTTCCCGTGTTACTCAAAGTTCCAACGACATCTAGCATAATATTTCTCTGACCGTACTTTATCGAACACGTAGCGAATACACGTGTTATTAGCTTACGATACATGTCAGATATTAGTTCAGATAAAGCCGTAATAGGGTAAGGCTACATTGGGCACAAAGGGCAAGTCCTTGACAGTAGGTAAGGTAGGTAGTTTGTTTCTTGGATATTTCATTGTATTCGCCCTCCTTCGCTTCTGTCTGTCTGTTTGCGATAATCTCAAAAACTATTGAATGGATTTTCATGCGGTTTTCGCTGATATAGGACAGATGCCCCATTCTGACCATGGTCTGGTTTTGGCCATTTTAAACTTAAAATTGAGTTTGCTAAGGTATGAACAATTTTACAAATCTATGGTCTTAAAGTAGCCTGAACCGGGGCATAGAATAGATAATAACAGGGTAGAAGGGAATCTCTTTTGACCGCGTCCAAAACGCCGCCATTTATATACCTTCACGTCGTTGCGCCCCTCTGTCGTCCAAGCGTATTGCTAGGGTTGCTTACCGTTAAATATTATACTTAAGTCTAAAGATAATATAAAAGAAAGAAAGAAAGAAAGGAAAAGGTTTATTTGGTGCAATATATATCGCTAAAATATAAGTTTTTATTTACTTTGAAATCATTATTTTATTCTAGTTTAACAAAATATGAAATTTATAAATCATTAGGTACGTACCTACATATTATATTAAGGAAGAAGTTATTACAAGTGCCATACCAAATGAAGCCATTTAATAGTAGATTGTACACCGAGGGGATAAAGCACTGTATTATGTCACGGGCGCGACATTGAATCCTGAGCGCAGCGAAGGACTCCAGATTTAACTCCCGAGCGCAGCGAGGGTGTTATGAGTTAATTTCTGAGCGAAGCGAGGGAATTAAGATTGAGTCCTGAGAGGAGCGAAGAATTTAAGCGCTCCCAAGACAAACAGTTTTATCCCCGAGGAGTATACTCTACTTTTCTCACCTTTTGCGAGACAATAAAAACCAAGGCAACTAGAAAAAGAATTTCATTCAAACAACAGTAAGTAAAACAAAAGTAAAAGTAAAAAAAAAATTGAGACATTGGTCCGGTTGTAATATTTTTATTTGGAATCTTAGCCGTTCTAATGCGCAACAATATTACAGCGTTAGCAAACACTCGCGGCTTTTGTTTTATTTGAAAGTTTCATTCGTTTGAAAATCGAACGTGGCCGCTTGCCGTGGCATGGCCATCTCGATTTTCGGTGCCGTGCGATTTTTACGAAATTAGACTTTAAGAGTATAACAATAAGAACTATGAGAAGTGAGATTCACATTACTAACCGGCGGGTTATAATGAAATTCAGTACAATATTACTACCCGGCTAAAGCCAAGGGCTATAATGAGTTACTTTGAGTAAGGTTTACATGATATATAATTAGCCATTGTCGAGCAGGTGGTGTGAAAAATGATTTAAGTAAGTATTACTTACAGACAAATATAAAATAAAATACATACAGGCTCACGTAAAACTAGTAGTAGTTACTTACCACTCATCATCTTTGGGCAAGCTAAAATAACTTAAGTGTGGCATCGTTTTTGCATTATTCATACACCCAAATACACCACAATAACTTGACACCATTGTAATTATTGTTTCCAAGATGAGTAGCTACGGGACGGAACGCGCAAAAATGCCAAACGCGCATGCGGCGACGCTCGCCGGCCGTGGCAGCCTGACTGAGCCGCTCGTTTAACAAGTACTGTAAATCGTGACCTTGAATCCGGCCGGAGCGGGAGATTCCGTTCTACTATGTTCTTACTTATTCTATGACCGGGGCACCCGCCCTATAGAGTGATTCACGATAAATTTTTTTGAAGGTTTTGTGTAAATTGGTGGAAATATAACGATAATTGTTGGAAGCGTCGTGAAAAATACCTAGATATATAAATACAATTTTTTTAATTCTGCGCGGACGAAGTCGCGGGCAACAGCTAGTAGGTACCTACTAAAAGAGCAGGATGATCTGAGAAACGGACGGTCATCAAAGGAATCATTACTTTTAAGCGCGCCTTTTTTATGCGAAAACGAAGGCAAACGAGCAACGATCAACCTGATGCTAAGTGGACACAATCACCCATGGACACCTGCAACACAAGAGGGTTACAGATGCGTTGCCAGCCTAGAGGGCTAAGAATGCCTAACGTGCCAGTAATTTCACCGGATTTCTGACTCCGGAACACAGCAGCGCAAGCACCGTTGCTTGACGGCAGGATTAGCGAGTAAAGCCTCTGCAAAGCCTCTGGTGTAGTGTTAACTTAAATAAAGGGTGTTAAAGGTTGCGTGCCACCGTGACCTTGCGCCGAGGCGCCTCGGTTTATTACACCATTCTAACTTAATCGAACACAACCGACAATAAAACAATAACTATTAGAGACTGATGCAGATACGATACGGCTGTGAACTTTCTTAATACACAATTCTGATTGTGTTTACTTTTGAAGAAGATTATCTACCTATTGAAGAAAGAAGGCAGAATTATTCCAAGTTTAAAGGTGCGACCAAACAGCCGCGTATACGCAGAGACGTGTCGTATGCGTGACGTTTTCTCACCGTTTCTTCATACATCTTGTTGCGATTCCGTACCGTCACCGTTTATAAAGCGGCGGTGTGGTCGGGCAGTTCTCCTCAGAAAAATTCTCCCCGAACAAATTTTGTGCCTAAAGTTATCTTAGTCCTAGGACTTCATTATGACACTTAAATGATACTTTAAGTTTAATATTAAAGTTTTATATGGGAGGCACTTCATGAAAAACATTATTTAGCTAGATATTTGAGATTAAAACAAAAGAGTAGTGACCTACAATGACGAACTGTATCCACAATGACATTTTCACTAACAGCAATGACGTGGTGTAGGCCCCAATGACGATTGTCTTAAGTCAGTAAGTAAGAAGGTCTTATGTTCATAGTAAGCACTTACCAGTAACTGTCGTTTTTAAATAACCTGAATAAAATGATAATAAAAGTTTATGATTTTGTGATTTGTTTAATAAATAATCAACCGCTATAAAATTTTACAACTGGTCTAGTTATCCTACTAATATTATAAATACGAAAGTTTGTGAAGATGTGACGATGAGATGATGTGACGATGTGACGATGTGAGTGAGTGAGTGTGTATTATGTTTGTTACTTCTTCACGCTAAAACGACTGGACAGATTTGGATAAAATTTGAAACGAAGATAGCTGGTACCCTAGATTAAAACATAGGCTACTTTTTATCCCGGAAAATTGTATAGTTCCTGCGGGATAATGATAAACATATTAATTGCTAATTAAGAAGCTAGTAGGCTTATACATTTCGAATCGTACTGGTCTAGTTATATGATTCGAAATGTATAAGCCTATTCCCACTTGTCTATGTCCCTATTTCTACACTGCGAAATATTTAATAAAAATCCGGGGTTCTCTATTGTTTGCTCGAATTTCATATGAACTAATTTCACATGCCGGAATTTCATTCGCCATAATTTTATGAAGATATATATGCCATAACAGTGTTAGCGAAAAATCAATTCGAATTGGCTATTGACGAAACTAATTCTAAACTTACTGATTGAGGATTGACGATTACTAATCGTTAATTCGAATTGATCGGTCAATCCTCAATCCTCAATCGTCAATTTGGATTGACGATTACTTTGTATGTACCTACCTAATAATGTCCTTTTTAATTAGGCCATTTTTCGAAACTGACCAAATGCGTTCAAAAGCGGTGTCTGAGTTTACCAAAGGATCCGAAACATGTTTCCGACGGCAATATGAAGAATGTCCTTCTAAACATCTTATCGATTACAAAACACGTCCAAAAAAGACCTTTTTACGTCGTAAAAACGTCAAATACCTATGTGGAACATGTTTTGGGCACCTCAGATATTGATTTTGAACTCAATTGGTTGATTTCAAGAAAAGTCACCAAAATGTCCCAAACCCAAAACAGGGGCTTAAATATTGCGTTGGAAACATGTTTCAAAACCTTTGGGCACCTCAGATATTTGAACGCAATCGGTTGGTTTCATTTCAAGAAATACTGACATCAGGAACATGTTTTCGAACCTCTGGGAAACTCAGGTATCGACTTTAAGTCCAGTAAGTAAGTCCCAAAAAAGGACACATTTGAAAAGTAATCTTAGGGAATTAATGGTTAATCTAGATTGAGAATTGATTTAATCCGAGTTGAGGATTGATGCGTTAATTCCAATTGATTCAATAGGATTGACGCGTTAATCAGAATTGAATCAATTCGAATTAATCAATTCGGATTAACGCGTCAATTCGATTGATCAATCCGGATTGATTTAGTTCAGATTGATGCCAACACTGTGCCATAATGATCATTGGTCATATTTTCATTTGCCATAATTTTTAGGTGCTATAACGATACGTTTGCCATACATTTCATTTTTCCTATTATCAAGTGTCCTAAAATCATTTGCCATAAAATTCAAACGCCATAATAATTATTTGCCATAAAAAACCCAGAATTTTGATTCTTGTAATTTTAAGTATTGCGATAATCTATTATCTAAGTACGTTTTACAGATGTTATGTCTAGAAACCAAATATTAATATGAACTGAATGACCCTGAGGCGAAGTTTTGGCGCTTCGCGCCGTGACGCCATTCTAACCTAACCTAACCTGTATATTAATTGACCAGTCGTGTGGCCTGTGATTTGATATTGCGGGGGGCTCCGCCCCCCGAGCCCCCCGAGCCCTTACGGATGCTTCTATTTCTGCTCTGAGGGTCGCAAGAAACCTAACGAACCTACCGTGTTTCGGTAGCAGTAAGTTTCAACAGTCTGTATCTGTTTTTTCCTTAATTATGGCAAATGATTGTTATGGCATGAAATATTAGTGATTTTGAACGTTATGGAAAGTGATATTATGGTATCTAATATTAAGGATGTTGAACATTATGACGTTTGAGTATTATGGCATTCAAAAATTATGGCATGTGATATTAGGGCAAATGAAGGTTATAGCCAGTGACCATTATGGCAAATGAAATTAGTACAAATGAAATTATGGGACATGGAGGGATCCCGTAAGCATCATTATAATGATATGTCATATCGAAACGTCATTGTTGGATACGAATGTCATTGTAGGTTTTGCGGTTTATCATTGGAGGCGAAACGGGTCATTGTCATCCCTCTCAATTTCGCTTACAATGACGCAGCCAACAATGACAAATTCAATGAAACCTCTTGGAACTCGTTTGTTTTTAATGCGAACTAAAAATATTTATTTCGACAGCATCAAACCTAAATTTGCTTAAACATAGTTAAGGACTCACTTAAATATCATGCATTATCATCGACAAATAGTTTAAAATAACAATGACGAAAATATTTACAAAGATGGAAGAACTTTTTTCGGTGTTTGCCTGGCCGTAACGCGGCGTGTGTTGCTCATCCGCGTGCCGTGAGCTGACGGAGGGGCGGGAGACGAACGCTGGGGGCTGTATTTTGGCCGTTTAATGCGTTTCGTTTTTAAGAAAATTCACAAACAATAGCTGCATCCAACAATGACGTATTTTTTTTACACGTTGTTTGAAGTAAATTTTATTGATGTTACATTTAATTTACAAGCGTAATTATTATTTAATACTGAGCATTTTTTATCTGTTTTTTATGTATAAAAATAATATTCAATGGTTTGTTTGTACTCTATGTTTTAATCAACTTCTAAGTCTGGTGACTAGGTTGGCCGCATGTAAAATACGGCTTGTTTTCCACTTTTTTGCCAAATATTTTGATTTATAGAGGATTAAGCTTAAAAATGGTTAGGACACCTTTTGCATTGGTTAATAACGTGCTTAAATAATGATTTTGGTGTACTGAATAATCAGTCAGTTACAACTAATGTCCAGTCATACGAAAAATGAACCTTGTGGAGAACTGCCCGGTCGCACCCGTAAACCTTTTCGACGCCAACGACGCATACCTATATACTCACAAGAGCAAAAATAATGGGTCACTTTTCATAGAAAACGTTGTATGAAAAGCGACCGTTATTTTTGCTCTTGAGTGTATATACCCTACCTAAGTCCAGTATTGAACCAGTTGCATCTCTTCTCGCGCAGATGGTAAAAGCCAATGATATTATATGTTACTATCGAGGGAATGGGTTAAAATCTTAGGAATCGTGTTATAGGTATAGGCGATGCGGCTATCCATCGCTATTTTGATTTCGCTTTCCACCTATACGGCCTTTATGTATTGTTTCTTTTTAGGCTTTGTCTACCCCATAAAGGATAAAGACGTGATTCATGAATGTGAGCGACGGAATTGCATTGCACAATAAAACATAGCGTTGGTAAAATTCTATTGATGATAGCGCCGACTATCAAATAAAATTAGCAAATAAACCATGAAAGCAGTAAAGGCGCTATGTTGAAAGCATTAATTTATTAAAAGGTATACTTATGGGTAAGTTTCGGTTGGATTTCAAATGCAAATAAAAGGTGGCGAAACTTATTTTGTTTTTAACCGTGAAGCGATCGCGTGCGATCGGGACTATTGCTTCTTCACACGAACTGCATAAGTACGTACCTACCTAAATGACATAGAAACAATTGAAACACTTCTTCACTGTCTGGACTTGGTGCAGACGACTCGGTTTTGGGTTTAGTCGATAACGTTGCATATTGAAACCACACTTTCAGTCTATACACGCAATCAACTAAGGTACATACCTACAAATACATACTGGAGGAGATCGCTACTAAGCGATAAGACCGCCTAATGTATACTTTGTTCTTTGTTTCGGTATTGTTTTGTACTGATTTGTGGTGTTCAATAAAGAGTAGGTATCTGTATTGTATTATAGGTATATATAGAACAACGCCGTATGCAACAGGCGGTGGTGGACGCGGAAAAACGGATGCAGGACGAATCCCAGAACATTTTTGAAAACACTTCACTCGCTTTCACGAAACTTTCGAGTGTTGTGCTTTCAAAAAGCTTACGGAGAATGGGGCGGACTCTTGACATGACGTCACGGCTTATGAACTTGAAATCTGAAAGTGGAAAACAGTTTTGCTATCTGATGACTCTGGGTTAAATAATAATAAAATTAAATTAACGTGGTAGTAGGTACCCAGCAAATGAAAACGCGTATTCCCTGTTTTGTTACTCCCCATATCACCACCTGCTGCTCTTCGCCATAGCTTGTTGTACATAATCGCTTTACAAAAAGCATGACAAAATGACCAGGAGATACATACTCAATTCTTATTTTGACTGGGCTTATTAAATAAAAATCCGATAAACATTACACTTAGCTGTATGGTTTTCATTTCCTTTGTCTTTTCCATTAAGAAGCAAGTGTCGACTGTCATAAAACTGTCACTGTCAGTAAAGTCAATTTATGTCGTAGAATTCGTAGAGGTGATCCTTCTGTCTGTCTATAGTCTTGAATAAATTAAGCCACTTTCCTTCCCATTCCATTCACAACACGAACTCAGAAAGCAGACGAAATTCTGAGTTTGCTAATGTCAGTAGTTTTTGTTTCAATTGCGTTATGAGTCTAATTGATTAAGGAATCAAATTCTATGTTGTAGAACAACTACGGTATGTAATACGCTATCGCTGCTTTTTATCACAATTTAGTTAGTAAATATGTTCAGCTTATTATCTTGAAGATGGTTAAGGACCCCACCAGATAATATATCTCGTCTACGCGATATGCCACATTATAATGAGAGCCGAATATTTGTGCTATAAAGAATAAATCAAATTACATTTATTCAAACAAATGGTACATAAACAACTACAGACTATAGTCGCGCTTTCGTTAGTAAAGAGAGTTACAAAATCGACTAATAACATACAAGGGGAGGTGGGTGAGTTAAAGATTCAGTACATCTTAGCATCGGAAGGGTACCTTAAGAATATTATCAGATTGAAATTGAACAATAGTCAGTTGAACACAAAAAGTTATTGTACTTGTAATTCTTATCTTGCATGTTTACTATGTCATTAGCATTTCTTTTGTCATGATCAAGATGAATGATGCCATAAATATATCCAACTACAGTTTGGTGTTTCTGTTCAGTGAAAATGCTTGCCGGCCGCTTGTCCCGGAGTTTTTGGAATGCTCTCCGTGTGGAGACCAGGTTTCTGTCATCGGATCCGGCCAAGCCACTGCCTGAAGTAAAGGATGGTGTCGAGCCTATTCAGGTATATTTAAGTCAATGCTAATGAGTAAAAACATGTGAACTCCATTTTTTTTTTCAATTTTTTATTTATACAGGGTGCCTTTTTTTAAGGGGCTTTAAATGCAGGGTTCGATTCTACTCGTATAACTGAGCAACTTTTGTTTTGGAACTTTTTCCACTAAGTTGAATTTAGATGATTTATTGAGCCTCAAAGTTTAATCGTTGAATCAGTGTATTGGACACGGCGGTATTATCGTTATCTCGTGGTACAAGGGCAGCATTTTCTTGGTACGGGGGCCTTTCAATATTAAATTTTCTATTCCACTTAAAAACTCTTTTTCAAATGTGCCATACAGAGGTTTATCTTCCTTTTCGCCTTTTTTGTACTAAATTAATTTACAACCTCTTAATTTAACAACCTCTTCAGTTACAATTTGATAAAAAAAATATTAAATTTGTCAGTCAAAAATTGTTCCTGTCAAAGGAATTTTATTCAGTTCATCGATTAATATGAAATAAAATGCCGAATCAAGTGTTCACTGCAGCAGAATTGACTGATATGGTGTTGTTGTACGGGGAAACACAAGGAAACGGAGCCCGCGCACTCAGACTTTACCGAGAACGGATTCCCAACCGTAGACATCCACATAACTCTCGTGTAATAGTAAATGTAGTTCAACGGCTAAGAGAGGATCGACCAGGATGGGGCACCCGCTCATTCATCGGTCGCAGTCCGTAACAGATTAAACGAAATTTTTGAAAACCGATGGATTGGAAGATTTGGCCCTCATCGATGGCCCCCGAGATCACCGGATTTGACACCTCTGGATTTTTTTTTATGGGGAGCCATAAAAGATAATGTGTTTGCTACAGAGACTGATACGATAGAAGCTATGAAAGAAAAGATCATCAATAGTTTTCGGAAGATTCGTTTGTCTAGTTTACGCTCTGTTCAAAGATCCATTTTAAGGCGATACGAAACTTGTATAAGACGGCACGGAAGGCATGTTGAAAATTCAATACGGCACAGAGTGGGTGTAAATGAAATGTTTGTGTGTAGTAAAATGTTAGGTTTTCATGATTTTTGTTGTGATAACTCGAAAAAATTAAATATTTTAGATACTAAATAAATTTTTTTTGTCTATTATTTTCATCTTTGCAGCCTTGATTGTACAGTCTCGAGCTTGAATTTGGGACCCACCTAAGGTGCATTCTTCTTAGTAATGATGGTCTTTCCGAATGCGCTGGTAGTTTTAAAAAAGACATGTAAAAGAGCCCTTCGCGGCCTATTTGCAGAATAAACTTTTGAATTTTGAATTTTGTTGAATATTGTGTAGCAAACTTACGCTACCTAGAGCTAATATTTTAACGCAATGTCAATGTCATAATGTTTAACATCGACAAATTTACGTTTCTACGATCTTTTCTTACACGATCATTTCCGATGTTTTCCGATTAATTGTTACTTGGGTAAGAGGTTTTTAGTTATGATAGTCTCCTTTTCAAAGCGGTTGTAAATGGAAAAAAATAGAGCGAGAGGGGCGTGTTGTTTGACAATGTCAATTTCGAATATTGTCAACTGCTCGGCTGTTGTAACGTAACCGTAGCAACGTCAGCTTCCTTCCGAAGACAATGTGATCGGTCATTGGTTAACCGATTTTGTTATAAAATTACCATAGCAACATCAGCCCCATTGGTAGGCAAAGTTCGGCAAAAGTCGGGGTCGCCGAGTTTTCCCGATGTCATCCGTCCTTAACGTCAATTTTCAAAGAAATCGCGATCAGCTATTCGTTAACCATTTTTGTTATAGCGTAACCGTAGCAACGTCACCCTCATTGGTCAGCAGATTTTGGAGTGTTTTCTTTACTTTAGATAATGACGTACCTACGTCATATGAACATAGTGTGTCACATTGTTTCCTATTATTGATTTCAATGGTGCGACGAATGCAATCTACTTACAAATAATAATTGTACTAGTAATTGAACAAACTGTGGGTCTAACTTAGATGGCCTACTTTTAAATCAGTCGAAAGCAACATGTTAAGGATGCTGTGATAGGAAATACTGGGAGTGCTGTGGTTGTTTCTACTTTAGCGGTCACGGATTTCAAGGAATCGAATGAATACAGTGAGATCGGGCGTTACAATTCCTGACAGTGATCATATTGTTTGCAAGCCGTAATAAACGGATATTTTTATTAAAATCTGTGTTGATTTATTTCTGGAAATAATAGAAAAATACTTCGGTATCGTAAACTTTAATTCGAACAATAACAAAATGCATGTAAAAAAATCGTTATCGTTAGTAAATACACTACGAACTTCCACATCCATTTTTACCAACGATAGCAAAAACTTAAGTCATCGCTACGCTATTCTACCATTAAAAGGAGTATTCCTATTCATCATATGAAGAAATACATTACTTTCATTTTAGTTTGTTGCATTTGTTGAATTTGTCGATTCGTTTCTTTGATGTTTAGGTAGTCATTATTTTCATTTATCAAGATTTCACAATAACGCTATTTTAGCCGTGGATTCATCGAAAACGATGGTCATACTTTGGATATTGCTATTAAACTTTTAGGTTCTACTTATTAATTTACTACTTCGACCCTTTGGAAAAAAATCAGAAAAAATACACAAACTGTTGACAAATAAACAATGATAGTGACAGGAACGAAATTGATTTATGGAGTCTACGTCAGTCAGATAATGTCATCGAGACGGTCCGAGCAGCTCCGAATAAATACGATGCAGAATGAGTTAGAGGGAGAATAATAACCTTATCAATGTGCTGTCAGTTTAGTGTTGTATTATGGTTGTTTTACATACATTGAAAATTGCATTTAATTTGTACGAACAAAAAAAAATTAAGATTTGACTTTTTTTTTTAAAGTTGCAGAACAAAAGATGCTCTGTTTTGGGAGTAGAAACGACCCTTGCATTTAAAGCCCCTTGAAAAAAGGCACCCTGTATAGTATCTCATGTCAAAACATGACAAATTCACAAAAGTCATGAAAAATAAAAGAATAAATAATTATTATTTACATACAATAAGATAAATTAAGTGGGACAATGAAATGTCATCATAAAAAACAATTGAAATGTCAATATTAAAAAATAATGATAAACCAAAGGAATATGGATACACAGTAAAAAGAAATGTCACTTAAAAATTTATGGTCTAGTTCATTTTTTTTTTGTAGTAAACTTGCGACTTATGATCTGTACTCTGTCATCTAATAACACGAGCTTCTCCCCCTTTACTAGTATGATTGTGAACTCAACCACTGAAATATCAGATCACTGACTGAGAATGTCATGAAATAAAAATGTTTTCTAAATAAATATGCTCATGTTACATAATCTTGAATATACCTAATAGCTACAGGTTAAAAAGTCAAATTTGACTTATGAATGAGTTGCTTCCAGGCTGCGGCTTTGGACAGCGACATCTGTCTGTTGGTTGATGAGAAGGACAACATGACCGGGACAGCTACAAAGCACGAATGTCATAAAGTGGGCCCGGACGGTAACATCTTACTCCACAGGGCTTTCAGTGTGTTCCTTTTTAACAAAAGAGGTGACATGCTGATGCAGCGGAGATCAAGCCAGAAGGTATCATGTACATGTATACTTATACTTTTAAAATGCAATGCATACAATTTTATTCCACTGCAAACCAAAGGTTATTTAAGTTCAATGAATATCTTCATGATGCTACATGGAACATATTTAATCCTACTAATATTATAAAATGCGAAAGTTTGTGAGTGACGATGTGACGATGTGAGTGTGTATGTTTGTTCCTTCTTCACGCTAAAACGAGTGGACGGATTTGGATAAAATTTGGAACGGAGATAGCTGGTAGCTGGTCCTAGATTGAAATATAGGCTACTTTTATCCCGGAAAATTGCATAGTTCCCGCGGGATAGGGATAAACATGTCAATTGCTAATTTTACGCGGCCGAAGTCGCGGGCAGAAGCTAGTTGCAAATAAAGATTACTTACTTACTTACATGGCCCTTTATAGACCGACCGCTTAACTCAGTCTTCGCCTGCGCGGTTCAGGGGTGCGGGGTGGGACGACAAAGGGGACCGAGAGAGGTGCGGGCGGGTGGTGCGCCTGCCGCCTGCACCTCTCGGCCCCCGCAGTCGACCCACCCCGCGCCCCGCAACCGTGCGGGCGAGGACTGAGTTAAGCGGTTGGTCTATAGCCATTTGGTATTTGTATCAGTTCAATAAAGACAGGAGGATGTGGATATAGGATGATAAATCCAATTTCTCCAAAGTACATATTAATTTACTTTTTAAATCTTTGTTTTTTTTGACATAAATGGAAAGATCGTAAATATATAAGTTTTGTAAGAAAAGTGTTTTAATTTTTTTTTTATTTGTTATAATATAATATATATAATTTTAAAAAACATAAAAAGCGATATTTATGAGGCAATTTTTTAAAAAAATAATTTTAATCAGTACAGTAATAAAATCAATTTAATTTGAAGATATACATAAGGTATTATTTTATTGAACATTGTTTTATTGTTTTATTTTAATCCTAGTTTAATTTGTTTTTTGTAAATATGTATATCTTTGATTATTCTTTGTTTCTGTATTGTTTGGTACTGATTTGTGGTGTACATTATAATTCTATTCATATCTAAAGCTGGTTGATACTGTTTTAAGAAAATAGTTATTGCTTAACAAGTATATTTTTTTCAGGTAACATACCCAGACTACTATTCAAATGCTTGCTGCAGTCATCCGTTGTTAATAAACAATGAGCCTGAAGATATCATAACAGCTGCAAGAAGGAGGTTGAACCATGAACTGGGAATTCCTTTGGAGCAGGTAACTTTAAGAATTCATTTACTGTATGTACATGGTCTATACTTCATTTAATTTATAATGAGAAACCACAATAGCATTATATTGCGTCTGGTCAACTATTTCTTACCTAGCAAATAGTACAGTGCAATAGTTTGGCACAATAGTTATTTGTGTCACAAGGGAGCAAAATGATGTATTTACGGCGACGGCGCTACATTGAATCCAGAATGTAGCGAAGGATTCTACAATAGAATCCTGAGCGTAGCGAGGGATTCTAAAGTAGAAATAAGTGCGTAATGAGGGATTCAAGTGTTAACGCCCAAGATGAAAATAATTTTGCTCTCGAGCGGCTCATACAACTTTTCACACAGAGCATTAAGAAACTAAAAAAATCGATTCTAAATATAATGAAAGCGCTACCAGCATAGAAAATTACGTGGTTTTACAATTGTCAACTTCAAAAAATTGCATTTGCAAAAAAATACTTAGAAAACCCTTGAACAGAAAAGTTGCACTTTGATCCCTCTCCACAGGGAGCAAAGCTTACTTTTCTGAATGAGAGGTGTGAAATAGTTATTTGTGTCACAAGGGAGCAAAATAATGTATTTACGGCGAGGGCGCTACATTGAATCCTGAATCCAGAAATCTAAAGAGAAGAATTCTAAAGTAGAATCCAGAGCGTCATGAGGGATTCAAGTGTTAACGCCTAAGATGAAAATAATTTTGCTCCTGAGTGGCTCATACAACTTTTCACACCGAACATTAGAAAACTTGAAAAAATAGTTCTAAATATAATTAAAGAGCTACCAGCATAGAAAATGGCGTGGTTTTACAATTATAAACTTCAAAAAATTACATTTGCAAAGAAACACTTAGAAAACCCTTGAACAGAAAAGTTGCACTTTGATCCCTCTCGACAGGGAGCAAAGCTTACTTTTCTGAATGAGAGGTGTGAAAATAAGTATTCTTTGCTCCCAGACCAGCACGGAAATAAAAATTCAATACCATCCCATAATCCCCATTGTGTAGATGGATCCTGAGATGTTCACGTTCCTGACACGCGTCCACTACCACGACCCCGGGGACGGCGTGTGGGGCGAGCACGAGATCGACCACGTGCTCGTGCTGCAGGACGACTACAAGATCAAACCCAATTGCGACGAGATATCAGAGTACTGCTACGTGCCTAAGAACGAGTTTAACGCGTAAGTGCTTGACGTTTTCGACTTGCAAATTATATTTCACTAGCTTCTGCTCGCGACTTCGTCCGCGTAGAATCAGGTTGAAGAACAACTGACGTTTATAGTTTTTTTTTTATATTCCGCAAAAAATATTTACGTTACAACTCTACGCAGCTACGACCTTTGACACGTTTATCGCTATCCAGCGGGAACTGCAATTTTCTGGGATAAAAAGTAGCCCTATGTGCTATTCCAGGTTTCTCTATCTATGTGCCGAATTTCATCCAGATTCGTTGGCCCGTTCTGGCGTGATTAGCCGCGTATTCACTGAGCGAGCCGCCTCGCGCGGCAGCTTCGTGAGGCAAATCCTCGGCAGCTAGCTGTCACATTCATACAAGAACTCAAAATGAACACGATGGCGATTGCTAGCGAGTTATACAATAAGCCTACTGGTCGTTGTGCGACTGGGTTAGAAATCGTCGACTAGAACGCGACATACACGATTATTCTGGCACTAAACTGGGCTTTACGAACGCGTACATATTTTCGCGGTTCTCGGGGAAGACATCGGGACTTTTTTGCTAATACGCCGTGGATATATAAGGAAGGCAAAGAAGCCAGTGTATCATCCGATGGTAACATTCACCACTAAGTTCACAAATTATTTCCAATCCAATTTAATGTTTTAAATTCGGATCTTACGCACAATGACACATGTTGAGCACGCGAAATGTCATACACGCGGAATGACAGACACATGTTTAAGGTAAAACAAATATGTTCGCGGCTTAGGGGTGGCCCCAAGGCCACCACCGCCGCACCCTAACCTAAATGGTCCTAAAGCATATTGGATAATTAACGCATGTAAATACCCTTTTGGTTGTGTCATAATGCGTGCGTGTCATTGTGCGTATAATTGTTAAATTCATTCGTTTTTTACAGATTCCTTCCGACATTGGAAGGGCCCATAACGCCGTGGTTCAACATGATCAGGCGACATAGGCTCAAGCTCTGGTGGGACAACCTGCACCGCATCAAGGAACTTGCCGAGCCAGAGAAAATACACAAGTTCATAGAAAAGTAACCTTCAAGCCGGTATCTATTGTTAATTATTTCATTCGTATTATCAGTTCTGCATACCACATATGTAGACAATGCTATTATAATCTTAATTTATGATCTTTTCTTTGTTTTATTATTATTGCAGCTAAGGCCAGCTTCTTTCGTCTTTAAAAAATACTAATAATATTTTTTTGTACGTGACTTTTTGTCTTGTAATAGAAACGTTTTTTTAACGACAACTAGTACAGTCGGGGTAAGAGGTTTGTCCCCGCTGTCGACACACCTCGCCTTGCCCCGAATACAATCATATCGAGCGCGTAATGCAAGCATTCCCTAGCTAAGCTGTACATAGTATATTGCAAAGCGGCCAGCATTATCCAATCAATAGTAATAAATAAATGTTGTTATTAAAAATAAGTATATGAACATGCAAAATGTGAGATCACTAGCTAATTCTAAGTTATTTGCTAGACAATAAATAAAACATTACCACTGAACTAATAATTTGCATAACATCTGATCAAACTATTTATAGTTTTATTTACCGAACTGAAGTAGGTAAGGTAGTCTAAAACTATGTAAAATGGGTGCTCCAAATAAATATTTATTATCATATTGTTTATTTTATTACATCATTCGCATAGTATAGAATAAACTGATAGATTAATTATGCCAAAGAAAGAGTGATATAGTACTCGTATGATAGAGCAACACAGCTCGTATACAGACGAGTCAATTTTTCATTCGTGATCCGAGTCTGAGAGGCCCTGCTGACACTCCTAAATTAAAAGAGTACCGCTTATTTTTCTACACGTTAACAGCTCTAAAGAATTTTGGTCTCGTTTTGGTTATTTCAGCGCTGATCTAATCTAAAGTAGCGTAACGTAACGTAACGTATCCTGTATCTATGATCATTCGTATATGGGTTTGAGTAACTCATCAGAACTGTTCATTTCGGAGGCTGAAGAGGTCAAGTACCTTATTCTTCTGGGTTTGTATGTGGCGCTTACCCATTGTAGGGTGCGTGCTTGACGGATCTTCTTCTTGCGGTACACTTTCTTCTTTGGGTAGTTTAGCTGCTGGGACGGGGTGTCGACAGCAGGGCGAAGCAGGTACGCCTCGCACCTCACTTGGTTGCCGATGTGGAGGCCGTTCCGATAAGCAGTGTGGAGGTAGCGAACGGCTATGCCTTGAAGAATCTAAGAAATATCAATTCGCTTCGGCAATATTTAACTGACTTCAAAAAAAAAGGAGGTTCTCAGTTCGGTTGTATTTTTTTTATACATACAGTCACGAATCATTCCCATAGGGGTAGGCAGAGACTACTTTGTTCCACATGCTACGATTTTGACGTACCTGTTTCGCTTTATCCACATTCATCAATCTCTTCATACATGCCCGTCAATTCCGAGTAGTTTTAAATGTTTTTGAAATCTCAAAAACAGCTAAAACTATCGAACGAAGGGGTTTTGCAAACAAATACCATAGCCACTATGATGAGCGCCATGACTGCATTAAATCGCCACGAAACTGCCATCATTTCAGCTATCAATTTTTCTTCACATCCCGCATTCCATATTGTTAACTGTTTCTGCAAATACAAAACCAACAAAGTTTATTTTTACACACATTCCTCTTAAAGTTCGATTTTAAAAAAATGCGTTATTTATCAGCTCCTATGTTTCTGATAGCGACTGAACCGCTAAAATATTAGGTACCTACAAGCGATGCATGCTTACCTTTGGATCGTACTTATAAATAGTCCCTACGTGCGTTACGCTGTGATGCACGCACGGCCGTAATACGTCCATTGAACAGCAGCTGTATGGGACGTTGTCGCCCACAAACTTATGGTTAGGCCTGCATGACAAAGTAAGAACCAGTCATTGCCCGTGGTCCAACTACAATTTGTCCACCTGGGGCCTTACCATGACGTCCTAATTCCGACTCAGTTCAAGTTTTAGCTGTCACTTTTAGTATGAATCGGACAGCGAGCGAACTTAAACTGAATCGCATTAAGATGTCATGGTAAGGCCCCTGGTATCCGACGAAGCTCTGCCCAAGGGCGGACTTTTTCTGGGTATTTCGCCCTTCGGGAAAATGAAGATACCTAAACTAAGCTAACCTATCTATTTTTGTATTAAAATAATAATCAGTGATTCGAAATAATGGCAGCATTTTTTCCGGGTGGACAAAATTAGGTGGCCCACGGGTCCCTGTAAGAACAAGAACTACTCAAACTGCTACATACTTTACCTATAGTTTAATCAAGCGGTCTCACTTTGCCGTTCACGAAACTTTGTCTTGACATCTTATTTGGCCTAGTAGTGCCTGCGAGTATAGTATTGGGTAATAAAGGTGACCATCTTGAGAGTATCTTTTACCAGCAGATTGAAAATAAAGCATAAACTAACGATTTTAGTAATGTATTGATGTCGCCGCTCGCTCCGGTGGTATACCAGGGTATGTAGAACCACTCCTGGTAGTTGACCCTCCCGCAGCAATGGAACCGGGTTTGCAGACGGTCTATAGCCACCTTTGAGGGCAGGTGGCTGGCATACCGCAGCATTGCTTTTGTTATCCCGCCTTTAATTTTTGCTGGAAATTTAAGCAGAAGTTTGGTACGAGTAGGGGCGTAATTTTGATTTTTTTATTGATAGGGGGCAAACGACCATGAGAGTTTGGTACCTGATTGTGGTATTGGCTCTACACGCCTAGAGTAGTCCTTTTTATTGACAGTACTTGATTAGGTATTACTTTAACTTCGGAGTTCTACACACGTAGGATGAGTATTAAAAAAATAAGTTACCTCTTATAATTGTAGACTGCAGACCAGAATAGAACATGATCGCTAAGAAAATTATAACGATAATTATGAGGGCCCAGATGTAATAAAAGAGACCATTAGTCACGTTGTGTTCTCTTTTAGGCAACCCAGCTTTGAAAAGTTGATATAATCCATACAACTAGAAGAAATAAAATGCTAAATGCTGATCATTCTGTCACTATAAGTAGATATTTATGCGAATAGTGGGCCGGCCTATCGCTATCGCCTCAGCTTTTATGGCGCATCTATAGCGCTCATCCTCATCGCACTCGCCTACCTACTGATTAGAAAGGATAACTAGGTATGCAAGTATGTATTACCTACTTATTTTGTAAACATTCGATACTCTTAATTGAAGCATTGAATTCAAAAGTATGTCCTTTTTAAATGGGAAAAATTGTCATACAAATGTGAGGCTTGAAAAATGAGTAGGTAAGTATTACAACAGGTTATGGGCCTAGGGAGGCACTTACGGCCTTGCCCATCTTATCATGAGGGCTTGCCGTTGTATAAAATGTAATGACTGGATTACAATTATACTACGCGTACTTCTATAATAACCGCTAGCACAGCTCCGCACGTGATAATGACTGGTATAGCGTTGCCATCCGGCCAACACACAAGGTCTAAAAGTGTGCCTTCTTCACTACGTATGGCCTCGGATGTGTTAACAAGCCAAATCAAGTAGAAAATAACTATCGGCATGCATGCCATTAGCAACATCCGAATGTTATTAAAAGATGCCCAAGTTAAGTACGTAGGAGTAATAAGCCTGCTCGACATTTTAGTTCGTATAAAATCAGACCCAAAGAAAAACTACACTTGGCACCTTTAGATGAAAATGACAACAACACAACATTTACAACAACAATACATTCAGAAGTCACATAGAAGTCCATTAGAATACACAAAAAGGTTGTGAATAAAACACGGAGAAACTATTGTAAGGGGCGCGGTTTTACCAACGACTTGAATAGCTTACCATTGTGACAGTGACAGGTTTCCTTGACTTTGACACTTGGACAAAGTATTGAAAATACTATTTTCTTCCTATGACTTGAATATTGTGAGAATATTGTTTGTTTTCAGTTCTTTTCGTTGATTATGAATGAACACATTTCAGTGAAACTATGGGTGATAAAGTTTTGCCTGAAAATTATTTATCCGAAATATAATTACTACGCATTCCTCGTGTTTCTTGCAATAAAGTTTAGACTTTCTTATCACAAAAGAGTCTTAGCTCGAAAGGGCATAGATATGTTCGGATTAAAGGCTGTTCCACCACACGTTAAGCGGAACCTTCTGAAGCCTAATTTAGAAGAAAATCTACTCGTTCTGGAACATAAATGTCTGGTTATATCCAAAGAACAATTTATACAATTAAGTGCTGAAAATCTGTTTTATATTGATAATGGTGTGCTGTGGCTTGCACTAAAATTAACCCCCGATATAAAATCAAAATACAAGCAGAAGCAAAGTTCTGGAAGCAAAGATAGCATACCGCTTAGATACAATTTAGATTTTTTAACATCTGAATTACACAAGAAGTTATGGACGGACAAAAAGTCGAGCAGCCTTGAATATATAAGAATAGTACCTGTAGTTGGGTCGAAACTAGTACAAGATGATGTTGCCATGGCATCGGAGAATGAATTGTATAACATACTCTCATCATTTGATTTATTTAATTGCAAAGAAGTTACTATTTCATTTCATACCATACCATCATTACAATATGCACCAAGCATAGCAGAAAACGCAGAAGTAAGTCTCATCGTGAATGAATTTGACCTATCCAATGATTTTATCAAAGAAGTATTAAGCAACCATTTTGAAATACCAAAATTAGTGAGTTTAAATGATGTATTTAGCATAGAACTTAGCCAAGACATCACAGACAAGTATCATTGTAAGTACTTAGACTTAGTTCAAGCCACTGGGAAACTGTACTTCAAATGTAGGAAACTCAATGGCCGCAGAGACTCTGAAATAAAACAGCAGAATGAAAATATAATCCAGTCATTTTTCATAGTAAGAGGGGTGACACAATTGAATTTAGGTGAAAATATACATGTCACTAAACCAAGAGATGAGTTCTTCAAACCACTGCTGACAAACAAGAATATGCAGGTGCACTTGTGCCCAACCGGGCTTCGGCAGAAATTTGATCAAATCCAAGAAACAATTAGTCCTTTCATTACTGGAGAAATAAGTAAGTTATTGTAATAAGTTCAGAAATACCTAGTTAGGTTTGTAATAACTAAAAAATTTTGTTGTTCTTATTTTCAGTTGATTTGTCTTCATCTTTATCAAGCCCTATAATACCGATGCTGCTCGTCACAGGACCAACCGGTTCTGGCAGACATCAACTCATTAAAATATTAGCAAAATGCAATGGTAAGCACTAACTATGTTCTGGACCTGAGCTTGCACATACAATACAATACAATACAATACAAATACTCTTTATTGAACACCACAAATCAGTAGGCTTATTGTCTAACTCGCTCGCAATCGCCATCGTGTTCATTTTGACAGTTCATTTATGGGCTGAAAATTGGCATCGGAATCAGCTAGCTGTCACATTCATACAAGAACTGTCAAAATGAACACGATGGCGATTGCGAGCGAGTTAGACAATAAGCCTACAGTACAAAACAATACAGAAACAAAGAACAAAGTATACAATAGGCGATCTTATCGCTTAATAGCGCTCTCTACCAGACAACCAATAAGACAGAGAAATAAGTTGGAGACAGTTTAAGTAGATGGCACACGTAATAATTTTGTCTGTTTTGTGATTTGGGGTGACTTCTGTTGAAAATCATCACTGAGGTCGCATTGTTCTGTACTTCTGTACGACAAGCATTCTTCAGAGTGTAATCAATTACAGATGTATGTTAATTTAGGTGATTGGTTTGTATTTTTGACTTAAAACAGCAGCTATGACCATTGGTCACTGCAAAACAGCTGACTGAAGTCATCAATGCTTTGCGGCGTCCTTATGGGCCCTGAGACAAGTTACATTTCCAGGTCTCAATTGCCTGCCTGTTGACTGCAATACCCTGCAGAGTTCTACAGCCAAACAAACAGAAAGTAAAATCAACTCGGCAGTGCAGAAGGCAAAGGCTGCATCCCCTGTCATTGTTTTACTGGACAATTTTGAGGTAACTTAAAGTTGTTTAGATATCGTCTTATAATTGATCTGTTTAATTAATACTTCAGCTGTTGGTTGGGTGAGTTACCCTCTCTTTACAATGTATATTGTAACATACATCCTTAAGATCATCTTTTTGTTTCTTTTTTGTAAGTATTTTTGTTAGTTTTACAAGAACCTAATGAGGTTGAGGATACTTAAATGTTTGACAGAACACACTTGTTTTTATTTTTCAAGTACTGTGTATAAAGACGTGATTTATGCATGTATGTATATGTATGTGTTATACATTATGTTCAAAGTTAATAGCGCCAAAGGAGTGACTTAGCTTTGTATCTAAAATTATGATGAACAACTTTAAGAAGCATTGAATGAAACTGACCCAACTATCCTGCTAAAATATTCCACAACAATTCTACGACACCTTATAATTATCTAATAACTAAATAGTCCTTACAAGGCAAATAGATCATCATGTCAGTGTGAAGTCATGCTTTACTTAGCCTTATTTTTATAGATCCATCTTTTAACTAGAGACCTTTATTATTTAAAAATTACAGGTTTTTGCAGTAGACCCTGAAAACAATGAAGACTGCAGAGTAATGGAACACTTCATGAACACAATCATAGATCTCTTTCAAAATTACACGAAACATCCAATCATATTCATAGCTGTCTCAGAAAAAGTCGATTTGAAGCCAAACATAATGAGAATGTTTTTGGAGAAGTTCCATCTGTCCAGGTTAAATGTTCAACAAAGGTATGAAATGTTGACTTGGTATGCATCGGTCATGCAGTTGAGTATTGATGGACAACAAAACTCGACAAATATTATGTCCAAAGATGAAGAGAGCCTTCCTAAAAATACCAAAGATGTTTTACAAAGGGTTGCGGCTAAAACGGAGACATTTTTGTGCGGTGACATCGACACACTAGTCCATTTTGCGATAAGGGAATCCTATTTAAAGCAACACAACAGCTATTTTCATCTACCCTTTGAGGATCCGGATTTGCGTCTTCTTCAAGAAGAACACTTTAATTGTGCTCTAGGTATAATATGTTTTATTTTCTAAAAGTCAAAAGTCGTAAGATTATTTTGCAAATAGGCCGCCAAGGGCTCTTTTACATGTCTTTTCTTGAATCTACAAACGCATTCGGAAAGACCATCATTGCCAAGAAGAATGCGCCGCAAGAAAGTTGAAAGAAAAGAAAGTAATTTTTTCAAAATAAAATAGATTTACAATAATACTTAAATTCTACTTAACTTACCTATAATTCAATTAATACATTTTATAAAAGGGAATATAATCAAAAATATCATAATAAGTGGATATACGCATCTCTGTTTCTTACGACATTAAGCCAAATGGGCTTCGGGACTGTGTTTCGGATGTTTTGTGTAGCTCTACTAGTTTACTTTGAAAAATCAAATGGCAAGGCGTAGTTTAATTTGAATGACCTCACTCTGCCGTTGCCGGAACTCCGTCTTTATTTTATTTGGTCTAAGGTGACAAGAGATTTTACTCTGCTTACAGAATCGATAAGATCCCTCCAAAGTCACCACTTAGACGCTCCTAAAATACCAAAGGTCCATTGGGAAGATATCGGCGGATTGGACAAGCTGAAAACAGAACTACTAAAGACAATAGAATTTCCAATCAAATACCCTCATCTATTTAAAAATTCTAGTCTCAAACGTTCAGGTAAGTTCTAAAATTGCGAGTTTTTACACTAGATAGTTTTTTAATAGAGTCATTCCCAAACAAGTTCATTTTTTAAAGTGTAATTGTATTTTTTTTTATATATAAATGGATTTAAATTATTTTTTCGAAGAGAGCATTTCAATTTTTTTTTCATTTCTGTTACAAAATGATTAATCTATCCTTGGGATTCCGAGATTACTTTAATTTAAATTTATTTAGAAATACATTAATCTGCCATACTAAAAAATGAGAATTTAGGTGTAAAAGTGCCCGAATCCTATCTCTAGTCATATTCATATGTGACCAAGGTCCTGTTGCAAAACTCTACTTTATTTCTAGGCATTTTACTGTACGGCCCACCGGGTTGCGGCAAGACGTTGGTCGCCAAGGCGGTCAGTACCGAACTGAATGTCAGCTTTATGAGCGTGAAAGGACCTGAACTGCTGAACATGTACATTGGACAGTCAGAGGAGAATGTCAGAAAAGGTAACTGCTGTTTTAATTCTGTTAAGTTCATCATCATCATCATCAGCCCGAAGACGTCCACTGTTGAACAAAGGCCTCCCCTTAGCACACCATAATGAACGACAACTCGCCACCTGCATTCACCGGTTTCCCGCAACTTTTACGATGTCGTCAGTCCACCTAGTGGGAGGCCTGCCAACACTGCGTCTTCCGATTCGCAGTCGCCACTCGAGAATTTTTCTCCCCCAACGGTTGTCTTCTCTTTTTGTTTTTATTTCGTTTACTTGAAGAGAGAAGTGACTTGATCTCTGTCGAAATTAGAGAATGCCTATTTATCATTTTCGTTTGTTATTAGTTTTCTAAACACTGACAGACACATCAAAATAATAAAGACTTTCATCGACGAAAAAATCTATGACCTCCATTTGTTTTATAGTATTCGAATCAGCGCGCGCGTCGTCCCCGTGCATAGTGTTCTTGGACGAGTTGGACGCCCTGGCGCCGCGGCGGGGCGCCGCCGGCGACTCGGGCGGCGCCAGCGACCGCGTGGTCAGCCAGCTGCTGGCCGAGCTGGACGGCGTCACCAGCGGGGAAGGTATGCACGGACTGGCGTTGCTGACCAGTTAATCGCGCCGGAACATTTCACGAGAGCGCGCGAGATAAGACTACCTGTCTTTTTCTTACTGATCGTTCTAGAAAGAGATAGATAGTCTATCTCGTCGTGCTAGCCGTGCAGTTCAATGGTGTCTTAAACCATCACAAAACAAGACGCACAGCATGACTGTAACATTGACTACAAAAATCCTATCAACGGAAGTGCCGCCACCAATGTTTAAATCATCTGTCATAGTTGTAGAGGCCTAGACGATGATGATGAGTGAAAACGAGAAAAGAAAGAAAGAAAGAAAAAGTTTATTATGACAATCACAGTAATTAAAAAACAAAAACATATTAACAGCTACATAAAATTGACATAAAATGACCCCAGACGAGCGAGTGGGTCACCTCAATAGGTAAGTACCACCACTGAGTCCTAGAGAGTTAAGACGGAATGCCTCATGTAAATGTTTCACTGGTTATCTCACTCTCTACGTCAGACAAAATAGCACAAGCACTGCTGCTTGATGACTGGATTAGCGAGTAAGTTGTAGCGGTTTAGATATTCTGCTTAAAGTACTACCATTCATGAAACCTGTGACCGACAGTCCCGGGGAAAGATAGAATATTTATCTCAGAAAATAGTGTAGTTCCCGCGTGATAAGCGAATTCTACGCAGACGGAGTCGCGTCGCGGGCAACAGCTGGCCCCTTATACATATACCCCCTTATTCATAAACGCTCAAGCTTCTGCTAACTTAGCAATCGTTTGTCCTTATCTGTCACTTTGACATTTACCTTTCACAGATAAGGACAAACGATTGCTAAGTTAGCAGGCCTATAGAGCGTTTATCAATATGGGGTAAATCTGCATTGGTACATAGCATCATATGCATCATAGCAGCAATAATGTTGCAGACGCCGAGTCGAGCAGCCTCGTGTTCATAATGGGCGCGACCAACCGGCCCGACCTGTTGGAGCAGTCGCTGCTGCGGCCCGGCCGCCTCGACAAGCTCGTCTATGTCGGCCCTTACTGCGGCGTCGAGGAGAAGACCAGGGTGCTCAAAGCGCTCTGTAGGAGGTAAATGTATGCTAAGTCAGGGGTGGCCAACCGGTCACGAATAATGGTCCAGTCGATCGTGACAAGGCAGAATATAATGAATGGTCCGAGTGAATGAAGTGTCCAGTGTTCATTGTGAAATTTTGAGAGCAAGCTTGATGATTGTTTTTTTTAGAGTGAGTTTTTGAATAACTAAAAATTCAACAGGCAGACAGACGGACTATGAAGTGATCTACGGGTTACTTTTTTTCTAGGCACGCAACTCTAAAAATGTAATATTTCAGCCATTTCGAAAAAAAAAACTCTTTAGTCTACAGCTCACAGAGCCACTAGTTACTTATTAGTGTAGCAATTTGATAAAAACAGTATGAAGACGGGAATAGTCATGTTTTTTTTTTATTTCATTCATAAAAGCACATTTATGTAACAAACAATAGTTAATTAAACAATAGTTAAAATAGTTTTCAAATTACTTTAAATAACCGAGATATAAGCTGTCAAAGATTTGTCTCAATCTCTTTTTAGAGAAACAGAATTTTAATAAGGTGTTTATATGGGCCTAGTGTTTTTTGACTTCATTTGTCATATCGGATCTCTTTCTAATCGCTGTCTAATCAGTAATTTATTATATTTTCCGTATTTCTTGCATATTCCCTATTCATTCTAAATTTTGTAATTACTTATCCACACATTTGTGTCCATTGCACTAGAAGTCACATTCGCTATACTTCATTTAATTTAGAATGAGAAACCACAATAACATTATACCAACTATTACTTACCTAGCAAATACAGTGCAATAGTTTGGCAGCCGCAAAATAAAATTATTTTAATATCACTTTATTTGCGTGTCGTCAATTGTTGCTCTAGTACAAATTGTAAAGAGATTACAGTTCACGACCCGCAATATAATGTTGTTGTGGTTTCTCATTCTAAATTAAATGAAGTATAGGGAAACCGGTGTCGCTAAACTCACATCAACAGTTTGCCATTGCTCAACAGATCTCGTTTAAATAACTGCGTTTTAAAATGAACTCTGCTGAATGGTATTTAGGTTTACGTGATTGAAATCTAACCGATGACAGCGGAACACTCGAGAAAATCCGATTCTGACAGAATCATCCTGCTCCTCGAACCCTCAAATTCAATTTGACGTAAACATGCAGTTTGAGGCATAATGGTGGCACGTGTCTCGTTCACAAGCCACTTCTAGATTTCTCTTTGTTCTGTGTCCATTGATGTTGTTTTGACGACCGGATAGCCTAGTGGTTAGCGACCCTGACTATGGAGCTAGAGGTCCCGGGTTCGAATCCCGGTAGGGGCAGGCATTTGTATGATGAATACGGATGTTAGTGCCCGAGTCATGGATGTTGTATGTATTTAAGTTGGTATGTATTTATCTACATTATACATTTAAGTATGTTTATCCGTTGCCTGGTACCCATAGCACAAGCTCTGCTTAGTTTGGGACTGGGTCAATTGGTGTAATTTGTCCCATGATATTTATTTATTTATTTATTGATCAGCTACAATCTGCGTGATGAGGTTAGCCTGCCGGACGTGGCGGCGGCGCTGCCGCACGCCTGCACCGGCGCCGACTTGCTGCACGTGGTGTCCACCGCGCGCGCCGCCGCCGTAAGGGGCCTGGTGCACAAACTCAACAACGGTGAGGCCCTATTACACTATCCTGTCGTCCACTCAAAGGTTAACTGGATGAGATCCCTTAAAGGGATAAGTCCACCTTTGTGCATGTATCTCAGTGTTTGTCAATTGTATTAGTCTTGTTTATTCTGCACAATAGAGTTTACACGCATACATAAATTTTTAGGGGCCCTAACCTAGTGGTAAAAAAATCGTGCTAAATTTGAAAAACGAGTAGCTTAATAGATCTCATTAATCATGTGGACTAGTCAAAAATTTGATTAGAGCCGTAGTTTTGAAGATACATATAATAGTACATTACAGACCTAGGGCGGTGAATTCGTAATTGTCCCAGATCGCAGGTGTTTGTGGCCCGAACCGAAGGTGAGGGGCATAAATATGCGATCTGGGGCTTTACGAATTACCGCCCGTGGTTTGTATAAAGTTTTACGTCTTGCCTCGGCCAGGAAGTGAGATTTTCTGTCCGCGAAGCGGGCGTAAAATCCCAATTACGGCCAAGGGTGACGTAAACAAATTTATACCACTTTTGAGTGATGTGTTTTCAAAAATCGGATCTTAGATCGCCCTAACCCTAATGCTTTGTTTTTACTTTGTCGACAGGTTTGGTGAAAGAGAGCGAGCTAAGTCCGGACTCGATAGTGCTGGGGGTGTCAGAGCTATGGGAGGGCGTAGAGACTTTCCGGCCGTCCGTGACTGACGATGAACTAGAGTATTATGAGTCCTTACAGTCGCTAATGTGAACCATGCCATCCAGTGGCGTAACTATAGGGTGGCAGGGCTGGCAAAATGCCACGGGCCCCCAGCTCTACGGGGTCCCGAACTGGCTTGGTCTTGAGCACAGAAGGGAAGATGATGCACTTCTTTATAGTGAGGAAGGACCCCATCTGATGAACTTGCCGCGGGCCCCTGACGTTATAGTTACGTCACTGCATGACGGCAATGTCGTGGATACAATTATCAGTAACATCGAGTGTTTACGAAGGCAGCTCCAAATTTAATGTTGTCTGGGAGAGTCTATGATATTTATGTAATTTAAATGTTTAGTTGTTGTTTGCTGCATGACTGTGTTGGCAAAATATTTATATCAAATTGTAGAGCGATGACCATCACGCTAGGTGTTAGATCAAGTTGAGTTGCAATATAAAAATAATTTATCTACCTCGTTGCGAGAAAATTGGTGTACAATGAGCATAGGTCACGCTTGCTAGCTCTGCTGACGCCTGACTAGGTGCTACGTTTGTCTCCATACAATCTCGTGGTGATAAATGTGGTCTATTATTTTATCTGTAAAGTATATGAACCTGAAGGTGGAATAACTATGGTACCTAAAATAATGTGTAAATAAATTAAATTTGTTGGGTATGTTGTTGTTTTATTTGTTCCAAGTTTAGGAAATAAATCCCTGCTGAATGCTGTGCACCAAAGCAAAATTGATACACAACAAAATTTCAAAATGGTAATCGTTTATTTTTTTTGTTATGGCATGGTATGAGCCTTAGCATTTTGTTTGGACTTTTATTTTCGTATTAAAGGGATAAAATATAAAATATCTCGTTTAATGAGAAAATAAAAGTCCATCACAATCAATTATCGCATTAGACAAAAATACACTAAATCAAAGTGCACATTTGAAACATTCATTCAATTTTCGTGAAATAATCGTAAAAAAATGTGCTCTATACGAACTTCAAATTGGTGACTTCAGAAGACAAAAAAAAAACTGATAGTATGCGCCGAGCCTAAACGAATGATGATAAAGACATTTATTAATATTCAATCTTGTAGTAATTATTCCTGCAGTCATTACATTTTTTAAATATAGGTAGTAATTTTAAATAAGTAAGCTGAATTCTAGCCCGAGATTCTTGTATTTCTCATAGTAAGTGAATAAACACGTAAAAATCGGTTTTTACATTTGTCCACCACTACAGATACTGTAGCAACACCGAGCGACGTCCATCTTTCTTTCCGGTTTCCAAGATGGTGAGTATTTAGTGCAGGACTTGAAAAAATTCGGAATAAAACATTTTAAAATGATAAACTCAATAGAAAACTATCCCTTAAAGTGAATTTTAATTGCAGTGTTGATTTCTTTTAAAGTTATTTAATATCCGTGAAAAAATAAGTGTTCACACATTAACCTCGTGGCGATGTCGCTTGTCAACAATATTTTTGTGATTTTAGCCGCCCAAGAAGGACGCGAAATCCTCGGCGAAGCAGCCGCAGAAGACACAGAAAAAGAAGGAGGGGTCAGGTGGCGGCAAAGCCAAGAAGAAGGTAAGCAAGTTGTCAATTTAATTAAGTGAGGTTATGTCCATGTCATTTCAGTGAGTTCTGCTCGTTTACTTTGTCACCATTACTTGTGAGGAAAAAAAGTTATTAAAACTTGATATACCATATGATTACATACTTTATCTTGAATTTCAGTGAGAGTAAATACTGATATATTGAGGCTGATGGTATAAATTGTCTTTCAGCCTAGGCTTCTGTAGTTTTTGCACTTCACTTACGCCATTGTTTTTTATCTTGCAGAAGTGGTCCAAAGGAAAAGTCCGTGACAAGTTGAACAACCAAGTCCTGTTCGACAAGGCCACCTATGACAAGCTATACAAGGAAGTTCCCCAGTACAAGCTGATCACACCTGCTGTGGTCTCCGAAAGGCTAAAGGTCCGAGGCTCCCTCGCGAGACGAGCTCTCGTTGAACTTAGGGAAAAAGGTAAGATACTGTTTTGTGGTGTTTTTAAGTTACTAATAAACATGAGCTAAGGTTATGTCAAGACCACCATGTTATTTTTAATATGATAGGTACTGTTTTACAGATTTTTGGGTTATTGATTTATTACATCCAACCTTTTGAGTTTGAATAGCATTGCCTGTCTGAGTAATGAACTGGCATATTCAAATTCGTGTAATTATATTCTTGATTAGGCAAAGAGTGATATCTCTCCCACATAGTATATACTGTATTATATACCATAGTTAAACTAATATTTAAGTCCAAATCGCCTACAAAACCATTATAACAAATCCTGAAAGTATGATTTCATGGTCTTCATTAACAACACATTTTATTAACCCGTCGTATGCTAAAGACACGGATCTGTGTTCAATTTATCGTTTTGTATTTTTTAATAAATCAGCAGAATTTGATTGTATTAAAACAGATGAGGCTAGACTGCAATACTTTTTTGAGCTGCCGCTTATGAGGGCTTAACTTACCCGACGCAACAAGACAATTAACCGGGTTATGGGCAGAATAGTTCCCACACAGTCAGCTTATCAAGGCAATAGGATAGTGTTATTCTAATTCTGGTCATTATTACAAAAATGCATAAATATTTAGCTAAGTGTGTGATTACATTACCTTTCAAACACTTAAAATATACAAAATATCAAAAAATTGTCTGACCTATCGGATTTTATTGTGCTGAAATTACGTAGAATGTTTGGATTTTGTTACAAATCACTGAAACTACTAGTCACGTGGATTCAAACAGCTGCCAAAGATACATTATTGGATTTAGATGTATGTTGTGAATGAAGGACATGAAATCATATTTTCTAGGATTGATATAACAATAATACAGGGTGTATCAGATACCCCCTAACAATAATCCACTGGGGTATATAAACATAGCTATAGAAGCTAAAAAAAATATTTTGAAAAAAATTGGAGTAAATTTTTTAGATTGTAATGATGATCATTTTTTCTGGATAACCCATGACAGTTACAAACTGATATATTGAGTCTGATTTTCGAAATCTGCTGACAATGTTACCAGTTTTTTTATAACACATGGCTAATAGAAAATTTGTTTTTTCCAGGTCTAATCAAGCAGGTCGTCCAACACCACGGACAGGTGATCTACACTCGCGCGACGAAGGGTGACGATCCCGTTGCTTAGGATTATGGATAAGTTTACAAAATAAAAAAAAACACAAATTTACTTGTTTCAATTTTTATTCCCTTTACTTTTACACTCACTTGCTAAAAATAACAAAATTCTTCAAATACAAACATGTAGTTAAACATTAACTCTAAAAGTTAACAGCTTTTTATTATCTTGAAGATAGTTTGTGTCTGTCGTCGAGATCGACTACGGCGAATCTTGCAGAAGGGTACAATTCTCGTACATGGTCCTTGAAGTTCAAAGCGTGGTCTTCACTGGCTGTTTCTACTACGACGTTAGCCTTAAAATATATAATTTTAGTTAGGTTATTATTATAAAAAGTAAATATGCATAGATTAAAGTAATAATCTTGCTATTGCTACTCTATACCAACAAGACTACTAGAAACAAATGAAGACTTAGTTGATTCAATCTTGGCCACTATTCTAAGATCAGAATTATACACACTCTTACCAAATGAAAAGTCGACACGGAGTACTGCGAACGGCGAAATGAGGCCGGTTAGTAGAGTAGCACGGACACAAGTCGCAATCGCAAGTAGTTTGTCTATAAAGTCATGACATTAAAAAGTGGTAATACAGTAGTGTCGTCCCTTTCTAATCTTATAAGTATAAGAAAACGGGACGACACTACAGTATTGCCACTTTTTAATGTCACGACTTTATGGACCCGTGGTCGTCAAATTGCGGCCCGCGGTAAAGTAAATTGCTTCAATAGTTAGTAGCGCCTTCACATACTCTGCAGCCCGGCCCTGGAACTCACTCTGTCATATGTGGCCCTTGGCCAGTAAAGTGTGACGACCGCTGTTATAGACAAACTAGCACGGACATAGGCCGCGAATTGGGCAAGACATAAATCGGGCTCATTTTACCATTCGCAGAACTCCGTCTCGTCTTTATTTTGATCTGCGACTCACCCACACAGTTCCAACATCACTGTGCACCCACATCTGTTCAGTAACGATGCTCTTCAATAGCGCATTTTCCTCGGAGATGGCTTTGGACAGATTTTGCAAGCCGTTCCGCTGGTCAGGTACTGGTACCGCGAAGCGGATCAACCTCCCGCACGCGCCCAATCCGCGCTGGATAGAGCGCGCCAAGCGTCCAGAGTCGATATTGCCTCCGTTTATCACACAGACCGCACTGAAATAATGCATTATTACTTATAGTATGAATCTTCCCTGAATTTTTCGCTTCGAGCCCTAATCTTTTAAACAAAGGCCATTGTCTCTATTATCGCAAAGCCGCAAGCTACCGAGTTAGCACGTGCCACTACAACATTCATATTGGTAGGTTCAAATTTAATGTCACTGATATTCTAGATATTTTTAATTTCTCCTCGACGGAAGTACTATCGGCGGTGGAAGTGTGAATTGCTTGGATAGTAACTGTTAAAGCCATAGAAGTAGGTACCGTTTCCCTCTGAGCTCCGGCACCAGTCCTTGCATGACGGCGGCGACGGCGCACACGCCCGCGCCGTCCGCGACCAGCCGCTCACGCTCCAGCACGCTTATGAGCGCTTGCGCAATGAACGGCTCGTCCACCACCAACTAAAAGTTCAAAGGCGTGACCGTAAAGTGCGGAGGAATATGATGATAATAATAATAATAATATAGCCCTTTCATTCCGAATTCGCTACAATTTCAGTACATGATATAGTTTTTTTTTTATAAATTATTGCGTAATTCGGCGTGCCTCATGGCATAGGCCTCCTCCATTTATTGGAGGGGTTTGGGCTTTAGTTCCCACGCGGGCCCAGTGCGGATTGGGAACTTCACACACACCATTGAATAGCTGCGCAGATGTGTGCAAGTTTCCTCACGATGTTTGCCTTCACCGAAAAAGTCATGGCAAATTTCATAAAAAAACTGAGGTGCGAGCCCGGTATTCGAACCCACGACCCTCTGCTTGAGAGGCCACAGGGCTACCACGGTTTTTCCGAGGAATAATGATGTGTAGTTGGAAAAAATGTCCACAGATGGCGCTTACGAGGAAAAATGCTGCACTTACCATCCTATCGAGTCTACTCTTGACGGTGGCGAATGCATTCGTTCCGACTATATGACAGTTCAGCGCATCGGCCATATTGGGGACCACGGGCACGGTTACCGGTTTCCCGGCCTGGAGTGCCTTCATCATCTTTGGGACTGTAGCACATTCAACTCCCTAAGCACAGAATAAAGTTGGTAAGTTAGGTAATCGCCAAGTAGATTTATTTTATTTTCTCCAAATCTCTAAGGTCCGACCACACCGGTGAATAAAAGACGTTGACGGTGCGTATACGCAACAAAATGTACGAAGAAACGGTGAGAAAATGTGACGCCTACGACTCGTCACTCCGTTCCGTATACGTGGCGGTCTGATCGGACCTTTAGTACTTAATTATTTTGAAATATCGTACAGGTTGCCTGGAAAAATATCGCTCCAAAGCACTCTAAAGCGACAATGTCGCCTTTTGCTTAACATATAAATTTTATGCTCGTCTACATTTTTTCTGTGTTGTTAATGACATCATCATCATCAGCCTATGTTCGTCCACTGCTGGACATAAGCCTCTCCCATGGCACGCCACTGAGCACGATCCTCGGCCACTCTCAATGACATGACATGGAGTAGTTTATTTTTGGATTATTAAGTTTACCCTTAGCCATACCATAAAATTTTGTCACCCTTTGATGTCTTATCTCAACACACAAATTGCCTAGCAGTTCAGCTAGCCGATAATAGATGGCGCTAGATTCGTTACAATTTCAATCGAGCCATACGTAAACAAGACACGAGCACTTGAGCTTCTTGCACGCGACGAGCACGCCAGCGAGCAGGCCGCCGCTCGCCACCGGCACGATCACCGCGTCTAGTTCCGGCAGCTGCGTCACTATCTCCACGCCTACTGTGCCAAGGCCCGCCATCACCGCTGGGTCGTCGGAGCTACCAAACCAAACAATAACATACTGTAGACATTCAATATGTGCACTACTTTAGTCGTAACTATCAGATTCTTGGCTTACAATACTTGTTTCGTTTGTTTTTCTTTTCATATTTTCTCTGTTTGCGACAATGGACGCAGGGGACGCTATTATGTGGTCTGAACAATGCGCGACCGGGGGCGCAGCAGTAAAACCGAACTTAGAAAAATTTCAGTGTTATACAAAAGCTTCTTGACACAAATGTGATGTCAATATATAAACATAAGTATAATAAGCATCGCAGGTCGAAAACCAACGACCTATGTAATATGTCCATTACTTCAATGAAAAAGCAACCTTCGTTCGATTGAGCTTAGGTTCAAGTTCAACTTAAAGCGTCGCAATAAAGAAGTCTGGCGCGGGTGACGTCTCTTTGTATTTGATGTGGCGGCGAAAAGCTTAAGTGAAGGATTATACCTAATATCAAAACTCCCAAGAGACCACAGGGAAGCGACTATCCCTGCATTTCTGAGATACCCAACTTGTTCAGTCAAAGTTTCAAGGGATTTTTTCACATGTTGACTAACTTCATCATGTACTGCTTCTTCTCCTGAGACAGCTTTCTCGCGTAGACGGTGGCGTCCTCAACCGTCTCCCCGTAAAGCACGACGTGGGCGCCGAGCTCTGAGCAGCGCTGCGCCTGCGCCGGCGACGTGTGCTCCGGAAGGACCACAGTTACCTACACGCAAGAACAACGGGGTAAAGGACATGTGGGGAGAGGCCACGAGATCGATCTCCTTCCAGGCAAATGTTGAAGGCAGAGTTGGAAGTATAAATACAATCCACGTTAATAAGCTTCTATAGAACACGGATGACGTCACGGGCGTTAGCTACTCGTGATCTGCAGCAGTTACGCAGATGACGACTAGGTGAAGGAAAGTCTCAGTCAATGGCGTAACTACAGGGTGGCAGGGCTGGCAAAATGCCAAGGGCCCCCAGCTCTACGGGGCCCCGAACTGGTTTGGCCTTGAGAACAGAAGGGAAGATGATGCACTTCTTTATAGTGAGAAAGGGCCCCATCTGATGAATTTGCCGCGGGCCCCTGACGTATTGTAGTTACGCTAATCACTGTTTTGTATGATTAAGGAGTAACTCCTGATTTAATAAAATATGCTTAGGGATGCCGAATATAGAATACTGTCATATTCCTAAGGTTTACCGGGATACCCAGCGCTCCGCCGTGGTAAGCAACTGCCAGCGCCATGTTGCCGCAGGAAGGCACAATGATCCCGCGCTGGGTCACGTCCTCTGTCGCCGAGAACAACGCGTTGCGGGCCCCACGCTCGGCACAACTGTCATGTGTTTGCATATCAGGGCGCTATTTTATAAAACTACAAATTATAATTTACAAGCGGAAGTCTCTATCTAACACATAGGGCCAAAAAGAGACTTCCGTTTGTAAATTGTAACTTGTAGCTTTATAAAATTGGGCCCAGTTGGTTTCTTTATAAAACATACATACATACCGTCACGCCTCTTTCCCACAGGGGTAGGCAGAGAGTACTTTGTTCCACGTGCTACGATCCTGAGCCTGACATACCTCTTTCGCTTCATCCCACATTCATCAATCTCTTCATACATGCTCGCAGGGCCGGATTTAAGGGAGGGCAACCGGGGCTACAGCCCCGGGGCCTCCACAAAAGAGGGGCCCCCACAGTAGACTTAAAAAAAAACAAATTCAGACTAGTAAACACTATTAAACAAGTCGGACAGGAAAATAATTTGGGGCCAGGGGCCTCCACTCCTTTGTTTCCCAGAGGCCTCCAGACCTCTATATCCGGCACTGCATGCTCGTCGGTTTCGGGTACTCTTGACCTGACCTTTTTCCAAAATATTCCCAATTTGATCACGGAACGAAAAACTCTCAAACTTCATAAAAAATGTTAAGTATTTCTTATTCTTTATAAATATGTAGCTACTATACTCATGAGCATTTTTGCTCATTTTACTTCCTATGGGAAGTGACGCGTTATTTTAGCTCGTCTGTGTAGTTGCAGTTTGATGCGATGAACCAGTGGTGATGAATAGTATGTTATGTGCAGTTTAAGCAGGGGATTCATCCATGCCGGTCTGGGAGCAAAGAAAAACATAGAATGTACCAGTTGCTTCTCTTCCCGCGCAGATGGTAAAAGCCCATTGACAGAATGGGCAAAAATCATAGGAATCATGTTATAGACGATGCGGCTAGCAACCCATCAAAAACCGGGATGGCATTCTAAGAGCTCACGGAATGTAGGGTGTGAAATATTTTCATTTTGCTTACCTTCCAGTATATTGCAGATTTTCGCATTTGAAGTAAATATTGTAATCCATGTGTTTACTTAATTTTGCTTCCTGTAAATAGCATCGTGTAAAGTTTATTAGATGTACCTACTGTAATGCTATATCAAGTGGCTCCAAATGGTTCGTGTAATATTAGGTACACACGGTGCTGCTCGCCAGTTCCGTTAACTTGATTGAACTTTGGCTTGACATGCTGCCGCATGTCTAGATACACATCCTTATTATGCTATATCTCAATCTTATTAGATAGCTGTGCTGCCTGTGTTGATGTAGGTCTGTACCTATCCCATTTATTTATTTTTTACTTACACTTATTGGAGTGTGTATAACGCCCCCTTCTATTTTGTCGGCCGCGTGTTTAATTTCATTGAACGTCAAGACGTGTGGTGCCTCTTCCTGTAGCTCGTACTCATCCTACAAATAATTACGTAACGTATGATACAATCACGAAAAAACTGAATTTAAAAAAATACTGGCAGAATGCCGCAGAGAATATAACCACTACGTGGGATGCCGTATGGCAATGCTGGGAGCCTATTCTCTACTCTACTAGAAATTCGTATCATAGCGCTCCTCTTACGCTCCCGTTAAACTATTATATAGGGACGGGACGGTACGGTACGAAATTTGAATTTCTAATTCAAAAGACTCCTCTAAGTACAAGGGCGCGCCAATAGATCCTTGTAGAGACGGCGCACACTTAGATCTCATGACTTCAAATATCTAGTAATTAATTTCATTTCCTTCTTACACACCCATTATCAAGTTTATTACATAATACAATACATACCATGATTTCTTTTTTATTTTAGGCTACTTAGGTAAGAATAAGATTTTTTAGGTTGCAAATTAACTAAAAATTTAGACAGTTTGTAGAGTCATGAATTATGAATTTGTATGACAGAAATGAAATAAGAATGACAGTATATTTATACCATAATGCTTTTTTGCATTCCTCTTTTCATGTTAGTAGTGGTAGTTTAAAAAGTATACATACAGAATTGATGTGATGGATGTCTTACCTCGCTCGGTGTCTTAGGGTGCGACCAAACCGCCGCGTATACGCAGTGACGTGTCGTATGCGTCACGTTTTCTCACCGTTTCTCCATACATTTTGTTGCGATTCCGTAACGTCACCGTTTTTTAAGCGGCGGTGTGGTCGCACTCTTACCAGACCACTCTACTAAACATAAAGGTAGACAAATTCGAAATTCGTACAGTACCGTACCGTTGTTAAACTCACATGTTTATTAATAGAGTGAGAGGGACGGTAGAACTTCGAATTTCTTCGAACCCTGTACTTAGCTCAGAGAAGTTAGAATTTATCTGAACCCTATAGGTATACTGTGAACTAAGTTACGTTGAAGTGAAGTACACGATCATTATAACTTATGCTCGATTGTGCTTTCTAACGAACCTGATTCGATTTATTTCTATTATCACTTTAATCTGTTCAGTCTCCTATGAAATAAAATAGCGCGAAATAATGTTCAATCCTTATTTACTCTACATAAATTTCGATGCTCATACAACCATTTCATAACAAAATTATAACACGTTTGCGTGAATTTCAGATTTGGAGTTGGAAACGACACTTCATGCTTCGTTGGGACCGGAGATGGAGGTGATGCGGCAGTGAGGGTAGTCCTTCAGCAACTTCTTCTCCAGTTCCTTTGCATGAGCCATGTCGTGCGTCTCCATTACTAAGTTTACCTGTAACAAGGTCCCTTTTCCTTAGATACCTACCTGAAAACACTTTGCTGCACTTACATATGCAATGAATTATTACTGATGAATGTTTTAGTGGCTACGATCTAACACATAATGACTTATATTAACCCTTTAACTGCTTAGTTTTGCTTCGAGCATGTTTGTGTCGCCGCCGATACGAAGATGCAACACACAGTAGGTAGGTAGTGCTTGAATGCTGTTGCGATATACATATTTACACATACCCAATACCATGGTAGCCTAGTGGTTTGACCTGTGGCCTCTTAAGCAGAGAGTCGTGGATTCGAATCCCGGGCTCGCACCTCAGTTTTTCGGAATTTATGTGCGAAATTACATTTGAAATTTGCCATAATGCACTTATTCGGTGAAGGAAAACATCGTGAGGAAACCTTGTACACATCTGCGAAGGAATTCAATGGTGTGTGCGAAGTTCCCAATCCGCACTGGGCGCGCGTGGGAACTATAGCCCAAACCCTTCAATTCGACTGGAGGAGGCCTATGCCTAGAGGCACACCGAATTACGCGATTTATTAAATAAAAAAAAACACAGTCAAGACCACTTTTTGTTTTCGAAAAAAAAATTGTAGTTAATTCGGAATAAAAAGGCCATTAAAAATAATAATAATAATTAAATATCATTTTTTTTTCAATTAATTGGTGCTGTTAGCCTCTGTTGTACAGCTTACCGGAGATAAAGCGAGCTGTCGGAGGGGTTGCTCAGCGAGGGTCTCTATTTACTGTCTGTTACAATTTTACAGTTACGTAAAGTCTCGATGCACACTTACAGAGATAGAGAACAGGTCCCGTTTGACCCACGAGCGCTCCGTGGTGACGCTCTTGGTGTCGGCCCCGGCCTCAGTTAGCTTGGTGAGCAGCCGCGCCAGGGCGCCGGGCGCGTCGGGCACGGCCACGCTCAGCCCCACCAGCCGCCCCGCCGCCGCCATGCCGCGGTCGATCACGCCACACATGCGGCTGTTGCTTATGTTGCCCCCCGTTAGGATGCACACCACTCTGAACCACATTTAAAATTAGTCAGGAGCCTCTTAGGAAGCACATCACTCGGAAAGAACCATTCGAAAGCGGGAAAAAAATTGTTTTGCTACAAAACTAGATACGAGTAGGTACATCTCGAATTAAATTAACGACTACTTGAAAAGAATTGGAGCTGTAATTTTCGCCTGCTTTCGAGTGGTATTTTCACATACCTAGGCATGTACTATACTTGCTTTATTAAATGGGGCCAGGGGTTCTATTACATATCTTTTTCACTGATACTAGGTACCACTTTCGATTAACAGAGCGCCAACCGTTTGGCACGCTAATAAAGTCCGCATCGTTGCGATGAGCTCACTCGCACAGTCAAAATGACATAAAAACCATCTGAATCTAAAAGGCTCGTCACATTACAGCTTTTAAAAGATATCTATCTCTCTCTAGGCTAGCGATACTACTTAGTAAAAATTGAAGTCCGAAGAATGATTTTGCCATTAATGAAACTATATGAATGTGTTATTATTATTAGGTACGTTTTGCCGCGCAGTTCAGGCATCTTCCCGGCCATGAGGGCAGCAACGGGGCACGCGGCGGCGCCTTCCACCAGCATTTTTTCCTGTTCCAACAGGACCAGCATGGCGCGAGATATCCATATTTCTTCCACTGTTATCTAATACGACAAAGATACATTACAAAATAATAACTAAAATATGTAGGCATATACTAACAAAGTGGCGCTCTCGTTTAACTTCTATTCTATTTTTAGGGTTACGTAATCGAGGGCAAAAACGGTATCCTAATTACTAGACTCCACTGTCCGTCTGTCACCAGGCTGTATCTCTTGACCGTGCTAACTAGACAGTTGAAAATTTCACAGATGATGTACCTATGTCTGTTGACGCTGTAGCTAAATACTGAAAATCTAACTTTATGTCTGCCTGTCCTATGTAAGTAACCAATATAAACTGACCTCACACTGCCCACATTTTGAATAAGTGTAGGGCTCTGCTAACTTTGGATTTTATATTCACTTGCCGAATTTCTACGGAATCCTCGGTGAGAGTCTTTTTATTTTTTATCACACTTCTATATTTGAGACAAAGACTACCAAATTCGAATTAAAAGACAAAGAAATTAAAAACCTGAGTAGGACAATATTGCCGAATGTTACGTACGCAAGGCACATATACGTGCCGGCACGTAAGTCTAGCGATGACGAGTCACGTGGAGGTGATCTGCGCACCCACGGATACCGTATTTTATACTTCTGCGCATACAAGGTCATCGCTAGACTTACGTGCTGGCACTTATAGGTAGGTACGTATTGGATTTCTTACGATTTTGTCCAAGTACCCTCTGACGATATTGTATGCGTTGTTGCTGGCTATGGGCGCGGACAGGCTGTCGGCGATGGACGGTTGGGTCTGGATCATCACCGGCTTCTTCTCCTGCACCGCTCGTGACATCGTGGGCGCAGCCAAGCTTTCTACTCCCTGAGTACACATGATAGGGAGTCTACACAAAAATTCCAAGTTCCAATCAATCCGTTTCTCTTCGATACTCGCGCCTTAATTAGTGCGAGAGGAATACGAACAGAACGGCTTAATACGAACTCCTATTTTATAACTTCGACATACATAAATAGTATGAGTAGAATCTATTGGTGAAAACGACATGAAAATCCGTCCATAAATTTTTGACTATCGCGAACAGACAGACGCGGCGAAAGATTCTGTTTTATAGTATACTTACTAGCTTCTGCCCGCGACTTCGTCCGCGTAGAATTAGTAAATGACATATGTTATCGCTATCCCGCGAGAACTATGCAATTATCCGGGATAAAAAGTAGCCTATGCTATGTTTTAAATCGGTATCCCGCGGGAACTATGCAATTATCCGGGATAAAAAGTAGCCTATATTTAATCTCGGGTACCAGCTATCTTCGTTCCAAATCCGTCCAGTCGTTTTAGCGTGAAGAGGGAACAAAACAAACATACACACTCACTCACATCGTCACAAACTTTCGCATTTATAATATTAGTAGGAAGTAGGATAGTAGGATGGTGAATGTAGTGATGATTTACATAAATAAGACAGTTGGGCTTAAGGCTCTTGACGGCGAGCACGACGCCGGCGACGAGGCTGCCGCTGCCTACGGGGCAGAGCACAGCATCCATCTGGTCCAGCTGCGTCAACAGCTCCAGCCCCAGGGTGCCGTAGCCCGCGATCAGGTCCAGCCGGTCCATCCTGCAGTGGCCATACTATAACGTCCGGCGCTTGCGGCAAATGCATCAGACCTTCCTCAATAGGTATAAAGCTAGACTTGCGAGGAAAGTGGCTCTGGCGTCACTGTCGCAGCGACAGTGCGATAGTATTAGGGTGCGACCCAACCGCCACGTATACGCAGTGACGTGTCGTATGCGTCACGTTTTCTCACCGTTTCTTCATACATTTTGTTACGATTCCGTAACGTCACCGTTTTTTAAGCGGCGGTGCGGTCGCACCTTTATGCAGTAGTTAGGAACTTCCAAGCGCAGCGTCACTTGCCGCTTGCGACAGTGACGCTGCGCTCGGAAGTTCCTTCATACATTTTCATACCGCATAATATAGTTGCCGGCAAACATTTTGAGCATGACCTTGAATGCGCAGAAGTGAATTTAGCGTCTCTGGTATAAAAGTACATGCGCGAACTTACCCCTTCCACGTCGTTCTTGCTCAAGAAGTTTGCCGTAAGTTGTACTATCGCACTGTCGCAGCGACAGTGACGCCAGCGCCGCTTTACTCGGAAGTTTAGCTTAAAGGAGTAAGTACCTACATCAACGGCATTTCTTCGCTTTAGACCAGAGATTTTCAAAGTGGAGGGCCTGCAAGAGGGCTCGTGAGCCACTAGTGCGTTCCAGGACCTCATGTACTTACACATTACCCGCGTTTACGCGGATTTTTTTTTTCTTGTTAGAAAGAATTTACTAAACTTAGATATTAAAAAAAATCGAAATGTACCTATCCTAATTATTACCCGTGAATATAATTAGATCCAATCTGGTTGACGTAGCTGAGAGCATGAAGGCTTGCATCGTTCGAATCGTTCCCATGCACTTTAACAAGCGCAAAGTCCTGCTTGTATCTGTGACGTTCGGTGGAGGGACAGGATTTGGGGACCACCACATTGACAGGCACTGAGAGTTTACATCCATAGTGCGTCATAGCTCGGACGAAGTTTCGACCGCCGGATATCGTACAGCCCCTAGTCTTGTCTGCTATGGACATGCTGGACAGGACATTGCAGGCTCCGCGAGCTTTGAAACTAAAAAAAGGGTGTAAGAGATAAGTGAATTAGGTATTCGAAATAATGGACCCGTGGATGTTTTTTTTTATGTAAATAGGAAGGCAAACGAGCAAGTGGGTCACCTGATGGTAAGCGATCACCACTGCCCCTATAGACACCCGCAACCCCGGAGGGATTGCAGATGCGTTGCCAACCTAGAGGGCTAAGATGAAATGCCTCTTGTGCCCGTAATTTCCCCGGCTGTCTTACTCTCTACACCGGAACACAGCTGTGCAAGCACTGCTGCTTAGCGGCAGGATTAGCGAGACATTCAACGATGATGATGATGATGGGAGGATGTTCAACGATAAGGTCCCATCAGCTGGCACAAATACTAAATGCACGTAAAAAGAGCTCCAGGCGATATACCGAGCGAAATACGGACCAGATTGGCGGGAGCGGTGGGGGACGCTGTTATACCAGATGCGCAAACGTATCCCTCCACTAGTCACCCAGAGCTCTTTTTACGTGCGTTGACTTATACCTTAACATAATAAGCTGTGGTATTACGACACTAACTGCGAAAAGGTAGTACGAATCAAAATTATTGCTTCATATACATGGTTACTCATTATTAAGAGTAAAATAATATTTAATATAAGTACCTATATATTTTTTATAATATTGTTGTAAGAGGAGGTCTGTGCCCAGCAGTGGGACGTATATAGGCTGGAGATGATAATGATGATGATGATGAATATTTATTTAATTTAGTAATATTTCTTCCTGAGTCATGGATGTTTTCATCTATTTTAGTATGTATTTCTCTATAGTATAAGTATGTGTATCGTTGTACCCGTATCACAAGCCTTACTACTTTGGGAATAGGGCAATTTGTCTCAATTGTTCCGTAATAACATTTATATTTTAAAATATTCGGGAAATTAAGTTACCTGCCAGTGTTTTGTAAATTTTCACATTTCAGCAACACATTACAAAAGTTTTTGCCAACATGTTTTGCTTCCTGTAAGGGAATAAAAATTTGGTGAACAATATTCTTCTGCTTCTGCAGATATGACGTCGTACTTAAGTAATCTTTATGATAGCAAAATAAAGGTAAATAAAATACTTACAACAACTGGAGTAAAGGTAACATCTTGTTTGATCCGGTTATGGGCATCTTGGATGTCTTGTAGTTTTAGTGCTATCCTGCTGTAAGTTTCTACAACCTTGTGACTTCCCTACAATCATCTTAACATGTTTTTATTAGAACTAGATTAGAACTATTGTAAGAAAATAGTAAAGAGCACAAACTGGACTCAAAACAAAGCTCAGATTTGTTGAGTTAAAATCAGCTCAGCAATTTTCAAGCTATGGAGATAGGACTTATGGTTAAGGTATGACATTGTAGAAGACAGTCTTAAGGCTATTAAAGGCATAAAACTTATGATTGTAAAATATACCAATATATTGCACTAGCTTCTGCTAACTTCCTAACTTCGTCTGCATAGAATTAGCAATTGACATGTTTATGGCTATCCCCCGGGAACTATGCTATTTTCCGGGATAAAAAGTAGCCTATGTTTTAATCTAGGGTACCAACTATCTTCGTTCCAAATTTTACCCAAATCCGTCCAGTCGTTTTAGCGTGAAGAAGGAACAAACATACACACTCACTCACATCGTCACAAACTTTCGCATTTATAATATTAGTAGGATAAGCAAGTAACTACCTGTACCTCTGCTGCATTAGAAATATTGTCCCCTAGTATATTCAACACAGATTCAGGTATGTTTATAGACTTTATAGACATTTTGTTATCAAAAAAGTTAAAAAAATATTTACAAGTTTATTTTACAAAAATTTTGAGCAAAGTACCTAATCCTAATGTGAAATGATTGACAGCTGAGAAAATTTAGACAATGTATTACTCTCAAATGTCGCATTTGTCAAATTCAAGTTACCTAAAGAGGTTTACTCTGGATTTGCTTTAATGCTGAAATAGCCTCGGAGTGAAATAGCACTGTGGAATCTATTTACTAAAGGAAGTGTCCTTCCAAATTTTGTGAAACCTGAGCTGTGGATGTTATCTTTAGACTTTTTATTCATCTCAGACGAACTCAAGGCCCTAAGACACAGGTTTTACATCTAAATAGTTTAGGGGTTGAAAGCTTTGACCACAATTTCATCTGACCTATTGTACAACTGATTGATGTTTTTCTCTTTGTAACACACTAATGTATGTGCAAATAATAATGATTCTTTTCATATCAAGATCAAAGTAGAGATTGATATTGGAAAGTGAAATCAAATACCTAGCGATATTTTTCATTTAGTTAAAAAATTATGAATTGCATTGAAATTTAAGTTTATGTAAACTATTAACCACACATACATTTTTGATTAACTCCTTCAGCTCTTTAAAAAAACCATTGTTTTAAAATATGTCTTTATAATTATTTAAAGCTATTGATATCAATCTCTTTCAGATTTCATTTAACTGTTACCAGTCATGGCCAAATACCAGAATACATTCACAAGTAATTATCATAAAAACTGGAATAATAACAAAACTGTAGTGGGTGCAGTAATTTGTGCCTATTAAATTGCACATTGTGTATAAGAGTGAATGCTACGGACTGGTTACTGCATTCACCTAGCAATTACAAGAGAGAAAGTTTGAAAATCAAACAAGATGAAGAAATATTTACGAACCCTTGAAAGCAGTCCACCTTTGGAAGATGTATGTACAAAAAATTTCATATCCATATTTCATTTAAATTAAGATAAACAAAAAAACATGTAGGATTTTAGTTTTTTAATTATGATCTCTAACAAGTTACAATCTTATTGTCGTAGTTAATTAATAGCTAAAGCATCATTTTGAGCTTCTTGCGCTAATTGCATTTGAAGATTTAATAATTTGTTTTTTAAGACAACAATACCCATCAGGACAATATTCTCCGGCTTCAGAGCTCCAGATGACTCAACATTGTAGAAAAATTTGTTTGGTTTCGCTTCCCAGTTGAATTCTGCCTCGTACTGGTCTTCGTCCAGCTCTGTGTGCTCGCTCTTTGGCCATTCGTCTGGTTTGGGGAACAATGTGTGTCTCATAATGTTGTCTGGGTCATATTCAAAACACACGCCTGCTGTTGGGTTCCATTTAGCATGCTCCTTTCCAAAGCCTTTCTTGGCATATGCTCGCAACTTTAATTCCTGACCTTTTCGTAATTTAATAATCAATATTTCATCTGCCTCCCCATAGTCCGCTTGGTCCTCGTCTCTGTGGCGCGACGTGACGGGAACTACGCGCGGGTCGCTAGACTTCAAGTCAGCTGTGGTAACATGCCGCGTCTGTTCGTCCGTACACTTCACATCCAGCGTAAACTCGACACTGCACTCTGAACAGAAATCGGCGCACATGCAATCTCGCGAGTATCGAATCTTGTCGACAACGTCGTCAGATATCAAAGGGATTAGCCCCACGCGATGTGCAAGGAACTCGTCACTCAAAACTGTGGAATTGGCTTCCAATTGTACCCAGTCGATGGCCATAGTCGGGGTCTCAGCAATGAAAACACGCCGCATGCTGTTGGCGACGCTTAGTTCGGTATCCTCAACAACGAACTTCACGTTGTCATCTGTTAGTTCCGTAATGTGAACAGATGGCTGGTTCGCGTATGGCATTTTGAACAAAAAGTTGGCTCTTGTATTAGTTAAAACAGTAAAACTTTCATTACAAGATTTACAAGCTTATTAGCACTAACTCTACAAGCACAACAATGACACTAGACACTAGCTTGACAGAAGAGAAGACAGACAAGACAACTCAATTCAACTGAATGGAAATCTGTCATTGTCAAAAAATTAACGAATGATTGGATTCTAGCCTTTTGGCTAAATTAATAAAAGAAAAACAATTTTATAAAGAAAAAAACGGCGCCCGCCACGGGACATAATGCATTTTTTTTTTCATTAATATGACATTTTTATTACATATCACACTGTATATCAATACATAATATGAACGGTCACGTTGGGTTAATAGGTTATGGGCCTAGTGTCTACGTTTTAATTGACAAAAGAAATAGGATTAAATAATAGGGTATATTATTATGGATTTCAATGAAATCAGATTAACTTTTTTACTCAACGATTCTCATCGAAGTAAACTATTTTTCGTTACCAGTTTGCGTCACTCTGCGTGACCGACTCGTAGAATATTCTGCGTTGCCGTTGCGCTATTTGTGGCAAAATTTACGGCCTGACCATCTAGTCAATATGAACATACTCAAAAACTTTCTAGTGTCGAAAATAAAGCATAATTAGACAGTTCCGCGGGTCATTTTTATTTATTTAGTTTACGTTTTAAAACAACTAAAAACCAATGAATCAGCCAGCCTCCGTAAAACTGCGATGTTGTGTTTTGTTATCAATCAAATCATTGCATAAGAAGTTAAAATTAACGCGGCGTCGAGTCATTTGAGTAACAACAATATAAGTAAGCAGTCAAACTCTGCTATTCTTTTTTTAATTCCTTTAAAATAAATCCAAAATTTAAATGGAACGGTACATGTATAAAATCGATGAGTGCGACGAGTACAACTGCTCTGAGCACCCTGTGAGTAATACCTGCACAAAAACTGTTAATTTGCAATGATCTACAAAATGATGTTTCACAAAAGTGTGTCGTTAGTAATTTTAGTCCATTTACATCAAAAAAATAAAAATTATTAGGTAACATAGGATATGTCATCATCATCATCATCATCATCATCATCATCCGCTGTTGAACAAAGGCCTCCCCCTTAGCACACCATAATGAACGACAACTCACCACCTGCATCCACCGGTTTCTCGCAACTTTCACGACATAGGATATGTACGGTCGTCCAAATAAGTGATCTACCATTTTTCATCCATATTCCTATCAAATGAAAATGTCGCTAAAGTCGAACTTTCAAGTTGACAGCCTGTCTTATCGACGTTATATATTGTGACGTGCAAAGGAATTTTAGCCTTAGGGTGGTAGACCACATATTTGGCTGATGGTACCTAAGTAGTTATATCAATTCAAAACCAAGCATTATTAATGTAGCAAAAAACAAAGTCGGATGTTCTGTTCAACGACGATCTACGAGTACACGAACCAATTCACCTTTAACCCTATACCTAATTACGAGACATAAGATAACGGGAACTCTCACTGATTTATCATTCTACACCAATCATTAGTGTTGGAGGAGCCGTCGGGGGTGGTCAAAATATGCAATAGCTACCAATCTTAAGTTTAAACAACCATGGTGTTGCAGCCGATTGAATTCGATCCCATGTGCGACAAGGAGAAACCGCAGAAGATCTCCTTCGAGGACGTGTCTGCTGCCGCATACAGAATACAGAGTGGGATTGTGAAAACGCCATGCGTGGTAAGTTCAATTATTCTTTTAAATATCGCTGTTTCAATACTACAAACTTTTATTGAACAAATATACAGTAATAATATGAAATTAGATAAGAGTATTAAAATTAAAAATATCGCTGTTTGACCCTAAACTAAGTCTACCTGATTTATTTTTGGGTGTGTAGCTCATGAAATTTAGTGGAGGCCCTTTTGTGGAGCATAATGAGTATGGAATGACGCATTTTTCGCACTATTTAAACATAGCAAGATCTAAGGTTTTTTTATGAGTACCTATTTTTATTATTTAACTATAGTTTATTGGTATCTCAAAAAATACTTTACGGATTTACTTATCGTGTACAATACATGACTGTAAATAAAAATGTATACCCATTCCAGAAATCCCACACATCTGCTCAATATGGCATGGAGATTTATCTTAAGAACGACTTTCTTCAGCACACCGGAAGGTAAAATCATCCTTCAACAATACTATGACTTCGTGAGAAGCCTTATTGGCCCGTTTTTGTTATCATTATTTTTGCTGCACACTATAGGTACTTCATTTAATTTAGAATGAGAAACCACAACAACATTATATTGCGACTCGTATAAATTCTTATCTCTTTACAATTTGTACCAGAGTAACAAATAATTAACGACACGCAAATAAATTGACATTAAAAAAATATATATTTTGCGACTCCCAGACTATTGTACTGTACTATTTGCTAGGTAAGAAATAGTTGACCAGACGCAATATAATGTTATTGTGGTTTCTCATTCTAAATTAAATGAAGTATAAGTAAACCTTGATTCCCATTTGCTTCTTAAACGGTGATAAATTCAAACAGTTTCAAGGAACGCGGAGCCCGCAACGCAATGATCCTCCTTTCACCTGAAGCCCGGCAGCGGGGCGTCATCTCCGCGTCTCTGGGCAACCATTCCCAGGGCATCAGCTACCATGCCAAGCTCCTCAAGATCCCAGCCACTGTGGTGATGCCGAATGTTGCGCCAATCATGAAGATACAGAAGTGCCGGTCGTTCGGAGCCGAGGTGGTCATTCATGGGCACGATATGAAGGAAGCGAAACACCATGCCATGGTGTTGGCTAAGGAAAGGAATCTAACCTACATCAATGGGTAAGCTTGAAGTATTATGACAAATGTTTATGTGTTTTATGCACAATACATACATACAAATAGCTGATGCCTGGAATGTCTGGATATATGAAGATACAGTTATTAGAAAAGATGTTTCCATACAAATTGCTGAGCTCGAGAAAGCTATGGGGTACTTCCAGCTGTCCTAAAAATTTTAAATTTGTTATGACGGTAGCTCTTAAAGCAAAACAAAATGAAATAAACCTGATTGGACTTTTTGACGTCTGTCTGTCCATGTCAATAACCGATATAAAATGACCTCACGTTGCATACATTTTGCTTAAGAGCAGGGCTCTACTAACACTGGATTTTATAATAACTTGGCGAATTTGTACGGAATCCTCGGTGTACGAGTCCGACTGGGACTTGGCCGGTTTTTTTCTTTTTTACCCACGTCTTTTTACTTATAATTAACGACCCATTCTAATTTTTATGCAAAACCATGTCATGAAGATGCTTCTTTGTTATGTGTAGATACGATCACCCGCACATAATGGCGGGGCAGGGGACGGTGGGGCTGGAGATCATAGAACAGGTTCCCGACGTGGACGCAGTACTAGTGCCCGTGGGGGGCGGCGGCCTGCTGGCGGGCACGGCTACTGCCATCAAACATTTGAACCCCCATGTTCTCATTTACGTAAGTAGAAGGTAAACAGTTTGTTTTTATTGTACATAAAACACAATAATTTTACAAATGATTACAAAGTAGTGATATAAAACATAAACTAAAGCTACCTTAAAAATAAAAATTATAACAAATTTGGACCCTTAGGTAGGGTCCCCATCACGCAGGCAGCATTCCCGCGTTGTATCGCAATTGCGAGTCTTTGTGCGAGTAAGCTGCCGGCGCGAGGGTCGTCCGTTGCCTCCCTCAGGCGTTTACTTAAGGCTCTGTAGAGCCCACGTGCGCCCTTGCCCCACGGACCGAGTGTCTCGACGCCAAATGCAACGAACTCGTATTGGGCGCCGAGACACTGGTATTTTGTTGGTAGTAGAAGACTATTAGTAGCTCTACCTATTACAGTATGTATGTGTCTAAGAACCATAGGTAGTTAATGTTAGAAGTCCGTAGATCTTGAGAGTGGTGCCGGCAGTGGAACAGCGAAGGAGAATCAATGAATATTCTGGATGGACATTGCAAGACGTATATTTGTCAAAATAATGTTCACAATGTGATTTTATCATAAATAGAGTTAGAGCTAACACAATAACGTGCATGTCGTCCCGAGACAGCAGAAGAGAGAAAAAAAAACCAAAGACATATAGGAAGATGATAGAGCTTCAAGTGTTACCATTAACAAAATACAATTAAATCTTTCCATACACTCACATTGTGGAGCCATACATTATCCAACACTTCCCCTTATGGTTCACAATGTGTCAAAATAAAAAAACACAATTTATAAAAAGACTCTACAATTGCTCTACCATGCAAAAATAAAGAGCGCTACATTTGCTCTACCTTTGCTCTACTATGCAAAATTAAAGAGCGCTACATTTGCTCTACTATATCAAAATAAAGAGCGCTACATTGTCACAACTATATAAAAATAAAGAGCTTTGTCTCTACCACATAAACAAAAAAAACTTTACTCAAAGCATAACAACTCTTAGTCCTGTGACATAAATAATACACAAAATTTTACATCTCCCCAATAATACTAAATTTGTGAAATATTAAAAATGAAGTTAAACTTAACTTACATATACACATTCCTTATTAGATCAGAAATATAAAACTTAAGTTACATTCATAGCTTGAACAAAACACTCATGCTTGACTCTACCTAAAGGTTTAGTTAACACATCCGCAAGCATTTGGTTAGTAGGCAAGTACTTTACATTTATTACATTTTTGTTGATAAGATCCTTAACATAGTGGTATCTTAAATCTATGTGTTTAGTGCGCTTATGACAGTATTCTTTAACTTGTAATAATTTTTGCGCACTTTGGTTATCATTAAACACTGTATACACCATTTCTTTACTATGTTTCGGTATAACTTCGGAAAGTAAACTTTGAATAAAAGATATATCTTTACACACGTCGCTGATCGCAAGATATTCTGCTTCCGTGATAGATAATGCGACACACCTTTGTTTACGTGCCTCCCAGTTAACCGTATCGTTGCCTAACTTTATAACAAAGCCAGTATACGACTTCCTATCGGTGACATCATTGGCCCAGTCTGCGTCAGTAAATGCATTTAAGAACCAATTCTTACTCCTATGAAAACATAAAGAATAATGAATTGTGCCTGCCAAATAACGCAGAATACGTTTTGCGGCCAACCAATGCGTTCTGTTAAAACAATTATAGAACTGACTAAGTTGGCTACAGGCGTACGATATATCCGGCCGTGTACAGACTGACAGGTACATCAGGCAACCAAGAAGCTGACGATAATTATAAGTGTCATCCTGCAAACCAACATTATTTTCAGATTTCAGTAGTTTACAGTTTACTTCCATTGGTGTGGACACAGTCTTACATTTTTCCATATTAAAGCGAATAAGTAATTTACGTATGTATTGAGATTGATCAAGTCTTAAAATGCCTTTAACTCTATCTCTAGTAATATTCATACCTAGGCAACTTTTAAGAGTACCCAAATTCTTTACATTAAATTCACTTTCAAGGACTGAAACTAAATTAGTTTTATTACAGCTATTGGAACTGCTGAACAAATAGAAATCGTCTACATATAGAGCAATGATTACCAGATCATTACCAGTGCATTTTATATAAACACACGGTTCACATTTAGACTGAATAAATTCATGCTTGAGCAAAAGACCATTTATTTTGCAGTTCCACATTCTGCTCGCCTGTTTAAGGCCATAAATGCTTTTCTTTAACAAACACACCTTGTTAGGATGCTTATCATTAAAACCTATTGGTTGTTCCATATATATAACTTCATTTAGATCGCCATTAAGGAATGCAGTTGCGACATCTAAATGATCTATATTTAAATCTAATTGATTAGCAATGGAGAACAAAATTCGCATGGTGCAGTGACGTACTACTGGCGAGAAGGTTTCCTGATAATCTATGCCTTCCCGTTGTGTGAAACCTTTAGCAACTAGGCGTGCTTTGTAACGGTCAAAATTACCAGAAGCATCATATTTTGCTTTATAAACCCATTTACATTTAATTATGTTCTTGTCTATTGGCCTGTCGACTAGTTCCCACACATTATTCTCAACAAGAGAATTGTACTCACATCTCATAGCGTTCTGCCACTCCATGCTATACGAAGAGTTCATTGCCTCTTCATAAGTAAGTGGTTCATCAATAAGAGGATTCTCATTCAACAAAAAGCTAGTGTCATAATCTAAAAGACGTTTAGGCTGTACATTACGTGTAGAACGAACGGGCCGACCAGAGCGCGAAGCGACAGTCACAGGACTAGTCACGGCTGCTACTGGAGATGTGGTCTCGCTTGGCGACTCTAAAGGCTCAGCGCCCGAGTCGTCTGCAGACAACACAGCTGGGCTGGACTCGTCTTCGCTCCCCGTACAGTACTCTCCATCTGTGATTTATTTTTCATTAGATATCCAAAGCTTTTTCTCGTAAAGTCGTCTGTAAATGTGACGAGGTATCTCGCTCCACCCCAGCTAGCCACTGGCAATGGTCCGCAGACATCGCTATGAATGAGCTCCAGCGGTTGTGTTGTTCGGCTTGAGCTTGCTTTTGGAAAAGATTCGGCCGTAAGCTTCCCCTTAAGACAAGCCTCACATTTGTTTTGAACTGCATCCTCTTTGTTTATGACAATGTGAAGATCTCCAGTACAAGTGCTAATCATTTGTTGATTGTTGGCTGCAGCAATAACTTGAACACTAGTGTCTTTAATATTTGACAATAAGTTTCTGTTGTTGCACATATGACTCGAAGACCCGCTGTCAACGAACACTTGAGTAGAACGATGAGCAAGGAAAGCTGTATTGGGCTCCTGATTATCCTTCTTCTTCTGTAGTTTGTCACGTCGTAATTTGAAGCATTTGGGTTTAATGTGACCATTCTTGCCGCAGTACTTGCAAATTATCTGTTTCTTAGTCACAAACGCAGTATTTGAAGAAGTTTCATTTGACCCATTTTTTCTTTGTTCTTCTTGTAGAAGTCTGCTTCTCACAAGTTCACTCTGAAGTGACGATGCCATACACAGTGTTTCCAGGTTAGATACTAATGAATCATATCCTTGTGGCAAGCCGCTAAGCAGAATTTCAGCTATTTCCTGATCTTCAATGATTTTTCCTATGTCTGCTAATTGATGTACAAGTGACATAACCTTTTCAATGTACTCAGACATGGAATTAAAATTGCTGTAATCGATTCTGTGAAGTTGCCGTAAAAGGAGAACACGCCTGTATAAACCGCGATCCTCAAAAACGTCTGACAGCTTTTTCCAAGCTTCACTAGCGGTTTTGGCTTCGCGCACGTACTGGTAAAGACACGGTTTTATTGTTAAACACAAGCGAGCCAGCGCACGTTGATCGCGCGCGACATCAGCGCCTGTGATTGTGTCCGATGTCGATCTTTCAACTAAATCCCACAAACCTTCTAGTTTCATAAACATTTTCAACGTAAATTTCCAGCTATGATAGTTGGAAGCTCCTTCCAATTTCTCCACAGCACCAGATCCGCTCAACAAAACAGCCGATGTTGGCGTGCTCGCGCCAGGCGATTGCTCCATGCCCGGAATCGAAATATTGGCACCGCCGGTAGTAGGCATCCTCGCTGAGCAATCTGCGCGTTAATTTCGCTTGTTCCGTAAATGCTGGCAATTGATGAACTAGGGTTACCTTGGCCTGGGCCGCAAAACCTGTTAGAAGTCCGTAGATCTTGAGAGTGGTGCCGGCAGTGGAACAGCGAAGGAGAATCAATGAATATTCTGGATGGACATTGCAAGACGTATATTTGTCAAAATAATGTTCACAATGTGGTTTTATCATAAATAGAGTTAGAGCTAACACAATAACGTGCATGTCGTCCCGAGACAGCAGAAGAGAGAAAAAAAAACCAAAGACATATAGGAAGATGATAGAGCTTCAAGTGTTACCATTAACAAAATACAATTAAATCTTTCCATACACTCACATTGTGGAGCCATACATTATCCAACAGTTAATTTATCTCTCACTGAGTAACCTATAGTGATCGAGCGTGTTGATAACAATGATGTAAGTGCGTAAAAAGTGTCACTCGCCTTTTACTTCACCAAACTTATATGGCAATCAGAAAAAGCCATTTGCACATAAGTGAGATAAGTGCTTAGTGAAAAACAGAAATATTCCAACCTAATCATCATAAACCATTTCTCGAAAGAAACGAAACATAAAAAGAAATTTCCTTAACTTATTATAAAAACAGAATAGGTGTGGTGGAGAGTACAAGCCAAAGAGAATATAATCACTACCGTTTTAGTAAAAGCTAAAGCTAACTACTAGCGATGAATAAATAGAGTTACTGGCTGGCATTCGCGCATTCTTAGGTGGCTAATTTCGTTCCGTGTTTCAAAGTCGTAGGTCAAAGTTGTTACAACTTCGTTTGTCCACCTCAAAGCTTGTTTTTATATGTACTTTTACTTTTATGTTTAAAACTGGCGGTCCAAGAGAAAATCAGACTGGACACTACCTACCTCGTTGCCCTACCTACTAGTCTTCGTGGAAATCCACAAAAGCCGCGTGATACAACCTTACATGCGTAAAATCCGTCAGTGCACGTGTCATCAGAGTTTTTACGGTGGTGGTATTCAGTTTTGCAATGCTAGAAACATGTCATTGTAAATTAACATGTCATAGGTCGGTCATTTGATAAGGCGACGTTCGATAATACGCCATTAAGTAGATATCCTACTTTATTTTTTAGAGTAAGCAATATTTGATAATTATGTCTATCTAATTAGGCGACCAGACGTTTTTAATTAAGCTGTATTATGAATTTTCCGGTTAAATCGTTATAAATTGGGGTCCGGGAATCGAACCCGGATCGTCTGGAATCCTTGATGCAATCTATACCGCTACACCACCTACGTACTATTAGCAGAAGTCTAAGCTGCATAGGCACCTGCTCTGGGTGTATTTTTGAGGACTTACTTCGCTTCACTGATTGACGCCAGCTGATCCAAGTATTAATACATTCTCGAAATGCTCGCAGGGTGTGGAGTCCGAGAAGTGCGCCAGCATGACCGAGGCGCTGAACCAGGGGCAGCCAGAGAGCGTGGACATCCGCTCCACACTGGCCGACGGCCTCGCCGTGCCCACTGTCGGATACAATGCTTACTTCACTTCCAAGTCGCTAATCGACAGAATGGTATGAAATTAAATGTAAGCTTAATCACACAGTTGCTCCGTGACAAGTGATTTGGGAACCGCTAATATCTTCCTATACCTAATCAAGTAGAGCGGTGAAAGAAGACCCATAGTCTACATCCATAAGTGAGCATACAGTTATGCTTCGGTATCATCTCATGATATCTATGCAGAAATTTAACTTTTATTTAATTAAACAAAAGAGGCATGCAAACAGGTCAGCTAACGATAAGTGATCTCATCACTGCACGGTGTCAATACCAAAAGGGGCCACGAATCTGCCAAGATTCGTTACCAAGCTAGACGGCTAAAAGGTGTATAATGTATCTTCTGCCAGTCATTTATCTGAGTGTTATCCTTCCCCTTGAAACTCAAAGCCAATCCTATCGAATAAGCTTAAACCATCCTCCTCAACAATTCCAACTACGCTATCCTCATTGCTATCTGCATCTGTCTCTTGCGTTGAAGTTTGGTGTTCAGCCAAGTTTAGTCCATTAATTTCGAGGTTTTATGACAGATCTCAGTGCCTGAGGACTGGATCGCGCGAGCCATCTTGCTGCTCGTCGAGCAAGAGAAGTACGTTGTGGAGGGCGGCGGCGCGGTCGGAATAGCGGCCATCATGGCTGGCCTCGTGCCCGAACTTGCTGGCAAGAAGTAAGTTTAGTAAAAGCGTACACATTGCCCTAGCTGTAGCACTTGCTCTATTGTCTCCGTCACCGTTTACAAGCAAGCCAAATAGAAGCAGAACGTGATGAAAGTGTAGTAGCAAGAGTGAGCTAAACATAGGTGTACGTAATATACTATTAAATCCATGGTGAGAAATGGAAGTTACGATCACTTGACTCAATATCAGTTTAATCATCATCATTAGGTCATTAAATGTCACACGAACAGAGGGGTCTTGATAAGAATAAGTATTGCCACAGATAACATGAGTATATCGCCATGGTTGAAGAGAAAACATTTTCTTTGCTTAGCTACCTATATTTAAGTAGGTACTTACCTACCTGCCTACCAGTGGCGTGGCGTCCATAGAACTTGATTCCCACTAGCTTGCCTATTTTAAGCCAGTTGGGCAATTTATTGTGCAGAATTAGAGGACAAGGCTAGTTAAGTTCCCTGCGGCTTGCCTTCTGATATACTTGACGCCACGCCACTGCTGGCTACAAATGAAACCTCAGTTGCGGAAACATGTCAGTCTACTCGTATGATAACAACCAGCCGTTTATCAATAAAGTCACGCAATGTACATATAGTTTAATTAGGTACACAATTACACAAGCCAATAATGATCTGATCGTTAAAAGCGGTTTGCTCTGGAATAAGTGGCCCAGTGCAATCCTTTGATAATTAATTGCTGTGTGGAAAGTTGATAACAGAAGAAGGCCGACTTTGTCTCATAACATAATCATAACGACATGTTTAAGTAAGTATAATTATAATGATCGATGACGCAAAATTAAATGGACAAAGTTCATTTGCTTAGTGAAACTAAATAACAAAGCATGCATTCTCAATCCAAGAGACATCCAATGAGGCTGGCATGACATGGATGACAGGTGCACTTAAGCCTCGTAAAAATTTTAGATTAAAAAAAATGCATTCTCAATGAGTCTGATTTTTTTTTAATAGTAAAATTTTACAAGAAACCACCTTCTCAATATTGCCTCTCGCTTGGTATAAAATTCCTCTGAAAAGGCTTAAAAATTTGCACACACAATTTGGACGACAATGTAAATAAGTACTTACAAAGAAGCTTGTATTGATTTTTTTTTTTAATTTAAACATTCCTTTTCCTACAGGGTGGTCTGCATCCTCTCAGGTGGCAACATAGACACCACCATCCTGGGCCGTTGCCTGGAACGGGGCTTGGCGGCGGAGTCCCGTCTCGTCAAGTTCAAGGTCACGGTGAGCGACCGCCCGGGAGGCATCGCCGAGCTTTGCAAGCTGATCGCCTCCATTGGGGTCTCCATTAAGGACATCATACAAGAGAGGGCGTGGGTTTGCGGGGATATATTCAGCGTTAGGGTGAGTCCCTTCAAGTTCTTCATAGTTATTTAGTCCCTTTTAGTTTCGATTTTTTTACCATAATTGGTATACCTTTATCTAAATTATAGTAGGTAATTTGATCGACTATTTCTCGTTAAAGTTGGAAAGCTTACATATGAAATTATGCATAGGAGAATTTTTACCACTTCGGCAGGCGGGATCATGGTGGGATTAAGAGGGTGCATCCCTACTGAGCTGGCAACGTCGCATTTTTGGTGATTTTTTGCCATTATTTCACAGAAATTTAATGAAAGTTTCAAATCAGTCGGAGGCCTGGTGACCTGACACACTGTTTATTAATATCAAATGAATTAAGAAATTTTTATTTCTTAACTTTTATGTTTACTTTTTACGGTTTTACCGTTAGAAATTTAATTTCTAAACGACACTGAAAATTAGAACACATAGAAAAATCCGAAAAGTAAAGCTATGGCCGGGAATCGAACCCGGGTCCTCGTCATTCCGTGACGCGTGCTATACCCCTACACCACCCATAGCAGGTGAGTAAGCGTTCGAATTTTTCTATCTATTACTAACTGTCACGTGACCTTGTTACTATGCGATTACTTTTCGGATTTTTCTATGTGTTCTAATTTTCAGTGTCGTTTAGAAATTACACTGTTTATTATTATTATTATTAAATATGCGTTTGTAGTGCACTTTGTTTTTAGTGTATTAATGTGTCTAATTGATCGTGATGGTCTTTTATTTTCTTATTAAACGAGATATAGTATTAAATACAAAAATAAAAGTCTATCACGATTAATCATTGCATTTGGACACATTAATACACTAAAATCAAAGTGCACTACAGACGCACATTTGAAACTTTCATTCAATTTCTGTGAAATAATCGCAAAAAAATCACCAAAAATGCGACGTTGCCAGCTCAGTAGGGATGCACCCTCTTAAGATTAACTATGCCAAATAGACAGCTTTCTTGAAGGTACAAAGAGTCTCTGAGCTAAGCCTAATGACAGAATGATGGACAGATGGGCATGACGCGACTATAAGGGTTCCTTGCTGACTCCCAAGAACAGGCTTGCCGGCCGCATTATTAACAAAAGCCACACTGTCCACGTGCCATGCTTTGGGCAGTCCTGCCTGTGTTAGGGCGATAAAACACTCGAAATAGATATTGTTATTAAAAATATAATTACATTGAATAATTAAATTATCTTATCGCCTTGTGCGACGTGCCGCAACGTGACCTCTAAGACTTTTCGTAGCATAAATATTATTCCAATAAAACTGAAAAATCTGACCAAAATATTTTCAAAATACTAAAAATAGTAAATACTTAACGGCACTGATAAAATTATAGTCGCGTCACAAAAATCCATCCCCCATCCCCAGCCTATATACGTCCCGCTGCTGGGCACAGACCTCCTCTCAGAATGAGAGGGCTTGGACTGTAGTTCCCACGCGGGCCCACTGCGGATTGGGAACTTCACACACACCATTGAATTGCTTCGCAGTTGTGTGCAGGTTTCCTCACAATGTTTTCCTTACCGAAAAGCTCATGGCAAATTTCAAATGAGATATCGCACATAAATTCCGAAAAACTCAGAAGTGCGAGCCGGGATTCGAACCCACGACCCTCTGCTTAAAAGGCCACAAGTCTAACCACTAGGCTACCACGGCCACAAACATAGCCTCGTACAATGTACCATTGTACCATTTGCCTCTCTACTTAGGTATATGTAACAACAGTACAGTGTACAGTACAGTGGCTCTACTTATCAACTCTATATTGATTGAATAAAATGTTTAACTCTACATTCTGTACAAAGATTTATTTTCGATGTTGCCCAACTTTAAAACCAAGTCAAAGCGAGTCATAGTCCATTTATTTATCTTTGCAGGTAAAAGTGGTGTGTGAAACCAGAGGGCCCCAACACACGGAGGAGCTACGGGGGCTGATCGCGGCGACCTACCGGGAGTGGGTGTTCTCACGCGAGAGCGACGATGAAGCCCTACGGCCCTGCGACTCGCTCGACAACGTCTCTCACTAGGTTGTGACGGTTCCGGGGTGTTAGAATAGAACCCGTGTACCTACTTATCATTGATCATATAAAATTAGCTACTCAACTTTGATAAACAATAACAGTTATTGTTTATCAAAGCTACTCAACGTATGTACCAGCCGGTCGAAAGTGTGCCGGCAAAACAACTTTCAAAGTCACTCTGTGAGCTGTTGTCAGTCACGCGTGGTCCACCGATGCGAAGCAGATTAAACCGAATAAAAAAATGTAGGCAATAAAAATATATTGTATCTAGAGTAGGTACTTATACATTATCTAAAGCGGTTGGCTGTTTCGTCTGTGCCGTCGCCTTCTTAGCCGAAGAGTTTTTTTGCTGACGCCTATATGTTACGAAGTACGATACGACATGGATTTTTAAAAATATAACGTAAGCACCTCTATAATACACTATATTAAACAGTATCAAGTCAAATGTTTTTTTGATAATTGAAATTGACAAGAAGATAAGGAGTTTTAATTTAATTAATGTTTTTTAATTTATATTACACGTGACTACGATTTTAAGATTAAAGTATGTATCTATTTACTTACATGTATTCGATAAGTTATTGTGTAAGATCTGTGATTAAATAAATATTTTTGGAGTTTATAAACTACGGCGTTCTGATTGAAAACTAGCATAACGCGCATTTTAGCCATCTCATCGTTACGCAACTACGAACTAGCAGTAGGACCTTTCCCTTACCTTTCCACAATAATTTCATGTGACTTGTGACTCTTGTGAGTGAGCCACAAGTTGTGACTGCCACCATTAATTAAGTCAGGGTACAGATGAGGCTCACTGCGATAAAAGGTTACACAGCAAGCCTCATGTCGATTGTTTATGTAAAAATCCGAGGGTAAAACCCCATTATTGATGACCATACATTGTGAATCATAAATAAATTGTCTCTCAAAAACCTCTTTTGGTCTAAATAAGACGATGACACAAAAGAAAAAAAAATGATTGAAAGAGCACTGTCTGGCCGAAGTAAACGGCCGCCATTCAGGGGGAATTGAATGTCTGTCATGTTTGTATAAAATTTTAAAATACTAAAAATATATTGTTTTTTTTTTGTAAAATTATAATGATTACTGTAAATTACTGGTAAAACACGAAGACCTTTGATTTTAAAAAATGAATAAAGACGTAAGTATGTAAACACTTTTAGATGAAACCTGCAAGCCATCATCGTAAAAAAATACCTTCCACTATACTTTACTACTATATACATACTTCACTACTTTAAAAAACAACTCAACAACTTATTATAATTATGATAACTGTACAATTACTTGCTTAGGATATAGATTTTGATGAAAATTGTGACCCGAGTAACCCTCGAAAAATTAAGTATGACGATATTCTGGCGGCGTCGCGACGCGTCGTCGGGGCTGTCTGTCGGACATCCTGCTCGGTTAGTACTGTTACTTGGTAAATACCTATTCACAAAGTTATTTTATGTCAGTAACTAACCGTTCCCATATACACTTTACTTTACAGAGAGCCCACATGTCGGATAGGCTTGGCATAGAGATGTATTTGAAGCAAGAATTTCTACAATACACCGGAAGGTAACCAATTGACATTTAAATAAATTTAAAACAGATGATAAAATGTTCACCAACTTAAAATTATATTTTCCGTGGAGCGTCCGGAATAGAAAAGCACCCCTCATCTCATCCCGTTGGGTGTCGTAGCGACTCTGCCGTCTAAAGTTGCGGGAAACCGGCGGATGCAGGTGGCGAGTTGTCGTTCATTATGGTGTGCTAAGGGGGAGGCCTTTGTTCTTGTTCAACAGTGGACGTCCTCAGGCTGATGATGATGTTGAAAATTATATCGCCTAATCTCCAAAAGGATAGCGCTTGTTTGATCCACCAGCAGACCCTTTTATAGGCACTTCCCATTTACAGTTTCAAAGAGCGTGGGGTGCGGAATGCGTTGATGTTGTTGTCGGAAGATCAAAAAAAGAACGGTGCGATCGCAGCGAGCACCGGCAACCACGGGCTGGCTCTGGCGTTCCACGCCACCGCGCTGGGCATTCCGTGCGTCGTCGTGATGCCTCTACGAGCTCCTTTAGTCAAAGCCAACAAATGCGAATTGTATGGCGCTAAACTCATACTCCACGGTGACAACATAATAGAAGCTAAACACCATGCTTTGGGCATCGCTAAGGAAAAGAAAATGGCTTATATTAATGGGTAAGGAACACGGATCTGTATAATTTGTATATTCTTTGTGAGGGTGTACGAAAGCTTGTTACTCTGTCACGCCATACAATACAATACAATACAAATCCTCTTTATTGAACACCACAAATCAGTAAAAAACAATACAGAAACAAAGAACAAAGTACAACCAACAACAACAATCATAACAACTAAACAGATCTGGATGGAATTTCGCATAAGTAAGAGTAAATTATAGTCTGGAATACACATAGGCTACTTTAAGGCGAAGGGATAGGCAAATGACCTTGCCCGTTTGTGACGTGGCAAGCAGTCCGATCAACGCGACATCTGTTAAATAATCGACGTGTGAACTCGATGCGAATGGGCGCGGGCTGATGGATTGAAATATTGCACTGTGATGTTAGTAGATGGCGCTTGTTTCAGTTTTCCGATTGCCTTACACACACAGCATAATGTTCAAATCAGATTTCGCAAAAATAATAGAAATTGTAACATTTCGGCATTCGTAACGTGGCCTTAAAGTCTTTTTACCTTGGGCTCTGTCTGCTCGGCAAGGGATAGAGACGTTATTTATGTATGTATGTATGTGATATTATACATGAGAAAGTTTGTGACGATGTGAGTGAGTGTGTAAGTATGTTTGTTTCTTCTTTTTTTTTTCTTTTTTATATGTGAATAGGAAGGTAAACGAGCAAGTGGGTCACCTGATGGTAAGCGATCACCAATGCCCATAGACACCCGCAACCCCGGAGGGATTGCAGATGCGTTGCCATGCCAACCTAGAGGACTTAGATGAAATGCTTCTGCATGAAATTTGGAACGAAGACAGTTGGTACCCTAGATTAAAACAGGCTACTTATTATCCCAGAAAATTGCGGTGTCCAGGGTCTGTCTAGAGTCGCAACGTAAATTATTATTGCAGAATAAAGTAAAACTTGAACGTGTGCGGGAAAAGTACAGAATAAGGTGTAGTTTTTCCAATGATTATTTTCAAAACCGATATCTGAGGGTCCGAGAGGTCCCCAAACATAAATCCGTTATCAAAAATGAAAAAGGTGGCCGCCATTTTGACTTCTTTAAGTTTTGAAACGACTATTTTCAAAATCGATATCTGAGGGTCCGAGTGGTCGTCAAACACAAATCTGCTATCGAAAATAAAAAAAACTGGCCGCCATTTTGAATTCTTTACTTTTTGAACCGATTGTTTTCAAATTCGATATCTGAGGATCCAAGTTGTCTCCAAACATGAATCCGTTTTTAAAAATGAAAAAAGTGGCCGCCATTTTGAAAACCTTTGTTTTTGGACCAATTGTTTTCAAAATCGATATCTGACGATCCGAGTGATTCCCAAACACGTATCCGTTATATAAAATGGAAAAAGTGACCGCCATTTTGAAATCTCTAGTTTTTGAACCGATTGATTTCAAAATCGATATCTGATCTGAGGGTCCGAGTGGTCCGCAAACATGAATCCATTATCCGAAATGAAAAAAGTGGCCGCCATTTTGAAATCTTTAGTTTTTGGACCGATTGTTTTAAAATTCGATATCTGAGGATCCGAGTGGTCCCTAAACATGAATCCGTTTTTAAAAATGAAAAAAGTGGCCGCCATTTTGAAAACTTTTGTTTTTGGACCGATTGTTTTCAAAATCGATATCTGATGATCCGAGTGGTTCCCAAACACGTATCCGTTATATAAAATGGAAAAAGTCACCGCCATTTTGAAATCTGTAGTTTTTGAACTGATTGTTTTCAAAATCGATATCTGAGGGTTCGAGTGGTCCCCAAACATAAATCCGTTATCAAAAATGAAAAAAGTGCCCGCCATTTTGAAATCTTTAGTTTTTAGATTGATAGCTTTCAAAATCGATATCGGAGGATCCGAGTGGTCCCCAAACACAAACCCGTTATCAAAAATGGAAAAAGTGGCCGCCAGCTCAGATATCGATTTTGAAAAGAATCTGTTCAAAAACTAAACATTTCAAAATGGTGGTCACTTTTCTATTTTGTATAACGGATACGTGTTTGGGAACCACTCGGATCGTAAGATATCGATTTTGAAAACAATCGGTCCAAAAAGTAAAGAATTCAGAATGGCGGCCAGTTTCTTTTATTTTCGATAGCAGATTTGTATTTGACGACCACTCGGACCCTCAGATATCGATTTTAAAAATAATCGGTCCAAAACTTAAAGATTTCAAAATGGCGGCCACTTTTTTCATTTTTAAAAACGGATTCATGTTTGAGGACCACTCGGATCCTCAGATATCAATTTTGAAAACAATTGGTCCAGAAAGTAAAGAATTCAAAATGGCGGCCAGCTTTTTCATTTTCGGTAGCAGATTTGTGTTTGACAACCACTCGGACCCTCAGATATCGATTTTGAAAATAATCGGCCCAAAACTTAAGGATTTCAAAATGGCGGCCACTTTTTTAATTTTTCATAACGGATTTATGTTTGGGGACCTCTCGGACCTTCAGATATCGATTTTGAAAATAATTGGCCCAAAACATAAAAAATTCAAAATGGTGGCCACTTTTTTAATTTTTGATAACGGATTTATGTTTGGGGACCTCTCGGACTCTCAGATATCGGTTTTGAAAATAATCGGTCCAAAAACTAAAGATTTCAAGATGGCGGCCACTTTTGTCATTTTTGATAACAGATACGTGTTTGAAGACAACTCGGATTCTCAGATATCAATTTTGAAATCAATCGGTCGGAAAACTAAAGATTTCAAAATGGCGGCCATTTTTTCATTTTCGATAGCAAATTTGTGTTTCACGACCACTCGGACCCTCACATATCGATTTTGGAAATATTCGGTCCAAAACTTAAGGATTTCAAAATGGCGGCCACTTTTTTCATTTTTCATAACGGATTTATGTTTGGGGACCTCTCGGACCCTCAGATATCGATTTTGAAAATAATTGGCCTAAAACCTAAAGAGTTCAAAATGGCGGCCACTTTTTTCATTTTTAAAAACGGATTCGTGTTTGGGGACCACTTGGATCCTCAGATATCGATTTTGAAAACAATTGGTCCAGAAAGTAAAGAATTCAAAATGGCGGCCAGTTTTTCATTTTCGGTAGCAGATTTGTGTTTGACAACCACTCGGACCCTCAGATATCGATTTTGAAAATAATCGGCCCAAAACTTAAAGATTTCAAAATGGCGGCCACTTTTTTCATTTTTAATAACGGATTTATGTTTGGGGACCTCTCGGACCCTCAGATATCGATTTTGAAAATAATTGGCCCAAAACATAAAGAGTTCAAAATGGCGGCCACTTTTTTCATTTTTGATAACGGATTTATGTTTGGGGACCTCTCGGACCCTCAGATATCGGTTTTGAAAATAATCGGTCCAAAAACTAAAGATAGATTAGATTAGATTAGATTAGATTCATTTATTTCGATTTGTAAATTACATTATATTTTTATGTCAAAACATAAGAAAGTCACAAAAAGATCGTCAATTGTAAATAAAATAAAAACAATAAAATAAAAAATAAAAAAATAGAAATCAGAAATCCAATAATAATTACAATCAAAAAATAAATGTCAAATTCAATGTCAGTGATTACAAAATAAAAAATAATATAAAACAGTATATAATAAAATTATGCAATAAAATGCGATAAAATGTCACACATTAAAAATAAATAAAAATGAAAAACAATATGGTACAAAGTACAAATGAACATTGAATGTCAGGAAAAATTCATTTCACTGTACTCTTTTACAGAGTACAATGATTTTTCCAAAAGAAGTATTTTTAATCGGCGGCCAGATGTCTCGTCCGAACATTCATTTTTTATGTCAGTGGGTAGTCGCTCATACAGTCTAGGGCCGATGACGCGCGGGTTCTTGTCGAGCAGCGCCAACCGCCGTGGCACCGCTTGCAATCGCCCGGTCTGCCGGGTTATCCTGCCCGGAATATTAACTCTTTTAAAGGAATCAATATTACGGCGAGTCCACAATAAAATATCGTAAACATATTGGGAATAGTGCGTCATTATACCAAATTTTTTAAACAAATCCCTACACGAATCTCGTGGTTTGACACCTGCCAACGTGCGCAGAGCTCGCTTTTGTATTCTGAATACTTTGTCAGAATTCGTTGAGTTTCCCCACAAAATAACGCCGTACGAGATGAGGGAATGGAAATGAGCATGGTAGATTTGGACTAGAGCTTTCACAGAAATGAGTGGCTTGAGCTTTCGCAGTGCAAAGACGGCACTACATAGTCTCTCGCAAAGCCTTTCTACATGCTGTTTCCAGGTTAACCCAGCATCCATCACAAAACCCAAGAATTTACTCGTTTTGCATAACGGCAATGGAGTCTGTACTTGTGGGTTATCAGAGTGGTTCCTGGCTGAAAACAACATCACATTTGACTTCGTGACGTTCAGGATTAACCCATTTGCTGAAAACCATTCATGCAGCTGATCGCATACGCCACGTATCCTGTGCTCAAGCTGATCGTACGCTGATAGATAGATAGATAGATAGATGCCATTTATTGTCAAAAACTGTGTACATAAGATGTCATACATTGAAAAGCATCAACAGTTTGCCCATTTCGGGCGTACAATATTATTGAACTTAAAATTAACAAATTATTAGAAGACCTACTATACGAAATATTCATTTAAATTATAAAAACATTTTTCTGCAAGCCATTCCTTCAGTTCTCTTTTGAACTTATTACCATCGAGTGATTTAATACATTCAGGTAAGTTATTAAAGATTTTGATTCCCATAGCGTAGGTACTCTTGCTGATTATATAACTAGAAGGACGAATTGTACACACATCATATTTATATTGAGATCTTAAATTACTTTTGAAGTCAATTTTTTTATTAAAAATATCATGTCGTTCCTTTACAAATAGACAAATTTCTAGTATATATATACACGTCAGAGTTAAAATTTTATTAGTTCTAAATATGTCTCTTAAGGATTCCCCATTTTTAAGGTTGAATATTGTCCGTAGGCTTTTTTTTTTGAAGAATAAATACAGATTGAACGTTAACAGAATTACCCCAAAAAATTATACCATATTTAAGTATAGGATAAACATTTCCATAATATGCCGTTTTTGAAACTTCTATTGACGTTATTTTGGTCAATATAGATAAGGCATAACAACTTTTGGCTAGTCTCTTGTTTATGTTGTTAGTGTGGGACTTCCAGTTCAGGTTGCTGTCTATTGTAACTCCTAAGAAATTTGTGCTTGTAACTTGTTCAATTTGTTTATCCTCAATTTTTATGTTTAAGCTCTGCGGTATTTGCCTGTAATTTACAAATTGTAAAAGTTTTGTTTTGTTCAAGTTTACACGTAAATTTAAGGATGACAACCAATCAGTAACAGTTTTTAAGGTAGTGTACAGATTTCAAAATGGCGGCCACTTTTGTCATTTTTGATAACGGATACGTGTTTGGAGACAACTCGGATTCTCAGATATCAATTTTGAAATCAATCGGTCGGAAAACTAAAGATTTCAAAATGGCGGCCATTTTTTTCATTTTCGATAGCAAATTTGTGTTTCACGACCACTCGGACCCTCACATATCGATTTTGGAAATATTCGGTCCAAAACTTAAAAATTTCAAAATGGCGGCCACTTTTTTCATTTTTAAAAACGGATTCATGTTTGGGGACCACACGGATCCTCAGATATCGATTTTGAAAACAATTGGTCCAGAAAGTAAAGAATTCAAAATGGCGGCCAGTTTTTCATTTTCGGTAGCAGATTTGTGTTTGACAACCACTCGGACCCTCAGATATCGATTTTGAAAATAATCGGCCCAAAACTTAAGGATTTCAAAATGGCGGCCACTTTTTTCATTTTTCATAACGGATTTATGTTTGGGGACCTCTCGGACCCTCAGATATCGATTTTGAAAATAATTGGCCTAAAACCTAAAGAGTTCAAAATGGCGGCCACTTTTTTCATTTTTAAAAACGGATTCGTGTTTGGGGACCACTTGGATCCTTAGATATCGATTTTGAAAACAATTGGTCCAGAAAGTAAAGAATTCAAAATGGCGGCCAGTTTTTTCATTTTCGGTAGCAGATTTGTGTTTGACAACCACTCGGACCCTCAGATATCGATTTTTAAAATAATCGGCCCAAAACTTAAAGATTTCAAAATGGCGGCCACTTTTTTCATTTTTGATAACGGATTTATGTTTGGGGACCTTTCGGACTCTTAGATATCGGTTTTGAAAATAATCGGTCCAAAAACTAAAGATTTCAAAATGGCGGCCACTTTTGTCATTTTTGACAACGGATACGTGTTTGGAAACAACTCGGATTCTCAGATATCGATTTTGAAATCAATCGGTCGGAAAACTAAAGATTTCAAAATGGCGGCCATTTTTTTTCATTTTCGATAGCAAATTTGTGTTTGACGACCACTCGGACCCTCACATATCGATTTTGAAAATATTCGGTCCAAAACTTAAAGATTTCAAAATGGCGGCCACTTATTTCATTTTTAAAAACGGATTCATGTTTGGGGACCACTCGGATCCTCAGATATCGATTTTGAAAACAATTGGTCCAGAAAGTAAAGAATTCAAAATGGCGGCCAGTTTTTTCATTTTCGGTAGCAGATTTGTGTTTGACGACCACTCGGACCCTCAGATATCGATTTTGAAAATAATCGGCCCATAACTTAAAGATTTCAAAATGGCGGCCACTTTAATTTGTCATTTTTGATAACGGATACGACACGTGTTTGGAGACAACTCAGATCCTCAGATATTGATTTTGAAATTAATCGGTCGAAAAACTAAAGATTTCAATATGGCGGTCTTTTTTATTTTGATAACGGATCCATGTTTGGGGACCACTTGGACCTTCAGATATCTTTTTTTTTTCTTTCTAATGATAGACTATGCATTGGAGTACTACTTGCCTAAATATCAAAATTTTTCATGCAGTAATTCCAACCAAAATCCTATTTCCCATGCTTGTTCGCTAAACAGCAAGTAAGTATCAAACCAACCTGCCACTAAGTTCCCAAAAAACGGATTGAAAATAATCACTTTTAACTTAGGTAATATAGGTATTATACGTGCGAAGCGAACGAGTAAGACTTTTTGAAGCACTGTTTTGCGCCTATTCTGTGACTCAAACAACATGCTTAGCCAAACCAATATGAAAAAACGCAAAGCGAATATTGGCAACGTCGCGTCGCTTACACACTGCCGCCACCGAGCGAACATGCAACGTTGCTTTTTCCTTATTATTTTCATACGTCTTATCCAAATTATTTTTTTATTTATTTATCTATTATTTTTTTATTATTTTTTTATGAACATTTTTGGTTTTATCTTAATAATTTATTTCATTGTATTATCTTTTTAACATTTTTTTGGTTTCCGAATTTTTTTGTACATTGAAAAGCGCCTGATTGAATGTGCGGGCAAATATTGCGTTCGCCCTTTTCACAGGATCAGGGCAGTACTACTCTCTAAAGCCTTATTTGTTGGCTAATTGAAGCAAACGCACCGTGGAATTTTAATTATGAGTTACTAGAGTGACCTCGTCGAGATTGGTAGCAAACCGATTGGTTTCACCCGAGCAAAGAGTGTACAAAATATTTGCGAGACTCTTAGAGCAAACGAATTTTTGTACTAACTACGACATTAAGGAATATGTTTTCACCGGTGAATTCTAATTCAAGACATGTTTTATAGAATGTGCAGTTTTCAAAACTCCAAATTGTGTATTATCGCCATAAAACATGCACAAAAACAACCAATTTATGAGCTTTTGCCTATCCCTTCGCCTTAATTAAAGGGTATCGCACACATAACCACTCCGCGTTGGCACAGCACCCGCTCAGTATTCTTTGTATGAGACTCCATACTGCAACGCACAGTTATCGGCTTCGGAACAGCAACGCCTCGCCTCGGTATAAGCTAACAGTGCTTGGGCAACTCGCCTTCACCGCGCTTACGTCTCGTCGCCGCCGCGGGGACGGCGCGCGGATCTCGGTTGGTTCCCCCACCGCTTGCCTCTCAGGCATCGCCTACTGTCGAAGTTGACCGCTAGGCTAGCCGCCAACCAGACCAGTCGCCGGCTCGCGGTAAGCGCGCTGTATCCGCGCGAACGCTTCGAAGGAACCGAGCCGCTTCCGTTACGAGCTTACGTATGGTTGACGTCTGGTTGACGGCGAGGCGCTGCCGTTTCGGTGCCGAGCGGTTATGTCTGCGACAACCTTTACGTTGGAAAATTGCGAAGTTCCTGTGATAGCGATAAACGAATTCTTCGAAGTCGCAAGTTGTTGCCAATCTTAGAACTTAAATTCTGACAAATGACTTCAGCTTCGACCACCCGAACGTGATAGAAGGCCAAGGCTCTGTGGGCATAGAGATCATAGAGCAGCTGCCTCAAGTAGACGCGGTCCTGGTGCCGGTCGGCGGCGGAAGCCTCATCGCTGGTGTCGGTGTTGCCATCAAGCATCTTAAGCCCGATACTGAAATATATGTAAGTTTTGTAAATGACTGCCCAAATACAAAATTGTGTATGTAACCTTGTGTTTTTCGGAGGAATTTGTGAGGAGAACGTAGGTAATAGGTATTTTTTATTTGATAAACCTCACCAACCATTCTCAAATAAGTTTCGGCTGCAGAATATTTTAATTTTACTGGCTGAATTGAATGTTCGTCGTTTAGTACTTACTGCGTTACGTAACTTAGGTAACTAATTCTCTCCTTGTAACACAGCAGGATTGTCTCAATTATTGTATAACATCATAACATTTGAAAGACGAGACTGGAAGAGATCCCTTTAAGGGATATGTTCGCCTTTGTACATCTACTTGTTTCATTACCTGTAAAATTAATGTGTTTTATGTACAATAAAGAGTTATACATATATTATGTAGGTGCGTACCTACTTAATTAAAAACTAAAATAATTTTTACAGGGAATCCAGACAGATAAAACGAATAGCATGGTTGAAGCACTAAGGAAAAATGAAAGAGTTTTCGTTGCTATTGATTCTACGATTGCCGATGGTCTGGCTGTACAAATGGTTGGAGTTAACACTTTTCACACAGCGAAAGGCATTATAGACAAAATGGTAAGTTGACATAAATAGTTGCAATAACTTTGAGTTGAGATGATCTTAATTACAAAGACGGATAACTCACGTATAAAAGCCGAGTTATGTTCGACATGCTTCGGACTAATTCGTAGTCCTTCCTCATGGAGCGCTCGCCCGGCGGCAGTGAAACGAACACTGCGCGCCAGCACTCTGCTCGGTAGTTTCATCTTGAAAGTGAGATGATATTACTATAATATAGATTTGCAGACGAAACAAAATCCTGTTCGAAATGGTATTGTAGCGAACACTACAGTCACACTCACAATTTTATTTAACAGACATCAACTTGCTCAGATAGTCGTTTAAATTAAAACCAAACTTGCGTGGAGTATTGTCACATTATTGAAATGAAAACTTCTTTTGCCGGGCTGAGCACTTTTTGGGATGGGTAAAAATTGGACCCGATTCTACAGTGGCCGCTAAAATTCCTAATTTTATTTAGGCGTCGCTAAATCCCTTTGCTATTCTATGAGCGGCAGTCATAATCAAATGGCAACGCCATTTTTAAAATTAGAAATTTAGGCGATGGGCACGTAGAATCGCATCCAATGTTAAACTCGCTTCGAAGGCGTAAGACTGAAAGAGAGTTAAGTACCAGGAAATCAGGATCCTCTAAGAGCTTATTTTGAAATACGAAAGAAGCTAGAGCCGCTTTCAATTTTTGAAGTGTACGTTGATTTCGTCGCCTTAACATATGTGCGTTTGGCCTAATGATATAAGGTGTGGAATAACAGTGTGTTCTCTCGCGACCGGTCACCTGACCGCAGTTCAACTCTCGTGTATTTTTTTTATTTTTATTTTTTTGTTTTTGCGCGAGTGTGCGTGTGTGTAGTTTTCACTTCTGCCGGCACTCCCGGAGTGCTACCCGGTCTTTTTTTTATAACGATTCATTAAGCTGTTCATCGCGCGGCGTGTGCAGCGAACCGGTACGTATTAGTTAGATACTCCACGTACCTAAGTTTCGTTTTAACCGACTTCGTTTGAGGAGGTTGATTTGATGCGTTAAATTGTGAGTCTAGCCATTGGTGCTCTACAGTATTAATAAAACTTAGAAATGTTGTGGGAAACTAAAAAAACCTGGCCTGGTTAAATCTCGCACATCTGGTGTGTCTACGCGCAGTCTGAGGGTTACAATCAAAATTGTTGTAATTTAATTTTATAGGTGGTTGTGAAAGAGGATTGGGTGGCGCGGGCTGTCATGCACATTGTCGAGGAGGAGAGGTTCGTAGTGGAAGGAGCCGGAGCGGTTTGCGTCGCGGCCTGTATGGCTGGCCTGTTTCCTAATTTAAAAGGGAAAAAGTAAGTCTATACGTGAGTTCAGTATTAACTGAGCCTCTAGTGTAAGTTTTCGCATATAAAAACGTCTCGAACGCGTTCACGTAAACGTCTCAATTACTATGGAAAAATCGGCAGCGCCACTTGCGGATCGAAACGGCAACAAACTGTTCTCATAGTTATGACATTTTAACGCAAACGCGTTCGAGACGTATTTTGTGACCCAAAACCTACACTAAGCTAAGCATACTGAACTAAAGTAGGGACAAATGGTCAGAGCTATCGTGACGGTGAAAAGAATTGAGGGAATGGGTGGACATCTTAGAAATCATAGTATAGGCGCGGCTAGCAACCCATCATTATTTTGATTACTTACCCTATTCCACCTATACGCCCACAATCATGCTAAACGTGGCCTTTTGGTCTCGTTACCTTGGGCTCTGCCTATCCCGTAGGAGATAAAGGGGTAAGGCCGTGGACCGTCTCAAACGCCGCATCCTGTGTGTTACGAAAATAGTCGAATGTGTCTATGAAGTGAGACCAACCTTTTGCTACACGCGACCACACACTACAATACACACGTGCTCGCGGAATACGTAAGTACCTAGTACCTACTTAGAGTTTTGAAAAACTCAAGACTATTTTCGTAACTCACAGGATTCGGCGTTCGAGACGCTTCACGGCCTTACCCAAAGACGTGATGTATTTTATGTATGTACCTATAATGATTCGGTTACGCCACTGCAGGGTGGTGTGCATATTGTCGGGCGGCAACATCGATACAACGATTCTTGCGCGCGCGTTGGAACGCGGCATGGCTGCTGAGGGTCGGCTCGTCAAGTTCAAGGTACCTAATACCACAACGTTCAGTAGGTATATCTACTTACTATTTAGGCGGCAATTTTTTGCACTTTTTAATAGATTTGAGATCTGAAAAATTATTAACAAAACATGACACGGCGCCGCTAGCTATATATTATCTTGGGCACTTTACAGCACCTTTTTTGTGAAAACTTCTTTAGTGGCGTTGGGCAAGTGGGATGGATAAATTTTTTTAAACTCGCGTCAGACGTAAGACGGAGGGACCGTTTGAGTATCAGGATATCAGGATCCTCTAAGAGCTTATTTTGAAATACGAATGAAGCTAGAGTCGCGTTCGATTTTTGATGTTGTAGTTACGTTAAATTCGTCGCTTTAACGTATGTGCGTTTGGCCTAGTGGCACAAGATGTGGAATAACATAGCGTTCTCTCAAGTGACCGCAGTTAGAATCACGTGTAGAAAAAGTTTTTTCTTTTTCTTTTTGTGCGAGTGTGCGTGTGTGTAGTTTTCACTTCTGCCGGTACTCCTGGATGCTACCCGGTGTTTTTTTTTATCGCGAGCACTCAAGTTGTTATACGGAGTACATTTACCCCGCGACCTATCCTGACTTCCCGATACTTCGACGCAGTAGCAGTAGGTACCCATAGCAAATAAGTCTAAATAGTCTAATCCAATTTCACACTCATATCGTAGGTAACAGTGTCGGATCGGCCAGGAGGTATGGCGGAGCTGTGCTCGATGCTCTCAGCGGTCGGCGTGACGCTGCGGGACTGCATTCCCGAGCGTGCCTGGGTCAAAGGAGACGTGTTCAGCTGCGAGGTGAGTTGCTAATTGTGTGAAGGCTCCTTTTGGGTATTATACAGGGGGTTTACCATGACGTCTTAATGCAATTGGGAATGGATGATTATTTTAAAAGTGCTTGGTGACTTTTCTATTGATAGGAATAACCATCCTTAGCCACGGAAAAAAGTTACAGATTTTTCCGTCGAGCCATATATTTTATAATAAAAATAAAAACATTTTACTCAGTCACTAGGCGGGCCCTATACGGCTGATTCGCTAGCTGTCAGATCCATACTAAATATGACAGCTAAAACCAACTGAGTCGGAATTAAGACGTCATGGTAAGGGTCCTAGTCGTTTTGACTATAGTCTGTCATATTTCTAAAAGATACTGAAAACTAGAACACATGAAAATATCTGAAATGTAAAGCTACGGCCGGGAATCGAAACTGGATTCTCATCAATCGTGCCCCCTACACCACGCATAGTAGGTATGTGACAGTGGCTTGGCGTCCATAGAACTCGATTCCCACTGACTTGCCTATTTTAAGGCAGTTGGGCAATTTATTGTGCAGAATTAGAAGAAAAGACTTGTTAAGTTCCCTTCGGCTTGCCTTCTGATAGGTATACTTGACGCCACGCCACTGGTATGTGGTCTGGTTTTCAATAGGTATCGTTCAGAAACATAATTTCTGACGGGTTAACCGTAAAAATAAATACAAAAATCGGGAAGTAAAAATCTCGATTCATTTCATTGATAGACTGATAGTATACTCTGCGTCATATAATTGTTTCAGTTAAAAATAATAGCGGAAACAAGAGGATGGGACCACACAAAGGAACTCATCGAGAGTGTCAAGAAGAATTACAAGGAGTACTTCTTTCAGGATATGGGCGACCAAAAGGACAAGGGCCCAACGGCACGGCGGGGGCCCTGTCTGGCGCCCAACCCTGTTTGCATGCAGAAATAGCCGTTTCTTATTAGCTTAGCTTAACGCTAAAAGTTTCTTTCTTTGAAATTAAGTAGTTATATGTACGCGACACGGCGGAAGTTTAGATCTATTCTTAAATTATTTATTTAAGCAAGAGAGTTGTTGAACTTGTTGAGGTTGAGGCATTTCTTATATGAAGAACCCAGTTTTTCTACCAACTGTTTTGCTGGTGCTAATACAAATTGACTTATTGTACTTATACATATTATGTACCATTTTAATTATCTATGATTAAATTTTTTGCCGTAAAATTCATACTTATATCGTGGAAGCTTGTTTGTTAATTTATAAAAAAAAATTGTAAATACCGGCTACTTCAATAAATTATGGTTCACCTAATATTATATTTCCCTTATGTCTTTATTTTATTTCATTTGAATAACATAAAATTCTTATAACTCCTAAGATAATAATGGCAAACTGAATTAAAATGCATTGAAAATGAGCCTTTTGCTTAACCCGCGTCCACATGCAGCCAAGTTTGCGCTGTAGGTACTGCTGGCTCCAACCTCGTCTGTTTACATCATGTACTGTCTGTCATTGAGGGGGAGCCAACATAGAGTTACTTTTTATGGAGCCAAGCTGGGGCCAAGATGGGAAAATGCAAAGAGAATATAATCCCTACGTTTTGGGAAAATGAAGGATCGACCCCACTTTAGTTGTAAATCCATATCACGCTCCGGTCTTCTAGGCTCCTTCCTCTTGTGCTTAGTGAGAGGCTATGGCTCGTGGTCCACCTAATTATGTCCACCCGGAAAAAATGCTGCCATTACTTCGAATCACTGATTATTATTTTAATACAAAAATAGGTAAGTTAGTTAGGTATCTTCATTTGCCCGAAGGTCAAAATACCCAGAAAAAGGGGCTCCGCCGAAAACCAGGTGGACAAACTGTAGGTAGGTGGACCACACCCATAGCCGGTATTGAGCTCTACTATAGAGTCCGATTATAGTAAGAAACTAACGGCAGTAGGTATTTGAGTACAATAATCTTGCCGACAATTTTTATTGTTTTTAATATTCTGAATTATCGTTTCCCATCGGTGTTCCATTCGCAACTGTGTTGAAAACAGTTGACAAAGCGACTTTGAGAATTATTAAGTACATCCTGGGGGTGCGAGTCGGGTTACCTTCGCGTGTGGTCAAGAGCTGCGGTTCGTTTTTGGATCCGTCCGAGGGGAAGAGCAGTGCTTGGTCCGGTGCACCCTGGGCTTCGGTTAATAATTTCCTGGCGGTCTCCGTGGGATATCATTGTCCGTTGGCTAAGAGCCTGACAGGGGGGGAGGGGGTCGTTTGACCGTGTTCTACCGTACAACGTTGCCGACATTTTTGTCACAAGATTTTGGAATACTGTATTTTTTACTTTGACATTGGCGAAATCATCGCATTGATCGATGGGGCCATATTAATAAAAGAAGAAGAAGAAGTACATCCTGGGCCCTGTTTTATAAAGCTACAGGTTACAATTCTACAGGCGTTTATTGGCAACATTTGTCCTGTTTTTTACAATTTGCGTTTTATAAAAGTACTGTGTAACAATTTTACATGCTACAGGTACAGGCGCCTGTAGGCTGATCATAGACAAAAACGTGGACCTTTATTAGTTTTCACCTCACTAGCTCGGAAAGCACTTTTTGTTTGTTTGACAGCTATTGAGAAAATCGCTCTTTATTCACTTGCGGAGAAAGAGTTTTGACCACCGATTAGAAAGATATAGTACAGGGTTTTGACATTTGAAGGAAGCTTAAGTGATATTTGACAGCTCACAAAACGTAAAACGTTAAGTGCTGAATTTTTAATATCAAAATTAAATGAATTGCATCGAGTAAAAAACACTCAATACAGTCTAACAACTTTATTTTAATTCATAAATATCAGCATTCAACATTAACCTTCATTCTTGTTGTAAAAACGGATAAAATTTTCTGACAGTCCAAGTAAGTCAATATGCGAACAAAACGCATCCGAAATAATTTTTTTTATAAAATTCATCCCTTGTGGGACAGGTAAAGGAATTATTGTCCATTCAGCCATATTAAAGATTTTAATGCCGGTTCACTGTTTGTGCTGACAGTAGCACTTGATGGTCCCAACGGAAGACCAGCGCTGGCTGTAAGGCCAGCATTATGCTAAGGTGGAACCATTTCGTCATTGTATACATATATGCTGTTACATACTTGTTTTTTTCTGTAAGTAATATCAAGAATAAATGTTTTCTTTCTTTCAAATAATTAAAAAAAATTAAGTCAAAACTATTCAATTAAACCGTCAACGTTAAATATTCGCATGTTTTTCTAGTTATTTTGTTATTAAAAATGAGTGATAGTACCTACAAACCCTTTTTCTTATTTTCCTCGCTGTAGTGAGGTGAAAATTTTTGTGTTATACACGGGTGAAAAGTTATTTTACGCCTCGTGTGTTGAAACACTCGCTACGCTCAGGATTCTATTTTTGAACCACTCGCTTCGCTCGTGGTCAATCATAGAATCCTTTCGCTAGCTCGTGTTTCAAATGAACACTCGCAGGTAAAATACAACTTTCCCCCCTTGTATAACAAATAACTATTTAAATGCATAATCGAACAAGCGTTTTATAAAAATATTGTAAAATACAACTGTAGATTGGTACAATTGTAACGAAAACTTACATACGTCTTGAGACTGGTAACAAGGGCTACAGGTGCAGAATTATCCTCTTCTTCAAGTTATTCAACTCAAGATCTTCAATTTAAGGAATGATCCGCTTATGAAGGACTCGTCTAACTCGTTATTATAAGAAAAACGGGACTTAATCACGTTATAATAATGGGTAAAAATAGCGAAAGTTTAAATCGTCGAGGGCGAATATTCAGCGATTTTTCGTCATTATCGTCTCAGCATATACCATTAATAGAGATGATGTTGAGACTTAACTTTTTATAACAACGAAACACAGTATCGATGCTGCATTTAGCTTTATCCAAAGTTGTTGCAGCTTGTCCTTCTGTTAGGATAATAATCGTGGGACGACAATGACGCATGAACCGAGCGGTCGGAACGCTTGAATATTGGCCCTTTAACTCAGACTCGGACGAAGAGAGTCCACGACAGCGTCGACCTACGGTGTTTCGCCCAAGAATAAAATGTCGACTTTGAAACACCTTTCCAATTTAATGAAAGGTTCAGAATGAACTCTACGCAAATGGAGTACATTCTACAAGAAATTGGGAGCTTATTCGAATCGTACCTAATCGCAATCGCAAATTTACGTATATTTTATTTGTACCTATTTATCAAGTTCGTAGGATAATATTTTGTGGCCATCAAATTCTTATTTCTATTCTATTCTCCCTTAATGGCGGCCGAATATATTTTTTACTATATATTATTATAATATATGTAATAGAATAGCAAAGAAACCTCTTTGCATTTGTCATTTATAACAGCCACTTTTTTTTTAATTAGTGATGTCCATCACACCTGTACAAATTACTTGTAATCGAGATTTACAATGCCGTATTACAAAAGTAGCTTTCCGTGTGTCTTTATAAAACACCTGTAATTGTACACAGTGCATTACAGGCGACTGTCGCCTGTAGACTTGTAACCTGTAGCCTGTAACTTTATAAAACAGGGCCCTGTACAAATTACTTGTAATCGAGATTTACAATGCCGTATTACAAAAGTAGCTTTCCGTGTGTCTTTATAAAACACCTGTAATTGTACACAGTGCATTACAGGCGACTGTCGCCTGTAGACTTGTAACCTGTAGCCTGTAACTTTATAAAACAGGGCCCTGAGAGTACTTCTTTAAGCACAGACGCACAGACCTACCTAAAATTACGAACTTGACCAAATAATTAATAGACAAACTCACCCCATTTTTGTTCAACGCACGGATAAAACCTTGATAAAAACCGTCAGGTTGAAATTGATGACTTTGTCAAAATACCATCCTTCATCTCATCATTCTGCCATACTCTATTCAAATTTCTGCGATTTTGGAGAGCAAAGGTCAGGCAGACTAAAATGCAATTTTTCCAAAATTGTTAAAGTACAATATCAATAACCATGCCTAAAGCCTCAAGTGAAGCCCCGGAGGTCGTCAAGACGCCCTTAGGGCAGTCGCCGGCGGCCCTCGCGAACCGCGAGTTTGTCAAACCCAACCACTGGTGCCCAGTAAGTTATAATATTCTGTTAGATGAATCTATTTAGTGATCTGTTTTATTTATTGCCCACTTACTATTGCATCATCATGTCAGCCGAATGACGTCCACTGCAGGACGTAGGCCTCCCCCAAGGCTCTCCACTCGGACCGGTCCTGTGCCTTCCGCATCCACCGCGATCCCGCGATCCTGATCTCGTCGCTCCATCATACTATTGCATAAGTGGCTATAATTTTATATTTCAGAAGCAGCAGGAAGAATTTGATCCGTGGTGCGATCCAGACAATCCAAAAACTATAACGTACACTGAAGTAATAAAAGCGTCGTCTGTTGTCCGAGGAGTCAGTCATCCCAGAGACCAATCTCGTGGTTATTATAACCGAATTATTAACTTTAATAATCTACGTTTGCATGTTTTTTTGCTCTTTGTATTTTATATCAGAGTTGTGCAAATTTTACTGAAATAAAAGTTTTTATCTATCTGTATAAAATTCTTTCAATTTCATACTCTACAGAACAATAATGAAATTTTATCATTATAGCGATCTAAATGGTGCAAGGAATTAAAAATGGAACTTTACCATAAAAATGAAATATGTCATCGGTCGGGAAGGTACCGCGGTAAATTATTAAATAATTATTATTTAAATCGTTTCTTAATACACAATCGTTTTTGAATGATTTCAGCTTCAATGAACGCGGTGCTCTGTATTGTCTCTTGATGTTGACGCCGGAGCAGAAGCAAGCGGGCGTCGTGGCCGCGTCCACGGGGAACTGGGCTATGGTACTAAGTTTCTTGATTTTCAGCAGAGCATTTTCATTTTTCTTGCTCTGTCCAGCATTAGTCCACTCGATGCGTTCTTAACACCGTGTCACTATCACCTTGCCTACTACTATCCTATCCTACTAAAATATTATAAATGCGAAAGTTTGTGATGTGAGTGAGTGTGTATATTTGTTCCTTCTTCACGCTAAAACGACTGGACGGATTTGGATAAAATTTGGAAAGAAGATAGCTAGTATCCTAGATTAAAACATAGGCTACTTTTTATCCCGGAAAATTGTATAGTTCATAGCGATAAACATGTCAAAGGTTGTAGCTGCCTAGAGTCGCAACGTAAATAGTTATTACAGAATATATATACTCTCAACGTTCTTAAATCTAATTCTACGCGGACGAAGTCGCGGGCAGAAGCTAGTGGTCTAATAAGCTAATAGTAAATCTAAAAACATCATAATTTTTACACAGCCGTTTAATCGCTTTCTAAATTTATACTCACTAACTTTATCTCTTAGGCACTAGCTAACCAAGGACAAAAGTTGGACGTTCCAGTGACAGTCGTGGTGCCTACGCGCACTCAGTCTTACACAGAGGAGAGGTGTGCGGACTGGGGCGCCACGGTCGTGCGTCACGGGAACGACATGGCTGAGGCCAAGCGGCAAGCTTTCGTGATCGCTAAAGATAAAGGAAGTTGTTATTTGAACGGGTAAACAGCATTTGTCATTGTTATTTGTTGCCCCTGTTATAATCGTAGATGACTATTGAGACAAGCATTTGGTTTGGATATAGATTTAATAATGTTTATTAAGACACGTTACAAATCATGTTATTATATACGTTACGAGGCTAGCTGTCAATATATATAGTTCGCAGGAACGCCGCCTGAGGGCGCTGCGTTTCCATGCACGCAGACTACGTTCTAACATCTTCCTTTTTTTACAAAAACAAAGCTAGACATAAAACAATTATCATTAATTAAAACATTAAGACATTCCATAATAAATAAGACCTATTATAAAAAACAACCATTATTCACATTAATTAAAAGTCAAATAAAAACATTCAAATTATATTAAATTGCAGTAGCTTTGTCAGACATAAAAAACATTAAATTAAATACAGCAAAGTCAAGTCATTATCATAATCATAACATTACATTATTATACATTATTATACATTATTATTACATTATTATTACATTAGTCAATTTCAAAATCCACATTGAATCGTACGGGTGGTTTGACTTGTCTACCAGATCTAGTTGTCCTAATAATTGAACGAGTACCAGAATCCGAATGCTGTGAGCTGTTATGCGCGTTTTCTGCAGGCAAAGTAACACTTCCAGTTGCCTGTGTTGTGCTAGACTGACTCTGATCACATTCTTCTCTCTGACCTTGTCCTGTCTCCCTTTCCTGTTCTATTTCACTTTCCGTTATTATTATATTTGATCTTTCATTACTTTTCCTTTCCTTCTGCACTGGTATAGTCTGTGGTGCCGACATGGGAGTAGCTGCTGTTGCTGCTTGCGTTATTTTATTTTTAAGCAGATGCTGACGGTTTCTTCTATAACGGACTCCTTCGGTAGACTCCACTATGTAAGATCTTGGCTCTCTACATTTTTCTACTATTTTTCCAGGAAGCCATTTTTCTTCAGGTTTCTTCTTAAACCATATAAAGTCTCCGATATTTAACTCTGGTAGCTTATTAACCTTCTTGTCATAATAAAATTTCTGTTGTTGTTTACTTTTTGTTTTATTTTCCACATAATTTCTGTAACTGTATACCTTTGGCTGTAGATGTTTCAAGTGTGTAGGTATCTGTGTCCTTAATGTTCTTGACATCAGTAACTGAGCTGGTGATGGTAAATTACCTCTTGCAGTTGTTCTATACTGTAACATAGCTAAATAAGGATCACTTCCAGATTCATCACACTTTGTAAGTATTTTCTTTACAATTTTGACTCCAGATTCAATTAAACCATTTGACTTTGCCATGTAGGGACTTGTAGTATTGTGTTCAATTCCCCATTCTTTTACAAATTTCATAAATTCTGTGGAATTAAAAGGTGGACCGTTGTCACTTATGATTTCAACCGGTATGCCAAAACGACTGAATATTGATTTCAAAATTGTTATTAATTCTCTGGCGTTAGTGCTATTGACATGAGCTATTTCAATAAAATTAGAATAATAGTCTTCTATTACAACAATAGTTTGTCTTTTGTACATCAGATAATCAATACCAACTTTTTGCCATGGAAATTCGCATATTTTATGTGGCATGAGAGGTTCTGACGGATTTGAACTCCTGTTTGACATACAAGTAGTACAACTTTCTACTATATTCTGTATATCATGTGACATTAAAGGCCAAAATACTATGCCTCTTGCAAAGTTTTTAGATTTTTCTATACCTTGGTGACCACTGTGAATCATTTTTAATATGTCTGGTCGCAGTTTTGTAGGTATAATCAGACTATTGCCTTTTAGTAGAAGCTCTCCTATGACATGTATTTCATCACGATAATTCCAGTATGGTATGACTAAATGATTAGCTTGAGACTTGCTTGTAGGCCATCCTTTCATGTAATACTCTTTAAGTAACTTCATAGTTTCATCCTCAATTGTTGCTTTTTCTAACCATTCCAATTTTTCTTTGGATATTGGTAGATTACTTTTAAGTAAGTTGACATGTACGGTTAAATTTTCATCAAGTTCATCTTCACTACTCTCTGGTAGCGGTGCGCGTGACAATGAATCAGCTATGTACATTTTAGAGCCTGGTTTGTACTCTACTCTTAAATCATATACTTGTATTTTAAGCATTAGTCGTTGTAATCTAGTAGGTACTTCTGCCAATGGTTTTTTAAATAGTGTTATTAAAGGACGATGATCTGTTTCAACACTCACCACTTGACCATAAATATATTGATGGAATCGTAGACATCCAAAGACTATGGCATATAATTCCTTTTCGATTTGAGCCATGCGCTGTTGACACGACGTCATTGTTTTTGAAGCATAGCAAATCGGGTGACCATCTTGTAGTAGCACAGCTCCGACTGCTGACTGGCTTGCGTCTACTGACAAGACAATAGGTTTCTTAATATTAAAATGTGCTAAGACTGGACTTTGACAGATAATCTGTTTTAAACGATTAAATGTAGCTTCATGATTAGCATTCCATTGCCAATCGCTTGACTTTTTTAGCAGATCTCTTAATATTTCAGTTTCTTGTGCCATGTTTTTAATAAAACTTCCTAAATAATTCAATATGCCCAGGAACCTTTGTAGATCCTTGACAGACGACGGCGACGGCATATCCTTTATTGCTCGTACTTTTTCTGGATCAGGGGACACTCCTTCCTTTGAATAGACATGACCAACGTATTTTACTTGCGTAGCGCCAAATACACATTTAGACTTATTAAATCTTAAATTGACTTCTATGGCTTTATCAAAAACTCGTTGTAAATTGACATTATGTTCAGCCTGTGTAGCTCCATACACTAAAATATCATCTGCATAGACTATGACTCCTGGCAGTACACCAAAATACTCTGTCATTATTCTATGAAAAATTTCAGGTGCACAATTTATTCCGTAGGGTAGACGTTTAAATCGATACCTTCCAAAAGGTGTATTGAAAGTACATAGAAACGAACTTTCCTCATCAAGCTTACACATCCAAAAACCACTATTAGCATCTAATGTTGAAAAATATGCTGCTCCTTGTAGCTTAGATCGTATATAGTCATTAGTAGGTATAGGATAGTGAGACCTTTTTATGGCTTGATTAAGATTTCGTGGATCTAGACAAACACGCAGTTTTCCGTTTCTCTTTTCAACTAAGACAAGTGAACTCACCCATGATGATGGTTCTGTGACCTTGGTTATGACTTCTTGTTGCTCCATGTTGTCAAGTTCATTCTTGAGTCTGTCATGCAATGAAAATGGTACTTTACGTGCTGCATCGATTTTAGGCATCACACCTGGATCTGTATCAAGGTGTATTTCACCTGGTAGACAACCCAAACCCCTGAAGATTGAGTCATATTTCGTCAAAATATTCTGTAAATTTAAACAATTATTAGACATTTTCATATTAAATATTCTCTTAACAAGACCAAGTTCAGAACAAGTATGTTTTCCTAAGACAGTAGGCGATTTGACATCAGCAATAATAAACAAAATATTTTTTATAACATTATGACCATTATGACTATATTGACAATTAATATATTGTTGACCCACTATATTGACAGAATTTCCTGAGTATGATGTAACTTTTGCATTACAATGTAACATTTTATTTGACAATTTTAATGATTTATAGACATCACAAGACATAACATTAGCATCACTGCCTGTATCTAAAATACATTCAAAATTAACATCATTGACATTTAAAACAATAGTCCAATGAGAAGTATTAAATGAGTTGAGATTTCCTATAAAAAAATTCTCACCTTCATTTTCATTATTATTTGTTACCTCCACAAAATTTGTCATCTTATTTTTACAAAATGCTTCATAATGACCTATTTTGAAACATTTTCTACACTTCGCATTAGTCGCTGGACACTTATGACGATGGATCTGGCCACATTTTTGACATCCACTTCTTGACTGACTTGCTGACCGATGATAATTATGTGACTGTGACTGACGATCTCTTGACCTTGACTGATGACTATCTCTTGACCTTGACTGATGATTACTTATATTGTTTGATGATTGACCTTTGTATTTGTGATTCTGTGGGTATTGCTTTCTTGACTGACTTCTGTTCTGACTTGCTCCTCTTACTCTTGACTTGTTTTCTTGACAATTATATAAGACCTGTTTTTCTTTATTAAGTTCAGCTGCCTGTGACTGTGTTGTAATTAGCGTTTTAGCTAAATGAAGTGCCTTTGTCATAGTTAAGTCGGTTTCCAATAGTAATTTTTCTCGAACATGTTGGTAGTTTTCATTTAAGTTGCATATAAAAATATCCGTTATTAATCTTTCTTTAAGCGTGCCAAATTCACATGTTTTGCTTAGATTAACTAAATCTGTCATAAAGTCATCTATCGATTCATTTTGAACTTGTTTTCTCGTAAAAAATTTGAATGACTCGTATGTAACGTTCGTTTTCGGTACAAAATATTGTTCGAATTTCTGGACTAGGTCGCTCAATTTAATAGTATCTTCGTCCACTCCGAAAGAATTAAATATATCTAGCGAATCCTGTCCAATCATATGCAAAAATACGGCTACTTTTCGTTTTTCGCTTTCTTCTGACAGTTCACTTGCGGTCATGTATAATTTAAAACTTTGGTACCATTTCTTCCAATTAACGGCTAAATTTCCTTGCAACGAAAGTGTTTCTAGTTGACTATTTATCGTTATTCTTCGCCTTGAGCCATTATTATTCTGCATTTTTAATTTCTGACTTCGTTTCGTTGGAATTTGAATTTTAATATGGATGGACTGACTGACCTGGAACCGTTGACTTGACTTCTTCTTTAAATGTTTCTTTTTCTTCTGACTTTTTTATTTATTTATTATTTCTTGTTCACTTCTGACACCATGTTATAATCGTAGATGACTATTGAGACAAGCATTTGGTTTGGATATAGATTTAATAATGTTTATTAAGACACGTTACAAATCATGTTATTATATACGTTACGAGGCTAGCTGTCAATATATATAGTTCGCAGGAACGCCGCCTGAGGGCGCTGCGTTTCCATGCACGCAGACTACGTTCTAACAGCCCCCAGTGGTTACACGAAAAAAACAGTGGTCTGCAGATAACTGGAGGTCCGTGAGAGCTTCGAGGATTATAACAATATATCATAATGTTTAAAATTTTGACTTCGCTGCGCTTGACAGAAAATTACAACTTGACCCTTTCCCTAATAGGTATAATACGACACATTCGGTCAAGGTTATTCAACGTTATGGAGCAACCAACTTCAAAACACATGACTTAGTATAATGCCTGCCAGTGAACTGGTCAATTTATGATGTGTCGAGCGCAGTTGTGACTCCACGGACGCATCCAGAAAATTACACACACAGCTGCACACCACACACAGCATCCGGTTAGATACGAGGTCTTCATTAGTATATAGATCGGTCTTCTCGGCTAAGTTCGGCTACGTAGAGCGTTGTCTCGCTCTAATTTACGTGACGCCAATTAGCTTTCCAAAGATTGAACTGCAATCTTTATGGCCGGGTACTGTAGTTCTATATAGTAATTGGTTCCGGCATGATACCGAAAAGTCGTCTAAAAGTTAAACAAGGTTATGAAGCGTTCTCCATCGAGCCAGTAACTCAATCTTTAAATAATATGCCTTCCATGCTTCAGATACGACCACCCGCACTCGATCGCGGCTGCGGGTGCAATCGGCAAGGAGATCTTAGATCAGAAGCCGGAGACGGATGTCATCCTGGTACCGGTTGGCGGAGGGGGTCTCTTGGCTGGCATCGCAGTCGCCGCCAAACACGTCAAACCGGAAGTTCTCATCTATGTATGTACGTAAGCAACGATCTTTAACGACACGGGCCCTAGACGACAACGATAACGGTAGTCACCTACGTAGACCACGTTTAGAACGATTGTGGGCAGGGGAATCAAAATAGTGATGAGGCTATATGGTGGAAAGGAGAATCAATGATTTTCATGAAAGGGAAATCAGTGTTAAATAAATTATACAATAAAATAAAAAAATAAAAATCGTGGGACAAATTACACCAATTGACCCAGTCCCAAACTAAGCAAAGCTTGTACTATGGGTACCAGGCAACGGATAAACATACATATATAATGTAGATAAATACATACTTAAATACATACAACATCCATGACTAGGGCACAAACATTCGTATTCATCATACAAATGTCTGCCCCTGCCGGGATTAGAACCCGGGACCTCTAGCTTCAACAAACAAACAATACAGTACAAATACCCTTTATTGAACACCACAAATCAGTTCTAAAACAATACAAAAACAATGAACAAAGTCACAAAATAGGCGGTCTTATCGCTTAATAGCGATCCCAATAACATCATCATTATATCGACTTCTTCTTTTTCTTTAGCCATTCTCAACCTCTAAGATGTAGGCCTCCTTCAGTTTATGCCATCTGTTTCGGTCTTGAGCAGTTTTCAACCACTTTGTTCCCGCCAGTCTTTTGATATCGTCGTACCAACGCATCTGCGGTCTTCCTCTCGGGCGTATACCGACTTACAATACACACGTGCTCGCGGAATACGTAAGTACCTAGTACCTACTTAGAGTTTTGAAAAACTCAAGACTATTTTCGTAACTCACAGGATTCGGCGTTCGAGACGCTTCACGGCCTTACCCAAAGACGTGATGTATTTTATGTATGTACCTATAATGATTCGGTTACGCCACTGCAGGGTGGTGTGCATATTGTCGGGCGGCAACATCGATACAACGATTCTTGCGCGCGCGTTGGAACGCGGCATGGCTGCTGAGGGTCGGCTCGTCAAGTTCAAGGTACCTAATACCACAACGTTCAGTAGGTATATCTACTTACTATTTAGGCGGCAATTTTTTGCACTTTTTAATAGATTTGAGATCTGAAAAATTATTAACAAAACATGACACGGCGCCGCTAGCTATATATTATCTTGGGCACTTTACAGCACCTTTTTTGTGAAAACTTCTTTAGTGGCGTTGGGCAAGTGGGATGGATAAATTTTTTTAAACTCGCGTCAGACGTAAGACGGAGGGACCGTTTGAGTATCAGGATATCAGGATCCTCTAAGAGCTTATTTTGAAATACGAATGAAGCTAGAGTCGCGTTCGATTTTTGATGTTGTAGTTACGTTAAATTCGTCGCTTTAACGTATGTGCGTTTGGCCTAGTGGCACAAGATGTGGAATAACATAGCGTTCTCTCAAGTGACCGCAGTTAGAATCACGTGTAGAAAAAGTTTTTTCTTTTTCTTTTTGTGCGAGTGTGCGTGTGTGTAGTTTTCACTTCTGCCGGTACTCCTGGATGCTACCCGGTGTTTTTTTTTATCGCGAGCACTCAAGTTGTTATACGGAGTACATTTACCCCGCGACCTATCCTGACTTCCCGATACTTCGACGCAGTAGCAGTAGGTACCCATAGCAAATAAGTCTAAATAGTCTAATCCAATTTCACACTCATATCGTAGGTAACAGTGTCGGATCGGCCAGGAGGTATGGCGGAGCTGTGCTCGATGCTCTCAGCGGTCGGCGTGACGCTGCGGGACTGCATTCCCGAGCGTGCCTGGGTCAAAGGAGACGTGTTCAGCTGCGAGGTGAGTTGCTAATTGTGTGAAGGCTCCTTTTGGGTATTATACAGGGGGTTTACCATGACGTCTTAATGCAATTGGGAATGGATGATTATTTTAAAAGTGCTTGGTGACTTTTCTATTGATAGGAATAACCATCCTTAGCCACGGAAAAAAGTTACAGATTTTTCCGTCGAGCCATATATTTTATAATAAAAATAAAAACATTTTACTCAGTCACTAGGCGGGCCCTATACGGCTGATTCGCTAGCTGTCAGATCCATACTAAATATGACAGCTAAAACCAACTGAGTCGGAATTAAGACGTCATGGTAAGGGTCCTAGTCGTTTTGACTATAGTCTGTCATATTTCTAAAAGATACTGAAAACTAGAACACATGAAAATATCTGAAATGTAAAGCTACGGCCGGGAATCGAAACTGGATTCTCATCAATCGTGCCCCCTACACCACGCATAGTAGGTATGTGACAGTGGCTTGGCGTCCATAGAACTCGATTCCCACTGACTTGCCTATTTTAAGGCAGTTGGGCAATTTATTGTGCAGAATTAGAAGAAAAGACTTGTTAAGTTCCCTTCGGCTTGCCTTCTGATAGGTATACTTGACGCCACGCCACTGGTATGTGGTCTGGTTTTCAATAGGTATCGTTCAGAAACATAATTTCTGACGGGTTAACCGTAAAAATAAATACAAAAATCGGGAAGTAAAAATCTCGATTCATTTCATTGATAGACTGATAGTATACTCTGCGTCATATAATTGTTTCAGTTAAAAATAATAGCGGAAACAAGAGGATGGGACCACACAAAGGAACTCATCGAGAGTGTCAAGAAGAATTACAAGGAGTACTTCTTTCAGGATATGGGCGACCAAAAGGACAAGGGCCCAACGGCACGGCGGGGGCCCTGTCTGGCGCCCAACCCTGTTTGCATGCAGAAATAGCCGTTTCTTATTAGCTTAGCTTAACGCTAAAAGTTTCTTTCTTTGAAATTAAGTAGTTATATGTACGCGACACGGCGGAAGTTTAGATCTATTCTTAAATTATTTATTTAAGCAAGAGAGTTGTTGAACTTGTTGAGGTTGAGGCATTTCTTATATGAAGAACCCAGTTTTTCTACCAACTGTTTTGCTGGTGCTAATACAAATTGACTTATTGTACTTATACATATTATGTACCATTTTAATTATCTATGATTAAATTTTTTGCCGTAAAATTCATACTTATATCGTGGAAGCTTGTTTGTTAATTTATAAAAAAAAATTGTAAATACCGGCTACTTCAATAAATTATGGTTCACCTAATATTATATTTCCCTTATGTCTTTATTTTATTTCATTTGAATAACATAAAATTCTTATAACTCCTAAGATAATAATGGCAAACTGAATTAAAATGCATTGAAAATGAGCCTTTTGCTTAACCCGCGTCCACATGCAGCCAAGTTTGCGCTGTAGGTACTGCTGGCTCCAACCTCGTCTGTTTACATCATGTACTGTCTGTCATTGAGGGGGAGCCAACATAGAGTTACTTTTTATGGAGCCAAGCTGGGGCCAAGATGGGAAAATGCAAAGAGAATATAATCCCTACGTTTTGGGAAAATGAAGGATCGACCCCACTTTAGTTGTAAATCCATATCACGCTCCGGTCTTCTAGGCTCCTTCCTCTTGTGCTTAGTGAGAGGCTATGGCTCGTGGTCCACCTAATTATGTCCACCCGGAAAAAATGCTGCCATTACTTCGAATCACTGATTATTATTTTAATACAAAAATAGGTAAGTTAGTTAGGTATCTTCATTTGCCCGAAGGTCAAAATACCCAGAAAAAGGGGCTCCGCCGAAAACCAGGTGGACAAACTGTAGGTAGGTGGACCACACCCATAGCCGGTATTGAGCTCTACTATAGAGTCCGATTATAGTAAGAAACTAACGGCAGTAGGTATTTGAGTACAATAATCTTGCCGACAATTTTTATTGTTTTTAATATTCTGAATTATCGTTTCCCATCGGTGTTCCATTCGCAACTGTGTTGAAAACAGTTGACAAAGCGACTTTGAGAATTATTAAGTACATCCTGGGGGTGCGAGTCGGGTTACCTTCGCGTGTGGTCAAGAGCTGCGGTTCGTTTTTGGATCCGTCCGAGGGGAAGAGCAGTGCTTGGTCCGGTGCACCCTGGGCTTCGGTTAATAATTTCCTGGCGGTCTCCGTGGGATATCATTGTCCGTTGGCTAAGAGCCTGACAGGGGGGGAGGGGGTCGTTTGACCGTGTTCTACCGTACAACGTTGCCGACATTTTTGTCACAAGATTTTGGAATACTGTATTTTTTACTTTGACATTGGCGAAATCATCGCATTGATCGATGGGGCCATATTAATAAAAGAAGAAGAAGAAGTACATCCTGGGCCCTGTTTTATAAAGCTACAGGTTACAATTCTACAGGCGTTTATTGGCAACATTTGTCCTGTTTTTTACAATTTGCGTTTTATAAAAGTACTGTGTAACAATTTTACATGCTACAGGTACAGGCGCCTGTAGGCTGATCATAGACAAAAACGTGGACCTTTATTAGTTTTCACCTCACTAGCTCGGAAAGCACTTTTTGTTTGTTTGACAGCTATTGAGAAAATCGCTCTTTATTCACTTGCGGAGAAAGAGTTTTGACCACCGATTAGAAAGATATAGTACAGGGTTTTGACATTTGAAGGAAGCTTAAGTGATATTTGACAGCTCACAAAACGTAAAACGTTAAGTGCTGAATTTTTAATATCAAAATTAAATGAATTGCATCGAGTAAAAAACACTCAATACAGTCTAACAACTTTATTTTAATTCATAAATATCAGCATTCAACATTAACCTTCATTCTTGTTGTAAAAACGGATAAAATTTTCTGACAGTCCAAGTAAGTCAATATGCGAACAAAACGCATCCGAAATAATTTTTTTTATAAAATTCATCCCTTGTGGGACAGGTAAAGGAATTATTGTCCATTCAGCCATATTAAAGATTTTAATGCCGGTTCACTGTTTGTGCTGACAGTAGCACTTGATGGTCCCAACGGAAGACCAGCGCTGGCTGTAAGGCCAGCATTATGCTAAGGTGGAACCATTTCGTCATTGTATACATATATGCTGTTACATACTTGTTTTTTTCTGTAAGTAATATCAAGAATAAATGTTTTCTTTCTTTCAAATAATTAAAAAAAATTAAGTCAAAACTATTCAATTAAACCGTCAACGTTAAATATTCGCATGTTTTTCTAGTTATTTTGTTATTAAAAATGAGTGATAGTACCTACAAACCCTTTTTCTTATTTTCCTCGCTGTAGTGAGGTGAAAATTTTTGTGTTATACACGGGTGAAAAGTTATTTTACGCCTCGTGTGTTGAAACACTCGCTACGCTCAGGATTCTATTTTTGAACCACTCGCTTCGCTCGTGGTCAATCATAGAATCCTTTCGCTAGCTCGTGTTTCAAATGAACACTCGCAGGTAAAATACAACTTTCCCCCCTTGTATAACAAATAACTATTTAAATGCATAATCGAACAAGCGTTTTATAAAAATATTGTAAAATACAACTGTAGATTGGTACAATTGTAACGAAAACTTACATACGTCTTGAGACTGGTAACAAGGGCTACAGGTGCAGAATTATCCTCTTCTTCAAGTTATTCAACTCAAGATCTTCAATTTAAGGAATGATCCGCTTATGAAGGACTCGTCTAACTCGTTATTATAAGAAAAACGGGACTTAATCACGTTATAATAATGGGTAAAAATAGCGAAAGTTTAAATCGTCGAGGGCGAATATTCAGCGATTTTTCGTCATTATCGTCTCAGCATATACCATTAATAGAGATGATGTTGAGACTTAACTTTTTATAACAACGAAACACAGTATCGATGCTGCATTTAGCTTTATCCAAAGTTGTTGCAGCTTGTCCTTCTGTTAGGATAATAATCGTGGGACGACAATGACGCATGAACCGAGCGGTCGGAACGCTTGAATATTGGCCCTTTAACTCAGACTCGGACGAAGAGAGTCCACGACAGCGTCGACCTACGGTGTTTCGCCCAAGAATAAAATGTCGACTTTGAAACACCTTTCCAATTTAATGAAAGGTTCAGAATGAACTCTACGCAAATGGAGTACATTCTACAAGAAATTGGGAGCTTATTCGAATCGTACCTAATCGCAATCGCAAATTTACGTATATTTTATTTGTACCTATTTATCAAGTTCGTAGGATAATATTTTGTGCCCATCAAATTCTTATTTCTATTCTATTCTCCCTTAATGGCGGCCGAATATATTTTTTACTATATATTATTATAATATATGTAATAGAATAGCAAAGAAACCTCTTTGCATTTGTCATTTATAACAGCCACTTTTTTTTTAATTAGTGATGTCCATCACACCTGTACAAATTACTTGTAATCGAGATTTACAATGCCGTATTACAAAAGTAGCTTTCCGTGTGTCTTTATAAAACACCTGTAATTGTACACAGTGCATTACAGGCGACTGTCGCCTGTAGACTTGTAACCTGTAGCCTGTAACTTTATAAAACAGGGCCCTGTACAAATTACTTGTAATCGAGATTTACAATGCCGTATTACAAAAGTAGCTTTCCGTGTGTCTTTATAAAACACCTGTAATTGTACACAGTGCATTACAGGCGACTGTCGCCTGTAGACTTGTAACCTGTAGCCTGTAACTTTATAAAACAGGGCCCTGAGAGTACTTCTTTAAGCACAGACGCACAGACCTACCTAAAATTACGAACTTGACCAAATAATTAATAGACAAACTCACCCCATTTTTGTTCAACGCACGGATAAAACCTTGATAAAAACCGTCAGGTTGAAATTGATGACTTTGTCAAAATACCATCCTTCATCTCATCATTCTGCCATACTCTATTCAAATTTCTGCGATTTTGGAGAGCAAAGGTCAGGCAGACTAAAATGCAATTTTTCCAAAATTGTTAAAGTACAATATCAATAACCATGCCTAAAGCCTCAAGTGAAGCCCCGGAGGTCGTCAAGACGCCCTTAGGGCAGTCGCCGGCGGCCCTCGCGAACCGCGAGTTTGTCAAACCCAACCACTGGTGCCCAGTAAGTTATAATATTCTGTTAGATGAATCTATTTAGTGATCTGTTTTATTTATTGCCCACTTACTATTGCATCATCATGTCAGCCGAATGACGTCCACTGCAGGACGTAGGCCTCCCCCAAGGCTCTCCACTCGGACCGGTCCTGTGCCTTCCGCATCCACCGCGATCCCGCGATCCTGATCTCGTCGCTCCATCATACTATTGCATAAGTGGCTATAATTTTATATTTCAGAAGCAGCAGGAAGAATTTGATCCGTGGTGCGATCCAGACAATCCAAAAACTATAACGTACACTGAAGTAATAAAAGCGTCGTCTGTTGTCCGAGGAGTCAGTCATCCCAGAGACCAATCTCGTGGTTATTATAACCGAATTATTAACTTTAATAATCTACGTTTGCATGTTTTTTTGCTCTTTGTATTTTATATCAGAGTTGTGCAAATTTTACTGAAATAAAAGTTTTTATCTATCTGTATAAAATTCTTTCAATTTCATACTCTACAGAACAATAATGAAATTTTATCATTATAGCGATCTAAATGGTGCAAGGAATTAAAAATGGAACTTTACCATAAAAATGAAATATGTCATCGGTCGGGAAGGTACCGCGGTAAATTATTAAATAATTATTATTTAAATCGTTTCTTAATACACAATCGTTTTTGAATGATTTCAGCTTCAATGAACGCGGTGCTCTGTATTGTCTCTTGATGTTGACGCCGGAGCAGAAGCAAGCGGGCGTCGTGGCCGCGTCCACGGGGAACTGGGCTATGGTACTAAGTTTCTTGATTTTCAGCAGAGCATTTTCATTTTTCTTGCTCTGTCCAGCATTAGTCCACTCGATGCGTTCTTAACACCGTGTCACTATCACCTTGCCTACTACTATCCTATCCTACTAAAATATTATAAATGCGAAAGTTTGTGATGTGAGTGAGTGTGTATATTTGTTCCTTCTTCACGCTAAAACGACTGGACGGATTTGGATAAAATTTGGAAAGAAGATAGCTAGTATCCTAGATTAAAACATAGGCTACTTTTTATCCCGGAAAATTGTATAGTTCATAGCGATAAACATGTCAAAGGTTGTAGCTGCCTAGAGTCGCAACGTAAATAGTTATTACAGAATATATATACTATCAACGTTCTTAAATCTAATTCTACGCGGACGAAGTCGCGGGCAGAAGCTAGTGGTCTAATAAGCTAATAGTAAATCTAAAAACATCATAATTTTTACACAGCCGTTTAATCGCTTTCTAAATTTATACTCACTAACTTTATCTCTTAGGCACTAGCTAACCAAGGACAAAAGTTGGACGTTCCAGTGACAGTCGTGGTGCCTACGCGCACTCAGTCTTACACAGAGGAGAGGTGTGCGGACTGGGGCGCCACGGTCGTGCGTCACGGGAACGACATGGCTGAGGCCAAGCGGCAAGCTTTCGTGATCGCTAAAGATAAAGGAAGTTGTTATTTGAACGGGTAAACAGCATTTGTCATTGTTATTTGTTGCCCCCAGTGGTTACACGAAAAAAACAGTGGTCTGCAGATAACTGGAGGTCCGTGAGAGCTTCGAGGATTATAACAATATATCATAATGTTTAAAATTTTGACTTCGCTGCGCTTGACAGAAAATTACAACTTGACCCTTTCCCTAATAGGTATAATACGACACATTCGGTCAAGGTTATTCAACGTTATGGAGCAACCAACTTCAAAACACATGACTTAGTATAATGCCTGCCAGTGAACTGGTCAATTTATGATGTGTCGAGCGCAGTTGTGACTCCACGGACGCATCCAGAAAATTACACACACAGCTGCACACCACACACAGCATCCGGTTAGATACGAGGTCTTCATTAGTATATAGATCGGTCTTCTCGGCTAAGTTCGGCTACGTAGAGCGTTGTCTCGCTCTAATTTACGTGACGCCAATTAGCTTTCCAAAGATTGAACTGCAATCTTTATGGCCGGGTACTGTAGTTCTATATAGTAATTGGTTCCGGCATGATACCGAAAAGTCGTCTAAAAGTTAAACAAGGTTATGAAGCGTTCTCCATCGAGCCAGTAACTCAATCTTTAAATAATATGCCTTCCATGCTTCAGATACGACCACCCGCACTCGATCGCGGCTGCGGGTGCAATCGGCAAGGAGATCTTAGATCAGAAGCCGGAGACGGATGTCATCCTGGTACCGGTTGGCGGAGGGGGTCTCTTGGCTGGCATCGCAGTCGCCGCCAAACACGTCAAACCGGAAGTTCTCATCTATGTATGTACGTAAGCAACGATCTTTAACGACACGGGCCCTAGACGACAACGATAACGGTAGTCACCTACGTAGACCACGTTTAGAACGATTGTGGGCAGGGGAATCAAAATAGTGATGAGGCTATATGGTGGAAAGGAGAATCAATGATTTTCATGAAAGGGAAATCAGTGTTAAATAAATTATACAATAAAATAAAAAAATAAAAATCGTGGGACAAATTACACCAATTGACCCAGTCCCAAACTAAGCAAAGCTTGTACTATGGGTACCAGGCAACGGATAAACATACATATATAATGTAGATAAATACATACTTAAATACATACAACATCCATGACTAGGGCACAAACATTCGTATTCATCATACAAATGTCTGCCCCTGCCGGGATTAGAACCCGGGACCTCTAGCTTCAACAAACAAACAATACAGTACAAATACCCTTTATTGAACACCACAAATCAGTTCTAAAACAATACAAAAACAATGAACAAAGTCACAAAATAGGCGGTCTTATCGCTTAATAGCGATCCCAATAACATCATCATTATATCGACTTCTTCTTTTTCTTTAGCCATTCTCAACCTCTAAGATGTAGGCCTCCTTCAGTTTATGCCATCTGTTTCGGTCTTGAGCAGTTTTCAACCACTTTGTTCCCGCCAGTCTTTTGATATCGTCGTACCAACGCATCTGCGGTCTTCCTCTCGGGCGTATACCGACTTAAACCAGGGTATTTTTATTTCTTCTTTCAGGGTGTAGAGTCGGACAAATGCTGCAGCTTCTTCAAGGCGCTGGAAAACGAGCGGCCGTACAAGACGGCGGTGGCAGCGTGCCTCGCGGAGTCGCTCGCCGTCCCCACGGCTGGCGTCAACGCGTTCCACACGGCCAGGTCACTCGTAGACAAGATGGTGAGCGTAACCAAATTAATTTGACTAAGGCCCAGTCCAGAGTCCAGAGAGAGAGAGAGAGAGAGAGAGAGAGAGAGAGAGAGAGAGAGAAAGAGAGAGAGAATTGCATAGTCCAGAGTTAAAAAATTAAATCGCTAACTCGGGGTTACGTTTGACAGTTCCATACCTTTTGACAATACTTAGTGATCGTGATCAAACTCAAAAACGAGTTAAACATAAAGAGCACGGCCGTGTACCTATCCTGGGTTTACTTACCTAAAATGAGCCTGCATTATTACCTACTTTACTTGTGTCAAAAAGCATGCATATCATTATCATCATCAGCCTAAAGACGTCCACTGTTGAACAAAGGCCTCCCCCTTAGCACACCATAATGAACAACAACTCGCCACCTGCAACCACCGGTTTCCCGCAGCTTTTACGATGTCGTCAGTCCACCTAGTGAGAGGCCTGCCAACACTGCGTCTTCCGGTTCGCGGTCGCCACTCGACAACTTTTCTCCCCCAACGGTTGTCTGTTCTACGAGCGATGTGGCCTGCCCATTGCCACTTCAACGTACATACTCTTCGAACTATGTCGGTGACTCTAGTTCTTCGGCGAATGTCCATGCATGCATATACTTATTTAAAAACTTAGCTAAAACAAGTTCAGGCAAATGTTTTAAATATTCAACAATGTACAGATCCTTGTCGACGATGACTGGATAGCCCGCGCTGTGCTGCACTTGGCTGAGCAGGAAAAGCTGGTGGTGGAAGGCGCGGGCGCAATCGGCCTGGCCGCCCTGCTAGCAATGCCTCCGATACTGCCAGAACTGAGGGGCAAAACGTAAGAGACGAGGAACTACCTATGTTGAGGGTAACGTACGTAACGTAATGGAGTTACAGATCTAGGAAACACCGCCTTGCATCCCTGCAAAGACTGTATGCTAACTCTTTATTGAATAACAGAACATCACATATAACAATCAAAACAGAAAGAAAGGTATACAGAAGTAATAAGGTAACAATAGGCGAATAGGTAAATTAATTTTTACGAAAAAGTTGTCAAGTCAGTCTGTCAGTCAAAGTGTGGTAGAGCCGCTCCATCATCGAAACCAAACAGCTTCGCTGCTGGCTTCCATTTGTGGCGGGTGCTCTGGTTGCTCTAATTATGGAGCGAGCTCTTAGCCAGCCCAAAACGAGTTTCATGAAATTTAGGAGGTTTCGGGGGCGATAAATCGATCTGGCTACGTTTCATTATTTGAAAACGCATCAAAAAAACTCCGAGCACAGCTCGGTCATCCAGATACTAAATTATAAGTACTGCTCACAGATTTTCTACTTATCAAACGAGTTTGCAAATTCATAATGTAGTTACTAACGTACCAGTGGCGTAGCGTCCATAGAACTCGATTCCCACTGGCTTGCCTATTTTAAGGCATTTGGGCAATTTATTGTGCAGAATTAGAGGAAAAGGCTAGTTAAGTTCACTTCGGCTTGCCTTCTGATATACTTGACGCCACACCACTGTTACGTGCTTACTTTTTATTTGTGCATATATAGAATTTGTTCAAAGCTGTCTTTGTTGCAGAGTGGTCAACGTGCTAACCGGCGGTAATATAGACATAACGACTTTGCCACGTTGTCTGGAGCGAGGCAAGGCGGTGGAAGGTCGGATTATAAAAGTGACAGTGAGAAATTATAAATACCTATGTCGTATTCTAAAGGCTCAGTATGTTTGGTGTAAGTTTTCAGTCACAAAATACGACTCTATCGTGTAGTAGTCATATTATGTCACATATACAGACAATATCGATTCGAAGTAACCCCAGCCATTTTTTTTATATCTTCCATGTTCAGACTGTTGACCCTCTTCAGCTTTGTTATATGTATGTAAGTATAGATAATATAGATATGTCGGTAATTGTCATTATTAGAGCCTTATGCTCATTGCCTCATAGAGCTCTACGCTCCTTTAGAATGAAATCCCATTCCGTGGTTCTTATAATGTTTATTTTGAAGAACGTGGTTTAAATCGAATTCTACGCGCACATTTTATTATTTTACCTATACATATATTTAATTAACAGGTAACTCTCCCGGCTGACGGTACGAAGGAACAACTGCAAGTGTTTAGCATAATCTCCAATGTTGGCTGCAATGTCTTGAAGTGCTACTCGGATCGTGCTTGGATTGAGGAAAATGACCTGTATACCATACATGTAAGTACTAATAGGTAAGGTACAGGTTCTTAACTGTTAGGCACCAGTGTTGGACACTTTAAGCTGACAAGCACCAGTAATGGACACTTCATTCTTAATTTAAAGATGGTATGGTTTTAAATTTACCTACTGTTAAAATAAAATGACTATGCCTTAGCGTCTTTTAAATAAGAGTTATTGTGCATTATTGGATCCTGTCCATTACTGGTGCCGTCACCCTACTAGATATTTTTTTTCATATTACGAGTAATACTTAGTACTGTTTATTAATTGGTTATATTATTATATGGTGTACTTAATGATCTACCATTTTACTCATTTGTGAATTACATGTTTGTGTCCTATTAGTGAGAGCAATTCTTGTATGTTTATTTCGGGGATCTCGGAAACGCCTCTAACGATTTCGATGAAAATTTTTTTGGGGACGAAAAATCGATTTAAGTAGAGCTATAAAGGTGCGACCTCACCGCCGCTTAAAAAACGGTGACGTTACGGAATCGCAACAAAATGTATAAAGAAACGGTGAGAAAACGTGACGCATACGACACGTCACTGCGTATTCGCGGCGGTTTGGTCGCAGCCTAAGGTCTCATCTCTGGGAAAACGAATTTCTTTTATTATTTTACAAAGACCGAGCTTTCCTCGGTCGTCAAGGTAACTAGTCAGTCAGATGGAGAAAGAGAGGGCCGGTATGATACGAACTTCGAAATTCAAATTTTTGAGTAGCCCCGCTTGGCTTACGCCTTTGTCGTAAGAATGGGCTTGGGACCGTTAAATTCTTGTTGTTGGCGTCGTTCTCATGTCTTTTTGTTTTTATTCCAGCTATCACTTATTATCGAGACTTTAAACTTGGAGCAAGCGTGCCGTCTTAAGCGCGTTATGGAGCGCCTGTTTCCGGGCATATGTGACTTCCTGGAGGAACCCTTCAGTCCTTTGCCCGTGTGCGCGTGTTTCCCCAAAAAAAGACCTTAATGTAACTTTCGAAATATTATAAACGGGATGTGAACCGCGATTACCTTTCCAGTCTACCCGTGATCATGATACATGCAACTGTATCGAAATATCGGGAGCTCAATAAAGGTAATCGCGGTTCACATCCCGTTTATAATATTTCGAATGAACTTAACCGTGAATCATTAAAAACACTTAATGTAACTGTTGGTAACTCGTTGATAATAGAGTCTTGGTATTGTGTATGTAATTCTTTTGTCAAATAAATTATTGTTATTAAAGTGTTGTTTCTTGCTTTTGGTTCTATATTTGGTTTTATTTTTACCTCATGCAAGCTTTCGAGTGTTGTTGAAGACTTACCAGCCCAAGCCCCTGCCACAATCATCACAGCAACAACGCGAGCATAGTTATTAGCTAGTTTTAGAATTAAGTTTTTTTTCATTGTACTTGCATCTGTACTGAAGTAAAGATCGTACTCAGTTACTTTTCAAAAGTTTTATTTAATTACTCCTGAAATCCTCCATAACATGGTCCTAAACCGAACCGGATGAGAAGTTAAGCAGTTATTTTCAAGATTTGGAGCTTATTGTTGAAGAAATTAAGAAGTTACGGCACGTGCACTAAGAGGTCAAACGGACAAAGGGCAAAGTGATCATCATCGTGAACCGTTCATTGGATTTATTGACTTCATCATCATACAAGTGTTAAGCCTATCATTCCTTCTTAGTTTTCACCCAACACTCAGGTAGTAATTAATATAAGTAACAAATAAAAGGTTAGTACCAGTATTTCTTTCCAACTTAACTTTAATTGTTAGGTTAACCTTGGCTAGGTGATCTGTACAAAGTTACGGTTAAGCATTAAATTGTGTTTAATTTTAATTAACTTACCTACTTGTTTATTAATGAGAGCTTTAGTGCTGCTTGTCTAAGTAGTTAATTGAAATAGTTTAACTGTAAAGTAGGTCACTTATTAGTTAGCAACGGTATTAAAAGAAATACATCATTAATTTGTGAACTAATCATTTAATCATTACAATCTCACGTACAAACACTTAAATTAAATTCAGTTTATATACAATCACCATACTAAATCATTGCTTACTCATTCTAAATTATAAATTGTAAATTAGTCCTATTCTACTTAACGAAAACAAACTTATCTGCTAACAGAATAAAATAAATAGGTACTGTTAGTATAATTTTGTTTATATAACGTTTCAGGCTTCCATTGGCACTCGCTTTCCAAGGTTCCAAAAATGACTGAAGAAAAGGATTTAATCAAAAAAAGAGGAAGTTACAAGGGACGTTTAACAACATTTACAACTTACGTACATAACGCTGAGGATCTTGAGTTAACTTCAGTTGAGGTCAGTGAGTTGCAGTTACGCATTAATAAAATGGAAGCGTTATACAACCAATATGACGAAGTACAGTTACGATTGGAATGCTTAGCAGAGGACATTAATACTCAGCTTATGGAAAGAGACGAATTCGAATCCCAGTATTACAGCATCATATCCACAGCTAAAAATATAGTGCATTTTTTTAATAAAAAACAGAATGAGCTGGGACTGGGAAGCGAACGAAGTACTCGTGCCAGTAATCATCAGTTTGTAAAACTCCCAGTAATTCAATTACCAAAGTTTAATGGTTCATATGAGCATTGGTTAGGTTTTCATGACACATTTGTGAGCTTAATCCATTCGAATGATGATATTGACGATATAAACAAGTTTCATTATCTGAAGGCGTCATTGGAAGGAATGGCGGCTACTGTTATTCAATCGATCGAGTTTTCATCAAAAAATTACGATGTTGTGTGGAAACTTCTTTGTGAGAGGTTTGATAACAAACGTTTATTGCGACAAAATCATGTATCAGCCATTTTCAATATTGAGCAGATCACAAAGGAATCGTCATTTGCTTTGAAACGCACAATCGATCAATTGAATAAAAATTTAAGATCATTAGAATCATTAGGGGAGCCCGTAAATCATTGGGATACATTGCTTATTTACATAGTGACACAAAAGCTAGATTCTAAAACGCACCGTCAGTGGGAAGAGTTTAAAGGTATGCTAAGCACTGACAAGTCCATCACACTAGCTTCTTTCTTAAAATTTCTGAGAGACCGAGCAGATCTGCTCGAAACACTGGAACTCACACAAACTCACGGTCACAGTCGAGCAAACCCTTTGGTGAAAACAACTCAAAAACTGAAAACTATGGTTTCTATCCACGAGTCACGCAGTGGCAATGTTCCATCACAAAAATGCCCTAAATGTAGTGAAGAACACAATCTAAGCAACTGTTCGACCTTTTTATCGCTAAGTAATGATGCACGGTTAGAATTAATACCATCGTTAAAGGTGTGCTATAACTGTTTTCGCAGCGGTCATTATGCAAACCATTGCAAACGGCCGGGATGCAAATTATGCAAACGTAAACATAATACGCTCATTCATGTAGCTAAACCGGCCAGCGACCGCGCGTCCACTCGTAATGATAGCAACAATGAGACTGCGGCTGCGCCTGCGCCGCCGCCCTTAGCCAGCCCAGCGGCGCCCGCCGGACCTGGTTTCTCATCCACCAACTGTGCGAGCGGCAGTGGTGCGCACTATTACGGTCCTGTTACTATGCCAGCACTGTCGGCGCGTGTTAACGATTCGGGACGCCGCGGTCAGGACGTGCTGTTATCGACCGCATTACTTAAAGTTTACGACACTAATAATTGTGAGCACATCGCTCGCGCGGTGCTTGATAGCGGTAGCACCTCATGTTTAATGACTGAGAGTTTGTGCAAGAAATTAAATCTGTCTATAGATTGCGTAAACAAGTCTATAACGGGTATCAACAATGCGACGTCACACGTAGGTAAAATGTGTCGAGTTCCCATAAAATCGTTAAACGACAATTTCTCGACCAGTATTAACTGTTTCATTTTACCATCAATCACGGATGATGTTCCGTGTCGTCAGATAGAATTGATGAATTTAGATATCCCATCAGACATTAATTTAGCAGATCCACATTTCTACCAGCCCGCGTCAGTTGACTTAATAATTGGGGCTGACCTATTTTGGGATGTAATGGGATCAAAAATTATAAGATTAGGTAAAGGAAAACCGGTGCTCTGTGAAACTAGGTTTGGTTGGCTAGTTTCAGGTCCAACAAATAGTGGCCATGCATCGTCCAATACCCTAAAATGCTGTTTTTCTTCGGTCTCGTCGCAAAATGATCATAGTCTGTGTTTTAATAATGAGATAAATAATAAACTCACACAGTTTTGGCAGCTAGAAGAAGTGAGCCATAAGTCATCGCACTATTCTCCGGAAGAAATGATGTGTGAAAATCATTTTAAACAGCATACAACACGATTACACGACGGTCGTTTTTGCGTTCGCTTGCCTTTAAAGCAAGACTCATGTGTTCTAGGCGATTCGTATCAACGAGCAAAACACTGTTTGCTTTCATTAGAGCGTCGTTGTAAAACTCAACCTATATTTAAACAAAAGTACTCTGAATTCATGTCAGAGTACAAATTTTTGGGTCACATGACAGAGAGTGCACCTGTCATGGGGCAACACTCCTATTTTATTCCTCATCATGGCATACAGCGCGAGGACAGCTCAACTACCAAATTTCGTGTGGTTTTTAATGCAAGTAGTCCAACTACGTCTGGTATTAGCTTAAATAGCATACAGATGGTTGGCGCCACAGTTCAAGATGATCTACTGTCGATACTGCTTCGTTTCAGGCAGCATAAATACATTCTTGCTGCAGACGTTGAGAAGATGTATCGACAGATAGTGGTGCATCCAGATGATCGGCACTTGCAACAGATCCTGTGGCGCGACCATGACGCTGACCTCCTTAAGACGTATCAATTGAATACCGTAACATACGGGACTGCCAGCGCCCCGTTTCTTGCGACTAGGTGCCTTCATCAAATAGGTCTCGATTGTGACGACATCAACATCAAGGAGATCATTACTCATGATTTTTACGTCGATGACCTCCTGACAGGGGGGGATGACATCTCTGTTGTGGAAGGGATCCGTCAGAAAGTCAATGCTGCACTTGCTTCTGCTGGAATGACATTGCGCAAATGGAAGTCAAATGAACGTCGCTTACTGTTTGAGCCGGCTGCTTCCACAGTAGATCTAAACATAGGTTTTAATGAGCCCAGTAAAACGTTAGGTCTGAGTTGGCAGTTGGAATCTGACAGCTTATGTTTTCCAATTAATAATAATTTGAAACAGGGAAACACTAAGCGCCATATGCTTTCTATTATATCCCAGATTTTCGACCCTTTAGGTTTACTTTCTCCCTGTGTCATAAAAATGAAAATGCTATTGCAGAAGCTTTGGCTACACAGGCTGTCTTGGGATGATCAATTGTCACCAGAAATCTCCCAACAATGGGAAGATGTCCTCCTCCACCTGCCTGAACTTAATAGTATCCGAGTTCCGCGACACGTTATTTGTGCTGGTTATAAAACCATCGAACTGCACATATTCTCGGACGCATCAGAGCGAGCCTACGGATCGTGTGCGTACATTCGCAGCACGAATGCAGAAGGTGAAGTTTACGTGCACCTAATATTGGCAAAAAGTCGTGTGGCGCCGATTAAAGCCACTACGATACCCCGGCTTGAGCTATGTGCTGCTCTTATTGGAGCTCGTATTTATGAGAAATTATTAAATTCCTTAAGAGTTCAGTTTGATAGTACGACCTTTTGGTCCGATTCCACCATTGTGCTAGGTTGGCTGAAAATGATTCCTAGCCGATTGCAACCATTTGTTCGAAACCGTACTGCTGATATTCTTGACAAAACAAACGGCTGTGAATGGAGACATGTTCCAACCGACAAAAATCCAGCTGATCTAATCTCGCGTGGAGTCAGCACGAAGGAGTTGCAGACGTTGAATTTTTGGTGGTCAGGTCCTAACTTCTTACGTCAAGATATGACTCAGTGGCCTTTGACTCCAAATTCAACGCAGACACTTCCTGAGACTCGAACCGAGGTTGCCTTACACGTGAATGAAACCAGAGAAATCTTCATTGATTTTGATAGATTTTCAAATTTGTTACGGCTGAAAAGGGCAGTTGCATTTGTAATGCGATTTATTAAAAAATGTCGCAAGCAATTCACCGGACCTAGTTATCTCACTGACGATGAATTAAAATCAGCATTACACATAATCATCAGAATTACGCAACAATCTTCATTTCCCGAATATAATTTACTGTTATCTAAGCAAAGTTTACCAAAAAAGAGCCCTTTATTAAAATTTAATGTCTTTCTAGACGCAAATAACATAATGCGAATTGGCGGTCGTCTTACAAATTCCGATTTCACATATGACAAAAAACACCCTATTATTTTACAGTCCAATCATCGATTCACCAAATTATTGTTCTCGTTTGAGCATAAACGGTTACTTCATGCGCCTCCTCAACTATTACTAGCCACAATTAGAGAAACGTATTGGCCAATAGGAGGTCGCAACCTAGCAAAAGCTAGTTTTCATCAATGCATGTTATGTACTCGCCTTAAAGGTCAGGTATCCACACCGTTGATGGGTAACTTGCCGAAACCTCGCCTATTGCCAGGAGGTTTCCCATTTTATAATGTAGGTGTGGACTATGCTGGTCCACTTAGTGCAGCCAGTCGGCAAGGACGCGGCTGCAAGCTAGTTAAAGTTTACGTAGCTATTTTCATATGCTTCGCTACAAAGGCAGTACACCTTGAGTTAGTAGGAGATTTAACTAGTAATAGTTACTTGTTAGCTGTACGTAGGTTCATATCCAGGAGAGGCAAACCTAGCAATATTTATTCCGACAACGGTACTTCGTTTGTTGGTGCGTATAACGAGTTAGCGAAATTTTTGAAAAATAATTGCAACTCCTTGGCTGAAACTGTTGCTAACGAAGAAATTAAGTTCCACTTCATTCCTGCGTACACACCGCACTTTGGTGGTCTTTGGGAAGCGGGTGTCAAATCTAGTAAATTTCATTTGCAACGAGTGTTGGGTAATTGTAATTTTACATATGAAGAGCTGAACACGACACTTGTACAAATCGAAGCACTGCTGAATTCACGCCCACTCACACCTCTGTCGTCTCATCCTGAAGACTACACGCCGCTGACACCAGGACATTTTCTCATTGGCCGTCCTTTTACCTCTCTGCCTGGACCGGACCTCACAGAATCTTCCCCTGGTCACTTAACCCGGTTTCATCGGATTGAACGGCTACGGCAACACTTTTGGACTCGTTGGAGTAAAGAGTATGTCGCAGAGCTTCAGCACAGAGTTAAGTGGCGAACCAATCAACACTCGCTTAAATTAGATGCTCTAGTCGTGCTGAAGGACGATAATCTTCCGCCTCTAAAATGGAGGCTAGGCCGTATCGTAGCTGTACACCCAGGTTCCGATGGAATTTCACGCGTGGCTGACGTGAGAACTGCTGCGGGAGTGGTTAAAAGATCCTTCACAAGAATTTGCCCACTTCCGGAATCTGGTTCCTGTTGAAAGACGTGCTTTCAACGCCCGGGGGCATGTTGAAGACTTACCAGCCCAAGCCCCTGCCACAATCATCACAGCAACAACGCGAGCATAGTTATTAGCTAGTTTTAGAATTAAGTTTTTTTTCATTGTACTTGCATCTGTACTGAAGTAAAGATCGTACTCAGTTACTTTTCAAAAGTTTTATTTAATTACTCCTGAAATCCTCCATAACAAGTGTATTTAAATAAATATTCGTTGTCTGACCGTGGCGCGCGACTCGCGAGCAATAAAATAGCTACTCCGGAATGTTAAATTCGAAGTTCGTATTACCATCCCTCTCTTTGATTCCTCTACTCTCATATTAATGACTATTACAATACAATACAATACAATAACTCTTTATTGAACACCACATATAACAATCAAACAGAAAAAAAGATACAAAAGTAATAAAAGGTAACAATAGGCGGCCTTATCGCTACAGAGCGATCTCTACCACTGAACTCTTTTCTTAAGTAGGTGAACGAAACCTCACGAAACCAACTTCGAATTTCGGAATATAAGTATAAGGCCTTGATTTGCTCCATGGAAGTACCTAATGAGTACACTATACTAGTGCAGAACCAATATACATAAAACTCGAGGAGAGTGCGTTTGTTTCAGTTTGTTTCTAGAAGGCCGACCATAAACTTGTGTAAAAGAGAGCTACTATTATGACCATTCAAAATTTAAGTAAAATTCCTGGATCTATTAATATCTTTGATTTGCTCACAGATAAATATTAGATATGTATATATGTATAGTGTAGATATTTATAGTACCGAAAAACTACCCAACTATAGTCCAGTCCTATAACTATGGTCCATAACTTCAAGGGGACTCTAAGTAAGTAAGTATATCCAATATTCTTTTTTATTTTGTCCAAGTTTTTCTTTCCCCATTGAACTTCCTCGTTCTAATAAAAGTCACAACTAAACGAAAATATTTGAGTCCAATTTGGATCAAAGTTGGGAGACGGTTGGGAGCTTTTGGACTTAGCCATAACCGGTTAGTTAACATTAATTGACAACATTTCATTTTTATAACACCTGAAAATGTATATATGGTTCGAAAGCATTTTGCCTCTTGATCAATATATGTATAATATGTTTATATATTCAGAACGGGACGTGACAACCCTAGCGCTACACGTGCCGCGAGTGAACGAATACGAGCTATACGTTAAACAGTGACGCATGAAGTAGGCACGTTTCTCATGCCTAAACGCCGTTTTCATTAGGGAGTGAAATTTCTGTACTTTAGTACTATTATTTATTCTGTGCTATAAGTACCTAGTTGAGTAGTTTTACCGGAGGGCAATTTGATCGATCTCACAAAACAAAACAAAAATGATTAACAAAGACCTAGTTTATAATGATGTCTGTGACAAAGACAGTACAATAATAGATGTTCTCTTTGGATTTAATATAATATTAAAAATTTAAAACGTCAGCTTGGCAAAAAAACTGTAAAATGTACAAATATATTTAATGCATTATTTTAATTATTATTTACCGTTACTTTCCCCCCCAAAATTTCGATTAAATTGACTTTATAGTGATTATTTTATATTCTGACACTATATAATTATGTCCAAAAGGCGCGTAAGTAACTATTAACTTTGATTATTTACAACATTTGTGGTCAAATAGACACACATATATTTCATGAGACTTGCGCTTTATAGGAGGATTTTGATGAGTTCTCTGATCCTGAAAATCCAAAGGAGATTCAATATGATGAAATCGTCAAAGCCGCAGAGCGAATCCGGGGTCATGTTATAAAATCGCCCTGTCTCGTAAGTATACCACAGATGAATTAAACGATACAAGTGGTAAAAGGACCGACCACACCAGTAAAATACGTTGACGATCGTATAGGTATGTACGCAACAAAATTTATGGAAAAACTGCGAGCAAAAGTGCCTCCGACGACTACGTACGACACCTCTCTGTCTGTGTATACGCGGGCGGTATGGTCGGTCCCTAATACGGGCAAGCCAATTCTTTCACTAGTGTGCCTGCCTTATTGTCTAGTATAACTCAGTGGGCTCGTAATAGCATTCACGATTTCTTTCTACTCTCACCCTACACCGCTTGACAGTGTGTATTAGACAATACGGTCTCTGCTTTAAGATCATCAAATAAATACCTACTTACTTAGATATAAATTAATTGAAACTAATAACATGTCGTTGGTATGAATTTCAGGCTTCACATCATTCGAAGGACTTGGTTATGCACGTGTATTATAAGTTAGAGAATCTTCAAAGGACCGGAAGGTAATAAAATTACTTGTAGGTAATTACTTAATACGTAGGTACCTAATTAGTAAAGTTAAATTATACTTGTACTACCTGTTGTAGGTAGGTGATTAGGTACCTACGTTTTAAGTAATTACCTACAAGTCTCCTAAATAAAAAGTAAAGATATAAACAAAGTGCGAGATTGAGTAAAAAGAAAAAGGTTTTGTTGCCCGAGTGTGTACGTTGAATTGATGACCGCCCGGAATCTTGAAGACCTATGTTCAGCATTGGACGTCTTCTGGCTGCTTAATTAATTAGTTAATTTTTACTTGTACTACCTTCTCAGGTAGTACAAGTAAAAATTAACTTTACTAATTAGGTACCTACGTATTAAGTAATTACCTACAAGTCTCCTAAATAAAAAGTAAAGATATAAACAAAGTGCGAGATTGAGTAAAAAGAAAAAGGTTTTGTTGCCCGAGTGTGTACGTTGAATTGATGACCGCCCTGAATCTTGAAGGCCTATGTTCAGCATAGGACGTCTTCCGGCTGCTGATGATGAATTATATTCAAATTAATTCGACAGCTTCAAAGAGAGGGGCGCGCTAAACGCACTTATGGGGCTTAAGCCGGACAAAAAGAAGCTAGGCGTAGTGGTGTCATCAATCGGTAACCACGCCGCGGCCATTTGCTACCACGCGCAGCGCATGAACATCCCTGTGACTGTGATCATGCCGCCAACCGTCCCTATCAACAAGGTGCAACAGTGCCATGCGCTCGGAGCCAAGGTCATGATACAGGGCAACAACATCACGGAGGCGCAGCGTTACGCCCGCTCTCTCGCTAGGGAGAAAGGACTCACGTATATTAACGGGTTGGTTTTTAAATATGTACTTAATGGTTAGATTGATCATTAATTTCCATTCATTAGGTTTCCGTGGACTAAATAGCAAAAACGGAACCCTTAAAGTTTCGTCATATCTGTCCGTTGCTTCGCTTAGACTCTATGGTGAGGATTGTCATTCAATAAGTTTTTCAAAAGGTTTTTATTTTTGTTTGATCGGGTGCCAAAATACCTCAATCTTATCTTTATTAAAACCCGGCCGTCTTTGTACCTTCCCCTAGCATTACTATGCTAGAAAAACCAGCCATGCATACTTGCATTTTTGAAAATATTCGGCGCTCAAGTTGCATGTTACATATCCGAATTTTAAACTTGATTTCGATATTAATTTTAACTTATATCAAATATGCTGTGCTCTTCCAGGGTCCATGTCTCTATATCATCTATCTATATGCATCATAGTTGCAATGAATTAGCGAACGAACTTTCCCGTGAGGATAGGTAAACTACGTGGCGATGTCTGCACATCGCCTGCGGTCTGCGGTTAAGGCGAAGGGATAGGCAAATGACCTTGCCCGTTTGTGACGTGGCAAGCAGTCCGATCAACGCGACATCTGTTAAATAATCGACGTGTGAACTCGATGCGAATGGGCGCGGGCTGATGGATTGAAATATTGCACTGTGATGTTAGTAGATGGCGCTTGTTTCAGTTTTCCGATTGCCTTACACACACAGCATAATGTTCAAATCAGATTTCGCAAAAATAATAGAAATTGTAACATTTCGGCATTCGTAACGTGGCCTTAAAGTCTTTTTACCTTGGGCTCTGTCTGCTCGGCAAGGGATAGAGACGTTATTTATGTATGTATGTATGTGATATTATACATGAGAAAGTTTGTGACGATGTGAGTGAGTGTGTAAGTATGTTTGTTTCTTCTTTTTTTTTTCTTTTTTATATGTGAATAGGAAGGTAAACGAGCAAGTGGGTCACCTGATGGTAAGCGATCACCAATGCCCATAGACACCCGCAACCCCGGAGGGATTGCAGATGCGTTGCCATGCCAACCTAGAGGACTTAGATGAAATGCTTCTGCATGAAATTTGGAACGAAGACAGTTGGTACCCTAGATTAAAACAGGCTACTTATTATCCCAGAAAATTGCGGTGTCCAGGGTCTGTCTAGAGTCGCAACGTAAATTATTATTGCAGAATAAAGTAAAACTTGAACGTGTGCGGGAAAAGTACAGAATAAGGTGTAGTTTTTCCAATGATTATTTTCAAAACCGATATCTGAGGGTCCGAGAGGTCCCCAAACATAAATCCGTTATCAAAAATGAAAAAGGTGGCCGCCATTTTGACTTCTTTAAGTTTTGAAACGACTATTTTCAAAATCGATATCTGAGGGTCCGAGTGGTCGTCAAACACAAATCTGCTATCGAAAATAAAAAAAACTGGCCGCCATTTTGAATTCTTTACTTTTTGAACCGATTGTTTTCAAATTCGATATCTGAGGATCCAAGTTGTCTCCAAACATGAATCCGTTTTTAAAAATGAAAAAAGTGGCCGCCATTTTGAAAACCTTTGTTTTTGGACCAATTGTTTTCAAAATCGATATCTGACGATCCGAGTGATTCCCAAACACGTATCCGTTATATAAAATGGAAAAAGTGACCGCCATTTTGAAATCTCTAGTTTTTGAACCGATTGATTTCAAAATCGATATCTGATCTGAGGGTCCGAGTGGTCCGCAAACATGAATCCATTATCCGAAATGAAAAAAGTGGCCGCCATTTTGAAATCTTTAGTTTTTGGACCGATTGTTTTAAAATTCGATATCTGAGGATCCGAGTGGTCCCTAAACATGAATCCGTTTTTAAAAATGAAAAAAGTGGCCGCCATTTTGAAAACTTTTGTTTTTGGACCGATTGTTTTCAAAATCGATATCTGATGATCCGAGTGGTTCCCAAACACGTATCCGTTATATAAAATGGAAAAAGTCACCGCCATTTTGAAATCTGTAGTTTTTGAACTGATTGTTTTCAAAATCGATATCTGAGGGTTCGAGTGGTCCCCAAACATAAATCCGTTATCAAAAATGAAAAAAGTGCCCGCCATTTTGAAATCTTTAGTTTTTAGATTGATAGCTTTCAAAATCGATATCGGAGGATCCGAGTGGTCCCCAAACACAAACCCGTTATCAAAAATGGAAAAAGTGGCCGCCAGCTCAGATATCGATTTTGAAAAGAATCTGTTCAAAAACTAAACATTTCAAAATGGTGGTCACTTTTCTATTTTGTATAACGGATACGTGTTTGGGAACCACTCGGATCGTAAGATATCGATTTTGAAAACAATCGGTCCAAAAAGTAAAGAATTCAGAATGGCGGCCAGTTTCTTTTATTTTCGATAGCAGATTTGTATTTGACGACCACTCGGACCCTCAGATATCGATTTTAAAAATAATCGGTCCAAAACTTAAAGATTTCAAAATGGCGGCCACTTTTTTCATTTTTAAAAACGGATTCATGTTTGAGGACCACTCGGATCCTCAGATATCAATTTTGAAAACAATTGGTCCAGAAAGTAAAGAATTCAAAATGGCGGCCAGCTTTTTCATTTTCGGTAGCAGATTTGTGTTTGACAACCACTCGGACCCTCAGATATCGATTTTGAAAATAATCGGCCCAAAACTTAAGGATTTCAAAATGGCGGCCACTTTTTTAATTTTTCATAACGGATTTATGTTTGGGGACCTCTCGGACCTTCAGATATCGATTTTGAAAATAATTGGCCCAAAACATAAAAAATTCAAAATGGTGGCCACTTTTTTAATTTTTGATAACGGATTTATGTTTGGGGACCTCTCGGACTCTCAGATATCGGTTTTGAAAATAATCGGTCCAAAAACTAAAGATTTCAAGATGGCGGCCACTTTTGTCATTTTTGATAACAGATACGTGTTTGAAGACAACTCGGATTCTCAGATATCAATTTTGAAATCAATCGGTCGGAAAACTAAAGATTTCAAAATGGCGGCCATTTTTTCATTTTCGATAGCAAATTTGTGTTTCACGACCACTCGGACCCTCACATATCGATTTTGGAAATATTCGGTCCAAAACTTAAGGATTTCAAAATGGCGGCCACTTTTTTCATTTTTCATAACGGATTTATGTTTGGGGACCTCTCGGACCCTCAGATATCGATTTTGAAAATAATTGGCCTAAAACCTAAAGAGTTCAAAATGGCGGCCACTTTTTTCATTTTTAAAAACGGATTCGTGTTTGGGGACCACTTGGATCCTCAGATATCGATTTTGAAAACAATTGGTCCAGAAAGTAAAGAATTCAAAATGGCGGCCAGTTTTTCATTTTCGGTAGCAGATTTGTGTTTGACAACCACTCGGACCCTCAGATATCGATTTTGAAAATAATCGGCCCAAAACTTAAAGATTTCAAAATGGCGGCCACTTTTTTCATTTTTAATAACGGATTTATGTTTGGGGACCTCTCGGACCCTCAGATATCGATTTTGAAAATAATTGGCCCAAAACATAAAGAGTTCAAAATGGCGGCCACTTTTTTCATTTTTGATAACGGATTTATGTTTGGGGACCTCTCGGACCCTCAGATATCGGTTTTGAAAATAATCGGTCCAAAAACTAAAGATAGATTAGATTAGATTAGATTAGATTCATTTATTTCGATTTGTAAATTACATTATATTTTTATGTCAAAACATAAGAAAGTCACAAAAAGATCGTCAATTGTAAATAAAATAAAAACAATAAAATAAAAAATAAAAAAATAGAAATCAGAAATCCAATAATAATTACAATCAAAAAATAAATGTCAAATTCAATGTCAGTGATTACAAAATAAAAAATAATATAAAACAGTATATAATAAAATTATGCAATAAAATGCGATAAAATGTCACACATTAAAAATAAATAAAAATGAAAAACAATATGGTACAAAGTACAAATGAACATTGAATGTCAGGAAAAATTCATTTCACTGTACTCTTTTACAGAGTACAATGATTTTTCCAAAAGAAGTATTTTTAATCGGCGGCCAGATGTCTCGTCCGAACATTCATTTTTTATGTCAGTGGGTAGTCGCTCATACAGTCTAGGGCCGATGACGCGCGGGTTCTTGTCGAGCAGCGCCAACCGCCGTGGCACCGCTTGCAATCGCCCGGTCTGCCGGGTTATCCTGCCCGGAATATTAACTCTTTTAAAGGAATCAATATTACGGCGAGTCCACAATAAAATATCGTAAACATATTGGGAATAGTGCGTCATTATACCAAATTTTTTAAACAAATCCCTACACGAATCTCGTGGTTTGACACCTGCCAACGTGCGCAGAGCTCGCTTTTGTATTCTGAATACTTTGTCAGAATTCGTTGAGTTTCCCCACAAAATAACGCCGTACGAGATGAGGGAATGGAAATGAGCATGGTAGATTTGGACTAGAGCTTTCACAGAAATGAGTGGCTTGAGCTTTCGCAGTGCAAAGACGGCACTACATAGTCTCTCGCAAAGCCTTTCTACATGCTGTTTCCAGGTTAACCCAGCATCCATCACAAAACCCAAGAATTTACTCGTTTTGCATAACGGCAATGGAGTCTGTACTTGTGGGTTATCAGAGTGGTTCCTGGCTGAAAACAACATCACATTTGACTTCGTGACGTTCAGGATTAACCCATTTGCTGAAAACCATTCATGCAGCTGATCGCATACGCCACGTATCCTGTGCTCAAGCTGATCGTACGCTGATAGATAGATAGATAGATAGATGCCATTTATTGTCAAAAACTGTGTACATAAGATGTCATACATTGAAAAGCATCAACAGTTTGCCCATTTCGGGCGTACAATATTATTGAACTTAAAATTAACAAATTATTAGAAGACCTACTATACGAAATATTCATTTAAATTATAAAAACATTTTTCTGCAAGCCATTCCTTCAGTTCTCTTTTGAACTTATTACCATCGAGTGATTTAATACATTCAGGTAAGTTATTAAAGATTTTGATTCCCATAGCGTAGGTACTCTTGCTGATTATATAACTAGAAGGACGAATTGTACACACATCATATTTATATTGAGATCTTAAATTACTTTTGAAGTCAATTTTTTTATTAAAAATATCATGTCGTTCCTTTACAAATAGACAAATTTCTAGTATATATATACACGTCAGAGTTAAAATTTTATTAGTTCTAAATATGTCTCTTAAGGATTCCCCATTTTTAAGGTTGAATATTGTCCGTAGGCTTTTTTTTTTGAAGAATAAATACAGATTGAACGTTAACAGAATTACCCCAAAAAATTATACCATATTTAAGTATAGGATAAACATTTCCATAATATGCCGTTTTTGAAACTTCTATTGACGTTATTTTGGTCAATATAGATAAGGCATAACAACTTTTGGCTAGTCTCTTGTTTATGTTGTTAGTGTGGGACTTCCAGTTCAGGTTGCTGTCTATTGTAACTCCTAAGAAATTTGTGCTTGTAACTTGTTCAATTTGTTTATCCTCAATTTTTATGTTTAAGCTCTGCGGTATTTGCCTGTAATTTACAAATTGTAAAAGTTTTGTTTTGTTCAAGTTTACACGTAAATTTAAGGATGACAACCAATCAGTAACAGTTTTTAAGGTAGTGTACAGATTTCAAAATGGCGGCCACTTTTGTCATTTTTGATAACGGATACGTGTTTGGAGACAACTCGGATTCTCAGATATCAATTTTGAAATCAATCGGTCGGAAAACTAAAGATTTCAAAATGGCGGCCATTTTTTTCATTTTCGATAGCAAATTTGTGTTTCACGACCACTCGGACCCTCACATATCGATTTTGGAAATATTCGGTCCAAAACTTAAAAATTTCAAAATGGCGGCCACTTTTTTCATTTTTAAAAACGGATTCATGTTTGGGGACCACACGGATCCTCAGATATCGATTTTGAAAACAATTGGTCCAGAAAGTAAAGAATTCAAAATGGCGGCCAGTTTTTCATTTTCGGTAGCAGATTTGTGTTTGACAACCACTCGGACCCTCAGATATCGATTTTGAAAATAATCGGCCCAAAACTTAAGGATTTCAAAATGGCGGCCACTTTTTTCATTTTTCATAACGGATTTATGTTTGGGGACCTCTCGGACCCTCAGATATCGATTTTGAAAATAATTGGCCTAAAACCTAAAGAGTTCAAAATGGCGGCCACTTTTTTCATTTTTAAAAACGGATTCGTGTTTGGGGACCACTTGGATCCTTAGATATCGATTTTGAAAACAATTGGTCCAGAAAGTAAAGAATTCAAAATGGCGGCCAGTTTTTTCATTTTCGGTAGCAGATTTGTGTTTGACAACCACTCGGACCCTCAGATATCGATTTTTAAAATAATCGGCCCAAAACTTAAAGATTTCAAAATGGCGGCCACTTTTTTCATTTTTGATAACGGATTTATGTTTGGGGACCTTTCGGACTCTTAGATATCGGTTTTGAAAATAATCGGTCCAAAAACTAAAGATTTCAAAATGGCGGCCACTTTTGTCATTTTTGACAACGGATACGTGTTTGGAAACAACTCGGATTCTCAGATATCGATTTTGAAATCAATCGGTCGGAAAACTAAAGATTTCAAAATGGCGGCCATTTTTTTTCATTTTCGATAGCAAATTTGTGTTTGACGACCACTCGGACCCTCACATATCGATTTTGAAAATATTCGGTCCAAAACTTAAAGATTTCAAAATGGCGGCCACTTATTTCATTTTTAAAAACGGATTCATGTTTGGGGACCACTCGGATCCTCAGATATCGATTTTGAAAACAATTGGTCCAGAAAGTAAAGAATTCAAAATGGCGGCCAGTTTTTTCATTTTCGGTAGCAGATTTGTGTTTGACGACCACTCGGACCCTCAGATATCGATTTTGAAAATAATCGGCCCATAACTTAAAGATTTCAAAATGGCGGCCACTTTAATTTGTCATTTTTGATAACGGATACGACACGTGTTTGGAGACAACTCAGATCCTCAGATATTGATTTTGAAATTAATCGGTCGAAAAACTAAAGATTTCAATATGGCGGTCTTTTTTATTTTGATAACGGATCCATGTTTGGGGACCACTTGGACCTTCAGATATCTTTTTTTTTTCTTTCTAATGATAGACTATGCATTGGAGTACTACTTGCCTAAATATCAAAATTTTTCATGCAGTAATTCCAACCAAAATCCTATTTCCCATGCTTGTTCGCTAAACAGCAAGTAAGTATCAAACCAACCTGCCACTAAGTTCCCAAAAAACGGATTGAAAATAATCACTTTTAACTTAGGTAATATAGGTATTATACGTGCGAAGCGAACGAGTAAGACTTTTTGAAGCACTGTTTTGCGCCTATTCTGTGACTCAAACAACATGCTTAGCCAAACCAATATGAAAAAACGCAAAGCGAATATTGGCAACGTCGCGTCGCTTACACACTGCCGCCACCGAGCGAACATGCAACGTTGCTTTTTCCTTATTATTTTCATACGTCTTATCCAAATTATTTTTTTATTTATTTATCTATTATTTTTTTATTATTTTTTTATGAACATTTTTGGTTTTATCTTAATAATTTATTTCATTGTATTATCTTTTTAACATTTTTTTGGTTTCCGAATTTTTTTGTACATTGAAAAGCGCCTGATTGAATGTGCGGGCAAATATTGCGTTCGCCCTTTTCACAGGATCAGGGCAGTACTACTCTCTAAAGCCTTATTTGTTGGCTAATTGAAGCAAACGCACCGTGGAATTTTAATTATGAGTTACTAGAGTGACCTCGTCGAGATTGGTAGCAAACCGATTGGTTTCACCCGAGCAAAGAGTGTACAAAATATTTGCGAGACTCTTAGAGCAAACGAATTTTTGTACTAACTACGACATTAAGGAATATGTTTTCACCGGTGAATTCTAATTCAAGACATGTTTTATAGAATGTGCAGTTTTCAAAACTCCAAATTGTGTATTATCGCCATAAAACATGCACAAAAACAACCAATTTATGAGCTTTTGCCTATCCCTTCGCCTTAAGTTTCCGAACCGTATTGGGCCCGTAGGAACTACAGCCCAAGCCCGCGCATCCTGGCCAGGCAATAAGGCGTCTATTGAATGGAAACTGAATACATTGTAACATTGCATTTTTCGCACTTGCCGCTGTTACACTTTTCTATTCAAAATACTAAGCACGAATGAAGAGCCTCCAAGGACTCGGCCAATCACGTCATGGGAATCGACCAATTTAGCGTGTATGTAGGCTGTACAAATATGAATAACTGCTAGGAGTTTTACTAGGCGTGACCACCCCGCCATGCTGGCTGGGCACGGGACCGTGGCGATGGAGATCCTAGAGCAAGTGCCGTTCGTGGAAGCGGTGATCGTGCCCGTGGGCACCGGCGGCCTCGCCGCGGCCACCGCCGTCGTCATCAAACAAATCAAACCCAGCTGCCTCGTTTATGTAAGCAAACGCAAAGGACTTGGTTAGGGTAGTGTTTCATTGTTTACTAGTTGCCTGTAATTTTGACTGCGTATTTAAAATTAGAATTCGTTTTTAAAAAAAAAAAATTCTTTTATTCTTCCTTTTTAACCGTAATAACCGCCAATGCTCAATCAATCACGCACAATCCTTAGACTATAGGTATGTAAAGTTGAATGTCCGACGCAAAACTTTTTGATTTTTAGAAAGTTTCGAATCAATGCTCTCGTTAGTCTGTCCACCAAGTAAGTAAGTAAGTACCTTGATTTTTTCATTTTATGACTATGTCAAGTTTCTAGTGGCGCATTCTTCATCGTAAATGATGGTATTTGTACTAATTTGTGGTAGTTAATTGTGGTTTTCAATAAAATAATTTTATTTGTCTTCCCGAAACCGCTGGTAGAATAAAAATTAAGACGTAAGAGCTGTTTGTGACCTAAAAATAATCCGATTTAAATATCGTAACCAGATCTCTTGCGATTATAGACCGACTGTTTACATGAGTCTTCGCCTGCGCGGTTGCGAGGCGTGGGGTGGGACGACCGCGGGGGCCGAGAGAGGTGCGGGCGGCAGGCGCACTACCCGCCCGCTCTCGGTCCTCTTTGTCGTCCTACCACGCGCCCCAGTGCCGCGCGAGCGATGACTAAGCGGTCGGTCTAAGATACAAGGAGAGATTGCATCGAATCAATTTGTTTCCAGGGTGTCGAACCAGTAGTTATGCCGGCATTATTCAACTCGTTGGAGAGAGGGCAGCCGGAGACCTGCCCTATTGTGAACACGATAGCCGACAGCATCGGAATACCCGGCGTTGGGGTCAACGCCTTTTTCACTATCAAATCACGTCTCGACAAAATGGTGTGTACCAAAATTATATCGTCAGTCGCAACAAAATTGTTAGTACGACTTATGACTTATCCTTAAGTACCTGCCTTTCTAGCAGGGGTCTTTTCGGATATATAGTTACTTCGAATAGTTCGAATGAGATCTTCTGTGGCTCTATTATTTCGCAGATTTTTCGACTTCTTCTATACATACATACGTACCGTCACACCTCTTTCCCACAGGGGTAGGCAGAGACTACTTTGTTCCACTTGCTACGATCCTGACATACCTCTTTCGCTTCATCCACATTCATCAATCACTTCATACATGCTCGTCTGTTTCGGGTACCCTTGACCTGGCCTTTTTCCAAAACGTCCCCGATTTGATGATGTGATTTGATTTGATTTGTTCTTCTACAGGGTGTATCAGATAGCCCCTGACAATAATCAACTGGGGTATATAACCATAGCTAAAGAAGCTAAAAAAATATTAAAAAAAAAATTGGAGTAAAAATTTTTTTATATATACTATAGGAATGGTAGTATTAACTGTTGTAATCATTCCTATAGAAAACATTTAAAAAAAATACTCCAATTTTTTTTAATATATTTTTTTTATCTTCTATAGCTATGGATATATACCCCAGTTGATTATTGTTAGGGGCTATCTGATACACCCTGTATAATGTTACACAAATTTCAGTTGCTAGTAAAAGAAGACTGGATTGCACGTTCTATACTGCACTTGATCGAGAATGAACGATTGGTGGTAGAAGGTGCCGGCGCTTGTCCCCTCGCTGCTATTCTAGGGGACCTAGTGCCTGAACTCAAGACAAAAACGTACGTTTTATATTTCATTTGGTGTTTGTTAGGTAGGTACTCAGTTGGTTAGTTAGAAGTAAAGCTACTTGAGACCAGCGCAAAATTACTAGACTCGCGAACGTTGACTTTACAATAAACAACTGTCGCAAACAAAAGTGCCTCAATAAACGTCCGAGCGGCGTTGTCTATGTATTGTGTGTGTTGTGTCAACACATCAACTTACACAGATAACATTAACATATTCGTTCAAATTAACACCTGTAATGACACGACGCCGCGCGCTGGAAACCTGGTAGTCTCCTGTTCTCAAGCGTTTGAGATTACGTTGCGAAAGAGACATGTACATGTTATCGAAAAGCGGTCGAAACACGACTGAACCAAAACTGCACAGCACAATAGACGCGTCGTGCAGACTTTTGCTTCCGACAGTTTTTGAGCGTGATTGGAAGTCTAGTTGTTTATCGTCAATGCTTGCGATGGACTGGCTTTAGGTACTCCTTGCTATTGTCCAAGTAAGTATCATATTGTGGTAGAATAAATAATTTTCCCACGTTTTTCTTGCAGCGTGGTCTGCATCCTCAGCGGCGGCAACATTGACACCATTCTGCTCGGTCGCGCCTTAGACAGAGGACGGGCCGCAGAATGCCGTTTGGTGAAATTCAAAGTAACTACATATCATAAGATTAGAGTTTTCAAGAATCCACGGTTAAGTTCATTCGAAATATTATATACGGGATATGAACCGCGGTTACCTTTATTTGCCTTTACGCAGTCGACGCGCAAGAATGAGGATAGACAGAGCTCGGTCTACCCAACAATAACATCCATCCAGTCTACCCGTCTACCCTTCAGTCTATCCGTGATCATGATGCATGCAACTGCGTCGAAATATCGGGAGCCATATCCAGTCTATAATATTTCGAATATACATACCTACGCCTACGCCTATGAAATTTTAAAAGCTAAATAAAATCAAATCATAGTATTCATAAAGGTACAGTACAGTCGTTAACAATCGAATCTGAATTATTCGTGCACCTTGTGTCACGTTTTAATTAAGATTCGCGATGGGGTCAAAACGTTGGCGACTTTACCTAAGTATACAGCATAAGCGCTGGAAAGTAACTAAGGGCCGATTTTTCAATCCTCAGATAAGCACGTACTTAACTGACAGATAGCCATAGAGTTGTTCGTCGAATAGGTCCTATCTGACGATTGAAAAATCGACCCTAAGTAGTATAACTAACTAGCTTTAAATGATATCATAATAAGGATCTAGTGAGGGTTGGAGAGGAAATTCAATGACGCCAGGCGTTGATGGCAATAGTGCAGCTGTTTTGTTGCCAGGTCGGACTCAAAGATACCAGCGAGGACTTAATCCAGCTGCTCGGTTTGATGGCCGCGAACAACTACAACGTTTTACGCCAGTTCCGCGACCAAGTGTGGGTAGAAGACGACGTGTATCATTGCGAGGTTAGTCTACATCAACATTCAGAGTTGAATACCGTAGGCGTAGGGGGATTTGTCTGTTATTCTTTTTATTCATAATATGTTTAATATGGTTTCAACATGAAACTACCGTGAGACTCAAACATAATTACTAAAACGGATAACTCACGTATAAAAGCCAAATAATACTCGACATATGTTTCGGACTATTCTGTAGTCCCTCTTCAAAAAGCGCTCGCCCCCGGCGGCAGCGAAGCGAACACTGCGCGCCAACGCTCTGCGCGCGCGGCTACTCGCGCATAATAATATAAATGACGATGAAAACGAGGGTAGTTGTGCGCCGCTGTCAGCTGCGTCGAGTAGCCGCGCCAGCAGAGCGTTGGCGCGCAGTGTTCGGTTCGCTGCCGCCGGGGCGAGCGCTCTTTGAAGAGGGACTACGGAATAGTCCGAAACATATCTCGAGCATTATTCGGCTTTTATACGGGAGTTATCCGTTTTTGTAATTGTCTTAATAGGGTTGTTGAAACCATTAATCAATACTTTTCAGAAACAACTCTTGTAAGAAACACTGTGGGAATTGGGATCTTTTGCAGCTCATAAAAAATATGTCACATATTATTGCCCTATTTCTCAGAACAACTTCGACATTGGCTAAATGCGCCTTGCTAAAATACAGCAAGGGTGAAAGCAATTAAAAAAATGATTGTATAATGTGAAAAACGTTTAACTACAGAGGCAAATTCGAGAGTGTGCTACTTAATCACAATTAATTAGTATATGTCACTGTGGCGGCGACTTGTTTGCATGTGTACTAAAATCTCAGTAACCATTCATTTTTGTGCAGTTTAAATTTGTTGTTGAGACAAGAGGATTGGAACATGCGCTGGAACTCAAGAGGATAATGGAGAGGGCATATCCATGTTCGGCTGTCTTTGAAACTGAGCCATTTAATGATCGCAGAACCTGTCCATGCTATGTCCGAAAAGCAATTACCTAATTAAAGAAAGTATGCCCACCACTCAAGTTTTGCCAAGAAGACACATAATTTAAGTAAAATAAAAAGTGAAAAAGTGTATTAAATTAAAAATCATCTGAACATATTAAATATTTTATTGTTTCAAAATTATATTCTCTCGAGTTCTATTATCACAATGGAAGAACAAAAGTTCGCACTTTATTGTAAACAAGTGATAGCAAACTTAAATTATTATCAACTCACAACATCAATACATTCCATGGTCTCATGTTTATTGCTTCTACTGATGCAAGGTGTTCATAAATGTTGCCATTTTAATGTCGCGCTTGCTCAATCCATTGACATCATGGGATGATAGTGTCACCTGTAAACAAAATCAGATATTAGTATGAATACTTAAAATAGTTGAATTAACTCCCAATGGGAGTGCATTGCTTTTTATCCCATGTTCTATGTTCTAATAGTTATTTGGTTTTCAAACTTGTTTAGTGTTTCTGACTATTTGTTACCTCTTGACGTTTAAAGTGCTGAACCGATTAAGTTGGAATTTGGCATAGAGATAGTTTCAATCCCGGGGAAGGACAATAGGATAGTTTTATCCCGAACATTTGCATAGTTCTGGCAGGATAGCAATATGTGAAAGTTGCACAGACGGAGTCACGGACAACAGCTAATAAATGGTACAGAACTAACCTGAACTTTGTTGTAGACATTGAACCACTCTGGATGATGGTCCATTTTCTCTGCCAACAAGGCAACTCTGCTCATAAAACCGAAAGCTTCATTGAAATTCTTGAACATGAATTCTTTTTCAATGGCATCCCTGTTGTTTTGCACTTTCCAGCCAGCTTGAAGGAGGGGTTGGAGCTGGCTGTCCCGCTCGTCTTGGTTCAATTTGTCCGCCTAGAAATCAAGAGTAATATTAATCTCAAAAACGAAATCGAACTGTACCATTAAATAATATCTTCAACGAATAACAAGTAAAATTACCATTTTCCTTTTACTTGTTGCGAGCGGAGGAACACTACTAAAACGCGCAGCTACAACTCGACTGGCATTGATCGAGACCCGCGCGAGGTGAACGGACCTTGCGGGGTGAAAGTGTATCGCAGCCAAACAGGCAGCTTTGCACCTAATTATATTAACTACCATAGTTAAAATAATAATATTTATGTAACCACAATCACTGCCGAATTAACTTGTACTCAAAATCAGTCGGACTGACTGACATAGTGACTGAAAAAGATAACAAAATCAAAATGTAAACAAAACGCGCATTTTGGAAAGTGAAAGTGTGTTTTCCATTACACTCAGACAGTATACAAGTTCAGCAAACGTTTAGAAAACACACCAGACTGCTGTGTGGCTTTAGTTTCGTTTGTCTTTTCTATGTCTAAAAACAAAAAAATATAGATTTGACTGTTGACAGGTGACTGACACTGACATCGAGACATCAGCTGCAGCTGCAGGCGCGAAACGTAAATAAGGAACTGTGTGTACTTTGTACAACAGTAAATAAAAGCTAATGTTATTTGCTTCAATAATATTAACAGTCAGTCAAATTCATTCTATTTTATTTGTAATTCAATTCATATTATTTTTATTTAACCTGTAAAAATAATGGACCCGCTCAAAACTATTCTTCCGCCAAAAATATTTGAAGCTACAGAAAGAGCTAGCATTTGCACTGCAAAACAAATAATTATTCTGTCGAAGTGGGATATCAAGAAGTTAACAAATTTGAGCAACGATGACATATCCTTATTAAAATCAATGGTTGCTAATTACATATCACCAAAGAGTGTCACAGGAGAACTTTTGTTGCAGAAACAAAATCTAAACCCGAGAATATCTTGTGGGTGTGATGCAATAGATCATTTACTGGTTGGTGGATTCCTAAGAGGAACACTAACAGAGATTTATGGGGAAAGTGGATCTGGCAAAACTCAAATGTTAATTCAAGCTGCGGTGCATAATTCATTTTGTGGCTGTGTCTACATATGCACTGAAGACTTGTTCCCTGTGAAAAGACTTGAACAAATCATACACAGTATACCAAACTATAATCCTGAAGCTGATTATGGTAAAAATATATTCATTGAACATGTAACAGAGCCAAATGAATTGCTATCATGTGTAAAGGTGCGTTTGCCAAAACTTTTAAGTAAGAACAAAGTTTCACTAATTGTGGTGGACTCTATTGCAGCGCCATACAGAACTGATACTACTAATTATGTTCAAAGAGCTGAGGATCTGAGAGAGTTGGCAATGTCCTTGATCAGAACAGCTCAGAATGCAAACCTAGCGGTTGTTTGTATAAATCAAGTTACCACTGCATTTGATGGAACTGATAATTGCGTACCTTCCTTGGGCCTTGCTTGGTCTAATATGGTGTCAACAAGATTAAGTCTTAGAAAAATATCAGAACCAATTGATAATAGAAATGAATATTCGCATGTAAGAGAGATCTCTGTAGTTTTTGCTCCACACTTGAGCAACAAAACTGCCAGATTTATTATTACATCTGCTGGTATTGTAGGCATTTAGATCTCAGATTACTTTCATTATATTTTATTTCAATTCATATTGCATTTTAATTTAACCCTTTTAGTTATTGTTTTCCTTAAAGCAAGTAAAGCAACAATTCCTAGTTTACGAAATAATAGGCATGTGAGTATTTTTTTTTTTAATAAAAAAACAGGAGTGAGGTAACAATTATTTTCCGTCTAATTAGAGGTGCTACTTTCTTGCAGGCACCCCGCAAAGCCCGCCATGCCCAGCACCACCGCAGTAGCACCCCCTGCAGTTATGGTTGCCAAATGCAGAACTACTGGGCGTGTGCAGCGAGTGCCGCACCATAATCCAACAAAGTGTTCGGCACAGCGGGCTAGGTGCTGCGTCTCCACTTTTTCATGGATGGTAGTATAGTCTTGTACAGTAGGTGAGGAGAAGCATTTTGATGTCTGAAAATTTATATAAACAATTTTATGTCCCATAATATTCATTTATTTATTTTAAGTAAGGAATCATAAAAAAAAGTATGAGAAAACAAATAAAAATTAACCTCAATGCTTCTTCCTCGTAAATACTCTGCAGACTGGTCACCTCCTCAATGCAGCGCATTTTTATTTTTTTAAACATTTGGTTCCTGAAATTTTACAAAATGCCAACATGAAAGTATGAAGAGTACTCATCTAAGGATAAATTAAGTACTTAATATTGCTAGCATGCCTTCTGATAAGAATAAAAAAGTTGGTTGTTAACAGAAAAGCAGTGATGGGTTTTAGTTACTATATGGAAGTAGGTACTACTCTAGATAGATCGCCCTATCTATTAACTACTTTTGTTAAACAAAAGGCGGTCAGGTCAAGTGCGTTATTAATATCTTATCATCGCGTGTTTAGTGTTTTAATATTGACACAGGTATTGTACGAACCTTTCAGGAACCCATGGTTCGGTATCATGGTCATGTTCCCCATGAATGGGACCCGGAACACCTGCTTTTAACGCCCAGCGCACCGGACAGCCGCTATTAGAGCAGCGATAATTTTTTGTCGATCCGCGGTTGCGGCACACTAAATAATAGTAACTGCCCCTTTGCACCCACTCCGTATCCCCCCGGAATCCGCAAATGTTTAGGACTTCCATTGAATAATCACTTTCACTCAACAAACTGCTTTGAGCAACAAGCCAAGCAAAGCACGTCGCATTCAAATCGGCGTTGTGTGGTGGCGGTTAATTTGACCCTTCCTTCATAATGATAATGCCAAGGAGAGGACTAGAGGAGTAGCAGTTTGTACTTTGTCTATAAAGTTGTGAAATTAAAAGGGTGCATCCCTACTGAGCTGGCAACGTCGCATTTTTGATGATTTTTTGCGATTATTTCACCTATAGAGCATTCAAATATGCGTCAGTAGTGCCACTTCGTTTTTAGTGCAGGGTTGCCAGATGTCAGCTAACTCAATTCGCCTAATTTTGACTACCGAGTAGCCTAAATCGCCTTATATGTTTTTTTTTTCAAGTAGCCTAACTATGTTTTTTTTCGCCTTATATGTTTTTTTTTTCAAGTAGCCTAACTATGTTTTTTTTCGCCTTATATGTTTTTTTTTTCAAGTAGCGAAATTCGCCTAACATTTTGTGCTAAGCAGCCTAGCCAGGTAAAGAAGAAACGTAAAAAAAAATACAGCGTAGAGCAATCAATCAAAAAGATTCTGTGAAAGCAAGAATGCAAAAAAATTCGCGCGTGGTTATGTATGATTCTCTGAATTATGTAACATCCTTTTACTACATTTACCGCAAATAAAGATATTATTATTATTATTATTATTATTAGTCGTAACTTTTTTATATTTTGGTTGGTTTGTTGTTTTTAAAATTAATTCCGCAAGGGAATAAGCGAAGGTTTTGCACCATACAGCCATTTTATTTTATATATTGGACAAATCTGACATGACATGTGAAGTTGCATTTCGTTCGCTTAGATTTCTTGTCTTGTTTTGATTTTTTGACAAGGAACGCAATAGAACGCACATGAAAGAACTGCGGAGCGGACATGCATAATTACGTTTTGTTACAAGCATTTTTGGAATTATGAAGGAATGATTCCATAAATTTGGGTAATCCTGAAATAGCCTAAATCGCCCGCAATTTTTTTCCTAGGTAGCCTAAATGGCTACTGGTAGCCGATCGGATTTTTTGGTCGCCATTTGACCCCCTAAGGTAGCCTAAATGGCGATAAGTCGCCTAATCTGGCACCGCTGTTTTAGTGTATTAATGTGTCTAATGCAATAATTTATCGTGATTGACTTTATTTTCTTGCACATATATTCGCACATTCTATAGAAGTTCGCACGTATCTGTGCAAATGTGTACGAACTTCTATACAATATGCAAATATAATGTGCACGTGTGATTGACCGGCCTTAGGTTAGATTATTTTCCGTGTTACTTCATTTTATAAATTTTTATGTGCAATAAAGAGTTTACATACATACAAGGTTGGACTGAACTGACCGATGGTTTTTTATGTTTAGGTAATAGACGTTTTTATTGAATGCTCGAACAAACTGTCACTGTCAGAATTTTATATAGGATAGGATTCGTTTGCCTATCCTATTCCAACCCAAGTTTATTGAAATGAATCATTTTTTTGGTTTTAAAGATTTAGTTTAATTAGTTTTGATCAACGATGGCCTGCAACACTTGTGCAAAACCTTTCACTTTATTACGTAAAGAGGTACAAGTCCAATATTTTCAACACAACAAGAAAGTAAAGTGGCCAAAGTATTTAACATTTTGAATATTTCAGAAAGGCTGCCCCGGTTGTGGCTTCAGTTATTGCTCAAAATGTTTAGATAATAAAATAATTTTACAAAAAACCAATACAGAAACGAAGGTAACGTATGAATGTACATAATGACTACTGAAACTTATGGTTTATAAATCAACCTACACCATCCTTTACATGTTTTATAATTTTGTTCATTTACGTCTTCTAGGTCTGCACTAAATGCAAACAGGCTGCTCAAAAACCAAAAGAACCAACACCTGTTGTACCACCAGATGCATATTACAAGTATGTTCAACAACTATTTTGTTTATTTACTGAATATTTCATTTTGCAATTTTAATATTTTATTTTTTCTTTTACTAAGGCGCATGGAAGCAATCAAAGATAGTTCTAAAACAGATGTTGGGAGCAACAAAAAAGAACTGGATGATAAAGATCAAGAAATTCACAATAGATTACAAAAGCTGAAACAAAAAGAAAAAGTAGAAATGTCAGAAGAAGAAATAGAAAGACGTCTTAAAAATATAAAAGGGGAAGTGCCTTCTACATCTGATGCGGAACTGTTAGGAAGATTAGCAAAATTAAGGGGCATACCTGTTTCTGCACTCCAAACTAAAGTAATAAAATTTTCAAACAGTGTTTTGCTTGTTGTAGTAACAAATACGATAATATAAGTGTTTCCTTACAGCCCGTGTTGGTTACAGCAGATCCGAGGTCTAAGCAGGAACAAATAGAGGACTTATTGAAGCAGTATCATGATCAGGCAGCCATTGATACCAAATACAATGATGAATTTAATGATTTGACTGCTAATATGGAAAAAAGACTTCAACATTTGAAGGATAATGCAGGACCCTCTCAATGCACAGACCCTATGAGAGAACAAGAGGAGGAAAACTCAGAGGATGAAGAGGATAGTGTAAGGAATATTATAGAAAAGGTAATGTTAGTTAGGTCTGTTTAAGAACCTCATAAATTCACCTCATAATTTACCTGTTCCTTGCAGATAAATCTGCTATATTTGATAATATAACTCTTGAGAATATTATTAATGTATTTCTCATCTTACTTTCAGCTTAAATCTGAGGCTCTTCTCGACATTAATGACATAAGCCCATCAACCAATGATGAACTACCATTTTGTGAGATATGCAATGAAGATGCAACAGTGCGCTGTCTTGGCTGCCGATATCTGTTCTGCAAACGCTGCTTTATAGAACACAAGGATGATATTGATGGTTGTAACATATATGAACCCTATACACCTTCCAACCGCACCTCTGTTTAATAAAGTTGTTAATTCTATTAAAGAATCACTACACACTGTTTAAATTATTATAAGAATTAAACATTCTAATTTTTATGTAAATCAGTTAAATAAAAGATATTCTTGCTTATGAAGTCTTTATTTTCTTATATCAATCTTTGTTATAATATTAGGTATAAGTTTCGCCAAATCGTCTGCTGTCTGTGTGTAATCATTATCTATCCATATTTCTTTGAGTTGAGAAATAATGGGGCCATACATCTTTCCTGGTGGCACACCATTGTCTTTGAGTATTTTCCCACTCATTGGGAACCTGGGTATTTCCCATTTATTGAATTCTTCTAGTAATTTTTCTTCTCCTCTATACTTTAACACTTCTCGGACATAATCCACAGCATCCTTTTGTTTTATTTTAGTGTTGAGGACTAATTTTTCATAGGGCCTAAAAATAACAAATACAGGGTTATAAATTATAAATTGGGCACCTAACGTTTTTCAGATTTTTAGGCATTAAAGCTTAGAAAGTCAGCTTTTATGCACATAGAATTCAAAAACCATGAGTGCCCGTTTTTATTGCAAGGGATATATGTTTTAAGTGACAATTAATCAATGCCGGATTTAGAGGTCTGGAGGCCTCTGGGCAACAAATTAATGGAGGCCCCTGGCCCCAAATTATTTTCCAAATTTTTCCAAATTATTTTTTTTTTTTTTTTCAAAGTCTATTGTGGGGGCCCCTCTTTTGTGGAGGCCCCGGGGCTGTAGCCCCAGTTGCCCCCCCTTAAATCCGGCACTGCAATTAATTAATAATGGTACTTACAACATAGGTCTATGAGGATGGGCTTCTTTGTTTTCTCTGTGCTCTACAATGTAGTAGAGCATTTCTCTGTCATACCCTGAGAACTTGAGCCTTCTGTGCAGCACCGTTACCTCGTCCATGTCCCTCAGTAGTGCTGCTAAATAGCTCATCGGGTGTAAGCCTAGGTGCCTGCCCCTTATCAACACTCTATCTAGTTCTTCTATATTAGGTTCTAATGATAATCCTGAAAATTTAAAACATTTGGCTCAAGTTTCTAAATATTTTTTATCACAAATACTTGTGCAAAGATGTTCTCACTATTGTTACCCAAAAAGACACTTAATTAATGTGACGTTAAGGTGTGGTTTTTGCATGCTAACCATCAAAGGGAACCATCAAAGTATTCTTACCAATATGTTTTCCTATTCCTACATCCAAAATAGTCTTCAATAAAGCCCCTGAAAACGATCCTTCTAGTATCTTTTTGAGTTCCATCCAGATCCTCTCACCAGATATATTTTGCAAGCCATCAACATTATTTTTTATACATTCTAGAGTATGTTTCTCATGGTTGTCAGGTTTTTCAGCTATTCTTCCATAAAAGCGAAAATAGCGCATTATTCTGAGATAGTCCTCCTTTATTCTGACATCAGCATCACCCACAAAAGCCACTCTTCTTTTTTTTAGATCATCATAACCAAAAAAGTAGTCATACACATTACCTTCAAAGCCTGAAAATTTGAAGTTTACAAATTATTCGGCTCACAAGTAGAAAACTGTTGTACTTTTTATGGTAATTATGACAAATTTGAGCAAGCAATACATAACACAAGACTGTTAAATGTAAATGTGGTGAAATACTATACAATTTGAAATATAATAAAATTATAACTTAGGTACCCAAAAACATAGAATTGATAGTGAGGTCTCTTCTATTGGCATCTAGTTTCCAGTCAGTAGTAAATTCCACCTCAGCATGTCGGCCATCTGTAATAATGTCCACCCTTAAAGTAGTAACTTCAAAGTTTTCCTTATCATTGATTCTGGGAGTGATGGTTCCATGTTTTTCTCCACTCATGTTAATCATTCTGATGTTTTCTGCAACGAACATATTCTTCATCTGCTGAGGAGTTGCTGGTGTAGCAAAGTCGAGGTCTTTTGGTTGATGGCCCATGAGCAGATCCCTGGAAAGATTAAATAAAAATGATAGACAATGAAGACCAAATTTTAAGTTGCCACAACTTAGCTCCCATTACTAGACCATTTTCTGACCTTACAGCTCCGCCGGCTATTCTTATTTCGTATTGATACTTATCGAATAACTTTTTAAGATCCATAACTTCTTGCGTAAAGATATTTTGAAATTCTGGCGTATCGAGCACGGTGACCACGGGGTTATCCCGACTTTTTAATTCCATGTCCAGTTTTGAGCGAACTTTTCGCCGTTCGGGAATAGTATTGCTACAGAAGCTCTAAAATAATGAAAGACCAGCTTAATAATCGGTGATTAGCGGTGACAAACCTACAATAGATTAAAATGAAATACCCTAGGTTTCAAATAACGACACAACTTTAATCCGATTTGATATCCTGTAATCATTACTAGAATTTCAATAGTAAAACATTACTCATATATTAGAGAAAATCGTAAAAATAATTCACAAGCCAGTCGTATACTGAGACGAGATGACGTTGACGTATGTGACTTGACATTGACAGATATATTGTATAAGTAGTTTTCAGCTACAATTAAAAACGCCGAAATGTCATACAAATATATCTAAGAATCAAACGCATATGGGTCGTCTTATTAGACCTCAAGCTCCAAAATTTGACTTGCCGTTCCGCATTAATTAATTCAATAGTCATTAATATGAGAGCGAGATGTTACTGAAGGATACTGAACTTCGCGAACTTCGAATTTATAATTTCGGAGCCTCTGAGACAGCGCATTCCTAGTCGGCATCGACTGTAGCACAGTACCTTTTATTTTAGTGCTCCTTATAAGAGCTATTACATGGAACTTCTAATGTTTAGGAGTAATAAAATCATTAAAATCCATATCCATTTCTTTATTGGTTATCATATTTATTTAATTACAGTTCGGTGGCTTAGCATAATAAAAATCTACTGTCATTTGCCGCCCATCAGACTATTCCCACTCGAGCCTTGCTGCAACTGCCTCATCATATTGTGGAGTCCCGACATGCCGCCCATCTGCTGTAGGATTCTAGGGTCCATCATCTTAGCCATTTGCTGGTTGAGCTTAGCCATCTGGGTCTGGTTAACGTTCTTTGCCATGTCGCCGCCTTTGAATAAGCCTTTGATGCCGCCCATTTTCTTGACTACAGCTGCGAATTTGGTGTACTGAGCAATAAGATCTTTAACATCTCGTTCGGTAACACCTGAGCCCTGCGCTACTCTGGTTATGCGCGTGGGCTGCTTGGAGAATAATTTAGCGCCATCGCGGTGATCTAGCTCGCCTTCGTTCATTGAGTCCATAATAGTCATGAGTCGTTTAAGTTTGGCCATTGACTCCTGTTCACTGCCTTTTGACATTAAATCTTGGGAGAACCCTGGGATCATGCCCTGTACAAAATGAAATCTGTCGATCAATTGGATTTAAAATTGGAAAATCTGTTAAAATTAAAACTGCTTAAATTGTTTAACACCAACAATTTAGTTACGTACATTAAATGAAATATGACAACATAGTTAATAAAATAACTCACCATAATCTGTGAGAATGGTCCCATCTTCATAATATTCTGAAACTGCTCATACATGGCCCGCAGCGTGAACTGCCCATGTTTGAGTTTTTCCAACAGCTCATCATTATCATCTAGTTTTAGCTCATTTACTTTGTCTAAGAGGCCTTCAATGTCTCCCATTCCTAGGAGTTTGTTGATGAACGGTTTGGTTTTGAAAGGTTCTAGATCATCTATGTGTTCTCCTGTGCCTATGAAAATGATGGGACTCTGTGTGGCTGCTACACTGTTGAACAAATCATAAATAAATGGTTATTATTACATAAAAAAATGGTATAAATAAAACATTATATTTACAAATACTACCCTGTCTATTCATGTGAAGGTAATGAATGGGAACTCACGCTGAAAGTGCACCGCCTCCCTTAGCGTGGCCGTCCAACTTGGTGATGATGACTGACCCGATGTCCACCTTCTCTTTGAACGCGCGCGCTTGCGCCTCGCAGGCCTGACCTATTGTGGCGTCCATCACGAAAATTATGTTGTCTGGTTTCTGTTTAACAATGAAAAATTATTTATTATTGACAACATTACAACTTCCAGACATACAAGTATGGTTAAAATGTAGTATACCTATAGGTACATTTCAAATTGTATTGTTCTACTAAGCATTCTTATTCAATTAGATAGAAATCAACTTCAAAATTAATAAAAAAAAAAAAAAAAAATATGATGAATTAATAATGAATTAATTTGGAAACAGCTTGAAATAAATGGGTTTTGTAAGATACTAAAATATGCAGCAATCTATAATGTCCAACTCAGTTTCACTTAAACATTATACGAGACAAGAAAACAGACACACATTATTCATAACTGAAAATTCCTATTGCAATTTAAAATCATGTAAAACATTTAGGTTCGGTTCCCAATAATATGGAAAATGCAAAATTATTTTCTGCAACAAACATTGTATCTACTTACAATGGCATTGGCAACAGCCAACATCTCTTCGAACAGAGATTCCTCCTGCTTGTGTCTTCCACTTGTGTCCACGATGATCATCTCAAAGCCTTCCTTCTTAAACATCTCCACACCAGTTGTGGCTATAACCACCGGGTCTACTTCAGTATAGCTGTAAATTGAATAAAAAACCATTTTAGGATATTTCATGAGTTCAAAATTATGATACACAAAGTTATAGTCATGTTTTTGAAAATTGTTCGACTATAAAAACAGACTGACAATAAATTTTGACTTTATTTATTTAGGGAAACGAGATTTGCAAAGATTCCTAAAACATTCTTAAGGTACAAATGACACTATAACACTGCACTGGCCAGTCTCATACCCAAATTTAAGGTAGCAACAAAACGGTAATTTTAAAATTATTTACCTTCCGTAAAAGGGTATCCTGGCTTTGGTACAATTCTGTTTGACCTGGTCATAGGCACCAGCTCTGAATGTGTCTGCACACACTAAACTCGATTTCCAGTTCTTTCTCAAGTAGTGGTAGGCCAGCTTGGTACAAGTTGTAGTTTTACCAGACCCCTGCAGCCCTACAAACATGATTATGTTGGGCTTTCCTTTTATTGGCTGATAGGGCTTTACTCCTGGGTCTACAAGCTGAAAATTATAATATTTTATAACATAGCATTTATAAAATAATTATGTACCTACAACAATGAGGAAGTGTATTAGAACAGACTGTTTTGTTTTAGTCTGTTGGGTCAACAAACAAATCTGGTTCCATGCAAAAAAGTTGAAGGTAGAATTAGTATTAACAATGTTTGTAATTTATATTCTCCTTACATTTCTATGATACAAATACGAAGTTAAAATAGCAGAGAATGTAAATACCTTGACAAGTTCTTTGAACACAGCAGACTGGATCATCCGCCGCTTGTTGAGACCACCTGCCATCTCATCGAAGTCGATAACAGCGCGTACATTCTCGCGAAGATTCTTTACCAAACGAATATTCACATCTGCTTCCAATAGGGCAGCGCATATCTCTTTCAGCATAGAATTTAGAACCTGTATGGCAAATAAATTTGCACGAATGTAGAACAGTCCGAGATGTAAAACAGCTTTAAACTAATACACATCAGTTAACTTACTTCTTCATTGATGATGGTAGCCCGACTAAGGGACTGTAAGGCTGTCGTGATTTTCCGTCCTAAATCTGCTAATACCATCTTGAATATTTATCGTTTCCTTTCTTTGTAACGAATCCTTATGAACACCCAATACTTTGGTAGGTGATTTTTAAGAAATTTGTGACATCTTATGCTATATTTTTTAAAGAAAACTCTTACTTTAATACTATACACTTTCTATTTCAATAATTTTCCACAACACCAATGCAATAAGTGACAAGAGACGAACACGACGAGACGACACGTCAAAAAACACTGAAACGTTTTATTATTGCTTAAACTTTTGTCAAGTTAGTATTTATTTGAAATCATTGTGATCGTTTTAAGTTTGCTGATTATTATTTTTGTGTTTAAAATAATTTATTAGTGGTTAATTGAACTTACCTTAAGTGAACTTCAACCATAATTATATGAGACGCTACATCCGAAGAGATTTAATTATGTAGTAGTCGTTTCACGTACTGCATCATCACACTATGTTTAAAAAATAGGAAAAAAAAAAAAAAAAAAAAAAAAAAAAAAAAAAAAAAAATCTTGGTAGTTCTCTGCGATGCCACAGAGGGCGCAGCGGACATTTGTCATTTAGTTTAGAGTATGGGTATCTAACCTTTTTATTATTGTTATTATTCTGTACTGGGCACATAATTGGGTAGGGTGGGACTTTAAATCTCTTCGGATGTAGCGTCTCATATAATTATGGTTGAAGTTCACTTAAGGTAAGTTCAATTAACCACTAATTATATTTCGATGCTACATCCTCGAGATTTAATTATGTAGATGTTCAGCGCTGAATGTACAGAATAATGTAGGGTTGTTAAATTTTATGAAAGCATAGACAGTTATGAGAGCTATACATATCTTTTAATAATTCAACATAGATGGGTACACTTCCAATTAAAGTTCTTATTAACTATAAAATAACAAACAAAACGAATATTATCAGCTGATTATTTTTTACATTCTATGATTTAAACACTGCTTCCGCAAAGGCTCTATCATTTTGATCATTGTTCAGAGGCAAGTTATAAAACTTGGCGAAACACATAGAAGAGTTTGTCCAACCGGCAGTTCGCTTAATTAGGTCAATCGAAACCCCGGCGCGACATGCCGCCGATGTGGCGGCATGTCTTGTGCTATGAGCCGAGAACACACTCACATCCACACCACTATCTCTTAATACTAGCTTTATCCAGCGGCTAATTGATTGAGCGCTGGCATTGCGATGTGGCTGAGTGGTGGTGAGAATAAGTTTCTCCGTATTTGGAAAGGTTCGAAACTGTTCCATTCTTGTGAGATATGATGATAGAGTCTTTGCGGGACAAATGGTAATTTTTTCTACAAAATGCGGTAATACTAACTTAGGATTATTGCGATTTGGTCCAGATGTCTTTATAACACTGTCCACAATGATGATTGCCCCCGTATCATTGATTATGATATTATTGACCTTGATGACTGACAAGGTCTGGACCCGATGTCCGGTGGATAGAGCCAGCAGCGTTACTAGTTTCTTAGTGAGTGCGAGCGTGCTTAACGACTCGTTAGGATATTGACCACTTAGGAAAGACAGTACTTTACTAGGATCCCAGGAAAATTGATATTTAGGTAGATTAGGTTTAATTTTAAAAATACCTTTGAAAAATCTAGTAATATAATCATTGTTGCAAAATTGCTTCCCGAAAATCAGTGATAATGCTGATCTAGTAGAGTTTAAAGTGCCGTAACTGGCACCTTTTTCGAACAGCTGAGTCAAAAAACCTAGTAATACTGGTGTAGTGGTTTTTGACCAGTCAATTTTATTTTCATTACAAAATTGGACCCACTGCTTATATGCAGTATTATATTGTTGCAATGTACTATTTGAGAGTGATTTAATCATTATGTCAATGGTACCATCCTGAAGAGATTTTTTCAGGAACGCTTCCCGGATAACCTCGCGCACGCCAGGGTAAGGTTTGGCCACAAAGGATGAGGGGTTCTGTAAGGAGACAATAAAAGTTCAGAATCAGGTCCCAGGTAAATCACTTTAGAGCGCCTAATTGACATAAAAACTGGGTACCAGGCTTGACCGGGCCAATATGGCACAACTAAAATGCCTGTAGCCTCATCATTGATTATTTTTCTTAGACACTTCATAATCAGCGAGAAGGGTGGGAATGCATAAAAATGAAGGTCAGTCCATCTTAGTGTGAAAGCATCGATATTAAATGCTTCCGGGTCACGTTTCCAGGATACATAACAGTCACATTTTTTGTTAATTCTTGTAGCAAACAAATCTATGTTTGGATGGCCCAGCTTTTTTGTTATGAATTGAAAGCAAGAGTCCTTGAGTTCCCATTCTATGTCAATGTTTGTTATACGCGATGCCCTATCGGCTTCAACGTTTTCCTTAGATTTTATGTACGAAGCATAAATGAATAGGTTTCGTTCTTCACACCAGTTCCATAATTCACTAGCTAATTTGTTTAAGTGTGGGAACTGTATGCCACCCATCCTATTTATGTATGCTATCGCTGTAGTGTTATCAATCCTTAACAAGATTTCAGCATTCTGTAGGTTTCTGCAGAAGGATTTTAGTCCAAGAAAGGCAGCCAGTAATTCTAGATAATTTATATGCTTATCGCCTTCTTCCTGAGACCAGTAACCTCTGGCTGTTTCCCCATTGGAAAAAGCTCCCCAACCAGAAAGCGATGAATCTGTATAAATTTCTCTAATAAAATTATTTTTACGTATAGGATTGTCAGTATTTTCTATACAATTTTTCCACCAATCGAATTCGGGTTTAAGTGAAGGACACAATTTCATTTTTGCCTCATAATTATCATTGTCATTTAGCAAGGCCAGGAACTTTTCCCGTTCAAAGAGCTTTGTGTGAAGCCAGCCATATTTTACTGCTGGGCAAGCTGCTGTAAGTGTACCTGTAAATCTTGCAAATTCCCTGATCTTTATCTCCTTTTTTCTTGAAATTTGTTTTGTTATACTAAGAATTTTTTCTTTCTTATCCTTTGGTAATTCTAAAGTCATAGAGTTTGAATTTAGTATAAAACCTAGGAATTTGCAAACTTTATTAGGTGTAGGCTTACTTTTCTCGTGGTTAACTATAAAACCCAATCCTTGTAATGTATTAATGACTGCTTTGACCGTATTGAAACAGTTAGAATATGAATCGCCTATACACAAAATGTCATCCAAATAAGCCACTAAAGTATGCCCTTTATTTCGTAAATAAGTTAGAATAGGTTTGATTATTTTCGTGAACACGTAAGGTGCAGAACATAGTCCAAATGGGAGGCATGTGAATTGGTACAATTTATCGAAGCGGAAGCGTAAATATTTTCTATGATCAGCATGTACTGGTACTAAAAAATAGGCATCTTTTAGATCAATTGTGGCCATGTAAGAATCTTTGGAAATAAGCTGAGTTGCAGTTCTTATGTCTTCCATTTTAAAATGTTGCGGTAATAGGAATTTATTGAGCATTTTTAAGTTTAGGATGAATCTAAAGGTGTCATCTTTTTTTGGAATTAAAAAAATTGGTGACAAAAATTGGTCATGACATTCGTTACAATTGGTTATGGCTCCTATTTCTAAAAGTTTTCTTATAGAGCTTTCCATTTCCAATCTTGGATATGGAGGATTTTTTGGTTCATGTAATTGAAAAGGGGGGGATTCGAATTCTAACATATAACCTGTGACATAGGAAAGAATTTGAGGATCCGATGTGATTATTTGCCAATTGTGCATAAAATATGTTATTCGCCCTGAGTGAGGTACCTCTATCGTCGTGCTTTCTGGTCGTAACTCCGCGGTTGTACTTGTGCCGTCATACGACTGCGCTGGGGCGCAGGCGGCCCCACTGCTCGCTGCCTCCTCGTAGCTTGGGCCAGCGGCGTTGGCCGCTCTTTGTTGTAGCTGGTTGAAGGCTGTGGACGCGCGTAGTTCTGTTGAGCACGTCTTGGTCCTGGTCCTGGCTGATACTGACGAGGAGGCCCTTGCACGTTTCCCTGGTTTTCCTTATTGAAGTTGAACTGTGCACGTTTCTTTATTTGCTGACCAGATTTTTCAATGGTTTTGGAAATTTTTATATTTTCATTTAGATTTTCTCCAAATAATGTCACATCACGTTTCATGTCTTTAGTAATGTTCATAAACTTTTTATCCAACAAGGGGATTATAAGGCGCCTTCTATTTTGCGTTTCTTCGTAGTGAAGATCCAGGAGAATCTGGTTGATTTGAGATAGTTGTGTAATTAATTTGATTTTTTCCATGTCACTATCAATAAGGTCCGTTGTCAGATTCACCAGCCTTGCTATAGCGAAACCTAGTTGATTTTGTGACTTCTCTAGCCTCTTGTCCCTATTTCTGGTTGAATCAGACAGTATTGCTGATACCTCGGCATTTAGTTTAGGAGCTTTAGCCAGCTGAAAATTTTCTGGAATTTGGGTTTTATTTATTAAGCTCTCTTTAACCTCCTTGGCTAGGCCGTCTTGAATTATCTTCCCCCAACGTTCAGAGATTTCTTTGGGCACTTTCTTGCCCAAGGTTTCAGTGGGCTTTTTTCCTTCTCCTAAAATAGATAAAATTTCTGGTGGAACACATTTTTCTTTTCCAGTTTCTTGACTTATGGTTTCAGTTTTTGGTGCTTCCTGGGGGTGTGTATTGATAGTTGGGGGTTCTTCGTCCAACTCCAGAATTGACTCATCAAGAAACTCTACCTCAGAATCCCCTCCAGAAAGGTCTCCTACTGATTGCGGTTCTGTGTATCAGGAAAAAAAACAACAAAACATAAGTTAACAAGTGAGTTGAGCAAGCTTGGCTAGGGGCCTTATTATTTATTCTCTTAGTTAGAAAAAAAAAAAAAAATTGCCTCTTGGTAAGTAGGTATTTATTTGTACCACTGCCTTTTAACTTCCGGATGACATCTCGTGGCATCACTTATGGAAAGGCGTTGCCAATCGAGCTACTTTATTTGATTCAATAATTACTTCCCGGGTGATATCCAGTATCACCACCATGAGGAGGAACTAGTTTGTTACTTCTGGATGTCTGGCCGCAAAACGGGCATAAGCTGCCATTAATTACTCTCTGGATGATATCGCGTATCATCACGTTAAGAAAGTATTTAACTTCCGGATGACATCTCGTGGCATCACATAAGGAAGTGTGGCAGATGGGGTTCCAAATGCATTACTTAAATTGTTTCTGGATGACATCTCGTGGCATCACTAAAGAAACAACTGCAACAATACGTTGATGCAAATTTTTGCAAATGTAGGTTATAATAGAACACGTGTCGTGTCGCCGGGTGTCGGCGACCCGTCTTCGAAGTTGTATTCTAATTCTAAGCCATCTATGTACCTGAGAAAAGGGTTTATTTTAATTTATTTATGGGTAATATACTGTATATTATATACTTTACCTCTGTAATATGAACTATCTGATGAAATTGAAGGCGATGTGGAGCGGGATCTTGATTTGATCAGTTTTCTTATCTTATTTGTTAATTCCGACGAATCATCTCTTTTCCTCTTAGTCCTACCCATTGTACTGCGATATTTTGAGCACTATGGTGATTTATTTTATATTTTATCAAAAGAATGAACTTGATGATGCCGCACACGAAATAACAATGACAAATGTCCGCTGCGCCCTCTGTGGCATCGCAGAGAACTACCAAGATTTTTTTTTTTTTTTTTTTTTTTTTTTTTTTTTTTTCCTATTTTTTAAACATAGTGTGATGATGCAGTACGTGAAACGACTACTACATAATTAAATCTCGAGGATGTAGCATCGAAATATAATGAAATATAAATGCAACTTTGTTTTCAGTGAGGTTTTGACCGAGGGTTTTGAAAAAATAAAACAGATTAATGAAAGTACAGTATTGCACTAACTAAACGCAGTTACGGTGAAAACCGATAATCTTGCTACAATTTTGTTGATTCAGCACATCACTATTATATCGAGGAATTAAAAGTAAAAAATACGCTTTGTAATCGCTGTCATTGGGGTTATTATTTTGTGAATTTGTTAGTTAAATTAATTCGTAAATAAGATATAAATAAAGAATGGTAAGTTTTGAGACTACTAGCATTGAAATAATCTCGCAAACGACAGTATGTACAAAAGTCTTCTTTTATGTTAAATATTAGGGTCAGAATCAATCTGGCGGAGGTAGCGGTGGAGACAAGAAAGATGACAAAGACAAAAAGAAGAAGTACGAGCCCCCAATCCCAACAAGGGTGGGCAAGAAGAAGCGCAAGGCTAAGGGGCCTGATGCAGCTTTGAAGCTGCCCCAAGTCACGCCACACACTCGGTGCAGACTAAAGCTGTTAAAACTGGAAAGGATAAAGGACTACTTATTAATGGAGGAAGAATTTATCCGCAATCAAGAAAGACTGAAGCCCCAGGAGGAGAAGATCGAAGAAGAAAGATCTAAGGTACTAGAACATTACTGACTCAGCATTTATAAAATGGTGTTTTGATGAAATTAAAGTAGGACAGATTTCGTTGGTTCCAATATAATGCTGAATCGGGTGCATTGTTTGAACCTGACAAAAGATGCCTCAGACAATCATCAGTCTGTAAAACTGCAGTGTCTGCAATGCTATATTTTGCTTTTGTCTATGCAGGTTGATGACCTTAGAGGAACACCTATGTCAGTTGGCAACCTTGAAGAGATCATAGATGACAACCATGCAATAGTGTCCACATCTGTTGGTAGTGAGCACTATGTGAGCATCCTGTCCTTTGTGGACAAAGACCAACTGGAGCCAGGCTGCTCTGTCTTGTTAAATCACAAGGTAAGCTTTATACAACATAATGCTGTCAGCTGCAGGAATTGTATTTAGTTCATATACAATTAAGATGCTTTGCAATCCAACACTACTGAAACAAAAAATAATGCAGGGACAAAATCTTTACAATATATTTAACAAAGTTGCTTTGTCTGTCCCTATGTATGCTTAAATCTTTAAAACTACGTAACAGATTTTGATGCGGTTTTTTTAATAGATAAAGTGAATCAAGAGGAAGGTTTATATGTATAATACATGCATAATATACCATGCGAAGCCAGGCCGGGTCGCTAGTAATTAATAAATTTCACACTGATAATGCATATTTGTTCTCTTGATCAAATAGCAGTATTTTGTACTTTCATTTTATTTTTTTAACATTATGTGGATAACATCACTGTTTTTGTCTTGATGTCATTGTCTTTCAGGTACATTTAGGCAGTCCAGAGCCTTATTTTAAAGCTACAATTTACAAGCGGAAGTCTCTTTCTGATCCTGTGTGTTATATAGAGACTTCCACTTGTAAATTGTAATTTGTAGCTTTATAAAATAAGGCCCAGGCTGATTAGTGACACTCACACCCAGCCTGAACATTTGTGTACCTTTGACATTTGACCGAAAACAGTTTCTCATGGTCATGCAGGTTCACATTACGTAAGTCTAACGTGTTGTACGCCCGCCCGCGTCCCCTGCACTCCCCCGCGATACCTTATTTTCGACTACTTGATGCGCAACGGTAATCGCTAGACTTACGTGCCGGCGGCACTTGTACAATGTTTCATCTTAACCAGGTCCACGCAGTTGTGGGTGTGCTGGGTGACGATACAGACCCAATGGTGTCTGTCATGAAGCTGGAGAAGGCTCCGCAGGAAACATATGCTGACATTGGTGGACTGGACACACAGATTCAGGAAATCAAGGTTTGTTTGGACTTGGTTATATGTTTTAAGAAGAACTTTACACTTACAACCTCTTTGTTGAAGACTGGAAAAGGTTACTTGCTGTCTCCATTCTTGGTTTCTCCAAACCAATTCATGCATTATTATTATTAAGTAAATCAATGCATTTTTTTTGGTAGAAAGAAGTTGTGTAACTACTAGTTGAAATAACTAAAAGTTTACTGTGAGTAATGTAGTGCATTGAAAAGCTGAAGTTTTTTTTTAAACTCAAAATGTGACTGGTTATTACACATATTGTTGATATTTCAAAACATAAAAATTAAATTTAGGAAAAAATATTGGATTACATCATGCATAAGAAAGAAGAAAGTAGACATTTATTCATTTTGCAAGACACAAATATAAGAGCATGTACACACAATTTTATAGAAAAGAAACAACAAAAAAATATAGACATGAAAAATAGATCATCAGCGTTGTGTCTTCGCAAAAGTGAAACGGTCGCTGGCCCCGCATTACGCTGAGGTGTTAGACTGCAGCACTGATTTTCAGCCAGAACCGTCTAATCATTCCAGGAATCGGTGGAGCTTCCTCTCACTCACCCAGAATATTATGAGGAGATGGGTATCAAGCCGCCCAAGGGAGTGATCCTGTACGGGCCGCCTGGCACAGGCAAGACTCTCCTGGCCAAGGCTGTGGCCAACCAGACCTCGGCTACCTTCCTGCGCGTTGTCGGCTCTGAACTTATTCAGAAATACTTGGTAAGATCATATTTTTATGCAAGTGCTCTGTTAATTTTCTGACAGCTGTGTATTACAAAAAAGATGGACTATCAATTTCCCATTTCACCAAGAACTCCATGGCTCATGTGAAAAGTTCTGGAGAGTTCTACAGTCTAAATTAGCCAAACTAATTTGTAAAAAAAAATATTTTATGAGCCACTAATTTGTAAAAGAAAATTGTTACTTACTTTACGATAATTTTATGTATGACTGATAAATTCTACCAGAGAATCTGGTGGTAGGCAGGGAATTGTTTGAGAAATTTGTCCCAAGAAACCATCAATGAGGCCAGCATAGGCATGCAGGTGCAAAGAACTAAGCTTCATAAAAAAATTTAGTAAAAAATTCTAACAGTGTTTGCTTGCCACAGGGAGATGGACCCAAACTGGTTCGTGAGCTGTTCAGAGTGGCGGAAGAGCACGCGCCGTCAATCGTCTTTATAGATGAAATTGATGCTGTAGGAACAAAGAGGTAACTTATTCTACATCAATAAGATTTCAAGGATTCAGTCTGAATAAAAAATAATGAATTTGTGTTTGTGAAAATTCATTCAATCAGTCATCATAAGTTCAGTCAGCTGTGATACTATATGTGAATGTGAGCACGTTACGCAATATGGCTTTTGCCTTGTTACTAAGTTTTTTTTTTTTTTTTTTTTTTTTTTTTCAGATACGATTCAAACTCGGGTGGAGAACGAGAAATTCAAAGAACTATGTTAGAGCTGCTGAATCAATTGGATGGATTTGACTCCCGAGGTGATGTCAAGGTAAGCTATAGATAAAAAAAATATTGTTTTGTTCTTGTTTCTCCAAAATAGTCATACTCTTGAGTAGACAGTCGCAGTCTGGCTGAATAAAGCACCACTATCAAATCTATACTAATATTAGAGGTAAAGTTTGTGAGGTTGCAGGTAGGGGGTAATCTCTGGATTTACTGAACCGATGTCGGCATTCGGCTGTATGTTCAATGTAACTGGCGTAGTTTGTGTGACCACCCTGACACCACAATTTGTCAGGCGTGACGCGTCAGATCGGTAGGTATCGGTTTTCCTACATTTAGGGGCTGCCTCACCACTCTGTTGAGTTCCAGCTATCTTAAGTGTCAGTTATGTATGATTCCGTCTATTTATTACTACGAAACATCATTTTAGACATAGAAGAAAGAGATATAGTAGAAGTGGTATGTGAACGAGAGACGCGTGCCACCTTTATGCGGAAAATTGCACGTATGAACGTCAAATTGAAGTTGAAAGTTCGAGTAGCAGAATGATTCAGCCAGAATCAGATTTTCTGGAATGTTCCGCTGTCATCAGATTTTCAATCACGTAAACCTAAGTCCCATTCAGTAGAGTATATTTTGCAACGCAGTTATTTTAACGACATCTGTTATGCAATGGCAAAACTATTAATTAGACAACTGACATTTTCAGACTGTTATCATTTGGCTTCTTCACGCTAGATGGTATTTATATACCTGTGCTGTATTTATATACTTTAAACAATATTCTGTGGGTGGAAAGTTCAAATTATAATACCGATTCAGAACTTATTACATTTTTGTATAGAAAAGCTACGACCAATAATTGCCAAGATTTTATGGTATGAGTGAACTGTCAATGTCAAATTTTGGCGACACCGGTTTCCCTAGCGAGAGCGACTTATCGCAATTCTAATAGATCTCTTTATTCTGTGATTTTAGATAACTGACACTTAAGATAACTGGAACTTAACAGAGAATGGTGAAACAGGCCCTTAATATGATAAGACATCTGTGAGTCTCACCATGTCAAATGTATGCAACTGATACCGTTTTGACGCGGCACGCACGTCGGGTAGCATCAGACGTATATAAATCCCGCTTTATTCAGTCTAGGCCTTGTATACCCCGTAAGGGATAAAGACGTAATTTATGTATGTATGTATTCAGTTTGCGCCATTATTATAATTATTAATTTCTAATTAACATTCCCACAGGTTATTATGGCAACAAATCGAATTGAGACCTTGGATCCCGCCCTGATTCGTCCAGGCCGTATCGATAGAAAGATCGAATTCCCTCTACCCGACGAGAAGACTAAACGACGAATTTTCACCATCCACACTTCACGGATGACACTCGCTGAAGATGTCAACTTGTCCGAGCTTATTATGTCCAAAGATGACCTTTCTGGTGCAGATATCAAGGTAAACATGACTAGTATTGAAAAGAAAGTCGAATCCGTAAATCGTACCTGTTTTATCGAAAAAAATAGATTAATGCCTGCCTTAAACTTGATAACGAAATAAGTATTTTCGTTTACTTTAACCCTTTCGCCGCCAAGCAGCTCTAGTGTCACTTGCGTTTGTCAACTTTGTTTTATTATTTAAAGGTGCATTTTACAGTGATTGAAATATTTATGTCACAAGCCTAAGGCCGGCCACATACGTCAATTCGTAGCGTAGTCAATATAGCGATATTCCGTTCACTGACGTCATTCCATATGGAAACCGTATGAAAATTCCGTATGTATGTGGCCGATCTAAGATAGTCAAAAATTTGGGCTAGCTGTATGACGGCATTTCCCGTTTTACATATTTTGCTCATTTTTCCAAAAAATTAAAAAAAAAATCCAAAAATATTTTTTCTGTGTTCTACAAGCGTGTCTCTCGAAATGGTTTTTGATTAATGGAAATTATTTTTTTTTAAATATTAACAATTACCCGTATAACGATTTTAATTTTAGTAGAAAAGGAGGTAGTCAGGGCTAGACGTGATTTATATGTATTATGTATGTGCATGTAATAGTATAGAAAATCAAATGGTTTTTTTTTGTTCCCCAGGCTATATGCACTGAAGCCGGACTAATGGCGCTCAGGGAACGACGTATGAAGGTCACCAATGAAGACTTCAAGAAGTCCAAAGAGAGTGTGTTGTACCGCAAGAAAGAAGGCACTCCTGAGGGACTCTACTTATAAGTCGCATTTGAGAAGTCTTTCCGTAATAGTGTATGAATTTTTTGTTAATTAACTTTGAATATATATTTACCTAATTAATATGTATCGCAATTATTTTCAAAATAAAGCGCTGGCTACAATTATGTTTTTTCTTTAACAAATCTCTATATGTGGTATTGGGATGCGAAATTTCAATGATATTCATCATTATCATCATCTCCAGCTAATACAGCTTACACACTAGACACAGGTCTTTTCTCGGATTGAGAGGGCTTTCTTTGGCTGTAGTTCACACCACACGCGAACTAGAGATAATATAATCACCTACAGCGCGCGACAACCCGAGGTTGACAAACAGTCTAGCTGCCGCGCGCCTGCGGGCACACCACAGAACGGCCACAGACGTAGGTTGTTCCTTCCTCATTGGGGCACGTGCGTGACGCGACACTCACAAACATGTGCTCGGGCTTGCTTTGAATGTTTTTGACTTTACCTTAATATTTTTGTATGTAATTTTTGCAATACTAACATTTAATAAGAGGAACTTTAGAGAAGGTAAAAAGTCATCAGACATTACATAAAAATTTAACAAATATAAACACGTAATATTGTAAAAATAAATAGCATTTCTTAGCGTTTACTTGGATAGTTTTATTTAAATTTTCTGACGAACTGAGAATGATAACCCTTACCCCCGGGCCACATTAGCGGGCGAAGGTTCGTGTCGTGATTTCGCGATAAAAAGTTCGAGTTCGTTTAACCACGAACTACGTGGTATATGGTTAATGGTAATTTGACCAAATTATCGCGATAAAAACTTCGGACGAACTATGTCGCGCAACTCTGAATTTGGAGGGAAAATGAACCAAGAGCGCAAAAAAACAAAAAATAGAGAAAGGCTTTGCTTTTTATTTTATGTCAGTAAATAATTATTGAAATGGCACTTATCAAAATTGACGTCCATTTCAGAAATATCAAAGTACGAAGTGTAGACACTTGCACGAACACGAACTCTGTCGAGATAAAATCCTTTGATCTGCGCTAGATACCGACACAGGAGGCCGAACACAGTTCGAGTTCGCCCGAATGGTTCGTGATAAAGCGAACTGTCTGTCCACACATGCCTCGATAGGGCGAACCTTCGCCGAATCCCGCTAATGTGGCCGTAGAATTACACTCGAGTTACCAGCGTAGGTATAGGTATTCGGAACAAAAGGCAGTACAACCATAATACAATATAGTAACTACTCTCGCGCACTTGGCGTTAAGGTGCAATTTAGATTGAACGCGGTACCTACCTAATATGTTGGCTATATAGTATAGTAGGCTACTAAAACGGCTTGTGAGTCACCCCGCATTAAATAAGAGTGCGCTTTTTAATTGAAAATATTGAAATCAATGTGGATTGAATTGAATTTTGAAAAGTTAGATTGAATTTAATTTCTGTCTTACAAACAGAAATTTGCGATGTTTCTGAACGCATCCGAAAATGTCAAAGCGTTCTTTCTATAATCCAACTTATTTGAAAAGGTCATTTAGAAAGTACTATGAAAAGAAAAAATGACGGCGTGTCCGTGAATTTCTATTGAATTTCTAACAAAGACGTATTTCTAAAGATAAAAATTATCCGTTAGGTACTCTTTGACTTGATCATATTACCACAGTTGTCAATAATTTCTGGGAAAGCCAAGCTTAGTTTTAGATGCTGAAAGTAGATTATTTAACAATATTTTTACTAAACAATAAGATAATCGTTCCGTTTATTCACAAAATGCGAGTAAGCTATAGGATTAATGAATGAGTGACACCGGTAGTGAATCAGAGGAGGCGACCGCGACCGAACGCACGGCACTCATGGACGGCCACATCGCAGAAGCCCGTCCTGATCGGGAAATCGCCGAGAGGATAGCGCGGAAAAAGAAAACAAAGTCAGAGAGCCAGCGCACATATGGCGTGAGTAATGCAAATGTATGTTTTGTAGTTTTTTCCCCTTCTTTCTTTTTCTAGATTGGTGGGTGATGACTAAACTAAGTCGAGTTCTAGTTCCACCTACACAAACGCTGTTCAGTCTCAAATCAACTTCGCATGGTGATGCACTTGTGCTTTTGTTTTCAATATTAACTGTTTTCTATTCACTTAATTACTTTGTACTTATAGTTATATTTAATGATGTCTGTTGAAATGGCTCAGAGTGTGGAGCAGAGTGACGGCAGTGGGCCTAGCGGGCCCAGTGGTTCAGCCCCGAGTGGACCTAACCCTTCTCCCCCCGTGGAAGCCCTGATTGAGGAGTTGGAGTTAAAATATGGAGCGCGTCATGTCATCAAGCTATTTGTACCTGTCACCCTCTGCATGCTGGTCGTTGTGGCCACAATATCAACTGTCAGCTTTTACTCTGTCAAGGATGTTTATTTGTGAGTATGAATAAAATTTGTAGTTGTTTATAATTGTACCAAATGGAGTGTAAACAAAGAGTATAAGCTTTTGCAATTAACAATGGTGAGTGAGCATTTATTTGTGATACACACATATCTGTATACATATTGAAGTATGCATGTCTTATGGAGTGATTTTTGAGCTACATTTCTCTGTATTTTTTTTATCCTAACCTTACCCGCTCACACACACACACTTATAAAGCTCACTCACCATTGTTAATTGCAAGAGCTATACAGTGCGTTTTAAATGTGTATACGCTATTATAGATGGGTATATGCACAAAATACAATATAGGCACACTCTAAACACAAACTACATTGGTATGATAACACACAAATCATTAAATTGAACACACAACGCATCATGAGACACAAACAGCACGTTAGGGTAGGTTAGGTTAGTATGGTTTTTAGTTTAAGTTTCCGCTTTAGTTGCGGCCACCCTGGCCAGAGGGACCACGCTGAAAACCAGCGCTGGAAATTATCTCCAGCATGTGCTGAGCCCAGTACCCATTGCCAAGCGATCAGAATTTAGGTTAAGTTTAAATATTATTATTATTTTTTAAGTTTTCTGTAATTGTATTTACCTAAACTCATGTATGTTGGCAATAAAAGGTTTTTATTTATTATTTATTACATGGCATTGTGCACTACAACACTAGTGTACATAATTGTATCATTACCATAACAGAAATTGGTTAAAAATAACATACATTTGTTGGTCCAAATACAGATTGTCCAGTGGGTGTTGAATCATTAAAAGTCCATACAATATATTTTTTACCTATATTGTTATGAGGTGGTGTAGTGGGTGAAGTTTTATTAAACAAAACCTCATGTCATTTGGGACTTATTACAAATTATTTATTAGTTGTGTTTTGGTGTCTGAAACTCTGCATTTACACAGTTGCCACCAGATTTAGAAAGGTTTTAAAACAAAACACTGTTGAAACTTTTGAGCATTGTTGTTTTGAATGGTTTTAAATGAGTAATAAATAGTTGATTACAGAAAAATATATTTTCAATGATCAATGCAATTACCTTTACCTTTGGTAATGAATATATGAGGCGCATGCATTATGATCGCTGGTGGATTGAAGATTCTCCTGCAGTTTCTTCACTAAGATCCCTTAACCCGAATTTACATTATGCAACTAATTTCAGTTTCACTAATTGCAGTTTGATTAATCACTTTTGAATCATTAGGTTATCGGCCGAGCAATGTAATGCTACTTGCACAAAATTAGTTGCATAATATAAATTGGGCTTTAGAAAATTTGCCTTCTCATGTCAAATATCTCGAAGATCTCTCAAACATCTTTTTCTAAGAATAACTTACTAAATATTGTTACAGAGCATACACACCATTCCATGAAGAGAGTCCGCATGCAGTGACCAAAGTGTGGAATGCGCTTGCCAACTCCATGATCCTGTTGTGTGTGATTGCACTGATGACAGTCCTGCTCATTGTACTCTATAAAAAGCGCTGCTACAAATTTATACATGGCTGGCTCATTCTGTCTTCTCTTATGCTGCTATTTTTGTTTTCATACCTGTATATAGAGTAAGTAAAAGTTTAGTGAAAGTAAAATAATACAGGAGTGTTATCATATTTATCAATAACATACATATTCACAAGCCATTTATTGAGAAAGTATAAAACAACCCTATCATACACACAAAATTTGACCCTTTTAGGCATACAATATAGATGGGGGGATCAGGGGACTTGATTAGACCCAAGATCTCCTGTTTATTAACAAAACCCTGCGCGATCTACCAATTACATACTTCATGAAACCTTAAATGAAACATGTTGCGCAGTCTGGTCTACGTATTAATATTTTTTGCCTTGTCACAATCGACTCGACTAACAGTCGCGATCGACCTGTTGGCCACCCCTGATATAGATAAATTACATATTTTTCGTATTTTATAACCATTTTAAACAGAGTAGACAAGTGTGATTGGTGTGATTGCAAGAATCATATTTTTTTCTAACTAAGACAGAGTTAGAGATTGGTTAGAAATGTTTATTTATTTATGAAATGTTATCTATCTGTTATCAGAGTAGCAGAGGACAGAGCTCAATGGAGAGAGAATAAAAGGGCTATACAATTATTATTATTATGTGCATGGCTAGAAATTTTCCGATCTGCGAGGGAGTGATTTGCTGAGTCATATATGATCAGTAAATGAGTTTAATAGCTAATAACATTAAAACCGGTTATAGTATTTGGTTGTTTTCTAAGAAATCAATTATTATTATTTGTACTTGAACAATCGAACAGAGCTTAGTGTTTGAAGAACTCGGGAAATCGCGTTTTCCCAGTGATGAGACGAGACCTTGCTAAATCGATTTTGCGCCCCCAATAGCCCCTATATAGAAAATATTATTGACATTGTTAGAGCCGTTTCCAAGACCCCTCAAATAAAAAAAGGATATGCAAGAATTGCATATTTAAAGAATCAATTATTTCAATCAAACTGGAAATAGTTGTTGCCCCTTCATGTTGCATAAAAGCACTTCATGATGCATAAAAGTGTTGTCAATATTTTTTTCTATTTTTATGTAAATTTACAGAGAAGCTTTAAGAGCATACAACATACCGATGGACTGCATAACACTAGCATTTGTAATGTGGAACTTTGGTGTGATGGGCATGATTGTGATCCACTGGAAGGGCCCTCTGCGTCTGCAGCAAGCGTACCTTATCTTCATTGCTGCTCTCATGGCACTCGTCTTCATCAAATATCTGCCAGAGTGGACTACATGGGCGGTGCTCGCTGTTATATCTATTTGGGGTGAGTTTTTTCCTTTTAGAAGATAAATAAGCCAGGGATACACTGGGGGACAAATGTCCCACGACGTGTCACTTGTGTCGGCGACAATTCAAGCGAAGCCAGCCAATTCGCTTGACATATCTGGCGCCATCGACTTTACTGTAAAACTGCAAATTTCAACAAATGTTATAACTGTTAAAAGTCTATTCGAAATATTATAAACGGGATGTGAACCGCGATTACCTTTATTGAGCACCCGATATTTCGATACAGTTGCATGCACCATGATCATGGGTAGACTCAATAAAGGTAATCGCGGTTCACATCCCGTTTATAATATTTCGAATGAACTTAACCGTGAATCATTAAAAACTCTTACTGTTAAAAGTCATTAGAGAACTTTGCGAAGAATATTGTACAAGTTGTTTGTGTGATGATTATAGTTTTTATAGCCTTAGTTGTCTTTGTCTTTGTTTTTGTTTAAGTAAGTAAATTAATTTTATGAAAGCACCCCGAATCCGGTTGCCACATGACAGGCCTAGCCTAGTGTGGAACCATCAGTAAGCTCTTTTTGTAAACATTTCTTCTTTTGAATAAACTATTTTTTTATTTTTTTTTTATTTTTATAGTACAGTTAATTATTTTAGATTAAAGGTATTATTATGTTGGTGTTTCTTTTTCTAGATCTGGTAGCCGTATTGACGCCAAAGGGTCCCCTGAGGATCCTAGTGGAAACTGCGCAAGAAAGGAATGAACCCATTTTCCCAGCCCTCATTTACTCATGTACGTATGATAAGCGAGCAAGCATGTTATCCATTACGTATCATCCTTACGTGACTTAAAGCTTATCATGTCTTAGGCCCACTTGCAGTAAAAGATAAATCTTGATTTAGTCACTAAACCTGGTTTACAGCTTGACAGTTCCATACAATTTGACACTACTAAATCGATTTTAACACTAAACCGAGGTTTAAATTTTTCCAACAAGACAGCCTTAGATAACTCTATATACAAAATAAGATTTAAAATTTTATATTACTCTTACTTAGATTCAGGAGATTCCTAGTCCTTCTGCGGTTTATGCCTTAGTTTGGGATAGGACTTACTTAAAGTTTATTCCGTAAAATCTATTTGTGGGTACATATTATAATACATAAAGTTTAAAATGTATAATGGGTTAAAATCAAGTTAAAATACATAATGATTCAAAATGTATAATGCGATTTTCTCGGAAAATTCCCAATAAGCAGAATTGTTATAAACTAAACCTAACCTAACCTAAACCAATCTATAGACTACCTAACTATCAAAAAAAAAAATCATCTAACAAATAGTTTCACAGAAAATAGCATTATATACATTTTGAATTTTGAACCATTATGCATTTTAACCCATTATGCATTTTAACCCATTATACATTTTAAACTTTATATATTGTGATCCGCGCCCTCTATTTATTTGCCATGATCAATTCCTCGCTCTATCTTTGATATTGTATAGCAGAGTTCATCGTCTTGATGGTGCTGTTTGTTTGCAGCGACGGTGATGTACTGCCTGGCGGCGACCACGACCACCGCCAGCGGCGAAGGTGAGCGGGAGCTGCGGCCGCTCAACTCGCACGGTCCGTAGCACTACATTGTAGTACGTGGGAGGTTCTTGAAGTTTCTGGCTTTTCTTTGTTGGATTGTCCTGTCTGTGTGTTCATTTTGTCCGTCTATCCTAGAATGTAAAAAAGCGACGGGAGTGCCGAGAGAAGTGAAATCAGCAGCTTAGATTAGATTTTAATGTTGTAACCTCCATGATGCTCAATACGCGTACCGTACTGGCCGCTTACAAAAAAAAAACGTGCGAATTATCTATATTGACGGATCTCTAACAATGTGCTGATGCCCTATTACTTTTGCTCCAAGACACAACAAAAAAACACTTCAAAAATCGAACGCGATTCATTCGTATTTCAAAATAAGCTCTTAAAGGATCCTGATATCCTGGTACTTAAACTCTCCCTCCGTCTTACGTCTGTCGCGAAATTATCATTTTTTACCCATAAAAAAAAAGCGCCCAGCGCCGCTAAAGATGTTTTCACTTCAAAAATGTAAAAGACTATAGACTAACCGCTTAGCTGAGTCCTCGTCCGCGTGGGTACGGGGGCGCAGGGCAGGACGACAAAGGGTACCGAGAGCGGTGCGGGCGGGGAGTGCGCCTGCCGCCCGCACAGAGAGAGGCCCCCGCGGTCGTCCCACCCCGCGCCCCTGTGCCGCGCGGGCGAGGACCCAGTTAAGAGGGTGCATCCGTGCTGAGCTCGCAACGTCGCATTTTGGGTGATTTTTTGCGATTATTTCACAGAAATTGAATGAAAGTATCAAATATCCGTCTGTAGTGCACTCCGTTTTTAGTGTATTAATGTGTCCAATGCAATGATTAATGGTGATGGACTTTTATTTTCGTATTAAAGCGATAAAATACTATATCTCGTTTAATAAGAAAATAAAAGTCCATCACGATGAATTCTTGCATTAGACACATTAATACACTAAAAAGGAAGTGCACTACAGACGGATATTTGATACTTTCATTCAATTTCTGTGAAATAATCGCAAAAAATCACCAAAAATGCGACGTTGCGAGCTCAGCACGGATGCACCCTCTTAAGAGGTATATATTAAAACCGGCAAACGGGCATGCGGTGCACCTGATGGTAAGTGAACACCGCCGCCCATGGACAACCACAGCACCATTGGGCACCATTGTGTTGGTCTATAGGCCGAGATTTTGTTTCGATGTTTGATTTTGTAATAGTAAAGACTTACTAGGTTCTAGTATTGTAATTGTATTTTTCTTGTCCACTATTTTACTGCTTGGGTGGGATATGTTTCACTACTGTTCGTTAAGTTACTAATAAAAACTATCTTGAATTGTATTTGGCCAGAAACTTTTAGATCTACCATTGTTTATGCTCCGTGCTTGTTGTCAGCACCGCTTCGGGCTTTAAGGGAGTCGTCAGAGCTGTGATGCAGTAAAATATTACCAGGGCCCTGTTTTATAAAGCTACGAGTTACAATTTACAAGCGGAAGTCTCTATCTAACACATAGGGTCAGAAAGAGACTTCCGCTTGTAAATTGTAATTTGTAGCTTTATAAAACAGGGCCCTGGTACGTCCAGCACGAGAGCGCACAAGTCGCGGCGCGCGCGAGATAGATTGCCTGTCTTTTTCTTATTGTTCGTTCTAGAAAGAGACGGGTGGTCTATCTCACGCGCGACGTGACCCTCTTGCGCTCTCCTTACCATGATGTCTTAATGCGATTCAGTTTAAGTTCGCTCGCTGTCAGATTCATACTAAAAGTGACAGCTAAAACTTGAACTGTGTCGGAATTAGGACGTCATGGTAAGGCCCCTGTGCATCAGTGGCGTGGCGTCCATAGAACTCAATTCTCAATGGCTTGCCTATTTTAAGGCAGTTGGGCAATTTACTGTGCAGAATTAGAGGAAAAGGCTAGTTAAGTTCCCTTCGGCTTGCCTTCTGATAAACTTGACGCCACGCCACTGCTGTACATACAACTTTAGTCGGTTTTTGAAGACACGGCTCTGATAGATGATTGTGATAATTTACCTGCTAGCAAACATGGCGTAGTCGCGAAGCTGATTGGGACTGGATTGGATGTCCATTTTTGGTGGCGGTGAAAGTGTTTTTGTTATTCCAGATAAAAGTTAAACGTTTACTTTTTGATTATTATAAGTCATAAACTATTTGAATAATTTCGATCTGTTTCGGAAGACCTTCGACACCACATACTAACACAGTACCTACCCTCAACGGCCTCAGCACTGGCGGTGCTACGCCCTGCACTGCAGGCCTTCACCGTTATTAAAAATTCGAAGTTCGTGCTGTTCCGCTCACACTAATAGTCATTAATTGGAGAGTGAGAGAGACGGTATTATTTTTCTTTTCTAATTTGGAATTTTGGAGTAGCCCCGTGCGGTGCGCGGCACCTTCATAAGCTCCTTGAAGTCGTCTCCCTAAATAGACTGAAACTAGTCGGATCGTTCCCTATTTACAATCGTGAGGTAGCTGGTTCTTGTTTTAGTTAATATGAGTAATAAATTAAATTGACTCTGGATTGCTTGATCGTCTTGAAGTTAATGAAGGTAAGTGTTTAGCATACAGAGTGGATTTGCCACATTTTGGTATCTTTCGTAACTCAACTCAAGACAGCATGATACACTTTGCGGTCAAATGAGCCCATAGAGCACTTCGCTCGCGGGCTGAGTCGACCGTATTCATTTTTCTGTGGGTGACTTGACCCAATAAATCTGTTAGCTGAGATTTCTAGGCTGAAAACATATGTTCACGGCTTAAGGGTGGTTTAAGGGCCACTCCCGCCGCTCTCTAACCGAAATTACTATGTGATTCTTTTAAAAGTCTAAGATTTGTGATGGTGGCAGTGCCGGATTATATTTTTTATGAGTAGGCCACTTTTTTCCGCCGCCCATGATAAAACCAGTGAACGTGTTTGACTTTTATCGTCTGAAATCGAGTGATCGTCCTCTGAAATCTGCCGCCCCTAGGCCGCGGCCTAAACGGCCTATTTATAAATCCAGGACTGGATGGTGGTCTTCATAATCATGATCATAATCGTTTATTTGTTAACATAGGTAAACATTCCGACATTGGTTTGTTTTGTAAACATGATTAGTATAATTACATAATTGGATCATTCACATGAAAGTCGGGTTGGTACTGCTCGTCATGTTTCGGACTAATCCGTAGGCCTTCCTCCCGGAAGTAGTTACATGATATCTCACGACATTTTATAACAAATAGGCTATGATTATTTGTTTATTATATTACATTTTTATATATTTTTATATGGGTGCGTTGGGAGGGGAAGGCCTAGGCGGACGTTCCATGATTAAAAGGCCAGGTCAAGAGTACCCGAAACCGATGAGCATGTATGCAGAGATTGATGAATGTGGATGAAGCGAAAGAGGTATGTCAGGATCGTAGCAAGTGGAACAAAGTAGTCTCTCTGCCTACCCCTGTGGGAAAGAGGCGTGACGATATGTATGTATGTATTTTTATATGAACTTGGGGTGACTTGTTTGTTTACAAAATGATTAAAATTTTTACTAAAAATGTACAATTTGATTGAATGTACAGAGGGGCGCGAGCGTGAAGGCAACGCGCAGGCGGCAGGCGACGGCGGCTTCGACGCGGCGTGGGAGGCGCGGCGCGAGGCGGGCGCGCAGCAGCCGCGGCGCATGCGCGTGGAGGGCACCGCGCCCGCGCACTACACCACGCGCATCGAGCGCGCGCCGCCGCCGCCCGGGCCCGAGGAGGACAGTGAGTTCATCCCAGCTAGGGGGATTATCGCGCTTTTTTTTTTATTAAAACCGACAAATGCGGTGCACCTTATGGTAAGTGACCACCGCCGCCCATGGACAACCACAGCACCATTGGGACTGCTAGCGCGTTACCGGCCATGCAAGAAGTGGTACACTCGCCTCTTAAAGGTGGTGTTTCACGAAAATTGCCGAAGCTGTTATTTGACGCGTGGCAGCCTCCGCTACCGCTACCAGAGCTTGAGCAAGAGAGTAAGTTGGTCTGAGCTTTTCTAACAGAGCTTGAGGAAGAGTGAGTTGATCCGAGCTCTTCGGGAATATTTATTTAAGGAGAACTAACAGCATTTATCACAATTTAGGTAATGGAAGTAGTAACACAGAGCCAATTACAGGAACTCACAAATAGTGACAGAGTACAAGTTAAGCGTAGCTTAGCTTAAAATGAGGTGATGCGCACAGTATCAAACGACACACTATGCAAAGAAAACTATATACATTGCCAAGTTCGTGTTTCACGAAGATTTGCCGCAGCCATTATTTGACGCGTGACAGCCTCCGCTACCAGAGCTTGAGGAAAAGTTAGTTGATCTGAGCTCTTCGGGAATATTCGTGTTTCACGAAGATTGCCGAAGCCGTTATTTGACGCGTGACAGCCTCCGCTACCAGAGCTTGAGAAAGAGAGTGAGTTGATCCGAGCTCTTCGGGAATATTCGTGTTTCACGAAGATTGCCGAAGCCGTTATTTGACGCGTGACAGCCTCCGCTACCAGAGCTTGAGAAAGAGAGTGAGTTGATCCGAGCTCTTCGGGAATATTCGTGTTTCACGAAGATTGCCGAAGCCGTTATTTGACGCGTGACAGCCTCCGCTACCAGAGCTTGAGAAAGAGAGTGAGTTGATCCGAGCTCTTCGGGAATATTCGTGTTTCACGAAGATTGCCGAAGCCGTTATTTGACGCGTGACAGCCTCCGCTACCAGAGCTTGAGAAAGAGAGTGAGTTGATCCGAGCTCTTCGGGAATATTCGTGTTTCACGAAGATTGCCGAAGCCGTTATTTGACGCGTGACAGCCTCCGCTACCAGAGCTTGAGAAAGAGAGTGAGTTGATCCGAGCTCTTCGGGAATATTCGTGTTTCACGAAGATTGCCGAAGCCGTTATTTGACGCGTGACAGCCTCCGCTACCAGAGCTTGAGAAAGAGAGTGAGTTGATCCGAGCTCTTCGGGAATATTCGTGTTTCACGAAGATTGCCGAAGCCGTTATTTGACGCGTGACAGCCTCCGCTACCAGAGCTTGAGAAAGAGAGTGAGTTGATCCGAGCTCTTCGGGAATATTCGTGTTTCACGAAGATTGCCGAAGCCGTTATTTGACGCGTGACAGCCTCCGCTACCAGAGCTTGAGAAAGAGAGTGAGTTGATCCGAGCTCTTCGGGAATATTCGTGTTTCACGAAGATTGCCGAAGCCGTTATTTGACGCGTGACAGCCTCCGCTGCCAGAGCTTGAGGAAGAGTTAGTTGATCCGAGCTCTTCGGGAATATTCGTGTTTCACAAATATTGCCGAAGCTATTATTTGACGCGTGACAGCCTCCGCTACCAGAGCTTGAGAAAGAGAGTGAGTTGATCTGAGCTCTTCGGGAATATTCGTGTTTCACGAAGATTGCCGAAGCCGTTATTTGACGCGCCTCTGCCTCCAGACATCGAACAAACTCGGTTACTCATCTGCGAACTGTAACCGTAACTGTTGCACGTTACAGTAACCAAAAGTTCTGGTCCTCGCGAGCCACGTCCATACTACCCGGCTCAAGAGAGTAAGTTGACCGTCGCTCTTCGGGAATATTTGTGTTTCACGAAGAATGCCAAACGAAACCAGCGTTACTTGGCGCGTGTCAGCCTCCGCCGCACAGGGTTCGAGCGTCCTAAGAGTAAGTTGAACGTCGCTCTTCGGGATTATGATTATTCATGTTATCTTCTTCGTATTCCCGAACACGTAGGTATTTTATTTTAGCCCTATAGCTTCGGTGTTGCAGAGGTCCAGTGGTGATTACTTGCCATTAAGTAACCCACCTTTTTTTTCATAAAAGAACGAGCAACAGCAATTTCCGTCGATGATTGCTGGGCCAATATTCTAGCGTTTCCACCGCTCGGTTCACGCGTCATTGTCGTCCCAAAATTATTATCCTAACAGAAGGACAAGCCGCAACAACTTTGGATAAGCTAAATGCAGCATCGATACTGTGTTTCGTTGTCATAAAAAGTTAAGTCTCAGCATCATCTCTTTTAATAGTATATGCTGAGACGATAATGACGACAAAAACGCCCAAAAAACGCTGAATATTTGCCCTGCTGTTCGATAACGCTCGTCATTAGTGTAACATTATCCGTCGTTTGTTGCAGGGGGCGTGAAGCTCGGGCTGGGAGACTTTATATTCTACAGCGTGCTTGTCGGCAAGGCGAGCTCCTATGGAGACTGGAACACTACGCTCGCCTGCTTTGTAGCTATACTTATTGTGAGTACCATATACATATATGCCTTATATATTTTTAAATAGTCCATTAAATTCCTATGTATGTATGTCCGCGAGTGTACTTTGATTTGTGATCAGAAATTTTACTGTCATTTGCTCGTTACTCATTGGTCTAAACTAAAGACAAGTGAAAGTTAGATACTAATGTGATAATGATAACTCTTATAACCGTTACAAATATGTAGAAGTTAGCACGTTTTCGTTTTACTTTTTAAAACGAACGCGATTGGACCATAACATTTCTATTCAACACAACATGTCACTACAAAATTACTTTTCTTTTCAGGGACTGTGCCTGACCCTTCTACTGTTAGCGATACTCAAAAAAGCGCTGCCAGCGCTGCCCATATCCATAACGTTTGGTCTCATCTTCTACTTCGCGACCCGCGGCGTCGTCAAACCGTTCGCGGACGCGTTAGCAGCGGAACAAGTGTTCATTTAGCTACCGCCCTACACGCGCGAATTTAGCCAATTCAAATATCAATTAATGTGTTAAGTTAAATAAATTGTTTCATGGTCGTTTTGTTGACGTCCATTGCTTCTAACCCTTTTAACCTAAGATAATGTTTACCACTTACTATGGTACAAAGTATAGACTTAAAAACTTGAAACATCGTTGCACTGCCTAAACGTAATGGCCTGTAGGCTTATTGTCTAACTCGCTCGCGATCGCCATCGTGTTCATTTTGACAGTTCTTGTATGAATGTGACAGCTAGCTGATTCCGATGCCAATTGTCAGCCCATACATGAACTGTCAAAATGAAAACGATGGAGATTGCGAGCGAGTTAGACAATAAGCCTACTGTTTGGATAAGGGTTAAAAGAAGCAGAATCACAAAGTGTTAAATACCTAGGTATGTAGTTGAGCCATTTCATAGTGCCCTGTATTCCTGACTAAAGTTTGTAATTACCTTACATAACGAATAACCTATCATTAACAGTTGTCATGTTTGCGTATACCTTATTTGTTAGAGACCATGACAAAATCACACAATTTTTGAGTAAATGTTCATACTTACTATAGGACCGCAAAAACGCGAGTATAATTTAATTTGGCGACAGGGCCCCGATTTTTGAAAGCATATCACTCGAAAGTGGTATTTATAAATCTGTTTATATCTTCAAAACTACAGCTCTAATAAATTTTTTGACTAGTCCTCATGATTAATGGGAGCCGTAAGTATCTTCTCAGCTACTCGTATTTCAAATTCAGCACAATTTTTCACCACTTTCGAGTGGTATTTTCACATATGTGCTTTCAAAAATCGGGCCCCAGGTTTGAGTTTAGTTAAGAGTCATAATCATAAAACACTGGCATAAGCGTTTCCATACAAAGTAGGAAAAAAACTTCGAATTGCCACATTTCTGTTTTAATATTTCTGCTATCTTTTGTAGTCCTAATTAAATTTAAAAATGATTGTTAGTTTCGGAAAACGAAACGTATTATTTGGCATTCCTTTAATCTATATTATATAAAAGATAGTCGTGTTAGTTACACTATTTATAACTCAAAAGCTTAGAACCAGGAGACGGACATAGGATACTTTTTATTCCGATTTTCCCGCGGGATTGGAATATTCCGAAATGTTGTACCAATAAAGCTACAGACATTAAATTTGGCATACCTACATATTATTCCTTGATTAGTATAAAGGTGCACTACAAAGGAATTTTCCAAATTTCCCATGGGATAAAAACACGAGGTAAATAATTAAGACTATAATTAGTAGATAATATTCCTAGAGGATCACGTAGGTGCTCTAAGAAGGGATTTTCCGAATTTCCCGCGGGATAAGAAATAAAAACCTTATTCTTGGAGACATGAGTGTATCATGGACAGGAGTTATCTGCGCGGACGAAGTCGCGGGCAAAAGCTAGTAAATTATAAACACAGAAATAACTATTGATGCTGCATTTCACAGATAGTTAAGAGAAAATATCCACGCCTTATTTTTTCTAAAAACTTAAGTTTTCGCCGTAAGGTCTCGTGCGCACAGGATTTTCTTTGAAGTAAAATGTGTACACTGTCTTTCTACAGTAATCCTTATAAATATACTCCTAGTAATTCAAGTCCAGTGTGTACGCGCCCTTAGCTTGTGATCGACTTAAAATGTTGGCTGATATTGCTTGATCAAATTAGCTTCGGTCGTTGGTTTACCAAAAGGATGTAGATAAGGTGATATAGTATTAGAATCAATAATGAATTTAATTTGTAATTCTAAATGATATAAACTGAATTGACAGCAATAGAATTTCGTGTACATATTAGTAATGCGTTTAGGTAGACGATTCATAAAATAAAAACAGTAATGATTAGTGAAATCATCTTTAAATTAATTTCGATTAATGACTGTGACATTCCATGATAGATTTAGAGCTCTCCCTCTGCTCTAGCTTTGGAATATACGGCATTGCCCAAAAGTATTGAGTACCTCTATGAAATCTAAACCAACCCAAAACCCAAATAAGGCAAAAAACTAAAATTTTCAGGGATTGAATACTGGCAAAAACGTTTTACATGCTAATTCCAAGTAGTTAGTTTACATTTATCTCTGACTTGAATATCCACTGAACGTACTTATCAAGTACGTGTTCGATACTTTTGGTTAAGGCTGTAAATAGGATGGCATCAGAAGTTAGGATAAGCGACTGAAAATTATTGTTGAATATTATGCTCGCTGGTCGCTGCGTGCCCAAGTAGCGGGTGTCGTAAATACTTGTGTTTTAAATTAAGTGTTCTGTTGATTTAATGTCAAGTTCAAGCAAGTTGTTAACTTTAACGATAAAAATGTTTAATTTGACTGAAGTGAGCAGATGGATAGGAAAAACTAACAACATAATTTATTACACTGTATAAAGACTTCGACTTGACTAAAACGTAAATTAAATCCATTAGCTAGGAAGTTTGTAAAGCGAATTAGGTAACATAACTTTTGATATAAAAAACAACTTTGCATTATTTTTGTTTAATTTATCCCATATCTTAAGATAAACGACCTGTTTTAATAAAAACATATTTATTACTTAAATATACACATAAATATTGCTTTGTTACAAAATCTTTGTGGTACTTTCAGATACTTTAACTGAATAAATTCAGTCTTTTCAATACAAAGGTACACGACATTTCTTAATTCCTTCATATTGTACCCTTCGGTGTTTCTAGAGAAAATATAACAAAAGGTTTCACTATTTTTAATTATAGAGTATAAAACGATGAAAATATTGAAAATATAAGAATCAAGAATAATTAGTAATGATACGGAAGGATAACTACAAATATAGGTACTATTTATTGATTGCACTGTTTGTTTATTGGTAACTTAAAATAACATCAACATTTCTTTTAAGACATTTGTATTTGAGGTATGTGTAACTTAAATTAACGACCAAGAATATGTGTAGGGAATACTTACTGTAAACCTTTTCTTAACATCAAGTAAAAACGAAACAGTTATCAATTCTATTACCTACAAAATAATTTTCGTACCTATCAAAGGCTACAAATTAATATAATATATACTTCTAAGAAGATCATAAGATGAGTAAATAAAATAAAACGCTAACATTTTCTTAAAAAAAGCATATCAATTCCAGATTTGTCAATCAATGTGATATAAGTATTACCTAAACATAAGATAACGAAAGGAATGGATAAGATCAAATTTCAGTCTACAAATAATACGCTTACCTAAGAAAAATCAATTGGAATGATGGACATTGGAATATCAAATACATATTATAATATAACGTTAAAAAAATAGTGTTCCTTTAAATTTGGTAAAAACAATACTTTTTCGATAATTTAGTTCTAATTTTGTTCTAGTGGACTCTTGAACACTTGACAAGTGTATGTTATTTTAACTTCAAATAACCACAACCTCATCTTTAACATTCCTACTTACGGGTTTGTGCAGTAGGTAGGTATGTGAAAGAAATAATAGTTCAATGATCAGATCACAACCAATGCTATTACAGCACTATTTACAAGTGTGGGTTAGGAATTTCCGTTGGAACTCCCTTTTTTATAACCTTTAATGTTTCCTTATTGGGTTTGGCTGTATCGGATGGGATCTCCTCCTCAATAGGGATTTCTTTTGGTACAACTTTCTCGTGTGGTACTTTAGCTGAGCCACTCTTTGCCGAGTCTGCTGGTCCCGCAGCTGGTTTTTCCGATGGCTTTGTTTCAGGCTTTGGAGGAGCAGTCGGTTTGACTTGTGGTTTAGGAGTGGTCGATTTGACTTCCACTGGTTTAGGAGTGGTTGGTTTGTTTTCTGGTTGCTTGGTGGTAGGTTTAGGCTCCGGTTGTTTTGGCGTTGGTTTGTCAGCTGGCTTGGGTGGCTGTGTTGGTTTGCTAGCTGGAGCAGGAGCGGGCGTAGGTTTGGGCGGTGCGGGTTTGGGTGTCGTCGTAGGAGTTTCGACCGGTTTTGGCGGTTGGGTCGGCTTGACCTCTTGCACAACAGGTTTCGCTACTTTCGGTACCTCTTCGATTTTTTGTTTTTCTTGAGCTTTAGGCGCAGGTTTCTGAGATTGCTGTGTCTGGACTTTCGGGACTTCTTTAGCAACATTGTCGGGCGTCTTAGGCTGAGACTTGGACGCAAACGCTTTCTGCAATTGCGGCGGAAGCGGCGCCACGCCGATGTAGTTCCGTAAGCCGGGAGCGCCGGTGTACAGCTTGTTGTTGAACACGATGGCATCACTTATGTGTCCCAAGCTACGGTCAGTGTTAAAGTAAGAGGCGACTATTTTCCCGTTCCAGTCTATTTGAAGCAAACCGGACATTGGCGGTAAAGTGCCGGATACGCTCTTGAAGTGACCGATCTGGAAAAGAAAATTGTTTGAAGAACCGAGCAATAACATACGTTTCCGTAGCCATAGAGAACAATACGTACATGGTAGGTGACGTCATCGAAGAAGAAATGAGGATAAACAGTGTTCATGTATTCGAAGGGTATTTCAATGAGGCGCTGGAGTCTCGCCAAGAACTTCCTGAGCACGGGTATCTGCGCCAGCGGGCGCAGCAGCAACGGGTGCTCCTCGTCGTACACCGAGTACAGCGACACCAGCACGCCCGACCCGTCCGGCAGAACCTGGATATTGTCCGGAGGCCCTGCACCAATAAAACACCCAGTTATAAATAAATAAAGGTAATCGCGGTTCACATACCGTTAATAATATTTCGAATGAACTTAACCGTGAATCATTAAAAACTCTTAAACCCAGTTATATTATAAGATATGATTCGTCTCTGCAATGTTATATTAATTTATATGTATCGTAGACATTGTTTTTACGAATAGTATCAATCATTCAGCAATGAGCAATGACAATAGTCGACCACTTGTGTAAACATTGAACTCTCGTCGTAGTCAGTCTCATCTTTGGGAGCGCGTAACGTGGTTATGTTTTACAAAATGTATTATTTAATTCTGTGCCTGCTGCTGAGCTTGCGAGCATGCACAGCCGGAATAGAAACATATGAGACCGACATGAACTTTCGAGTGGAGCCCGGAGCGAGAACGTGCTTTTTCGAAAAAGGTAAAGCCGGCCAAATTTTGGAGGCCTCGTACCAAGTCATCGACGGCCAACACGGCGACTTGGATATCTCGTTCGACATCCTGGCCCCCGACGGGCAAGCACTCGTCTCCGATTACAAGAAGGCGTACAACTCCTACATTTTCGAATTGGAACAAGACGGCGACTACGTGTTCTGTCTCGACAACTCGTTCAGCGTGATGAATTCGAAGCTCGTGTTCGTGTACGTGATGATAGAGGACAAAGCGGTCGTGCCAAGTGAAGACGCCGACGCGGAAGTTAGCGTGGTTCCGGAAGACGGCGAACATAAGGAGGAGGAGGTTTTAGAGTGGACCGGCGTAGGCCCAGACGGGGAGCCTTACTACGTGGAGGTCACACAGATCGCGGACTCGCTCACGCGCACCCTCAAGCACGTCGTGCGCGCGCGGCACCTGATGGACGTGTACGCCGCCAGCAAGTCCCGCGACAGCTACGCCGCCTTCGAAGACACCTTCATTGTGGATGTGTGGTCCACCTTCCAAATATCCTTCATGTGTGTCATCGGAATGCTTCAAGTTTACATGATTAAAAAGCTTTTCAACAAATCCACCAAGAACGTGAGCCCATACTATTAACTAATTGGCAAGCTGAAATAGGAATGAATATATTCAATTAAAATCAAATGAGTTTTCAATTAAGAACTTACCTGGCAAACCATCAGCGAATACTTCACTCTTTCCTTTCTTCGGTCCATCAATATAGTACTTGATAAGCCTGAGCTTGCAGGTTTCACTAACTACCAAGAATTGGTTGTCAGGAGATAAAACAACACCATTGGTAAACCAAAGGTCATCCAAGAGCACTTTGCTTACGTTTTTGGCGGCATTGTAATAGAAAAGTCTGAAAAAAAAAACATTTTTATACAGACTTGCTACTAATAAAATTTTGATATCACTTTCCCGCGATTTAAATAGACATTAACATCAATTAGCTTTGTATCATGTTAGTGGTAAATGTTTAGTTACTCAATAGTTCCAGTATCCCCATACAAATGAACAATATTAACTTTTTATTATATTTTTACTAGCTGTTACCAGCGACTTCATCTGCAAAGAATTCGTTTATCGCTATCCCGCGGGAACTACGCAATTTTCCGGGTTAAAAAGTAGCTTATGTGCTATTCCAGACTTTTCCCTATCTATGTGCCGAACTTCATCCAGATCTATTAGGCCGTTTTGGCGTGATTGAGTAACAAACAAACATCCATCCATCCATCCATACTTTCGCATTTATAATATTAGTTAGAAGTTAGATTGTTCTTATTAAAGATGACATTAGTTGCATCTATTTACCTTCCAGTGGGATCTGTTAGCATGCTCATTGCACCATCTTTCAAACTAAAGTCACTGGTTGAGTCCGTCCAATACAAGTCACCGTTTTTGGCTAAAGTAACATCATTAAACAATTTAGGCAACCGCCCATCAATTTCCACTCGTGGCGACACCAAGAGTTGCTTCTTATTCGTTTTCAGGTTAACTTTCCATATACCATGATATGCATCAGCGACATACAATTCATTTTTCTTCTCATCTATTTCAAAGCCAAGTGGTCTACCGCATATGTGCTCTTGGGTAAGTCCAGCTAAACAAACAGAATCACATAAAATCAATCATTTAAAAAGACTAAATACACGAGTAGAGCTCTGATATAGGTACATTCAGCTTAAATCTGCCAGTGTATTAATTCAGGTATAAATAGTACCTTAATAGGTACTAGGTAGGTATTTACTAATGTAAATATAAATACTGATGACATTCATGGTTAATGTCCTTCTTATCAGTAAATATGTATATACTTCATTTAATTTAGAATGAGAAACCACAATAACATTATATTGCAGCTGGTCAACTATTTCTTACCTAGCAAACAGTACAGTGCAATAGTTTGGCAGCTGCAAAATAAAATTGTTTTAATGCCACTTTATTTGCGTGGCGTCAATTGTTACTCTAGTGCAAATCGTAAAGAGATTACAGTTCACGAGCCGCAATATAATGTTCTTGTGGTTTCTCATCCTAAATTAAATGAAGTATAATACCTACCACAGGAACTGAGAAGTATCTGTAGGTATTACTTTAATTGAAACATTAACAAGTTTTGTTGGCAGTGGTTTGGAATTTTTTTAGTTGACTACTTCGAAGCATATTTATTTTATATTTTAATTTTATTTGAATGTAAATTGTAACCCACTATCACATTCTATGCCATCTCCCCATATATTTTTATATGTCTTGTTACCTTAGGCTCTGTTTACCCCATAAGGGATAAAGACATGATTTATGTATGTATGTATTTTCATTGCTCTTAAACTGAGAGTCAATATAATGTGACTTACAAACTTATTTTGATTACTTACCACAAGGTTGTCCGAGTTTAGTGACATAAGTGATATGGCCACCAGGAGACAATTTTACGATTTCTCCAGATGACAGGGAGGTGTACAGTTCACCGTTTACCACCTGAAAGGCCTCAGGGCCCAAGACTTTGTCCACATACAAGTGTTCAGCCTTATTTAATGCCTCATTAGGTGCTAATGGGCCCACTCTTGCCTGAGGGGGTGCAAGCCTAAATAAAAGAAAAAAGAAAGTTAATTTAATTTTACATGAGCTTTGTGTACATAGAATTTTAAACAGACTTCAATTGGTATTTTTTTCATGGTCTGCAAATTGGCCATAACAGCCATGAACACTGGTTTTCACTAAGTAAAGAATAAAGATATAGGTACTTATATAAAATAAGGAAAAACTTACTCAATGCTTGTAAACTTCGTGTAAGGGGGTAGATTGGGGATCAGAACAATAATTCCGATAAATATACCAAGGTACAATATCAGCTTTATAATTTTTTTTATTATACTGAAGATGAACCCCATTTTCGTGTTTCCTATGTACCTGAAACAAATGTAATGTTAATAGTTTCTAGTGGTATACTATACATATACATTATATTACATTTAGTAAGACTTGCAAGTTTCACTGCATTTGGGGACTTTATTCACTGTATTAGTAAAACATTATCAACGCCTGTCTTTATTAGGTGTATATCAAAACACAGGTTATTCACAGATACATTAAACCTTTAGAAAGTAAAGTAAGGTAAGGGTCTTAAATAATAGCCAAGTTGGAGCAAGAAATTATTTGATATAGTTTACAATGCAATCCTTTGATCATTTCAAAACAGTTTATGTTTATTATGTGGCAATGTAACAATTTGTTGATGATTTTCATTTGTTTGCCTTCCTTTTCATTTAAAAAAATCAGTCAGTTTGTATGTTTGTACTTTAAAAAAAATACATCAGGTTCATCATAAAAAAGAATGAAAGGTTGAAGTGAAAGTACATTTTAAGACTAAATAGCATTATCCCATGCATGTAAAAAATATCAATACGATTGTTCTTCATAAAAAGAAAGTTATTTCGTTCGTGGGTTCTTACTTGGTTCTGATTACAATTCCGACTTAGTTCAAAGAGCAATGGGAACAATTGATTTAAATTTATTATTTTAATAATGTTAATATATGTTTATCGGCGTGACTGTATCGCAATCCACCTAGCTAGCTTGATCTTTGGACTTAAAGCAGTATACGTGTTAAATAAAAAAAAACTGAGCAAGATATAATAAGTACAAGGTGTTCACAGTAACTGAGACTGGAAAGAAGAAAACTTTTATCTTTTATTCCTAAAACCCAAATTCCCTTCTAACTAACTTACCTTCTAACCGGTGAAATATACTGAAGTAACGTTGCACAAATTCATAAACCTCAAATCCGTAGCGCGGACGGTCACAGAAACAGAAGTCGAAATCGTACATTCACCTTCACCTTGACAAGTAGATATCACGTCACTGCACTAACAATTTTAGACAGGGATGATATGACTGACATACGTGACATTTTAAAGGCGTTTGTAAGTTTGACTATATAAATCAGGATTATTTTACGAAGCAACTGCTTTGTTTATTATTATAATTAGAATTTTTCATTGACGTTGGTTCAAGTTTAATGGATCTTATTAACAGAGGAAGATGAAGAACACACTATATTTAAGGAATGCTAAAAGGTACTGTGCAAATATATAACCGGTGAGAAAATATTTTACTTATGTCGGTCACATCACTAGCTATTTTGACTGATGAGACAAAATTGTCTATGGCTGTTGATTCATTCATTCACTCAATCATTCCTTTGATTCGTTCTTTCAGGTTAGAGGCGTACGCCATTGTAGACGTTTTCTCGTCGCTTTTTAGCAAAATATTGGAGTTATCTCACCATGGGTCACGCTAATATCTGGTATTCTCATCCCCGCAAATATGGGCAAGGATCCCGATCATGGTATGTTGTTAAAATTTGCAGAAAATATTAAGTTCCTTGGTTAGGTTGACGGTCTAGCGAAACACGTGTTGAATTTAACTTGTACTAAATCAATTTCGTTTTATTTTAGCCGGGCCTGCTCTAACCGCCACGGACTTATCCGTAAATATGGCTTGAACATCTGCAGACAGTGCTTCAGGGAATACGCTCACGACATTGGATTCAAGAAGGTAAGTGTCACAATATCGTTTTCATTTTGTTCTTAGCCTTCAGAATCTCGCATCTGTACAATTTTTTTTCTGCAATTCTACTAAAGTGCACTTTTGGCCTGCCAAGTCAAACTGTTGACTTTTCTAGTATTAGGTATAATTAATTATAATGTCAAATAATAGCAGACCAGTTTGAAGTGTAAAAAAAAATACTGAATTAATAATCTAATTTCAAGATTGCATGTACACAATACGTACCTATTTGGATTTTTGAGATTTATCTGCCAAATTTAATATTAATGTTAGGTTTGACACTTGTGTGAGCCAGCTGATTATTTTCAGATTATCCTTAAAACTATTACAGACAAATTATCTGTAAAACCCTCAAACTTAAAAAATGTTTTGTGTCCCTGCAATAATATTCTTGCTAAAATAAGATAACACAGTTTACCAGTATGCTGTCCAACGAGGCATAGACTAAAGGGTTTATTCACAGCCACAATCGTAAATCTGTAGCATACAATCAAATCATCATTCTAAGGCAGCGGTGCTCAAACTTTTTCGGTGACGGAACCCTTTTAGAAAGCGAAATACTTTACGGAACCCTAAAATCAGAATGAGAGGTGTTTTGAATTATTTCGAAATCATTGCGGAGCTCTCACGACGACTTCGTGGAACCGCTACGAGGGCTTTGTGGAACCCTAGGGTTCCGCGGAACACACTTTGAGTATGGCTGTTCTAAGGCATCAATCAGTGTTCAAATAACAGCATAAAAGCTCTTGTGTTATATTAAATTTATAATCAAACCTTTTCTTTGTTTCAGCTCGACTAAGTGGAGGTTTCAAGAATAATGTTAAGGTTTAATACATTCTAAAATCCTCATTCATTTGTTTTATTTGTAAGAACAACTTGCCGGCTACATTCATAAACACTGATGTGTATAAGAAAGCTTACTTGGAAATTGTAACTTTTACAAATTAGGATATCAGAGCAGAAAAGTACCAACCCAATGGCATATGGCAAAACCATAGTGACCATAATGAAGACATTGTGATATTGTGTTAATAATAATGTATTCGTGTTAAGCTATCCTTCATTAGAGACTAGGTTGTAGAAGAGTTTTCCATTTGGCTCTATCTCGCACCGCTTCCTACAGGAGTATATTAAATTGACAATATTTCAAAATTAAATGGTTTTTGATTTATGGAAATTAACATTTTTGAAATATTGACAATTAATTTCAACACTAGCTAATGTACGACGTATGAGATGTACATAGACGTAACAAATGAGATAGAGACAAATGTTAATACATTCTTGTTTCTTTCACAGAAAAGGTTGGTTAGGGACCCTCTAGTTTGTTGTTGGCCCCTTTATCTATGTGGCATTTTGTCAATCCCGGCAAGCATAGAAGAATTGAGCAACAGGATGGTTATTTATGTGGTGATTTACATCAGTGATTTGTCACATACCATACTTTTATTGTTTATCAAAGATGCTAGCAGTTATTTTCGCGATGGGTTTTCTTTCATGCCGTTTATGGAACAAAGACATTAATATTTGAATGATGATAATTTTTATTAATAAAAAACTTGAGAGTTCCATTAATATTGATCATAATTTTATCATCTGTGTGTCCAATTTCTAGTGTCCCGCTTGACATTGGGCCGGTCAGAGTGCAACAATCGCTAGTGTGGTGTTTTTTACATACAATTAATATGACATTCTACTCTATTGGATTGGGGCTCCTTTTTATCTATAGTGATTGGTCACACTCACACCTAGGGGTATTCGCTTGGAATAAATATTACTTAACACTTCAGTTTTCAGCCATTCTTTACGCCTAAGTCACCCTAACTAAGTACTCGGACCACTCCTGTTGTAAACCTCTGAGCAATTAAATGCATTTGAGCGATTATACGCAAAAGAAAAGCCGTCGGTACAATTGCCATTAGTTAGGCCACTATAGTCCACTATACTCGTACAATAAATTACTTAGGTAAATAGGTATAATTTTACACACTGCTTCGGTTATGTTATATTTTGGGGTTTTAGGTAGGCAATTATTGTAATGAGAACCATACCAAATTAGAGTAACAGTTTATATTTAAATATAAAAATACAAAAACTAAAAATAAATTTGATGTGGTCAGACAGAATAAATACTTATTTATAATTTATTGCTATCCCTATTTGCTTGGGCTTGTCGAAGATTTACCAGCGTTGTTCCAAATCTCTGCAACAATAAAAAAAAGAACAATTCAATAAAGTTGAACCACTGAATCATCATGTTCAGCCTATATACGTCCCACTGCTGGGCACAGGCCTCCTCTCAGAATGAGAGGGCTTGGGCTATAGTTCTCACGCGGGCCCAGTGCGGATTTGGAACTTCACACACCATTGAATTGCTTCGCAGTTGTGTGCAGGTTTCCTCACGATGTTTTCCTTCACCGAATCACTGAATGCAACCTCATTATTACTCATTAGGTACAGTCGCCGTCAGATACATCGGAGCTGTCTAGGAGCTCAAAAATATCTGAACGCAACCTCATGTGCCAGTAATTTCACCAGTTTTCTTAATATACACGCTGGAACACAGCAGAGTTAGCACTGCTGCTTGGCAGCAGGATTAGCGAATATGATGGTGGTAGCGATCCAGACGGACCTTGCACAAGCCACCCACCACGTGCATAGAACTCCGTTGGCACCCTTTTATATGAAACCCTGTGTAAGAGTAAAGTGTAAGTTTCGGTCACAAAATACATACGTCTCGACCGCATTTGCGTTAAAATGTCAAATACTATGAGAAATTTTAGTTAATGAACACAAAATATTTACCTTGCTACTCCGCTACTTACGTGCAAGATAACCAAGCTTGTGCGAAATATATACGTCTTGCATGCAAGCCCTCCCTCCACTACTACTGTCACACAAAACGCACACAAATCCCACAAGCAAGTTATTTCGCACAAGCTTGGTTATCTTGCACGTAAGTAGCAGAGTAGCAAGGTAAATATTTTGTGTTCATTGAAATGGACCTCCGCAAAGTAACGCCAGATTCAATAAAATAAAAAAATTTAGTTGTCGTTTCGTTCCGCTTGTGGCGCTGTTCATTTTCCCACAGTAATTGAAACGTTAACGCGAACGTATTCGAGACGTTTGTCGTGCTAAACTTACACTAGCTAGGGCTTGGTTAGGCCTCTTGTAGACGTCCGGTATTTTCACCGGACAACGGTCCGTCTATAAATGGATATCCTTGTAGACATGTAATTTTTTTACCGGATTGATGTCAGTTTCGAATGCCGTCTCCATGCGTCAGTTCTGAACAGATTGTGAATTGGGTTGCACGCGTGTGATAATGTCGAACAATAAAAAGAAAAAGCTCATATTGGCGTACATACTATACGCACAAGAAGCAGCAAAAAATTACAGAAAAACGTAAAAGGTCATTGTGGGTGCATCCTATATTATTGGAAAGGGATAATTATGGTACATTTCATACTGTTGAGTTGTACTGGTGAGTAAAGCAAACCGGTGACGCTCGGCGATACCGTCTGTATTCATAGTGTAAGTTTTCAATCACAACATCCGTATCGATCGTGTGTTTATCGCGTTTGCTTTAAAATGTCGAATACTATGAGAACTGTTTGTTGCCAGTTCGTTCCGCTAGTGGCACTGGGCGAATATTCAGCGTTTTTTTTTTCGTCATTATCGTCTTCAGCATATAACATTAAACGAGATGATGCTGAGATTAACTTTTTATGACAACGAAACACAGTATCGATGCTGCATTTAGCTTATCCAAAGTTGTTGCGGCTTGTCCTTCTGTTAGGATAATAATTGTGGGACGACAATGACGCCTGAACCGAGCGGTTGAAACGCTTGAATATTGGTCCCGCTGTCAATTTACCCTAAGAAAGTTAGACATTTACCCGAACGCGTTCGAGACGATTTTCGTGTCAAAAACTTACACTAGGGGCTCTGTACCTGTCCTACGCCAGCTAGCAACGCCAAGAGACTCCGCTGCGGCGGCCGGCAGTGCTTCTTGCCGCCCTCCGCGCAGCACAAGTTGGGGAAGCAGTCGACGCTGGAGCTGCACTGTTTCGGGAACAGGTCGTACTGCGGCGGCTGCGTGCACTGCAGGTACTGCTCCAGCATACGGACGGCTGGAATTAGGAAGATGTGCTTAAAAACCTAGACAGTGGTAAAACTGGCTACTCGTTCCTTTTTCAAATGATACTTAGAGCGAGAAATCGTTGTCCCGTGTAAGTACGCGATTAAGTACCTATTTGCAGCTTTTATAGCTTATTTGACATCACATGACCCTTTGGCATTTCATATGAATTTGCTGTTCCACTGATCCGTTCACCTCGCCCTTTTGTTCCTACTTGGAGTTTCATCAGTTAATATTACCTACGCAGATACCAACTAAGTAGCTACACTATCACAATACTATCTACCTAAGTACTAGCTATTTATTTTTGCAGCAGAAACTTTATTATTTGATTTGACAGAAACTTGCATAAAAACGGATATTTCCGCTTCATTGCTGTGTCGGCGATCTTTATATTTTGGCGTCTAAGTAGGTGAGCATACGAAATTTTCGCAATTAAGTTGAGTGTTAAGACGGAACAAACTCGGACAACATTGGCCAGCACAGGCAATATGGCAATAAGTGAGATCTTCAACCATGATAATAATAGGTATGACCCAAATTGAAACCAATAAATTATTTATTGTTTCCCTCTTACTTGGCCCTGAAATAACATTTAAGTACCTGCCTATACCACTTAATCTCTGATTAATCTTTGACTTACCTAATTGATTTTTCATATTTACAAATGCCTTGACCCTTCAGTCTATCCGTTATACTTTAAAATAACTGAGTGACGATGTCCTTGACTCTGGATAACAATTGATTACCCAATCCGTGACCTCGGTCAAGAGGTTATGATTTTCTATTTTGCACTTTTTGTCGGAGCGCCGTCTTCGATTTGAGTATTTTAATTACCTACTTAGAAATGCTACTTTTATCTTGTGCGAAAGGGTGTTGGAATATGTCCGCAACACAATACCAATGTGCAAATGTCAATAGGTAACATGTCCTCAAGACTGTCGTAGCTAATACTAACGCGCATCAATTTGATTCCCAACAACAGGAACTAGATCGAGCCTGGCCTTTGCTGTCCGGCAATAGGACCGGGTGCCGTCCGGGCAGCACACCCTGGGCCAGCAGTCTGCATCAGTCTTACAGGATTGCACTTCAAAGAGCAACTCTCCCAAGGGCTGCGCTGGACACTCGCGAGGAATCACGCCGAGCAACGCTGCAATAGGAAATATTAATCAGGATGGCGCCTTAATGTTTGTGTGCATGTTTATTTTTAGATAGCTAAGTAAGTTATTTGCTTAAAGAGCTTTTGTGGAGACTTGGCGAGACATTATTGGTATGGTGGTTACATAAGTAATCAATTAAACAACCTATTTAGACGGCTAAGATAAGAAACCTCATGTGCCAGTGATCTTACCGGCTACCTACTCTTCACGCAGAAACTGCGAGCGAACGGCAGAATTAGCGAATAAGACGGTAAGTAGTGTACAACATGGTCAGAGGCGTCTTTACCTATGGTGCAGGGTGTGCGGCGCACACGGGCGCCGGGTCTAAGGGGGCGCCGAGCGCCCTCTAATGCGACACCTCCAAAGATGCGTCGCTCGCGGCGCCGGCGCTCTCAAAGACCCTGCGCCCGTGTTATGGCGCCAGGGTACTGGTTGCACACGGGCGCCACAAGGGCTAGCGACGCCTCTGAACATGGTCGATGTGGGCATACGTTGATGCGACGCCTGCTGCAGCTGCTGCGGCGCGGAGCGGGGCGCCGGGACGCCCTTGATGCAGCGCGCCTCGCAGCACACGTGGTCGGCGCCGCTACTGACGCGGCACTGCGCGCTGTTCTCGCACGGCACCGGGAACAACACGAACGACGCCTGCGCTGCCTTCGGACACACCAGTTTCTGTGGTTTACCTGCACCAGAAAAGGTTTGACGTCATTTTGAACTTGAATTTTAAAATATTACTACAATAAGGTAGGATAACGAACTGGGATACCTTGGGGTTACCTGATTGCCCATGGACACACGCAACACCGCAGCATTGTAGACGTGTTGACACCTGAGGTGCCAGTAATTTCACCGGTTGTCTTATTCTCCACGCCATTCTATTATGCCTTATTTCGGATAAGTCATCAGGCTACATACGATAGATCTTGAGTCATAGGTAGGTACCTATACACTACTGAACAGGACGGTTATAGGAAATAATGGAAATCATGTAATCTTTTGTCGTTGAATTACGGGAACAAGCGGAAATAATGATATCATTGTATTTTGTGAGTCCGTCGTTACCTTTGTTCAATTACTTTATGATGCAATCAATATCAGTGAGCAACTCAGTAAAAGTAATGTTCTAATAAGTGGAACATAATAGAGAATTCGTTTGTCAGAGCGTTTTTTTTTTATTATGTCTCTCGTTAAAACACAGTTGGTTACTTAATACTAGGTAAGTACATTTTATTGTAATTTTACGTAGGTAATGTAACATATGTGTATTAGTTAGTTTAGTACGTAGATTGAAGGTAGTTGTTATTAAATAAGAAGTATATTCCAAAACGAGGGTAGAAAACCATCTGTTATTATAAGTTAGTTCTGCAATAAATGTTCTACGGATTACACGTGTGTTTCGTTCACCTTGACGCCTAAGGACCGGCATACAGAATACCATAGTGCAGTAGGTACCTACTCGTAGTAAAGTATTAAAGTATTTGGAAAAAATCTAGACAGATTTAATAATTATGGGAACCAAAATACTTGATGCTCTTGATGTAGTTGTAGAGATTAGGTAATTCCAGACTGTCTTATTTACAAAGAGCCTCTGGGTGTAGGTAAACAAACATTCGGTCGTGAGTTGGTCCTTCGACCCGGATGATATCGACCAGGCCAGTACCTACCGCGTAGTGTGACTAACAGACTAAATTACCTATCTAAAAATCTTAGTATCGAGACAATAATATATTAATCACGTATTTGTTCCCTATATATCCGTATATTTAGGTGGAAAGAGGAACAATTACCTTTCTTAGCTGGTGCTTTAGGCTTAGGCGTAGTAGCTGGCGAGCTCAGGATGGGCAGCAAAGTGAAGTACGGTCTCGGCGCCTCCGTGGTCGTCGTCGGCTTCGGCGTGGTCGTGGTGGTAGTGGTGGTCGAGCTGGTAGTACTGGGAGTTGTTGTAGTGGTTGTGGTTGTTGTGGTTGTGGTGGTTGTGCTAGTGGTGGTTGTGCTTGTGCTCGACTGGGCGTTAGTCACGTTTCTATAAATAGAAATCACCGCGTATGGTACTAGGATATGTATAAAATATAATTTTGTAAGCGGCAGTGGTTTATAGCGGACACATAACTCCATTAAAACGGTTACGTGGAAGCATTTGTAATAATTAGAAATATATCAGTTAAAGTTTGCGTTAAAAGCGAAATGCGGAACCAAACTAAATTTTGGATTATTTAGGTACATAATTTAGGGACTATTACAATCAGAAAATACTCGTATTGATCCCAGCAAGCGTCAAAATTCCCATTATTCATATCGCTATACCTATCTAATTGACTCATCTTTCGCCTTCATTAGGAGCATGTCAGGTTCATTATGAATCAGTAAAAAATATAGCGAGCCTTCCGTTATAATTATAATTTCAGATGTCTAACGACGAAAGCTACTATCCGAGTCTTGGCTTTCAAGGCAATTAATTTGATTTCAAAATTCTAATGAGTTCTGTTTATAAAGGACATTTGAGATTTAAAACGCCGTCTGCGGCGTCTGCCATAGATGTATAATACTTCCTTACTGTTCAGTGACTGTGAAAGAGTCAGCTAGATAATTAGAGTGTAGTTAAGTAGCATAAGCATTATAATTTACATATGTATGTTAGTAGGTGTAACGTAATTCATACTTACTAGGCTAGTTATTATCACTTATACAATATTGAAGTTCTTATAGGTAGTGCAACATTTAATTCCAGTAAATATGTATATTGTTTAGTAACTTATTATTACGTGCAAGCAAAGTGCGCAAAATATATCGTGAATATCGTAATCATAATTAAGGTAAAATCAGCATCAACAATTTACACAAGGCCGCATATTCGACACACACACAACTGCTAAATATCCACACAAAAGACTTGGCAAACGCATGCCTACCTATTGTATTTTTTTTATAAGTCTAACTCGCACTAACGCACGATGCTAGAGCCTAAACCATACCTAAACCATTACAGTTAATAATCATTTGATCATGTAGGTAAATCACCTGTAACAATATAACAAGGTAAGGTGGTGACAGCAGACAGCACTCATTCATTTCTACGTAACGTTATAGCGACAAGCGGACGCGACGCCGCCGGGCCCGCAGGCGCGCAGGCCGCAGCATGTAAAAGTAAGTGGGCCAGAAAGCCTCCAAGGTTTGCAGGATTTCATGACCCTAGTCCCAACCCCTGCGGTTAATTTGCTGTGTAATGATGGATTATGCAAGAAGCCGGCTAGATAGACAAGTTTTACGAGTACTTAAAGCCTTGCTGTAAGTGCACTGACACTAATGCAACTGTCGCTTTGAGTTGAGCGTGCCTTGCCGGTTAAACTTTAGTTGCTCATAGTGTACCTACACAAAAAAGGTTGCGTTGCGCTGCAGTTAATAAAAGTAATAGTAGTTACTAAAGTACCTCCATAGTAATATTATAAATGCGATGCGCTAATGTCTGTCTGTTTGTCTGACCTACCTCGTCAGTCGTCAACGCTTAAATCACTGAATTGATTACAGTATAGTCGACATGGATACAGCCATCATTTCGAGGCATTTCATCTTAGCCCTCTAAGTTGGCAACGCATCTGCGATCCCTCCGGGGTTGCGGGTGTCTATGGGCAGTGGTGATCAGTTGATCACTTACCATCAGGTGACCCACTTGACTTCCTATCCATATAAAAAAAGATAATTATAAATGTATCACAACCTCATTGTTTGTGGTACCTACTTATAAAAGTGTGTTTTTGACGTCTTGATAACGTGTGGCGTGGCGTCCATAGAACTCGATTCCCACTGGCTTGCCTATTTTGAGGCAGAGGCAGTTGGACAATTTATTGTGCAGAATTAGAGGAAAAGGCTAGTTGAGTTCCCTTCGGCTTGCCTTCTGATATACTTGACGCCACGGCACTGGTACCTACATATATTTATGCCCTTGACTGTATCTAATAATATTAGGGCCATCTCGGATCGAGCCGATTTAAGTTAATAAGTCTTTCCGAAAAGTTTCTAATTAAGTAACACTAAATAAAATAAATCTTTCGAAAATCTTTGAATTTCGAGATAAATGTAGTTATAATTAATGGCCGTTACTCAATAGACACGTCACTATATGGACTTTGTCTGAAATAAACGAATATTATTATTATTAATAGAACTGTGTAGAGAGCACAATTTTTTTTTACGAACTAAAGTTAGGTATTTAATATTTTCTTGCTTAATGGTCGTTAGCTTGTTTGCTATAAGTACTTAAGAGGTACGTAGGCTTTGCTCATTTATGGAAAATATGGACCAGTAATTAAAGTAACCTGACTGAATACTGGTTAGGTACCACAATATTGAGACATAATTCGTTACTTTAAATATTTAGCAAACGGACAGTTCATATCCTTCCAACCTTCCACAAACATTTTATAACTGGTTCAGTCCATGTCGTAAGCTGTAGCATGATGGAGCTGAGAACGATTGCGCATTGAAAATAACTTGTCACATAGCGTCGTGGTTACAAAGACATATCAGTATTAGAACAAATTGCTTATTGTGCCCAACCATGATTTCGCAAACACATGAAGAACTCCATTTCAGTACCTAGGTGATGAAATTTACGAATTTGTCATAATAAAATAGCGATTTAAATGTCTTTGCCACACAGCGGGCTTGGCATGAGGCATGGATGTACTAAAAACTCGAAGGACTGTGCGTAAATTTGTCTAAGATAATGTTTAGCACGTCAAGATTATGGATTGGCCAGGTTTTATTATGGTACCTATCGTCTAATGTAGATACTAACGTTATTTTTGAAGTGACTACCTACTACTACTGCTACTACTAGGTAATGAAATGACTAACTAACTCCATGCGTCATTCAACGTGCGTTACTTAATTGTAGTTATGTAGGTAACATGTTAAATGTTTCTCTCTCTCTCTCTAACACTCTAATCTTCAGTATTATATTACAGATAGTATAATGCATTCAAATTTAACTTTTCGCGATCATTACGTTCAAGGTTAAGTAATGTTCGCAACTCTTGCAAAGTTTTGGAGCATTGGACTTTAGTAGAAGTACCCAACACAATAACGAACACTAGAAATTGTCACGACTTTTACGAGAAATATAACAATGTGAAAGACACATTTTATCTTTTCTATCTTAAGCACGTTGCGAAGGATTTTAATGCAATTTTAAAATTTCACAACTAAAGTAAACTTAAAGCACTTATCAAAGTTTTATTGCAACCAAATCTGTCATGGTCAATGTAAATTGAGACTCGACCGTAACCCCTTAGCGCCCTGTTAAGGATTTAATTTAAAAATAGTCGACCAAGAAATTCCTTTGCCACCCAAAGGATTAATTAGTAAGTACCTAATGTAGGTAATTCGTATAGATGAAAAGATGAAAACATCAAAGAATAATGTGACAATCAGCCAAATTTTTGATTTTCTGATGTGGGAACTGTCACAAAAAGTGGTAAAGCACTTACTTGGTCGATATTGGTTCCACCATATCCATTTTGCTAAGCTAATATATGTATATGTATCTATAGTAGGTACATGTATTAAACTTAAACCCATCACCTGAATACTGAAATAACTGCACTCCCAAAATGTAGAGCTATAATTTAAAACCGTATAAGACCGTATAATAAAAAGCCTGTTAACACAGTCGACGCAATCACTCACCGAATTTGTGCCGGCGCGCTAACTCCCTTAGTGCAGAATCCTTTGCAACAGACATGCGTGGGCCCCATAACCGTGCGGCACTCAGAACTCTTGCGGCACGGCAGCGGGAAAAGGTCCAGCCAACCGCTGGTCGTGCGGACAGCTGGGCATACCACCGATTGTCCGTCTACGACTGCAATGGACGTGATGGGTCAATTTAGATGTTAGTTAATGTGTTGAAACTACTTTGAAACAAATTCGAGATTGCTCGTTCGATTAGAGTCTCATTTCATTGCGATACGCCCGACGGCTGCATTGGGTGCGTAACTCTTTTTAATCGACTTCCACAAATGGAGACGTTCTCAATTACTCGAAGATGTCTGTTATTGTTGTAGTATGTAACCAATACGATGTTTTTTGTTTTTGTTTGTAAGTAAGGTCTAACTAATCCCGTTGACCCCATTGTCATCGGGTCAGAATCGAATCCTAGAGAAATCGGGGGAACTTTTCAAATGTTAGTAGGGTAGGTATTTAATTTACCTATTTAAACAGCGATTTTTATGTTTTTAAGGTTTTACACTTGAAGAGGGAAAAAGGAAGCCTTATAGGATCACAGCTTCGTTGCATCTTCGTTGTCTGTCTATTCGAGTCACAGCCAATTTCGAAAAAATCGAATCTCTAATTAAACTAATCTAACCTAGATCTAACCTAACATAAGCCTACGAGTTCGCAGTCTTATTTTGATGAGAAAAAAGCTTGGCACTTATCATTTGCATTCAATGTCAATTTGACGCCTTATGAAGTATTTCTGTTTATCGCAAATCACTGAAAATATCAAAATTAATACTTAGAGAACCAAAATGGTAATATTAAAAGAAGTAAAGCTACCTGAAAACAAGGCTCTTGAGGTAGAAGAGGTAAACTTATCTACTGCGACCCTAATGTCCGCAGGGCCCTACTTAGGGAAGGTCTGCGAGTCAGTCAACAACGAGTTCATGCTCTGTCGCCAAGAGACGGAGGACGCACGAGCTTGCCTTAACCTAGGAAAGCAAGTTACCGCGTGTGCCCTTTCAGTTTTCCGCTCCATCAAAAAAGAATGCAAGGACGAATTCAACCAATACGCCAACTGCGTGGACAAGAGTTCGGGGGACTTTAGCTTTCAATACTGTCGGAAGACGCAGGCAGTATTCGATAACTGCATGAAGGATAAGTTGTGCATTGATCGGCCGGAGTTCGGATATTTCTGCCGAGGGAGGATACACGAGACCCCGAGACCGGCGCCTCCGCTACCGCCCTGCCCCTGCAAGCCGAGGGTGGCGGATCCGACGCCTCATCTCCCGGACTGCGCGCCTAAGCAACCGGCCCGATTCGGAAGTCGCTTTTACTGGATGACCGAATAGTTTCAGGCAGTGTGTCAAATCTTTATATCTAGTATTTTTAACCGAGCAATTATTTTCTCGGAAACGGCTCAATTTTGGTATGCAGGAGGTTTCGGGGACGGTAAATCGATCTAGCTAGGGTTCATTTTTAGAAAGCGTACAAAAAACTTTACACTTTATCCTCCGTTTTGCCTTTGAATTTGGATTAGGGACGCGTGGATAAAATCTGCGCCGTTGAGAACGAGTTAGCCTACATTTGCGCACTCTATGCTACGGACGGGCACTCGGACACTTAATTACTAATCGTGCATGAATTTAAAATTATATTTGTTGAACGATGGTCATGTGTTTTATTGCGATTCTTACGAGTATAAGATAGGTTCCTAGGTACTTCACGTTAACCTAAAATCGGCAACAAAGTAAGGAACCTTCACTTTTAATTTGACAAACGCACGCAGCGTGATCGTTTATGGCTATTGTTAGATACGTACATATTAACGTTAAATGCTGACTATAACCTCTTGATTGTTTGCAGCGACACGTAATAATTTTAATTGAATTTTTTGCTATCTACCTAAGCAAGTACTTACTGCTTTTTATGTACCTAGTACGGTGCGGTAAACTAGAATACACCTACCCAAGCAAATGGTCACTAATTTACCTAATAATATCTACGTAAGTATACATATTTGGAACAATTTAGGTTCCGCTAGCTGCCAGATTAAGGGTGGGGCTTTTCGACCAGTTCGCGCCAAGGCCAGCCAGATAACTAAATAATTTATAGCTTGCAATTTACCAATAGCACGAATAGCAGAATCTTTAATTAGCAAGTTGCCCTTTAAGCCGATTTAGTTTTCTATATGCTAGTTCTAATTAAACTCCCGCTAGCTAATTTAGTTCGTTACGTACTTAATTATAACTTACTAGTTTCTGCCCGCGACTTCGTCCGCGTAGAATTAGCAATTGGTATGTTTATCGCTATCCCGCGGGAACTATACAATTTTTCGGGATAAAAAGTAGCCTATATGTTTTAATCTAGGGTACCAGCTATCTTCGTTCCAAATTTTATCCAAATCCGTCCAGTCGTTTTAGCGTGAAGAAGGAACAAACATACACACTCACTCACATCGTCATATCGTCACTCACAAACTTTCGCATTTATAATATTAGTAGGATAGGATAACACACTATCAAGTAAGTACAGTCAGTCAGAAGTTGATAAACAGACGAAGAGAAACAAAAGTGGCTTTACCATGCCTCACCTTCACTCCGTTTTTCATTCATCGCCCGTTCTCAAAATTCCACCACTACTTAGCTAATTTTATGTGTACTACATAGATTAAAGTTTACGCGGTACCATTATGGTCACGGCACCAAAATGAGACATACAGTAACAATGTCACCGCATATACGGCATTGATCAAACTATCAATGGATTTGCTCTTATATGTAACCCAAGTGCAACCATGTTGATTGTGTTTCGGCCGAGAGTGGAGCCGCTGCATCAGCAAGGTCGTCGAAAATGCACCGTGAAGTGGGTTAACCGTCCTAATCGAGCCGGTTTCGTAACGCAATGTGCACTCCGCCGGCTCTACAGCGTGCGCCAAAGATTATGTTAATTAAACGTGATTATCCAGTGACTGACAGGGCCGTCTTTAAACTATTCGAGGCCCTGGGCACATTAGGATCATGGGGCCCCTAAACCTAAATATCGGTTATCATTTGGTAATCTGGCAGGAACTAGGGGGCCCCATTCGATCGCGGGGCCCTGGGCACGTGCCCATCGTGCCCAGTGGAGAAGAGGGGCCTGGTGACTGACCCGCAATCTAATGACAGGTACTATATAAAGACTCCTTTAGGGTGCGACCACACCGCCGCTTAAAAAACGGTGACGTTACGGAATCGCAACAAAATGTATGAAGAAACGGTTAGAAAACGTGACGCATACGACACGTCACTGCGTATACGCGGCGGTTACTGTGTGGAATTCTAAACGTCAATGTTTAAATATTAAAAAAATAAGAAATAGAATTCGAAACAAACAGAAAAGTCAAAGGCTTGGGGCTTCCGTTGGAAGCAAATGCATTGTTTGAATGCCTCCACGTGTGATCAAGAGCTGCGGTTCGTTTTTGGATCCGTCCGGGGCGAAGAGCAGTGCTTGATTCGGTGCACCCTGGGCAACGGCTAATGATTTCCTGGCAGTTTCTGAGGGATATCATTGACCGTTGGCTAGGAGCCCGACAGGGGGAAGGGGGGTCTTTTGACCGTGTTACCGTACCGTACAACGTTGCCGACATTTTGTCACAAGATTTTTGAATATTTCTTTTTACGTTGACATTGGCGAAGTTGTCGTCACTGTAACGACTTGATACGCCACAAATAAGAAGAAGAAGAAGATTGTTTGAATGAGCTAAAAAGATTAATAAAATACTGAAATTATAATCAAGAAAATGCGGTTCAATTGAAGGAATAAATAGTATATTGTGCTATCTGAGCTACACATTCTTTTTAGAGTGAGTGCCTCCTCAAGGCAGCTCCACAGTACCTATTACATGTGATCGATAAACGTTCACTGATTAAGTAAGCCGGTCGATTGTTTTTTTTTAAATACACCAGGTTTTTTTTAACAAGGTAGGAAAACAAGCAATGGGTCACCTGATGGTAAAGTAAACACCACCACATATCTTTGGACACACACAACACTAGAGGATTGCAGATGCCTTGCCAACCAACCAAGAGGGTTAAATTAAAGCAAGTAACTACGTAAGTACGTTCTTCCAGGAAGAACCTTCCTACCCGTCTTTTATCAACAACTTAATAAAAAAAAGTGTCAAGATCATGGTGTCTAATTTTTAGTTAGTGTAAAATAGATACATTGGAATTTGTCATTAGGTCTTTACCTAGACCGTCTAGAGCAGTGTATGTTTAGTACAACCATATTGTATTTAAGTATTCATGAACACTTAATTTTTCCTCAGTCGAAAGTTTTCGTAAATTCTATATTTTAGACAAATAGTTTCTGGGGGGAGAGGTCACGTCCCCGTGAGTGATCCCCTAGGACCACCACTACTACAGCCACTCAAACACCATATTGAATAGGTATCCAGTCAGTCGACCGGAGTAAGTAGGTACCTAGGTAATAACAAAACTACACGCAATTAAGTTACTTTCGATAGTTGATTGCATTAAGTTACGCGAGTAAATGATATTAATTGAACAAGAACAGTACTAATAACAAGGTTTTACTTTTAAAGTGATAATGATAACATAACTGCATAGGAAAAGATAGGCAACTCGACTCTGACGTAACCCACTGTTTAGGGTCCCGTACCTTAAAAGGAAAAAGAACTCTTAAATATAAGACCACTTTTAGGTCCGTCCGTACAAGGAGCCTGTCTCAAGAATACGTAGAGGTAGAAATTGTGTGAAACACTTCGTTCTAGGTAGGTTCTCAGTAGAAAAAAAATCATTTATTTCATAAGTTCACATGTTTTAGTACTTTCGCACTTGGTGAATTTTAAAAGAATCTAACTAATATTATAAATGCGAAAGTATGGATGGATGGATGGATGAATGAATGAATGTTTGTTACTCAATCACGCTAGAACGGCCCAACGAATCTGGATGAAATTCGGCACATACTTAGACAGAGAAAAGTCTGGAATAGCACATAGGCTACTTTTTATCCCGGAAAATTCCCGCGGGATAGCGATAAACGAAAAGTAATTAATATTTTAAAAGTTATACCTACGGAACCGTCAGTGCGCGAGTCCGACTCGCACTTAACCGGTTTTTTTATGCTAGTTCTTTTTTATTGAGTGTGAACTTAATGTAGGAGCCCGCTCATTGTGAAACAAAATGTGTTACGTTGACTTAAAGCGAGAGGTCTCGCTATTGACCTACAAATTATATCTGGAATTAAAGTTATAAACACGTAGTTTTAATTCAATACCTACTAGGTATGTATAATAATTGGATCACCTAAGTTGTAATCTTATGGCGAGCTGCTAAAAATAGAGCATTACCTTAATAGAAAAAAAAAAATGTTTTGAATGATGTAAAGCCTTAACTTTGACGTACTATAGAGCAAATTGATTCTTGACCAATCGTGGACCTTGTCGCAGTAGATGTCAAAAAGACGATACATTAGATTGGCAACGAAAATTATTGTAACGTTTACTGAGAGAACGTTCCACAGTGGGTCAGTAATCAATTTGTTCGATAGTACCTCCGTCCGACGACTAGCCGGAAGATAGAAAATCATTCAGCTTGCCCTGTTTGTGGTTTTTTGGGTCAAATTTAGTAGTTACCTATTTAGCTATTGTTTATTTTAAGTATGTACGAAATTTCATCTAGGTAGTAGGTACTTATAGATCTATTTTAAACATGACCTGGATAAGTTCACCTAGATGCCGATGGTGTTTGGTTCGAAGCGGGAAACGGTTAATAGTTTTATTTTTCTTACATAATAAATACCGGTCTGTTACATACCTCATTCGTTCAACAGAACTAGACGTAATCTTAAATACTGTGTAAGTATTTTCTAGGAAGCCACTAATCTGGTTTAGTCTTTATTGAAACTTAGACGCAATATTTAAGTAGGTGCTTATGTAGATATTAGAACTAGGTTTTATAAACCTTTAAGAGCTAAGCTAAGATTTATCTAACCCTTAATTTTAACAGATTAAGACTTTCCAAAGGTAGTTAGTTAGTAGGGAAATACATCAATAAAGGAATACTAATAAAAAAAATGACCGATAGAATCCGGAAAACCACGCTTCGCTCAAAAACACGCATAGCTGATGTCGGGGGAAAAGACTGCTAAGCTCAAATGCGACTGGGCTGGACATGTCTGCCGCAATGCATCCACATACATGGTGGGCCCACTCAGTCACTTGGTGGGTGCCAGAGAATGGCCAACGACGACGATGCAGACCAAGATGGCGAGGGCGGGACGATTTGGACGCGTATCTATACGGAGGAATGGCCTGATATTGCGGCGGACCGAGAGTTGTGGAGGTCGAGAGGAGAGGCCTTTGCCCAGTAGTGGGACACCGCAATAGGCTATTAAAAAAAATTAAAAAAATATTATAAATTATTATTATTGGCCCAACTTAGCTAATCTTTTAATCACAAAATCCCGTAAACTAGGTACTTACATTTCGCGTCCTTTTAAAAATAGATTACCACTGTCTGAACTGGGTGATTATAAAACCATGTATTTGTATCATATGTTTATCGCTTACCTGGATATAAAATTCCGACAGTGGTCACAAGCAACAAAACTTTTTGATAATACATACTCGACGCCACGTTTGAATTTAACCGCCAAAAAAGTTTTTTTTTTAATCCACACGTTGAAATCGTATCACTGGCCTTGCGTGCATAAGGCTTATGTTAATGATAAACAACCTGACCAAGAGGTCGTCGAAGCTAGCGGGTGCAGTTAAGCGGAGAGTTGGTCGGTTACTGATGCTGGCGAATGCGCCTGCGCACTGGCCGTTGCATAAGTACCGTCGACATTATACAGATATCATTTGGGGGACACCAATACTTTCGCTACATTTTTCCTTGTTAATTACAGCCGAGGTTCAAGACTGGTAGTTCAGAGGAAGATTGCAAATTGTGTAAGTTTAAATTATTACCACGCGGCACCTTTGCGTTGAAAATATTTTTTTTAGTTTAAGTTTAAATGGTGTCAGTGTTGTAAAACTCTACAGGCGCGTGACGTACCTTCCTACTGGTGGTGGCGGGGTGTTTTTCCGAAAGTGTAGGTATTACAGTACTAGGACTGTATGCATAAGAAATAGTTATTTGTGTCACAAGGGAGCAAAATGATGTATTTACGGCGAGGGCGCTCCATTGAACCCAGAATGTAGCGAAGGATTCTACAAAAGAATCCTGAGCGTAGCGAGGGATTCTAAAGAAGAATCTAGAGCGTAATGAGGGATTCAAGTGCTAACGCCCAAGATGAAAATAATTTTGCTCCCGAGTGGCTCATACAACTTTTCACACCGAACATTAAAAAACTTAAAAAAGAATTCTAAATATAATTAAAGAGCTACCAGCATAGAAATTGGAGTGGTTTTACAATTATTAACTTAAAAAATTGCATTTGCAAAAAAATACTTAGAAAAGCCTTGAACAGAAAAGTTGTACTTTGATCCCTCTCGACAGGGAGCAAAGTTTACTTTTTTGAATGAGAGGTGTGAAAAGAATTGCGAGTTCTTAGGCACTCTTAGGGTTCTTAGGTACTCTTTTTGCCAGACTGTACACGCTCTCTTATCATATACCTAACCTTTGCAGTAATGTCGGGTGTAGATCATTTTGAGCTCTACAACCGCTTACCCCCGGGCCACATTAGCGGGCGAAGGTTCGTGTCGCGTTGCGGCGATAAAAAGTTCGAGTTCATGTAACCCCACACTTAGACCAAATTATCGCGATGAAAACTTCGGGCGAACTATGTCGCGCAACTCTGAATTTGGAGGGAAAATGAACCAAGAGCGCAAAGAAACAAAAATATAGAGGAAGCGTTTGCTTTGTATTGTATTCTGTAAATAATTATTAAAATGTCATTTGTCAAAATTGACGTACATTTCAGAAATTTCAAAGTATTCGTCCCGTTTTCTCATACTTATAGATTAGAAAGGGACGACACTACAGTATTGCCACTTTTTAATGACACGACTTTATAGACAAACTGTAGACACTTGCACAAACACGAACTCTGTCGCGATAAATCCTTTGATCTGCGCTAGATACTGACAAGAGCCATACAAAGTTCGAGTTCGCCCGAATGATTCGCGATAAAGCGAACTGTCTGTTTACGAATACTACGATAGGACGAACCTTCGCCGAATCCCGCTAATGTGGCTGTAGCATTATACACTTCTGATTAATCTTAGTAGATTATATTATAAATGCAAAATTTTGCATGGATCAGATGGATGAATGTTTGTTAGTCAACCACCCCAGAACGATTGAACATATCTGGATTAAATTTATCTCAGAGTTAGATTATTATGGAAAGTGAAATGTGAGACTCTAGACAGTGATAAAAATTCTTAGGAGACGAAGTCGTGGCTGTTGTTAGATAGTAAATTGTAATACTACATTAATTTGGATGTATGGGTAAAATTTCCGTTGTTTTCGCTTTAAAAAAACAGAAAGTATAGAATGACAGCTGTCAAAGTCACGTCGCTGTTGCTCGCACCGCGCACTGCACCGCACTCCACCTCCGGTCACAAATCACACGCTTGGACCATAACAAAACAAAGTTAAAAATTAATTAATATAACTTGAAAGACATCAAAAATGCCGAAGCGTGAGAAACCACTGGTATTATTAGAGGAATTCCGAGTAAAGGTAAAGTTTATTGATAATAAGACACCTTGTGATGTGCTTGCTACTATAGCAAGATAAATTACCACACAATTATAACCTCTGTTAGTAAATTCAGTCGAACTCAGCTTTAATTAGCCTATTAATCTCTTTGTTCATAATTAATTATTGTCATTTGTTTCTCTAAAAGCATTTTAAAATTACAATAAAATATTGTTTGGTTTTTAAATGAACTTTAGGTACAGCCATTGTAGTTTATTTACACGCTGTTAATAAATTGTTTAATGTGTGTGTTATTGCTTGTATTCGATTTTCAGAATGCGCCTGAAGATTATGGAATGGCAGACAAGAAATGGAATTTCAAAAAGTTTGTGAAGGGCTTCAGCATTGTTATAAAAAAAATGGATAAAGCTGAAATGGAGTTTGATTTAATTGGCATACAGCCAGCGTTCGCTAACGCCTTTCGAAGGCTAATGCTAAGTGAGGTCCCCAGCATGGCTATAGAAAAAGTCATGATTAAAAATAATACATCAATAATCCAGGATGAAGTGCTTGCCCACAGATTGGGTCTGATACCGTTAAAAGCTGACCCAAGGCTGTTTGAGTATCGACCTGAAGGTTTGTATCTCCATAGACATTTGATCCATGTTTTTTTAATCCTTTAATGTAGATACAATCATTATAATTAAAAACTACTAGCTGTTGCCTCCAAATTCATTCACACATATATAGCCTATGTTAATCGACGATAAGGTAGCATTATAACGGTGTAAGAATTTTTGAAATTATTGAGTTTATTTGCTAAGTTAAAACATACAAAAATATAAATATATAGTAGTAGAGGCTCCCAATTACTCAATACCTGATTACAATGTTTATTGTTTCCAGATGCCACTGAGGGAACAGAATTTGATACATTGGAGTTCACTTTAAAAGTGAAATGTACTGCTAACACTGCCCAATCTAAAGATTCATACAGAACTGAAGACATGTACATAAATCACAGTGGTAAGTGCATGCTCCACATTTAAAAAGTTTTCCAATCTCATCTTAAATTGTGATTTTTACTGGAATCAATATCCTACAAATATTTTAAATGCGAAAGTTTGTGATGATGTGATGCTGTGAGTGAGTGCATAGGTTTGTTCCTTTTTCACACTGAAACGACTGGACGGATTTGGATAAAATTTGGAATGGAGATAGCTGGTACCCTAGATTAAAATTGCATAGTTCCCACTGGATATTGAGAAACATGTCAATTGCTAATTCTATGCGGACAAAGTCTCGGGCAGAAGCTAGTTGATTATAATGCCTTACCATCTCAGTCTGCTTCGTCTTGAGCCAGTCAATAAGAGTGCAGCTGTTGCTGCAGTAGTTTGGCATTTTTTTTATCAATACGCATTGCTAAATTGCTATGACTCTTTGTTGGCAAAAAATAACTTACAAGTTTTTATTTAACATGCAATATACGTATACTTGCCACTTTTAGTGCTTGGATTGACTTAAATTTGATGTTCAATACATTTATGACAAAACAAACTTGTAGTGTTTTTTTATTAACAAATCTTGTTTTCTTTTCAGTTTACTCATCGCAGATTAAATGGCATCCCATTGGCAATCAAGCTTCTGTGCACAAGGAGGCTGACGTAGGCTCTGTGCATGAGAAAATATTAATATCTAAAATGAGGCCTGGCCATGAATTGGACCTTCATTTGGTTGCTGTGAAAGGAATAGGAAAGGACCATGCCAAGTTCTCGCCTGTGGGTTAGTCTGGTTTGAATGTGCAATTATTAGCGGATAGATGTGAAGCTGGTTTTATAGATGCTAACCTATGTACATTTTTAAATAAGCCGTTTTTAATATATCCCAAAAAAAACGGTCAACCATGCTTTTTGAATTTTATGTGCATAAAAGCTTACTTTCTAAGCTTTAATGCCTAAAAATCTGAAAAACCATAGGTGCCCGATTTTTTTTCCAAAGGGGTGTAGTTTGCAAACAAAAATCTTTATATAAAAATTTTTTGGTACATTTTCTAAAAACGAAACCTAGATAGATTGATTTATCGTTAATAGGCCCCGAAACCCCCTGCATACTAAAATCCATGAAAATCATTGGACCTGTTTCTGAGATTCAGATTACATACAATAATTGCTCGTTTAAATAGCTAAATTACATTAGTATGATTCCTATTAGTTAATTTTTTTTTTCCAGCCACTGCTTCATACCGCCTATTACCAGAAATAACATTGACGCGCGAGGTTTCTGGCGCTCAAGCTACTCTCCTTCAGAGCTGCTTTTCGCCAGGAGTCATTGGCATTGGACCCGACGGCGACGCCTATGTCCGTGACGCGCGCTATGACTCATGCAGCAGAAATGTGTACAGATACGATGAAATCAAGGATGCTGTTATATTGAGCAGAGTGCGGGATCACTTTATATGTAAGTAAGAATTTTATGAAATTGAAATATAAAATTGAGTTATTTTATTTTTAACTATTTCTTTTCTGTTTCAGTCAATGTCGAGTCTGTGGGAGCTATGTCACCAAATATTATATTTGTTGAAGCTGTTAAGATATTAAAGGATAAGTGCAAATCACTGTTAGATGAATTAAATAATTTCTAAATAAAAATAGGTGTCTTTTGTATTGCCCTTACATGATTTATTTGCTTTCTATTTATTACCTATTCTATACTTTAGATGGATATGCACCATTAATTTAAGATATAATATACATAAATGGAAGCCAGCAGCGAAGCTGTTTGGTTTCGACGATGGAGCTGCCCTACCACACTTTGACTTGACTGACAGACTGACTTGACAACTTTTTCGCAATGATAAACTTTAATGTACTAATTCATTTACCTATTCGCCTATTGTTACCTCATTACTTCTGTATACCTTTCTTCCTGTTTTGATTGTTACATGTGATGTTCAATAAAGTGTCTGTTTACTTTATATAAATAAATATAGAAGTTATATTCACATGCTGTCTTTTTGAATTTTTTATTTATAGTATTTTTATAACTATTAAGTAAAAGGAGGGTTCTCAATTTGGTTCTATTGTTTTTATTTTGCCAGGTTAAGTGTATAAAAATAATATAGTAAAATTTGAAATGATTTATCTTTGTTTTTACTATAAATTTTTGGATTCGTTAAAATAATTTACGTATGTAGTTACCTCTAAGGTAGTTACTATTTGTACAGAACTCTTCCTTCAGCCGGTATTTTGCAGAGTAACCTGAGAGTCCAAAGTCCGAGCTTCACTCTGAATAATCTATTACTCGACTGCGGCGAAGCCCAATAAGAGGGTTTTGCGGGTATTTTTATCATACGGTTACGGTGTAATGTAGAGCAGTGCCATCTGTTATTAAGAAGACGTACATTAATATAATAGTTTACCTTCTTGGCGAAAGGAAGCGCTGTAACTTGAAATTTGACCGAAAGTTCATGCTACTCGGTAAGAGATGGCGCTATGTAACGTACAGGAATATGTTCGCTTGTTTAAAGCATTGCCATTCGTAAAAAAAACAGCTGTGGCTAGCGCATAGCTATTATTGATGTCAAGGTGATACTACAATTTTTTAACATTAAAAAAATGATACCACAAAGCGAAAGTAACATTAGACTGTATTAAATTAAAAGAAAGCGCCTGCACCAATGTGAGCAACAACAAGTCACTTTTGCGTTGTCTTTGGCTGTATGATTGACAAAATCTTGGTCTACATAAGTAACACGTTAAACAAAAAACTTTCATAACAAAAACAAGGGAAAAGGAAAAAAATAAGACGAAGAAAAGTGTAAGAGTGAATCATTTCGTTGCTAAATTTCATTATAGCAAATTAATCAAATACTAAATACTTCGGATTCAAAATGGGTAGTTTGGAAAGAGGAGTATTAACGGGATTTATTTGTCGATTATGTTCTGATATGCATCGTGTAGTGCTTCATATTTATGGCGACGAAGGGATACGTATGTGCATATCTGAAAAGATCAATAGACATCTATCAATAAACGTAAGTTATGTTTGATTAGGTTATTTAATAAGTCTTCTGACACGATCTTTGTTTATCATTAAAATAGATTTCATGATATTCATGACATGCATTCCTTTTAATATGCTAGTTACATGGATGCCTTTCATGTCGCCCATCAATGTCTAAGGGCTGTGACCTAGGTTATTTGTATGATTGCTGACCATTGAATTCAATTACCAACATTAAGTTCATGGATCATGTAATCATACAGGTAGTAAGAGACAGGCAGGTCAACATCCATTGATATATTTTTATTTTTCAGGTGTCCCCATCAGATCCATTACCCAAAACAATTTGTAAAACTTGCTTAGAAAAGCTGGAAAGTCAACACAGGCTGGTGATGCGCATTGAACAAGCTGCAATTATGGTTAAGCGTCAATGCCACAACCGAGTAGGTTTGAGGCGTGAGTGCTATGTTAGTCGGTACGATAATGACTCTAATGTGCCTCCTAAACCACCTGCACCAAATTAAACAGTGTGTCAATGATCTCTTACTGTAGAAACTTTGAAAATAAATTGATAAGATGTACCTTCACATTATTATTCTAGTAAAAAACAGGCAACATTTAATTTTAGTATTATCTTATCGTAGATTTTGTAGAAAAACAGTAGAATGATCATCATAACTCCGCCTATAATGACCAACTGATTGTTATGGCCCTACCTGGTGAGAGTAGAAGTTTGTTTACTATACAAGATGAGAATAAATCTGTTCATACTGATTTATTTAATTTGTATTTGCAAGTTTTTTTTTTACATACCAAATAAGCAAATGGGTCACCTGATGGTAAGTGAGTACCACTCCCATGGGATGCCTGCGACCCCAGATGCTTGCAGAAAGGCTGTCAGCCTTGAGGGCTAAGATAGAATACTTAAGAGCCAGTAAGTTAAACAGCTGTCTTACTCTCCACACTGGAACACAGCAATGCACAAGTTGCCGCTTGGAGGTAGGATTCTTGAGTAAGATTGTGGTAGCAATCTGAACAGACCTTGAACAGGTTATGCCATGCCTCTCAGCTTGACATAATGCTAATGAATTCCATTATTTTAAATTACATTTCTCTTTCTTGCAAGGTCCCTAGATCACTTGGCACTCATAGAAAATGTAAAAGTGACTTCCCTTCAGTGTCATTAACAAAATGGCACATGGTCATATATTAATATTTTACCTTGAAATTAATTTCAAAAATGTTCAATCCCTAAAAGATCTAATCTAAGAAAGCACACACTTATTTTAAGAAACAAATTATACATAACTACTAGAAGATGCTTGTTTTTGTAAATATTAAAAAAATATGGAGACTCATTCCCATTGTTCCAAATGCTAGAAGTCCTGATTCCTGTAACTAGCCATGTGCATAAAATTAAATGCTGAAGTTAAATATAATGTACTAGGTGTTTTAAGAAACACATTTTTTGGGTAATCAATGTTAATTATATTTATTAAGATACTTACTGATGTTTTGACACCATAGGAAATGAATGTTTCCAAAATGTTACCACACTCGCTGTGCAAGCTAAATATTCATGATAGCCGACATTTTATTTCTGAAGTTTACAGTGTTATAGTACCTGCCTAGAATATTCAAAGACGTTACAATTTTGGAATATGAGCCTAAATATCTGCCCAACCCCTTCAATTTACAAAATTAAAATTTAATCATTTAATCATTTATTCATTGTCAAGTCATGTACATACATTATAAAGATGCATGTATACCCGAAGCCCTTAATGATGTAGTCAAGGAATAACGATGGATTTTGTGAAATTCCCATGGGATAGGAAGTTCTGTAATGGGGGCTAAGCTGCAGAAATAAGCTGGCAAGAGCATAGTCCAGTAGCAAATCCAGAAAAATTGTAGACATGATGTTTTTTTTTTTTTTACCACCTTTTAACTGCTCAACAAATTTGCTAAACTAATATTTTATTGCAGCTGTGTAGTTTTAGTTAAAGCATAGGCTAGGCCATGTGATGTTATTTGAAATAGACTTTATTTTATTAGTGTTTGTTCACTTTAAAAAACTGTGCAGGGCCAACGCAAGGGACATTACTCTAAACAAAATGGTGGAAAATCAGTTGTTCAAATCAAACCTGAGTTATATCACTTATTATTATTACTCTGGCTTTTGTCTCCAACTTGCTAGTATTAATCAACTGAATACAAATCTAATAAGTTATAAGTATATTATAATGTATTCATAGACATATTAATGTAAGAATTACTTTTATTTAACATTTAATTGAGGCTAATTTTAAGGTATGAAGTCTATTAAGTATTAAATTATGTTCGTTTCTGGTTAGATTATATTCATTTGAAAATAATAAAAGTTTTATTGGAACCAAACATTAACAAAAATATCTAAGCTTATATAGTGAAAATGAAAAGACAAGTTACTAGTTACTACATTATTTTATTTATCTAGTGAGGAATATTATATAACATGATTCATTAGGTATTTATTGCACACTCCCACTTGCCAGTAACTTTTCTATTCTAGATGAATTCTTGTGTATTACTATCTTCAGATCTTCGATTTTGTCTTGCTTTTCTTTTATATCTGCATCCAGTTGTTTTATCTTTGTATGAAGAGGTAACAGAGAGTCGTCATTGGCTCTGAAATTATTTATTATTGTTATTATCTAAAGGTGGTAAACAAATACTTGACCATTTGACTCCCTAAGTTGTTTTCTAAAGTTAAATGAGTTTTTTCTGTAGTGTATTCGTAGTTCGGCCTTCAGACTATAGGTAAGTACAAACAAAATAGGTAAAAACAAAATAGATCTTATGTATTGTTTTTTTTTCTTTAGTTGCTTACGATTTTTGTTTCAGAAGTTCCTTTGAAGTCTCTTCATAAGTTTTCGTCCACTGTTGCAACTCCTGGCGCATCACTTCCACATCCTCCTGTATATGGTCCAACAGTTTTCCTAAGGGGTTGGCAGCACGCGATAATGCTTGAATATTAAACCTTATCAGCTCCATCTCCTGATTAGATGCCTCCCTCGCTTTTTGAGCACCAAATTGCCATTCCTGCAATGTAAATTACTGCAGTGACGAGTGTGAATGAGAGTTTTTGTTTTCTTTAAATAAGTTAGTATTTTGTACTTACGATCTCAGTCTTGCCATTAACCTGAGAAAATTCTTTTTGCGAGTCCAAAATTTGCTGTACCAAATGACCATGCTGATTCGATGACAGCTGTTCTGTTTGGTCTACAGACGTGCTATGCTCTGGTTGATGATCTACAATGATGATACTTGTATCCTCTTCCTAAAAAAACACTATCTTATTGAATCAGGCGTAACTTTGCGTAGGTCCATTTTAATGAACACAAAATATTTACCTTGCTACTCCGCTACTTACGTGCAAGATAACCAAGCTTGTGCGAAATATATATGTTTTGCATGCAAACCCTCCCTCCACTACTGCCACACTGGTGCTGGTGGTACTGGTGGCAGTAGTGGAGGGAGGGTTTGCATGCAAAACATATATATTTCGCACAAGCTTGGTTATCTTGCACGTAAGTAGCAGAGTAGCAAGGTAAATATTTTGTGTTCATTAAAAAAACACTGTATGAATTGTCTTCATAGATCTACAAAAATATTAGATTTAGATTTATTTATTTATCAACAAAAATTACATTATATAAAAACATGCCTGTCACAAATATAAGCATTTCTGTTGAGATCGTCAAAAATTAATAATAATAATAGCATAATAAATTATAAACAATGAAACAATAAAATAAAATACAATGTCAAAAAATCTCCAATAATTAATTAATTAATTTTATAATTTATAAATTACTAGCTGTTGCCTGCGACTCCGTCTGCAAAGAATTCATTTATCGCTATCCCGCGGGACTTTTCCGGAATAAAAAGTAGCCTATGTGCTATTCCAGACTTTTCTCTATCTATGTGTCGAATTTCATCCAGATTCGTTGGGCCGTTCTGGTGTGATTGAGTAACAAACAAACATCCATCCATCCATACTTTCGCATTTATTATATTAACTTAGATAATATTTGACTAATTACCTCTTCGTTCGGTGTATTTTCAACAATGATGTTGACTTTACCCAGCAGGATATTTTCAGTTGACTGCTCCGTAGTCGCATGTTTGTCTCTAAAGCGCGGCGCCCCAGGCCTAGACGAGGAAGGCCTAACACTTGTTGGCCTTATATTATTGGGACCTGTTTCACCATTCTTGGCTGAAGTAACTCTATCTTGATGTTTTATTTCCGTGTCGCTTGGTATGCTGTCCTGTCGTAGATTTGAATGCCTAGGAAATCTGCTATCAATTTCAAAGACCGCTTTCAGTGGTTTTTCATCTTGTTTATTGTCAACAGCAGTTTCTTCATCCTTTATTTTATTTTCTGTGTATTCTTTTTCTATGGCTACTGAATCACCTAAAGAAGCTGAATTATTTTCTTGAAAGTGATCATTTTCTCCTTTGTTACTAGATTCAATTATATCTTGAGATGATGAAGAATTTAAATCGGTATCTGCAATAGTATACGAAGTATCAAGCTTTCCCTGTCCCAATTCATCTTTTTCTGGAAGGATGATTTCTGGACCAGGAATCTCCGGTTCCTTTTGAGAAGTCGCCAAAGTTTCACTTTTTTCCTCAAATGATTTTTCAAGATTTTTATTAGAAATTTTAGATGATTTTTCGCTTGATTGAGAATTAGCAGTGGGTTGATTAACATTTTCAACTTGAGTCTTTTTATTGATTATTTTAGATTTCTGTGTTGGTATTTTAGGCGGGGATACCTGTTTGACTGCACTGTTCTCTTTGTCTTTTGATTTATTATTTTTTTCCTGATTTCCATTTTTGATAGAATTTCCTTTTTGTTCTTTCTTTTGAGTTGCTGTTAACTTTTCACTGCTTTTTGATGTTAATTTTTTAGTATCGCTACCTTTCTTTATTACTTTAACAGGTTCTTTCTCTTTTGCTTGTGATGGATCTGATCTCTCTTTGAATTTTTTTACAGCATCGCCTGAAGATAATTTGCCGTCCAGTGCTTGTGCTAAGCACTGAAGTAGCTCATTTGTTTTATCTGGCTCCTGTCCTGCAACTATTTTAGATGGTTTTGCTGACAAAGTTTTCCCTGTAGTAAAACCTGTGAAACCGTAAAAGATAATAGTTTATTAGCTCCACTAAGACAAAGATAGGTAAAACATAATAAGACCGCAAAGTGCTACAGCTGTGCTACATGGCCCCAACATAGCCTTAACTGGAGTAGAGATGATGGTATAGTCAACGTCATACTTAAATAAGTGATCATTTATGTACCTTGTCACTTTAACGTCATGTTTGAAAAGCCATACGAAATTGTATAACGATTGAAAGCGATAAGGTACTACATAAATGACCACTTATTTATGACGTTGACTGTACCTAAACTAAAATTTTAAAGCCTACACGACAGCTGGTAAATTATTCCTTAACCAGTAGATAAAAGCAATGTTGGGGTCAGAAAGTCGCAGCAGTATACAGAATTTAAAAAAATACCTAGTCAGAAAAATCATATATATATTAGCGCCAATCAAACGGTTAAAATTGCACTTACCAACAACTGATATAACTTTATTTAGGAACAAGATTTTACTTTCCCTGTCTTTTACATTATCGGATATTAATTCCTCTTCTTCAAATAGACCCTCGAAAAATCCTGTGGTTTTCAAAACCTGTGAAAAGTTGGTGAAAGAAAAGGCAACCGTTATAAGCGAGCAGGTATAGTCAAAATGACTAATGAAACGTCGCTATGCTATCCGATACCATAATCAATACTTACTGTCGTTATAATATCGTGTAAAAATCTAAAGGGTGGTTTCTTCAACAACTTTTCACTCAACGGTGGACGTTTCACGTATTTTCCAAGGGATGCTTGCGTGGCTTTGACTACACTTGGGTCCAATTCTTTTTCCATGGCTCATAATAATTGTAATGATTATTTCAATTTGTTTTCTTTTGTATTCTGAGTAACTGCCTTACGGATGAAAACAGTATGATAATGATAATCCAATATGACTTTAACGTAGCTTTGTTTACATCGAGTGGTCATGGGAACGGCTTTTAAGGTTCACAAAGTTTCGCATAGAGCTACGAATGCTACAAGAATCAAGATTTTCATTTCAACTATCTATAAACAAGAGCGAATGAGTATAACCAGGTATAACCGTACTTATTTTTTACAATGGAGACACCGATAACTTAATTTTAAATATCGCGCCTTGTGCTGAATTTATACTCCCGCATGAAAGAGTAGAGAAAACGGATATAGTAGGCGGCAAATAAGTAAAACGTGGAGGGGATATGCGCAGTATGAAAATGATGTTGTTTTCATACTGTGCATATCCCGTCCATATTTGACTTATTTGCCGCCTACTGTAATTGAGTATAAATAGTATAATACATATTGTGGCCATATTCAACCATTTTATGCGCCTCTAAGTACGTAGAAATTGGCGCATTCCTTTAATTTCTACTCATATAAAAATATGGTAATTCAACCATGAAGTAGGTACAGTGATTATACCTAGAGACATACATAGAGGTGATTAGTTAGTTACATAAGACGTTACTTGGCGGAAGTCCCACGTCAATGAACAAAGGCAGTTACCTGAATACTCCACAACCACACGTGCCAAACAACTATGTCTGTGCGACACACATCTTTAAATGTAAAACCTGCCCTCCGTAATCATCGTATTCTATGTTATGTCAAACAGACCTATATTAACAATACCACACAAGCAACGCTAACGCGTTTCAAACTACTCGAGTCCTTATGTTTAGTTTGTATTACGAGTACCTATGACGGAGTACCTACCTATGTTGTTTCTATACTCTATACCGAACACGACTATTTAGCAAACCAACGACGTACTCCACTTAATAACTTGTGTCATGTGTATATTTTATTTAATGTGTAAGCGGAGGAGGGTGGACTTGCACGTACGCTTAATATATATGTAATATGTATCGCACAGACTTAGCTGTCTTGGACATCGGATTCATTGGTCAATTTATGAAATTATTTTAACGTTTTTTTCGGTGTGCGAAACACAGCAGTGACGTCATTTCGCTGATACTTGACTTTCTGGCTTCTAGGTTTGCAAATAAATTTTTGGTCGCCACTCACATGTGTGCAAACATTTGTACACTGTACGAATATATGTGCACGAGTTAGTAACCGGGGTAAGACAAATACAAATCTTACAGGTGGCGGAATGGGCTAAAACTCCATAGCCTATTCTTGAAGGGACAAAAAATAGTGACATGTGTCAAATGGATGACGTGACGTGGCTTGGCTTTTCGTTACATTCCACAGGCTGACTGACTGAACTGAAGCCCTATCAAATCAAAACCAAGCCTACACCGAACCCAGCGCCTGAGCGAAAGTAATATCAAAATTAGCTAAGGAGAGAAACTGGTTGTGTTGTTGTAAATATCCAGCCAAGGAGTTGATGGTAACAATTAAATATGCCACCTAAACGTAAAAGATTAGGACGGCCTCCGGGCTCTAAGAAAAAGAAAGATTCCAAAGTAAAGAATGAATGCAACTTCTGCGGTGGATCTTTCAAGAACAAAACTTATTTAAGCAAACACTTACGTGCTTGTCCGGAAAAAAAGGCTCTGAAACTACTGCTGGACGTTACTGCCAAAAAGGTAAACAATATTTGATTTTACGGAATTTGGTTATTTAATGAGAGTTCAATGTATTAATTTCATGTTAATTTGTGACAGGCTGCATTCAGTTGCGGAGAGTGCAGTAAAAAGTTCAGATTTGTGGAAAGTTACAACAAGCATAGGAACATGGAGCACTGTAAGCTTCCCGGGGCTGTTTCCTGCCCCCAGTGTACTGTGCGTTGCCCTGACCAGAAAATCCTGAAACAGCATATTGCTGATGTGCATGAACGGGAAATATTTGAGTGTGAACACTGCAAGAAGCAGTTTGTTAGAAGAGCCCATGTGGTGCGTCACATAGCACAGAAGGGTTGTGATGGGACACTTGTTAGCATGTTCCCGTGCGAAGTAAGTTGGTCATATTCATCCACTTCCTTTTTCTGCTTGTATGAGGCCAGCGAACTGCATTTTTTGTGTTGATAATGGCATAACTCCACTCTGATACTTATCGTATCTTGTATGCAATTAGATTTATGTACACCTGGCAAATATAATTGGACAGCCTTATATTTAACCTCTCTTTTTTTTGAAAATAATGGTCAGCTATCTAGAAGTGGCACTTCAGCTCCTTAATTCAAGGTCTTATTTGTCACAGTTACAATTATGTTTTAGTTACCACTTACTAGAGGTTAACTAGTTTAGAAAAATCTTGGCTTAATCTGTCTTTGACCCCAAAAATTTGTGCATTGAACGGTCAATCAAATGTTTGTAATGGCAACTAAGCCATTACAGAAAGTTATTATCCTCAACCAACACATGCCTCAGTCAGTCTGCAAGTTTTTATTTGTATGTAACAGTAATGTAAACTTAAAATTACTCATTTGGTTTATGTCTGTGCATTTTCTTACATCATAGGAGAGCCAAGAGACAACAGTTAGCAGTTAATTGACGACAATAAAAAATATATTCTTACAGATTTGTGATGCCACCTTCACGCGTAAAGATAATTTGATAGTGCATCTACGTCTGCAGCATATCAATCTGAATCATTTCCGGTGCAAACATTGCGATTACCATACTGGGAATTTTTCCAAGTTGATTATTCATACACAGAAGTTGCACTCAGGTAAAAACTCAGAGTTCTCTGCTACAAATACTGTATACTATATTGCTTGTATTTGAACTTGCTTTTTGTATGTAATATGTAATATGATGTGTTATATGTATTTGAAATTCACCATGAGAGCTTTCATGCAGCAGTATGATATTATAACATGGAGATATTTGGTGTTTAATATCAGCTTTTCCCTCCGCAGAAAACCCTAATCAGTTTGAATGTCACCACTGCAGCAAAATCACTAGCTCACGCGCAGCTATGGCAAAGCATTTGGAGATACATGGCGACAAAAAATATGAATGTGATGTGGTAAGTTAAAAAAATATAATGTTATTACGTTAACAGACTCGTAAGCTTGAATTAACATGTATAATTATTCTCTTCCTAATGCTGCTATTGATTGCAAAGGGTAAGTAAAAGTTTCAATAGCTATTTGCACTATGGTATATTCACTATAATCTATTTACTCATTATGGTATTTAGAATGACTTTATCAAATATGCAACTTAAGTAGTTATTTCTGTGATGAAAGTAAAATATCGAGCAACAGGGCCCTATTTTATAAAGCTACAAGTTAAAATTTACAAGCAGAAGTCTCTATCTAACACATAGGGTCAGAAAGAGACTCCCGCTTGTAAATTGTAGCTTGAAGCTTTATAAAATAGGGCCCTGGTGACTCAGTTACCAATAGTAACTTACTATTACACGCCAACAGAAGAAGAGAAAGAAGAGAAAACAAATAGGGCTTGAATAAAACAAAGTATAAAAATTCGCATATTTTTTTAAGTAGTCTTGTACCTAAATACTCAAGTGACACGTATTACTGTCCCATTCTGCAAAATAACAGACAAAATCAAAATAAAAGATATAAGAAAGATGCTTAGAAGTGAAAAGTAATATTATTTGTGATATATATGCACACGAAAACGCCTATATTCCGCCTTATTTATGTAGGTCTGTGTTATTTATTTTTTAATTTAGTTTAATAGAAGAATCAAATATAAATCGGTTAGTAAGTTATAAGAATAATATGCCTATAGTTCTCATCCAATATATATTTAACATGCTCAATTGTTTTGATATAAACGATTTCGTGAACTCTTCAGTAATACATGTAATTGTTTTTGAATACAGTGCGGCTACAGCACATACACTATCGAGGTGATCCGTCGCCACGTGCTGACCCACGTCGAGGAGAAGCCCTACAAGTGCTCCGTCTGCGGCAACTCGTACATACAGCGCGCGCAGCTGCAGCGCCATCTGGTGCGGCACACGGGCAACGTGTGCGGCAAGTGTGGCAGCTCCTTCAAGTCTAAGGCTGGGTACGCTCACTCTCTTTACAAGTGCTCCGTCTGCGGCAACCCGTACATACAGCGCGTGCAGCTGCAGCGCCATCTGGTGCGGCACACGGGCAACGTGTGCGGCAAGTGTGGCAGCTCCTTCAAGTCTAAGGCTGGGTACGCTCACTCTCTTTACAAGTGCTCCGTCTGCGGCAACCCGTACATACAGCGCGTGCAGCTGCAGCGCCATCTGGTGCGGCACACGGGCAACGTCTGCGTCAAGTGTGGCAGCTCCTTCAAGTCTAAGGCTGGGTACGCTCACTCTCTTTACAAGTGCTCCGTCTGCGGCAACCCGTACATACAGCGCGTGCAGCTGCAGCGCCATCTGGTGCGGCACACGGGCAACGTCTGCGGCAAGTGTGGCAGCTCCTTCAAGTCTAAGGCCGGGTACGCTCACTCTCTTTACAAGTGCTCCGTCTGCGGCAACTCGTACATACAGCGCGCGCAGCTGCAGCGCCATCTGGTGCGGCACACGGGCAACGTCTGCGGCAAGTATGGCTGCTCCTTCAAGTCTAAGGCTGGATACGCTCACTCTCTTTACAAGGAAGGCAAACGATCGAATGAGCCTACTGAAATGTGTATACATTATCTGTGAGCTCGAGGATGTATAAGCATGGCAGTCAACTCCTCCTCCTCTGCGATACTCAAGGTATATATTTGCCAAATTTGAAGTCTTTCCAGGCTTTAGGCTAGGAGTCAGACAGTCGCGGTACTGTTTTATTGATATGTTCAGGGGTCGGACAAAAAGTAGGATGACTTCAAACCACTTATAGGATGATTTCAAATAGTATTTTTTATTTTCATAAACAATTATCACTTGTCATTTATCAATCTCTTTAGTAAACGATATCGCCACTTGAAATGAGTAAGTACGTTTTTGACTGACACAATGTCAGATGAACAATAAGTTGACTTCGTTATTGTAAACAAATATTGTATCTTCACGATTATATTTAGCTAAAATGTATATTTACTAATGTATAAAAAAACGCTGTAAAATGTCATCTTTAATGACAAACATCACCCTGTGTGCAAGATTACGTCATTTTTTCGTCATCCTCACTTTTTGTCCGACTTCTGGATATGTTGTTGTTGTGTAAATTGTGTACTAATTTCTACACAAATCAAATGTCTATTTTTTGTTGTTTTTTTTTTGTTTTGTTGTTCTTGAAAAATTCTTTAAATGAACAAATTTAATTGAAAGCATCGAGGAAAACAATGTGCACAGAATCATGTCTGGTTTCCAGTTTGATTATTCACCAGCGTGAGCACATGGGTCTGGACAAGCTGCTGTGCCCGTACGAGTCGTGCCCGCTCGCCAAGAAGGAGTTCAGCAACGAGGCTAGCCTCACCAACCACGTCAAGAGCCACCTGGACGACAGACGTGAGTCAATCTCTTCTATATCTTTGCTAGTTTATAAAATAGTATATAGCACTCGGGGAGTATATAATACTAAGCTCGCGTCGGACCATAAGGCTCAGGCCGTACAGAAGAGACGTGATACATGGGACGCGGACCACAGATACAGGTTGCTTAAGAGGCTGACAACACCTAATTTTGTTGAAATTTATGTTATTTAAGCACTTTTTTGAGAAAAACTACTACACACAAAAAAGAATACAAAGTAAATATTATGTTAATATTAATCATATTGCAAAGGCCGTGGACAGACTCGATACATAATTGAACGAAATCGGCTCGATAGAAAATAATTGCAAAGATTGGTCTTAAAATCATCATGGTTCTAGGTCTAAACGGCTAACGAATCATATTTCACAAATAATCCATACTTTTTTTTATTTCTTATTATTTGTGTCATATTTGCAAGACTTTAGACGTGCGCTACGCTACGCTGCTGGAATAGTTTCTTCTCTTTCACTAACAGGCACGCAACCGTATGTGTGAAGAGTGGCGCTGCTCAAGGTCATTTGTTGTTGACAGTGCCTTAATGTAGGTCATTTGATAATCGTTCCTGATCATATTATAGGGAAGTTATGATATGGGTGTAGAAACTACTATTGAATATCACACATCCATGATATTCGTGTTTGTTTGGCCAGCGTACGAATGCGCCGTGTGCAAGAAGCGGTTCCACAGCGACATCAACATGCGCCGGCACGTGTCGACGCACCAGCTGGACCGGCCGCGGCGCTGCATGTACTGCGTGACCGCGCGCGCGTACGTGCGCGGCGAGCAGCTCGTCAAGCATGTGCGCAAGTGCCATCCCGACCTGTTCCGCGGACACTTGCAGCACGTCAGGCAGGTTCTGGTGAGTGCGACACTGCCCACTGCCGGGCGAATATTCAGCGTCATTATCGTCTCAGCATATACCGTTAAAAGATATGATGCTGAGACTTAAGAGCTTTTATCCCTACTGAGCTGGCAACGTCGCATTTTTGCGATTATTTCACAGAAATTGAATGAAAGTTTCAAATGTGCGTCTGTAGTGCACTTCGTTTTTAGTGTATTGATGTGTCTAATGAAATAAATGATCGTGATTGACTTTTATTTTCTTATCAAACGAGATATATTATTTTATCCATTTAATACGAAAATAAAAGTCCATCACGATTAATCATTGCGACCAAGTCACCAAAAATGCGACGTTGCCAGCTCAGTAGGAATTCACCCTCTTAACTTTTTATGACAACGAAACAGTATCGATACTATCGATGCTTCATTTAGCTTATCCAAAGTTGTTGCGGCTGGGACGACAATGAAGGTGGAAACACATTGTTAACACGCGACGCGACCCGATGCAACGCGACGCGTGTTGAGTCGAATCAAATTGTATTATTTTCTATGACCAGAACCACACTATGAACATCCGACGCGACGCCATGCGCATACATTCGTTGCATCGGGTCGCGTCGCGTGTTAAAAATGTGTTTCCACCTTTACGCATGAACCGAGCGGTCGAAACGCTTGAATATTGGCCCTGCCCACTGCGACACATTGTCGGAAAATTCTGGCCATTACTTGGTTATGCAGAACGGAGTGGAGGTTCGGCAAATAATAATGGAGTATCGTCTCTCCCAGGGCACCAACGTCAATATAGACCGCGTGAAGAAATCGGAAATGGAGTCGATCCTGGACGTGCTCGACGCGGAGTCGGAGCGCATCCTGCAGGGCTACGGCGAGGGCGTGCTGTACGGCGGCGTGCAGGACGCCGAGCCCGCCGCGGAGCCCCACGCGCCCGACGCGCCCCTCAAGGTAAGGCTAATCTGTTGGGGATTGACCTCGACACTAATTTAAACTGGAAGCCGCACGTTGAAAAATTGTGTAAAAAACTGTCTTCATTTATATATGCTCTCCAGCACCTCAAACGTGTGACCGATTTCCAGACGGCTCTCTCAGCGTACTATGCCTATGCTTACACAATAATGTCGTACGGCCTCGTGCTCTGGGGGAACTGTTGCAATGCACGTAAAATATTTATTTTACAGAAAAAATGCATTAGAATAATCACTAATATAGATCAAATGGATTCATGTAAACCTTATTTTATTAAACATAAAATTCTCACACTCACTTCCATGTACATTTTAGAATCTTGTAAATTTGTTAGGAAACATGAAGATCTTTATTCAAAATTAACAGGCCACAAAAGAAACAATCGCACTAAAAATATACTCAAATTGCCATCTTCCAAATTAAAGCTGGTGAAATCAAACCCACACTTCATGACCATAAAAATATACAATCATCTACCAAATTCCTTGAAAGACATTGATGGCGCTTTAGCATTTATTAATCAACTGAAATCATTCCTAATAAGTAAATGTTTCTATAGCCTAGATGAGTATTTTCACGACAAAAATGTATGAGTGTATTTGTTTATGTGAAATAGCCCCTATGTAGTGTCGCATAACGAATGTAAAACCGTTTTCGGTTTAGTTTAGCGCAAAAGTTTTAAAATAATTATTAATATGTAGTTAGGTACAAATAAACAAAAAAGAGCCCTACGATATTGCTGTGCCCTTGCAGGGTGTCACATGTAGACCTTATTAAAATATTCCACCTTATACCTGTAATGTGATTTGCAATAAATTATTTTGATTTGATTTGATTTGATTTGATAAGGGGCCATTCAAGTATTCAAGTATTACGTAAGCAGTTTTTTTTACTATTATTTACCCCCCCTTCCCCTTGTCAGCATAAGTAAGCAAACCTCTTCCCCCCTCCCCTCCCATGCTTACGTAATCATTGGTACCTATATCTATTTGCAATGTATTCTGTTTTTTTATAAATTTGTGGGTTGCCACTTGTGTAAAAAATTCAATAATAACTGCTGACGTAATCATGATATCGACCCCCCTCCCCCACCCACCATGTCATCAAAAATAAGCAAAGCAAAGACCCCCCCGCCCCCCTCAAGCGCTTATGTAAAATACTTGAACGCCCTCTAACGAGCCAGTCTGCCGCTGACTTACACTATCGTATAGTACAGTGATGGGCAAACTACGGCCCGCGGGCCAACTCCGGCCCGCGAAAGAATTTAATGCGGTCCTCCGGCGTTTCTTCGAATTGGAGTGTTATGGCACAGGATGACGATATTTAGACGGTGCTGCTGTATAAAATAGAATAATAGATGCGAAGGCAAAGGAGCCAGCTAGACTAGCCACGTAGTTCATGCGACATGTGTCAAAATTCGTCGTAGTATTAAGGTTGCGGTAAGCTTGCGGTTTTGCGATAGTAGAGAAATTTTATTAACGATCAACCCCCTTATTCATAAACGTCCTATAGGCTTCTGCTAACTTAGCAATCGTTTGTCTTTATCTGTCACTTTGACATTTACCTTTCACAAATAAGGACAAACGATTGCTAAGTTAGCAGAAGCCTATAGAGCGTTTACGAATAAGGGGGTAAATGTCTACCAAAAACTTATTTCAGAGTGAGAACAGCACGTTGATGTCGGAAGAGGACCTCGCCGAAAGTCTCAAGACGTTGCTGACGCAGCTGATTGATGTGGAGAAGCTCGAGTGTTTCGGTTGGCCCGACGAAAGCGTCGATGTGGTAAGTGTTAATTAACTCGTTTAATGATCTGTATCCTTTTTGTGTCAAAATACTGTTGTACTGGCTTTTTGGAGTGAAAATTTCTTTAGCGGCGCTGAGCGCTTCTTGGGATGGGTAAAACAAGAAATTTCGCGACAGACGTAAGACGGAGGAAGAGTTTAAGTACCAGGATATCAGGATCCTCTAAGGGCTTGTTTTGAAATACGAATGAATCGCGTTCGATTTTCGAAGTGATTTTTTTGTTGAGACGTGGAGTTTTCACTTCTGCCGGCACTCCCGGAGTGCCAGCCGTCGCTTTTTTTAATTCTCTTTCTAGACTAGATAAGGTATGTAGGTGCCGTTTAATTTAACCCTCTGCATGGTAATTACGATTGGCCTCAATTTCTGCCTTGGAAAAATTAAAATGAACAAGACAAATACATACATTAAAACAAAATGTAGAAATCGCTCAACAAAGGCGCGTTCCGACGTGTTTAAAGAACTTTACCTGCGCGAAGCATATAGCTACAAGTACTAACTGTAGTTAGTATGAATTTTACTATTTTGACCAAAAAAGGGCACTAACGTGTTACGGCTTCTGTTGCACACAAAAATAAAGTAACAGACCTCTCAGAATTTATCCTTGACTTAGACTGTCTGTAGTTCCCACGCGGGCCCAGTTTGAATTGGAAACTTCACACATCATTGAATTGCTCTGTGTACAAGTTTTCTCGCGATATTTTCCGTCACCGAAATACTCGACAGGTGCAAACCTACTCTGAATTCGATTTTTGAAGATCATATTATGCCGTCCCTCTCACTCTAAAATTAATGCCTATTAGTGTGAGCAGAATGGCGTTACACGAACTTCGAAAATCGGATTTCGGAGTATAAGGCTTTGTTTGGAACCCTCGACGTTCTTGAAAAAACATAGATCAAACCGCTAGGCCACGGCGTTTTCCAACAGAGTAATAACAAGTTGTGTTACTGTCAGGTACTAGAGAAGGTGATAGAGCAATGCGGCGCGCGCGCAGCCGACCGCGAGCGCTGGACGCGCGTGCAGCGCCTGCGCGAGAACACCAAACAGCTGTTCCTCTACGTCATCGAGGACGCCAACATCGCGCGCATGCTGGACACCCACACCATCGACCAGATCGTCCAACACATACTGAGGCAGGTCGCCGACACCGAAGCCGCTGAGATGTGATTAAAAATGAAGTAACTGAATGAACTAGAACAGGCAATACGGTTAGTAATACAATGGGGTAGTTGACACTATTTTCCAATAATCCAAGACGACTAATAAAAAACACTTTATAGCTTGGCCATGAAAACCAAAATTATTTTGAATTGACTGTAAAGTTGCTTTGAAATCTGTGAGGAATCGCGTGACAGCTCATGAAATAGTAGATTGATAAAAAAGGGTTGAATTGGCCCATTTCACCTGAGATATTTCTGGCGCTCGAACGAAGTAAGAGCGCCAATAGGTCGAGGGTGAAATGGGTAATTTCACCCGAGTTGAACACTGCTTTTCATTTCGAATATGACGAAAGTAAAAGAAGGTGTTATGACAAATTTCACTAACATCGTACGGTCGCACTAATAAGTATTTGTTACGTTTGTTTTTCTTTTCCCGCTCTTTTTTCTTCTATTGCCCGATCTTTGCGCATTGCGCATTTCTTCTGCGCAGCAATGGCTGCCGGCTAGTTTTTTTTTTAAATTTGCAGACACGGAGGTCGCTAGCAATTAACTGTAGACTTATATTTCAAGCTAAAAAAAATTACCGAACGTAATAAATTCCTAATTCTCTTTGTGTAACGCTTGCATAAGCTTATAAAGCGTGAATGTTATTTAAAAAAATATATGTTTATTGACTTGTGGTGTCAAATACCCTTCACGGTGCGGTGTATCGAAACAACATCGTTCGTTATTAGAGCTATACTTATTAAAAATTGGCCCGTATTGCCTAGTGGCTTTTGCCAGATGTTCACTCAATAAACGAGCGCTGATTCATTTTGCGACCAGATTTAGTGAGCACGGTTTTTGATCCCCGCCGCAAAAGAGGTATTACAACTTCGTGCAGAACTGAGATCGCTATCCTGCGAGAACGATGCAATTTTATGGAACTAAAAGTATCCCATGTTCCACTCCAAGGTCCCATCTATCTTTAGATTATCCATCAAAGGTTATTTTGAGGTTATCATGAGGTTAGTTTGTATTTGCATGAAGCTACAAGTGCCGGCACGTAAGTCTAGCGATGACCGTTGAGTCGAAAATAAGGTATCGCGGGGGAGTGCAAGGGCCGCGGGCGGGCGTACACCACGTTAGACTTACGTGCCGCCACCTGTAACGGTGCTAGAGCCCCGTTTTGGGTACTCCTTCGTTAACTCACAGCCGCCGACGGACGGGTTAATTGACGTGGAGATTTTATTATTATTGTTAGAAATTATACAGCATAAATAACATACACTCGATATTGACCAAATCGTCCGACACAAACTAAAATATGTTGTTAAATGCTGGAGCTGGTGCCCAATCCCAATGGCCTATTTCATAAAACATTAGATTATTCTAATTTTATTTTTACTAAATTTTTAGTGTTCCGTATTTATAAAGGAAACGGAACTTGCAAACTTGCAAATGATTAGGTATATTGTTGTTCTTAGTCTGCCTGTGTAGTGTGTAGTGGCCTTGTGACGAATATATTTGATTATGAATATGACAGAGCTCAGTAGCTTTGGCTTTGGCATGTTAATAATAATAAGCTAATCGATAAGTTAGATACGCATTCCAAAGTATTTTAACTACAAGCTATGTAGATTATAAGTTTTTAACGTTGTATCTGTATCTAATTTGTGAAACCACATACACTGTGTCTTGAAATTATTTCGTTATATATCAGGGCCCTATTTTATAAAGCTACAAGTGACAATTTACAAGCGAAAGTCTCTATCTAACACATAGGGTCAGAAAGAGACTTCCGCTTGTAAATTGTAGCTTGTTGCTTTATAAAATAGGACTCAGTAGGTGGGCAGTTGGACTTAACACCGCTGGTAATGTTTTTCAGGATTTTTTTTAATCCAAATTCATACATTGTCGATGTTCTGTGTTTGGCATCAAAGAGGTGATTAAAGGGTGCGACCAAACCGCCGCGTATACGCAGTGACGTGTCGTATGCGTCACGTTTTCTCACCGTTTCTTCATACATTTTGTTGCGATTCCTTAACGTCACCGTTTTTTAAGCGGCGGTGTGGTCGCACCTTAATTTTGAATCCAAAATTATTGTTGTTTTTTTTTACAGAAGTGTTAAATCATAACTCGACCACCAGTTGAAATATTCCAGAATAATTCTGAAACTCCTTATTTACGTAGTTACAACATATGTGTACTTATAGTAAAATGATAACGAATGTTGTGGAGAAGTTACATTAATGGATGAAATATTGGGTGATCTTACCTGATTTGATTTAAACTCTATCTTTTTCATAACCATTATCACAATCCAGGACATTTTATTATTTAAGAATTTTGGATATTTATGAAACTGAACTAGTTTTTTTTTTTTAGATATAAACCCTATCTTGTTCGCAAGGTGTACTTTTTTGTAAGAAAGGGGAAGTATGGCCGCAATAGTCTAAAGTTATCCGGGGCAGAGGCATCAGTGATAACTTTTATAATTTTCTTATTCCTAAATCAAACTTTAAATTTCAATTCTGTTGGAGGTAGAGATTTGAGAGATGGAAATATACCGGTTTATTGAAATAATCAGAACAAAATAGATTGTGAATTGAATTAGTCATAAGGATTTACAAACTTGAATTATAATTGTGTTATTAAATGTATCAAGTTAAGTTTATAAATAAGATAGTTAAAGTGGATTTATAAACATAGCATATTCACGATATATTTTATCATTCTTTTAGAATGTTTTCAATTATAGAAGTTTTGAAATTTTTGCAGATGGTATTTTATTGTTCAAGGTTTTTTTATATATTAGATTTTTAAGTATGCGAACTTCCTATTCGTTATGGGGTACCTTCATTTAATACTTTTAATATATTTTATCACCAACTTTGTGCCTTTTTTCTATAATTTTATTAATCAAAATAAAGTTAGCTATTTAAATTAGTTGTTTTCATTTCACCCTATTCCACACTTGGTAGAATCCTCAGCGCGTGACGCGGAATAAAACACACAAATACAAAAATGGAAATTGTGGATAATTTCATGTTATATGTATGTACGTAACAAGAACCCTGAGAACATTTTTGTCTAACGTCCAGGCCCTCAAAATCGTATTGACCATCTCTTTCTTCCCTCAGAAAAGATGAAATGAATGTGTTCGAGATTCTGGGTACGTTAGACATGTATCAAAAGAATTTCTTTGCGTAGACTTTAATATTACTTTTCTAAAGTATTTCTAGGAATCTTCAACAACTCAATCCTCCGTTTTTAAAAGTGAATGGAACGTACCTTCATTTCCCAATGTTGCCTGCCTTCTTCATTTGACGTTTGTTTTGTTATCATATCAGTTCCGCTGTGACGTGACATGACTGACATTTTGTTTGCAACTTTGCAATACAATCGTAAGATTCGTAGGTACCGTTTGCTAACCCACTTGTGTCGTGGAATAGAAACATAGAAAGAAACATAGTTTTCGTGCAACTTTCTTCTCTGAGATTAGTACTGCATTGATATAATATTACAAAAATATACCTATATGATAAGATGTCGGTCAGTGCTCCTGTTATTGTCAGACTACTGGCTTCTTCAGTGTCCGTTGCTGGCCGGGCTGGCAAAATAGTTCGAGATGTAATGAGTAAAGGAGAGTTGGGAATCGTAGAAAAGGTTTGTTGAATGAAGTACACTGTTATTTAGATCTTATTCCATTACCATGTCTATGTAACGTTAGAATTCAATGCAATTAAGAATTTTCTTTCAAATATCGTCAAGTAATTTGTTCCTGTCGGTTACATCATACAACAATACTAAAATATTATCTTTACAATCATAATGGCATTGTGATAATCTACTTTTTTTACAATTCAAGGCTGGTATTTATTTGTAGGTGTAGGCAACTATTTATCAGGTGTAGGTCACCTATACTTGTACCACCTACTTTTATCAAATAAATGATTGGTTGATACATTAAGGTTTAGCTATTTTCTATCTATATTTTAAGGGCAAAGATGACTATCAGACAGAAGCAGACCGGTCAGCTGAACGATGTATTATCGAGTCTCTTTCTCACCAATATCCCAAAGCCAGCATCATTGGGGAGGAAGACAGTGCTCCTAGTCAGGTAAAAAAACATTTAAAACCCCATTCCATAGATTGACTTAGTTCTGTTAATGCTTACGAAAGGAATTGTTTCCTAAAAGTCTAACTGCTGGAAGGTGTACTTTAACATTAACAGATGTCTAACTGATTTAATTTTTTAAACAGAAATATAGTTGAGGCAGTTCTTAGCCTTTGTATTATTTTATCAAGCACAGAAGTATCACTAACATAAAAAATTCAATATAGTTGTTTTTAAATTCAGGGTGAAGTTTCTCCAGAGTGGATAGTGCTGGATGCTGACAAGGAGGTTTTAGGCTTGGAGTGTCCAGCCAGTTTGAAAGGAGTGAAGGAAGAAGACATTGTTGTGTGGGTTGATCCTCTTGATGGCACTTCAGAGTATACTCAAGGTACATTTTTCAATTTTTTATCTGTGCCTGCCTATTTTCAGCAATCTGCATGTATTTGAAGATTTATGGTATAAGTATACCACTAAATAAATAATCAAAAACTTCTGTTATTGGTGTCAATGAACATTTTATGAAATTCTAGGTGCCCTCATGTTGAAGAGAGATCCTTGGGAAAGATGGAAAATGTATTTGAGCCACCCTTTTATCAGTATGAAGTGGTATTTAAGTCTACTTCAGTCAAATTTTGGTAAATCACATTTAGATTAGATGGGTTTATTCCTTTGTAAATTTCAGAACACTAACTCTAGATATGCATTATAATTTAGTGTTTTTTTTTTTTTTCCTTGTGTATTTATAACCATTCTTCTCAAGGATGTATTCCTATCATGCAGGGAAGTATACAAAGCTTTGATTTTCTGTTTGCATGTCTTAACTATTAAAACTTCTGTAATTTTTTGCATGTTGCATGCCACAGGTTTATGTATTTATTACTTAACATATAGGGATGTTTGTCTAATTATCTCATTGTTTCAGGATTTCTTGAGCATGTAACAGTTTTGATTGGAATTTCTGTCAATGACAAGCCCGTGGGTGGTGTCATACACCAGCCATATTTCAAGAATCATGCTGGAAGTGAGGTCAAGATGGGGAGAACAATATGGGGACTTTCCGGGGCTGGTGTAGGCGGGTTCACGCCAGCTGCCCCTCCAAAATCTATTATCATCACTACTACTAGAAGTCATTCAAATCCAGTAGTAGAGAAGGCATTGCAAGTCATGAATGCAGCACAAATCCTTAGAGTTGGCGGTGCAGGGTACAAGGTTTGTGTTTGCCTCAGATAATTGTGTTTGAAGTTGTTCCATGTTTTGGAGACTACACTGCATTTGTACATGCACTTGTGTACTTCAAATGGAGGAAAACGGCAGTGCATAATGCAGAGAAGGTAATATCAGTATAATTTTCCAGGTATTGCAGTTACTGGAAGGGCAAGCATCGGTGTATGTGTTTGCGAGCCCCGGATGTAAGAAATGGGACACATGCGCGCCAGAGGCGGTCCTCGCGGCAGCTGGAGGCAAACTCACCGACATCCTCGGTAACTTCTACAAGTATGGAGCAAATGAGCCTAAACCCAACAAGACAGGCGTCCTGGCCGCAGTCAACGATGAACTACATAGCTATGCTCTCAACAGGATACCACAGGAACTCAAGGATGCACTAGCAAATAAATAGTGAAACTGTAGAAAACTCAATGTGCATAATCTAAGGTGATATGATGGTTAAACTATTAATAAAAGTTTTATCAATTTTATATTTTAATGCATTATTAAAATAAATATAACAATAGTTAATAAGTCATAATAAAATTAACATCACATTAAATTGACATGTCAAGACTTCGGAATAAATTATTACATATTTAATATCTTTGGTATTATGTTTAAAGCTTACTTTGCTTATGCTTTTGTAACTTTAATTTGAGTTCTCGCCTTAATATTTTACCAGACGCATTTTTGGGTATGTCGTCGAGGAAAATGACGCCGCCTCTCAAGTGCTTTGCTGGTGATACCTGAACAAAAACAACATGTATGAATAGGAAAGCTCATTGCCATTAGACAAGAAGGTATAGTAACCAGTTTTCTCTTTTATGATTTGCGATTGTCATATATAAAATGTTCAGGGGCCGATTTTATAAGTCACATTTGTGATGATAATACCTCTTTAAAATGGTAATTTTGTATGTATCTAACTCTTTATTGTACAAAACACAATCTACATTATACATTCCTATGTGAAGAGAATTTGCACAAGAATTTGCCGCGCTGCTTGCATTTATTTCATTTAACATTCGATTCCATTGTATTCTATTTCACGTCGAAGATAACGCAAAACAGAACAGATAAAGGCGATGTACAAAGGTTGTTTTTATCGCTGTAATGATCATAAAAGGAATAAATTAACATGCATAAAACGCGGAAGTAACAATTTTTAGGTAAATAAACTGTTTAAACGAAAAATTACTTTTAAAAAGATAGGTAATCGCCACAAATGCCAATCCAAACAACTTCAACGCCAAGGGGAATAGAGTCAGTATTCGACCACTTCCCTTCTAGGACGTTTCTAAAGGCGGAAATTAATATGACTTGGACACTATCTGTGATTGCACAGATGGTGTCCCTCACCGAATTTGCAGACTGGCGATGTCTGTTTCATTATACCGCAACTCTGAAACTTGCTCGACTGTCGCCCAAATCTTTTAAGGGGAAATTCTAACCATACGGGTAGTGTGAGATGACTGGCTCATAATCTAACTAATATCATAAATGCGAAAGTATGGATGGATGGATGTTTGTTTATTTGTTTGTTACTAAATCACACCAGAACGGCCCAACGAATCTGGATGAAATTCGGCACATAAATAGAGAAAAGGCTGGAATAGCACATGGCTACTTTTTATCCCGGAAAATTCCCGGGGGTTGCCATAAACGAATTCTTTGCAGACGAAGTCGCTAGCAACAGCTAGTACTAGTGTACCTTTTTGGAGACATGTTCCACGAGTTCCTTCTCTGTAACGGTGGCTTGGGGCTGGCGCACCACGAAGGCGGTGGGCAGCTCGCCGGCGAGCTCGTCGGGCGCCCCCACCACGCCGCACTCGGCCACGTCCGCGTGCGTCAGGAGCAATGCTTCCAGCTCTGCAGGGGCTACCTGAAGTGATTACATTTGACTTTTGAACCAATTTACAAGAAAACCATGACATTATATACCCAAGGGCCTGTTTCACCACACCTTAACTGTCAGTTATCTATGATGACGTCTGTCTGTTTAGTAGTAATAAATAGAGACGGAATCATAGATAACTGACGGTTAAGTAGTGACGAGGCAGGCCCTTAATCTTCTCCATGAATCACTATCTATTGGTTAAAACAAGTTTATAAAAGTTGTTTTTGAGTTTATCGCGAAAGGATAGACGAGACACTGACAGACGCAGCGGAGGACTTTATTTTATAATATATGTGTAACTTGGTTTCCCACTTATATACAATGGTTATTGTGATGACCTTTGACTCTAGTTTACAAGAAATATCAAGATCTTCAAAAGCCAATAAGCGATAACGTTGACGCAAGTCTTACTTGTACCTTGTACTTCTGTTGTTAGATTTACGTAACAATGGCCATGAAAAAATGGAATAGATTCATTTTCGCCTGCATTCATGATGTCATCGTTCTAAAATAGTAATTTTACTTAGGTGTATCTAATTCAAGGTTTCTGAAATATACCTAAGTTATCAACGACGCGTAATTTCTTGTTATCGCATTCGTTGTTTCTATGCAAAGTTGTTTAAAATCAATCACGCGATTTATTCATTTACATCCAGTGTTTCTACCTGTTATGACCTACAGTACTGACTGAGACGCGGTCACTCACAATACGGCTGGTCCACCAATTCAAAGTTGCTCCGCGAACTGGAACGTGCTATAATAGGTACCGGATCTACGTATAAATTTCATACGTTCATTTAAACATCTACTATTTTAATTCTTCTTTACAAATTGTTACCTTCATGAATAACATGAAAAAAATACTTAAGTTATTTCCTACTTTTTTTGTGCTTGCTACACATGTAACGATATAATAACGTAGCGATAAATCTGCGCAAACCGATTTGCACAGATTTATCGCTCGTGTGTATGACAAATCGTTGCAGATTATCGTTACGATTTGTCATACACACGATCGATAAATCAGTGCAAATCGGTTTGCGCAGATTTATCGCTACTATATATCGTTACATGTGTAGCAAGCATAACTGGAGTATCCAAAAATACTCTGAGTGCTCTGTTACTAAACTCTAAAAATTTAAACATGTACCAAAATAAATATAGAAGCGCAACAAAATAGGTAACAAACAGTGTAGTAGAAAGTAGGTATAGTCTGAACGATTTTGTAGGAAAATTAAATCATTACCTGGAATCCCTTGTACTTGATGAGTTCCTTAAGCCTGTCCACAATGTAAAAGGCTCCGTCCTCGTCATAGTAGCCGATGTCTCCCGTGCGCACGTAGCCGTCTGCATCGAATAGGGCTGCGCTGGCGGCCGGGTCGCCCATGTAGCCCTTCATACGGAGCGGGGACTTGATCCAGAGCTCGCCCTCCTCGCGGATACCCTTCAGCTTGCCTGTCTCGATATCTTGTACCTTTGAAATTATTTTTTTTGTACTTTTAGATTTAGACTTTAAACTTGAAACAAACGCAAGATAAAAGATCAGGTAAAACTGCTGCGTAAAGAATCGAAATTCTGTGTATATTCCAACCAATTAAATTGTGACTATTTGTTCCCTATACCTACAGGTAATTTTCAAAATGTTTTTTCTTGTGTACGAAGTTGCAGTTCAAAATACAAAATTTATAATTCAAAACTTTATTTTGCAAATAGGCCGCCAACAGCTCTTGCAAATGTCTTTTTTTGAAATTACCAGCGCATTCGGGAATACCATCATTGCCAAAAAGAATGCGCCGCAAAAAACTTGGCAGAAAATGCCACTACATATTCAGGATTCAATTGGTTCAATAATTGGTTGTAATGACAATGGATGAGGGGGGAAAGAGACAGATGCTTTACCTTAATCTTCATGCCGGGTGCGGGCGTCCCGCAGGAGCCCAGCCGCCGCTTACTGGACAGATCCACGCAACAAGCCATGGTCACCTCCGTCAGGCCATAGCCCTGCCTTATGAAGTTTATACCTAACCTAAAACAAAACGCCTTTTTATTGTATTACGGCTTTAGTAGAATCAAATGGGTGATGTGGTACTAGCTTTTGCCCACGGCTTTGTGCTTGCAAATACTAGCTGCAAACTAATACTACTACACTGTAAAAAAAAAAAAAAAACTGTAGTTATAATAAGGAAGACTTCTGTTATTTATTTGTAAAACTCGAGTAAAGGTATTGACTTACCTTTGTGTGACAGCGTTTTGTGTTTCGCGTGATAGGGGCGCCGCTCCGCACCACACTTCGTTTACTGAAGACAAATCGTATTTCAGTACGAGCGGGTGCTTCGCAAGGAATACTGCAAGTGGCGGAACTAGCGTCATCATGTTTATCTGTAAAAAAATAACGGTTATTAATGGCTTTAATGATCCTATCTACAACATAAAATGATATGTATAGCCAGGCAAAAAAAGAGAAGAAATTAAAAAGTGCAGTGCAATAAGTAGTGTCGTCCCGTTTTCTTATACCTATAGATTAGAAAGGGATGACACTACAGTATTGCCACTTTTTAATTTCTACTCTTTTTTTTGCCAGACTGTAAGGTTTAAATACGAGTAATGAGACGATACTGCTCATTTTGTCATGTGCAACTGGCTAGTTACTAGATCATTGTAATTAGGACAGATAATAGTCGATAGTTTGGATTTTGAGATAAATAAAAAAAAGTAAAGGTAAAGATAGAGGAAGTTCGCCATGATCGGCACCCGCAGTCAGCCAACAGGTCTGCCGCGTGATAGTGACAACGCAAGTTACTTAACAACCATGTAAGGTCATAGGTACTCATAGACTTTGATTTGCTCAGATTTGAATAAGGTAGATTATAGACTACAATAGTTATATGTATGCATTTCCTTTGACTTGCAGCTCCATCCCTCTTAGCCTTCCAGGTAGACTAATACGGTGTTATTACAAAAAAGTTAATTGAACGCGTGTCTAAAAATTAATCCATTGATTTAAGGTTGATTTTGCAATAGATTATTTTTTAGACACAACTTAACTTATTATTATTATTATTATTATTCCAATTGGTATAAATAAATTAAAATTGTACCTTGTAATTCTGAATTGTCTCCAAAAACAACTGTTCTTCAAAACGAACCAGGAACACTATTTCAAGATGGTTTGCAAGTACAGCAAATGATGTGATGAAACCATATGCATGGAACCATGGTATTAAAGCTAAAAAGTTCTTAATTTGGTGATTATTTGACTCCATAGAAGTCTCCATGTAATACCTGTGAAGAGAAACATTTGCATTAAGTGATATTAATAATTAACTGGCAATGTTTGGGCACTGAGGCACAGGCCTCACAGGCAGTCACAGGACTTGTCTGAAGAATTCATCACAGTACAGCTCTGTGACAGAGAAATAGACTGGCATATAGCTGTATTAAAACTTATTTTTATATTGGCACTCTCTTTGAATGAATATGGATATGGAAGGCAAACACAACTACATATTTATTTATTTATAAGCCTTTTTTATTCCGAATTCGCTACAATTTCAGTAAGTACATGTTGTTGTTGTTATTGTCGTTTATTTATTAAATTGTCGCGAAATTCGGCGTGCCTCATGGCATAGGCCTCCTCCGTGTAGTGGAGGGTTTGGGCTATAGTTCCCCAGCGCGCCCAGTGCGGATTGGGAACTTAACACACACCATTGAATTTCTTCACAGCTGTGTGCAGGTTTCCTCACAATGTTTTCCTTCACCGAAAAGCTCATGGCAGATTACAAATGTAATTTTCGCACATAAATTCCGAAAAACTAAGATGTGCGAAGCCCGGGATTTGAACCCACGACGCTCAGCTTGAGGGGCCACAGGTCAAACTAAGAATGTAATATTAGTAGTAGTAGTATAGGAACTTACTTCATATGACGTGATAATGTGAGGAAATTTATATGTGTAAGCTCAACACCTTTGGGTAACCCAGTAGTCCCTGATGAGCACATAACTGCTAGTGTATCCTTGCCCCCCACATCGGCTAATACAAAGTCCTCCACTTTAGCTGTTTCCTTGACAAGATCATTGAACATGAGCCCCGGGACCACCTCATAGTCTCCAAATATGACAATTTTCTCAACACTTGAGCCCTCGCTGCAGTCAGCGACATTCTGTGCAGTGATTGGTGAAGTGAAAATTATCTTGGGTTTTGTGATTTTTAAAATGTGGGATATCTCACCTGAAAATTAAATTTTATTTAGATGCTTAGGCGAAATTTCTAACAAAGAATCAAATTAATAAAAATAAGATTTTTTTGTTTAAGTACATAGCTACTTAACACTTTTAAGAATTTAAATGTGTGCAAATTAAAACTGCCTTTACATGATTATGTTGTAGAAAATATGATGTGGTCAGTTCTGGTGCAAATATTTACTTACTAATAGAGTTGTTACAAAAACATTGTAGCAAAAATTAACTTACCAGGAGAATAAGTGACATTAAGTGTGCATAGTACAGCACCACAATACATGATGGCGAGGGCCGTAACAGGGAACTCAAACCGGTTCTCGCTGCATAGGGCCACCACATCACCTTTCCTTAAGCCCAACTTCTGCAATGCCACAGCCAAGTTCACACTGCGCTGCAGAATTTCTTGGTAGGTCATAGAGTTCCCTGTCTCACCACATATCTGAAAAATAATTTGTTAAACTTTGTAATCGTTTAGGTAAAAATAATGAAACTGCATTTAATTGAAAAACGGTTACACCTAGGTGTTTTATTTTAAATTAATTTTAATATTCTAATTTCATGTATTTATTTAAAAATACTTGAATAAAAACTTTAAATTTACTTTTAGGCATTACTAAATTGTTAACAAGTAATAATAATATCCGCATTGCAGTACTTACTATTGCTTTTTGGTCGCCGCCCTTTTTCAATTGGTCAAATAAAAATTGACCGTAAGACAAATGTGCTGGAATATCGAGCTCCTCCGGCCCAGATACTATTTTATTGTGTATAGAAGCAGTCATTTCTAGTTATTAACGATTTACTAAACTTGGATGCAGGCAACTCTAGCGTTTAATAGTGTTAACTAACCTAACGAGGAACTTGAATGAAACTTATAACCTGATAGAACAAGTCTCATAGCTGGCTGTGATAAAATCGTACGATACGGAGGATTAACGTCGTATTAGGAAAATAGCGATTGATAACAGATAGCATGTCTGATAACAGTGTATTTAAATATAATAAATAAAAAAACTAAAATCGAACGGCACTTGATAAGGGCGGGGCGAGGTTATCTTTCAAAATTGCTTGACGTTTTAGTTTGACATATTGCTTTTTTTTCTATATTCCAATTGGATACTAATATTTTTAGACTGAACCAAAATTTTGGACTGTCGCCATAAGATTATATCGTAGCGGGCAAGGTCCTTTTTTTTTTCAACGTGTGGAAAATGCACCTTATGCATTCCCGCGCTCGGGGCAGCAACGGGGGTATGACAAAGTCGCTTTCTCTGTCCCTATGTCCCTATGTATGCTTAAATCTTTAAAACTACGCAACGGATTATGATGCGGTTTTTTTAATAGATAGAGTGAATCAAGAGGAAGGTTTATATGTATAATACATGCATATTCGTCATAAATACAAGAGCAGCGACCTTTCAATAAAACCGCTTTAAAACCGAAACGTCGCTGATCGTCAAAGGTATCAATGCAGTCCAATGACGAAGGAACAACCTACGGCTATATGTATAGAGTGGCCCTATTCTACTATAAGATAAATTAGGTATGCAAATGTGTATAAGATCGATATATGTAAAAATAAAAGAAAAACGGCCAAGTGCGAGTCGGACTCGCGCACCGAGGGTTCCGTACAAATTCGCCAAGTCATTATAAAATCCGGTGTTAGCAGAGCCCTGCTCTTAAGCAAAATGTAGGCAGTGTGAGGTCATTTTATATTGGTTACTTATATAAACAGACAGATATTAAATAAAAAAAACTACTTACTCAGAATAAAATCGGCCCCTGTGTCTAGCTTTTGTGGACTATGAGAAGGCTTTTGATACTGTCGAAACCTGGTCTGTTCTGGACTCCTTGCAACGGTGCCAAGTCGACTGGCGATACATCGAGGTGATGAGATGTCTTTATGAAGCCGCAACAATGACCGTCGAAGTACAGAACCAGCAGACTGAACATATCCACCTGCGCCGTGGAGTGCGCCAAGGTGATGTCATATCGCCCAAACTCTTCACTAACACGCTGGAGAATGTGTTCAAGACGCTGGACTGGAAAGGATACGGCATCAACATAAATGGCGCACACATCTCTCACCTACGATTTGCAAACGACATCGTCATCATGGCTGAAACGCTGCAGGAGCTACAGCGGATGCTGGATGACCTAGCTAATTCGTCTCAGCGAATTGGCCTCCGGATGAATTTGGATAAAACCAAAGTCATGATCAACGAGAACGTCGATCCGGGACCGGTTGCCATAAACGGGGCCTCTCGAAGTTGTTTCCGAATATGTATACCTAGGGCACTCGCTCCAGTTAGGTAGGAACAACTTCGACAAGGAAATTAAGAGGCGGATACAGCTGGGTTGGGCAGCGTTTGGGAAACTTCGCGAAGTTTTCTCGTCACCTATACCCCAAAGCCTAAAAACAAAGGTTTTTAATCAGTGCGTCCTGCCTGTAATGACCTACGGAGCCGAAACGTGGCCACTCACCGTGCGGCTTGTCCACCAGTTCAAGGTCGCTCAGCGAGCTATGGAGAGAGCTATGATCGGAGTTTCTCTTAGGGACCGAATCCCGAACGAAGTAATTCGTCAGAGAACCAAGGTTACCGACATAGCTCAGCGAATTAGCAAGCTGAAGTGGCAGTGGGCAGGTCACATATGCCGCAGAACTGATGGCCGTTGGGGCATACTGGTTCTGGAGTGGAGACCGCGTGTTGGCAAACGCAGTGTAGGGCGTCCTGTCGCTAGATGGGGCGATGATATTCGCAAGACAGCGGGCAGGGATTGGAGGAGGAGAGCTGAAGATCGAGCCCAATGGTGTGCTATGGGAGAGGCCTATGTCCAGCAGTGGACTGACACGGGCTGATGATGATGACTTACTAGATCTCGTTCAAACCAATTTTCGGTGGAAGTTTGCATGGTAATGTACATCATATATTTCTTTTAGTTTTATCATTCTCTTATTTTAGAAGCCAAGATCGTCTCCACAGGAGAGTACTCTTCAACGGTTGGTCCAATTGACTTGAAATTTGGTACTCATGTAGGACGGATGACAATGCATGTACAGTCAACAAGAAAAGCTTGAAATAAAAATGAAGTTTTTGACAAACTTTTTAATGACACTTAGCATAGTGGAGAGACACGGCATTGAATGATATTAATTCAAAGAGAGATCTATTCCAAAATATTTAAATGAAAATCTGTATAATACGTAACTTCAGAAATAGCCCTCACTGACCCTCCTCGTTTCCAGATGATGTGTTAGTTAAAAGAACAGGAAAGAACCAATCCATATCTATTAAATAAAATTTGTATGAGCAATCATAAACAATTTATATAATTATAAGCTTTTGCCGCGACTTCATCTGCGTGCATTTAGTAATTTGAGTAAAGTAGCTAGTTGTTAGTAAAACGCCTACAAAAAAGTTAGGAGCAAATATTTAATTAGAGTAGTGCGTAGGAAATTTCACCCCCCTTTCCACCTTCTTAAAGTATATTTCCTACCTACCCATGCCTCGTCTGCCTGTATCGGTTCAGCGGATTAAGCGTGAAGAGATGGGTAGGTATTATAGGTAATGTTCGGTAGGTATTATAGGTAAATTTCGACGACGCGGTTGGCCTGGTTGGTAGTGACCCTGCCTGCGAAGCAAGCATCCCGGGTTCGAATCCTGGTAAGGGCAAATATTTGTGTGATGAGCACGAATACTTGTTCCTGAGTCATGGGTGTTTCTATCTATTTAAGTATGTATCTAACTAATATTATAAATGTGAAAGTATGGATGGATGGATAGATGGATGGATGGATGTTTATTTGTTTGTTACTCAATCACGCCAGAACGGCTCAACGGATCTGGATGAAATTCGGCACATAGATAAAGAAAAGTCTGGAATAGCACATAGGCTACTTTTTATCCCGGAAAATTGCGTAGTTCCCGCGGGATAGCGATAAACGAATTCTTTGCAGACGAAGTCGCTGGCAACAGCTAGTTTCTCTATATAAGTATGTATATCGATGTCTAGTACCCATAACACAAGCCTTACTAGCGCTTACTTTGGGACTAGGTCAATTTGTGTGAATTATTCCCTGATATTTATTTATTAATTCATTAATGTAAATCCTCTTTCCTTGTTATGTTCTTAATGTAAAAATTAATTTACATTACAGTACCTGACAGACAGACAGACATACATACGGAGTTACTTTCGCAGTTATATTATTAGTAAGTATGGAGGAATGGATGTAGGTTCTGTTCATACCCCGTTGTAGTAGATAGTTAACTTATGGTAGCCTGATTCCATACCATCCATAATAACTTAATTGGCATTTGAAGTCCCATGGTGCTGCTTGCCCGCTGTCCGGGCTGACATGATTGATTGTTCAATGGTGCCTATTCCCAACCTATGCGAATTGCAAAATCCATCCAAGTATAGAAAAACATAATGTCGTCTATAAACATAGTTTTTTTAATTATTTATTTCGGCGCGTGGATTAATTGACGTGGAAAATTAGCATCAACATAATACTAACAGGGTACATTTTTCCAATAAATTAGTTTATGAAATACTCGTAGGTATTAAGTAGTTAATCTGGTTTGTATTCTATCCATTGTCCCGTCTAAACCATCTAAATATAACGCCATACTCTACAGCGAAATTCAATTGAAATACGAAGCAACAAAACCACAACATCTACTGGCAAACAAGTATATAGTAGGTAGGTCCTACCACACTACACCTGTTGCGTCCTACGCTCTTAGTAAGAGAGCCTAGAGCCAGCAATTACGATTTACAGTGTCAATAGGTAATCATAATGAAAATATTTTTTTAAAATAAGAAAGTAGAGTATTTTATAAAAGTTAGAATAGACACCCCGGGACATGTCGCAAGAGACGCGTGTCCCCGGCAACATATCGCGAACCGATCCAATTATCCCTAATGGACGGCTCCAGGGTATGCCCACGCACGGGCCACGCTATTACAATTTTCGAAATTAATATCGAGCAAGTAGACATGCCTAGGTAGAGCAGAAAGTTCACCGGGTATGTTAAATTAATTTCCCCGTATAATGCTACTTAGCGGTAGTAGTTGTATATCTCTATACTTCATTTAATTTAGAATGAGAAACCACAAAAACATTATACTGCGGCTCGTGAACTGTAATCTCTTTACAATTTGTACTAGAGTAACAATTAACGACACGCAAATAAAGTGCCATTAAAACAATTTTATTTTGCGGCTGCCAAACTATTGCACTGTACTATTTGCTAGGTAAGAAATAGTTGACCAGACGCAATTAAATGTTATTGTGGTTTCTCATTCTAAATTAAATGAAGTATAGCTACAGTTGTTTTTATTCAGTTTTATTATGTGGTTTAATCTAACTATATCTAACTATAATATTATAAATGCGAAAGTATGGATGGATGGATAGATGGATGGATGGATGGATGGATGGATGTTTGTTTGTTACTCAATCACGCCAGAACGGTCCAACAGATCTGGATGAAATTCGGCACATAGATAGAGAAAAGTCTGGAATAGCACATAGGCTACTTTTTATCCCGAAAAATTGCGTAGTTCCCGCGGAATAGCGATAAACGAATTATTTGCAGACGAAGTCGCTGGCAACAGCTAGTTATACTATAATCAACATACTTTAGGCGACGCGGCTAGCAACCCATCACTATTTTGATCACACATCCACATCGCCCACAATCATGCTAAACGTTGCCTTTAGGTCTTGTTGCCTTAGGCTCTGTCTACCCCGTAAATGGATACCAACGCGAGAAACGAAACACAAACAACAAGAAACGCGTTTATTTCGGTCAGGTAGTACGAATCTCTTCGTACTTTGGAAGATTTTTACCTGTACCTTTTCGATGGGAGAGCGGAAGAAGTTTTACCTACAGCAAATTTTGTTTTTCGCGGACGAAGTCGCGGGCAAAAGCTTGTCTGTAATAATGAACGTACTGTCAGCATCATATATAAGTATTGTAGCGACCAGAGTGGCCAAATGTATTGGAACATGCCCTTAAGACATGATACTTTGTTCCAATAGATTTGTACTTTGGACCCTTTCACCGCTACGATATACCTATTGACTGTACCTACTGGTAGTAACAAGGACGAACTACTAATCGCCCATTATAAACAAAGTGCGCCCTAATACCTACTCGTCGTTAATACAAATAGGTAATACCTAGTAAGCTACCTGACACACCGAAAAGTATCTGATTACCGGTGGCGCGAATTGACAACATTTCATATTTCTGAGCCTATAATTTTAATGGTTCTCTGTATTTTGTTTGAAAAGATGAACATGCTGACAGTTTAATTTTTTCGCTAGGGCTTGTATTTAATTTATAATTAATTTATTAATTTTTGCTTATTCTAAAAGGGCGTAACTCCGATACTATCACAGAATAGACACTTATCCTTTTGTCTTTTCTGTATAGATAAAAAACTGACGTCAATTTCAAATTGACAATGTCAGGCCTTATTCTCCGATATTCGATTTTCGAGGTTCGCTTCGTGCTGTTTCGCTCATACTAATAGTCATTATCTTGAGAATGAGAGAGAAGGTATGCAATGAACTTCGAAAATAGAATTTCAGAATTGCCCCCCTTGTACTTTGAAGTTGTCAAAAATACTAAACTATGATCGCTTATTTTTTCTCGTGAAAAAAGCAAAGGCGTTTCACCTATCCTGTGGTAGTTTTGGTAAAATTAGGACATATTTTTAATTATTTTTTATTTTTTATAATAAGCGATATTAAAATTATATAAACATATTGCAGTGATCAGGAGGCAAAATGCTTTCGAACCATATATACATTTTCAGGTGTAATAAAAATTAAATGTTGTCAATTACTTATTTATCTATAGGCAATAGTTCTGCCTCTCCTATGCTCTTTAGCTGGTAAATGGGGTCATTGTCATTGTGCTTTAAGCAAGGATCCAACCAACAGAGTAGGTACCTTGTAATAGAGTCCAATGCCTTAGCTAATTACGCAATAATTGTATACGGTGAGATTAATCCTATTTGGTTAAGCTTAGTCCAACATCCAATTTGTTTTCGCCCAATGACATTAACTTTCCGGGTTTATGTTAACATCGTAAGTAGGTTATACGCAGTAGCCACGCGAGGAAGTCTTACAGATAATCAGCTGTTAAACCATGCTTTTGGAGGATTGATCCCTTTACGAGGGCGTCCACTTGTTTCGCAAAACCAGCGACCTGCATATTTATAGTCACTAATTTAAGGATTTATTTGTTGATGTCAAGGTAACAATATTTATGTAAGGACAGTCGACGTCAAAGATATCTTTACACTTTAGTGCATTGTCGCTCCAAGCACTTTGACAACTTCATATGAAAGTTCAAACATGAAGTTATTCAAACAAGGCACTAAAGTGTAAAGATATCTTTGGCATCGACTGTACCCAAAGCATAAAAGGCATAACAAGTCATACCTTTTTTATGAAATAGCAAACAAGCAAGTGGCTCACCTGATGGTAAGTGATCACCACCGCTCATGGACACCCGCAACATCAAAGGATTACAGATGCGTTGCCAGCCTAAATAGAGGGCCAAGATGGAATACCTCATGTGCCAGTAATTTCACGTATGCAGTCGTACTCACCTCGCCGGAAAACAGCAGCGCAAGCACTGTTGCTTGGCGGTAGGATATGTAAATAAGACTTACAACCATTTTCGGCCATATTCTATACCTAACTATGCCATACGTCCGCCTTCGATATCAAAATGTCGTCCGAAAATCCCACAGGTTCGACGCTCAAAAGTCGCCAATGACGCCGACGTAGTCGTCTGCTTTGCTGTGTATAGCCCTTGGCAGGCTGCTGAATGCTGATGAATGGTCATGTCACCATTATGTCAGCTATGTCAGTGGTTTAGTGTGTAGAGCCCTTAATAATGTGATCGAAAATAATATGTGTCTGAGCGCTCTTGCGTCTTTGAAAGTAGATTTGTGTTGAAATTGTTTTAAACGCTTTGTCCGTTCTGATAAGGATTCCGATCAGAAAAAAAAAGAATTACCCATTAGTTATTAATTACCTTGCGTAGTATACATTATACCTACGTTCCACGGCTGGTCTCAGGCACCTTGTTGTGTTGCAATGAAAGGGCTTGGGCAGTAGTTTTCGTATCGGCACATTCGGTAGGTACATTGCGGATAGAGGTATTGAGAAGTTTCAAAATGTGTAAGTATTTGAGAAAAACCACCTAAGTAAAGCAAGAAATTGTAGAAACAATTTATTATTAAAACTGCAACTAACTCCTTCAGTCGGATTATCTGACGTCTATTTTTATCAGCCATGAATGAATTAGATCAAAGTTTGTGAGTACCTATAGACAGCACGAGTCGGTACGTGCGGCCAGGGTAAGGACAGAGTGGCGGTGACGCGTCGAACATTCGTAAATCCGTGACGCGCGTAGTTGATCGGCTTAGCGGGAACAGTCGCTGGTCGCGGGAGACGTGCCCCGACGCCACTCGCTCCCGGCCGCGGCAACAGACGCCCGCACTCACGTTTTATTACATGCATCGGTCGTAGCGGGCTCGTAAGAGATGTAGTGTTCGGTACATGAGATGTCGGTGTGCGGTCAGACGGAGGAAGAGAGCGCGTCGGAGGAGGCAGGCCCGGCGAGCCGCGAGGCGTACGAGCAGAAAGCGGTCAGCAAGGTGGTGCGGGTGCTGACCGTGCTGGCGTACCTGCTATCCGTGTCGCTGGCGGCCATCCTGCTCTCTGTATACTACGTGTGCGTGTGGAAGTCGCCGGAGCTGCCGCTGCTCAACGGCACCGGCGACGGCGAGGTGGCCGCGCGCCGCGCCGCTCCGCCGCTCAATGAGTCGAATGAAACGCTCTACTTTACTGGTAACGTCCAACTTTATAGAGCTGCGAATATGTTACAAAACTTACAGTAAAGCCTCTCGAGTACCTGGCTAAATTAATATTGATGGCTGGCTGAACTAATCTGCACAATTGACAATAAAAACTAAATTTCAATTGATGGGTTCCCATGATTTATCATGGTTTGGATACCAAATTTGTGCTACAGCCGTTACGGGGGACCGTTATTCGAAATCACATCACTCGAGAATACCATTCAAAAGTGATACTAACTATTACGAAATACTACGAAAATACTAATACTACGAAACTAATATATCTCGCGTTATCTAGCTATCATTTTCTTCTCTACTTGAATTTGAAATTCAGCACAATTTTTAATACTTTCGAATAATATTTTCAAGTGGTATGATTAAAATCGGGCCATTGGTATGATTGGTAAGTATACATATAAGTACTTAAGTGGTGGAAGTGGAACTGTTTTAAGGGACTATTTAATAAACGTTTATTCTGGTGGAATCACTTGGCTGTATATTTTTGACGATTGTGAAATACACATTTTCTTCTCCAGCCTATATACGTCTCACTGTTGGGAGACAGGCCTCCTCTCAGAATGAGAGGGCTTGGGCTGTAGTTCCCACTTGAATTGGCTGTGTTTTTGGTCAATAAAACTAAATCATTAGAATCATTTTAATTTTAAATACAAGCATAAAGTTCTAAAAGCCCCATGATTTCATTGCTCTGCGAAGTAATGAAAAGTATCTGTTACTGTTTGAAAGCCCGCCACATATATTTCCTTAATTTATGACGACAATATATTTCTATGACGATAATATTGTAATAACGGCCTATGAAAAACAAAATGATTACCCACTTATCTAACGCTAGTGTCCTACCATTTCTTCTTGATACTAATATTACACCCAAAAGTTGGATCTATCCTTCTTATCGACTCTTATTTGGTTTGTATCGAGTTAAGGTACTGCCTACTTTAATATTTCCTTATAATTTTCTAATAATAGTAGTAATTCCAACATTAATTAGTATGTACCTACCTACCTATTTATTCTATTTACCAAAAACTATATACATATATTGTACATGAAATATGTACATTGGATATGTTCCGTTATCCTGGATATCGGGAAATGCAATAAATATCGGGAAATGCAATAAATATTTATAAATAACTAATTATTATGGACATAACATTTCATGGACTTGAAAAAAAAGTAGCATCTGGGCAACTGTTTGAAAAACGGACCAGTTCTTTCTTATAGATGGAGCCTAATTATTCACCACCAAAACGCTTATCCCTATAGTACATTCCATCAAAATCGTTTTAGAGTGGTTTAAAAAGTAAATTTTCGAGATCTCAAAACATATAGCAGATGTATATGTATACATACAAATGTTTCTCGTTTAATAATATATTAACTCCATCCATTTCACCGCATTCAACGAAGAGCCACTCGAAATGTCCTATCCGGCTGGACCCGCTGTCAATGTTGGGTACTTGGGTCCCTGCGTGTCTTGTACCGCATCTATCAGTGAAAGTGCTCCCAGGAATTGTTCGGTTTATTGCCTGCGCTGCTAAGTTTTTTTATTGTACTTATCTACCACTTGTAAGCCGAAAATTCACCCTCACCACCTTAATAGTTGGCAGTCCACAACGGCTCATTTCTCGCGGAACTTCTCACTACGCACGGTTGGCTACAATCAGCTAGGGGCACCATTTTTTCCAAACCGGTACAACTTAGGGATTTTCAAAAACGAATGTACTCTTTTCTTATAGTGGCGGGAACTCGTAACCTACTAGTTATGGGTGTCCATGGGCGACGGTGATAGCTTCCTGCCAGGTGACCATTCTCGTCTGCCCCGTATCACATAACAAAAAAATGAACAAAGTACTTATATCAAAGTAGCTAGACATTTCTACTGCGAGTTTAGATGTTGATATCAAACACGGCTCTACGATTTTAATGAAATTTACTACTCAGCTTAGGAAAAAAATAGCATCCAAATCAATCCATCTGTTTGAGAGCTGCGATGCCACGGACATAAACACAGAAAATACTGTTGTTTTGTGTCGGAGTTAGAAACATTTATACGGTGGGTCTACGATGTCGTAGGCCATCTACGCGAGGTCTACGAATTCGTAGAGTTATTTAAGTTTGTTACAATTTGTTTCAGCGAAATTTGTGAATGAAATGATTTTAAAATATCTCGATTGACTTTAATTAGTAATGAAACTATTAGCTTTGAGATAAGAATTTAGCTAATATGCAGCTATGCCATTCAATTAGATACTACAAAAAGTGAAATTCATTATATCATATAGGGTGAGACAAGCTTGTTTGTGATGTATTGTTTTTAAGACTACGACAGTATTAAACAACTATTAAACATTTTTTTTAAACCTATCACAGCTACGCTCTACGCGTACGCTCTTGCAAGTTACTGAATAAAAAACTTGAATATTATTTGTCACATATATGTATTAGTACGGAACCATACACTGCGCGTGGCTCGACACACGTTTGGCTCCGATGACAATACAATTCTTTGCTAAAACACTACTGAGATAAGTAGGTATGTAATAAAATCCTTATTCATCTTACGTAACCCTCCATCAGCACGCGACACTTCAGGGACTACTTGAGGCCCTGCTTGGGTCTTTTGGCGTAGGCAATATCTAGCAAAACTTATTCGTTAGATACTTTCAATACCCTAACTGATCTCATAGTTTTACGCAATAGAAGCTTCACTTTAACACACAACAGTCAATTAATTGAAACGTTACCCGCTATAGAACCGTTTCACACGAAATGTCACATCGACATCATCTTATTTGCCTGACATTATTATGTGTACGATGGTACATTTTTTTTTATTTGTTTTTAATCTTACTACATGCATCAGGTGACCCACTTGCTCGTTTGCCTTCCTATTCACATAAAAAAAAAAAAATGCTACATTTCATATAATGAAACAGGTAAACTCTTGTTTCTTTTTGTGTTCGTTTTTTGAACGTATATCTAAAACTCCTGAACTGATTTGAAAAACTCTTTCACTAATAGAAACCTACACTATTTCTAATTAAATATAAGCTATTTTTTGTCCCGAGAAAGTGCAAAAGTCCTGCGGGGCGCAGGCGCAGACGAAGTTGCAGGCAACAGCTAATTTTATATACCATATATATATTAAACACCTGTATCAAAGAGCGAGTGATGCGATGTTATTTACGATGATGGGGTAATGAACGATTTATGAAGTCTTGGCGCCGTGATATTTTTAGTTTTTATTGGTGTTAACTAATACTTTTAAATAATAACAAAAAAAAAGCACGAAACACTTGGTATCTTAAAACAGTACGAAAGAGGTTGAAAGAGGCCTTTTGTGGTCGTGTTACTGAATAAACATTTCTATTTGATATTTGGTTTTAACATATCCCTATAGAATCCTGCAATCGCGATAAATACCAAAACGCAATATGATACCTACCTGTTTTAATTAGTTTGTATTATTATTTTCTTTTTACTTTAGTAATATTTTTATTTTTATTATTATTAATTATTTACAAGGACATAAATATTGCTATGTCGTATGTGTATGTGTGCTAAGTTAGGTATTAGGTAGGTATATTGTTAACCTTATGGATTTCCGTTTTCTTTTGTTGTTTTATTTTTCCATTTACTGTCTAGTTACAGGCTAGCAGCGTCGAAGTTCCTAAAACGTCCCCATAGCGAGCCTGTGGGGACGGAAGTGACACATGCCCTCGGTACCGCTCTGCTTTCAGAGCATGACATGAGCGCGTGTGAGCCAACATTGGGGGCGGCAGACGTAAGCTTGCCTTCGGAATCCAAAAGCTTATCAGTTACTTACTTGACATGAAATGCATATTTCATATTTTTTATTATATATAATAATTTTTTTTTTTTTTTGCTCTTTTTCTCATCGACATTGGAGATATCTCCAATTAACTTATTTGACGGTGGAGGCGTTTTACACCTCCACTAAACTTAGATTATTTTTATTCACTTTTTGCTTTTGCTTTCTCTTTCTTATCATTATCGCATATTTTGTTTCGCTTTGACCAGTAGAGACTTTATACATCTCTACTATAGACCAATGTAATTTAATGTACGGACTTAACTTAGGGACCTTTTACATCCCTTTTTATAAAATGTATTAATTGTATTAGGTAAGTTAAGTAGAATTTAAGTACTATTGTAAATCTATTTTATTTTGAAAAAATGACTTTCTGCCAAGTTTCTTGCGGCGCATTCTTCTTGGCAATGATGGTCTTTCCGAATGCGCTGGTAGATTCAAAAAAAGACATGTAAAAGAGCCCTCGGCGGCCTATTTGCAAAATAAACTTTTGACTTTTGACTTTTGACTTTTGATACCGCGAATATAGGCTAATCTCGTATTCAACTCTATATTCCTAAGCACTCTAAGGGATATTGCCATCTAGATTCTATCTGATTCTTCCGCAAGCTTACCACTGAAGCAATTAACGTTCGCAATCACAATCTCTTTCATCATCTTTTTCTACCGCCATGGCGTCACACACACACACTTAAACGATAGGTTTGCTTTAGACATGTGTGGCGGAACCTCGAGAATGCCTCAAATACCTTTTGTTATGTATGTATTTCCACGTAGAGTCAGAAAGTCATTCATAAGTTCGTCATTCAAACCAAGTTACTTCCAGTATCGAAAGCCTAAAGTTTCCGTTGTATTATTAGGCTCCGCTTTCTACACTCACGAGCAAAAATAACGCCACTTTTCATACAAAGGTCTATGAAAAGCGACCAGTTATTTTTGCACGTAAGTATAGTTATTCGGCGAGAACTTTGCAGCCCTCTCATACATCATGTCAATGTAATTAATGGACGACCAGAGAGTTAAAGTTCATCAAATTAAGAATAAGTACCCGGCTAATCAAACACTATAATTATATGCAAACATGTCCAAACTTTTCCCCGCGGTTGGTTCCGCCGCGAGGGGTTTCCCTTAATCCAATTAGCCGTTTAACCCAATTGCGTGCGACACACAACTCCAAATATATCGTCGCTTCACTTACTGGGGGGCAAAGGTTGCACATTCACATAATTGTGTTGTTACAGTTGTTTACAGGATTTAGGTAGACCAAATACCTACAATATTTTTAGTTATTAATAATATTTACTTAGTGGATAATATGTGGAATGTTTCAAGAGCTTTTTAAGTTAGCAACTTTTACCATAGTTAAGCATGGCAACTTTTAAGGTATTTTATAGTCCCACCCCACCCATGTTAATTAATTAATACTGGCGATAGTAATACGTATTTAAGTAATAGTAAACAAATTAAACATACATACATACCAGTGGCGTGGCGTCAAGTATATCAGAAGACAAGCCGAAGGGAATTTAATTAGTCTTTTTCTCTAATTCTGCACAATAAAGTGCCCAACTGCCTTAAAATAGGCAAGTCAGTGGGAATCGAGTTCTATGAATGCCACGCCACTGATACATCTAATATTATAAATGGGAAAGTATGGATGGATGGATGTTTGTTTGTTTGTTTGTTACTCAATCACGCCAGAACGGCCCAACGGATTTGGATGAAATTTGGCACATAGATAGAGAAAAGTCTGGAATAGCACATAGGCTACTTTTTATCCCGGAAAATTGTGTAGTTCCCGCGGGATAGCGATAAACGAATTCTTTGCAGACGAAGTCGCTGGCAACAGCTAGTACATATATAAATCCATGCTGGTCTGAGAGTAAAGAAAACACATAGAATGTACCAGTTGCTTCTCTTCCCGCGCAGATGGTAAAAGTAAAAGCCTATCGAGAGAATGGGCGAATGTATGTTTTTTTAGGTACTTGTTTTTAAGGTAACATAAAAGTGAAAAATACACTTGTTATTTTTTAAAAGCGGTTTAAAAATGTAAGCTACAGCTTTTTATTTTAATTCTATTAACTTAACGGCCCATCTTGGCCACAATCAACGCTCGAGCCAGCCGCGGTAACAGGGTGCTGGCATTGACAGGGTGGCTCGACGTTAATCGAGTTTTTACTTAATTAAGACTAGCAGCGACGTCCTGTTAAGGCCCGCCCACACTTTTCTTTCTTAACTTTCAAATAAAAAAATCTGAAAAAGGAACAAAGGCGGTCTGGAGGAAGTTTTCCATTCTTATAAGCTTATTCGCTTTTAAGTATATGCATAGATAACATCCATAATTAGCTTCACTTGTAAATGTAATAAATAAATATACACAATGTCTTCAAATCGCGCAATCCGTTTTTAAGCCTAATTGGTCCGATTGCCGAAATTTGATTAGGTACCTATACTCCTGTATCCTGTATCCTGTACCTGTATCCTATACCTATACACAGATATTATATCTCCGATGGCAAAGCAAAAATCAATCGCTGTAAACAAAAAGGGTGTATTAAAAAGCTTATTTTGCTCTACATATATTATTATTTATTAAAAATTCGTCATCTTGTACTGATTGTTATCTTGTACATAACTAGAGGGCCTCTGAAATTTTATCTTCCTATGAAAATAGAAGCACTGTCAAAAAGAATGCCCGAGACGTGCTAAGAATTTGTTTTCGATGCGAGACAACTTCGCATGACAGTTTGACGACTTCACTCGCGGATGTGCTTCCATTAAAACTGAGCGGAAACGTGCAGAATTGACCAATCTGATTAGTGGTAATCCACATCAATCTGTTGCATTATAGGTACAGTACAGGGGGAGGGAGCGGCAAAGGCGAATAGGCGAATATTTAACGAATATCTTACGTAAGGCGAATATTAAGTATATGCCACTACGTTCCTCATCAATAGTAGGGCATCTGTCGGTGGTAAAGTACTTAAACCAGTAAATGTTGTAAACTGCGCTAGTCGCTAAGTCCTGACTTATTATCGTGATTAATTAATAGTACGAGTATTGTAATTAGGGAATGCTTTTTTATTTAAATAATTAAGGCTCTTGTACCTCTAAATACCTATCTGAAAACTTTAATAATAAAACACGTAATAAGGAAACAGGTGCTCAACGCGATTCACCGCTGTATCCGATCCGCAATCCGCAAAGGGCCCGGGTGGGGATTATGGTTTACAAGTAGTTCATGTAATTACAACACAAAGCTTGGCCTTATACTCCGAAGTTACAAGTTCGAAGTTCGGATGGTGTCGGTCCGCTCACACTATGTCATTAATGGGAGGGTGAGAGGGACGGAATGACACGAACTTCTAATATGGGAGTAGAGCCACTACTCAGTACAGTAGTGGGGCAAAAGTAGCTGGCTGGATGCTCATTATTCATTAGCAATTGAATACTTACCTACTTTTGCACAATGTGAATTCATTTGTTCGTATGTTTAGTAAAGCTATTATTGTGTTAAATAAATAAATAAAATCGATAATTCAAAATGGTCGGTTTCGCCTCTGATCTGACTAACCATTGGTGCCTAAAATGTATTATAATAAAATTGGGCATTCTGATTAGTAACAACGTCAAAAATGTTATGTTTATTTTTCTTAATTGAAACGTACCTAATTTAAAAAAAGACTCATTTTACTTGCTCATCGTGATGATTGTGTTCTTTACACAACGAATGCGAGAAAGTTTCGAACGAAGCGCGTGTTGCGCAAACGAGCTACGCGCGTGATCCGTGTGACAAAACCTTTAGTACTATACTATATTGCATTGTATTTATTAGCTTGATCTTATTGATGTTCGTACAAGTAGCAATATTTGAATAAAATATGCTTAAAAAATCTAGCATTAGTTTAGGATATCGTGGGAGATAAATAAATACCAGTGATTCGGCTATATTTAACTACGTTTAACAACCTCTGTTAATAACAAAACTTGTTGCGTATAAGAGTCCAGGGACTCGTAATTTAGGAAGGTAGAGTACTGTATCAGTTTTTCAATTGTTATTTAATGTATCTATCAGATAGATACCTATCCTCAAGAGCTACCGAATATCGTAGGTAGTTTTTGTCTAAAAAAATAGTTTTCGACTTTTATAACTCTTTAGCTGTACCTACGAGTACCTTTTGTCTACCTATAGTTAGTAATACATAATATGATGATATGATTTGTGTGTTTAAAAGGACTCAACACTATGTGAAATGGAGACTCTAGGATTGTTGTACTTTATGGACGATTTTAAAACTACATATCTAGTAGATTCATTCAGATGCTTGGATTAAAAAAAATGATAAAATCATGCTATAAAGAAAATACGAGTATAAATGTTTTCGTTTTATTGTCGACATGAGCTTTTTCAAAACTTCTAGCTAGCAAGTTGAGAATTTACTTGGCTGCCTCGCTAGCGTTCTTCTAATAAGCATTGGCATAAGATTAATTTATTTAAGTAGCGTGAAAACTTCGACTTCGACTCCACTCTAGCCTAGTCTAAGAATGTATTTATTTGCTAGAGCTTGTAAGTGACAAGTTTTTAATGACTTAACCTTCTAGGGTTGAGCAATTAGGTAGTTGGTTGATACACATTGGGAGTACTAATTTTTCTTTTACCCTATAACCGCTTTTTTTTAAATATTAACCATAGAAATAAAAACACCTAGTATCTATTATTTTATTTATTTATAAGCCTTTTTATTCCGAATTCGCTTCAATTTCAGTAAATACATGTTTTGTTGTTGTTGTTGTTATTGTCGTTTATTTTTGTATTTATTTTTTAAGCTGTCGCGAAATTCGGCGTGCCTCATGGCATAGGCCTCCTCCGTGTATTGGAGGGTTTGGGCTATAGTTCCCACGCGCGCCCAGTGCGGATTGGGAACTTAACACACACCATTGAATTTCTTCGCAGATGTGTGCAGGTTTCCTCACGATGTTTTCCTTCACCGAAAAGCTCATAGCAAATTACAAATGTAATTTTCGCACATAAATTCCGAAAAACTCAGAGGTGCGAGCCCGGGATTTGAACCCACGACACTCTGCTTGAGAGGCCACAGGTCAAACCACTAGGCTACCACGGCTTTTAGTATCTATTATATCTGATGGTAAATGACGGTGATGATGACACGACCTACCTGCAAAATAAAACTATTTTTGGATACCGTCCAATCTTGTTTAGACGTAGTTAATTCCCATTGTGCTCGCGCTATTGAAGATGTACTCAGCGCCCAAGAGACGTCTCGTTTACAGAACAATCGTACCTAATCGGAGTTTGAAATAGCCAATATCGGTGCTGGTAAATATTTATCGAACGTCGCGCTCTCGACTCGAATCATCTATCTTTGCTAATGCTTCAACAGACTGTTCTGGCTGCTAAGAACATCGGTTAATGTTAAACTTGATGTTAAACTTGCCAAACTAACCATAGAGATAGCTGAAGCTATGATTGCAAATTTTTTGCTTCAGCGTTATTTTTTAATTCCATATTTAAATTAAGTAAAACTAAACGTGATGAACGGGGAATATTACGGGGTAGACAGAACCTAAGGTAACACATCTTAAGGCCACATTTAGCATGATTGTGGCCGTTTTTATTTGATGTAGGTAATATCTTGCATTTTTATTTTCAATATCTCACGAGAGAGCAAGGGTGCATGACGTTGTTCATCTCAGGGAAGCAACGGATCGCTGAGCCAAGAGATTATCTTTGCAAAATGCAAATTATTCGCAAAATGAGTTATTGATCCGTGCAAAGCGACGGCGGCGCCTCGTGGATTCGCGGCGCGGTCGGAGCGAGCAGGGCCCGGGGGCGGCGCGCGCTGCCCGCAGCCCCCGGCGCCCGGCGCTCGCCGTCACACGCGCCTCCAACACTCGCTGTCATAACAACGGAACGACCTCTTCTCAATTAACTTCGTTAGCGTATTGTTATAACCCACCCGACAACACTCGACACAAATAACACCGAATGTGAACAACCGACCCCGCTCCACGCGACTGCCCTGTGTTTGCCGTGCACATACTCGCAACTGTGATACGTACGAGATTGCTTACAAGTTTTATTATAAGCACCGTCCGCGTTACATTCAATTTTTGAAATCGGGCGCCGGATGAAAACATAATAGCTCATTAACTGAAACAATGTAAACTCAGCGGCGGCTTCATGACAGACGAAGCTCGATCGTGCGACTACGTCAGCCTAACTGGAATAGATTCACATGTACCGTGCGTGAAATTAAAGGATAAACAAATGAAGTCTGGAGCGGCGAGAATAATGAAACAGCAGTCCGCCTCAGGAGGTGTCAAGCAGCAGACACGAGCGTGACCCGGCGAGCGGCGCGACTCGCCCGCGGCGCATCGGCCCAACTGGGCCATTCGATAAGCGTGCCCCATTTACCTGGATTCAGTGGCGAGCGGAGCGGCGGCGCTCAGCAGTGCGGCGGTGCATCGTTGCGGACTCGGGCGGGAACCGAGCAGCGTAAGAGTGCGAGCAGGCAGCGGCAGCAGCAACAGGCAGCATGTCGTGCAAGTCGTTCGGCGGCAGCATGCGCTCGGCGGCGGGCTCGGTGCGGCTGGGCGCGGGCGCCGGCCACGGCGGCCACGAGCTGGTGCTAGACGCGCTGTACGAGCGCAAGCGCGACAAGAAGACCGTGCGCGTGCTCACCGTCATCGTATACGTGTTCTGCGTCTCGCTCGCCGCCATCATGCTCTCGCTGTACTACGTGTTCTTCTGGGAGCCCAAGGACGCGCAGTATGCGCAGCGCAAGGTGTCTCACACTGTAGACCAGCAAACCAGCACTACACCAATGCCTACATGCTTAATGCCCCACACCGGTAGGTCACACTTCCGAAACGCTTCCCTTACCCTTCTTTTCACTCGTTACAAGCTGTATCGCGGGCGACATTACACTATGAAATCTTCCCATTTCTTTACTTGATTATCTTATGTACCTAACTACTTTAGCCACTTGTTCTAACTTTCACAAATCAATAGAACCTTGACTAGATATCCTTAGACTGTTACTAAACAAGATATACTTTTGCAAGGAGTTAACACTGAAAATACTGAACCCACTCGTACCTGTCAGTCCTCAGCCTCACCTTAGATCACTGATGTTTAGGCTGCGCTTCATGGCACAACAATTATATTGGCACAGCAAAATTGCACTATGTTGTAGCCCTTGTAGGCCATGTACATGTATGTAAATCGCATGTTTCTGTGACATATGTAGGTAATCTATCTATATGTTTGTGATTTCACTTTTTTAACCCCCGACGCAAAAAGAGGGGTGTTATAGGTTTGACTTCGATGTATGTGTGTGTATGTGTATCTGCTGTGGCATCGTAGCTCTCCAGCGGATGGACCGATTTCGATGCGGTTTTTTTATTATTTGAAAGCCAGCTTCCTTGCGGTGATTCTTAGCCATGTTTGGTAAAAATTGATCCAGCACCAGCAGTTTATGCGTGGATTTCTATTTAAAATTTATGGTTATTTTCTGTAAAAGGGACCTATCTATCTACCTATTACCAAATTATAAAATCCTTATAAGTAAATAGCTTTTGCCCGCGACTTCGTCTGAGTGGAATTAGAATTTTGGGTAGGTTATTTTTAGTGCCAAACATTCAATTAGAGCACAAATTATATTACCCTAACCCTGTAAATTTCCTAAACTTGTATAAGTAAATAATGTTGATCAGCAGCAGTTTTGTCCAATCATAGACAGACACTTACATCTCCTAAATCTTGGTTGCCGATTAATGCGATCGCCCGCGTGTGTTGTCCATATATAGCGAGCGGATCAGCTATCTTTAGATACTTAGGTATGTACTAAATATTTCGTTTTCAATGCGGCTTTTTATTTTAGTGGTGGACCTAGATGTGTTCAATTTGTAGTTTTCGTGTCAGATCCGGTGGGTGAGAGGTGAGCGAACCCAAGTTTCTTTTAGCAATGCCACCTACTCGCCTCATGCTCCCCGCCCCGTAGCCCCCCCCCCCCCTACCTCCCAAGCTTAGCAAACCGCATAAAGCACGAACGTCAAACAATAGAAAACAAGTGTAGGTAACTTTTGTGGCTGATAACTTTATGGATATCGGAATTTTACGAGCGCATTGTAAGTGGGGATCTATCAAACGCTATTTTAACGACACGACAAGAGAATTTACGAGACGTTCATGAAAACAACGTTACGGACGCGTAAACTATTCATAAACTATTAATTAGCTGTTCTTAAAGTCGTAAAATATGACAATGAAAATGTTAATGTTTGATTATGGTTTTAAAGCCCGTAAATCTTCAAAAAGATTTTTTTAATTGTTAAGGTGTGCGAAAAAAAAATCAAGACTATTTTGTAGTATCGCATACATGCATAAGTCACGTCTTACGGGGTAGACAGAGCCTAAGCATACGAATTACGATCAATGATTAAATACCTAAAATGACCAAAAATTAAATAGCGTAAAATAGTTTTATTCAAATTTTAATGTTTAGCGTTAGATGACGCCATTTTTTGCTTGGTAGTTGAATTACATTAGTAATACCTACTTGATAACAAATGATAACTATACTGTTCTACATCTAAACCGTATGGTAGAATAGAAACAAACTAGAAAGACGCCGAGCGAAATTCAGTCGCATAGGTTCCACAAAGTAAATGATATGAAATAGACATAAGCTTCCTTTGGAAAGGTTCTCGTCTCAATCATCTGTATAATATGTAGTAATCGTGTTAACCAGCCAACCGTCCGCCGCGCGAGCTCGTTTCACCCTCGTTAGGACAGCGGGGGCTGAGTCGGCTCAGCTCATTCGTTTCCCTAAATTATGGGCGACGCGATGCTCCGAATACATAATGAGGGTACTTGAGAGACAACGTGAGAGAAACACCTCGCGTTTAAAAGATAAACTTAAATACAATTTATAGACAGATGTGAAAAAATATTTAAGAAACTGATAGGTAATTACACAAACGTATAACTCACGTATAAAAGCCGAACAATGCTCCGACGTATGTTTCGGACTATTCCGTTCGTTTCGCTGCCGCCGGGGCGAGCGCTCTCTGAAGAATTACTTTTATACGTGAGTTATCAGTTTGTGTAATTATGTTTAAGTCTCACGGTAATTTCAAGTTGAAACTGATAGTTATATCTAGTCTTTACTATACATAACCTACCTAGGAAAATATTGTTTTTGATCGCCCTATCGTGCTCTACATTTTATGGTCGAAACGTCAATAAAAATAAGCGGACAGATGTTTCAAATGTACCTACTCCAATCTACACTATATTTGTACATGTATGACAGACAGTACCACAGAACCCTGCCCGCGTTACAAAGTTACAGAAGGGACAGCTGGTGTTCACCGTATGTCCAGAAAAAGCTCTGACGAAGTGCAGATAACTGGGTTAAGTCCGACGTCGAAAATAATGAATCATTCATTCTAAATATAAGAACTGTTAATTTTAAAATAAAACTAATATAGCCGTATATTGCGTAACTATTTGACCTCTACTACGTGTAAGTAGAGTTCGTGCTTGGCGTTAGTAGCTTTATATAGCAACTGGTACAATAACCAGTATTGAGCATTCGGTTATTCACTGCCGATTATGTTTATAAGACATAAATCACCAACGAATCCGGCCGATTACCGAGAATAGCGCAAAGAGCAGCACATAGCCTACAGCATTCGTCACGAGTTGGATGGTAACGCGTCTGTACCTACCGCACTGCGTGTAGGTAATTGAACCCGAGAATTACTTCTTGACCGGCTGATGAGTTTTCAGTGACAGTCTTACAGTAGGTAAAGTTTTTTCTTGATTTTGAGAATTTTTCATCAGTCAATTTTTTTTGATCATGACGATTCTTGCGTCGATTGATGAATACCAACGTAAACAAAGTGAGGTAGAAACGCGTGCTTTCTCCTCTGTGGAAAAGTATAAATTCGTCAGTGTGCGTGTTGTTATTGTTTTGTTTTGGTTTGAATTTGTAGTGAAACATAAACAAGTTTGATAACAAGGTGTTTTTTTACATTAGGTGGGCTTACAAAATGGGGCCCTGTAGAGTCGCCATCAGTTATCGTAGTGGGCGAAGTTTTCAAATATTTCGGATACCTAAATCTAGATATATTATACATATTCAGTAAATTAGTTGAAGAAAACTACCAGTAACACGACTTAATTTCAATAAAAGCACAGAGAAACAGCACCAAGGAAGCAGTACGGCATCGTACAAAACGTTTGATATTTTTAACAGACTCCAATTTATTTTGGGAGACTCACAGTAAACTAAAAAGTACATAATTATTAACATTACACCAAGATGTATGTCGTAGGTATTTCAAATATTTACAAGACTCTCTGTCTATATTTTTAATCTTAACTGGAACAAACGTAAATAATAGCGTCTGCACTACATTTGCCGGCGCCATAAAATCCAAAACTGAAGCTCTTACTGCCGTGAAGTAAAGTAGTTTGTACTCCGCGCATTACCTGTACCTATACCGTGGAATTTATTCACGAGTTTCAAATTAGTTCAATGGCGAGTTAAAGTATAGTTAGTAACAGTCCGCGCGTGAGCTCCCAAAAATCTTAAGTACCTAACAAATTAACAGTGAAATCTGCAATGGACTGGTTGTAGATTTATAAGATTGATGGGTAGGTAAGCATGGTCCCGTGTCAAGTCCAACACTCGCAACGGACGAGTGCGGGGTATGAAGCGACGTTCAGGTGGGCTTCTCCGAAATTCGATTTTCGAAGTACGTATCACACCGTCCCTCTCACTCTCAAATTAATAACTATTAGTGAGAGGGGAACGGCACGAAACGAACTTCGAAAATCGCATTTCGGATTATAAGGCCTGACGCGGACATCCTCCGCTTCCCTAGCCCCCGATACCTTGGAGCTTGCATGCGGACTGTACAGTACCCGCCGAACGTTTAGTAAATGTAGATCCTAAACCTAGACTTAGTTTTAAATAATATCTAATTCTTACTTCTTATTTATACATTTATTCTCTGAACAAACCTCACCCACGGATTCAGTATAACTTGACTTGTTCGCTCGTAGACATTATACTGAGTCAGGTGTCTAAACGTTGATTAATGTACTTAATGTCGTAAACGTCAACGTACCACTATGGACAAGGTTGGTTTAGATTATAACATTTCTACCTAGGTACAATAAAAAAAATAACCTTCTTGACGCAGTGGAGTAATAAGGGAACCACAAAACATCTAACCTAACTCTTTGTTTGCAGGAGGAGGCGGTGTCACAGTGAACGATTCGCTGTCTCAGTCGACAACAGTCAACATCACAGATGCCCCTATGACCACCAGCGCTCCCCAACCGAGCTCAGAAGTATCCGAGGAATACTCAGGGTCACCTTACAGCACTGTTAATGATAATGACACTCAAAGCACGGATGCCATACGCGCCGACAACTCCAGCGTTACATGACGGTAAAACCTAGAAATCTTATCGATAACCCTTTTAAGAGTTTTCGATAATACGAATTTAAGATTCTCATGCTCTGCCACAAAATCTCGTCGTAATGTAGGAAGTTGCAATTTCTAACTCTCATACGGGTCGGCCACGACTAAGCGCGCCCGACGGCGTGGCAAGCGAGAATATTTTTCTGTTCTTTGCTCTGCCGACACGCACGCCGGACAGATTTCACCTGGCATCCCACGCAATGAGCAGTGAACAGAGAAAGCGTTCGCTGCGCCATCGGTAGCGCATAGTCGTGGACAGTACTTATAACGCTTACTAAGTCTGTTATAATTCAAAATATTGCAGACTTTTGCCATGACATTAAAAGGAGACAAAATATATTTTAGCTAAAAAGGGTAAATTCTATGAATATGGGTTAGTCTGCATTTGTTGGCGCCAATGACATCCAAAGGCTGATTCGAAAACACCAATGTAAAACGATGGTCTACGTAGTGATATTTTTCATGTATAATTTCATAGTTCCGTAATTAAGTTTAAGATGAAGATTTATTGCTTCAGGTTTTTAATAAAATATATTTAAGTGTACCTAGCATTAAGTATTACCAAATTTTGACTATGTAGAGAAGTATTTTATTTACCAACTTATATGTTACGTATTTAATGAATCATTAACATTTTTGGTAGTAGACCAACTTGCTGATCTCATATTACTTTGCATGTTATTGTCAAACATATCGTAGCTACTTACAATAGCTATACTAATCTTTACTTGTGTAGCCTAAGGCCATATCTTCACTTTTTCGAAATTTTAGTAGTTAGTGTCTGTAGAGGATGAACGTGAAATTTCTCATTTGACCTAATTCCCGGTATATTATATATGTACCTAATATGAAAACTATTGAACACGTCCCGTATTAATGCTACAACTATTGTTGAATGCAGATACTTTTTATTCGCAAACCTTACCTAACGTAAGTACCGAATTGTATTAGATAACTTGTTGTATAATATATTTTTAGATACTATCAAAACAAGTATTTTTTTATGTTGACCATGTGATACAACCTTGAATGCCTTAAAAAATAATTAATAACTTAAAACTTAAGCAGGTTTTTTTTTTACGTATTAACTCTCAAGAGTTATATTAGCTACAATGATAGTGATAGGGTTAGAGCAACGTGGAGCTATTGTGAAGTAGCAAATCACTCTTATACGTTGCCGGCACGTAAGTCTAGCGATGACGAGTCACGTGGAGGGGATATGCGCACCCACGGATACCGTGTTTTATACTTCTGCGCATACTAGGTCATCGCTTGACTTATGTGCCGGCACTTATACGCTTAGCAAGTACGGCTTGAGCGGAGTGTCGAATACAGACGCAGCTTAGTACCAGATTATAGATAAGGTTGTCACGCTGAGGGTATCCTAGCGGAGTCTTACCGTTGGGTAAAAAAAAAAAATTTATGTCGCGTATGATTATGACCAAGCTATGTAAATTATTAAGATTTTGCTCTTTATCAAAGTACGTAATTAAAGGAATCATCCTGTGGCTTGATGTATAAGTAGGTACCAAAAGAAGTAGTGAATGGGTTTACTCAATTTTTTTGTATAAAAAATGCTTAGGAATTCAATTAAATGCGATTTTATTTTTTTACATAAAAAATACTTATATATATACATTTAAATACATTCAGTATTTACATAAAATAATAAGTACTTAGTACTTACTCAAGTACCGTAAAACAAAACTATTAAATTAGAATAGACCTAAACAAACAAATGAGTCTTACCTGTTATATCTTCAACTTCGGATTGTGTCTTCGGATTCGCGAATGTTGGCTGCAGATATTCGCATTCGCATTCGCGAATGTCGAAAATATGACATTCGTTACATCACTAATATGTGGTCTACCACCCTAAGGTTGAAATTAATATGCACATCACAATAATATAATGTCCATAAGACAGGCTGTCAACTTGAAAGTTCGACTAGCGACATTTTCATTTGACAGAAAGATGGATGAAAAGTGGTAGACCACTTATTTGGGCGACCGTACTACACTGATATCAAACACTCGTTGCCTGCGGTACCATAAATCATCAGTGATCTATAGGGCCAGATGCTGCGTGCCGTCTTTCACTTATCGATAACTTTATCGATCCTTAGAAAAGTGAAGAATAGTGACTGTGAATTTTATAATGTTGCCCCGCGGCTAGCCAGTGTTTGACATGAGATGGGGTATGGGGTAGAAGGAGGTACTATTACATTCTGTGGTACTAACAGCGAGGCCTGGAGAGCTGCAGTTATCCCCCGGTGACGTACATGTGCACAGGTTTGTCCGAGCCCATGATGGCGGCGACGCGCGCGCCGCCCGCCACCGCGGCCGCGCGAGCCGCGTCGTATTTGCACAGCAGAGTGGTTACCGACATGTTGAACTCGCTACCGCCGTACTTGTTCTGATTCGATTCCTACACCAAACAATAAAATACTATATCTCGTTTAACAAGAAAATAAAAGTACATCACGATCAATTATTGCATTAGTCACATTAACACACTAAAAACGAAGTGGACTACAGACGCATATTTGAAACTTTCATTCAATTTCCGTGAAATAATCGTAAAAAGACACAAAAAATGCGACGTTGCCAGCTCAGTAGGGATAAACGCTCAGCGTGAAAGTAACAGACGTACAGGCACATTCGCATTTATAATATTTATTAGTAAGGATAAGGATTAAAACATGTAACCATCGGCCGACGCGTAAGTCTAGCGATGATGAGTCACGTGGAGGGGATCTGTGCCCCCACGGTTACCGTATTTTATACTTCTGCGCATACAAGGTCATCGCTAGACTTACGTGCCGGCACTTATAAAGATCGCTAAATTATTGAATAAAAACGAATCCGTACCTGCATAAAATTACACATTTCCGAATAGAAATGTGGATAAGTCGGTGGCTGGTAGAATATTATATGTCGGATCCCTTTTATCCTGAATCGCCTGAAGAAATGAACTCTCTCAGAGTACAGCAAGAAGTGTGCCTCCGTGTGAAAGAACATGTCTCTTGCTCGCGCAATTTTGCCATCCTAGAAAAAAATACCACGATTCAATATATTTTACCAGAGACAAATAATGCATCCTTCCGACTCAACAGAATGCGTGCCCAGGTCCAGTTTTGTAGTTAGACAAGTAAGCTTTAAAATTAACCATGCCATATGTTTGTCTATTAAATCACAACGGCTCTAGGCACACGAAATTTTTCACGAACGTTATTCATACAACATAATCGAGTCTATGATGAACTGTTTGGGAATTCTTACGGGGTTCAGTAAAATTCTGGCGGTCGAGATCTGTTTGAGTAGAGTAAAACCGCTGGTAAAAACTATTACGTTATAAATACCTTAGCGTATTCATTAATCTGCACAAAGCCAATGTCTTCCTTCTTGAAGTGGTTGCGTATGCGCACGTAGTCGAAGTAGCTCGGCACGTAGATGAGTGTGTGGCTCATGAGCGGATCGCGCTGCTTGGGGAGCACCTCCTTGATGAAGTATTCGAACCGCGCGTCCACCGCCGCCAGTGGACTCGTTGCATTGAACCTAAGTATTCATTACTTTGTAACTTTGCTTGATTATCCGTTTGCACGGGCGTATAGTCAACGCACGTAAAAAGAGCTTCGGGTGGCTAGTGGAGGGGATACGTTTGCGCATCTGATATAGTAGCGTCCCCCACCTTTCCCGCCAATTTGGTCCGTATTTCGCTCTTGCGCAGGTATATCGCCAGGAGCTCTTTTTACGTGCGTTTATTTGTAGCCAGGTTTTAGTATCGAGGGGGGGGGGTCGTTCAAGGAAATAAAATCCAAACCACCGTACATTTTAATTTACTTAGATAATAGTTAGTATTACCTATGAATGTTAATATCTGAACTTTTCGGGGGGGTTTGAACCTGCAATCCCCCCTCCCCCTGGCTGCGCCCGTGTCCGTTTGGATTATATAATGAACTAGCTGTTGCCAGCGACTTCGTCTGCAAATAATTCGTTTATCGCTATCCCGCGGGACCTACGCAATTTTCCGGGATAAAGAGTAGCATATGTGCTATTGCAGACTTTTCTCTATCTATGTGCCGAATTTCATCCAGATCCGTTGGGCCGTTCTGGCGTGATTGAGTAACAAAAAAACATCCATCCATCCATCCATCCATCTATCCATCCATACTTTCGCATTTATAATATTAGTTAGATTATACCCGCATGACGGCGCACGAGTTCGCGAACGGACAAGTCTACTTTAAACGCATTACGAATTACGAGCACAAGAGGCATTTAATCTTAGCTCTCTAGGTTGGCAACGCATCTGCGATCTCTCCGGGGTTGCGGGTGTCTATGGGCAGTGGTGATCACTTACCATCAGGTGACCCACTTGCTCGTTTGCCTTCCTATTCATATAAAAATCGTCTATCTTGATCGTGAAACTGCTAAAATAAGCAAATACCTACATTAAATTCTCTACGAGTTCAATGTTCCGTCAGTACGAAAATCCCAATTTTAGTATATTTTAGGGTGCGTGCTCTTGACCCGAAATGACTCTTAAGCGAGCCACACGCTTTTTGACATAACGCATCAGAACAGTAGGAGTTTCATACATTTAATATGAGAGGGGGGGGGACATCAACATCGATAGCTGCAAATCTATACGGATACCGTTCTGACGACTCAACACGGTACTTCAGACAAAGGTCTGCTGAAGACGGAAAGTTTGCCTTCAGCAAAATATCGATAAATATGTCCAAATAATATTAATCAATTTGTTATCTATACGACAACAAATACGATACGATATTAAATAACTACGTTGGTATTTGTTCTAACATTCAGGGTGTTAAATAAAATGTACACCCACTGGTACACCCCTAAATGCTGTCGGATTTAGAGTCAGCCGTATTTGGATTTACTATGGCTTGACATGTAGCGCTAATTGATGCCAGTGCTTGTAACGAACACGCGTAGACACAAAGATTTCGCTTCTACGTCAAAGATAAATAAACTATAATAACTACGTATAATCTACAGACTGAAACTATGAACTATGTAAACAAAGTGTTGGTAAAATAACCACATTTAAGTTAAGTATATTTCATTTTATAATGTGACTTGAAAAGTTAGTGCATAGTGTATAGTTGAGAAATATCCGCTGACGGTTAAAAGGTTTTTTACATTTCCATTTTTGGTACTTTGAACGATTTTTTATCTACACATGTTGACTAAAAGACATACTAACTCAATTTCAGAATGTCGACGTACCGCATTAGTCCCACATTTAGTTAACGTACTGGAACGTTTTACATCTCCACAGAACACTGTTGGCTTGCAATCCATCTCAACTAAACCCATATTCTATAGATAGACTCGAGCATCATAAATACCTATGAAATATTTGAGGCACTTGCAGTAAAACCTGTTGGATACTGCCCACCTCAACGGGGTTCGCGACCATCACCTTCCCAGCGTAGTTCTGGCACTTATGGTTCATTATAGACTTTATCTCCGGCAACGATACTGAAGAAAACACCAATGTCTGCCTGAAAAATAATATTAATCAAACATACGACTCCCGTTCCTGACGCGAATCAAATAAACATAAATCTTGTAAACAAGATTATTTTTGGTACAGATGTGAAGCATAAATCAGTATCAGGCAAGCACTTAATACCAACCGCTACACAGAGCTGTATAAATAGATTGCGTTTGCCATTTAAATATCGCGATCGGTAAAGCGCATCGATATAATGTAACATTATAATTTTATGCAGACAAGAGTATCCAAGTCTGCAATATTTTAATATCGCTGGTGGTAGGACATTGTACAGGATCAGTCCCGTCACCCTGACTCGCTAATCCTGTTGTATGCTTAGTGTAAGTTTTCGGTCACAAAATAAGTCTCGACCGCGTTTGCGTTAAAATGTCAAATACTATGAGAAATTTTAGTTGTCGTTTCGTTCCGCTTGTGGCGCTGTTCATTTTCCCATAGTAATTGAAACGTTAACGCGAACGTGTTCGAGACGTGTGTCGTGCCTAAAACTTACACTAAAGGCTCTGCTATACTGCAGTGGTCGCACTCTCACGTTCTAGTGCTCAGAATATGACAGCCGGACAAATTAAGGCCACATGACTCATAGCCCTCTAGGTTGGCAACGTATCGGCAATCCATAGGGATTGTGGGCGCTGTGGGCGTTTATGGGCAGCGGTGATTACTATAGACCGACCGCTTAAGGGTGCGACCAAACCGCCGCGTATACGCAGTGACGTGTCGTATGCGTCACGTTTTCTCACCGTTTCTTCATACATTTTGTTGCGATTCCGTAACGTCACCGTTTTTTAAGCGGCGGTGTGGTCGCACCCTAAATGAGTGAGGACGGCACAGGAGCGCGGGGTAGGACGACAAAGCGGACCTCTCTCGGCCCCCGCGGTCTTCCCACCCTGCACCCCGCAACCGCGCGGGCGAAGACTCATTTAAGCGGTTGGTCTATAGCCAACAGGTAATCCACTGCTTGTTTGTCAGCAGAAGCGATCTGCGCGTAACTTTTTAACAGTATTATGTGGCCCTATTTTATGGAACTCTTTATCATGTTTTACTAGCTTACAACTAAAATAGTGTAAGATCCCACCGTAATAATGTGCAAAATTATGTATTCGAAATGCGACTTAAAACTTTTACATAAGGGGCAAAATCTTACTGCAACTTAATAAATTTTTCTTTTTTTTTTCAAATTGCACTCATTTGCTTGAAAAGTAAGCAAATGAAATATGTAGTGTAGAAAAGAGACAGAACAAATAAGTGGAAAAAAATTGGTTACCACGACCAGTACCACCATCCAGTATCACAACTCTTGTGTTGTTCACAACTTTTCATATTTTACGATATTACAAAACCTCATTCAAATAGGAGCCGAGAAATACTTTCAGCTAGCTTGCGTAAATGTAAATGACATTCCAGCTATAGTGTTTTTTAAGTTGCGGGTGTTTTTTAAATTTTTACGTTACTAGTTCCTAGAGAATCTTAGGGACTAGAAGAAAATAATATCGGTCCGAAATAGTAGTCACAAGTAGTGTCAAGTAATCTCAAGTCACACGAAAAACACATTTTAACCTACCTGTAATATTTCGCCCATCCGTTTATAGCCCAGGATCTGACTCGCGAGAAGTCAGTGTCGCGGGTTTTTTGCGGCTGCAGGTGAAAGTGATCCAGACAATGCAGCAGGTGGTCCCAGTTCTGCATGAGCACAACGTCAGCCTGGTCTAGGACTAGAACCTCTATGGAGGCTAAAAAATCGTAGTCACGGTCTTCTTCACCCTCCGCGCCTACTATCATCCGAAGCCCCAGGGGGGACGCTACTATGATATCTGATGAGTAGAAGTCTGTGTAAAGCTGTAATGATGAGATAAATTGTTTTGTTTTAATTGTGGCATGGATTATTTAAACACAATGCTTGATTTCATAGTAAATTAAGAAAATACTTAATTGAGTTGTATTTTAAGTAGTATTTTTGTCAGAGATTAGAGAATTTATAAAAATATGTACTTTAAATATGCAGAATCATGCACTTCAGACCAGTCCACCATTATACTAATTAAAAGGCAATTTTTTTGTGAATAAAATTTTGACAGAATTTTACACACTAAATAAAAGATTGACCTTTAATGTTTTCTTTGTTAGTGTCATAGCAAGTCGAAAAGTGTCCTCAGTGTTGCCACTAAACATGAGTTCATAGTCTTCTGGTTTAGGGTTCTTCTGTGGCATGAGTAGTTCGCCGCCGGTGAAGTCTTCTTCAAACCTGTTCTTATTCACCACTTGACCTGCCTCCTTGGGCACAAGAATCTCCATCAAGGTCTTAACTACTTTGTATGCCGCGTTTTTGAATGGAACTAGGATTAATACCTTAAAATAGTAAAAATTAATGTAAGATTAGTAAGCAACAAATAATTAAAAAAATTAAAAACAATTGAAAATATTGATATGCATTTTTTCTTACTTTGGGTCTGACTAGTCCTTGGTCTCTATATTCCTCAGTTGGATCAGTCTTTTTACTAAGCTTAGCATTATGATGAAGAATTTTCGTACGAGTCTTCAACATGTGATTGACGACATGCAGGCAATAAGTGTAGCGGATCTCATCAGCATTTGTGAAAGTTCTTTCAGGGTAATACAGATCTTGATAGTTGTTCATGACACCGAACAGTTCCCTCTGAAGCGGTGTGAACACTTCTGTGAGTTCTAAATCTTTTTTTATCAAATTAGTTTTATTTGCTGATACAATATTGCCTTGTATTTGAGATTTAATAAATAGTTTTTGGAAGTCTGTGTTTGCTATTACTGGAACAGTGCCTGGGGAAGCATGTGTTTTCTCTTCAAGGAGGGAAACTTTGGGTTTTACTTTCGCCTTTATTGTGACTGGTTTTGGTATAGTAATGAATAAGTTGCCAAGGGTTGGCCATGTTTTGTTCACTTGCTCCATTGCTTCTGGTGAAGGATTAGAAAGAGACACCAATAGGTCTTCTCCCAATTCATAATGTAGGTGTTTGGTAAAAGGATCATTTGAAGAATCTTGCTCTTCAGTTTCTGTTTCCTGGTTAACTATCTGAAATTATAATAAATATTACAATAGTAAAACAACAATCTTGTCATTAATCTTTTAGGTAACTTATATCTAATACATTACAACAACTTACATACCTTAATATTTGAGTCACCAGCTTGACCACCCTCCTCTTCCATTTCCTCAGAGTCCTGCTCACTGCTCATATCTTCAGGGTCACTACCGTTGTCTCTAGGCTGGCTGCCCTCATCTTCAAGTTCGCTCGCCATAACCTCCTCGTCACTCTCTTGCTGCGATTCCATGTCAGTGTCACTTTCATCACTATCAGCTACAGTTTTTGTCCTTTTAGGGCGATTAAAACAAGATACGAGTAAACCGTAAGGATCTTCTTCCTCCTCACTCTCCGAGTACGTTACCTGCTGTTGTTTGAGTTTTCTCTCCAGTTGTTCTTTTTTTAAATTCTCATCTTCCACTTTTTGTTTGTTTTTGTAGCGGTTAAACAGAGCTTTCTTGTTCACAACTTCAGTTTGCTTCTTTTTAAATGGTTTGGAGGGTGGTTTCCTTTTTCTATTATTAAACTTACCACCTTTACCTCGTGCCATCACTTTTGGTGACAAGAAATAAACAATTTTAAAACACGAGGAATATATTCGACAGTGTTTTGAGTAGGTTTCCAGTGAAACGACACGAGATACGCAAGAAAACGTGCGCTTGACACTGACATTTCATTACAATGACATTTTGACATTTGCCCTAGTGTTGCTAGCAAGAAAGTGACCAGTTACGTGTAAAATAACACGTTAGTTTTTAGTTTAAAACAATAGCTCGAACACTCCACTCTTAGTCATTTGTCATTATGACAGATAGAGAAAGAATTGTCATTTGTCATGTCAGAAAGAGCTATCAAAAATCATCCGTCGACACCGTCGTGATTGTGATGTGAATGTGATTGCATTGCTTTGTGCGAGAATCAGCCGTTTTGAAACATAAATCACGAAACGGAGGAATGGTTTCTGGCCCCTTGACAGTGATGTGCTTTCATTTAATGCGTTTGCATCAGGATGTTGTTGCGAAATAAGTTGGTTGTTTTGAAACAAGATGAACCGTCCAAATAACGTCGCCCAAAATTCTCAGTTAAACTTGACTACCGACAATGGTGCTCCTAACAGTACATCTTTGCGAGTTACCAATAGAGCAGCTGCATCCAAACAAAATGAACGTGAATCTGACGACTTGCTTGATCTCAAAGGAAAAGTGGAATCGCGACTGCTATCTATGTGGAACAATGTAAAATTCGGATGGACAGTAAAATTAAAGACAAGTTTCTCTAAGGAATCGCCAGTATGGCTCTTAGGGCGGTGTTATCATCGAAAGTTGAGTCCAACTGGCTCCTTGGAGTCGTCAACAGAGATTGGTACTGAGGCCACTGCTCTCCAGCCCATGGAACAGATATACGGAGAAGGGATTGAAGGTTTCAAATCAGACTTCATAAGCAAAGTGTGGATGACTTACCGCAGAGAGTTCCCTATCATGTCTGGCTCTTCGTTCACTACAGACTGTGGGTGGGGCTGCATGTTACGAAGTGGCCAAATGCTTTTAGCACAAGCACTAGTTTGTCATTTTCTGGGGCGAACTTGGAGATGGACTCCGGAAAAACCCATCCAGAATGCAAGAGAATTCCATGAAGACTGCCTCCATCGAATGATAATAAAATGGTTTGGGGATAAGTCATCAGTCAACAGTCCTCTCTCAATCCATCAAATGGTCAAATTAGGTGAAAACTTGGGCAAGAAGCCTGGAGACTGGTACGGGCCCGCCTCAGTAGCCCACTGCTTGCAGGCTGTACTTGCTGCTGCTTCTACAGAAAACTATGAATTTGATGCTTTAGAAATTTATGTTGCTCAAGACTCTACTGTGTATGTACAAGACGTCCAGGCTTTGTGCAAATTGCCTAATGGAAGCTGGAAGTCACTTATTCTTTTAGTTCCTGTGAAATTAGGCACAGACAAATTAAATCCTATATATGGACCATGTCTGACTTCGCTCCTCACGTTGGATTTCTGTATTGGGATCATAGGGGGACGGCCTAAGCATTCATTGTACTTTGTAGGCTATCAGGATGACAGGTTGATACATTTAGACCCACATTACTGCCAGGAAATGGTTGATGTGTGGCAAGCTAACTTTGCACTGCAGTCTTTCCACTGCCATTCACCAAGGAAGATGCCTATTAACAAAATGGACCCCTCATGCTGCATAGGATTTTATCTCGCAACTGAGACTGACTTTGAAACATATGTAAATGTCATCAAGTCCTTCCTGGTTCCACAAGGAGTCTCTTCAAACAATGAATACCCAATATTTACAATACATCATGGATCTCGTAGTACTGTTATGAACCCACCAAATATAAGATACTCTATTTATGAATCGGAGCAAAACTGGGTTACTCCCAGTATACATGATAGTGATACAGACATAGAGTCTGAGGAATTTGTTTTAGTATAATTTAACCAAATGTTATGTTTATGCTATATTCATGAAATAGCATTGTAACCTGCCAATTAATCTGGTAAATTGCCTAGAATATTTTATTGGGTACCTTCAAAATAAAACATATCTTATTAGGTTTTTAAGTTAATTTATTCATTAATTTATGTTAATGTGCTTAGATTTCATGCATGAAGATAAAAAAGTATCTCTGTGATGGAATAGCATAATGAGTGCTGCATTTCCAGATATAAGGGACCCAAAGCGGCTGACGCTTTCATTACATTGTATTCATAAAGAAGAAAGAAATACATTGTCATTGGGTACCATTATGTTCTCTTTGGGAGTGCCACTAAATGTGTTCAAAGCATTGACATGAATAAACAAACTAGACTCCCAATCACGCTCAAAAACTGTCAGAAGCAAAAGTCTGAACCTGCACGACGCGTCTATTGTGCAGAGTTTTGGTTCAGTCGTATTTCGACCGCACTTCGATAACAATGTAAATGTTATGTGTATAAGTTGATGTGTTGACACTGTTGACATACACTACACAACACATAGACAACGCCGCTCGGACGTTTCTTGAGGAAGTTTTGTTAGCGACTGGGTGTGGAGTCGTAGTTTGTTTATTCATGTTAATGGTTCAAAGCTTACCTTAATTACTGTCATAAATTTTAGCAAGCAATGCTGATTGGTCTGATGCAGGATCAAGACGGATTTACGCTTATCCTAGCTAAATTGTTAGTCCAATCATTATTTTCAGCAAAATTGTATAAAATGTACTTAAAGTTTCTCAAAAAAAACATTGTTATTTATTTTCTACATAACGGGACGTATTTTTAAGCGTTCAACCATCTGTCTGATATAAATATAATCTAGTCTGGACAACAGTCAAGACAATATCTAGTAGTTTTCATTGAATTCTATACATACTTATTACCTTATGTCACTGGGTGTTATTAAATACTATTCGCGCTTGTACTTATTATTTATTTTGAACCAATCATTTAATGATGACAAATAAAAACATTATCTGCTATCAGATTATTTTACATTTTACTGATCATTTTTCATCTTTCATCAATATGTATATATTTATTTGGTCTAAAGTAATCACACTTATTACCTTAGGCTCTGTCTACCCCGTAAGGGATAAAGCCGTGATTTATGTATGTACGTCATTCAAGTAAGAAGAATAATGGAATTTTAAGCTGGTTAAAAAATATAAAAAATAATTTCATAAAGTGAAGCTACATTTTATTATTTAGGTACATTATATTTTGAGCCATTCTCAAATACATTAAACAAGTACTATAAACACAGCTTCGTTTAAATTATTTGTAGAAGACTAATTTGAAAGATAAAAGATGTGATGATAGGTACAGTCACCAGCATAAATAAGTGATCACTTTTGTACCTTGTCACTTTAAAGTCATGCTTGAAAAACCATACGAAATCATGTAACGACTGAAAGCGACAAGGTACAAAAATGATCACTTATTTATGCTGGTGACTGTACAATATATGACATTTGACAATGACGCATTTTTTAAACCAATTCCTCTTTTCTAGCCATCTTAAACAGATTCTATACTGTTCTCAAGGCGAGTTAAGTTCACGTAATTATAATAGGTTTCACAGAGCCACAATTACTAATATTCTATATCATACACAAAGATAAATTCACAAACTAACCGCACTTCAAAGAGAAAATTTGTACTTAAGTAATACTACCCTTAAGAAAAGACAAAGACCTCTTGATGTACAAAATATCCAGTAAGTATATCAAAGGTAAATAATTATGTCTACATGTTTGCTATGCATAGTGAAGTAAAGCAGAATCTAAACAAGCTGGTGTCTGAGGCACGATTTTGGACCCCAACTAAATTACAAAATCTTGATTCATACCCTCCCGAATCCATCCATCGCAATTTTATCAAGTGGGGGGCCTCATATTTGCTTCCTTGACTTAGGAATTACGCAATGCAAAGAACCAACGATTTTTACGTTTGCATTGCGTATTATTATTCGCTTTGGGCTTAAAACCACTAAATTTCACAATACCTTATTCACTAATACCCCTAATTTTCAAATTACCATGGGCTCATAATTAATACCTAAAATATCAAATTGTCTCTGGTAACACTTTGACATATTAAGTATTATAAGCCCATGGTAATTTGAAAATTAGGGGTATTATTGAAAAAGGTATTATGAAATTTAGCGGTTTTAAGCCCAAAGCATATATTCGTGTTGTGCGTCACAATTACATAACCAAGATGCTCCTTAATTCTTGTCTTTGACTGGGGGCGGATGTCTGATGAAATAATGTACGGCGTTGTATACAAGGTGCGGCGCGACGTTGTGCAGCGGGTGTACGCGGTTGAGCTCGTTGCGCGGCGACCCCACCACGAACGGGTCGCCGGCGCCGGTCCCGTGCTGCGCGATCGAGAGCCCGCTCAGCGTGTAGCACGTGTGGTATATGTCGCGCGCTCTGTAACATCACATTCTTTTTATACAAATTATAGTGTTATTTAATTAGGCTACAAGAGTGTTAGTGTCAACATATGCTAAGTTTATTGCGTTGTAGTAGGTACAAACACAAAATCAATGAACACAACGGACAAGTATTTGTAGGTATTAAATTATCTACTCACTTGCCAGGCTTATCTACTAGACCACCTTCACTAGCTTGGCAGCAAACAATAATATACTCTTGTAAAGCCCCCTGATTAAATAAAACAGTCTCTATCAATTCTGCCCTCTCTGAAACAAATATATATTAAAAGTTAAATATCAAAAAAATGTGTCAAATGTTTAATTTTAGGTTTAAGTATAATTATTCCAACCTTGTGATAGTATAGCACTTATAATCGGAAATGCAGCACCTTGCCAAAATGAGTAGCAACCATCAACAAGTTTGTTAGTCCTGCCCTGGAAACCACCTTCAAGCCGCATTTGGCGATTAGCACACCATCTCAAGAGAGCTTCTATATCACAGAGCTGAGATCGGTTGAGCAGTGCCAGTGAGGCTATCCCACAAAAGGCATATCCTCCGTGGGCTTCCATGCCATGACATCCTGCAAATCCTCCTTCATACGTTTGACAACCGACTATCCATTCTGCCGTCTTGTCAAATAATAGATCTGTGTAAGTATTAGTCATCTTAGCCACACTAATTGCACAATAAACCCCTCTTATATCTTGTTCTCCTCCTTTGTGCAGAGCAAAGGAACCATCAACATTTCTAAGTGTCCATAAGAACTTTTGCAAAGAACTCCTGTCTATTGAATCATAAGCTTCATCTGTCCCAATTATGGCTAGTGAGTTAATAGCAGCATATGTAGTTCCTAAATGTGGGTGTTGGTCAGGACCACCTCCATAGCCACCTTCCTCATGCTGACAGTGAGTCAAGAACTGTACAGTGTCAGATAAGGATTCTGCATCGGGCATGTCATCTAATATCCATAGCGAGTGCAATATCCAGTATACGAGCCACGGTCTACTGGCATCCAAACACTCATAGCCTTTTGGTAAATTCTTCAGCCAAATTTTCAATTGCTTACTGTGCATCCGTCTGTTTAATATCGGTAAATCTGGATCAATAGAAGCTTCTTTCTCAAACTGTCGGAATATTTTGAGCACCACCGCCTCAACCTCCAGCTGAAATTTTTTTGAACTTGGCTGTACACTTGACAAAATACTTTTTTGATGTAACAGTCTATAAAGAGTCAAAATACTTGAGTCTTTATAGACTGGTGGACCTTTCTGAAAAAGCCTCTCCTTTCCACTGTTAAAAGTTATAGATAATTTAATGTAGTTTATTTCTTCCATTGCAAGTTTCCTTCTATCTTTAACAGTTTCAGAAAAAAAATTAAAAAACCACAGATCTGGACATGTTTTAAGCGAAAAGGGGGGAAGGGGATAACACCTGGCAAAACCATTAACAGCAGGGGCTTATTAGTCTAAAAAAAACCTGGTGGCAAATAGTTTCACAAAATGCCTTTAAATGTTTGATATGTTCACCAGTATATATTATATAGGTAACATGCTCAATTACCTGGTCAGTAGCTGTGTCAGTAACTTTTTTTTCAGTGTTGTAAGCTGCTGCTGAAATACTTGCATAGCACCGAACCTCATTTTCCATTTTTAAGTGAGAAGATCACAGTGCAATTGAGTCAGTCTCCAAATAAAAACACCTGAAAGCTTAAAATAGATTTATAATTAGGGCACACATTGCAATGACAATACTCTCTAAGCTGTGCCAATAATTAACAAAAATAACTGAGAGTAGTGGCTGCATACACAAGGTAGTATGCAGGTTATTCGTTAGATCCAAGTGCTCGATTTCCTAGCCTTAACACTAGCTCGATATCCATTTGTTGCGTACTAAATGGAGACCGCTGTGTAATACCTGTTATCATATCATCTATACAAAATTGCACTCTTGCATTTAAAAATCACTCTAACCTACAATGCAAGTTAGTTTATCACTTTTATTATTAACATTACTTACAAAGTCTTATCTATTGGTTAGCTTAACAAGGTTATTAAACATTAATTGAATTTCTTTTGTCTAGTAATAAACTTAGGAGTATTTAACTTGCTTTGCTAGTGTATTTATTTTATAAATTTTTTGAAATGTCAAATCTCAAATGTCAATGTACAGAAATGTCATTTTTTTTTAATTGAGCATTGGCTACGAGGGTCATCAGCTTAAAACATGAGTTCAAAACGTGTTGTTTGACTATATATCAGTATTGCCATGAATAAACTTTCAATTTCTACTGCTGTCAGTTCATTGATGGTCCATAGGCCTCGCGCAACTCTCAAGGAAAGGATTGAATGAAAATTTGAATAACCAAATGACGTGTTGGCTTAAAAAACTTGCATCCACTGGCCATAAACTTAAAAAAAAGCTATCCGTCATTCAGTTGTCATGCATGTGATTGTGAGTGAAGTCAAGTCACTCAGATCAGACCCAGCGGTGCCAGATTAGGCGACTTATCGCCATTTAGGCTACCTTAGGGGGTCAAATGGCGACCGAAAAATCCGATCGGCTACCAGTAGCCATTTAGGCTACCTAGGAAAAAATTTACGGGCGATTTAGGCTATCTGAGGATTACCCAAATTTATGGAATCATTCCTTCATAATTCCAAAAATGCGGATGCTGATACAAGATTATTTGTAAAAAAGTAAGAAATAATAACGTGATCTCGCTCCCATTTTTATTCCTTTACAAAATCATAATATATAACCTCATGTGTGCTTAGTTAAGTTCTCGGTCACAAAATACGTCTCGAACGCGTTCGTTTGCGTTAAAGTATCAAATACTATGAGAACAGTATGCTTAGTGTAAGTTTTCGGTCACAGAACACGTCTCGACCGCGTTTGCGTTAAAATGTCAAATAATATGGGAACAGTTTGTTGCCGTTTCGATCCACAAGTGGCGCTGCCAATTATTCCATAGTAATTGAGACGTTTACGTGAACGCGTTCGAGACGTTTGTTCGTGTGAAAACTTACACTAGAGGCTCAGTTTGTTGCCGTTTCAATCCGCAAGTAGCGCTGCCAATTTTTCCATAGTAATTGAGACGTTTACGTGAACGCGTTCGAGACGTTTGTTTGTGTGAAAACTTACACTAGAGGCTCAGTTTGTTGCCGTTTCAATCCGCAAGTAGCGCTGCCAATTTTTCCATAGTAATTGAGACGTTTACGTGAACGCGTTCGAGACGTTTGTCGTGACTAAAACTTACACTGAGCCTCTAGTGTAAGTTGGTTGCCGTTTTGATGCGCAAGTGGCGCTGCCAATTATTCCATAATAGGTGAACGTGTCCAAAAAGTTCTTATATATATGCGAAAACCTACACTGGAGGCTCTGCAGAAGCTCACCATCACCATGGTCTAAGACGATGAGAAGTATATTATTATACCATGACCATCATTAAATGGTATCTACTATTACTTACTATATCACTATCATTAAACGATAATTTTAAAATATAAATATTGATTGCTTTACGTTGTATTTTTTTTACGTTTCTTCTTTATCTGCTTAGCTCAAAATTTTAGGCGAATTAGGCTACTTGAAAAAAAAAACATATAAGGCGATTTAGGCTACTCGGTAGTCAAAATTTGGCGAATTGAGTTAGCTGACATCTGGCAACCCTGATCAGACCTGTGACAGACAGCCATAGTGTTGAATTATGTACACAAGATATTGTTTATTCTTCAATTAAATTATTTCTGCTAGACAAGTAAATTTTAATTCGCTTTCACTATGATGCCCGGAAGGATTGGCAATCTACCAATAGCGGCAGAAAATCCCCTAGGGCTATCCTGGCATGATTCGGCGTGGATACCTTTGTTAAATCCTGCTAATATAATGGACTACTTCTCAGAGAGATCAAACCCTTTTTTCGACCGAACGTGTAATAATGAAGTTGTAAAGATGCAACGTCTCAGTATGGACCAACTGCAGTAAGTAACCAGCAAATAATTTATAATATAGTTGACCTTTAATAGTCCAACTATTATGACTAGTGGTCTACAATTTGAGGCTACATAATATAATGCGAATAAAGGTATTTATTTGTAGATCTATGACTGGTTTAGAGTACATGCTGCTACACGTCCAGGATCCCATCTTGTACGTAATTCGTAAACAACACAGACACAGTCCCAACCATGTCATACCCCTTGCTGATTACTACATAATTGCTGGGATTGTATATCAAGCTCCTGATCTAGCAAGCGTTTTAAACTCTAGATTGGTAAGTAAATAAAATAATTTAAAAATGATGATTGCATGAAAATTTAATTTTGAAACAGTAATTAACATATCACTGCCACCAACACATATAGGTATTTGTTTTTTGGCTCAATCAATCCAACCATAGAAAATAATAACTTGATCTTGTTAAATTTTGTATTCAGCTGTCTGCAGTACATCACTTGCAATGTTCCTTTGAAGAAACCATGTCTTACTCAAGGTATCACCCTAGTAAAGGATACTGGTGGGACTTCAAGGCAAACAAAACTGGTAAGCTACTTTAAATTAACCCCCTTATTCATAAACACTATAGGCTACTAACTTAGCAATTGTTTGTCCTTGTCTGTCACTTTGACATTTACCTTTCACAGATAAGGACAAACTAAGTTAGCAGAAGCCTATAGAGCGTTTATGAATAAGGGGGAAAATCTTTTGATTTCTTTTGAAGAGGAATATGCTTTAAGTCATTGATCGTGTTTCCCTATCTATGGAGTCCAAGATAGAATACTTTTTTAAGGTCTCAGCCCCTTCAGTGCCACTTCATCAGCTCCTAAGGAAACACCAACTACTCCCAAAGAGGAGCCTTCTACAGTATTCCAACGTCAGAGAGTTGACATGCTCCTGGCAGAGCTTGTGAGGCAGTTCCCGTTGCCTGTGGCTCCGGCCACTCATAACCAGGTAAATTTACACACGCCTTACAATTATGGGCCATTTACTACCACTTTATTACTAATAACTAAAAAAAATGCACTAAAAATGCTTGTGATGTAAATGTAATTTTATTTATGATCACATTCTATAGAATTTTCAGAATTATGATGAATTAAACCATGCTTTCAGACAAATGGAGTGACAGTGAAGACAGAAAACACAAATGACAAGGACAAGCCAACAGAAACAAACAACGTAAACAATATCACCATAAAGCAAGAGCCTGTAGACCCCAGCAGCTCGGACATGACCAACGGAGCCCTGCAAGGTCATGAGATCAAGACTGAAATTAAGCAGGAAAATATGAAGCCACCACCAGAGAAAAAGCCCCGAGTTTAATTCTATTACATAGTTATAATAAATAAATAGGTCCAGAAATATGAAAACAATTGTCAGTTTCCATATTGATATGTATTAAGTATAGCATTTAGGATTATGGTCACACAGAATTCAAAAATCATATGCAACACTTACAATATGTATTACTAAACCACAATGAGAACAGGAATGGAGATTTCATATAGGTACATACTTCAAACTGCATGTGACAGGTATTTCATCTAGTTCTCATTGTGGTCACAACAGTATTGGGATTATTCAGTAATCATTTTCTTCTAAAGTAGTCATCATTGTTTTCCTTTTGAACATTGTACAAATTCACAATGTTTTCTTGTGCTCCTGTTCCTGTAATACACATCTGGCAATTTATTCTCCTTGGATCATGCAGATCAGTCGATGTTGTTTTTTTTTTCAAGAATGCCCTGAAAATAGAATTCTGACATGAGTAACTTAATTATTTTAATAAATAAATAAATTGATGGAAAATCTATTATGTATTATAATTACTGTGCTTCTTTGAATCCAAGGTCAATTCCAAAACTAAAACCTTGTTTGTATCCAATGTTAAAGCTTGATTGAAACGATGCATTTTGTCCATCAGAAGCCCCATCCATATAACCAAGCTAAAAGATTTAACCAAGTTGAGATTAGAGCACCATCCAAATAGCCATAGTTGCAACTGAAAATTAATCTCTCGGCTGCCACACTACAAATTGAATGTTGGTCAGCTATGATGGATGACATCAGGGCGGTCTAGCTAGACTAGTCAAGAGGTTAATCAACACTTCAAATTGAACCGCAAGTCCTGCATCCTTTCTTTTATTCACTAACACTTAATTTATCATTATATCAGTATAAAACAGTCTCTTTCCGCTGTCTTCTGTCCCTATGCATGCCTTTCTTTAAAACTACGCAACGGATTTTGATGCATATTGTGCTTACTTTATTAATGGGTTCTAGGGCACGAGCCCTAGTTTTTGCGGAGAGATTAGTAGTTTCGTCCATTTGGTAGATGAAAATGAGTCAAAAGTATCGTCACAAACAAAATAGCTACCAAAACCAAATACAAAATACAAACAAAAATAAATGAGGGCGACGATGACGAAGTGGAGTGGGGGAAGGAAGAGGGAGGGGAGGAGAGCGAAGCAGTTTTTTCTTATTTCATGAAAAAAACAAAGGAAACTAAGCTCATACAGCCAAGCCTGAAGTATCATTGATGCTACCCCGGGTACTCACACGTGCACATATATTCGCACATTGTATAGAAGTTCGCACATATATGTGCAGATGTGTACGAACTTCTATACAAAGTGCGAATATATGTGCACATGTGACTACCCGGCCTTATGCCCGACACACATGTGTCAAACGGGGTGACAGCTCCTACTTTTGGTGCCAGGCAGAATCACATCAATCACAAATCACAATAAGAGCAAAATAAAGTTGTGACTGTTGTGAGTGACATAAACAGGAATTAAATTGGATACTATGAAGCCCATGAAAGTGGAACTTTACAATGCAATCGTAGCCGATTTTAATAGTCTCACATCATATAGTCGAAAGGCCGAAAATGAACTGAAAAAGAAATATAAAAAGTGAGTCTCCAATTTTGGTTTTCAATAAGGACGGGTATGAGTCAAATGGTCTAATCATTAGACTTTAACGGAACGGATTACAATAATTTGTTTACTTTTTTAAGCTTACCGCCATCAACACTGGGAAGTATTATTTCACTACTGGTCCAGAGGTCCATGAAACAGAGCTACAGAAAGTCTCCATCAATATCAAGTAAATACTATGAGTTATATGAGGAACTAATGAGAGACAAGTCTACAGGAAGTGTTATTTTGCAGTAAGTATTATTTTTATACATAACATCTTCGTGTAAGTATTTATAAACAAAGGAGGGCATAGTATTGACTTGATAAAAGTAGGAGCTGATACAATGCACCTCAGTGCATGGTTATAATGCCTTAGAAATCTATTGCATCTATTTGGTTACTTTTTTTACAGGCTATCAGACAATCAAGGAATTAGTCCAGCTTTGTTTGCAAGATCCTTGTTACAAAATGTGTATTCAGACTCATCCATGGTCAAGAAATGTTTTAAGGACACCACTCTCATTGAAGACAAGGAGCTAGCCTACCAGGTTTTTGTGGTAAGAAGTTTATGTTATAGTGAATAACACTTAATGTTGTATATGTATCTTTTTAAATACAGAAACATTAGCATTAAAAAAAAAAACAATAATAATAAAATACCTATATAATTTAAAAAGCTATTCCAATAGTACATATTTCTTCCTTACATTGTTATCTTAAGGGCACAATATCCTTTTAAGTTCTCACATATATCCATCAGTATAAACTAATAGTAAGAATAATAAGTGCTGTTACCTGAATGTACTTTATAGAGTACAAATTGTTAAATGAAAAAAGAACTACATGTGCTAAAATTAAATCTAAGATCTGAAAACTGAAACATTACAACCAGTGGGTTGTAATCACGTTGTAATACACCTGTAATAAAAAGTCTAGACGTATGAGGATATTCTCTCGCACTCTTGATTGTGTGGCCATGGCAATAGCATAAAGATAAATGAATGGTGCAGAAGTTATATGTTAAAGCATTAATTTTTGCTTTAAAATTAAGTTTTCATTATATTTGTTCGATTACACATGGTTGGTTCAAAACTATAATCATTTTTGCATTTACAGGGAACTATGAATGACAACCAGTATGGGCCTTATGCAGACCTAGTAAAACAGTGAGTAGTAGTCCTTTTAAATAACAGAGAGGTGTTTGGAAGTAGGCATTGTAAAAAATTTCAACTTTGGCAAGGTTGCATGTTACATGTAACTTGTATAATAAATAATATTTTTTCAGGTCTATTGGCTTGGAATATGAGCTGAGATTGGAAAGAGAACTGAGACTGATGAACATCACCTTCTCAGACGAAAATGTATTACGTTCCCGTGGCTATGATAAAACTCCAGATTTTAAACTTGATGTGCCGATTGCAGTTGATGGCTTCATAGTCAACTGGGTGGAAAGCAAAGCTTTGTTTGGGGACGAGGAAAATCATTCTGGATATTTAAAAGACCAATTAATGGCATACTGGAATAGATTTGGCCCAGGTCTGCTTATTTACTGGTTTGGTTATTTAGAGACTTTGGACTCAACTCCAGAAGTAAATAAGATGTTTATATTGCGAACAAGTTTTCCTAAAAAAGAAAGTATTACTCAATATAAAATGGATTTAGACTTGTAATAATTTTAAACAATGTTGTCAGTAAGAGTTTTTAATGATTCACGGTTAAGTTCATTCGAAATATTATAAACGGGATGTGAACCGCGATTACCTTTCTACCCGTCTACCCGTGATCATGATACATGCAACTGTATCGAAATATCGGGAGCTCAATAAAGGTAATCGCGGTTCACATCCCATTTATAATATTTCGAATGTTGTCAGTTTAGGAATAAGTAGGCAAGTTTTTCTTATTGAAATATTAAATTATTATGTAAAGTAACGTTAACAAAAGCCAGATCAAATATGTTAATAATGTATCAATCACACAATAGTTTTAGGATTATAACAAATCAAAATACCTTTCTTTGCCCCATGAACAGTAATGTAAGAATTTTTTCAGTTTTTAAATTAGGTAATCTGAGTGTTGTTTCTTACAGAAAAAATAGTTAAGTATAAGTAAAATAAATTAACAAAGCTTAAGATCTCTAGTATATTATATATTATGTAATATAAATGTTGTAATAATACAGACTGACTTTTTATCTCTCTTCATATTTTCAAATAATAATTTCTGATGAAAATTAGCAAACTTGTGTTTTAAGGGTTCCATCAGGGTTCCATGCTTCAAAATGAAAAATGGAACCCTTTTTCTTTTGGTATCACACACTAGGATAGAAGTGAACAATAAATGAAGTTGTACCGTAGTTGTACCCATAGTGATTAGGTATATTCCCTTTGGTTGTACCATGTAGAACCTAATCAAATATCCTGTACTAATTAAAATCTGTTCTTACTTCGTTTGCAATGAATTTGCTCATAGCTATCCCGCGGGAACTATGCAATTTCCTGATATAAAAAGTGGCCTATGTTTTAATCTAGGCTACTAGCAATCTCAGTCTCCAGTCGTTTCAGCGCGAAGAAGGAATAAACATACACACTTACATCCTCACAAAATAAATAAATAAATATTATGGGACAAATTACACCAATTGACCCAGTCCCAAACTAAGCAAAGCTTGTACTATGGGTACCAGGCAACGGATAAACATACATATATAATGCAGATAAATACATACAACATCCATGACTCGGGCACAAACATTCGATTCTTCATACAAATGTCTGGCCCTACCGGGATACAAACAAACACAACCAAACTACAAACTTTCACATTTCTAATATTAGTTACTAGCTTCTGCCCGCGACTTCGATTGCGTAGAATTATACATATAAACCTTCCCTATGAGTCACTATCTATTTAAAAAAACCGAATCAAATTCCGTTGCGTAGTTTTAAAGATTTAAGCATACATAGGGACAGACATAGCGGAAACGGAAAGCTACTGTTTTATACTATGTAGAATATGGTAGAATAGTGAAGTAGGATGTTTTGTCGAGCATTGAACCGCGTTTAAAAGTGTACCTCAAACAAATCTTCAGTGTTCTGACAGTGACAGGTAATGATTAGGTTAAGTATGACAATGACATTAGGAAGTGGCCAGCTGATCGTCGTGGTATTTCTTGTTTTGGCAATAAATTGGCGTATTATTAAATAACATGAGTGCTAATAAATCAGAAGAGGCGATCAAGGAAAAGATTTTAAATGTAGCTAAGAAAAACCCTAAGGGTATATCGGATAAGGATATTACTGCCGCTGTGCCAGAGTTATCTTCTACAGAGTTGGTAGCGGCAATCAACTCACTGCTACAGCAGGGGTACTTCGACCTGTTCAATCAAGGCGGTTCATTAATATACAGGTATTCTACTAACCTCATATGTTCCTTGTTTATATCTTTAAAAAAAATGTGAAGTAGTGTAGATTTCCAACCTAAGTTTCAATGGCCAAAAATCAGTTAGCTTGCTACTCCGTTACCACAAACCGATAGTGGTAGTGGAGTAGTAAGATAAATGTTTTTTGTTAATTAATATGGACCTCTACAGAGATTTATCTGCGGAAGCCTGATTCAATCAGTTATCTGAATTTTAATGTTCGGGTAGAAACATTAATAATGTATGCTGGAAAAAGCTCACAATTCAAGTGTGCTGTTGATGTTTTGTGTACCTATTACAATTACGTTCAATACAAATGTATACACACTATAGTAACATTTTAATAATAATTCGTAAATAAATAGTATACTTATGTAAGATAAACAACGAAGGCATTATAACTAAAATGCCTTTTTTCAGATTAAAGGCCCAAACTAGTAAAACAGCAGTTAAAGGTGCAGATAATGAAGAGAAAGTAGTTTATAATCTAATAGAGGAGGCAGGTAATAAGGGGATATGGATCCGTGACATCCGAGTACGGTCCAATCTAGCCAACACTCAACTCACTAAAGTCTTGAAAAGTTTGGAGAGCAAAAAAGTTATTAAGGCTGTTAAATGTGTCAATGTAAGTTCCATAATGTTTTATTACCAATTACTAATTACTAACATAGTATAAAACAAAGTGGCTTTCTGCTGTCTGTCCCTATGTATGCTTAGATCTTTAAAACTGTGCAACGAATTTTGATGCAGTTTTTTTAATAGATAGAGTGATTCAAGAGGAAGTTTTATACGTATAATTCTATGCAGACCAAGTTGCAGGCAGAAGCTAGTTACTAATATTCTAAATAAAATCTAATATCCTATTTGCAGTACATTTTTTACTGTTCACAAAACTTGAAACTGAACTATAGTTATTGCAGACCATAATTAATGATAACATAGTAATGTAATATGTAAGGTGTATTCGGGTAATTCCGAAAATCATTAAAGTCAGCCATATTCTGTTGTAATAAGAGTCAGGGCCGTCTTTAAACTATTTGAGGCCCTGGGCACATTAGGATCATGGGGCCCCTATGACCTAAATATCGGTTATCATTTGGTAATCTGGCAGGAACTAGGGGGCCCCATTCGATCGCGGGGCCCTGGGCACGTGCCCATAGTGCCCAGTGGAGAAGAGGGGCCTGATAAGAGTTCCAGTTCGGAAGTAATCGAGCATTATTATTTATAACGTAATATGACTGATTTTAATGAGTTCGGTAATTATCCGATATTCGGAATTATCCGATTTTCTGAATTATCCGATTTCCGGAATTACCCGAATACACCTTAAATATATTTTAATTTGAAGAGAAAATAAAATCTCGAGTTTACCGTGTTAATTTTTTCCAGGCTTCAAAGAAGAAAGTTTACATGCTGTTTAATTTAGAGCCAGACCGATCAGTTTCTGGAGGTGCATGGTATCAGGACCAAGACTTTGAGTCGGAGTTCGTCGATATACTTAACCGCCAATGTCTTAGGTTCCTGCAGCAGCGTGCTGACAAAATAAAAAACAATCCACGAGGGCCAATTGTGGGCAGGACCCAGTCATATGCAACTGGTGCTGAAGTCCACAAATATATAACTGACTTAGGAATAAGTAATGTAAGTTAATTGTAACATATAATTGTGTATTTACTAATATTTATTTAAAGTATTTTAGGACTTAACCATGTAAAAAATTGTTTTTAATTCATTGACTTAACGACGTTTCGGCTACGATGCAGTGGCCGTGGTCAAGAGCAGACTGCCATGTAGGGTATAATTTTCGTTTAGCTGCGCGAGTTTTTCGAACTACCCGCACTTGGTCATTATTTTGCAATGACACCATATCACACAACAACGCTCACTATGTCCGACGATTTATCCGAGGTTAAAATGTACTTTTACTTTTACTTTTTCAATAAATATGAGTGAAAATCACGCATGTATAAAACATTGTGTATTTAATTACAACACAACGGATAACTCACGTATAAAAGCCGAAGAATTGCTCCGACAATTGTTTCGGACTATTGAGCAGCAGCAGAGCAGAGCGTTGGCGCGCAGTGTTCGTTTCGCTGCCGCCGGGGCGAGCGCTCCCTGATGAAGGGTTTCGAAATAGTCCGAAAGAATTGTCGGAGCAATTCTTCGGCTTTTATACGTGAGTTATCCGTTGTGTTGTAATTATGTGTGAGTCTCACGGTAGTTTCATGTTGAACATTTATTATTTACTTTTACTTTTATGAACATTATTTACTTATTATACCTACATCTTTAATATTTTTGGGTTTCAGGTAACACTAGATGTAGAGGATGTTATAACAATATTGAATACACTAGTATATGATGGTAAAGCAGAGAGTAGCGTGTACCCAGACGGCAGCAAGGTCTTCAGAGCCATTGAATCTTTGCTGCCTCCTCCAGGACTTGTGCAAGTGCCTTGTGGTGTCTGCCCTCTCATCCATAAGTGCTACTCCACAGGTCTAATAACACCGCAAGAATGTACTTATATGAATGAATGGTTAGAATAGGACAAATAATTATAAGGTTTATAAGTATCCCCTTTGTTTTACTGTCTCATCGAAATATCTACTATATGTGTATAAGAATAATAATTATCAGTTTCAGTTACGCACATCAAATAATCCTACTAATCCTACTAATATTATAAATGCGAAAGTTTGTGAGGATGTATGGATGTTTGTTACTTTTTCACGCCAGTACGGTTAAACGGATCTGGATGAAATTTGGAACAGAGATAGTTTATGGTCTGGAATAACACATAGGCCACTTTTTTCTCGGATAATTGAGTTCCCGGGGGATAGCGATAAACTAATTCATTGCAGACGAAGTCGCGGGCAACAGCTAGTTTTGTAATATATACACTGACGAGCAAAAATAATGGGTCACTTTTCATACAAAGTTCTATGAAAAGCGTCCCATTATCTTTACTTGTGGGTATACAATATATTTGAAAGACTATTATATACCTAATAGATAGAACAATAATACAAATACTATGGGATAAACTTTATTTACATTTTACCTAACAAATAAAATACAATTAAGTTGACAAAAGTTCCACTTTTGCAGATCTACAGCATGGTAACAATTTTTTAATAGATTCCTACTCACTACTCCGTAAACGTTTAGCATGTAATTTACAGTTGATTGCAAGCTAGATAAATGTTTTCCTGCTGCTGAACAAAATTTCAAAAAGTAAAAAAATACATGCTTAGGGCTGGCTTAAGGTAATGACACAGGGATAAGCGACTATACAGTACATTAATTACAACTCTAGTCTAGTAATTAGAGTAGGTGCATAATATATTAGGCACTACAAATGACGTGTCATTTTAAAAGAAACAAGTCTCTTTCTTTATTCTGCAAAATGCAAAAAAATTGTGGAAGTAGCAGCAAATATTTTTGCATTTCAGTTTGTGAGAGTTCTTCACAAATATGGATGCAGTTCATAGTGTTAACTAACACTGATGTAAACTCAACAAAAACACTTCATAAATGTCATAAAACTTAGTAAAAGGCTATCAAATAACCAATACAAAAATTAAACATTGCTAACTATTTACATTTTTTACAGTTTTCAAAATAAGCTTCTGAAGTTATTTTCAATGTTGTGAAGTGCTTCTGAAAGCACAGCATTCTCTCTTTTATGATTCATTTTTAGTTTTTCTTCTGACTCTGTGTCCTGTTCCTCACTCTTACTGTGAGGGAACACTGAGCTAAAGACATCCATTTGAATATAATTCAAGGACTGAAGAATCAGTCCTTTGTCAGGGTAAGGGGTGGGGGTGGCATGGCCATCATGCCTAATTATTTGGCTACAATTTTTTGGTTTCATGTTTGTTGGAGGTGCTCCCCCTGAGGGTTTATTAGGCTCGGTTGATCCGATGGAGCCAGTACCCCCAGTGGAGCCTGTGGACCCAGTAGGCCCAGAAGGTCTAGTGGGTTGTACATGAGGTTTGTTATCTGTCTCCGGCACAAGCACAGGCAGATCGGGTTCTTTGATTTCAGGAGCAGGTGTTGTCAAATGTTTCCCACCTGTAATGATAATCAAAGAAATTATTACATGGACATTCAGAACAATTTTTAGCACTGTCTTACTAGATGTCTAGAGAAATTATGTTGCAATATACTGCCAATATTTCTGAAGTACTTTAGTCTAGTTTCTTATGAGATAAGATTGTAGCTCCACTGAATTTCTAACAATCAATACTTACTGACTGAGTGAATAATTCGCTCCATTTCCCGGAGCTGTGTCTGCTGCTGCTGGACTGTGAAGTACAAGTCAGTTATGGTGCTTGATATGTGATTTAATTCTGCTACACGTTTTTCTTCTTTTGCAGTCTCTTTTTTACTTTGCCTGCAAAATAACAATTTGAATTCAGTAAAGAAGTGTTTATAATATTATATCCGTTCAGCAGATAATTTGTAACTAATAGATTTTGCACAACCAAAGCCTCACTTTAATCTTACCTATTGTATTCAATTATGAGTAATCCCGCACCAATGATAAAGATGACAGATTCACCAAGCAGGTTAGCTCCCAGCTCGATGGCCATCTCCTGACTCAGCACAGGGATGTTCACAGGCCTTCCCAGATTGAGGACCCACATCTTGGCTTTCACCTCACACCAGTTATAAACTATTTAGACAAGTCAATAATTACCACAATATTCAAACGGTACAGTTATATGCATTTGTAATAAAATAATACTTACACTGTGCAGGAGGCATACATACATAGGTTCTGAAAAAGGGATGCCTTTTGGCTCGTTCTTTACAAACATTTGCAATGGGTTTACTTATCTGTTTGATTAACAATACAGACAATTTTGCAATAGGAAATGCCCCAATAACCATTATTGTAATTTACAATTTTGATCGATTGTTACGACACAGTATTAATATTGGAAATTTCGCCCGACGACATCCAAAAACGAACGATTGCCTCACTCTTCATTCGCTCTCACTTGGATCACAGCAAAACTGTCAATGTCAATGGTGTCAAAATGTCCTTTCTGTCCTCTTCTTGAAATCCAAAAGAATTTAAGCCCATGCAGACAAATCTAGAATATAGATATAATATATATTTAAGTATATATAATATATAGTCTGGCAGATAAGTGGTTTAATCTGTCAGACTATAGCCTGATTAGTATAACCCGGGTTACTCACACGTGTACATTATATTCGCACATTGTATAGAAGTTCGCACATATCTGTGCAAATGTGTACGAACTTCTAGACAATGTGCGAATATATGTGCACTTGTGAATCGCCGGCCTAAGGCTGTGGGAGTGGGAAATGTCAAAACATACATTGACAGTTCGAATATTTAGTTAGTTTTAGTAAGATTTAAGAAATTATGTTTTCTTTATAATTTATTAAACAATGAGACCGTTACCTCTTTGGAAAATAGTATTACTATTTTGTTTCAGTTTTTTGTTATTGTATTTATACTCTAGTATTAGTAGTGACACTGTAAAAACAAAGACTAATAACGGGAATGCCATAGTTTCAAGCACGAAATCACTAACATTGTAAGCAAAATTAATATGTTCTATCAGCACACATCTTTCTCGATCAATCGTAATCAATTTTATAAAAACTTCAACTTGCAGGGGACCAGAGAAAAGTGTCAAGACTATCGTTAAGAGGATTGTGTTATCATTCGTTGTTTGTGACTCACGGTTCAACGAGTCCCTAAACGTTGTGAAGTCTGTTCTATTATTTACAAAGACCCCTGTGCATTTTGTCATTTTCACTGATAACAAATTGAGATTCAAGTTTAATAAGACTCTGGGCGAGTGGAGAATCAACACAGGCCACCAACTTGATTTTGAACTGCATGGGATAAATTTTCCTCCAGAATATGCTGAAGACTGGATGAATTTGTTTAGCAAATGTGCAGCTCAGCGGCTGTTCATACCAGTAAGATATTATCTACATTTTAACCATTTAGAAGTAAAATTAATAATTAGGCTAGTTTCTTTATGCATGCATGTGTTTTAGGCTTTATTTTTTATATATCAACATGTGAATAAAATAATATGTAATAATGAAATGTATAAGTCTTGCACACTATCTGTAGTAATTGGTATATTACTTAAAATTCCAGAAACTCATACCACATATAGATGCTATGATATATGTGGACACTGACACCCTGTTCCTGGGCCCAGTAGATGAGCTATGGGATATATTTTCCCAGTTCAACAGTTCCCAGATATCTGCGATGGCTCTGGAAAATGACAACCCTAATGTGTCATGGTATCCCAGATTTGCTAAACATCCATTTTACGGAAAGTATGGTGAGTGTTCATTGTAGATATTTTTAATATCTAAGACGAGAAATTTACTTCTGTAAATAGGTGTTTACAGAATTTAAAAAATGCTACTGATATATTTTTTATTTATTTTCAGGTCTCAACTCTGGTGTGATGTTAATGAACTTGACGAGAATGAGAGACTTTGGCTGGGTGGACTATGTGACCCCTATCATGTTAAAATGGAAGCTGTATATTCCTTGGGGTGATCAGGTAATCATCTGTTACACAAATCGTACTATAAGAGGCTTTCACTATTCTTTGACATAATTCTTAACCCCCTTTTTTTTTTTTTTTTTTTTAATGGCTTTCACCCTTGCTTTGATTTAGCAAGGCGTATTTCGCCAATGTCGACGTAGTGACATTACACACGTGAGGAGATTGTTCGGTTTATAATAATTTTGACTTTGGGGAAGGACCAGACAGGAAACCTAAAACAAACAACACATATGTTACGGACGGTACAGACAGCACAGGACGTTTTTACAGGTTTTTTTTTTTTTTTTGAGGGTAAGTGGAAAAGATGGGGGTAAACATGCTGACAAAGTTGAAGGACTTAGAAAAGGGAAATTTAAATAAATAACAGTATAATGAGCATGCTTCATATTGTTTATATCTTGATTTCGAAAGAAGTTATATATTTGATCAGGAGTTTTAGAACGGGGGGGTCTAGAGAACATAAAAGTGATGGAAAGTTGATGGGCAATGGGACTTAGCAATTATTTGTCCTTATCTGTCACTTTGACATTTACTTTGATAAGGACTAAACGATTGCTAAGTTAGCAGAAGCCTATAGAGCGTTTATGAATAAGGGGGGGTAAGTATTCCAAGTCTTCCACAGATTTGTTGACTTACAAAAAAAAAGTAAATATACATAGCATTTTCTCAGGGATCATGTTTGTTAGAACTTCATAATTAATTTATTATTGTTATTGTGTCTTGATCACGGATTCCTTACAAGCAAAGCTATAATTTAAATTTTAAATATCTCAAAGTTAGAAACATACACTGAAAATACTAAGCACAAAGACAACTATGTAAGCCGATCGCCGAAAATGCTTAAAAGATTTCAACTTTCCTGCACCTCCATACGCGTCAGCCCCTGTTTCTGAATCACACTAATGTAAAGAAAAAAAAAAATATCGTGGGACAATTGACACCAATTGACCTAGTCCCAATCTAAGCAAAGCTTGTGATATGGGTACTAGACAACGGATAAACATACTTATATAGATAAATATAAATACTTAAATACATATTAAACATCCAAGACTTGAGAACAAACATTCGTATTTTTCGTACAAAATATCTTGCCTGACCGGGGATCGAACCTTCAAGCTTCATAATCAGGTTCTCTAACCACTAGGCCATCTGGTCGTCGAATTTTTTTTATTTTTTGTCTCCTATTCCCAGGATATAATAAACGTGATATTCCACTACCACGGACGCGCGGTACTGGAGATGTCCTGCCGCTACAACTACCGCACGGACCAGTGCATGTACGGCGACGCGTGCGCCGACGGCTCGCGGCGAGGCGTGTTCCTGTTGCATGGCAGCCGGAAAGCGTTTCACAACAATAAACAACCCGCTTTTGAGGTAAGGGGTCGTACAAGTATACGTGCCGGCACGTCAGTCTAACGATGACGAGTCATGTGGAGGAGATCTGCGCACCCACGGTTACCATATTTTATACTTCTGCACATACTAGGTCATCGCTAAAGTTACGTGCCGCCACTTGTATTGCGTAAGCAACTAATGTAAGCAAGTTAATGTGCTGCTTCTTTGCTCTCAAGGAAATACGTTAAGCCGTCTACTCACACACCTGCTGCAGGGGCAATATTGGAAGCAGGGGCAATTTTTAGAACAGCCGAAATTGCCCCGACCGCCGTGCGACCGGTATTGCCCCTGCAGCAGAGTGTGCGTAGCCGGCTTTAAATGCCCCTTCTAAAAAGGTACAAACTAAGTGTTACTCATAAATACAAACCTGATTAGTAAAGAGTGAAATAAAAGTACACGAACATTTACGACACCTTTGTAAAAGAAAATACCTGTTTAAATATACGTCCGACCTGGTGGTGATTGATAAAACGAAATTTACTACCAGACCAAAAAAGCTGTGCATGTGTACTACAAAACTACTAATCGACTGAAATTTACGATTATAATATAACTGTTTCGCGACGTCTTTGTGGTAGGAAACCCACATGTGTGTGGTTTGATACTGATATCAAACATGTCGAATTGAACGAAAGGTATGTTTGCTTCATATTTGCGATAAACTTTAATTGACTGACTACTCGAACTTCACAGATTAGCTATTTTATATTTCAGGCGCTGTATCGATCTATCGAAGAGTATAAGATTGGGTCTGACGCGGAAGCTGCTCTCTCGGCCATGGAGCGCAACTTAGCGGAGGCGCCGCCCTCGCCGTGCGGCAACTTGAAAGATGCTTTTCTCAAAGTACCCACCGCCACGATACGTAAATTGTATGGACAGCCCAATAGATAGCGACTGACCCTCTCAGCTGTTAACACAAAAAAAGTATTGAGATCTCGCTGCCTGTGATGTCATAAGTTATTCAATTGACAACATTTCATTTTTATAACACCTGAAAATGTATATATGGTTCGAAAGCATTTTGCCTCCTGATCACTGCAATATGTTTATATAATTTTAATATCGCTTATTATAAAAAATAAAAATTAATTAAAAATATGTCCTAATTTTACCAAAACTACCACAGGATGGGTGAAATGCCTTTGCCTTTTTTACGAGAAAAAGTAAGCGACCATAATTTTGTATTTGACAACTTCAAAGTACAAGGGGGGCAACTCTGTAATTCTATTTTTGAAGTTCGTTGCATACCTTCTCTCTCACTCTCAAGTTAATGACTATATTAGTATGAGCGGAACAGCACGAAGCGAATATCGAAAATCGAATATCGGAGAATAAGGCCTGACATTGTCAATTTGAAATTGACGTCGGTTTTTTTTCTATACAGAAAAGACAAAAGGATAAGTGTCTACTCTGTGATAGTTTCGGAGTTACGCCCTTTTAGAATAAGCAAAAATTAATAAATTAATTATAAATTAAATACAAACCCTAGCAAAAAAGTTAAACTTCCAGCATGTTCATCTTTTCAAACAAAATACAGAGAACCATTAAAACTATAGGCTCAGAAATATGAAATGTTGTCAATTGTGAAAGACAAACGCGTAAAGGTTCTATGGTGGCATTGGAATCAAATTGATTAACTGTACTTCCCCTCCCGCGTTCTGTGGCCTTGCTAGCAGCGAGATTCTCATACTACCATGGTGTGGTGGCTTGCTTTTGCAATGCTAATAAATAAACGGTAACCTGATAATAGAAAAGTTTGAAGCAACATTTTGTGCAAATTTTAATTGCTGCCCTCCTAATTAAAAAGGACGTATATGTGTGTCATATGAAACGCATATACGTCCTTTTTAATTAGGACGGCAGATTAGAGTCTTGTCTTGATTGAGTTGACATTCTTTCTAGATCGCCATTGCAGCTGAAATGTTTTTATTCTCAGGTCACGATAAATAGATGTAAGTATATTTCCAAAAAGAAAGTACAAACTTTCAAGAGACATATTGGACTCTGATTGGTTTAGACGCCTTGTATCATTTTCTCTCGAATAGTTGATTCTATTTTGTATCCAACCAGATAGACAAACTTATAACATTTATAAAGCTTAAAGCATTTATAATTTATTTATTTTTAAAACTAAAGTATTAAATACGGCACATATAAAACCTATAGTGCAACATGCAACGGTTTTGTCACCTGACACACTTTATTCACTTATTTATTTATTTATGTGATTAATTAATTATGCATTATAAGGACTACAGTGCTCTTATTAAAGTATTTAACGTAAGGACGTATTAATAAAGTACAATTTGTATTGATGTATCAAATGAATCACAAAGTGATAGTATTTAAAAAGTTTCGATTACTTAGTTAAGGTTTAAGTATTATACGTATGTTTACAAAGTCGATTAATGACTTCTCATTCGTTTGTTACCAATAAACCAACTGATTTGCAAAATTATGTATACAGGCTGAATAGTGAATCTCATCCTAAACGCCTGTCAAAGTAATGCCAATGTAACGTAGCACAAACTGCATTTATTTAAGTTAATCTGATTGGATTATTATAAGAAATAAGTAGAGAGTTTATTGCTCTGATTAGTTTAAATAATAGGCACCTGACCAAACCTCCATGACTTAGAATTGATTATTTGTCAATACCTACAGGTGTAACGGCCATGACAATTGAACTGAGGTTAAACATGAAGGAGGTTCTCAATTGAACTGTATCCAAATTCTTGTATGTATTTCCGCCGGTATCTTCGCCGCCTGTGAACCGATTTCAATGTTTTTTTTATTCGATAGCAAATGTCTCAAAGTCAGTTTATCGAAGGCGGTTCAGGGGCCTTATCATGACGTCTTAATGCGATTCAGTTTAGGTTCGCTCGCTGTCAGATTCATACTAAAAGTGATAGCTGAAAGTTGAACGGAGTCGGAATTAGGACGTCATGGTAAGGCCCCCAGTACCTAACTATACCATAAATCTCGTTTTTTTTCTGACCAGACATTAATCTTTTAATATTTTTGGTTAAATTGTTTATTTTAAGGTTTTACCAAGTTTTAAGTAGGTATATTGTAGTTTGAACAAATAGGTGGACTAGATCAGGCACTTGTCCCACCGAGGGCGAGGAAACGATCAGCTATCAACTATTATCTCGCTCAAGAAAAGAACAAAAGATATAGATCCCGTGTCGGTAAAAGAGACAGATGTATTTATATTTGATCGCTGAATGTTCGCATCACACCGCCGGCGAGGACTCTCTCTACTAGTTCTCGCTATTAGTAAGAGCCTGCGATAACTCGCTATACTTGCTTCTCGCTCCTCACTCATAGCCAGCGGTGGGACCAGTGCCTCAACAATTGAAAAAACAGGGAATAGTAACTAGCCGCTGATTTATATATAATATCTTACCTTACCAATAGAAGGGAAGATTATGTTTTGAATAATAATTGAGTCCCACACTAAGAAAAGCTATAGAAATTGTATATTGAGCCGATATTCGACGTATTCGCTTCACTAACTGGCGTTGACTAAACAACGAGCAAGTACCTATCCCTGGTAAATGCTCTGCTCTCCTGCAAGAAAACCTGGGAATAACAAATAAATTTATATAAGAAACAATAGGAAAGCCTCTGAGCCAATTTTGCTGCTAACAGCGACTTCGCATGGCGCTTCCTTTCGTTTCCCAACTATTTCTACTTACATTTTTAACATTCTATTTATAACATTTTTGTCATTTCATTGTTATTACCCTTAAGGTGTATGTTCAAGAAAAAGTTTCAGGAAATAGTATTATTTATTATGATTGTTTACTTTACCTATCGTTTTCGAGTTTTGTTTCTAGCTCCAAGTCATTTTTCGTTCGCTGTGCAACGCGGAAACTGTGTTGGGCACCTTTGCGCCAAGATTGAGGCGCGGAGAACTAAGTTATTTTGTTATTTGTAAGTGAAGTTGCCTGCCTCATTGTATATCTTTGCTATTTATTATTTTTAGTTTTTAAAATTTTCATTTTTTGTAAGTATTATTATTACAATTGTATAATTTTATTAAAATCTATTATTGTATATCCATTGCCTTTCGATTTATATTTATGACATCTCAGATGTAGTGCGAAATGATTTTCCATGAAATTTTGTGGAATCCCATGCGGTTTTCAACTTTTGAATAAGGTTTCTTATTTAAGTATAAAACAATTTAACCTGACAGCTGCATTGTATACACGACTTTTAATAACATGGCACTAAAGTTGAAAACCGGATACAATTTAACGAAATGTCATGGAAAAACATTTTGCACTACACCTACTTATAGCACATTCTGTGTAAAGGAGACTTTCGTTTATTTTAATAAAAAAACGAATTTCACAATTATGAATTTTTGAAAAATAACGCGTCTTAGCTTAGCCGGGACTCTAACCGGTCAAACGCGAAAAAAATAACTCACCGTATATTATGATTTATGATGCAGAATTCCTCCGAGTATGCAGATCGAAGGTGTTAATGGGTTATAAATATCAAACACAATCAAAATAACGGAAGGCCATGAAATCTAACAATTACATTTTAATTTAGTTTTCACCCGTTACAGGAAATGCACCGCAGCTACCTTAAATATTAGAAATAACGCGATTTATTCAATACACGGATATCTACGTCTACACTAATACATATTATAAAGAGGAAAGATTTGATTGATTGTCTGTTTGCATTGAATAGGCTCCGAAAACAACTGAACTGATTTGAAAAGAAACATTAGAATCCTACATTATCCCTTGTTTATCAAAGATTATCCCTGATGAACATAGGCTATATTAATTCTGCGTGGACGAAGTCGCGGGCAACAGCTAGTAATTTATAAAGGACTGTGCTGATTTATGTTAGTGAAAAGTTTTGAGCTAAACTTAAAAACTTAATTGTAAATTGACTAAACGAGCATTCCTTTAGTTTTTAATTTGCTGTCCGACGCCGGCATTCCAAAATTCCAAACAGCAGACAGATTCCATCCGAGCAAGGCATCCTCAGAAAAACAATACAATAGAACGACCCTATACGATGCACCTTATCTTTATAACAAAAAGTAGTCTTGACTCGAGATCTAATCTTTATGAAACTGGTTTCGCCGTCGATTCACCTTGCATCGGTATTTACTTAGTTATGCCTTGAGATCAGCGTTGTTAATGCTACCAGCGTTGTTAATGCTAACATTAAAACAAAAAATATATAATGTATGTCATTTAATAGCATTTAAAAAACGTTTTGCTGTTTTTTACTTGCATATGTTGTGCACAGAAACAGCGTCCTAATCACAACAGTCAACCTCAAAAGTAGCTAGCTGAAAACTGGTGCTTTGTATCGCTACTGTAATTTGAAACATAACAAATATTATGTTAACTCGTTTACTGCGACAAAATACTAAAGTGAATTGTTTACAGTTAAGTACTTGGAAAAATTGGCATCTTCTCGACATTTTGTAATAGTTTAGTAGGTAAGTACATACCAGCACCTTATACTAACGCTTTTGTAACTTAAAACAGCGTATGTCAAGTCTTCATAAGTAGGTAGGTATTATTATAATATTTAGAAGCGGCCACTAAATACTTGTATCGAAGTAGATCGCTGAAAAATATCGCACTTAGCCTAAACTAAAAGTTTAGAATAATTACACATATTTATTAAGCACCTCGTTTATCTGATCACGAAAAAAGTGAGCGTTGATCGTTTTGTCCCAACTTTTGAATAGACCCACTACAAATTGTTTGCATTTAAATGTTTAACATTAAGCAACCATATAACACTAACAAATTAGTATGTATAAAAAAATACCCATAACTCTAGAACTACTTTATTTTGGCCGGAACTTCGAAGCACGTGACGTCACTGCCGTGGGCTTGGAGCGCCCAGTGGACCTTGACCTCGATGCTGGGATATATCCCGAGGACGGGGAACGAGTCCTTGTAGACGTAGGTAGTTCCCGCGGCCAGCGGGCAGGAGGCCTTCTCACCGGCCTCGGTCTGCAACTTGTCGCACACGGAGCCCCCGTCCACCCCTATGAACGGCAGGGGCACCCCGAACACGTCAGCCGTCACGTGATTCTTCAGCTCTTTGATTTCCTTCTCTGCAATTCAAATAGCTTCCTGTTACTTTACATAGTTTACATATTATACTGAGTGCCTCTTGTGTCCACCTTTAGATCTACGTGAGTTGCGTTATTATAAGCCCAATTAGCATACAAAAATAAGCAATGTGGTTTTCCTTGTTTGATAACAGCAGTCAGATATATGCAGTTTCTTACCGGGTTTGAACTTGATGGTGATGAATTCGGTTGTACCCTTTTTGAGAGGGCAGGGCAGGCGTTTACACGGCTCGAGTAGTACGTCAGCGTTTAGGTTTTCGATCGTGCGACCTCCTGTGAAAATAAGGGATTCTTCATTAGTTCATTGCATTAAATACAAAATTGTATCCCTTCCTCACTTGGACGCGGAACAGGTGCCTATATTTTCGCCAGACGATGTCGTATTAGTGGGCTAAAAAAAGTTGTCACTGAGCAACTGAGCAACAAAACGAGTAGCAATCAGTCGATGTAGCAATGTAGGTATTAGTTCTGAGAATGAATGATGTTTTATCTCTCATTGTTTTCGCTGGTTATTCACTTATTAGATAGGTGCCTGCTGGATATACCTAAACGTAATGTCAATAAGAAAAGAGGTATTCCTAGCTGGAAAAGAAACTTTCTTGTAGCGATTTGAATGAATCTATAAATTGTAAGCAACTGTGAAATAGCCTGTCTTGAATTTTGGATGCAAATGTCACAAATTGTGTAGGTACCTACATATAAGTTTCAATGCCACTTAGACTATGTAATTACGATTGACTGCTGTTTTATTTGCATTCGTGGGTATTTATTTCATTTGGTGCAAATTTGGCAGTTTGTTAAAAAAATAAAAATAAAATTGTTTTCAATCACAAACTTAATCTTAATTGACAGTTTGTCATACATAGGTTATAAAAAAAATAAAGGCCATCTTTTAGGAGCCCAAACATTGAAGATATGGACCCGCAATGTTTTAAGCGTCATGGTAATGACATTTTGCATGCTTGGTAATGACGATAGCACATGGTAATGACAAATGTTCCTATCTCTAATTACTTTGTACAGTTTTTGACGTATTTCAAAGTACCGAAGTATTTAATCAATTTGGTTATTAAATAAAAGAATGTAAATATTAAACAAATAAATAATAAAATACCAAAATATGAGTAGCATAATGATTTTTTTAGTAGCTTCATATATAACTCACACATTTGAAATTCTTTGAAGTAGAAAATAATCTGTTTTTCAATAATTTTGTTTTTTTTCTCTACAAAAGTCAAAAGTTTATTTTGCAAATAGGCCGCCAAGGGCTCTTTTACATGTCTTTTTTTAATCCACCAGCATATTCGGAAAGACCGTCATTATTACTTAATCTGTCTGTACAATAATTGTTAGATTTAATTTTTTCGCGTCTTTTTTTCAGCTACTTATCCGTTTTTTTATTAGCAATTCTTGTTTACTATCTCCTTTTTACTTGGCATATTTATTTACTTCTTCCACTGAAACAGATAAAAAAACGTGAAAAATATTTGCGAAAAATACAGAATCAATTAAATTAACAGAAAGTGTGGACAGATATAAAATGGAAAAATATATAAAAGCAAGGTCTTTACAGAATTAAGTGCAGATAGTCATTACCCCATGGTTTAATGACAATGATTCCATAATCATCGTCCTTTCCGTGGGTAAAAAGTACACGGTAATCAGTGGTAATGACCACCTTGGTAATGACAAATCCAGCTATTTTCACTTTAGCATGTACCTTATTAGTTATTCCAAAATGTTTTATTGATTACGTTATAATCAATCGGTTAGGCTATACGATAAAATATGATAAATATAAACAATTCATGTACTTACCGAGGAATGAGACCCAAGGGAATGACAATATTATTGTGACAAAAACCACGGTACGACTTTGTAAAAAAGAAATAAATTCTTAATTTTGCTTTGCGCGTCGTGGGCTCATTCTGCCTTCTGAATGGTGACAGGAGGCACGCGGGGGGAGCGGCGGGGGTTGTGCAGAACTGTTCAGTGCAGAGCTATATGTCGCGTTACGTTGTGCCACGGTGATGATGAGTTAAACAGGAACCAAAATGTACGATGTTGCTGTTCCGTTTTATATGATGCGTTTTAATTTGTGCAATGAATATTGTATGATATAACTATGAAACTTTTTAGGGAAATAGTAGCTTCAGCCGTAAACGTCAGTTAAATGGAACTTTTTGCAGAAGTTTTACCGAAAATTGGAAAGCGGACACCCCTTGGTAGTGACATTTTGGCCCTTTTGAACGAAATAACTTTCACATTACTTTATATATCAAAAATTTAAAAGAAGCGGCCGTTAGAAATCATTCCTTATTACAAGATACTTTTACACACGGTAAACATCCATCATCATTTGGATGGTGATATTGTCGCGGACAGCCGATTTACACCAAATGAAATAAATACCCTCGTGCATGATCAATTTATTTAACGACTTCGAAACCTGGTTATTTTAAGAAAATTTGAAGTAAGTTAAATGCATAAAAACTTGGTTTAGGTAGGTACCTATTCCGACCTACCTGCGTATTGCGCGTAAGAGTGACACATGAATTTACAATATTATTATGTATTCTATGCATATAATGTATTGTGTGTTGTTGTTGTGTATGAGTGAATATCTTAGGAAACATGATTCCCTTTTCCACCAATACGCCCACAATCGTGCTTAACGTGGCCTAGGTCTTTACCTTAGGCTCTGTGTCTACCCCATAAGGGATAAAGACGTGATTTATGTATGTATGTACTTGGACAATGAGGAAATTGATCATAAGCTTAAAAAAGTAACTAAATCTTAATGATGTAGTGTAGAACCTACTTGCATTAACTTAGAATAGAGTCAGTTTTTCTACATAGAGCTATTTATATTTTATTAGTAATTAGGATAGATATCGTGGTAATTATTACACATTCCTTTATTTATGTGGAACGGTTATTCTGATAAATTTAGGTAGGTATTTAAAATTCTTTTGTATCGCAAACTCGTGCGCATAATAGGTACGCAATTTAAAAATACTTACTGCAATATTTTATTACCTAGCTAGTAGTTAGTTGTATTTAAATCGGTAGCTAGGTAGGTATGTTATTTATGGTGTCCTGGGGCCTTACCATGACGTCCTAATTCCGACTTAATTCAAGTTTTACCCAACACTAACAACAACAATACAGTCAATGTGATGTAGCGGGGCGGACGTACGTTACTTATCGAATGGGTACCTATTTGGCTTGGCACCGACTTCTAACAGATCCGTAGGTAGGTACCTAGGATAGGACACATTTATACTTAGTAATATTTTTTAAAGAATAGGTATAATAGGTATAGTTATAGTATAGTTAGGTTCTACGGCCTTCTACGGCAGAGTTTCTAATTGTAGCTCTCTGTAGCTCTACTCGCTTCTCGTTAATGATGGGACAACTGCCTAAGTAATAGGAGCGTGAAGTGTGTTAAATTAAGGTTTAATTCAAAATCATTTCCGTTTAAAAAGTATTTGTCACATTGACACAGCACCGACAAATAACAATAACGCGGCAATGATAAAGTACCTACCTACTGGCCTTGAAATTTGGCAGGTAATAATATCCGTTGAGAATAAAAGTCTCGGAGATAAAAGTGCACTAAGAAAGAATTGTTGAAATTCCTGTGGACTAAGGGAATAAACCCTAGCCTTCCCTATCGCCATTAGACTTAAATTTTTACATGCAGTATTTACCACGTATTTACACACGTAGTTAGCTAGTTATAATATAACAGCTAAAATAAAATTTCTGTATTTGCCAAAATTTCCACGGGATAAAGAATAAAGTGATAAATCTCAGTTGGTTGACATATTCATTGAAGTTTACAAGGGTGCACTATCTAGTTAGCAATGAGGGATTTTACGAAATTCCCACTGCCCGGCTAGCACGACAGCGCACAAGAGTCGCGTCGCGCGCGAGATAGATTACCCGTCCTTTTCTAGAACGAATAGTAAAAAAAAGAAGGGCAATCTATCTCGCGCGCGACGCGACTCTTGTGCGCTGTCGTGCTAGACGTGCTGTTTTTGTATTCTTTCACGAGCGTGAAGCCATGGGCATGTAGTAGCTAGCAGTGGTGTGGCGTCAAATATATCAGAAGGCAAGCCGAAGGGAATTTAATTAGCCTTTTCCTCCAATTCTGCACAATAAAGTGCCCAACTGCCTTAAAATAGGCAAGCCAGTGGGAATCGAGTTCTATGGACGCCCCGCCACTGATAGCTAGGTATGCAATAAAATGTTTGCATTATAGGTAGGTACGTGATGTGAATATTTACAATCAATAACGTAGCTACAAGAACAATCATTGACGGATAATATGTTAATTGCGTTATTAATATTAATTCTTCAATTAAATGGAGATTTAACCCTTCACTGGTGTTACCGTCTTACCTGTTAGAACGTAGTCTGCGTGCATGGAAACGCAGCGCCCTCAGGCGGCGTTCCTGCGAACTATATATTGACAGCTAGCCTCGTAACGTATATAATAACATGATTTGTAACGTGTCTTGATAAACATTATTAAATCTATATCCAAACCAAATGCTTGTCTCAATAGTCATCTACGATTATAACATTACCGTATAAACCGTATTAGGCTTAAGTAGAGCAAGAGGCGGACTTGACCGTGGCCTACAGACAGACGTAATCTGCGATAGGTATGTAGATTGGATTACTAGCTCTAGATTTAATTGTGTATGGAAAAATTTGACTTTATTCAGAGTTTTTAATCGCCGTATTCTTAACTTAACTACTTATTTTTGCATATGCATGCTTATCCAAACATTTTGTATTGTTTGCTTTGCTTGCGTTTTATAGTGGTATGTACTTTTGAGATACAAAACTTGCCTAATTTCAATAATATATTTAGCAGAAAAATCTAAGTGGAGATCGCTTAGCTCTCGTTCTCGTTATTAGTGTTATTGCTGGTACCAAGGATATTTAGCACAATTTCACCGAAATCGTTAGAGCTGCCTTCAGAAGCTCTAATCATGTATTGTACCTGCTTATGCTTACTTAACTACCTACCTTCATGTATTTAGGCACTCGTTTACAGTGTAGGATTACTATAGGTTACTATAGGTAAAGTCTGGCAAAGCTAAGTTTGCAATAGAATAATTTGGCAACCCCAAGGAGAATAATATATGGCAATATTTCTCCACTGTCACTATTTTCACTTGCATGGTACATGTTTTGAATTAGATGTGCGGAAGTTACTGTTTCGTATGATAAGTAATTTTCAGCACGTAAAGGAGCAAGAAACTACGGTGCTCTCCGAGAAACGACAATGTTTACAAGAGGTTGAAATTTTGACGGGTACGCTGGCTAAATAAGTTTGACACTAAAATTACTAAATATACATGTTTACGAATATGGTATATCTAATATGTAGTTACAACCAATTGAAACCTTCAATGACTGATTAAATACATATGTACTTACCTATTAATATTTTGTAAGTAATGTATCTTCGTCAGCTAGAATTCGTATAGTGCTTGGAATAACGGAAAACATAGTTCACTTCCGGATACCAGCACCAATTTTTTATATGTTACTAGGCATATCATCTGGACTCCGAAACTGCCGGGAGACAGTTTCTGAGGTGTCTGGGTCACCAGTTATGACGTCATCAAATTGACCGCCGCCGCGTTGTGAAAAATTCAAATTGCACCCAACATATGCAACGCACGTGTACATGTGGGGTATCACGTGAAAGCTAATTAAATAGACTATATTTGTGCCCTGAACTGTAATTGCATTAATGTTACTGTTTAAGAGCTATTAATAGAAAAATGATAATCTTGGAAAAATATTACGGACTTTTATTTCTTGCACCAAAACTAAAGACTCCAGACTAAAATAATGTAGTACAATAATGAAAACAGATTATTAAGCTTTACATTACAATTCAAAGTTTGAAAATCGGATAAGAAATGTCGAAGTTATGGTCAAAAACTTGACGACGCTGCAGTCTAAAATTACGAAAAAAAATTTTTTTTCCGGAAACCAGCACCAATTTTTTATATGTTACTAGGCATATCATCTGGACTCCGAAACTGCCGGGAGACAGTTTCTGAGGTGTCAGGGTCACCAGTTATGACGTCATCAAATTGGCCGCCAACGCGTTTTGTAAAATTCAAATTACACCCAACGTATGCAACGCACGTATACATGTGGAGTATCACGTGAAAGGATATTAAATTTGCTGCATTGTTTTCTTTAACTGTAACTACGTAAATATGAAAACAACAAAAATAAAGAATAAATAAGACAAATTACAAAAAAAATATTGCATATTTATTTTTATAGCCAGAGAACCATGTGTATTGGAGAGAAAAATATAGAGTACAAATAATTCTACGTTATTCTTTTATGGTATAAAATTTAAATCATCACAATCAGGTAAAAAAAGACATAGCTATACCGGTTTAAAATAAAGCGCGGCGGATGCCATATATTCAAACGACGTCGCCGGCGCGTTTTAAAAGATTTAAATTAGACAAATCACGCAGTGTATATGCACGTATGGGGCATGAAATGAAAAGATATTAAAATTTGCTGCATTGTATTCATTGATTATAACTGCATAAATATGTAAACAACAAAAACATTAGAACAAATAGACAAATTAAAGAAAAAAATGCATGTTTATTTTTATAGCCAGAGAACCATTTAAGTTGGAGAAAAAAAATATATGGTTCAAATAATTCTACGCTATTCCTCTATAGTATAAAATTTTAATCATCACAATCGGGTATAAAAAGACATAGCTATGCTGGTTTAAAGATAATTCGGCGGCCGCCACAAACAACGTGACATGTCGCGTTATGCGTATAATGTATATGCCCATGCCAACTGGTGTTTCAAGGTATTTTTGATGAATTCAATTATTATGTAGCCTCATAAAGGGTAATTTTAAATAATATTTTTTTTTTATTATAAATGTAAATATAAATAAATATTATACTTACGCACTTTGGATTTATATACCTATACCTCCTTCTTCGAACAATTAGTATACTTACTACTACTACTATTTAGGTAATTAATATGATAATTATAATAAAATAACCAATTGTAACGTCTCGGTGCAGAAAATTAATAACTTACCTATTACATTACAATTCATCGTCAGTCATTGTTACTAGGCACATAAATACACCACCACCGAATCATTCACGCATCAAATTTTGGAGCAGACTAAAATTCGAAGTGAAAATATGTAGGTATCTACAGTTTTCAGCGATGGCGGCAATTTCGCGCGCTTTATGTTTTTTCCCTTAACTTCGACATTTCATATCCGATTTTCAAATTTTGAATTGTAATGTAAAGCTTAATAGTTTTTTTTTCATTATTGTAGTACATTATTTTAGTCTGGAGTCTTTAGTTTTGATGCAAGAAATAAAAGTGCGTAATACTTTTTCCATGATTATCATTTTTCTATTAATAGCTCTTAAACGGTAACATTAATGCATTTACAGTTCAGAGCACAAATATAGTCAATTTAACTAGCTTTCACGTGATACCCTACATGTATACGTGCGTTGCATAAGTTGGGTGTAATTTGAATTTTTGAAAACGTAGCGGCGGCCAATTTGATGACGTCATAACTGGTGACCCTGACATCTCAGAAACTGTCTCCTGGCAGTTTCGGGGTCCAAATGATATGCCTAGTAACATATAAAAAATTGGTGCTGGTTTCGGGAAGAAAAAAATTTTTTTCGTAATTTTAGACGCTGCAGCGTCGTCAAGTGTTTGACCATAACTTCGACATTTCATATCCGATTTTCAAACTTTGAATTGTAATGTAAAGCTTAATAATTTGTTTTCATTATTGTATTACATTATCTTAGTCTGGAGTCTTTAGTTTTGGTGCAAGAAATAAAAGTCCGTAATATTTTTCCAAGATTATCATTTTTCTTTTAATAGCTCTTAAACGTCAAAATTAATGCAATTGCAGTTCAAAGCGCAAAGATAGTATATTTAACTAGCTTTCATTTGATACCCCTCATGTATGCGTGCGTTGTATAAGTTGGGTGTAATTTGAATTTTTCAAAACGCGGTGGCGGTCAATTTGATGACGTCATATCTGGTGACCCTGACACCTCAGAAACTGTCTCCCGGCAATTTTGTGGTCTAGATGATATGCCTAGTAACATATAAAAATTTGGTGCTGGTATCCGGAAGTGAAATGTTCCTACCCTTTTCGGACGTAAGGCCAGGCGCTAGTATGAGTTTTTCCAGTTAAATTTGATTTGACTGGGTAAAAAAATGCAAAGTTAAAAATAATTCAAGTATCAAGATTACTTTCTCCTATTTTCACAGTGTTGCCTTATTTAGTTTTTTTTTAATATCACGGTTTTGACTTATGCAGAGTTAGCTTTGCCTTGACTTTGCCAGACTTACTATACCTAATTGTATTTTATTTTGATTTGGGTGTTTTGGTTTCTAGTACCTATGTCAAACAACAGACCCTGTCTAATATGAATGACATGTCAATGCCCCGTGACTAAATTTGAGGTCACGGGTGAGCAATATGTTTACAGCGCGCAGTGTGATGGCTTGTCGCGTTAGGTAGCACCTCTTCTATATAATAAAAATAAAATAAGATGGTTTACATGAGACGCAAGCATCGTATAAACGAACGTTATCTAACGATTTCTTTGTTCGTTAACCTTGTTTTCATAGTTACCCATTATAGAATTGTGTAAGTTTCACAACGAGACATATTGATGATACAGATTTTGCCCGCGACTTCGTCCGCGTATTTCATTTATTGACAAAAATCACATATTGCTATGCATATTTGAACAGGCACTTAACACTTTAAATGAAAACCGATAACTTTTTTTTCTGAACTTCAATTTCAATAAAATAAAGCCTATAATGCCCTGATAGATATAAGTGTTAACTATTTGTGAAAACCGCAATTATGTATAGAATAGATATTTATAGATATTGTTCTGAAATAGTTATCTTATTATATTCCCCTACCCTGTATCTACGTTCCTCACGGGTTTTTTCTGCCTCGCACCCATATTTAACATTAATGATTTAAGATTTAGGTATCGGTCAGCCTAAAATGAACGCATAGTTTTAGATCAGTTGAAAATGAAATGTAGTTAAGAAACCTAGACCCAGTTGGCTAGCTGGAGCTCTAATAGCCGCAAGAACAGATTAAATACCTACTTAGTTACCTACATATACAAAGTTAACGCTCTTAATTAATCATTCATGAACCTCGTTTTATGAAAATAAAACAGTCTTTTAATTTTTATTGATTGGCTCTAATTGAGTATAATATATAATAACCGACGTTGATTTACTTTAGAAACGGCAGTTTGTTAGTGATGGGACTCGCTCGAGTGACATTTTTCTCACTCGAGTCACTCGCTCGAAAAACCCTACTCACTCGAGTCGAGTAAGTACCACTCGAGTGAACGTTTGACTCGTGAAATTTTTTAGTAGTATTAACTGTATCATTCCTATAGAACATATAAAAAAAAATATGGTTACATACCCCAGTGGATTATTGTTAGGGGGTGTCTGATACACCCTGTATAGGCGATAGTTTTTGGGTAGGTATATCATGGCAGTGTTTGTTTGCTCAGTTATTTAGGTATTTTATTTATAGTAGACTAGCTGTTGCCCGCGACTTCGTCTGCAAAGAATTCGTTTATCGCTATCCCGCGGGAACTACGCAATTTTCCGGGATAAAAAGTAGCTTATGTGTTATTCCAAATCATAAACTATGTCTGTTCCAAATTTTATCCAGATCCGTTAAGCCGTACTGGCGTGAAAGAGTAACAAACATCCATACATCCATACATCCATACTTACAAACTTTCGCCTTTATAATAGTATATAGTAGGATTGTACCATCAGCCAAATATGTGGTCTACCTTCCTAAGGCTAAAATTCCTTTGCACGTCACAATATATAACGTCGATAAGACAGGCTGTCAACTTGAAAGTTCGACTTTAGCGACATTTTCATTTGATAGGAATATGGATGAAAAGTGGTAGATCACCTATTTGGGCGACCGCCATCAGCAAGCACGTAAACAGCGCCATTTTACAAAAAAAAACATTACACCCGACCCGCAGGCGGGGGTGGATAAGTAGATAACTCAAGAGTAAAAGGGGTTTATGACCGAGTTATATAAACTCTACTTTTCACCTCGATTGCGAGCTAATTAAACGGCAACAATGCAAATAAATGTTCGTGTAATTAAAAAATTAACTAGAATTTAAACAATTTCTAATTGCAACACATAAATACCAAGAAAAATAAGAACTTCCCGTCTATGTATATTTTTTCTACATGTGTCGTGTAACTAAGGTCGTACCTATACATAGATACCTATATAGAGTTCCGTTTCAGAAGCATTTATTTCGCATGCATTTATATTTCTATAATAACTTATTAATATAGGTAGATATTTATTACTATTGTACCTACCGGAAGGCGAAGTATTGATAGGTGGACGAATGATCTGGTAAAAATCCTTGGAAGCCTATAGAATAGCCTTAGAATATTGGCTGTGGGTCTGGGTAGCATAATATATAATCGATCGTCGTTTGGATCCTTTGGACTTTGGGGAAGTCTGATGTGATGACGATTCTGATGTTTACTATTGCCTAGTAAATAAATATAGTATTTATTAATTGGGTGTGTTTGTTTAAGTATGTATTTTGTTTTAGATTTAAGGAGGAGGAGGAGGATTTTTACCTGTTTATTGTAATAGGTGTACCAAACGTGGATTAACTTTTTTTGAAAATTTTGTTCTTTTAAAGCCAGGTTGTGGCCCTTTCTATGCATTCCATAATTATCATACATGCATACCTGGGGTGCTATTGGTACACAGGGTTAGGGCAACAAATATTACTGCATATCTCCCTATTACAGGAGACACATGACCTGAAGTATGCAAGGATAAATTCTTAGTCAAATGGTTTCACAGGATATTATGTTAACAGTGATTTCCAACGCGGTGTGGCTGTGCCACGTTCCTATCCCAAACTAGGCCTAAATAGCATGCCTAGCTTACGGTCGATTCACTCCAGTCTAGGCACAGCGCTATGCCCGGGCGCCTCAATGCTTAGGTAGAAGGATCCTGGGCCTACCAGTGATCCTCAGACCAATCCCGACCGATCAACTGGCTCCTGGTCGGTTCAGTTTGCCGTGATCTAGCCTGGCGCCCGCTGGACATGGGGACTATGCCCCCACGAGGACCTCCACCATCCCCATAGTCCTGACCTCGGTTGCTCCATCATCATACGACCGTTATTGCTGGGCAAGAGTAACTTGCTCCATGTCCAGTTTGTGCGCCCCAGTGTCTATGACATTACCATCGTGTACATTGTACTCTAGCGCTTACTGGACCCATGTGTGGAATCTACCCTGTATTTAATGCGGACATCCTTACACACTCCATGATCATAGCGATTATCATTTCAACATGAGTAAAACACTCACCTGAGGTATCAGCCGGGTTTCAGCCGAGTAACAGCGACTAACCTCTTCAAACCAGGGTACTAGCTTCCTTCCTTCCCTCTCGTTGACGTCTAAAGCGCCTTCGTCCCGCCATTACACTATACAGTTGTGCCAACACACCAAGTTAAGTCAAAATAAGCATAAACGGTGTTACCACATTACAAAGGGCTGTGACACTTACCAACTTTTATATAGCGACTCGCGCTGCGCGCGACACAGGTTATCTAAAAGAGGTCTCTTCTTCACTACATAGTATAAAACAAAGTCGCTTTCTCTGTCCCTATGTCCTTATGTCCCTATGTAGGTATGCTTAAATCTTTAAAACTAACGCAACGGATTTTGATGCGGTTATTTTTTTATATTTTGTGTGCAATGAAGGGTTTACATTCAAGGTAGGTGCATAATTATAAATAAACAAAGACTCAAATGAACCCAGCAGAATTTATTACGAAGTATAATCTACCTACTTACCTATTGTACCTAATTGTTCATTCGTGAGCGGCCGAGACGGGAATTGTTTGCAATTAATATTTTTTGCGCTATCGGACTTCCATTCTTTATTAAAAGATGATTATTGTTCGAGTCTCTAGACCTGACGTTATAATATGACTGTATAAGATTACCTCTTCTAAAAATAGTTGGGTACAGAGTACGACCATTAAGAGCCAGAAAGTCACATAATACCTAGATGCAGGATTATTGCCATATTATGAAAAATTTAAAGTAGGTGAAAGACAGACGACCTCATTTAATTTCTGCTCATTACCATCCAGGTACCAACCTACAGTCAATTTCCTAACTTAAGTATCCAGTTTTGTGAGCATTTAATGTATGTTTGGGAACCGATGATATACTAACAGTTTACACTAGGTATAATCTTTGTGTTCGTCCGATAGTCCTTCCGTTTCTCAAAGACTTTCAGTTTAGTTAGCCGATCTTCAAAGCATCAATTTACCCATTACCTATTTAAAAAACTTTTTATCTCACTGTTTGTGTATATGTGTGTCTGCTGCTTACTGTACCTACCTACATATACTGTACTTTGATACATTTAAGATTATTATAAAATCTATGGACATATACGAGGTGGAATTTTGAAATGTTGACAAAAGAAGATGGATGAACACATCAATGGCAAATGGGAATAAAAATTAGGGACATTAGTGAGTTGGCTTAATTGTTATGAATTACTTACCAATTGCTAAAATACTAAGCTATTTAAATCGGCAGGTAGTTAAGTAGTCACTAACTTTATTCACTGCCTCTGGTAGGTACAGTCACCAGCATAAATAAGTGATCATTTTTGTACCTTGTCGCTTTCAGGCGTTATATGATTTCGTATGGTTTTTCAAACATGTCTTTAAAGTGACAAGGTACAAAAGTTCACTTATTTATGCTGGTGACTGTACCTTAGGCATTAGGCATAGTAATATTGATGGAGTGCAGAAAAAAATAAAACAGGCCCCGTCTAAGCTGCTAATAACCGGTTTCATTATTAATCAAGTACCTACCTATACAATTTAACGATCATCGAGAGTATCGAAATCAATGAAAATAAACACAAGTTCACATAATTCTCCCTACTCATCTTCATCTACAAATCTTTCTAACGAATATTTATCTCTTCTACGTAGGTAAGTAGGTAAGGTACCTATTTGCTCAAATAAATATCAATTTTTAAATATATTGGATAACACCTATGGAGTATTAATTAACGTAAGTCGCATCGTAAGCACAAACATTAGGTTTTATAGGCACGTAGCTAGGTTGTTAAATTATTATTTACTCTAATATCCTACAATTTAGTAAGATTTTGGAAGTGAAGTGGAAATGAATGCACACGTACGACAACTTTCCAGTAAACAATCACTAACTAGTTAGGTATTTACTTGTTTATTTTTTCAAGTAAGATTTACGTCATCTCATTATTACATTTATTATTTAAAATTTTCTTGTGGTTCTCGTACTGGATTGTGGAATCAGGAGACGTTTGTCAGACGAAGCCGAATAATAGTTCTTAATATTTTTAAAGAGTATTTTGGTCCATAACGGCTATTCCTAAGTTAATATCTGAAATGGTAATGCATCAGAGGACGTATAGCGTATAGACCATAATTTAGTATGAAAATATTGATATGGATTGGAACGGACCGGACCTTAAGAGTGTGATATTTTTAAACCGTTTCGCCAACAGGCTGTTCTTTATTGTACATCGGAAGAGTAGGTAACAAGGCTTTCTGCGAACGTAAGCAGAGACGAAAGCAGGTCGAGCTATAATGGACTTATGTAAAGACTTACCGGGGCATTGCTGCACATCGGTGGCGGCAGCGACGGCGAGCAGCGCCGAGCACACGACTACACTCAGTGGGAACATTGTGGCAACTGACTTCACTAACTTATTCTTATTAACACTTCGGACTTCGAACAAAACCCTGGTGGCACTGCACTGCCCGGCTCGACCGCTCACAACGCAACTCGCGGTCACTTAATGGACAACCATAGATTTATGCGTTGCGTTCTATGCAGGTAAAGATTTTTAGCGATCGTTTTATGCTCAAAGCGCGTTTACGGGATCCTCTTATTATAAGTTTTTGCTGTCTATCGGAATTCAGAAGGAGGTTGAACCAATTTCAATGTATCTTTTATATAGGTACTTTACAATTTTTATAGTACGGAACCTACTACTAATAATTCTAATTGTTATGATAAAATTATCACAATTGCAATTATTATTGAAAGTTGTTCCTTGGTTACGATACCCTACGATACTCTTAGTGCGAGATTTCGACTCGTACAAGTACGTTTTAGTTTAAGTTTAACCGGTTAACCGATTCTTTTTGCTTAATTTCCTCAATAATTTCTGGTGTGGTGGTGGTCACTTCGCATTCACACCAAGCAGTGCCGCTGTGCCATTGCCATGCAACCGACCACTTAACCATTTTCAATAGCTCTGCCACCCACTGGTACATACATACATACATATCGTCACGCCTCTTTCCCACAGGGGTACTGATACATAAAATGCGAAAAGTCAATATATAAGTAAGTAGGTACCTACGTATTGCATCCTTGCGACATAGAAAGAGTAGGTAAGTAAGGTTAAGTACATACTTACGCCCCATGAATATGTATTTATGTAGGAAGGTAATGACTAGATATGCGTCTGTAGCTTGAATGCAATTTATTTTTATGTAAACATATATTTAATATACTCACCCAAATAGTCGTTATGGCGGTTTTTTTTTATAAACTTGTTCACGCTGGTTTTTTTTATCGCGCAAATAAATGCCAAGGCAATGAATTGAATAATCACACTTTTAACCTTTTTAACATTAAGCCAATTTTTATTGTCCTAAGAGGCCGACGCACGGATAAAAAATCATAATTAACTCTTATACTTACTTAATGAAAATATTTATTACTGTTAATTACAATAAGTACTACATACATATAACCTATTAACATGGCAAAAAAAAAGCTTTAAAATTAGCTTTAATTGCGATATCATGTGTAGAAATAGATGCATCTAAGTAGGTATATAATCTTGGAAACATAGTAGGGCCTTGCGCAGGGTCCGTCCGGATCACTACCACCGTCTAACTCGCTGCTCTTGCCGCCAAGAAACACTTAGGTACTGGAGAGAGTGTTGATTTTTCAAGATCTTATTTTACCACTCTACTGGCGTGATTAACATATTATGTATACCCATGGTAAATTACAGTCTTCTAGTTCTAAGAGTCATATCATATACCTAAGTAAATACCGGAATGAGGGACAAACAGATAGACGGATACGATAAAAAACTAATAAGGGTTAGTTGTTGACCATGGAACGTTAGAAGCCAGAAATGCGTGGTGTATTAAGTACTTCACTAAAATGAGAAGTTTTGAGTCATCCCATTAAGGTATCTTAACTGAATAATAAAATTGTTTGCGTAATAATCGTGTTACGCATACTTTAGTAGGTACTCGAGTAAGTACCTGTATTTTAATGTCCTGTCTTCCATGCTGATTTGGGAGTAAAGAAAAAACTGAATGTACCAGTTGCTTCTCTTCCCGCGCAGATGGTTTAATCTTAGGAATCATGTTATACTTAGGCGATGCGGCTAGCAACCCGCCACTATTTTGATTCCCCTATTCCACCTATACGCCCACAAAATCATGCTAAACGTGACCTTAAGGTCTCGTTACCTTTAGCCTCTGTTTACCACGTAAGGGATAAAGACGTGATTTATGTATGTATCTATGTATTTTAATGTGACCAATTCAAGCAAAATAGTTCAAATTAATTGTCTTTTGGTAATATGCTGAATCAATAATTCTTAAATAACTAGCTGTATACCTAGTTACTAACGAGCAAAAACAACGGATCACTTTTCGTACAAGTTTGTATGGCAAGTGAGTCGTTATTTTTGCACGACAGTGTATTAGAACACACATATAGATCGGAAAAACAAATGGGGCAATATCTTACTTAACTACCTATATAAAATATAATTTATATTTGATGAATTATAGATGTGGGTAATAAATGCGTAAGAGTCACATACAGTCAGGCGTGAAGCACGATTTAAGTATTTATTTTTTTAAGTATATTATTAACTGTGAAAAAATACCACTCGAAAGGGGTAATATTTATTGAGTGTTAAAATAAATAAATCCGAGTAAAGTATGTTAAAAAACAGCTCTAAATAATTGAGCCGCTATAACACCGCTGATTTTTGTATACCTACTATTCCGAGTGATATTTTCACAGAGGTGATTTAAAAATCAAACCCAATTCAGTAGAAGTTACCGTAAAATCTATAATTGAACAACTAACACTTGTCTTTGACATTTACTTTGTTGTTTGATCCATTATATGTAATTTTAAGTGATGACGTAATTTTATATTGAATGATCAAATAAACATAAGCATAAACATAAGATAACTTAACACAAGATTCAGACTTCCAAATTCCTTAAGAAACAAGAAACAACCACGAAATAAAATAATACTTTAATTTAAAGCTTGGCCACCACAAACGCTAACGTAAACGTAACCAACTGGATAATTATTTATTTGATAAATGGAAAACTAAGGTAATAAAGGCACATAAAGGCGTGTGCATCCAATTGGCTGCGCTTGGTGTGCCGAACAGTCTTTAATAATTATAATTATGATTATGATCTATAATGACTTAACAATAAAATTATCTGGAAAATCCTTATTAATCACGCTCATGACCGTTTGTGACGTCATCCTGGCTAACTGCAATACTATTGGGTTGGTAGGAACGCTTCATAATGTCTTCAAGATACGAAAAATTGGAGACTTTTCTTTTGTTTGGGTTGAGAAGGGATGCGTACCCAACTCGTGAGCACCGCCGTATTCAGTGCCGTCGGACAGAGCCTTAGCAGCCATGGCTTGGCGGAGCATCTTCTGAGTTGGGGTCTGAGTCTGCACTAGCACAGCGTAGCACAGCACTAGCCTTCCACTTTCATTAAGCACTCGCCAGCGCAAATAGCCTCGTTGATTCTGTAAAAGAGCAAAAGCATTAGATACTTGTCTATTTACTTGTGATAACTCTGCTATAGGCCCGGCATTTAGCTATCTATATTATAACAACAATTAGTAGAATCACACGTAATCAATGGCTTCGCCTTTTGTATTAAAGAATCATTATAGTAGTATTGTATTGTATACTACATATCTGATGCCGACTTTTTTACCCATTATTGTGATAAGTATAAATGATTGAAGGATACGCCACTAACACGTGCTAATGCCATGTGTGATATACGCCATCAATTATGTTTATGCTTGGCAAATTTATAGCGTAGTTACGTCATTGGAAGGCACAATATGCACGTACTGTTAAGTAATCAATCGATCTTAAAGTGATCTTAACAAGAAGTTAAGAGGTTAGTTGTGTTGTGTTATTCCAATTTGTTAAATAATAATAATCTACCAATTGACCCAGCGTTGAGGAAACTGTTTAATAAGTACCTAACTATTTTCTTTTCCATGTATAAAAACAGTCCAGTATTTGTCTACTTTTCACACTATGTTTTGTCAATGTAGGTGAGTTTCGCAAGAGATGGTTTTCGAAATAGAGAAAGACGGAAACGGAGATGCCCGGATACATTTCAAACAATGGCAAGACCAAGCACACGACAAACAGTAGATAATCTTTGGCGGAAAGAGGACAGGCCTTTGCCCAGCAGTGTAGGTAACTCAATATTGTACATACTTGGCGAAGAAAAAAGCTTACCACAGCCATATTAGTCGGCACAGACATGAGGCTAGTGAAGGATGTCGCAGCGTTAGTCCTCACCGGACAATGCACTGTTTCACAGGGTTCTGGAATAGAGGAACAAGTTTTGAAAACGCAGAAATCGCATGTATCCATGTCACAGAAAACGCGAACTAAGTACATATAAGTAAGAACCTCTATAGATTCCAAACACACGCACACTTTTTAACTATAGTATTTACGTTAAATGCATAAAATTATTATTCAAGCACATTCTGAAGAATGATCACCGCACGTACCTGGAGTAACATTTGTTCTCAAACTTATGTGATTGATGTTAATCACCACCTCTTGATCAAGCTGCGTTGAGACGAAATCTGTAAATGATGATTCTGTTAAAACACGTGATGTGATACATATTATTTGTACTATTAATGAGCAGTATTTGTATGCTAAGTACTCATCTGCGAGCTGGTAAGAGTTCCCAGCTGAAAACGAAAACTGTATACAGTATTTACTTACTAGCTATCTACGGGTTATATGATTAATGTGCTTATACCTGCGTAAAACTTCACGTTGACCGGCACGCTTTCTCCTAGGGTGACGTAACAGGGCAACCGCATCCCGCACCCCTCGATGGCGACCTCGTCCAGGTCGTAAGCGGATCCTGAATAATGAAAGTAGGCCCAAGATTACAACTGCGTCCCCATCACACCGGATTGAGGCAACGCCGGAGAGTTTTTAGTTTGGGTATACCCCTTCGGGGGGGAGTCCCACATACCCCTAGGCATCCCCTTGCCTAGGGCATCCACACGGATTTCCTCTCCTTTAAAAAAAGGCCCAAGATTACAAATCTTTCCAGCTCGAGCGACCGCCATCATTTACTCTGAGTCTTAGCGTAGGTATGTAAGTACTTACGTTAAGAAATAAGAATTACCATGGGGCGGAGGAAATTAGGTCTCATTTTTTATTGTGCAAATAACCATTTTTATTGTACATGTTTACCTAATTGGTTATTCTCTGGGAAAACGCGTAATATATTGCGAAAGCCGAACGAATTTCGGTCGTTCAGTTAGGACATAATCAAATACCTATTCAGCACAGTCGACATTAAGAAAAGATAATCTTAGTCATCGCTAAAAAATATAATCGTTTATTGAAACGACCGTAAATAGGTATAACGATTTGCATAGCGGCTTAGAGACAGGTAGGTTAGGTAAAGTCGAGTTCAACATAAGGTGCATGTTAGTTACACAAACTTTATCGACAGTTACAGTTACATACAGTTTTAGGTAGTGTTTCGATAAGTGCAGTGTAGGGCTCATTCCCGATGTCCAATAGAACTTCATTCGATTTGCTTTCCCATTACTTCTATATTGAATGGTATCGTTTTTCCTAAAGCAATGGTATGTACTTAATATTCAAAATGATATGTAAATCAAATAGCCTTTTGTGGCCTATTTGAAATTCTCATTCGCGTTGAACTAAAGTGCACCCGTTTACAACGTCGTAGGTAGCTACACCGTCTAATAATAAGTACTTAATGCATTTCCTATCTTATCACACCTAATTTTAACACAGAGTTGTTTTTAGGTGCCTGATGTTCTTATTAAACGTTATCAGCTAAAGGTGGGATTAAAAGATTATTAATATGGTAGCTACCTGCCTATTCAATTGTTCGACCGTAATCCAGAAAAACTATAGGGTGACCCAGTCACCGAATTGTTTCCGCCGCCAATGAAAGTAAATCGTCATTAAAAACTACAAGTAGGTAAAGTATGTAGGTAAGTACTTATAAGTGTTAGACCTTTTTACAAGATGTTTTGCAACCGCTTACAAAATATTTTCTCAAAAAATTATGACAACGGTCAGGTTATTAACTATACCTACTTGTGACTAATTTCCCAGAGATTTTTCAATCACATACTTATACATATATGCGGCCGTCATGAAGATATAAAATCAACAATTAAGTGTAGGTAATATTTATCTCAATTAAAGCAATAAACATCAATCACTGCCGCAATCGCTTATCCTTTTATTATCCTAGCCGCCGCCGCCCAATAACCGAAAGAGTAGGTATATGAAAGAAACCGCGTATACATGTATAATCATTTATTTATTTCTATACAAATAAATATAAATTGCTTTACCGTGATTGATATTATGGCGTATAAATCCATTTAGTTTACTTATAACTTTAAGTATGGTAAAAAATGTAAGACTTGCTTTTTGTACAATGTTTGGAGTACCTAAATAGTTTAAAGTTCAAGCTGGCTTATTTTACCGTTGGCAGAACTCTCAGCTGGCAGAAGTCTTAACTTTTTATTTGGTCTGAGCGCACTAAACAACTGCCAAAATGACAAATGCAAGTGGTCCTTTGAACCGGATTTGTTTAAAGTACCTAGATACCTAATTGCGCAATTTAAATAATAATATCTTAAAATTTTACGTCATGATCATGAGCATAATGAGCTCAGTAAATGTACTTATATGTACCGTGTATGTACCTGTATAAGTAGGTACTTAATCTTTCGTGTCAACTTTGTAATGGACACCATATAACGAGCTATTGTTGGCAATAATGCGTTGTTACATGAGGTGAAGCTATGCTAAGTACAATGGATCAATCTTCAGTCGCTATTGCTACCTATGCTTAAAGTTGGTTCTAGAGCTATCTAAGTGCCTATTCATTAAATTTTTGCGCACTTGCGGCTGTGCAGTTAGTTGCCGGGCTGGTTATGCTGCATTAAATAAGTATTGACTAGAATCAGACAACAAGAGTAGAAAACAAATGAAAAAGGAACTCAAAATTTTCATACAAAACTGTTACCGCGTCCACGAGCACTTTAAAAATGTGATAGTTGCGAAGAAAGTGGAATCTCTTTTAATTCCTACTCTTTATTGTCAGTCTAAAAAGAGAAAATATTGGGAAAAATAAAAAACACAATTTTTGTGAAATAATAAATTTCCCAGGACTGTGCCAGGAATTCAAAATGGGATTTGAATCAAACTCCTCAATGTATTGACATAATATTAAGTAGGTAGTTAAATGTAGCAACCCTGACAGGTTAGGTATACCTCTTTCTTAGTGACGCAGCTTATCAAGACAAATTAAAATATTTTAGGTTTTGAATGTCTTTTACCCTTTGTGAAATTTTTCGTTCCCTGAAAGTTAATAAAAGTTTGAAACTTAACCCCGGAAACAATTTAAGGCACACCGAAGTCGCTAAAAAAAGTAAAACTTCAATCTTGAACAAAGTTAGTTGTGGATGAACTAAAAAGTACCGAAAGTGGGTGACAGACGGGCGAGTAAGTTCGCGTAGGTACCTCAATCTTGAATAAGCATTTTTCGGTATGTTAAATGGATAGCTACACTTCTACGCATTTAATGCTGAAGCTGAATCGATGCGGACGCATCTTCATACAATATTGCGTTTTGGTATTACAAAATGCGATTCGATGCTGATAGATTGACGTGACTTCACCCTAAAGGTGACTCGCCTTACTCGCGTAAGTCCCTAGTAAGTCAGTCTTAGACTGACATTGACAAAGTACGCGTACTTTTAGAGTAAAATACAGGCGAGTAAAGTCGTCGAGCCGTAAGTACGCGAACTTGCTCGCCCGTCTGTCATCCACTTTACAGGATGACTAAAAACCGGGCAAGTGCGAGTCGGACTCGCGCACTGAGGGTTCCGTACAAATTCGCCAAGTTATTATAAAATCCAGTCTTAGCAGAGCCCTGCTCTTAAGCAAAATGTAGGCAGTCTGAGGTCATTTTATATTGGTTTTTACATAGATAGACAAATATTAAATTAAAAAAAAAACTACTTAACTACTAGATCTCGTTCGAACCAATTTTGGGTGGAAGTTTGCATGGTACCTAATGTACATTATATATTTTTTTAGTTTTGTCATTCTCTTATTTTAGAAGTTACGGACACACACACACACACACACACACACACATTTTACCACTTTGGAAGTGTCTCTCGCGCAAACTATTCAGTTTAGAAAAAAAATATATTAGAAACCTCAATATCATTTTTGAAGACCTATCCATAGATACCACACACGTATGGGTTTAATGAAAAAAAAATGAGTTTCAGTTCTAAGTATGGGGAACCCCAAAATCATTTGTTTTTTTTCTATTTTTGTACGAAAATCTTAATACGGTTCACAGAATACATCTACTTACCAAGTTTCAACAGTATAGCTCTTATAGTTTCGGAAAAAAGTGGCTGTGACTGTGACATGCAGATGGACACACATGACGAATCTATAAGGGTTCCGTTTTTGCCATTTGGCTACGGAACCCTAAAATAGCTTCTAGAATGGGCGGTCAAGAAGGCAATATTTTATGCTATGACATCTTTACTCGTACTTACGAAAACACCGAGCATTTACACTTTGAAACTCACCACAGTCTTCGAAGATAACCGCCGTAGCAACGGTAACAGCCGCCACTTGCAATAATAGGTGGAATAAAAACATTTTCCTAGCATTTACTTTAATGTGCACAAATCACAACACCTACGTCTAATCGGACTTCTGTTACTGAAATTATATCAACTCGCGTAGGTACCTATAGGCCAGCACAAGAGATTATCGAATGAGATAACATACAGCCACTGGAAATCTGTTGCGATTGACAAAGGTTGGTATTAAATTTCAAATTAAACTTATTAATAGGCACTTGTACCTATCGATACATGATTCAGTCATTTTGGAATTCAAGATAATGCTGATGATCAAAATTTTCAGTCGAAAATGATGACGAACCTCACTTTTACAATCGTATCCTAGTGAGTCGTCGGAGTCGGAGTCCTTCGTCTTTTATAAACCACGTTATGGTTATTGAAATGAAATGAAATGAAATATTTTTATTCGACCAAATAAAAAAAAAAAAAAAAAATGAAAAATGAAAAAAATTAAATATTTTTATTAGATCATGTGGAATAAATGTGCCTTTACTTAGATCATTAGTCGCAGCGCAATTACGTATGTAGGTAAGTAGGCAAATCTTTTACTCTAGGTAGGAGCAGCCGTCGCCCCAGCAGCAGCTTGATGGTTTAAACATCCATCGCTATCTCCGCAGTCATTAGAAGAGATGTTTCCATACAAATTGCCATACGTACGTACACAAATTACGTCTTTATCCCTTACGGGGTAGACAGGGCCTAAGGTGTCAAGACCTACAGGCCACGTTTAGCAAGATTGTGGGCATATAGATGGAAAATAGAATCAAAAAAGGTATGGGCCGCTAGCCGCATCGCCTATTTATAAATAACATGATTCCTATGATTTTCGCCCATTCCCTCGATGGAGTTTTACCATCTGCGCGGGAAGAGAAGCAACTGTTGCATTCTATATGTTTTTCTTTGCTCCTAGACCAGCATGGGAGAAATTGCCGTGCTTCCAAAAAATAGGGGGTACTTCCAGTTTTCCAAGAAGCATGAAACTTGAATTTTGGGATGAAGGCGGTAGCTCGTATAGCACGGCTATTATAATGAAACAATCTAAAAATCTAACTTTTTTATGTCCGCCTCTCTATGTAAGTTAGGTAATACCTGTTATAATATTACCTCGCACTGCTTACATTTTGCTTAACTGCAGGGCTCCACTGGTTTTTTTTTCTCTTGCTGAATTTGTAGGTAAAAACCCTCTGTGCGCGAGTCCGACTGGCACTTGGTCGGTTTTTGCTACATTGTGAACTTATACCGCTGAGAATAGTAAGTTGGGTAGGTAAGTCAGTAAGTAAGTACTTTAATTTGACTTTTATGGTTTTTATGTCAATTTAGTTATTCAAGAAACATTTAACTATCATCAGCATCATCTCCAGCCTATACCTAGGTATATGTCCCACTGCTGGGCATGGGCTAACATTTAACTATTACCTATAAATATATGTAAAAATTGATCAGTCTCCCACCTTTAGGTACCTCCGAAATAACTACGAGTAGGTAAGGGTGCGACCACACCGCCGCTTAAAAAACGGTGACGTTACCAACGTTACGGAATCGCAACAAAATGTATGAAGAAACGGTGAAAAAACGTGACGCATACCACACGTCACTGCAAAAAATACGGAACATGATTATATTCTTATAGATTGCAGAATATTCTTTAAAAAAATCTAGTTTTAAATAACATAGTAACTCCCTATGTATGATGTATTTCTGTTGCCGCTATAACAACAAATACTAAAAACTGGAATGTTATGTCTGTACAATATCACTGACCAATATAAAGTGACCCCACACTGCGTACATTTTGCTTTGGAGCGGGGCTCTGCTTACACTGGTTTAAGTTTTGTCACAGTTTAGGGGTGTCTGGCAGGGGGAAGAAACCGCAGAAAGTGTCTGGCAAATGGATAACGTGATCTCTAAAGATGTTCTGAAGAACATATAAAAAAATTGACCTTAATACTTTAACGAAAGTAAGGTGCTATTTTATACACCTTTACTACAACCACAATGGAAACTCCATAGTCGCGGGGCGTTCTTACGTGTGTTAGAGCTATGCACAGAGAAACTTTCAGCTTTAATAAAATAACGAAGGTCTGGCACTCGTGGGCTCTTGGGCTATGTAGTTAGGTATAAACGAACCCTCACTGCGCGCGGCCGACTCGCACCAAAGAAGTCAGACATAGGGCATAGCCATCCTAATGATGGCATGGCAGCAATGCTCCATGCATTACCCGCAGGCTCGGTATGAGATAAGTATAACCGCTCCATTGTGAAGTACCGCCTAATCTTGGAAAAGATGCCAAGTTTTTTCGTACCATAATACCAGTGACTCAATGTGAGTGTGACTCCGAAGTTCAGTGAGAAAGCTACTATAAAAGGCGCTGAAAGTAGTCGAATACCACGGAAAGCCTGACAATATTTCAATATTTTTAATTTTCATAAATCCCTCTCTCAATTAAAAATCAATCAATCTCTGCCTACCCCTATGGGAAAGAGGCGTGACTATATGTATGTATGTAAAAACCAATTCGAGAGAAACGCTTGTAGAACATAAAAAAATATTTTCGGATTTTTTGTTCAATATTTTTGGAAAAATTAGCAAAATATGTAACTCGGGAAATGACGTCCAATGGCCGGTGCAATACTGCCACTATAAAAAATACTTCCGGTTTCCGTTTGACGTATGTATGTTGTGTGACTTTGACAACACAACTCTCGGTCGGTCGGTTAATTAATGTAATTATTGCAACGTTTTTTTAAGTGTACGAAACAGCAGTGACGTCATTTCGCTAATACTTGACGTTTGCATCTTACGCCCTTTCTGCTCGAGCAACGATTTAAATGGATTTTTCTTCGAAAATACAAGATTTTCACAAATACAGATGTCCTAAAATTGTGCGCTCTTTCGAACCAGACAATAAAAAGTAGTACTAAAAAAATTGAAGTAATGTTATTTAGACTAAATTCCTTTGCATTTTCTAAAGTCCAATTAAAAAACATCCCATCGATGTCAAACATGTGTCAAACACGATCTGATTTGAACTTGATTTTTGAAATTGAAAAGGTTCCAAGAAGAATTATCAACTCTATTGCTATATATTTAATAGTCAAACTCTAACGATGCTAACAGTACGTACTGTCAATGTCAGACACCCACCACACATGTTTCATTTGCTCTGCCTACTGTCAGTCAGAGTCAGCTCTACTCTTGTCTGTTTTGCTGTGTTGAATTAAGATTATTTGCGATACTAACAAACTAAAATCAGCGGATCTGAGTGATATGTAATGCGTATTTACAGATAAGTTTATAAACTGTTTACAATGATAAAGTCAATAAACAGAAATAGAGCTCGTAGTATTGTCCGAAATTACCCGGTTAAAATAAGTTTGAGACTTCAACACAAACAGCCTAAAACAAAGGATGAAAAACCTCCTCCAAAAGTGGCTGCAGATGTCGTGGGCTACATTGAAAACACGCCGGAATATGCTGATGTCAAAGACCGATTACCTAGGTCACTTCTTAGGAAGTACAAGACACCCGAAAGTATGTATCTTATTAACAAGAGTACTGCAAAAGAAATTGCACAAACAGTGAAAAAACACTTGAACGAAGACTCACCTATAGTTGAAGTGAATCCTGGCCTTGGACTTCTTAGCATAGAGTTATTACAATGCCAAAAAAATAAACTTCACATGTATGAAACCTCAAACCATTTTACACAGTATTTAAATGTAAGCATTAATTATTATTTTATACCTCTTTGATAATTAAACCATATCTAAGCAATTTAGAATTGTGTAGTAGTCTTTGCAGTTGCAACATCCTGGCCGGGTGAAGCTAAAAGTAGCTGACTTTTTTGGAATGTGGAAGCTGGCATTCCAAGATAAGATGGACCAAGGTAACAGAATTAAAGAGTTGTTGGGTGATCTAGCCACGGACGACCATGGTAAGTTTAGTAGGAAATATACAATGTGCTATTTTGAAAACCTAATAAGTTTTTTTTTATTTCCAATTTCGATAACTTTTTATTTTTTTAGATAGAGAAGTAAAAATAATAGGGTCAATGCCTGGTTTATCGTTTGTGAAACATTTAATAAACAACATGGTTTTTCATAACACAACAAGCCAACTGGGAAGACCTGACCTGTTTATCACAATGCCTGGGCATCACTACGAAGTAAGTTAAACCCTTAAACACGCCCCACTGATCTAGATGCTCTATCACAAAATCAAATGAACATATTGAACTTTTATATGATGCAGATAAATTTGTATAATTTTGTTCTTTGTGTTTCTTTACTACAACAGTTACATTTGTTGCACAGATAATCTAAGAGTAAGAGACCATCATGTTGGACAACCTTCCTTAAAACTTTGTTTGGCTTTTAGAGAGTTGGACTCTAGGTTGATAGTGATAGATGATAGAAGTTTTATATGTATACTAGCTTTTTCCCGCGACTTCGTCCGCGTAAACTTCATTTATTGACAAATAGCTTTTGGCCACGGCTTCGCTTGTGTGTACCAGGAGTATTTCAATCCCGTTTTTTTCCCGTTCCCGTAAGAATTTCGTGAAATGCTCTCTTAATGCTCCCTAATACACTCCCCAAAGAACCCACTTGCCAAATTTCAGCTTTCTACGACCAGTAAAACGAAAAATCCCGTTTTTTCCCGTTCCCGTGGGAATTTTGGAAATTCCTCTCTTAATGCTTCTTTATACTCTCCAAACAACCTAAATGCCGAATTTCAGCGTTCTACAACCAGTAAAACAAAAAGTTCCGTTTTCCCGTTCTCGTGGAAATTTTAAAAAATGATCTTTTACAGCTTCTCTACACTCTTCAAGCAACCTACATGCCAAGTTTCAGCTTTCTGCGACCAATAAAACGAAAAAATCCCGTTTTTTCCCGTTCCCGTGGGAATTTTGGAAAGTCCTCTCTTAACACACACTACACTCCCCAAGCAACCTACATTTCGAATTTCAGCTTTCTACAACCAATAAAACGAAAGTCCCGTTTTTCCCGTTCCCGTGGGAATTTCAGGAAATTGTCTCTTAGTGCTTCCCTACACTCATCAATCAACCTACATGCAAAGTTTCAGCTTTCTACGACCAGTAAAACGAAAAATCCCGTTTTTCCCGTTCCCGTGGGAATTTTGCAAAGTCCTCTCTAAATGCTTCTCTACACTCCCCAAGCAACCTACATGTCGAATTTCAGCTTTCTACAACCTGCACTGCAGTATAACAAAAAATCCGGTTTTTTCCCGTTCATTTCCGTCAGAATTTTGGGAAATCCTTTCGTAGTGCTCCCCTATACTCCCCAAGGAACCTGAAGGCCAAATTTCAGTTTTCTACGATCAATAAAACGAAAATTCGATCCCGTAGAACTGAATATAAATCTCGTTTTTTCCTTATCCTGTTGGAATTTTCGAAAATCCTTAAAACTGTTTTTTACTATTATTATAATCACCTACTTCTATGCCAAATTTGAAGTCTAGTAATTATAGTTCATAGGATTTCGTTGAACTGAATATATAAATCCCGTTTTTTCCTAATCCCGTGAGAATTTCCAAAAATCCTGAAATTATTTTCTTAGTTTTGTAATCATCTACTTGTGTACGAAATTTGAAGTCTATATTTATTAAGTATAGTTACTGGGATAGGGTCACTCGGAATCGAATATAATAAATCCCGTTTTTTCCCGTTCCCGTGGAAATTTGTGTGTGTGTGTGTGTGTGTGTGTGTCAGGTAGGTATGTGTGTTGTTGTTTTCGTAATCAGCGACCCGATAAACCGTACAAACAATACTACCCACTATAATATAATAATAATAATACCCACGTTGATTTTCAGACTTTGTCACCCCCTATCCCCTTTTAGGGGTTGAATTTTCAAAAAACCTGAAACAGGTATTTACTCATTTATCGTTAGGATTACTCCTGTGAAGTTTCGAATAAAATAGTCTAACTAATCTTGTTTCCCCATACAAACTTTGGACCCCCATTTAACCCCTTTAGAGGTCGAATTTTGAAAAATCCTTTCTTAGTGCACCCCTACACCTTATAAGGAACCTACGTGCCAAATTTGGAATCTCTAGAACCAGCGGTTTGGGCTGTGCGTTGATATGTCAGTCAGTCAGTCAGTCAGTCAGTCAGTCAGTCAGTCAGTCAGTCAGTCAGTCAGTCAGTCAGTCAGTCAGTCAGTCAGTCAGTCAGTCAGTCAGTCAGTTTCTTCTTTTATATATTTAGATTAATTTTAATTTATTGTTTTTGTATACAGTTCCTCACAGATGCTGAAATTCAACTCAGTAAGCATATGGCATTACCAACATTGTTTCAATTATTGTTTGACTACAAGATACTCACTAAAGTGCCTAAAGTCCACTTTTTACCATGGACTCATGCTGCTACAAACAAGAGAGTAACACTGGTAAGAAATGATATCATTATAGGTATTTAGAAAAGACTGTCACATTGCTTTGCGTTAAAAACTTTTAAGCACAAGACATATATAGTCTACGTCTTAATTTTTTTTCAGATGGACGAGTACCAGCTGTGTCTGGTGAATATCACGCAAAAGAAGGATCTACCAGTTGCGCCGGAGTACCTGTCTTTGCTGTGGTATTTCTTTAAACCCCATATGTTCTCAAAGTCCACAAGAGTGATACCAATGCTAGAGTAAGTGTTTTTTAAGTACTTTACTGCATACCGTAATATTTAAAAAAAAAAAGTTGTTTTGGGACTTTTGAGCGTAGTAAACTGAACGAATTCAAAAGAATAATCATAATTTTTTAATTTGTACGTAACCCTCAGTGCACGAGTCAGGCTCGCGCTTGACGGTTTTTTTTAACAACTTTTGATTATGGCGTATATATAGGAAGAGCTATATATGCAGCAGTCTGCATTTCCTAGCGATCATCTTATTAACCGACTTAAAAAAAAGGAAGAGGTTCTCAATTCGGTTGTTTTTATTTCTTATAGGCAGTGGATACCGGGCTGTGGCGTGTGGCTCATAACAGGACAGGACCCACCAGACACCAACAAGAAACTGTCGCCAGGAAAAGACGACGCGCCGCTGCCGCACATGACCATATTTACAGAATTTGGTGACCTCAATCTTAAACAAAAAATAACTGTTTTCAAAAAGTAAGCTTACACAGGCGTATGTTTCACGGGCGGTACGGGAATTACGAACCTCGACTCAGAAAGCCCTCAGTCTTCGACTTTCGGGCTTCTACACCTTTCTTTTAGCCTCGGTCGTAATTCCTTACTTACCGCCCTTAATACTCAATGTACTTTTACGTCACCCTTGGCCGTAATTGGGATTTTACGCCCGCTTCGCGGACAGAAAATCTCACTTCCTGGCCGAGGCAAGACGTAAAACTTTATACAAACCACGGGCGGTAATTCGTAAAGCCCCAGATCGCATATTTATGCCCCTCACCTTCGGTTCGGGCCACAAACACCTGCGATCTGGGACAATTACGAATTCACCGCCCTAGGTCTGTAATGTAGTATTCTAATAGTGAGCGCACTTTGCCTACTGACTGTACTGTTTTGATATCATTGCTGTACTGACTGAAGTTTCATGGACCGACGTAAAATGGCGACAAAGTAAATTTCTGTCACATATCTATACATATTGAGTATAAATAACATCACATTTTAAAATGTAGCTGTCAGCAGCTGAGTGGTTAACTGGGTTTTAATGTACTTATTTTCTTCATGGACTAAAATCTCACTGTCTATCAATCTCACTAACCTGGTAAACTGCTCTTACACTATATTTATCTAAATTTATTTGTTCCAGGTTAATATCGTGGCCAGAGTTCGAGCAGTGCCAATTTCGCGTGTCTATGGAAAACAACTTGCCCAAATTCGTGACAGCAGTCGAAGACGACGTCAAAACTAGTATAGGCGCGCACATAGACGACATTGAAAGCTCAGATTCCGACAATGAAACCTAATTAGTGATGAGTACTACCTAGTAATAAAACAATATTAAAAGGATATAAGTGTTTTATCTCTTCTAGTAACATAATGCACAATTTTAACAATTAGTATTTAGATCAGTACAGACATAACAAAACATTTTAGTTAATTGCTGAATTAGATTTTTTTTCGAAACACATCGAAATTGATATTCGTTAGATTGCGATGTGAGTATGATTTTTAATATATTAATCGAGATCAAATTGAACGAATAAAAACCCGCCAAGTGCGAGGTTCCGTAGCATATATTTAAAGTATTATTTTCGGGACTTAACCGCGTAAATATTGTTTTAATTACCTCGACGTTTCGGCCACGATGCAGCGGCCGCGGTCACAAGCAGACTGCGATGCCATGTAGGGCATCACATTCGTTTAGCTGCGCGAGTTTTCGAACTACTCGCACTTGGTCATTATTTTGCAACGAGGTAATTAAAACAATTTTTAAGCGGTTAAGTCCCGAAAATAAATTTTTAAATATGAGTAAAAATCGCGAAAGTTTAAAACATTTTCGTAGCCTAGTTCAAATAGTAAGGAGTCTTACTAAATAGGGGTATTCGGTAGTTCAGTATTGCTTATCAAGAGGTGCCGCCACCAAATATTCATAATTTTGGCTATACCACTAAAAAAATATTATCGTTGAAAGTATTTACTACACACACTAACAGTGTTATTGTGTTATTACAAAAAAGTCAAACAGTAGTTGAACACGTGTCTAAAAAATAATCTATGACAAATGTCGTGTTCAACGTCTGTTTAACTTTTTTATAATAACACTGTAAGTCTTCGAGTAAAATTCATGTAGTGTGACATACCTAAGGACAGACAAGCGGACAGGAGAAAATGAAGAGTTCCGTTTTTGCCATTTCGGCTATACCTAGTATAGAACCCTAAGGATTAAACACAGCTTATCGTAATAGCTGTCCAGCATGTGTTTGTGGTGTTTTAAGAATATTGTTCACATTTCCTTTGGCAAGCCAACTTGAAATAACCAAATGGTTGTTTTCAGACAGAAGGAAATTACATGTTAGGTTATGGAGCTAGGTGAACTATGGCCCAAGCAGCTACTATTAAAAATATAATCTAAGTAATTATAGCAAAATAATAGTTTGTCAAGATTACTTCAGTTTAAGTGCACTCAGCGTCAGATATTAAATATTATTGCGGCGAAAGAGTCCTAATATACCGGAACAAGGCTTTATGTCACGGACTTAAGAGTATGTTCCGATATATTTGGCCACTTTGGTCGCTACGAGCTATGCTACGAGCTACGATGTATTTGACGCAGACTGTACGGATTTTTTTTATAGCCTTTTATTCCGAATTCGCTACAATTTCAGTAAGTACATGTTGTTGTTGTAGTTTTTTTTTAATTAAATTGTCGCGTAATTCAGCGTGCCTCATGGCATAGGCCTCCTCCGTGTATGGGAGGGTTTGAGCTATAGTTCCCACGCGCGCCCAGTGCGGATTGGGAACTTAACACACACCATTGAATTTCTTCGCAGATGTGTGCAGGTTTCCTCACGATGTTTTCCTTCACCGAAAAGCTCATGGCAAATTTCAAATGTAATTTAAGTACATAAATTTGAAAAACTCAGAGGTGCGAGCCCGGGATTTGAACCCACGACCCCATTATAAATATAAGCTAAAGCAGTAGGGAATCTACGAACAAAAAGGTCGAAACGAACGCACACATAGACGCGCACTTCTACACGGCCCCTAAGCGGATCTCGCGGTGCTGTCAGTCGCGCGTGGCGCATTGAGACGAGCCGTCGTTTTTTCGTTTTAAATATGCCAAGAGCGTATTGCGCAGTGTACGGCTGCTTAAACTCGGCTTCTTCAAAACCGAAGCTTCCCAATAGTTTATTGTAAGAAAGCTATTCATTCGGATGAGAATTTTTATACAATAAAATTTAATAACAGAGCTTTCCGAACATGTCGTGCCAACCCTAATACTCTTAATTAAGTGTAGCTAGTTACTCTAAAACAGGCCTTACCAGATGAGATTATAACGCTAACTAGACAAAAAACTTTTCAATTTAACAAAAAATAAATTGACAACCCTAACGCTTTATTGGAGCGTAGGTACTTATTTCAAAAAGTAGGCCTAGCTTCCCTACTGCTTTAGCTTATATATATATATATATATATATATATATATATATATATATTGTGCCACGACGCTCTGCTTGAGAGGCCACATGTCAAACAACTAGAGGCTACCACGGCTTTTTACGGAATTAAATGGATCTAAAATATGCATTATTAAAATGAAAATATGCAAATTCAAAATTGACGATTATGTTTATTCATTATTCCGTAAAATATATTTTAGTACTATTATTAAAATTATACTGGACCTCTATCAAATGCGTGTGCTGTGATGCGTTCAAACAAATACTACATTTTATACAAACATAATTCATCAACAACACCCAACCAAATTGATATCATATATTATTGCTTTGCACAATGAAACCATAGACAAATTGATCAATTTATATTATCTACTTAAATACCTATAGTCGGCTAAAATTCACAAATCTATTTACATATACTATAATCACAATTTATTACTTTGCGATACTTTTGTTTTATATCGCCTCCAGATTGGACGGGTTTCTATGACTAAAAATAAATAAAGTATTCAATAGGTATAGAAAACCGAATAGTTAACTTTTTAATGTATTTTGTTGTATCTCGGCTTGTTCAAACCCTCAGGTAAATTTTTTTATGTGATAGGGAGCAAACGAGCTTGTGGGTCACCTGATGGAGACCAATCACCGCTGCCCATGGAAACCCTTAACATGTAAGTTTTGCTGAAAAAATACTTTGTAGTACCTTTGGTGACTACTTTTGTTGATTGTACTTGTATTGTCAAATTTGATTTGCGAGTTGTTTGCAAGGTTTGACCTACACAGATAATTTACTATGCTTCTATTTTCTTGATGTCTCTCGGCAATCTTCGCTTTTTTAAGTGACGTCTGAACTAAAGAAACACGAAGTTTATCGAGAGATATTAAGAAAAGCACTGTACAGTCAATCAATTTGATTCCTAGGCCGCCATAGAAACTTATCATTATCACGGCATTTAGGTATACGTAATTCGATAATTAAGCACGTATTGTCATTGACAAATAAAATTATTTACAGTAAAGATAAAGTTCTATGGAGTCCTGGAAGAAATCGAATTGGTTTACTATGCGTACATAACATGCAAGCTAAATAATTGCTTGTAAAAAGTTATGATTTATATGTTTAAATACCCGAAAATAATACTATCTCAATATAATTATTTGCTTGTTTGTCCCTTACATAAAAAAAAAACATCATCAAACCACAGATCCAACCATTACAACATTACAAATAGAACTTTGGTGTTGAAAAAAAGTGTTGTGAAACCCTGTTTCTTCACGATACGCATGATAGCCAAATTGTTTTGCCGTAGATTTTGCTTTGACTATTGTTGTGATAGGAAGGTACAATTTGACAGTAGTAACCTTGGTAGTAGTAAAATAAGTTTTTGTATTGCAATTTTCTATACCTAATAAACTGCAGTGCATTATAGTTCAAGAGTAAGAAAGAAAGTTCTTAGAAATAATAATCAAAATATGGTCACTGAAAAGTGTGTAGCAACCATAAAGGTGATTTAAGTAATATGTTAAATGAAAACTACATAATACATTTATAGAATACTGTCACCCTATTTACATGTACTTAAGTACAATTACATTAAGTAGTGGGTTGTGTCAATGTTGATCTGTTATAAATTTTGGAAGTGACGGTTGTTGTATGAACTGTGGTTGCTTGATTTGGGTGTTATGTAATTTAGACTTGGGATTTCCAGCGCTTGGTCTTGAACGGTCAACTTATTTTGCTTGATGGATTTCTGCAAATTTAAATTACTGTGAACATTGAAGCTGATCGTATTGACACCGTTTTGAGGCGCAACTGTTGGACTTGACACGAAATCCGTCCACTCGTCGTCATCGCCGAACGTCGTAACCTTCTTTGGCAGCGATTGTTGCGGCTTAGGCTTGCTCGACACGAATTCGCCCCAGATATCGTCATCAGGCGGATGATTTTGAGCAGAGCTCTTGTGATGAACGGGCGAGGCACCTTTACTATTGCCACTAACGCTCAGGTCACTTTTAAGCGAATTCAATGTTTCCACTGGATTAAACCTTGACAAATCCTGCAAGTTTATCCCTGGGTTAGGCCAGTTGATTTGAGAAAAGCTCTCCAGAGACAAGGGCTGCAAAATTTGAGTAGTGTTAGGTTGAATTGGCGACGAGGTCACAGTGGGTTGCAGAACATTGGAAGTCATAGTCTGAGAGCCGAGTAAATGCGGAGCCGGGATTTTCACAATAGGTTCCATCATTCTTGGAGTATTTTCTACAGCAGTATTATGCATACTAGGTTCGGTATAAGTCAAAATATCATTTGGTCTCGAAAGTGATATGGCATCAGACTTAACAATATCAATATTAGAAAAAACGTTATCCAAATCAGTTTGCGGTTTTGGAGGGAAGTGTGAGGAGTTATTCTGACTCAAACTTATTGCTTCCATATTACTAAAGCTATCAATCGAAGTTACCGCTGGAGTCGGGTTGGATGTAGGTAGAGCTGATTGGAATGTATCAAAATCATCATCGAAACTATCAACGTTTTTGCTACTAGTGTCTTCAACGTTTTTAATACTATTAGTCAATGTATTAAAATTGACAACGTCCAAATTATGAGTCTTTTCCAATTCGACATTCGGCGCTTGTATATCTTGGGCGCCATTATTCCATGTCGAATGAGACGCAAATTCGGAAAAATCGTCAAAGGTTTCTTTGACTTCTCCTGGGGAGGGCCAGTTTAAAGTGGGCATGGTTGGCTCTATCTTTATAGGCTGTAGGATTCCAATGGAATGAGTCGCGCTGGTACTCGGTTGCTGGATTGCAGATGGTTCAACATAATCCAATGTTGGCCCACTTATTGATTGCGGTTCCACAGGTTGCATGTTAAATGATCCTTTGAAGTCTTGGAAGTCAGAATAATCACCATCATCTAAACTTTTACTATCTACATTACTAGAAGACTCTGATATTGTTATTGGTATTGGCTTTTTTGTCTCTACTACAGAGGATTGTGATAGAAAAATTGAAGGTTCATCGTAGTGAATTGTTTTAGATCTAGGTGTCTCCGAATCAGTGGGTGTAAAAATGTGAGTATCAGGCAAGTTAATTTGACGTAATGGCTGCACACCAAGTGTACTTGAGTATATTTTCTCAGGCTTTGTCGATAAAGCGGACTCGAACACGTCCAATTCAGTCGGCCTCTTTGGCGCAACGGCATTGTTTTCCTTGTTGCTAGCTGAAATGTATGATAAAAATAATTAATACAACAATTAACATGAGACAGATCACACTAATGAGAACAGCATTATAGTTGTGGTTTTCATAATAGCTTTGTTGTAGTAGTGGACTGTTAATCGCATCAATACTGAGGTGGTACATTAATAATAACTATTATTATGTCATATTATAATAATATCCTTCATTTGAGAGAATACATTAAAACCGTAGGTACGATATTTCAATTAAAATTTAACTTCATTTAATAAAAAATCATCACCGAAGTAGAAGTTAACATCTGCTAGGTATCTTGAAAATTTGATCTTGTAGCTTTGTGCCTACTGTTAACAACATATTGTTACTTACCATGTGAGAGTAATTCTGATATCTTGAGGTTGGAATGGTTGTGGGCCATTTGGTCTAGGGTAGCCATGAGGTGTTCTAAGTCTAGGAGTAAGGCTTCGGCATAGGTGACTATGGGAATAAGGTCAAGCAGAGTATACCGGGAGGTGATTGTTAGTCCATGTGCAAGACATGCAAAAGAATTTACAGTGATATAAAAATATTTAAAATAAGCTTAATGTTATTAGCAGTCTAGGTATACATACTGAGCATTTTCCTTGTTACTTTGTTAAAATGAATATATTCTTATAGCTAATGTGTTATATTTTTTGTGCAACAATTATGCTTTTCATGGTCCACACATTTTCTATGGTATAGTATAATTAAAACCCTGTTAATTGTCTAATTGTGTTAAAATGTACATTGTTATTGCAAGTGATGAAATTAGATGGATCAGTACATATACTTACATTCTTGGCCGTCTGATGAGAAGGGATCAGACCATGCGCTGGAAGGTTTGGTGTTCTTTTCAGGATTTGCTTCAGGTTGGCTGGGGCCTGACGGTTTGGAGTGCTTCTGAGGCTGCAATGGCGCGGCACTTAAGTTGGCCGCATATTTTGGCATGTTGTAACTCCACTTGGGTCCAAATAACTGTAAAATGTATTAAAATGTGTTAAAAGTTACAAATAACCATTGAGAGACAAATACAGCAAATGAAGGTCTTGACAACTTACAATATTTCTGGAATCTATACAAAGGGCCTTCAATAGTGTTTTCTGACCAAATGAACTATTCCAATTGACTATATAAGGCTGTCTCACATCAGTCTCAAGTAGATGCCCCCATGTCTCGCACAGTAGTGCCTCTAGTTTACCATCAAACACACTGTCAGGTTCTGGTACATCTTCTTGAAATATTGGATGTAGTATTTTATTTATGTTTTCAAGTATCTGGCTTTCATTATCTGATGTTTGAAAGTCTAATACTGGAACATGGGATAGTGGATCATGTATTTCTTCTTTATCACTATTTTCCTGCACAGATGATTTAAAGTCATCAAAATCCCCAAAGTCATCATCATCTTCTGCATCAACAGGTTGAGTTCGGCTTTCAGGAACACTTTTGTCTACATACTCTTGAAATAGTGGAGGTTCCATATTTTCTGTTTCCTCAAAATGTGCCTCAAATAACCCAAACTGAGAATCTGGTTGATTGTTTTTCCAAGGATTATCACATTCTGCCAAAACTGTAGATGGCTTGTTATCAGTTGTGAAATTGAAGTCAGTAAAATCTCCAAAGTCATCTGTTTCGTTGCTTAGTATATTTGTAGAATTTGATGAATCTAAAATAATTTCATCAGCTGATTTGTTTACATTGATGCCTTCTACAAGTATTTGTCCACTATTAACATCAGATGTATTTTCAGGGTGTAATGTGTGATTTTCTTTAGGAATTGGTGCATTCTCAATATTTATGCTTGAATCGGGTGTTGTAATTTCATCTAGTGGGAAAGCAGTCTCATTAGTCTTATTAAATTTATCATCATCAATACTGCTAGTCATATCATCTGGAATGTAAGTTGCTTTGTCTTTGTCAGAAGAATCAAACTTATCGCTGTTTGTGTCACCATCCACTTCATTTTTAACACTGGCGCCTAAAGACTCTTCTTCTTCCACTGTTAAATTTAAATCTTCAATATTAATGTCTTCTTCATTATTTACTCTCTTGCTAACACTTTCATTTTCTTCATTTGCCAGTTTGTTTTCAACATCTTGATTAATTTCAACATTTGGTATCCTTTCACTTTCGAGGTTTTCAATATTATTCAATTTAACTTCTAGTTCTGGTTTGTCCTGTTCAAGGTGTATTTCAGCTGTAGCATCACTCAACTGGGATATTCCACTGTAGTTTTTATCTTTATCTACTTCTGCACTATCACTATCACCATTGTTTACATTGTTATTCGTTCTGTTATTAATAGGGCTTTCCAATGGCTTATTATTAGATATAGCAGATTGAAAGTGATTGTAAGTTGAAAAACTTCCGTAGTCATAATCGTCATCTTGAGACACTGAAAATGAGAAACTTAATATTATAAGTGCACTTGCTACTTATGTGCCAAACTACTTATGTGAACTGACCCAGATAAAGATTTACATATAATTTGTTTCAGTTAGTTCAATGCCTTGATCACTTCTTGGTTTTAAGTAATATCAAGTAAAATTCAGGTAAATGAGACACGTAACAGTGATTATTAACACATTGTATCATTGCATTGAAACCCTTTCACATGTTGGACAATTCTGAACGTAGCAATTTATTTAAAATACAAATTCTAAACTTACGGTTGTACTCCAAATCAAAATCCTCGGGGTCTTTGTCGTCTTCGCACTGATCTGGAGGCGGAGGGGTGCTGCAAACAAGTGGAGGAATCGACATTGTCCACTAATTTAATGTTTTTATGTCACTCTTGCTAGCTCTTCCATGCGCGTCAACGTTAAATATATACAGGCGCGTTAGTAATTAAGATATCACTTCATAACATTGAACAGAATTAAGTGTGTTTAATGTAACGAGGCCAGCTGTTGTTAATTGACAAAATTTTGCTACGACGATTCACGATTCTAGTATTGAACTGTCAGGATCCCTCGCTGTCAAATTTTACAATACTGCGTTCAATGCAGTGGTTTGAGTTGAGTTGAGTCGTAAAATATTACATTTTATATTTTCTTAACTTTAACAATTAATTTCGACATTCGGTATGCTAAATTCTAAAATAAAATATAATCAACTTGTCGTTTCTTGATTTTGCTTTAAAAAAACAATTATTTATTTATTTTGAAAAATGTATTCGTAAAAAAACGTTAGATACAATAAAGATACAGGCACAACAATTAATTTATATGTACACAATTAATAAATAATCTAATCCTAAAAGCTATATATCTATACTAACAATAAATTCCTATATTTACACTAATTTGTTACAAAAAAAAAGTCATAAATGGCCCAAAGGCCTTTTAAAAGGTCATCAAGTCAACCAATTTGATGATGGTTGGGTTGGACGCGACAATCTGAAAGCATCTTTAATTTCTTGACGAAAACGGAAAATCCGGTTTCGGATTGGTGAGCTTTATCTAATCCCATTGGCCCCATTACGATGAAAGTTTCTGAACGAATGCCCTGCTGTTGGTTGGGTTGGTTGGTGGTTGGCCCGGTCCGGACTCAGACTCAGTGACTGCTTCGGCTACCTATTTTCGTTATTATTTTCGATTATAAGGTAATATAATTATAAATGACGGTTTTTTTCTGACATTTGAAGCTAAATCAGGTGATATACTCGTTTTGAACACAGGAATTCCTTAATCAGGTATGTAATTATTATCGTATCGCTTATTAGTTTTCAGAGGAACCGAAATTTATGAATGGGAATAAGACTATTCAAAGTTTGTCAGCTACAAAAATAGGGTACGCTAAATCTTCTTAGTTTTAATTAGCCTTAGCTTCTGTTCTTGGTAATAAGTGATCGAGCTAAGGGAAAGTACTGTCAATAACCTTTGACATGACATGTGTCATTCTATCCATTCATTGCTTACGTGTCAGCTCGTACCTTCATTTTGTGGAGTAGTGTTCGTAATTTTTTTAAATTACGCTCATTTTTCTACTGTTTTTTAACCGTGTGAGAGCGCTAATTATTAGAAACTACATATCTAAGAATTATTTCAGAGGTAAGTGCTCGAAAGCAGGGTTTACTTATCGTAATTAAATCACAAAGTGCGGTGCGACGAACGTTTATAATTATTATAGTTTCGCGTAAATAGAAGCCGCATAGGGTAGTTGTCAGTAAATGTTATAGGTGAGATGCTTAAAATACGTTGCATTTCCCTAGTAGCCCATCAGTTGCGATGATGCAGGTTTATACAGTTTATAAGCCTCGTCATCATTATCGTAAGTGCTGAGTTGCCGTTTGCCGGTTATCAGGCGAAGTTTCTCCACATACATAATATACTGGTTTCTGTACCTGTGCTTATTCTTGTAGAAACAGTTCACAATCCCTGGGATAAAAGTTTTTGTAAATCAAAATAAGTTTGAACCATACTAGTATATTATTCTGCATTAAAATTAATCGCTTCACATAACTAGTTTATACCTACACATAACTAGTTTATTCCTAAGGAGTTAATAATAAATGTCAAGAATTTTTAGGTGCATGCGGCAGATCCAATGGAGCTGCAAGCATTGCTAGTGTTGGGAGGAGTGGGTGTGGTGGTGGTGGCGGTGCTGCTGCTGATGGGGCTGTTCTCGGTGTCGGGCACCAGCTACGAGGAGGCCATTGCGCAGCAGCGCCGTGCCACCACCGAGCTGCTGGCTCTTGCTGAAAATAAAAACAAACCCAAGAAAAGTAACAAGAAAGCTATTAAGAAGGTAATTCATCTACAACATTTTTTCTCATTTTTTTTTTATTACTGTCTGCTTATCAACTTTCAGATTCATTCTAGGTATGGCAATAATGAAACAAGATTCTTGTTGGAAGTTACCTATGTCTAAGGATTTTCTTTACCTGTTGCTGTTGAGCATTATACTTGTGTATGTAGGACTGGCTTGAAAATCAGATTTTCTACACAAAATATAGGGCAAGGGTCTTCAACCGGCCACTTGCGGCCCTCGGTTGCGTCCATGGCGGCCTGACATAGTATTAGCCGCATATTCACTGAGCGAGCCGCCTCGCGAGGCAGCCTCGGATGTTTGCCGCGCAACGATTGCCACGCGAGGCAGCCTCATGCAAGAAATCCTACTGATCGTGGATGCCTCGCGCGGCAAAGCCGAGCCGCGGTGAGGCTGAGGCAGCACTGCGCGCTAATATTTCTCCACGCATCTTCTCTTAGTTCTCTATTTGTATAATCGGGACATTGCGCATCCCATAATCGTCTATATTCACCATATAGTTGTATTAATCTAAGACACCGCTCTCTATCCATGACGCTAACACGCGACGAACAAGCGAGGCAAAACACAACCGTCTTGATTGAGCGCGGCAAACGTGCTGAGGCGCCTTTGAGCATGGACAAAACCGACAACGCGTGGCTCGGGTCGAGGCACGCTCGCCCGAGGCAAGACCGTTTGCCTCGGGCGAGGCACGTCCTGACAGGCCGAGGATTTGCCTCACTAAGCTGCCGCGCGAGGCAGCTCGCTCAGTGAATACGCGGCTATTGACAAAATTAAATTCACATTCACCTAGATTACCTTCCTTACCTACTTTTAGTTTAGAATGAATTTTTTTTATTATGTTGTGGCCCTAAATTTGTATGATGAATGTCACAAACTGACAAAAAATAAGACACACTTTTGTTCTTCACAAATATGTATAGTGCTGGTGATTCTATTAAAAAAAACCTGAAAGTTCCTCATTTTGAAAAAAAAGTGAAGGATACACTTTAAATCGAAAACCCCTTAAATAAACCAGAACACTTGTCAGATCAAAATCCGTAAATTAAATTACCCCATTAGTCAGTTAGGCGTAAGATTGAGGTGATATTTTTCGACATGTTAAGGATTAATTTATTTAAATTGCAGTTAGCAAGAAAAGAGAAGAATAAGGAAAATAATGCTGTAGCTACTGGCAGTGAGGTTGAGAGTGATGTGCCCGCCGAGAGTGGAGTGGACGAGGATATAGTGCCCCCAGCCAAGCCCCACGTCGAGTTCAGACCTCCCGTCATTGTAGATGTCCCCAGAGATACTCCCCCTAATGTTAAGGTAAGCTTCAATTCTTAATTGTCTACAAGGCATCAATGCAACGGTGCTATGGCTATGCTGTATTGGAAGATTTTTGGGTGCTTTATAAATGGTTTATAAGAGAGTATTAATTCATTTCCTTGAGATCCTGATGCTTGCTGATTACAATCATTTCAAATCTCACACATACATATTTGAATGATACCTATGTATATTTGTTTCTTGTGTATTCGAATATTATACATAATGTTATAATTGTTTCAATGTTTCATAAAATAAGAGATCAGATTTATCTAATTGGACAAATGTGCAATGATATTTGATAATGCCTTTGTTGACGTGCCTGAATACTTAGGGTGATAATTTTTATGTAAACTTAAAAGTTGCTCATTATTTCGTCAACTTATATATAGTTTATTGGAAGCTTTGAGATCTGTTGCACATTTGGACTCGTATTTAAAAACATTGCAATGTAAGTTATACATATTTTATACACAGGGAGTCAGGGATGTATTATGACAGTGTTACACATTGGTAAAGGATAGACGGGTGTCTATTATGTAGGAAAATTGTACAGATTGCACCACTGTTTGTGCAGATTCGCAAACGCGGCAAGGATCCTAAAGTAAAGCCGATACTGATAAACAAAGAGGATCCGAGCTGCATTAGCGATCCCAGCACGCCGCCCTCCCCCACTGGCTCGGTCTCCAACCATTTTGAGGAGATACACCCCAAGGACGAATTTGAGTTGTTGCAATCCTCACTCGCCGCTGAAAAAGTGAGTCTCGCGATTGTCCGTCCCCGCGTAGGCGGGTTGGTATTCAGCGTTATTTGTTTTTTGGCGTTAACCTCAGCAAATATTGTTAAAAATTTTTAGAGTTAACTTTTATGAAAACAAAAGATGAAGCCGATGCTGAATCTAGTTTCATCATAGTGGTTGTTGTTACAACCTTTCTGTTGTGGAAGTAATCGTTACCCGAACAGTTTAAACGCTAGAATATTCACCCTAGCCCGCCGTTCATTAGGCGTCACAGAAAGAGAAAGTGCTTGACACCAAGAGTATTTATATTTATACATAAAGAATGGAAATCTTTGACATTTTGGCTGTTGCCTTTTTTAATTGTATTGCAACTCTTTTGCGCTTGATGCAAAATGGATAGTTTTATTTTGGCATAAAATACAAAAGCAAAATTGGCTATTCATAAAATACAAATACATACAGTAATAAACAACTCTTTCAGTCAGAATTAAATGCTTGTTTAGTCAATCTGTTTGCAAAGACTTTGTTTGCTTCATTATCTCTTGCCACAGAATTACTCTTGCTTCTATGACGAGTAATGAATAAGGGCTTTACATGTTGTGCTTCTTGTAGTTTTGTGTGGTTTTTATGTTAAGTAGCGGCATTTGGTATGACATGGTTATACATAGACATGGTTTTCACTTCACTTGGTTTTATGGTAATATCAGTTATATTTTACATAATATTTGTATTACTATCACACATTACCATTAAAACTTAAGGACTGCTGCACTAAAAATAATCTGCTGCAATATCTTTTGTCGCTGCTTCTTTATTCCCCACTTAATGGAGTGTGTGGATGTTGCACTCAATTTGCTGCTGCCTTTGTGCTAGATTGCGCCCATTGTATAAATATGAGCATGATTTAGCTCTGCATATTTATCGCGGCATATCTATGCTGCTTTTAAAGCCACATCAGTGGTCAATGACTTTTTAAGCCCTGTCTGTAATGAGTGACGTAATCGTACAGTAAACAATTCGAAAAATTATTTACACAAGTTTCATGCAAATAGTCTTATGTAAATTCTGTCTTGTAATAACAATACAAGTCTCGCTTGTTGTGTTAATTTGCTGCATATTCGTAAATTAAAAAATATATTTGTCCGCAATAAATGGAATCTATGTAAAATGAGTCTCAAAATGAAACTAAATCGTAATTTTAAGATTAGTTTTTTGGTTAAATTACATTTTATATATTTTTTCCTATTAAAAGGAAGTAATTGGAAAAAAGAGACTAAAGTAGTAGAGCAACCAATGTTTTACAGACATACCCTTTTTGACAAAATATAAACGAAATTATTAACTAAATGCCATAGGCTGAAAAGAAAGAAGAGGTAGTGGAAAAGAAGGAAAAGCCTGGCAAAGCAGGCAAAGGCAAAGGCAAGCAGTCGGCGCCGGCGCCCGAGCCCGCCAAAGAGGAACGCGAGCGACGCAACAGCGGCGACGCACCGAAGGAACAACGCAAAGGTAAGGCTGCTCTAGATACTAGATATTCGAAGTCATCTGATTTGTATTGGATAAACTAGACAAGAACGCTCCATAACTAACTTAAACTATGAGAATCCTGTTTATCTAAAGTTATAGAACTTGTATTATGTATGAGTGTTATCTGAAAACACTTGTAATTCGAGTACTATAGATAGTGCCATTAACGAAGATGCGTGGATTTATCAAAATTAACCTTTAACTACATAGTAATAAAAACCACGGTGGGTTTCAACGTGAATGGCACTTATTATAAATAGTTCCTACCTGTTTTGGCCGTCGTCGTGTTTTTAGGAAGCCCTGGCGGCGACTTATAAATACTCCAAAACTCATTCGAACAATAAAATATGTTCTCCAACCAAACGCGTGAGACGCAAATTATATTATCAGGCAAGAAATCTGAGAAGAAGCCGATCGAGGAAGTAGTAGAGCCCCCTCGTGAGGAGTTGGTGCCTCCGCTGAACGCGCCGCAGCCGAGCGAGCTGACCACGGACAAGCTGCTGAAGCAGGCGCTGGCGGCCGCGCCCCCGGCCCCCGCGCCCGCGCCCGCCCCCTCGCCGCCCGCCGGCAAGAACAAGAAGAAGAAACAGGAGCCCAATGTTCTGTCTCTTATGGGTAAGTTATACTAACAATAACTTTATAGTAGGATTTTTTTAACATAAAAATACCGTTAAAATAGTGAAAGAGAGGGATCACTCACGTAGCAAAGTCGAGTAGGTATTGCTCGACATGACTATCTTCCTGAAGCGATTGCCTTGGCGGCATCGACACGAATTGTGTTGAAGTCACTTCATCATTGCTCTGTTATGCTTATGAGATTTAACTACACATAGCAAAGTTGAACTAGATTAGTAATTGTTATTATGACTTGTCATCTATTTAAGTATGTATTTATCTATATAAGTATGTTTATCCGTTGTCTAGTGCCCATATCACAAGCTTTGCTTAGTTTGGGACTAGGTCAATTGGTGTCAATTGTCCCAAGATATTTATTTATTTATTTGTAAGATGTGAACTAAACCAAATCACATTAAAATGATAACTACAGAAAAAATGGTATTGTTAAATGGTAAATTAAATTTTGTACGCGCCACAGAATTTCGTCTTATGGTCATGTTGTCTTATTATGGTGCTCCCACCTGTCTGCGGAATGTAGGTAGATCAGTTTATTTTGTATAATGCTTAACTGATAAAAACTACACAATTTGTCAAGTGGCACTACTCTTTTATCTGAGCAGATAAAATAAGGCTCATCTGTTTTTTACTATGTAGGTATTTAGGTGTGGTAGCCTAGTGGTTTGACCTGTGGCCTCTCAAGCAGAGCGTCGTGGGTTCAAATCCCGGGCTCGCACCTCTGAGTTTTTCGGAATTTATGTGCGAAAAATTACATTTGTAATTTGCCATGAGCTTTTCGGTGAAGGAAAACATCGTGAGGAAACCTGCACACATCTGCGAAGAAATTCAATGGTGTGTGTTAAGTTCCCAATCCGCACTGGGCGCGCGTGGGAACTATAGCCCAAACCCTCCAATACACGGAGGAGGCCTATGCCATGAGGCACGCCGAATTACGCGACAATTGAGTCTTTGAATTTAAAAAAAATATCGATTTTTTTTATGTTTTTTAAAACTTTACAGCTATTTGCTTTGCTTATTTTTGATGACATGGTGGGTGGGGGGGTCGATATCGTGATTACGTCAGCAGTTATTATTTACTTTTTTACACAAATAGCAACCCACAAATATATAAAAAACCGAATACATTAAAAGAAAAATGCCTATAGGTACCAACGATTACGTAAGCATGGGGGGGGGGAAGAGGTTTGCTTACTTTTGCTGACAAGGGGAAGGAGGGGGTAAATAATTGTAAAAAATGTGCTTACGTAATACTTGAATGGCCCCATATTATATAATATCTAATTCAAAGAAATCTTAAAATATATTTTTTAAATTAATTATAAGCAATTCAAAATTGATGAAATTTGAAATATGACCACTTAACCGGGAACGGGCCATGATTGGTCGCCATGGCTGTGACGTCACAATGTTAAAGCAATTTCACGACAGTACTGGGTTAACGGCTGATTTCACTAAAAATATCCGAAATTTAATACAAAAAATATCTGCGGAAGTTTTTTTTATGAAATAAGGTGGTAAACGAGCACGCGTATCACCTTATAGTAAGTAAATTTTTGTTTTAGTCATGTGTAGGTAGGTAATAAAAGCTTAATCCTGATAATGTTTCTGATTTATGTGAACTGGATTGATTTTACTGGACCTGAGATTTCACAATAAAGTACCTAAGTACAGTGAAAGATACTGAATCGCTTACCTACCACTGTGGAATTTTAACATACACCCTGCCAGAGATATTATTGCTAAATTGTACCTATTAGGTAGGTTACGTGATTCAGTTTCTTCGACCGTAGGTACGTAAATTTTAGTGGCTAGATTTTGTGGTTGATAGGTATTTCTAGTTTTTTTTTATAATCCCGTGGGATTGTATTATATATTCAATGGGAATTTTTGCGGGTGTAACAGCCTAACCTTGTTCTAGGTAGGTACGTTCGGATCGCTAGGTACGGTTAACGTCAAAGATATCTTTACACCTTAGTACCTTGTCGTTGTAACTATATGTTTGAAGTTTCATATGAAGTTGTCAAAGTGCTTGGAGCGACAAGGCACTAAAGTGTAAAGATATCTTTGACGTCGACTGTACCAGCATCTTAGTAATCCTGCCGCCAAGCAGCAATGCTTGCGCTGATGTGTTCCGGGTGAGGAGAGTAAAACAGCCCGATTTTGGCATAATGTTTTAATCCAAGATGGCGGATGACATTTTGACACTATTGACACTTTGACACTAAAATATTGATGGGTGTCGTTTTTGAGTAATTTGGTGCTTCTGAGCCTGATTTTGACATACTTTTTTGGATTCAAGATGGCGGATGACATTTTGACACTTTGACACTAAAAATGTTTATGGGTGTCGTTTTCGAGTAATTTTGTGGCTCTGAGCCCGGTTTTGGCATAATTTTTTGGATCCAAGATGGTGAATGACATTTTGACACTATTGACACTAAAAATGTTTATGGGGGTCGTTTTCGAGTAACATATTACACTTTTTTGTATTTTTTGTGTCAGTAATGTCAAAATGTCATCCGCCATCTTGGATCCAAAAAGGTATGCCAAAACCGGGCTGAGAAGAACCAAATTACTCGAAAACGACACCCATAAACATTTTTAGTGTCAAAATGTCATCCGCCATCTTGGATCCAAAAAAGTATGTCAAAATCTGGCTCAGAGCCACAAAATTACTCGAAAACGACACCCATAAACATTTTTAGTGTCAAAATGTCATCCGCCATCTTGGATCCAAAAAATTATGTCAAAATCTGGCTCAGAACCACAAAATTACTCGAAAACGACACCCATAAACACTTTTAGTGTCATAGTGTCAAAATGTCATCCGCCATCTTGAATCCAAAAAAGTATGTCAAAATCAGGCTCAGAAGCACCAAATTACTCAAAAACGACACCCATTAATATTTTAGTGTCAAAGTGTCAATAGTGTCAAAATGTCATTCGCCATCTTGAATCTAAAAAAATATGCCAAAATCGGGCTCAGAGCCATCAAATTACTCAAAAACGACACCCATAAACATTTTTAGTGTCATAGTGTCAAAATGTCATTCGCCATCTTTGTGCTCGAAATTCCGGGTTTTCTTATGAAATTCTCCTGGGATAAAATCAACGGGATTGTGAACTGAAATCCCACGACTTATTTACTTATTCATATAAATAGTTACTACCAAAGTGTACTCATCACTATTCTCATCTAATTTTATTGTTTTAAATCCCGGTACCGTGGAAAGTTGGGATAGAAGCATGATAGAAGTATAGATAGTGCCATCCACAAAGACTCGTAAATGTATTAAAATTAACCTTTAACTACAAATTAATAAGAACCACGGTGGATGGCATCCATCGTGAATGACACCTACTATAGCCGGTACGTAAATCCAGATTATAAATTATAAAGTTCGTGTATGGCAAATTTTATCGAAATCTGTTTAGCCGTTTTAGCGTGAAAGAGTCACAAACCAATACGCTCTCACAAACAATAGCATTTTACAATAATAGTAGGATAATAACAGAATAGAGTAGATTAAAGTCAAAAAACGGTATCACCTGTATACTAACTGAGTGGAAACTAACATTGTGACGTCACACGCGGCTCGGCCTTGTTCGGGAACTGTCGGTGTGTTTTCGGTGCGGTACTCGACGATCAATTTTCAAATCGGTATAACTCGTTAATTATAGCGAATTAAAAAAAACTAAAAATACTTTTCTTACAAAACTTATATATGATCTTTCCATTAATGACAAAAAAAAAATTGATTCAAAGACTCAATTTAATAAATAAACGACAATAACAACAACATGTACTTACTGAAATTATAGCGAATTCGGAATAATAAAAAAAAAGGCTTATAAATAAATAAATATTTAGGTGTAGATACACGTTTACCTATCTATTTCAAGCTCCTTTTACGTAGTGATATGTATCATTTTATCAATTCTTATTCACCATGAGTTTATTTAACCAACTAGTATATAAGGTATTTTCATTCTTACCTGTCCTATTTGGTAAACAAAATTCTAACCTCAAAACGTCTCATTTTTGTTATTTTTAAGTATTTCATCGTAAATAAAGGAACTAGAGATAAAATATCAGCAAAATTATGTACAAAATATTGCCTCAGGTTTATTTTATAACATTAAACAACTTATTCTTTACAAAATTTTGCACATTGAGGTTTGAATTTTGTTTACCAAATAGGACAGGTAAGAATGAAAATACCTTACGTGATTATTATTCATGAACAATACCTAACTATACTCGGGTGCAAAGAAACTAGGTCACTTCCCATAGAAAGTTGTATGAAAAGTGATCCGGTTTCTTTGCTCTCATAAGTCATAAGTTATTTATTTGCAGAAAATAGTGTACAATAAGAAGTATAGATGTGTAGAAGTATAGATATAGCTGATTACTAACTTATCTATCCAACTGTGTGCTATCATTACGCGCAAGATTTATTTCCTTGCACGCTCAGTTTAAGATGTAATAAAATCCAATTACAATCCAATTAATGATGCAAGAACCACGCGCACGGGTTTGGTTTCACTGCTGCAACGTGGCAGCGCATCCAATCGCCCCGACACCAATAACATACTGTACAGTCAGCTTCAAATAGTTCGTGACACCCAAAGTAGCCAAATAGTTCGCAACACGTATGTATGTATGTAAAACTCTTTATTGTACATAAAACACATGAAAAAGATGAATGCAGGAAAACACAAATGCACAAAGGCGAACATATCCCTAAAAGGGATCTCTTCCAGTTAACCTTTGAACGATTGACAGGACATAGGTATTAAGCAAGAGTAGACACATAGCAAAAGTAAAAGAACTGATCAAAACCTAAAATAATCCTTAATGTCTAAATTTTAAATAATGTAAGATATAATACATAACAGATAAATACGATAAACTAATACATATACATAATTAATAAAATATATTACACAACATATATACATATACATAAGGTACAAAATTCAACACATTCACACGTCATTGTTACAGTTGAAATAAGGCCGTGTTGCTAACTTTTTGGCCGCTTTGGGTGTCACGGAATATTTGACCTGGGCCCTATTTCATATAACTTACAATTGGGAATGGATGATTATTTTAAAAGTGCTTGGTGATTTTTCTATTGATAGGAATAACCATCCTTAGCTACGGAAAAAAGTTTCAGATTTTTCCGTTGAGCCATATATTTTATAAAAATAAAAACATTTTACTCAGTCACTCGGCGGCCTCTATACGGAGGTAAGCAGTACGCCAATGACATATCAAATTAAAAAAAAAACTGCTTGAAATGTGGTACACGATGGCATTTGTAGCTAAAAGAAGCAACGGCTAAGTGGCGCCGTCTGTAGATTGTTCATGTTACTAAACCATACATGGGGAATTTCAATAAAAATTACCATAATATATTTTTTTTTCTTAGATTTTGGAATTATTGGGTTATTTCTACTCCGAATCAAAAACACTACTGAAAGTTACATCAGAAATTAATGGTAATTTTAATGAAATCCCAAATAGGTGGTTTAGTACCACCAACAATCTACAGACGGCGCCACTTAGCCGTTACTTGTTTTAGCTTCCGAGAGTGCGGTGCTATCACCGTCAGTGACGAATGTCATTGTTGTTTTTTTTAATTTGATAATGCCGTATAGGGGCCGCCGAGTGACTGAGTAAAATGTTTTTATTTTTATAAAATATATGGCTCGACGGAAAAATCTGAAACTTTTTTCCGTAGCTAAGGATGGTTATTCCTATCAATAGAAAAATCACCAAGCACTTTTAAAATAATCATCCATTCCCAATTGTCAGTGACAGGTAATAGGTGACAAGTCGACAATTCGATAATTGAATGTTTCATAAAATTTTGGGCTTGACATATTTGTAATCGGAAAAACCGACAGTTTTGTCAAATTGTTATGACAAGTTGACAATTTTGCGTTTCATATAATATTACTAGTGATAATGAAAATTAGATTTGTCGTAGATTTTCTGGCAATTTTCTTTTATGAAACGCAATATTGTCAATTTAAAATTACAAACCTGTCGAATTGTCGCAAGTTCTTGACAGGGGACCTTGGCCTGTGTCCGAAATAGATGTCAACTGTCGAGTGCTGAAGAAAGTCGTAACAAATCATGATGTTAAATTATCTGTCACCGACAAGAAATTAGTACAATAATTTGTTACAAAAAGGTTTTATGAAATGCCCTAAGAAAAAGCGATAATTACCACTGTGTTCCTGTCTACAATACTAAAAATGTCAAGTTTATGAAATGAGGCCCTGGTGAGTAACCAGAGCCTCTAGTGTAAGTTTTCGCATATAAAAACGTCTCGAACGCGTTCACGTAAAGGTCTCAATTACTATGAAAAAATTGGCAGCGCCACTTGCGGACCGAAACGGCAACAAACTGTTCTCATAGTATTTGACATTTTAACGCAAACGCATTCGAGACGTATTTTGTGACCGAAAACCTACACTAAGCATACAGTACAGCTTGTTGGTGTTCGCGACTGGTGTCCTAGTGAGAACAGGCCCTAAGAAGCTTTGTTTCTGTCACACCTCACTTTATCCCTCCGAGAATTAGTTTTCATAGTGAGGGTTACACTTTTCGTTAACCATAGAAATGATTCTTAATATAATACTGATATGCGGGTCATTAACGTCATTATTCATTCATTATCAGCGTTGATATCGATGACTTCCTGTAATTTGTGCCTAAATACGTGATATAGGTTGATGCATACCAGAATGAGTGACATTATGAGAATCGAAAAGAAACCAAATTATAAGGTTTTGTTAAAAAAAATACAAAAGATTTTGCTGCCTGTACTTTTTGTAGGTACTTGATTGTGATCCATCCCACATAATCGTGCACCAAACAAGGCAATCGACTAGATCGACCGCTTAAGGGTGCGACCAAACCGCCGCGTGTACGCAGTGGCGTGTCGTATGCGTCACATTTTCTCACCGTTTCTTCATACATTTTGTTGCGATTCCGTAACGTCACCTTTTTTTAAGCGGCGGTGTGGTCGCACCTTTAAGCGGTCGGTCTACAGAAGTGGACACGAAACATTTCAAGTAAGCCTCATGCTGTGGTAGTGTCGCGCGGAGCATTTCATTTGCCCGAATTTCATATGCCGTAATAATCATTTGCCATAACTCTTTTTTCTCTGAAACCGTAATTTTTTCAGGAGCATTGAAATAGAAATCCTGTAGAACTCTATAGGTTAGGTTAGGTTTGTTTCATAAAAATCCTGACCAATTAACAGTTACAGAGAAAAAAAAGTTATGGCAAATGATCATTATGGTAAACAATACATTTATAATAATAATAATAATAATTTATTTATTTCGAGCCACTCGTGCTCATAGAATTGTATTAGTTATAAAAGTCTTGAAGATATTGTTAGTCGACACAGAAAAATACTATAAACTAATATGGTTATGGCATATGGAATTCCAGGAAACGATAGAGAACCAGTGTCGCGTCGTCTAGACGGGTGAGATAGTTCACCAGGGCCCCGTTTCTCGAAGCTTATTAGACTAATAATATTAGTGTTTTGTTTCATTCTTTCTTCTTTAATTTACGAATTTATTATTAGTCTAATAAGCTTCGAGAAACGGAGCCCAGTTGTTGGTATAACGCTATTATGGTGCACTGGTATAACGTGTGCACTGCGTGCAGCAGCGGGCGACGGCGGCGGCGTGAGCGTGGGCGAGCTGCTGCGCGTGGTGCGCGAGGCCGCCATGTCCCGCACCGAGATACAGATCATGACCGACGCGCTGCTCAACAAGCACCACGACCCGCTGCCGCAGCACTCCGAGTGGACCGAGGTAAAAGGGCTATTACATACATACCGTCACGCCTCTTTCCCACAGGGATAGGCAGAGACTACTTTGTTCCGCTTGCTAGGACTACGATCCTGACATACCTCTTTCGCTTCATCCACATTCATCAATCTTTAAATACATGCTCGTCGGTAAAAACCTTATAGGACATTCTTTGTTTATATCTAGCTCGTGAATTTAACTGAAGTTACGCGTCGCTCTGGGATAGGATTAATCTGAATTAACCATGCAATCACGGCGATGTTGATTGGTTTATTTTCGTTCTTTAGGGCCCCAACGATCCTATTCAGAAAATCAAGAAGCAGCTAGCCGACAAAGAGAAAGCGTTGGCCGACGAGGTGGAGGCTTCGCAGGCGGTGCACGCCAAACTGAAGGAGCTGAGGTCAGTGCTTCAAACTCGCTAAAGTTAGGAAGTTACGTTAAAATTAACTGAAAAATTGATCCGAGCAGACACGGTAGCGAGTTAAACGATTTAATTGTTCAGAAAACAATAAACAGAAACTTATAAGCCCATCGAGGGAATGGGTGAAAATCATAGGAATCATGTTACAGGCGATGCGGTTAGCAACCCATCACTATTTTGATTCCCTTTTCTACGATCATTCCAAACGTGGCCTTTAGCTCTTGTTGCCTAAGGCTCATTCTACCTCGCAAGCGATAGACGTAATTGATTTATGTATGTATTGTTCAGAGCGACGTTGAACGCGGAGCGCGGGCGGGCTGCGGCTGCGGCGCGCGCGGCCGAGCAGGCGGCGGCGGCGGCGCGCGCCGACACGCACGCGCTGCAGACGCGCCTGCAGCGGCTGGCCGACGAGCACCACGCGCTGCAACAGGACCACCTGCTGGTACGTTACACGCGGAGCGCGGGCGGGCGGCGGCGGCGGCGCGCGCCGACACGCACGCGCTGCAGACGCGCCTGCAGCGGCTGGCCGACGAGCACCACGCGCTGCAACAGGACCACCTGCTGGTACGTTACACGCGGAGCGCGGGCGGGCGGCGGCGGCGGCGCGCGCCGACACGCACGCGCTGCAGACGCGCCTGCAGCGGCTGGCCGACGAGCACCACGCGCTGCAACAGGACCACCTGCTGGTACGTTACACGCGGAGCGCGGGCGGGCGGCGGCGGCGGCGCGCGCCGACACGCACGCGCTGCAGACGCGCCTGCAGCGGCTGGCCGACGAGCACCACGCGCTGCAACAGGACCACCTGCTGGTACGTTACACGCGGAGCGCGGGCGGGCGGCGGCGGCGGCGCGCGCCGACACGCACGCGCTGCAGACGCGCCTGCAGCGGCTGGCCGACGAGCACCACGCGCTGCAACAGGACCACCTGCTGGTACGTTACACGCGGAGCGCGGGCGGGCGGCGGCGGCGGCGCGCGCCGACACGCACGCGCTGCAGACGCGCCTGCAGCGGCTGGCCGACGAGCACCACGCGCTGCAACAGGACCACCTGCTGGTACGTGCTCAGCACTCGCAACCATGGCGTACGAGACTACGCGGAACATCATTTTTCACGACATTTTTCTTCAATTATCTACTCGGTGTCTTAATAGCGGTGACTAAATTTTTGATTTTTTTTACAGCTCCAGACCAAACTAGGAGCGGAGGAGGCTCAAGCCCAGAGAATAGTGCAAATGGAGATGCACATTCAACAGTTATCTGAAGTAAGTAAATCGACATCTTTCGACACCGATCGAGGGGTTCGTAATCGTAACATAAACAATGAGACTAAGCGCGCACTGTAGTAAATCTGTAGCAAATTACAGATTTTTAGCCCCATGCGATCGAACAACTGCAATCGCAGCGTGCGGATCTCCACTGTGGTTCATGCATCCCCGTAGACAGAGAATCGCAGATTTTTACGGGAGCCAACCGCAACTAACCGCACCGCAGTGCGCGCTCAGCCCGAGTCGTGGTATTTGACGGTTGTCGTGTTGCAGTCGGAGGTGAGCCTGATGGGGCAGATGGCGGCGCTGCAGACGGAGCTGGCGGCGCGCGGCATGGAGGCGGCGCAGGCGCGCGACGCGTACGTGGCGCAGCAGCAGGCCGCCATGCTGGCCCAGCAGCAGGCCAGCGACTACGCGCAGCAGCTGGGCGACGCCGCGCGCGCCCGCGCCGACGCCGACCAGCGCGCGCACCACGCCGACCTCCAGCTGCAGGACCGGCTCGCCGGTAACACGCGCACACACACACACACACACACACGACACGCACACACGCCACGCACACACGCCACAAATACCTCACACACCACGCACGCACACGCGCCACGCACAAACGCACACACGCCACACACACGCCATGCACACACACGCACACGCGCCACGCACACACGCGCCACGCACACACACGCACACGCGCCACGCACACACGCCACGCACACACGCCACACACACACGCCACGCACACACGCACCACCAAGCCCAGAGCCGCACATCGCGTGATAAAGCAGGACGACTATTGCTCTGTCTTATATGCTAGTATTGCCGCCAAACAGCAATACGTGCGCTGCCATGTTTAAGAGTAGAGAGGACAGTAGGTAAAATTACTGGTACTTGATGTATATATTCTAACGTCACGAGAACAGTTTTCACGACATAACCACTGTTACAATTGCAGCGCAAACGACCGCTATTAGCGGTATTGAGCTGTCAACTCTAGCAAGTATTAGTTTCAGTATGAATTTTATGTTCTTAATAGTGAATATGTAAAAAATGAAAATGGGTTCCCACAAATTGACATTCCTGTAATAAATAAACCAAATTCGATCAATACACATAAATATGATATATGGCTTATGTTGATGTTTTTTCTATTTCTCCCAGAAGCAAACTTAATCTTAATTCGTATGCCGAATCCTTGAACTCAACTTGATATCCAATACTTTGTTGCAGCGTTAACAGACCTCCAGAATGAGGTGCAGCGACTAACGAGCCGCGCCCAATTCGCCGAAACCAACGTCGAGAAACTAAAGGAAGAAGCCGAGTCACAAAAACAGCAGGTGAATATAAAAGCTGGTGAACAATCTACAGAAGCTGCCATTGGATTTATTAAGAGCGTTTATCCCTACTGAGCTGGCAACGTCGCATTTTTGGTGTTTTTTACGATGATTTCACAGAAATTGAATGAAAGTTTCAAATGTGCGTCTGTAGTGCACTTCGTTTTTAGTGTATTAATGTGTCTAATGCTCTTATTAAACGAGATATATTATTGTACGTCAATGCTTTAATATGAAAATAAAAGTCCATCACGATTAATTAATATTAATACACTAATAACGAAGTGCACTACAGACGCACATTTGAAACTTTCAATCAATTTCTGTGAAATAATTGTAAAAAACTACCAAAAATGCGACGTTGCCAGCTCAGCAGGAATGCACCCTCTTAAATAAACTTTTCTTTGTACTCCATAGCTGACGAACGAACTAGCGTCGCTCAGGGAACAGTTGGCTGCGCGTGAGGCGGAGTTGGCGGAGGCGAAACAAATGAAAGTCGCTCCCGCGCAAAACGGCCTGCCTGCTAATGACCAACACAAGGTACGTTATGTTTAGATGGAAGTTAAGCTAGCCCAAGTGGCACGCGAACAGAATGCTTATTAATTTCTGGTGAGAGTGGTGAGTAGAATTGGGAATGGATGATTATTTTAAAAATGCTTGGTGATTTTTCTTGATAGGAATAACCATCATTATCTACAGAAAACAGTTACAGATTTTTCCGTCGAGCCATATCTAACTAATATTATAAATGCGAAAGTATGGATGGATGGATGGATGTTTGTTACTCAATCACGCCAGAACGGCCCAACGAATCTGGATGAAATTTGGCACATAGATAGAGAAAAGTCTGGAATAGCACATTGGCTTCTTTTTATCCCGGAAAATTTCGTAGTTCCTGCGGGATAGCGATAAACGAATTCTTTGCAGACGAAGTCGCTGGCAACAGCTAGTATTTTATAAAAATAAAAACATTTTACTCAGTCACTCGGCGGCCTCATGACGGCTGATAAGCAGTACGGCCATAACATATCCAATTAATAAAAAATATTTCTGATTGAATCTGTGGTCATTATTCTTTTTAGGATTCCATAGTCAAAATGGCAAAAGGGGAAGCCATATTGTATCGCCGTGTCCGTTCGTCTTTTTCTCTGTCTGCGGCTTAGCTCAAAGACCATTTACTGCTTATTTGTTAGACCATTTTATTTTGTAGACCATTGTCCTTTAGTACTTACATTATTTTTTGGGTCCTCCCCAATGAGAGTGACAATGATTTAGGGATTTGAGACTGACTAAGGCTGGCCACATACATACGGAATTTTGAATGACGTCAATTCGTAGCCCGGTCCCGTTCCTTTATATAGCGATGTCCCGTTCGCTGACGTTATTCCGTATGGAAACCGTATAAAAATTCCGTATATATATGTGGCCGGCCTAAATCTGCGTCTAAAAGCTTATTTCGATCTCTCACCCGAATTCGACATAAAGATTGTAATTTAATATTATTGTTTTAGCAGTCAGCAGAGCTGGCTAAAGTAGAGAGCGTAGTGGAGTCGCTACGCAACGCGCTCGCCACCGAGCAGCGCGCCAACAGCGAACAGAAGGAGGCGCTCGCGCGGCTGCAGGAACAACTCTCCTCCTACCAGGATAAGAACAATGTGAGTACCTATACCACCTATCAGTGGCGTTGCGTGAAAGTTTCCGTTGGACAACCCGAGGGAAAAAAAGACCTATTTACCTGTCTTCTTCCTATTCTATCCTTCCATGAAGAAAAAGAAAGAATGAGGGAGCGAAGTTTGATAAAGAAACTCGCTGGAAATCGAGTTGTTGGGTCGACTCGCCACTGCCACCTATAACCCTATAGCTATATCCTAGGGCGTGCACGACTGCACGAGTGCATAGCAAAAATATAAATTTTCTATGACTGCTTTGTAAATTTTTATGAAAAACGGGGTGAGTAGCACAGAGCGAGCTGATCCCGCTACGATGAATCAAAACTAATTCTCAAGTTTAAAATACAGATAGTATTTCGTAACGCGAGTTTATTTTGCGCAAAAAACGCGTGTAAGTGGCCACGTATGGGAGAACTGGGAAGAATTGTCAGTTTTGAAAATAAATACAAGCAGTATACTATGAAACAGTAAACTATGAGATTGATACTGGTTTCTTACGACCGTAGACCATTTCGCTCAGTTCTTTCTTTACTGGTTGATTAAGTATATAAGAGACAGTATTGCCATGCGCACACATACTCTTTAATTTTTTACACAGTTGGCATGATTTCATTTGCTCGCTATCAAAAGATTATTTAAAACAAAGCAAAATTGGAGTAACCTTTAAATACACATTCACGTATTTATTCATACGGGGTAGACAGAAGTAACCCTTGGCTTTACTAAAGTAATAATTATTCATACTGGCTGTCCAACTCCTATTTGCCAATACGAGTACAATAAAAACCTTACAATTAATCAGTAACGGTTTCTGTTAAAATGACTTAATATAAAGCATGCTGTTTGAGAGTTTCCGTAATGTTTGGCAAACTTTCTCTATCGAAACCTAACCTTGCTTTGTTTGGACTCCATCCGTATAGGAATTGCGAACTAAAAACTGGAAAGTAATGGAAGCTTTACAATCCGCCGAAAAGGCCCTTCAGAAGTCGGGCAGCGCGTTGCCGGCCCAAGACCTAAGCGTAAGTGATTCGCTTTTCCAATTTTGAAACCTACCATAACGCAAAGTTTACACATGCGATGGCAATGGGAAATAATGTGCACCATTCCGAAATACGCTAATCCAATGAGCTATTTAGAGCGCTGTAATTATTAATTACTGAATACTAAATACGAAACTCCAGGCAATTGAATGTAATGTGATGTGGTGCTCGATTGCACCAATTTAAATTTGGTATAAGGTTATTAAATACAAATTTTAACTATTTATATAAATGGGTATATACTTATTTATTATTAAAAAAGTTAAAGAGCTATATATACACCCTGACTGTTGTTTGCTACCACTGCTACTGCTTTCTAAAAATAAACAAATAAACTTTGATGATGATTACAGTAGCACCATATATAGTTAAATCTTTACTAGCTCTACTTTGGCCCACTACCTCCTTTGCTCAGTTATAAATGATGTCGCAGATTCTTCATTATTTTACGTCGCCCCGGACTTTTAGTAGTAATTTACCGCTTGCTACGCGAGCGGAAATTTGCACTTCCTGGCTAGGCGAAGACGTAAATTTGTGTACCTCCGGCGGTGATAAAGAAAGCCTCAGGGTGCATGTTTATCGCCCTCGCCTTTAGCTCGTGCGACAAGTTGACATTCCTTACTTCGCTACCCTCGGAATGTAATGTACTATTACGTATTGAAGTGCAACTTTTTTTTCTGACTTCAACGAATGGTACGAATACTGTTCTTGAATTCGAACTTAGCGACACATTTAGCCATTAAATTTATATAGATAGAGAGATTATACGGAGGAGGTTTGCTATAATAAACTCACCATGTGTAAACTTTGCAAAATGCTTGCTTCCCTCATGCATGTTAAAGTCAGTGACGCATTGTAAATATATCCACATTCTTCGGCCGGCTTCGCTTTTTAGAATAACAAGCTTTAAACGTTTATTCTAATGACACAAACATTTAGGTATTTGTAACATGAATGTATTCAAGTGCCTACCTGAACTATAAAGCAGCGGAAAGTGGTTCCGAAATCCCGATAAAAGTCACCTTGATCGGAGCACGATCAGGGTCAGCTAGCTTATTAGCTTATTACGTAACTCTCTCGCAATCGCCCTCGTGTTCATTTTGACAGTTCTTGTATGAATGTGACAACTACCTGATTTCGATGCCAATTGTCAGCCCAACTGACAATATTTCAAATTTCTTTATATTCATAAATCAAAAACCATTTCGAGAGAAACACTTGTAGAACACAAAAAAAATATTTTTGGATTTTTTCGTACAGTATTTTTTGGAAAAATGAGCAAAATATCTAAAACGGGAAATGACGTCCAGCGGCCGGTCCAATACTGCCATTATAAAAAACCTTGTCTTCCGGGTTTACCTTTGACATTTACAACTTTCACAACACAAACACTACTGACAGCTGACGGTTAATTCATTCGCACACCACTCGGCTTTGTTGCCATCGGGAACACTAGATAACTGTTTGCCGGGCAATAATGATAATATTTTTACAAGTTTTCATTTAAAATCATATTTTTTGTGTTCTGTTTTTGTGATTCTGTTTGAGTTTGTCAGCTCGTTTTGACGTTCAGTGACGTTGACAACTGCATTCACTATTAAACTATTTAAGCACAGGTTTTGTTGGTCAATTAATGTAATTATTTCAACGTTTTTTTAAGTGTACGAAACAAAGCAGTGACGTCATTTCGCTAATACTTGACGTTTGTTACTTACGTCATTTCTGCTTGAGCAACGATTTAAATGGATTTTTCCACGAAAATACAAGATTTTCACGAATATAAAAAAATATGGGTGTCTTAAAATTGTGCGCTCTTTCGAGCCAGACAATAAAAAGTAGAACTTAAAAAATTGAAATATTGTCAACTGTCAAAATGAAGACGATTATAATTGCGAACGAGTTACGTAATAAGCTAGTTGTGGTTGCTTTATGGGACAGATAGTTGAGTAAATGCCTGTTTTGAAGCCCGGATGTCGACACGGTAGGCCTCGTGGTCTGTAGTTCTAGTGATTGACACTTGAACAAGTATAATTGTTTAACGATGGTTTTAAATTCCAAACTTGGCGTCTTATAGCCAAATCACACGTTATTGATGGAGAATCTGTGACAGGGGCGCATTCCACTTCTGTTTTTGTTAAATCACTACATAGTATAAAACAAAGTCGCTTGCCGCTGTCTGTCTGTCCATATGTATGCTTAGATCTTTAAAACTATGCAACGGATTTTGATGCGGTTTTTTAATACATAGAGCGATTCTAAAGGAAGGTTTATATGTATGATTCTACGCAGACGAAGTCGCGGGCAGAAGCTAGTATAATATAATATGATCTCATTCCGGACACAATGTTAAAAAACGGTGGATGGAACGCTCGCACAGCTTAAGTTTTTATAAGCGACGCAAAAAAAGGAATGCCCTGTTCTCAATTATTTTTTTAAATTGAATAAGAGCTAGTGTCAATATGGGATTGTGTTTGTCAGGAGGCGATATCGAAGGCGCAAGAGGCGCAGTACGCGGAGGTGGCCAACGTGCTGAGACTCGCGTGCCCCGCGGCCGCGCCCGCCTCCGCCGCCGGCCGCGCCTGGCTCACGCAGTTCGCTGACAACCTTAAGAAGGAGGTGCAGAAGGTATTGTACTCGTCACTGTCAGTATGCGAAAAGCACAAGCGATTGTATAAGCTTTAAGATGGCTCGTATTGTTCTGAAACGCGCGTGTCTATAGGTCATGCACGGGTACCTCAAAATCTTGCAAGATATTCTAATTATAGCTATTGCCGGACGGTTCGCCCCCGTTCCAGTTTTATTTTCTTAATTGTCACCGTTTTAAGCTTCTCTGGACTTGCACAAATGTTTCAAGACCAAAATTACTGAAATCGGTACGGCCATTTCCCGAGTTATAAAACTATAAGAGCTCCGTTGCCATTTTGGCCCACAATAATACTCCAGGAAGATTGCAGATTTGTATACTTCATTTAATTTAGGATGAGAAACCACAATAATGTTACATTGCGGCTCGTGAACTGTAATCTCTTTACGATTTGTACTAGAGTAACAATTGACGCTACGCAAATAAAGTGGCATTAAAACAATTTTATTTTGCGGCTGCCAAACTATTGCACTGTACTGTTTGCTAGGTAAGAAATAGTTGCCCAGACGCAATATAATGTTATTGTGGTTTCTCATTCTAAATTAAATGAAGTATAGAGCAAGTTCAAATTCATAAAACGGCTTGTCAAAAGATCTTCTTCTTCTTCTTTTTTAATATGGCCCCATCGATCGATGCGATGATTTCGCCAATGTCAAAGTAATAAATTCAGTATTCAAAAATCTTGTGACAAAAATGTCGGCAACGATAATGATATCCCTCAGAATCTGCCAGGAAATCATTAACCGATGCCCAGGGTGCACCGGACCAAGCACTGCTCTTCCCCCCGGACGGATCCAAAAACGAACCGCAGCTCTTGACCACACGCGGAGTTAACCCGATTAACACCCCAAAGTTTGTAAAAAGGTGAAATTTGTTTGTTAGGCTTCAGCGCCAGCGCCGGCGCCGGCGGCCCCCGCAGCCCCCGCGGCCGAGGACGCGCGCGTGTCCGAGCTGCGCGCGCAGAACGACCAGCTGCAGGCGCTCGTCGACAAATACAAGACGATTATCGACGACACGGTAAGTTATACCCACCTTTAGCTAGCTTCCTGTGGACCATTTTATACCTCTTTAAGGGCCACTTGCACGGAACTGGGTTAGCGACTTAACCCCGTGTTAGATGCTAACCCGGAGCTAAGTAGTGTCAAAATGTATGGAACTGTCAAACCTAACCCCGAGCTAGCGATTTAATTTTTTTACTCTGGACCGTGCAAGTGGGCCTTAGTGTCTTTAAATAGAATATACCCACTGTTGTTTTAAATGCAGAAGTGTCTTTGTTTGGTTTGTTCATTTGTCTTTTAATTAACACAGCAAGTAAGCGACTGATCATGTGATAGCCTTGGATCCCACCGCAAAATTATTGACCTGTCTTTTTTGATCGAAATGTGACCTATATAAAAGGTACGACGCCGGGGTTGCCTTGCTAAAATAATGCCACCGTTCGACTTCCAATCATCGAAATTCATTTCATTCATTCATCAATTCATTCTCTCAAATCATTAAACAGACTTCCAGCCTTAACTATGGTACAATAAATAGAGCTAGTTACCACGCTTATGGTTGTGTGCCGTCAGGAGGGCGTGTTGGGGCGGCTGCAGCAAGACGTGTCCCGCGAGGAGCAGCGCTGGGCCGCGCAGCTCGCCGACAAGCAGCGGGAGCTCGACCAGCTGCGTGCGCGCACACTCACGCAGGTACGGACGAGCCCCGCCCACAGCCACACACACACCATATTGTAACCGGCATTGGTTAATACCGCTAGTTACGTTATTTTGCTTACGCGGCAATAGCACTATAGGTGTTGTTTAGATACGCAGTATTTACCAGTGCTAGTTACGCGGTATTGCACTATGGGTATTGTCTAGATACGCAGTATTTACCAGTGCTAGTTACGCGGTATTGCACTATGGGTGTTGTTTGGATACGCAGTATTTCCCAGTGCTAGTTACGCGGTATTGAACTATTGGTGTTGTTTAGATACGCAGTATCTACCAGTGCTAGTTACGCGGTATTGCACTACCCCGACGATAACCGCTAACTTATGTCATGATTGGCACACGAAACCTAACAAAAAATTACAGGACCAACAAATTATCAAAATAGTGACGTTATTAAACAATATACTGTATACTTGTATCGCCTGGCCACTCCACTTCTTTTTTTACATTTATGTAGTAATCGTAGAATAAACTAAGCTACACGTTGCTTTTGATCGTTTATATTAATGGCTAGCTATGTTCATCAGGGATATTTTTTTGTATTCTTTTGAGAAAATTAAAGATCTTTAAACCGATAATGTAGCATTCTAACTGTGAAAGAATTTTTCAAATCGGTCGAACCAAATCTTTCCTCTTTATAATATAGTATACATTGACGTTTGAGACAATGAAGAGTAACCAGCAAATATCACACAGTAATGGTGAAGAACAAATTTCACAACTTTCATGTGCCACACTCTTAAAGTGGAAGCTAAACTAATCCTTTGTGGCTGCTTAATTTACCTTTATTGGCCTTCACATCGTGGGTCACAGTAAAGATGAGCGATAGTTATTTTGACCTCTGCTTTTACCGATAAATACATGTTACATCACGCGTTCTCTCACTTCGATGCACGCGCATGTTTAACAATGACGTACGCACACTCGCATGCACTCGGTGGAGCAGTGCTATTCTATACTGACGAGCAAAAATAATGGGTCACTTTTCATAGTCATATAGTCATAGTCATTATAGTTTATTGCAATTATGTGGTATAAGAGGTCTTAAATCTATTAAACACATGCGCCAACATAAACTTTGCCAGGGCACCGCAATTTGCTGGACAAACAGTTTATCCAATTAACATTTTTGTAACTTAAAACTAACAGGATATTTACTTATTCATTACAATCGAAAAATTCTTGGAGATTGTAAAAGCACTTTGACAGCAAATAATCTTTTAGCTTATTAGTGAATAAATGTGGTTTTGCAATATTTCGAATTTCTAAGGGTATTTTATTATAAATTTTTATTGCCATATGGTGTGTTCCTGCACTTACAATTTGTAGGTTTGTGAATGAAGTAACTAATTTATTTCTTTTCCTTCAGCCGGATCTACAACAATTGTCCCTCTCTTGGCCAAATAAATGCTTATGCTTTTTTAATACAAAGTTCTTTGAAAATCGACCCGTTATATTTGCTCGTGAGTATATGTCAATAAACACGCACGAGAAAAACGAACACTTAAGTTTTTATACATCATGTCTCACCATAGTTTAAGTAACACGTACACGAACCGACTCCGCCCCCCATTATAAGTTGTAGCTTGAATATAATTGTAATAACTTAGTCGCCTCTCGCCTCGATCCCATCGTTTGGATCCTGCGATGTCACGCATTTGAATGTGTGTCTTGGTATAAGACAAGTTTTTTAAACAATCATTGGATGTATGAGAGTGGCCACCATAGTCATCCGCCATTGTCTATTGCAAGTTAAAATAATTCATGTGGGTTAGCTATTGAAATAATGTGTATGAATACTTTTTCACATAGGAACCATTGGCGTTTGCATACTCCTGCATTGAGAAAACCTTGCCTAACATCATAGCGGAGGTATAATATCAATATCGACGTTGTCTCCTCACTGTGGACGTCTGTGTTGCCACTGCTAAATTTGTGTTACCCATACTGCGTTGGTTTATTGGCCTAATAAAGTAAACACTATAAATCTTCGTCTCCACTTCATTTCTACAACTATCTTAATGGTTATTGGCAATTTATTCAGAATGTGTACTTTATTTGCCGTTTAACGTGATACCGTTTGTGTAGCCGATTTTTCTTCTATCATTGTTGTGATGTATCCGATATATGACTCATTGTGTTCAGTTTTGAAGTGCCCTACTCAAAGCCCTTCTTGCAGTATTTTCACTGTTAATCGTATTGTGTGTATGCATACAAAGCCTATATTTTAACTATCTGCTCTTCCGCTTATCGGTTCTGCGTGCATACTCATAATATTATGATTGCCAGCGGCACTGCAAACAGTGATTTGATCTCAGCTAAACTACCTAGCAGTTTTTAATATAAAACTACCGTGAGGCTCAGACATATTAATGTAAACAAACGGATAATTCACGTTTTATTACGTCGGAAAAGGTCCGACAGTTTCGAATCGATTCGCGATTCTTAATCATGGTGCGACGGGGGCCAAGGCGCGACGCGAGTTATTCGTTTGTTTACATTAATATACCTAACAGTTGTCACTCAGGTGTTGTATCATTTTCATTATTGTTGCCGGGCTGTCCAAAAAACTTGTTGTGTTGTGTTATTTAATCGACAGAGGGTGGCAACGATATAGTACTTTACTCTACATGTTACTTCATGTTTTATTTGGTGGTGGTCTGTCTTGACCAAAATATAATAATCATATTCTGAATAAAGTTCGTTCAAGTTTATGGAAATTGAATGTTTATTATACGCGTAAAATATTGCAAACAGATGCAGAAGAAGATAGATACGCTTCAAGCAGAATTGCAGCAGAAGCAAGCAGCTAACCACAACCACAGCTTCGCGGATTCGGAGCGACTCACAGAGGTAAGTAACCGCAGCGCGACCATGACCCTATTTCATAAAGCTAAAAGTTACAATTTACAAGCGGAAGTCTCTATCTAACACATAGGGTCAAAAAGGGACTTCCGCTTGTAAATTGTAACTTTATGAAATAGGGTCCGCCTGGACCCTCGTGGCCACACTCGTTTGTATAGATATAGACCGACCCGGGTACAGGGGCGCAGGGCAGGACGACAAAGGGTACCGAGAGCGGTGCGGGCGGGGAGTGCGCCTGCCGCCCGCACAGAGAGAGGCCCCCGCGGTCGCCTACCCCGCGCCCCTGTGCCGCGCGGGCGAGGAGTCAGTTAAGCGCAGAGATGCGATTTAATTGAAATACTTCTATTTAAAATGCAAATACAAAATGCAAAATACCTATTTTGTATTTTGCATTTAAATGACTTTTAGTAAAAAGCATTTTGTATTTTATTTGAAATACCTTTTGAGATGTATTTTGCATTTTTAATATTCATTTCAAAATGCAAAATACTTTGTGATTAAGTTTAGCCAACATTACAAGTCAAACAAAATGAAATGAACGAATGACGCTTGTTTTGCCGAATTTGACCGATAGAGGCGCCTGCTAATTATTATTATTAATAACTTAACAGAATTTATTGATACGCGTACTGATAAATATGACCAAAATGTCATGCATAAGGTGCCATTTGGCTCGGCATTGTATCTCTATTCTATTTCTCAGGATAAATACCTAAACTAAATAAAAATATCATTCGATTTGGTCAAAAGCTATTTTATTTTGAAAAAGTATTTTGAAAATACCTATTTTGCATTTAGCATTTGAAATACAAAACGCAAAACTATTTGGTATTTTGCATTTGAAATAGTAAATCTGAAAAGTATTTTGCATTTTGTATTTAAATGCTTTTTTAAAACCATTTTGTACATCTCTGGTTAAGCGGTCAGTCTCTAAAAGTTATCATTATATGACCACTAAAAGCCTGAATGCAATGTGGGGCCACAGTTTGAACTAAAACTATTTCCTACTGAGCTAAATATTTGTTAGTTTTTTTTTTTGTTTTTGAAAGAAGAATTAAATGATCTTTTTTTTTTTTCAGGAGAGGTTATTGACTGATCTGTCAGAAAAATGTAAGGTGGATGTGTGCAATGGACCTTTACAGGTAAGCATGGTCGGGATTCAGTAGCGCATTTTTAACCAACGAAAAATAAACAAAGTAGGTACAAAATTGGACGCGTATATTTTTTTATTACAATTCGCCGTCCTAGTTAAAATGGTTGCCGTTTACGAGAAGTCAAATTGCTGTTGACATTCAATTGACAAACTCTTGACAAAATTATATTTCATACATTTTCTTCTCTTAGTGTAACGTAACGAGACGTTAAAATCGTAAACGCCACGAAGAATTATAAAAGTTCCTTATGTTTAAATATGACTCTATTCTATTTATTGATCATGTTTATTTTGTTTAACAGGTCGGCTTAGATGAGAAATAACATTTAAATAATACAGATTTATGCGGAGAAGTGTCGAGGTATCATTCCGGGCGGGCGCGGTAGCACGCCGCGGCCGCCGCTCCAGACGGCCCATTTGATACTTCGCGGCGGACTTTATCACACAATATGTCGCGAACAGTTCACTTGTAGCATCCGTTCACGCAACTCACTTCCCAGTAACACACAAAATATGCTCAATTTAGATTATAGGTTTTTTTAACCTTTCATAATGATCTTTGTAAAATGCATGAGTGCATTTGCTTGTTTTTATTTTATTACAATACGACAAATAACGTGATCATAGTCACTTGTAAAATAGATTGTTCGACTGCATTGGGAAGTGGCGACGTTAAAACGATGAACAGCGAACTGGAAGCCGTTATTGTATGTAAACGTATACTAAATTTAGTCGCTAAACCTCGATTGCTGAGTGCGTTGTATCGGTACATTAGCTCCACGTCGTGGGTGCCATGTTACAACTCTGATATCTAAGCGAAAGTATAATTTTTAGTAATTGAATGTAATCCCAAGCCCGGGCCCCTCTTCGTTCGTCGTTTGTGACTATATTTTAATATTTATTTATAAAGAAAAACTATCGATACAATTAGGTAATGTGATCTTGCAATTTAAAATTCAAGGTAACTAACTATATTTAGGTAGATATTTTACTTCGTTTTTAATGAATTCTTGAAACAACTATCTATTGATACGAAAGATATGTTTATTTTTATGATGTGTAAGGTAAAATTAACATAGTTGCATGTGACATCATCAAATCGATTTCTGTTATTTTTATTATCCTTTGCAGCTACCGAATTAACCTCGAGTGGTATTCTTATGATTTTTAAGGAATGTTATCTACTCTTTAGAAATATATTATTTATAAATAACTTTTGTATCTAGAGCATAATAATTTTGTCAGTGCCTTAGGGTAAGGTTTGAATTTGAGAAGCTGACCGCATGATTTTAGTTTTTAACCGGCGGAAGAAACATAGATGTCTGAACTGTGTCTGACAGTCGCACGAACAACCCCGCGGGACGCTCCTCGGGCAGCGGAGGTAATGGTACAATTAAAGTTGATTAGCAGAATGCGTAGTGTAACATTTGTAATTTTAGTTAGCGAAACTTAGCAATGTGATAAAATCTTCGGGATATCCTCGTTTATTTTAAACAGTTCAACCTTTTTCTTCCGTCCACCGCCTGTCAGTGCTTAGCTATGATTTCGGTAAGCACTCGGTCGTTTAATGTAGGCCCTAGAGTGGACAGCCGTCTTAACTCGTCGCGAAGGCAGTAGTTTGTCTATTATAAACGCTTATTTTTAGAAAATTATGATATCATTACAAATTCGAAAGTATGTTATATAAAATTTAATGATGGGTTTAATATTATAGTACCATTATTTTAATTGTAATCAGCGTGTCAAATGTCCTGAATATTGAAATAGCAGTAGAATGTATCATGGAATCTAATTTGTAAAATAGATAAGTCACTTTGTATAATAATTAATATATTAGTTAAAGACATTATCAAATAAAAAATTCTTAATCATACTTTTTTCTTTCGATTAAGTGCATTTCAAACGGAGGTACAGTCGAGGGCACAAATATCGATACAGCCATCATGTCAAATATAAAAATATGTAGCCTTATTGTTTATGGCATTAAGGTGTATAGACGTTTTAGACGTCTGTAACGTACATATATTTATGCCCTGCACTGCACAGTCGCCATCAGATATATCGTAGCGGGCGAGGTCCTCAAATATTTCGGAGCAGCCTTAAATTTCAAAAAATTGGCGACTACCTTAACCAAAAGTGATAATACTAACTATCCGATATCCGCTAAAAACAACGCTATCTAAATCGAGTTGTGTGGAAAACCCTCGTTCTCCGAATTACACCCACAAAAATTCAATACCGCAGATCGATACAAACAACGCGCTATCTAAATCGAGTTTTGGTTGTGTGAAAAACCCTGGTTCTCCGAATTAGGCTAAGCCCGTACTGCGGTGCGGCGAGTTGCGGTTGCGGTTATGGATTGCACCGCAACAAATCTGTAGCAAATCACAGATTTTTTAGCCGCATGCGGTTAAACAACCGCAACCGCAGTGTGCGAACCTCCACTGTGGTTCATACATCACAGATTTTTGCAGGAGCAAACCGCAACTAATCGCATCGCAGTACGCGCTTAGCCTTTACAGCCACAAAAATTCAATACCTATAGAGACTACCAAAAAAAAGCTGAACAAAATGTGAAGGATTGTTTTCCCTAAGTAGCGGAAAGAACAATCAAACAAAACCCACTTTCCTACGTTATGGCAGCATCGCAAATGAATGACAAAATTGGCTGTACGGACGTTAACTCCTTTACCGATCTCTGGCTGGAGTTATGAAGGAAAAAAAATTACCATTGACATGTAACAGACAGTGACTGACACTGACAGTGATAGATAGAAGACAGCTTAAGAGTCACAGTCACACTGACATTTTAGTTACTGAATGAACGTAGCCCTGGTCGCCGACGCTGAATTATACGTATTTACTATTCCGCGGTTTGTTTACCAAAATTATTGTTGGTTTTGCCAGATTCTAAAATGGCTGAAATAGCAGTTAAGAATGTTGAAAATGCCTGCGAAACAGCTGAAGAATTCACACGAGTGTTCTACAAACAAGTGGACAACAGCAGACATCTAACCTCAAAGTTGTATCTTGACACTGGACTTTTAGTTTGGAATGGCAACGGCATTAATGGCAGCGATAGAATCCAGAAGTTTCTAATGGATTTGCCAGCTAGCAACCATGTTCTGAAGACTTTAGATGCTCAGCCAATATCAGAAGCTCTGGTTTCTAACAAGTTGACATATCTCATACAAGCTTGTGGCGACGTGACCTACCAGAATGACGATGCCAAGAAACCTTTCCAGCAAACATTCCTCATCGTCGCAGTTGATGGCAAATGGAAGATTGCATCTGACTGCTTTAGATTACAAGTACCATATTCCACATAATATGCTCGCAGCTTTGAAGAACAGTGTAATTTGTGTTATTGACATGGATATTCTTGGAAAATGAAAACATTCAAGTTAAATGTAAGAAAAGATGTGTTGTTTGTGCATAAGTCTGTGTAAATGTTTAAGTGAGTGATTGTAACAAAATACAGCCAATATTCTTGTTTTGCTCTTTTTCTATACCTTTTGCGGAATGTCTTGAATAATTATTTATATTGGTTTCAGTATTAACAACAACAATAATAACACATTAATATTTATCTCAAGTATTATAATAATCTAAACACAAATATTTGGTAGTCTTTAAAACTTATCATTAATACCTACATATTGGGACTTCTTTGAGACAAGGGCATAATTTCAATAAAATTAAATGAGATTGTGGCCTGGTCCGAATGAAACCAAGGCATAAGTTCACTTATCAAAAAATGAAATCATGTACTTCTCCCACTGAAAGCATGATATACATAAACCACAAAACTTTTACCATGTTTCTACAAAAACTTGGATAATTGTGAAAATTCAAGTCTGCCAATATTCTGTGGTTTACCTGGACCTTCTAATTCACTATACATTATAAAGTTCACATAATTACTTATCTTAATTAGTACCAGTAAGTAAGTGGAAAATAATCAATGTCTAATTCACAACAGTATTGTTAAAGTTTGTAGTGATAACTACTCACATAAAATGTTTTTTTGTAGCCCTACTATACTATACTTGATGTAATTTCCAGGTTTAACCATTTAATCATGTGCAGGTTGACAATCACATGCTCATGGAGTTTTGAAATTATGGGTGACTCGCTATCATTCTGTGACTCACTGTTATGTTGTGAAGATTATTTACTGTCCATTTTGTTCAGTGAGTATTATCAGCTACCATCAATGCATGACTCTTTTTACACTTTTGAATAATCACCAAGAAAAGTGTTACAGTCTGGACAATAGTGCTCTATCTTTTTGAAGGTGGGTATTATGTATGGAAGTGCGGCCAGACAACAAAGGAGACACCAGCTGAAAAAAATTAAACAATAAAGATAACTGCAAAAACAAATTCAAAATGCAGGAAACTTGAACTGTAATTAAAATCATATTAGTGATACTGATATTAGTAACTACTTTATAGACCAAGAGGAAAAGGAAACAGAGAATGTTGAATCACTATTAATCAAAGTATATTGTAAAATTGACAGTAGATACTTACCAAGTAAGACCACAGACGAAGCCAGCTAGCATATGTGTTTTTCTTGTGTTTACATACTCCACTTTAGTCAGGACTCTCTTGCGGCATCGGGGGCATGGATAAAATAGAGGGCTATCTTTAAGTGGAGGCTGAATAATTACTGTCTCACGTATGATGGTGCGTGGAGGCTGTTCAGTGTATGGAGGAGGCTGTTCTCGTTGGATGTCCGCAGTTTCAGAATCTACATAGAGCTCTGCTCGCACAGTATCACTTTGAGCAGGATTCACTCCAGCACTATTATTCATCTCCATTATTATTTCTTGTTTGGCCAGCATGTCTGACTCGTAAATAACTCCTATTGATTGCACATAGCCTGCACAGGTATATTTCTTATCTGAGTGTTATTGGTCCCCATATCTTATCATTTTAGATAGCAATTAGATAAGTAAAACTCGATTTCATGAATACAATATCACAGTAATGTAGAAAAATACATATTTTTTATAGCTTTTATTTACGTAACTTTTTACACGCGTTTATTATACAAGGATTAATATTTATTTAAGTTTAATGAGATAATATTACAAGACTTTCTACATCAGCAATTAATTTAATGAGCAGAAAGTTTGTAAGATTATCTGATAATATCTATAAGTATTTTGATAAAATATGTGAGGCTAAATTTTATAATAACAAAAGAGCCACAAATGAGAGCACCTAAGTTATTATTTTCACATAACAAATCATCCATTTGAGTTGCGCAACTTATATGCAACCACTGCTTTGAGTCTACAAATTATATTAGCGACATTAATAATTTGTGTCACAATAATTATTTCATAGTCTAGCAATTTTAACATAGTAAAGTGTGTGATGTGACAAGTAGGGTGGGAATTAAAATGCTTGTAACATTATTTATGACGTGAGCTTTTGATTCTTGCCAAACAAAAAATTGCAGGGTGGCTTGGAATGTTTTACTCATAACAACAAAGAGATGAAAATATATCATAAACAAGGTAAAAATACAATAAAATTATAAAAATGAATCCATTACAGACTACTCATCTACAATATAGGGCTTAATAAGAGAGATAAGCAAACAATCGACAAAAACCTTAATAGGATAGTGTTTTTGAAAAAAATTAATTTAAATAGTAATAAAATCTGGTTGACAAAACATTACTGTATGTATTAAGTTTCATATGAAACATTATTACTCCTACCGCCTCTGCAAGACACCAACCTTACATACTAGAATATAGGTGCTGTGCAACAAATAGGGGTCTACCCTCTTTGGTTAACACAAGCTTACTATGCATTTTTTAATTAAGAAGCTACTACATCTTTCATACTTCTAAAAAGGAAATGTTTTGTGTTTTCATTTTTTGAATCCCATGAAGAAATATTATATTTCTTTGAAAGTTATACATAAATACACACATTTAAGAATTTAGACTAACCATACCACTAAATAATCATCTATCAATTCAACAGTCCATGGCGAGAACCTTATGTCCAACATTGCAATACAGAGAAATTGGCAATGTAATGCTAAGTTTATTTATCACTTCCAAATACATAAAGCTAAACTAATATTAAACATACAAATATCTATCCTCCACAAGTAAGAAATTTCTTGCAGTAAATTTCTCTTCATAAGATTTATTAAACTATTACTTTATTTCATTATAAAAATAGTACATGATTTTTAACTTTTGTCAAGTAGGTATATTGGCTAGTAAAGTTTATAAAAAAAACACTTCATAATATAAAAAACTCATAGGCCAGTTAATATCAAACATATGCAACACTATAATGGAAGAGGCACTAGCAGTAAAATAATGTATAACTTGTATTAAAAAAATGTTACAATCTTCATCAAAACTATTGAAATGGCTCAATACGCTGAGACAATTTTCAAGGCATTGCTATTGTCACAGGCTAAATTTGCAACAAGATTAGCATTTGTTGGTTTTGCCAACAAATGTGTTGCAGTTGGGGCAATAATGTTCAGCATCTTTGAAGGAGTCAAAACAGTACGGCACCAGTCCCAGGCAGCACAGCGAGCACACCCTGAAACAAAAACCTTCAGTTGTAAAATTACCTTTAATTAGTTAACAGTAACACCTGATGCAGAAGAGGCCAAGGCATTACAGAAAGCTAGAAGAAGTTATTCTCTAAGCAGACTTCATCAGCAGATACAGCATTATATTGGGTCCAGTGTCTAGTTGGTTGTGTGGTAACATCAATCAATGTTGAGATACATCTATGTGTGAGCAGGTCAAGATATGGTTATTAGAAGAGAATAACCCCCTTATTCAAAAACGCTCTATAGGCTTCTGCTAACTTAACAATTCTATGTCCTTATCTGTGAAAGGTAAGTGTCAAAGTGACAGATGAGGACAAACGATTACTAAGTTAGCAGAGGCCTATAGAGCGTTTATGAATAAGGGGGTAACACTCCAGATTATGTAATCTTAATATGGCTGCTGAAAGTTACTCCGTAAGTTGAAAAGTAGGTATGAACCAAATGTTCTTTTGGTGAGGAACAGAAAGACAATGGTGATAGTGAGCAACTGCTTTATGGCTTCCAGAACTATTTCATCACATACATTAAAATCTGGTTTTGGATGCCTTAACTGTTTAATTAAGGTTTCATTTAAAATCATACCTGATTTATAAGTATTTCATAATGTAAATGTTTGATGAATATATGATTCATATTACACATGCTACTAGAAATTTCTACAGCAGTCTACTGCGGAACTAAACACATGTAGTGTCGAACAAGAAAAACTGGAGAATTAAACAGGTTTTATCAAATTGCACTTGAGTAGTTCAAAGAAACATAAATAAATTCCTGTTATGATTGTTTTGAATGTATGTTTTGTGGACTTAAGAAATTTAAAAGTGAAGAGAGCATACTATTTTTTACAACATCAATGACTGTTACTGGCTTATACTAGTGAGGGAGGATGTGATATTAGTTTTAATCTTCAATTAGCTTAATCAAATAACTCCTAGTCTGTGCCATGAGCCATCATTCTAGTTAAATTAGTGGCAATTAAAGTAGTATGTCAGTGAATGTTTGTCTTTATCTTGTGTCCTAATAGCATGATAATAGATAAGCGATTCTTTTATGTATATTGCCTGGTTTTTCAGACCAAGACACATACTGTGATAAAATAGGAATATTATAAGAAATATGTTATTCACCTTGTTTTTTTTTGCAGACAAGGCCTCAAACAGGCAGCCAGCCCTTTAAGTATAGGTTTTGTCAGGGTATAAAACTTGGACAAAAACATGCCGAATAATGTCCAAATTCATAGATATAGGACTAGAGCAAGGATGTTCCAATAATTACAAACAATTGTTAATACTTACATAGTGATGACACATACTGATCCAGCAACTAAGTGAGTGTGCCAGGCTGTCGTATAGGTGACTCTGGTAGTGACAACTTTGCCGCAGTTGAAACAGGTGATGGTTGTGGGCTCGCTGCCCACGGCCTGCGGCAGCACGATGCCCACGGGCACCGGCACGGGGCCGGGGCCGGCCGCAGAGCCCGCCACGGGTTGCACCACCGTCGCGCCACCCGGCGGGTGAGGATACACCCCCGCTGGAGTAAACGGTTTCGGCGGCTGGTATGCTGCTTGAGGATCTTGGAATGACCCCTCCGGAGCCACAAATCCATAATGTGGATTGCCCACGACTTCAGAGTACGCAGGTGGAAGGTCGCTTGGTGCGGACGGTGCGATATTTGCCATTGCGTCGAACAATCAGCAGTTTTCGTCAGACAACAATAATCACAACCACAGATTCACTGGAGACAGCTTTTTACGCAGTACTTTACTACTTTGTATAATTGTTATCTATAAATTGCACTGTATTTTGAATTTAAAGTAATATTAATGCAGCACTTAATCGAAAACAGTGCAAAACTTGGTATAAATAAAATTCCCCAGAAAATGACGTCAAGATAATTGTCTAAACACCGCACAGCACAGGGCAGGGGGGCAACTCCGAAATCCGATTTTCGAAGTTCGTATCACACCGTCCCTCTCACTCTCAAATTAATAACTATTAGTGAGAGCGGAACGGCACGAAACGAACTTCGAAAATCGGATTTCGGGGTATAAGGCCAGCACATGAGCACACAACACAGCACAGATAATATAAAGTAAAAGTATAAAGTCCAGTCAAGGTCCAGTCAGTCATTCAGCCTTATCATAGGGAAATTATAATCCTTGTACATGGCAGCCCGTGTGGCTTCATGTTATGGTTATGGCCCGTTTATGGCCTTATGACTGACTGAGACCATTTTTGCTGTTTGTTGATCTTCCAATTTTAAAGTTATTAATTTAAATTATATTTAAATATATTATATAATAAACACTGTCACTTACCCCCGGGCCACTTTAGCGGGCGAAGGTTCGTGTGGCGTTGTCGCAATAAAAAGTTCGAGTTCGTGTAACCACGAACTACGTGGCCACACTTAAGGTACCCACACATTATTAACACGCGCCGCGACCCGATGCGACGCGACGCGTGTTGAGTCGAATCAAATTGTATTATTTTCTATGACCAGAACCACACTATGAACATCCGACGCGACGCCATGCGCATACATTCGTCGCGTCGGGTCACATCGCGTGTTAATAATGTGTTTCCACCTTTAAGGCCAAATTATCGGGATAAAAACTTCGTGCGAACTATGTCGCGCAACTCTGAAGTTGGCGGGAAAATGAACCAAGAGCGCAAAGACACAAAAACAGAGGAAGCGTTTGCTTTGTATTGTATGTCCGTAAATAATTATTAAAATGTCACTTATCAAAATTGGGCTACATTTCAGAAATTTCAAATTACGAAGTGTAGGTATTTGCATGAACACGAACTCAGTCGCGATAAAATCCTTTGATCTGCGCTAGATACCGACAGGAGCTCGAACACACTTCGAGTTCGCCCGAATGATTCGCTATAAAGCGAACTGTCTGTCCACACATACCGCGATAGGGCGAACCTTCGCCGAATCCCGCTAATGTGGCAATGGTAACAATTTTGCATTACCTACCTATATTATATTTCCATTATTTCCAGCAAAGACAATTTAATATTGATAGATTTGATGTTGATTGATTTGAACTTAATTCCTCTGAGATTTCCAGACTGTGACTTGAGTGAAAAGGTATGTAGGTAGGTAGGTAAGGTATAGCGCAAGCGTGAGAAGATGCTGATGTTAGGTAGGTAGAGTAAGTAATATGTACTTGCTCTGCTTAGGCTTCAAAAGTTTGTATAAGTATTTGGAATAGATAATGAACCTCCGCTATTCGATCTTGCTGTACTTTTTGAGAAATAAAACTATCAATTCTTACTTTACACCTTATTTTTACACTTACAATTTTTGAGCGATGGTGCAGTCATTTCTTCATTGGAAAAACATTGCTTCTTAATTTTTGTAGGCGCTCATTTTTTATTATAATCAAAGGGCCGGGCTGCGAGCGGCTTGCCCCTCTACGCCCATTTCTCTAAAACTGGAAATGATTATGATTACGAGTTTAGTGTTTTTTATATGACTAGCGTTTGCTTACAACCAGCAGGAATCCGCAGTCGATAATGAAGAGTTTAAGCACGAGAGACAGAACGGAACAGTTGAGGAACCCTGCTTTTTAAAACAATTTTTCCAAAATCTTTAAGCTAAGCATGGGTTTGTAATGATCAAAAATACGATCTCGCTAAGTACCCCTTTTTACCATACACACGCGCAAGACTATAAAGCCTGTACTCTCTCTTCTCTCTTCAGCCTATATACGTCCCACTGCTGGGCACAGGCCTCCTCTCAGAATGAGAGGGCTTGGGCTATATAGTTCCCACGCGGGCCCAGTGCGGATTGGGAACTTAACACACACCATTGAATTTCTTCGCAGATGTGTGCAGGTTTCCTCACGATGTTTTCCTTCACCGAAAAGCTCATAGCAAATTTCAAATGTGATATCGCACATAAATTCCGAAAAACTCAGAAGTGCGAGCCCGGGATTTGAACCCACGACCCACGCCACACACACCCAAATAGGTATATTATTCGCACAGGCTTGACTGTCTTGCACGTGTAGTAGCGGAGTACAAGTGCCGGCACATAAGTCTAGCGATGACCTTGTATGCGCAGAAGTACCTATAAAATACGGTATCCGTGGGTGCGCAGATCCCCTCCACGTGACTCGTCATCGCTAGACTTACGTGCCGGCACGAGTAAGGTTGTAAATGCGGAAGTTGGTAAATTTTATCATTTAATTTGTGGGTGTGAGTAGGTATGTTTATTAACTTTTCGTGCCTAAAGGGTTGCACAGATGTGAAAGCAATTTACGATGGATTCAATACGTCTTTTTAAGGGGTCCAATATTGGGACGTAGTTACTTACGGTGCTTTTATTTTACTTTTATTTCATTTAGTACCTACCTGTCTGTCAGTGATCTTCATTTGTTTACAGCGTTTCCATATCCGTACGCGGATGCAAGCGCAGCAATATAGACATTAGTATTGGATAACAGTCTGGTCCGGCGACTGTGGTGGTGGCGTGTTGGGTAACCGGCTTGGAGACTTCGCTCCGCGCATGCGCAGTGGCGCGAAATACACAACGCGACGCGCGCGTTACTCGAACCCCGGACAGTCCCGGCAACTCGAAACTAACACCCCCATCAATTGTAAGCCTTACAGTTCTTTGCAAATTAATAAATTCAAGTGAGTGTTGTGTGACGGAGAGCAAACGATCAAATCTACGCTTAGTTGAAGTGATGTAACGTTTAGTTGCATTACAGAAATTATTTTCTTTACCCAATATTGTGCAGGCGTTAAATACCGAGTTGTGTTTTGACTGAAATTATTCGAGGTATACGGTATCAATAATCGAAAAGGAACCGGCTCACGGCTAGAAATACGTACCTACTTAGGTACTGTAAGGTTTAGCAGTTCAGTATCCTAAATGAGCCCAAACCTATAATACAGTATACAGGTATTGGGATATACAATACTTTAGGTACCTATATTCCACTTCGTTTAATCTATGACTTACTCGAACTACCTATAGATATTAATAATGTCTTTCTTACATTCTTACACGCAACCCTTAAACAACAGCATCATTCAGTGAATTAAGTAATATCTTTAATACTTCATGAGAAAATTTGTCAGATAAATTGCAAATTTATTTATTAAAACATTGTGGAGGCTTTCATGACGTCTAATAGAGTTCAGAGGCTTCATTGTCAAACGCACTTGAACTCACAATCGCATGATCACTATTCCCTTCTGTCAAACGATAAAGGGTGAGGATAGAAAGAGATGGCGAATGAATGAGATCGCGAGCATACGCGCATTAGACAATAAGGCCACAGGGAGCAAATTGTTGACATCGTAATCTGCCCGAAAACCACTCTGGCTCGAAAGTGCTAAACAATGGTTTAATTTTGAAATAGGACTACACTACTACAGGAAACATAGAGTGCTGCCTGGACCAGTCAAATTCGTAGTGGAATTTTCACAGATGTGATCGCCTGATTCAAGAATTAAGGCTCCTATTCCTATTGTTACTTAAAATAATATGTAAAAACAATACTTAAGTAGATCGTAATCGCATGAGAAGAATCTATTCCGTTACTTCTATGTCCCTATGTCCTTATGTCCCTATGTATGCTTAAATCTTTAAAACTACGCAACGGATTTTATTGCGATTTTTTAAATAGATAGAGTGAATCAAGAGGAAGGTTTATATGTATAATACATGCATAATATACCGTGCGAAGCCTGGGCGGGTCGCTAGTAATATATATGTATAATGTACCTACCCTACCTACTTAGTTAGTATCTACAAAACTGTTCTATGAAAATGAGAATCAGCATTTGACAAACCAACAGATAAAACACCACAACGTTCACGATAACAGTCCAGAAACGTCTGTGACTCCATATGATAGGTATAACGAAATTCTAGCGAAATGTGCTACTTATGTAATACATTTGCATAAACCCACGGAGCAAATATAAGGCAGTAGAGCCATTTGCTATCTATCAATAAAAGTCGGTCAAGATCACAGTTTGATTTCGTATAAGTTTGCTTTGCCTTTGCGGCTGACGCTTTGCAAACTATTCGTACTAGTAAGTACATTTAAGTGTATTAAATAACAAATAAGTATAGTGTACAGTGTGTATGACAAGATCGTGACCGGTATAATTTTTATTTTTAAAATGGCACACATTAAAAAACGTACTGGCTGAATAGCTTGATCTATACATTACATACAATGCTCTGTAAAAAAAAACTTGACCGTTTCCCGCCGTTTCCAAAATCAGTGCCGCGTATGCTACCTACACGATGCGAAGCAGTGTTCCTCTGTACACATCCGAAAGGACCCAAAATGTCTCCCGATCGGGCCGCTAAGTACCTACATGAACAAGTCGAACGCGTTTGTAAACAAGAAGTTATGTCCGCCGCATTAACTTTTCATTTTTTTTATGACTGTCGGAGGTTTTTAACGGATAGTCAAGTACCTACCTAATTCCTTGGTCTAAAATCTGAAGGCGTACAGTATGTTACACATATCTCTGATTACCTAATATAAGTACTATCAAAAAGTAGATTAATAAACCTACCTAACCTGTGAATTTACTTTCACCCCGTTTTAATAGTAAACAACTACCTTTATACAAGAGACTGAACGCCACGGAACTCATGGTGGTGTTACGCAAACAGTTATCCCAGAACCCGGTAGTGTACCTAGATGGCTATCGCCAGCGCTGCGCTACCGGGGTGTTAGATTAGAACCAAGTAATCTGACACCGGTCTGAAGCCTAACTTCTGTCTGTTTCCGCACCAACTAGGTTAGGTACACAACCAGCGCACTTTTCCATCTTTAGGTGTCATAGCGTCAAATAGCAACGGGTCAATCCTTAATTAGAAAAATTTACATGTTAAAACTTAACTTAAAAACCTTAAAATTCGCGAAGGTACGAAATACCTTGGCTTCGGCCATCGCTTCTTTAAGGCTATGACTGCTGTAGTTTTAGTTAGGTACCCATGATAACCAACACAGCCAAGCGAATTAGCTGATTGGAGTGGCAAAGGTGCGCGGGCCTTCTAGCACGGAGAACAGATGTCGTTGTTGGCCGATTGGTCCTCGAGTGGAGACCGCAAATCGACCAACAAGGTGGACGGATGACTTGCTTAAAATCGCAGGTGCACGGTGGATGCATGCCGTTTCCAACCGAGGCAACTGAAGGTCTATGGGGGAGGCCTATGTCCAACAGTGGACGTCCTATAGCTGATATCATGATGATGATGATGACCTATAGAGTTCATACCATAAGTTTAGTGTACCAAAAACAAAATTTTTTACAGCCCAGACCTAATTAATTTTACTGACACAAAAACTTATGTAATTAAAGTAGTGAATTAATTTGAAGTTAACGGATTCGACACGGTTAGTGAATTATTTTCACGCTATATGAACCAGAGATGTCTTTGCGGCGTTTTACATTCCAAGAGCAACGAAAACAGGTCAGATACGCAACTAACTAATTGAAGACTTGATTTTTAGGTTGGTTGTGGTAGTAGTATTAGCAGGTTGGGTAGGTTAGACTTAGCACAATTAATTCTACCATGACGAACCTACACCGTCCCGTTTTAGAGATGAGTGCTCCAAGAGCCTCTCCACATTCTGGTGGAGGCGCGGGGTAGCTTAAATAGTACGGATCACGTACAGTGTACCTAACCAAACTAGAGAGCTTAAGGCTAGACTACTTTGAGTTACAAATGCAAAATTACGTTATTACTTGGATTTATTCAGTTTATGAGTTTCAACGTTACTAACACAATGGGAACGGTTTGGTTCCGGTCCCGTAAGGGATAAAGACGTAATTTATGTATTTTATAACGTCAAAATTGACTGCGAAAGCGTTCCACAGTGAGCGAGCAATCAATTAAGGGTGCGACCAAACCGCCGCGTTTACGCAGTGACGTGTCGTATGCGTCACGTTTTCTCACCGTTTCTCCATACATTTTGTTGCGATTCCGTAACGTCACCGTTTTTTAAGCTGCGGTGTGGTCGTACCCTAATTATTTCGAAAGTATGGTCCGTCTTAAGGGTAAAGTGTCATAAAACTTTTTACAAAAGCAATAAGTATACTTAATTATTATGCAAGTTGTCTTTTTGGTTTAAGAAATTAGTTTATTTAAAAGAAAGAAAGAGAATATTTACTAAATTTCTGCAAAGCATTTTTTAATCAATTACACATGTAGATTGGATGACAATCCACACAGTCGGCGAAAACGAGCATATATTAAAAAGGCAAATTCTTGCAACAGACGGATACGTATTTCCTAAAAAAAATTGAAATATCGTGTACATTTTTAATTATCATGTTTGTGAGTCATAATACCCACGGATAAGTAAGTAGGTATTCTCATAATTGCACAAGGCGGGTGAAGGAGTGCGCGGGCGCAGCAAGCGCGGTGGTTCCTCGCTGCGCTGTAGACTCCTTCCTACGAAGGTGAAAGTGCAGTTTTAACAATATCGAGAGCGTTGAACACGGGCTGTTGAGCACTCGGCAAAAACCGGGCGGCGCGGGTCGTCGAAATAAACAGCTCAATTTATTTATTTGTGTTGGTTGTTCAATATCGCAACTGTCGCCCACGCCTACACATAATATGACCATTTTTTCACCAAACTTATGTAGAAAACGAAGATCGTATGTTGGTCCCGGTGGGTTAACAAGATTTACCTAATGGGCGGATTTTTCTATATAGAGATAAAATATGCATTTATCTGACAGATACTGAAAAATCGGTCCTTAATAATTGATCTCATCCGCGTAGAGCCTATTAAGGGATCCTTTAAGATGCATTTCGATTTCGACACTAAGTTGCTCTCCGTCAAAGAAAAAAGTAACGCAACGTCCGCAACGAATCCTTTAATAACTGCTGTTTAAGTATACCTATGCTCTGCGTATTAAACATAGCATAAATATACGGAAGCAAAGTTATGCCACAACTTGAATTTTATAATGCAGCAAAGAACATACTCGTAGATACTAACTATATTAAGGGCTTTACAAGAATCATGTCAAATTCGGCCCCAACACGTTGCAGCCAACTAACTCAAAAGTGCTTTTCAGTTCACGTTCCAACTAAAAAGTCGATCAAGTTTTGTTAACTTTTGGAAACACCGGAATTGTACTATTGCTACTGAAACCGTCAACAGCCGATAGGACAAGAACTAAGTAACAAAGAGAAGAGTGCTTGTGTGGGTGAGACAGAAGGATTTCCCAAGCGGCAGACTTCAAAGCCTGGGGCTGCTTGAAACAGTATGAAAGCATCATGGTGGTGTTGGCGCGCGGTGGCGGCGTGCGTGTGCGCCCTGGCGCTGCGCAGCGCCGCGCTGCCGCCCGCCACGCTCGGGGACGTCGTCGCCAATGCTGCAAACAGCCTCAACACTATGAAAGTGAGTTATATTTTTATATTATAGGGGAAAGTGAGCGTGTCACCTGATGGAAAGCCATCACCGCCGCGGATTGCCAACCCTTTAAGAATAATGGGCTCGTTTTTGAAGATCCTTAAGCTGTATCGATCCGGAAATATTGGTGCCGCTAGCTGATTCCAGAGTTTAAACGTGCGTGATAAAAAAGTTTCACATTCAATAACTTAATTAAATTTATATGATACTTAACTAAAGAGTAGAGTTCAAAAAAAAAACAATAAATATGAACATTTTCACAAAAACTGTTTGTGTATTAAGTTATTAAGTATGTAACATACTACTTCAATAATGTTCATAAAGCAGCCCAACAACAAGTATAAAGTACTTAAGCATTTTCTAAAAAGTGTTGTCACCAGATTACACTTTGTTGTTAACTTTAGGAATTTATTTCGTTACGATTTCTTTGTAACATTAGGCTTTTGGTAGTTTGATCAGGCGTATTGTACCGTTTTTGTGCATCACGCAATATTGCGCTATATTCTCATGGCAATATACTTAATGCCTCCAAGCTCTTACTTGGGCAACTAGAACTGTCTCGAATTCTTACTGTCCACATTACGAGTAAGTACGAGTCGTTAAATTACGCAACGAATTTTTTGTAATTTTAAACTGTTGGCTCTTCTGGAAACCAAGGATCATCATTCGCTTACAGTAGGTAATAGGTGACAGTTGTGCTAACGGAACATAATATACAATTAAGGTGTCTTAATTTTTTTCTGGAAAATTTCATCTGGTGGTTGGGTTCAATACTCCTGGGGGCCGATTTTTGAAAGCACATATGTGAAAATACCACTTGAAAGTGATGAAAAATTGTGCTGAATTCGAAATACGAATATTATAGGAGACAATTACTCTCATTAATCTTGTAAACTAGTCAAAAAACTGATTAGAGCTGTAGTTTTGAAGATATATTTGTAAACAGATTTAATAACACTTTCGTGTGATGAGCTTTAAAAATTCGGGTTCCTGTAAAGTTTTGTAAATTGCTATGTTTGGCTCAAAATTAAGTCGACCTTTGAAGCGTGCACTTTGAACTCGATGAATGTATGGAAACGTTTTTCTAATGCTGTTAATATAACCTGAAAAAAAATTACAGGGGTGTTCTGTTAAGCTAAGCAAACCACTTGCTTAATTATTCCGGTTTAATTTTAAGACAGCTAAAGTATAAGTACTTACTTAGTATCTGTATCTGGTATCCTATCGACTTGGTATTCTATTGGTTTTGTAACTGTTACGAAAAGATTTTTTCTCAGACTTTGTTTGAGGTATAATGGCATGCGGGTTAGCTGGTTGGGTGACTGTTGCAGTTAATACACCCAGCTGCGGGTAATTAGCTAAGAGTTGCAGCAGAGAAGACTTGCACAGATAAGTTACTTGTGTTTCTTTGTAAATTACAGCTTCTTTCTGAAATGTCAACCTTGAATTTGCTTAATTTACGAGTACGCAGTTAACCACAGTTAATAAGTGCGTCATACAGGCTTATCCTACTAATATTATAAATGCGAAAGTTTGTGAGTGACGATGTGAGTGTGTATGTTTGTTCCTTCTTCACGCTAAAACGACTGGATGGATATGGATAAAATTTGGTAGGGAGATAACTGCTACCCTAGATTAAAACATAGGCTACTTTTTATCCCGGAAAATAGCATAGTTCCCGGGGCATAGCCATAAACATGTCAATTGCTAATTCTACGCAGACGAAGTCGCGGGCAGAAGATAGTGGTGAATAAGTGAAGCAATACGTCTGCTTTAACTAATCTAACTAATATTATAAATGCGAAAGTATGGATGGATGGATGGATGGATGGATGGATGTTTGTTTGTTTGTTACTCAATCACGCCAGAACGGCCCAACGGATCTGGATGAAATTCGGCGCATAGGTAGAGAAAAGTGTGGAATAGCACATAGGCTACTTTTTATCCCGGAAAATTGCGTGGATCCCGCGGGATAGCGATAAACGAATTCTTTGCAGACGAAGTCGCTGGCAACAGCTAGTCATTTAATAATTGTCAAAACACCGGAGTAATTGGGGTGTAGACACGGATGAGTAGACACGGATGCGTTGACACGGATGAGAGGACGCCGGAGGAGGACGTCGTGAAATTGAGACATCTTCAACATTACGTCAAGGTTAACCAAATGGTAACACATTATTGGTCATTGGGGCAGACATTTGTATGATGAATACGAATGTTTGTGCCCGAGTCATGGATGTTGTATGTATTTAAGTATGTATTTACCTACATTATAAGTATGTTTATCCGTTGCCTGGTACCCATAGTACAAGCCTTGTGCTTAGTTTGAGACTGGGTCAATTGGTGTAATTTGTCCCATGATATTTATTTATTTATTTTATTTATTGCTGAGTGCACACAGATTCAACTAATTATAGGTAACTCAACATACATTCATCCACTTACACTCTTTTACAAAAAGCTGTAATACTGAATACAATATGTCGCATTAGTGCGCAAATTTCTCTCAATAGGTATTTTAAGTAGGTAAAAAAATAGAAAAGCGCTTGGCTTAGGGCCGCGCAAAAATTAACCTCCTGACTTAACCAATTGACCCAGTCTCAAACTAAGCACAAGGCTTGTGCTTAGTTTGAGACTGGGTCAATTGGTGTAATTTGTCCCATGATATTTATTTATTTATTTTATTTATTGCTGAGTGCACACATATTCAACTAATTATAGGTAACTCAACATACATTCATCCACTTACACTCTTTTACAAAAAGCTGTAATACTGAATACAATATGTCGCATTAGTGCGCAAATTTCTCTCAATAGGTATTTTAAGTAGGTAAAAAAATAGAAAAGCGCTTGGCTTAGGGCCGCGCAAAAATTAACCTCCTGACTTAGGAGAAACATAACAATGTATAAAGAATGTATAAATATGAATGACTAGCTTTTCCCCGCGACTTCGTCCGCGTAGATTTAATTTATCTTTAATTAATTAAGCCGTTTTCGAGTATAAAATGTATCCAATAACGGGTTTTTATAAGAGTTCTAGTGATAGAGCCACTTTCAAGGAAATTTACCGATTTCTTATTCTCTACCCCTTGACTTTTTTTTTCTGAATGCTTTACGTATGTATGTAAACTCTTTATTGCACATAAAAATTGAAAAATACAGAAGTACACAGAAAATAGTACAAAGGCGAACTTATCCCTAAGAAGGGATCTCTTCCAGCTAACCTGAGTTTTACTAACTACTACTACTACTTTACTAACGTACCCTACCTACAAACTGCCTCCAACCCAAATTTCGAGTCTCTATAGCTGCCACATTGTGAGAAGGATAATGTTGATTATTTATTGAGTTTATGGAACCATAGGCACTATATGATTTAATTGAAAGATGCGAATACTGTTAGTGACACTTTTAATCCACTTTTTCGCGGGTTTACACTGGTTATGACTTAATAAAGAATTAAAGAACTAGAGCACACTTGTACGTTGTCGCCATGTCGAAAGGGAAGAGAGCGAGAAGGCTATATCTAGTGCAAACGAGACAAAAGATTCAGAAATGTTCAGAAATGTGTGAAAGTAATTTAGTTTAACTAAACAGATAATATAATGAAAAAAAAAAATTAAAAAAAAAATCCTATTACCTACTTATTCCTGGTTTTCAGCTACCTCCTTACCAAATTTCAGCCAAATCAGTTCAGCCGTTCTCGAGTTATAAATAGTGTAAGAGTGTAACTATCACGACTTTCTTTTTTATATATAGGTAGGTAATAATAATAAATTATTTACTTCATCGAAACTGAGATGGTAAATACATATTGATTCGTATTGCGTGGCCACGGAACAAATACATACTAACCCAAGTTAATTTCTTCTCACACAAAGGTGTTAGGTAGAGGTAGGTACCAGAGTAAGTATACATTACTACGCAATTACGGACGTTTCATCATGATTCGGTTTCCCATATCCCATATCTAGGCTATGTCATTTTAGATCGTAGTGTTATTCGCAATTCCAATATGGCCCACATTCCGTGTATCTAATCGATTTGGTGTTAAATGAATCATAATAATGGTCCAACATGAACAATAATGGACATATAGGTGGACCTTACTCTCTATTACAACGGAATTAGGGTGCGACCACACCGCCGCTTAAAAAACGGTGACGTTACGGAATCGCAACAAAATGTATGAAGAAACGGTGGGAAAACGTGACGCCTACGACATGTCACTGCGTATACGCGGCGGTGTGGTCGCACCTTTTATAGTATGATGGTATTTACCCGCTAACAGCAAGGGAATATGAATCCTTTAATTTGATCTTACACAGCCACGGGCATCGGATTGTATGTATTGTATAGTGTAGATGTAGATAGGTACTACAGTTCTGCAAGGCAAGACCAATTCTCGCTGTCATCGAGAGATCGAGACCCAATCTCTACTGCACTAACCAATTAAATGACTGCTGGATGTGTTTATTCTATTCATAGTAAAGAGGAACGTAACGCTATATCATCGTCATCATCATCTGCCAGAAGACGTCTACTGTTGAAAAACCGGCCAAGTACGAGTCGGACTCGCGCACTGAGGGTTCCGTACAAATTCGCCAAGTTATTATAAAATCCAGTCTTAGCAGAGCCCTGCTCTTAAGCTAGGGCGGACATTTAAAATATACATCGATGTTTTTTCCAATGCAATGCATCGATCGGTTGCATCGATGTTAATACGATGTATTTAGAAAAACATCGATTGTTTCTCGCAATGGACATTGTGTTCAGGTAAATAGGTACCCGTAATTGTATCATAAAAAACAATGCAAATACACATTACGTTCAAACTTTACACTATGCAACAAAAATTCGGTGGGCCATATTGTTTTAGGTTTTATTATTTAATTTTGACTTCCGGCTCCGTGGCAAAGGAAACATAACTCATTCAGCCAAACCGATAAAATATGGTAAGTGTGTAATATTGACTGAAAGGCTGAACTGATCATTACGATTCAGGTTCCAGTCAGCCAGTGTTGTCACACTCATAGACGCTAATCTCATAGTTTCGATGTTGACATATATTCGATGTTGAAGTATTAACAATACATCGGTTCAATACGATGCATCGTTACTATACATCGAGTATTTACAATACATCGATGTACGAGTATATCGTCCATCTCTATCTTAAGCAAAATGTAGGCAGTGTGTGGTCATTTTATATTGGTTATTATATAGACAAACAAATATTAAATTAAAAAAAAACTACTTACTAGATCTCGTTCAAACCAATTTTGGGTGGTAGTTTGCATAGTAATGTACATTATATTTTTTTTTTTTAGTTTTATCATTGTCTTATTTTAGAAGTTACGGGGGGGGGACACATTTTTTATGCAGTTTAGAAAAAAAAATATATTAGGAACCTTATATCATTTTTGAAGACCTATCCATAGACACCACACACGTATGGGTTTGATGAAAAAAAAATGAGTTTCAGTTCTAAGTATGGGAACCCCAAAATTATTTGTTTTTTTTTTTCTATTTTTGTACGAAAATCTTAATGCGGTTCACAGAATACATCTACTTACCAATATTCAACAGTATAGCTCTTATAGTTTCGGAAAAAAGTGGCTGTGACATACGGACGGACAGACAGACGGACATGACGAATCTATAAGGGTTCCGTTTTTGCCATTTGGCTACGGAACCCTAAAAAGGCCTCTCCCTTAGAACGACAACTCCGAAAGCTTACCAAATTACAGTACTTAAAGCCGAAAATATCAATCAGAAGTTGACTAAGAAAATGACCTAATGAGCTTAAATTTTAACATAGGTATTTCCCTTCAGGGAGGTCTTGAAGTTTTTCATTTCTAGTATAAGTTAAGTAGTTATTTATAAATGGCATATTCGTACAACGGTTTACATAATGCATTTAAAACAAACTAAAATAAAAAGTTTAGGTATAAGAAATCACATATCATCATAGCGTAGGTGCGTATATGTACCTAATAATTGACCGAGCTTAGCTCGATATTTCTTTTTCAGGACGTTATCTAAAAATGAAACCTAGCTAGATCGATTTATTGCCCCCGGAACCCCCTGCATGCCTTCTTCACACTAAAACGGGTGGATTTGAATAAAATTTGGATCGAAGATAGCTATAAAGATAGAGAAAAAAATTGCATAGTTTCCGCGGTAGCGATAAACTTATTCGTTGTAGACGAAGTCGCGGGCAGCAGCTAGTGAATAATATGGTTATGATAACTATTGAACCTGCTTTTTTTTTAACAAAAACATACTTACTCCTAGGTAACCGGGGCATGGCGTCGCCTCTCGAGTACCGTCAGCGAGTCAGTGGGCCTGAAGCACGCGCTGCGTCGGCTGCAGGCGGTGCCTGCGCGCGCGGCTCGCTTGGTCCACGCGCTAGTGGACCGCATGCGCGTGGGCGGCGGGCCCGTGGTGGTCACGCAGCTCGGCGCGCTGCGCGGGCGACGGCTGCAGGCCAGGACCGCCTCGCAGACTCCGTACTACAGCTTCAAAGGGATCAGGTGGGTTAGAGAAGATGATACAAAGAGCTCTTAGTACAATTATTGCCGGCCAAGTTCATCGGCATTTAGCGTCGTGCCGTGACAGGAGTACCTAAGTTTGTGCATGTAGCTGGGGGGTGCTGTGGATGTAGTTTGCAAAAATGAGCTTTTAGTTTTCTAATTTGTCCTCAATTTAATTGACTCAGGGATATTAAAAATCTATTTACGTGTTTTTGTGACACGTCATTTATTATTTATACATAATGTATATCGTAGCAGGTACCTACCAAAGTGGTGAAATATATCGGAACACGCTCTTAGGCCTTGTTCCAATATAGTTTGACACTTTCGCCGCTACTTGCGTACCTGACGCTGGCTGTATAATTTTTTAAGTTTATCGGTTCTGTAGTTAAGAAGATAATTGACAGAAGGACGGACAGACAACCTAAGGCTCCTGTTTTTCCTGAAAACGTTTCTTCAATGCAATATATATGCTGGAGATGAGATGTTTTACGGTTTTTTTAATAGATACGCGCAACCGCCGCACGGGCCGCTGCGTTTCCGGCCGCCGGCGCCGCTGGAGCCCTGGGCCGGCGTGCGCGACGCGCTCGAGGAGGGCGCCGTGTGCCCGCACCGGTTCATGCTGTTCGACACCTACAAGGGGGACGAGGATTGCCTGTTCCTTAACGTCTACACGCCTGCGCTGCCGGACAAACTCACAGGGTAGGTATCTCAAATTATTGTGTACGATACCTCTACTCTTATCAGGGTGGATTTTTGACGTTGTAATTTGTGTGCCATGCTAAACGTATTGCACACAAATTACAACGTCAAAAATCCACCCATCAACCGTTTGGTATTTACAAAAAAGTTTATTCAAAACTCAATAAATGAAGTTCAGAGAGGCAATGCGGCCAGCGTCTTGGGGTCGATGCCTGTGGCGGAACATTTTGACGACGCATTTACTTGGCGTATTTACCTTATAGTTTTAGTTTTAGTTAGCTTAAAAAAATTGTTGTTTTGTTTTAATATTTGTTTGGTATTTAAGTATTTAATTAATTTAAAGAGAATTAGGAATTTAGGTACTTTCTACGCATTTTTCTGACTATGACCGTATTTTGAGTAAAGATGAAAAGTACTGCTAAATGGGGAACATTGAGGGGCACGCCTACACACTGCGGGTTAAAAGTTCTAAAGATTGTTTGACGCAATTATCACACGTAATTAAAAGAGTCATACACAATAAGAAACAAAATTGAAAAAGAAAGTTGTTTCTCCTGTGGGCATAAAATTAGCGACTTCGAGTCGGCAAACTTAATGTTTATTTAAATGGGCCGAAAGTTGGCCAGGCGTCCCACACGCCGATGTAGACTTGACTTAAAATATTGACTACTAGCTGTTGCCCGCGACTTCGTCTGCAAGGAATTCGTTTGTCGCTATCCCGCGGGAACTACGCAATTTTCTGGGATAAAAAGTAGCCTATATGCTATTCCAGACTTTTCTCTATCTATGTGCGGAATTTCATCCAGATCCGTTGGGCCGTTCTGGCGTGATTGAGTAACAAACATCCATCCATCCATCCATACTTTCGCATTTATAATATTAGTTAGATAGAATAGACCCTTAACTTTTGCCCATGTTCACAGGAGAGACACGAACAAAAAAATGTGTATGACCCAAAAAAGGGTTTAATGTTAGAATAGTCAATGGAATACTGGTATACTTTAGTATACTTTAGTTTGGACTAGTCTGAACGTACATGTCAGGCATTTATTGAGTGTTTGCAGTGAATGCAAGTGAATAAAATTGTAGAGAAATATTGTCAGACCCGGAAAAGACAGAAAGCAGGCACTGCGACCAGGAAACTAATCAATCAAATTGCCAAGTCAAATTATAAACGTACGACTTAGCTAAGTTTTAATTAATTGCTAAATGGATGACGATGCGGTATGTGCGTTGATTTATATTTGTATACTCTACTCGTATGCACATGTTTCTGCAACTACAGAGAGGTAATGGGACATTGTACTTGAGTAATCGTGACCTTGCAGTTTTAAGGCATTCATAATAAACAACGACACGGAAACTGCACAAATTTCATAATTGGCTGCAATTGTTTTGCTTGAGCTTATCAGCGTACTTAAATCATAGTGGATCACAGTTCCATGACAGCAAACAATAGTTTCCAAATTTCCGGTTTCTATATTAAATCCAGGCTCCACAGAAAACCAGCGTTGCTGCACTTAAGTGTCCTTTTGTGTCACCACAAGTTCTTTGTTAAGTGTTAACGTTGTAGGTACCTAATTTTATTTTAAGGTGGTGGGGCTTTTTGGAAACTAAATAAAATATTTTTCTTTTTTCTTTCTTTTTTTCTTTCTTTCTTTCTAAATTCGTGTCTTGCTCAAGGTACAACCCTAAACTGGCGGTGATGGTGTGGATCCACGGGGGCGCCTTCGCCGTGGGATCAGGGAATTCTTTCCTGTACGGGCCAGACCACTTGGTGGGGGCAGGTGTGGTGCTCGTCACCTTGAACTACAGACTCGGAGCTCTAGGATTCTTGAGTCTGGAAAATGAAGAGGTTTCTGGCAACATGGGTCTTAAGGTATGTAGCTAGCTCGTGCCTAAATAACTCTACGCATTTATCTCTAGAATTTGAGCAATTTAGAACTAGCTATTAACCGCGGTATGTAGCGGTAGAAATCAGGGGATTTTATTGAATTCCCAATAATTTCATCGTAGTCTTCATTTATGTTGCATGGAGAAAATTCATTCAAAGTTTAGTGTCTCTATCTAGACTCCGCCATTGAGTTTTCGGGATTTTACTTTTTCGTAAATCCCAATATTTCCGATTCTGTGAGAATATCAAGATTAAAAGAGGCTATGTGTGTTTCAGATATATTATGCAACTGTCTAAATTTTTTTATACGATAAGGGGCCTTACCATGACGTCTTAATGCGATTCAGTTTAGGTTCGCTCGCTGTCAGATTCATACCAAAAGTGACAGCTAAAACTTGAACTGCGTCGGAATTAAGACGTCATGGTAACGCCCAAGGAATAGACAAACGAGCAAGTGGGTCACCTTACAGTAGTACCCTCCACCACCCGTGGACACCTGCTACACTAGAGGATTGCAGATGCGTTGCCAACCTAGGGGCTAAGATAGACTACCTACCTATAATGTGCCGGTAATTTCACCGGGATAACAAACAAACTTCTTCCGATTTTGTCCAGCCGATTTACCGTGAGAAAGTAACAAACATACGGACACAAAGATACACTAACAAACTTCGGCATATAGGTGCCTACTTTTGTTAAGCTATTTTTAAGTTAGTTTTAGTTACTCGTGTTAGTTTTATGCTTAGTCTGTTTTTGTGCCTACCTTTATATTGAAATAAAGTTTCAAAAATACTTACTTAATATTATGTAGTAGGATGTAATTCTCATACTCAGTTTAATTCAACGAAGAACTTTGAACTGTCCAAGGACCAAGTGATGGCACTGCGATGGGTGCGCGACAACGTCGAGCACTTCGGCGGCGATCCGTCGCGAGTGACCATCTTCGGGGAGTCCGCGGGCGCCGCCTCTGTGCACCTGCACATGCTGTCGCCGCAGTCACAGGTACCAATCAACTACAGCTCGAGGACAAGACGCCTCTGCCAACGGACCTAAATCTTGTATAATAATTGTAGCATATAGAGATCGATTTATTAACGTTACTATTGCATTGCGCGAAACGCTTTGGGGCCGTAATAAAAATAATTTTGAGAACCATCTAAATAAGAATAAAATTACCAAGGTACGATCAATACCTAAGTTTAGGTACAAGAACAAGCGGCGAGATAAAATGAAATAACCAAACCAATTTGTGGGTTAAAAAGTTAGAGATTTAAGTCCAAGTCAGATTAATGTTTTAGTTACCTTTGATAGATGTATGCTGAATACTAATTGATTCGTTAAATGCTAACAGTTGGGCAATTAAGAATAATAAATAGCAAGTTGCAACAGTCAAAAGCATAGAAGGTGACGCAGTAATCAATCTATAGACGAAATAACAATAAACTTTATTTATGTTCGGACGTGTGTCGATGCGGATTATTAAGCAACGATCGATTGTTATCATTACGTCACGCCATATCGACATTGGAACACCTTTCTGTGAAAAAGTTAATGAGGTACCTAGTTATTATCTATTGCGGATTAATCACCCGCAGACTAGCACTGATTTGATTACAAAAGTACCTATTTAAGTTTAGCATTAAAAAAATAATCATCACTACATAGTATAAAACAAAGTCGCTTTCTCTGTCCCTATGTCCCTATGCCCCTATGTCTCTATGTATGCTTAAATCTTTAAAACTACGCAACGGATTTTGATGTGTTTTTTTTTAATAGATAGAGTGAATCAAGAGGAAGGTTTATATGTATAACATATGTATAATAAGCGGGAGCGGGTCGCTAGTAAATAAATAAAAGAAGCAAGCATAAAAACTAATTGAATTATTCATGTTTTGGTTTTGCTCCCCGCTACGCGTTTTTATTTAGGCGATGAGTAACCGTTGACATTTTCGTACCCAACCTTACTCAACATTAAGTTCGTACTCGTAGGTAGCTCGTTAGCGGCTTTTATTAATTACAGAAATTATTTCAGTCAGTTAGGCTAAACGGTAGAAGAGGCCGTGGTTGTTTGGATGTTAGTGTTTTCAATTAATTGAGCACACTTTAATTGGAAAACGACTGACTCGATTTAGAAATTTCTATTTGAGTCATACATACTCAGTTATGTTAAGTTTGTGTTTTTTTGTACTTCGTAGATAGGTTACCTATGATCTTACCCATTTATTAAACAATGAAACATATTTTTAAGCAAATTATAATCTTTCTCTTGGATTTATATTTTACCGAGATTGGTTGTTTGATAGTTTTATCTGATCTGATTAATTAATAGGTAGGTGCTCAATTTATTTTTACACAGTATCGTAAACCCTCCTATTTCCCGCCGTTCTACTCGCCGGCGCCGTCCGCCCGGCCGATATTTAAATTAAGGCGCGAACGTACGTATCACGTGTTACGTGAGAACCCCGCGCACCGAGCCCCGCGCCCCGCGCCCCGCTTACCGCGGCCGTCTGCGTTGGCGCGTGCCCGCGGGATGGCAGTTGAGTTGTAGCCGACCGAGCTTGCTCCGCGCGCATTGTTTTGATTCGATCCTATTGTGTTAACTCCAAGTTGTAGATAGATAATTTAGATCCAACTAATACTCTTTTTCTGATTAATAAGAACTTGTGAATGTGTGTGTTGTTATTAAAGTTTATAATATTGAATAACCGCCTTTTCATTCCGCGCCGCGTTCACAATAAATGGCGTCCCAACTGCAGGCCCGAAAGCCTACGGTTTAGTACACTACAGTGACTAAATGTGTAGTTTTGTGAAGTGAACATAAACGTATCATAGTGATCAGTAACAATGCCGCGTAGACGACAATCTCAATCTCATGACGACGAGTCGCCGCCGCCGCCGGAGCCGCCGAACAACGTCGTGACAATGTCGCAAGAAAATTTTGCATCTCTTTTGTCGACTATTCAACAAACACAAATAGAGATGTGCGACCGCGTGTTCGAGCGCCTCGGCCAGTTGCCGCTCATGTCGCCGAGCCCCTCCGCCCAGCGGCCGCTCACGCCGCTGAGTTCTTCAGCGGGAGAGGCGCTCGCGCCGACCGGTACATTCGCGACGTGCACATCGAGATTTGCAGGACAGGGAGACATCGAAGCGTTCATTGATGCCGTGGTTTCTTACAAGGAAGCGGCGAACGTCCCTGACGAAAGGGCAGTCAAGGGCATGTCGATGTTGTTAGTTGGTGAGGCCGCGACCTGGTGGCAAAGTGTCCGCGCAGAGATAGCCTCTTGGGAAGAGGCGTTGACGTACCTGCGCGACGCTTACGGAGACCGCCGCTCGGAGTCGCATATTTATAGAGAGTTATTCAGCAAAGAGCAACGTGAAGACGAGAACACAGATTTATTTATTGCACGAAGCCGAGCCCTCCTAACTAAACTCCCCCCTAAAGACTTATCGCTAAAAGTGCAACTCGATATGATATTTAGTTTAATGAACACGAGAATAACTAAATATTTACGTCGCGACGAATTTCATACATTCAAAGATTTACTCAAGAAAGCCCACGACATTGAGGACAAAATTCGCGATGCAAAGAGCCGCCGAATCGCCGCGGAGGCACTGAATAAGCCCGCGGCGAACTACGCGCAGCCTGTATCGACGCGCAGCCCCGCAAGTGCGCGCGCGCGCTCCTATACAAGTACATCTACATCGCACGCGCACGGCGCGCCGCCTCAGCCGTCGCCGCAGCCCGAGCGCACGGCGGGCGCCGCGCGCGCGCCTCCGCAGTGGGAGCGCACGACGGGCGCCGCGCCGGCGCCCGCGCGCCACGCGCCCTTGTTCCCGCCGCCTCCCCAGCCGCCGACCAGTGAGTTCCACGCTGGCGCGCCCAGCCGGCAGCGCCCCTACTGCGTGTACTGCAAGCGGTATGGACATCTACGCGACACGTGCCGTAAGTTGGCAGAACGGGGTGAGTCCACAAACATTAATAATGTAAATTCTGTGTCGGTGTCGTGTTATCAGTGCGGTACCGAAAACGTAACTCGCGATAATTGTCCCAAGTGTAACGAAAACCAGTGTTTTTATAGTTTAGACATGTCGAACAATTATAATCCTAACTATAACTATAATACATCGGCCTCGCCCACACCCAGTGGTGCGTCTAGGGAACAAAATGATTATTGCGACACTTTGTACTATAGTCCCGAAGAGAATGTGTACACATCGGGACAAAATAATGATTTTTATTGTAAAAATCCGGATTTTATTGTATCCACGGGACAAAATAATATTGTTTCGTATCCACGGGACAAAATAATATTTTCTCTGCTAATGATTTGTCTTATAGTCCCGATGATTGTATAAATACTAAAATTCAAAACGAAAATTTTTATTGTAAAAATTCGAATAGTACAGAATCCACACGGCAAAATTGTTTGTGTCACCAAAATATTTCGAGTTGTCATGTCGATAATGTTTGTGTGTGTATTACACGTGCTACCGGTCCGAGCTCGAGTCATTCGCTGAATAATCATATATTACGGCCAATTTTTGACATAGAAATTTTGGGTTCGCGGGGCACAGCGCTTATCGATACCGGTGCCAAACAATGTATTGCGGGTCACACTTTACATATGCTCCTCCTCCGCAAGGGTCACTCTCTAAAACCAGCGCGACGGCTAATAAAGCTCGCTGACGGACACCCGCGCGAGATTGACGTGCTCATCACTACCCTAGATGTTCATTTAGAAGGCAAAGTGATAACGACCCAATTTTTAATATTGCCAGAAGCACGCGAAAACGAAACTTTACTCGGAATCGATTTCTTAGTAGCCGCTCAAGTCGTTATTGATTTTTCGCGTAGGTCGTGGCATTTTGTCGATGGTACTGATGGTCGTGAACGTCAGCTGCGATGTGAACAGGAGAGGCGAGGACTTTCTTGCGCCGCTGCTGATGTTCTTAGGAGCGATGAAGGTTCGCTACTAAATCCGCGTGACCGGGAGGTGCTCGCGCAAATCCTAGTAGACAGTAGAGATGTCTTTCAGCCAGGGGGAGCGCCGACACCATTCGCCGAACACTGTATCGATACAGGTGACCATCATCCCGTGTCCGTGCCGCCGTATCGCATGACTCCAGCTAAGAAAGAGCTTATGCGCCAAGAAATCGAGAAGATGCTCAATGAAGATGTTATCGAAGAATGTGAATCCGCTTGGTGCTCACCAGCGCTCTTGGTGCCAAAACCTAATGGAAGCGTGAGGTTTTGCGTAGACTACAGACGTCTTAACGCCATAACCAAGTCGGATCACTACCCAATGCCTCTTATTGATGAGTTGCTGCAATCCACGAAGAGAAACTGCTTTATGAGCACACTGGACTTGAGATCCGGTTACTGGCAAGTGAGTGTTCGGGAGCAAGACCGAGACAAAACGGCATTTATTAGTCCGTTCGGAACATACCGTTTCAAGCGAATGCCGTTTGGCTTGAAGAACGCCCCAGCAACGTTTCAGCGACTGATAGACCGCTTACGTTCCTGCTCATCCTTGTCCAACGTGACTCTTCTCGCATATCTTGACGATCTTCTTATCATCTCTGAAGGGTTCGAGCAACACCTGCAAGACCTGCAAGCTGTATTCAATCGTCTCCGAGAGTATAATCTTTGCGTTAACCGGGATAAATGTGTCTTCGCAAGAGAGAGCGTGAAATACCTTGGGCACATCGTGACGCAACAAGGCGTCTCACCGGATCCAGATAAAGTACAGGCAGTGTTAGAGATGAAAGAGCCCAATCACCTGAAACATCTTCGTACTTTTCTACAAACCTGTGCCTGGTTTAGAAAGTTTATTCCTGGGTTCTCAAAAGTGGCAGAACCCCTCACCCGACTGACCAGGAAAGACCAGACTTGGACTTGGGGTCCAGCTCAGATATCTGCATTTAACGAGCTGAAGAAATTGTTGACCACCGCGCCAATCTTGGTCCAAGCTGATTTCTCCCAACCCTTCATTTTGCGAACCGATGCGAGTAATTACGCTCTTGGGGCAGTTCTCCTGCAGGGGGAGGGTACGGGAGAGCGGCCTATTGAATATGCCAGCCGTTTATTGAATTCTGCTGAAAGAAATTACTCCACTACGGAGCGAGAGGCACTTGCCGTAGTGTGGGCTGTCGAGCGATTTAGATGCTACTTGGATGGACACCCAGTAATCATCGGCAGTGACCACCAGCCGCTCCGATGGCTGTTGACGCTTAAGTCCCCTACAGGCAGACTGGTTAGGTGGGCATTAAAGCTCCAGTCATTCGACATTCAATTTCAGTACACCCCCGGAAAAGCTAACGTAGTAGCCGATACCCTGAGTAGACCAATCTGTTCCGAGGATTCTCGTGAGAACTGCGGAATCTGCTCAGTGATTGTGGACCTACCGAAGAAAGATCCTTCAGAGCTACGACAAGAGCAGCTAACTGACCCCGAGGTGGAAAAGATAATTAGAGAAGTTGAAGGTACTGACGAAGTGGCATCTCGACGATGGACGGAGCGTGGTTACCTTATGGACCAGGGAGTACTTTTCCGATATAATCCGGATTCCGATAGTGAGGCTCCCCAGCTCGTCATTCCCATTAGTCTCAGGGCAGAAATACTGAAAGAGTGTCACGACTCACCAATGGCAGGACACCCTGGCATCGATCGTACTTACCACAAGGTAGCTCAACTGTACTATTTCACAGGTATGCGGAGAATAATCATGGATTATGTCAAAGCCTGCATACACTGTCAGCGTTATAAAGCCACTAACTCCAAGCCGTCAGGTCTTCTGCAAACACCTCTGATGAACCAGCGTACCGAAGTGTTGGCTATGGATTTATTCGGCCCCTTACCAACTGGAGACCAGGGGGAGAGGTGGATCTTCCTTGTCGAGGACACAGCTACTCGTTGGGTAGAGGTGTTTCCTCTTAAAGAAGCTACGGCTGAGGCATGTGCTGTGGTACTCATCGAAGAGTATTTCATGCGTTATGGTCTGCCTCGTAGAGTTATATCTGATAACGGAGTTCAATTTGTGTCCGCACTGATGCGCCAGTGCATGTCTCTCCTTGGTATAAAGCAAAATCTCGTGCCACTATATCACCCAGAAGGAAATCCTGCAGAACGTAAAAACCGTGATATGAAGGCGATGCTGGCACAGCTGGTCGAGGGAGACCACACGTCTTGGCCCAAGAAGTTACCTGTAATCCGTTTCGCTTTAAATAGCCTACGATGTCGCACTACAGGAAAGTCACCGGCGTATTTGACTTTTGGTAGGGAAATGCGATCGCCCTTAGAAGTCGTTCACGACCATCGTGCCATTTTAGATAAAGATAATTTTATCCCTCAAATAACGCCATATCTAAAACAGTTTCTAGAATCTCTATCCGGTGTTCGCGAACGAGTGGAGATCGAGCAGGACAAGGCCAAACAGTATGCTGACGCATCCCGCCGACCCGCCGAGGAGTTCCAGACAGGTGATTTAGTACTCGTAAAGTCACACCTCCTGAGTAATACGTCTAAAGAGCTCACCGCCAAGTTTTTCCCTCGTCGCGATGGCCCATACCAAATAGCTGAGAAGATTAGTCCCACCTCGTACACCATCGCAAGCACAGACCAACCTGACGTTGTTTTAGGGAGATATCATTCTCAGGACCTTACCCGCTACCAGGCAAATGATAGTTCTCCTCCCAAACCTGTCGTTCCCAAAAGGAACCGCGGACGTCCAGCTAGGAATGTTGAAGTGCTAGACCAGGAGCGAGGGCGCTCACCTAGTCTAGAGGGGGAGTATATCGTAAACCCTCCTATTTCCCGCCGTTCTACTCGCCGGCGCCGTCCGCCCGGCCGATATTTAAATTAAGGCGCGAACGTACGTATCACGTGTTACGTGAGAACCCCGCGCACCGAGCCCCGCGCCCCGCGCCCCGCTTACCGCGGCCGTCTGCGTTGGCGCGTGCCCGCGGGATGGCAGTTGAGTTGTAGCCGACCGAGCTTGCTCCGCGCGCATTGTTTTGATTCGATCCTATTGTGTTAACTCCAAGTTGTAGATAGATAATTTAGATCCAACTAATACTCTTTTTCTGATTAATAAGAACTTGTGAATGTGTGTGTTGTTATTAAAGTTTATAATATTGAATAACCGCCTTTTCATTCCGCGCCGCGTTCACAATAACAGTCAAATGTCTTATAATTCGTGATTACTTAATACGTTTATCAAGACGCGTGAACATCACGTCACAGCCGATATTTTGATATTTTCACGGTTTTTCCGTTCGAAATATATATTTTTTTTATATTGACATACGCAGGTACCCAAAAAACAACCGGAAAATAAAACTGGGGCTGGAGCTTAAACACATCACGGAATCGACTTTTGAAATTTAAAACCACTTCAATCGAAAATACCGTTCGACAGTGATAAAAGTATTAGTATTGCAACAAAACTGCGACTTAAAATGTTCATTAACATTCAATTACTTAGAGCTGTAATTTTTGAATGGTACGAGTATGTACTTTCCAAGTGACATGCTTTTAAAAGCCGTGTGACGCGTGCTAACCAATACATCCCTACGAATCCCTGCGAAATTAATATACGACAACGTTCGTTAACTTCAAAAAATTTACTCATCGTGAGTACATATTTACAATTAATGGATGAAGATGAACCGAATGTACTGGTGTTGTCGCAGGGTTTGTTCCACGCCGCGATAGCTCAGAGCGGGCTGGCGACGTCGCCGTGGGCGCTGGCGCAGGACCCGCTGGAGCGCGCCTTCGAGCTGGGCCGGGAACTTGGCATCGTCACCAACAGCACCGCTGAGCTGCTCGGTATGTCATATCACACGTGTATGAGGTTGGCTAGCACGAGAGCGTATCTCACGCGCAGTCGTGTTAGCCGTTAGCCGTGCTGGGGCTTTACTATGACGTCTTAATGCGATTCAATTTCGATTTTCTAGTTGTCATTTTTGATACTGCTCTGATCGGATCTGACAGCGATCGATCCGACTTTAGTTTGGCCCCCGGGCTCTTCAAAAGCTAGTTAGGCACAAAATACTTAATGTTATTGGACTTAAATATACAGGGTGTATCAGACACCCCCTAACAATAATCAGCTGGGGTATATAACCATAGCTATAGAAGCTAAACAAAATATATAAAAAAAAATTGGAGTAATTTTTTTAAATATTTTCTATAGGAATGGTAGATTAACTGTAATCATTCCTATAGAAAATATAAAAAAAAATTACTCCATTTTATTTTTAATATTTTTTTTTACCTTCTATAGCTATGGTTATATACTCCAGTGGATTATTGTTAGGGGGTGTCTGATACACCCTGTAGAGGAACGTGTAGTATATAGTGCGTATGCGTACTTAAACGGGGGTGGTCAGGCCCCTCTTCTCCACTGGGCACTATGGGCACGTGCCCAGGGCCCCGCGATCGAATGGGGCCCCCTAGTTTCTGCCAGATTACCAAATGATAACCGATATTTAGGTCATAGGGGCCCCATGATCCTAATGTGCCCAGGGCCTCAAATAGTTTAAAGACGGCCCTGCGGTGGTTGTACTTCAGAATATCGAAAATGACGCAGTTTAGGATAAATTAGGCTTTGATCTAATGGGGGCTATTATTTTAATAAAAATATATTTTGTCGGTTACAGTCATAGTACACGAACTTAATAATACCAAACGTCATCACTGTATACTGCCCTTAGGTTACCTGCGAGCGACTCCAAGCGAGTTACTAGTGAAGGCGGGCGCGCGTCTGGCCGGCGCGCCAGGGAAGAGCGCAGACCTGCAGAACACCGTGGCACTGCCGTTCCTGCCCGCAGTGGAGCCCCCGGCGCCCGACGCCTTCCTCACGGAGCACCCGCGCACGCTACTGCCCGGGGCTGACGTACCTTTCCTAACGGGCTACAACGCGCAAGAGGGCATCATACTCTTCCGACGTAAGCGCACATCCATATTTCTACCCGTATCTACATCAGTCAGTTTTTACTAAAGAGAACGTGTATGCTAATCTTGTAACAATATCTACAATAAATATTCACGAGTGTCACAAAAGGCTTATTTGGTCTCCTAAAGATGAACTAAATAGATCAGTTGGCCTTCGTAATTTTCAAGCGCCTTGAATATAATCGACCTTTAACATTTGCAAGTCATATTGTGAAATCGCAAATCACTAAGAATCGTGATTGTCACAAGGCAGCCACATTTTGGCATTCAAATACATAAGCGCTTTGTGTGTTTGCGGTTTATTACCTTGTAATTACTAGCATATCTAAGGACAGCAAAAATAGTGATTTTATGTGGTGCTATAAGCAGAGGTATTGCACAGGGCCCGGATATCCTTGGCGATGTTTCGCAAGAGAACGGAAATGCACCTGCGGCCGAGGCCCGTCCACCTCTCGAGTTCCGTCGTCGGTTCCACTCTCCAATACATAAGCACTGCCTAGATTACTTACCTTGTGTGCTAATCATTTTGATTGATTCTATATTTATAATCTAAGCACTTAGTACGCTCGGTATATTTCAGTAACACAAACTTATTTAATGTTTTGACTGTCGCCTAGCACAATTTCAACGTTACCTAACACTTCTAAACAAAGCTTGTCAAAGTATAGATAGGTATCTGTTTAAAATTTAATAAGGGATACGCTACGCCGGGAGGAAAAACGTGTCGAATGGAAAATTACATTTTACGTAATGCCTTAGTTGGATAACAACAACAACAAACAGTCCACCGCCTAATGGGAAGGCCTAACGGATGTTATGTCGTCCATGACCACAACGTAACCGCCAGTGGGTCGCGCTAATAGGCTCAATAGACCTTACAAACTTACAATACCTACACAGGCATGACGCCCAAATGGCATATATGTATGTGCGATTCCACATAGCCGACTGCAGACGGCAGCAACAAGCGACGTGACTCACGTGACGCTACCGGTTTCTAAGTATGTATTTCATAAACAAATACAGATACCAGTTACTGTAGTGTTGCGGCGACTCGCCGCCTGCGGCTGTTGCCTGCAGTCAGCTATGGCATCGTATCTTGTGTTTGCCAGTTCTTGCGGTTCTTTAAAAATAATCTTTACACAGAACTTTTCTACTCCTTTCTACATCTGCTGACCAATGTCACAAGAAGACGTACAAAAAATTTTGAAACTTATGCAGTTACTCAATGCTCAGTGACCCCACAACTAAAAGGTGAACCCGTAAGACTCGAATGCATATATAACAAATCAGTTATTGTTAAAACTTTTAGCGAGTACTTACCTAACTACATATCAAACTGAATAAATTATTGACATAGATCCACAAGTGCGTGCTAGAGTCGTTATGATAAGTAACAACGCTGTATGGTTATGCATGCAACCGCTTTGTTATGTTACAAGACACCAACTAATAACGCTATATATTTTCTTCTATACTCACACATTGTTCAAGTTTGGCCCCAAATAGACACACCAACCGACAAACCAATCAAACAAATAGGCTTGTAAAATTACATAGAGCATAATTATTTCGTGTTCATTGTCGTGTACTAATTAAGAAATATGGAAAGTCGGCGGAATGGCCAACGGCTGCAATAGTTGTGGTCGTGGAATTTTTGTTTGTTTTCTCTTACGATGGTCTACCTTCTTGGAAACCATTGTCAATATAACCAGTCAATGAGAATATCACAATCTACAATGGAAATGCTGCTGGAGTTTCAGGGCTAGTTTTTCTTCTTTTCAGTTAAATGTTTCAGCAATCGGGTTCATGTTTTTTAATAATTTAGTTTTTTGACTTAAGTACCTACGCTCGATCTTATCTGTCGATTTAATTTTTGTATTTCGACAATCCTGACTCTACGTCCTCTACTTTCCCTAAACGAACCTCGTCCTTGAAGTGACCACTGGCTCGGGAGACCATCATACCTCGATGAAACTAACTTGTAAGTAATAATACAGATTCAGGAGGCTTATTGTCTAACTCGCTCGCAATCGCCATCGTGTTCATTTTGACAGTTCTTGTATGAATGTGACAGCTAGCTGATTCCGATGCCAATTTTCAGCCCATACATGAACTGTCAAAATGAAAACGATGGTGATTGCGATGCGAGCGAGTTAGACAATAAGTGTAGGTGTCGTGTTATCAACGCCAACCAACGAGTTACTGTGTTATTTCTATGTTTTAGTAGGTAAATCCAGGTCATTGCTCTTTAAAACGTGTTGCAGTAAGGCCTAAGTCAAAAGCTGTTTTGTAAAGTAATTTTAACCGTAACGTAACAAGTGGCGAAGCATGTATGTAATGTAATGACAATAGGAAAACAAATGACAGGCGTTAAGTAATTTTGAGTCGTTATTTGTTCGTTAGTTGCTAGTTGATTACACACGCGCTTTAGTCAAGATCATTCAAACGAGTTAGTTGATTATGCAACAGTTATGCGAGTTATATCATGGCGTATATAGTGAGTATGGGGAGGTCCACGCGGGCTAACAAACAACACAGTATTGCTCGAACCAGGTTTTACATAATACAATACTTACTTATGTCTTATTTATATCGCGCACACTACTTTCGCGTCGAAGTGTAATTAAGCTGCGTAATTATTCGTGCTTCATATATATGTATTATCTACGGTTAGGACATATAAGCTAGCCATACACGTACGAATTTGCCCGTCGGATCTGCCTGACAGATTTGTCTGGCGTTTGTGTGGCGGACACATCCGTCAATGTGTGGCGAGAAATAGACACATATTTGTCCGCTGGGTATCTGTCCGCTGACCGTGCTCAAAACCAACGAACTTCGTCTGGAAATAATTAGTTTATCCGGGATAAAAAGTAGCCTTTGTTATTCCAGACTATAATCTATGTCAGTTCCAAGTTTCATACAGTCTGTTCAGCCGTTCTAATGTAAAAGAGTAACAAACTTCCATCCATCCATCGATCACTACAAACTTTCGCGTCTATAATATTAGTAGGATAATGAGTAGTGCAAGGATTTTTCGAAATTCCCACGGGCACGGGGAGCCAGCCTTTTTTATAATCTTCAAAATGGTAGAGCCACAGGCATAAGCTAGCCAACTACATGTGTACGCAAATTAATTAATCAAGCCATTGTCGTGCTTCGCCTTGTCATTTCTTAATAATTATATAAAATTAATCATAATTGCGACCATCTTTTTCCTTCAGAAAATGATCTTGACATATTTTTTACATGAGTGTATAACAGTACGCTATTTAAATATACTTGCATTGACGCCCTTGTTGAAAAATTTTTGATTGGTATTATCCTCACCAGCGTATAAAGGTCCCACTGCTGGGCACAGGTCTGCTCTTAGGATGAGAGGGCTTGGGCTACTCCCACGCGGGCCCAGTGAATTGTTGTGTTGTTAGGTATTTACTAAAAAATACTGTTAGAAATGTTTAAACATGCGCAGGTATTAAGATATCGTCGGCTGTAGGTCTAATTGGCGTAACTGATAAAATACGTTTTTTCAGGAGAGCCAATCAAAGTTTTTTTTCGGACTAAATTGCTCATAACTTTTTTTATAACGAATCTTTTTTAGATCGGATTTCACACATAATCTTAGATTTTAGTGCTCTATCCTTATGTGTAACATTTATTAAAGTATTGCGGCTATTTTAGAAATTAGATTTCCCTTACATCAATTTGTTTCGTCAGTAACGTCCCTTACATGCCAAGTGTTTTGCAGTCTTGCCCCTTACGTGGAATTGACCTCTACGTTGGAACCAACAATAATGACAAAAACAGGGTAAAGGACTAGTTGGAGAAATGCATGAAATACAAAATAGTGTACAGGGATTGTCGAAAAGAAAGCATTGAATACAAAATGGTGCATAGGTGTTTATGAAAAAAATGCATGAAATACAAAGTAGTGTATGAAGATGGTTGAAAAAAATAACATGAATACAAAGTAATATAAAGGGATTCCTGAACAAAAAAGAAGTACACCCTTTTAGTGTAAAGCGATTTTAAAATTGTTTTTTGGTTTTTTAAACCATTTAAGACGTATAAAAAGAGTGTGTGTGGTTGTTTTTGCCCCTTACGTGCAATATTATTGTTTGTATATTGTAAGAGGTGACTTCTATTGATTGGAATAAAACAGTTTATTATTATTTTTATTGTTATGAAATAAAACAATATGTATAAATAATTTACCCATACCGCATCATTGGCGGTAAATATTTTTTACCTACTATCTATTGATCAACAATACGGATGTAGTGAGATGTAGCGAAGTAGAAAACTCTGATCTCAATTGGAATACGATGTCACCCGAACTGTCAATCAATGATTTTATTAAATGAGTGACGTTTTCATATCCATTAATATGGAACCTTACTGTTTGATTCACTCTATCTATTAAAAAAAACTGCATCAAAATCCGTTGCGTAATTTTAAAGATTTAAGCATACATAGCGACATAAGGACATAGATATATAGGGACAGAGAAAGCGACTTTGTTTTATACTATGTAGTGATGAAGTGATGTCAAAGTGAAAAATGTTATTGTATAAAATAGAGATGTTACAACACCTTCAGTAACTTCGAAAATACAGTTGTATGTATTTTTTTATGTTAATAGGAAGGCAAACGAGCATGTGGGTCACCTGATGGTAAGTGATCACCACTGCCCATAGACACCCGCAACCCCGGAGAGATTGCAGATGCGTTGCCAACCTAGAGGACTTAAATGAAATGCCTCTTGTGCCCGTAATTTCCCCGGCAGTCTTACTCTCCACACCGGAACACAGTAGTGCAAGCAGTGCTGCTTAGCGACAGGATTAGCAAGTAAGATGGTGGTAGCGATCCGGACGGACCATGCACAAGGCCGTACCACCCGCGAATATTCTATTGTCATAAGTATAATTATAAAAAATTATAATCAAAGCATTTTATCTTCACTTTAAAACAAAGTATAGCTACAACAAAATAAAGCTTATTGGGAAATATTTACAAGAATAAAACTCAATACCTGCCTACTTAAAAACAACATCTACTTATGGGGCTAGTATGAAAATTTGTATGTAAGTAAATATGCATTTGAGAGGGATGCAAACGACATTAAGGTTTTCATACTAGGCCCGTTAGTATACTTATAGGTACTTTACATTGTTATATTATCTACTGGATTATTTGGATCGATATTTTCAAAATTTTCCATTTCATAATCTGAGTCACAGTCAGACATATTATCGTTAGATTCGTCAGTGCTTTTATTTACATTAATTACAATTCTATCAATGTGATCATCCATCGAGTGTTCCGGTGACCGATATTTTTGCACTATAAATCTGTACACACAAGTAACATTCTTATATTGACTTGCTGTTGTTCGTTTTGTTTATTTTTATTTTGTTTAATACCTATTTTTTAATCAGAAAGGTCTTAACGATAACGAACACAGAAAAATTATTTAGATATCGTTAAGTAATTTTTTTCCTTGCATGATGTCGTAAGAAAGTAGGTTGTAGTTCATAAACCAAACGACAGGTGAACGTGCACTGAGCTTAACGAATTACGGAGCTTTGTTTTGATGCCCGTGTGCTATGTGTCGCATCCTCTCTTTCACACTCAAAAGACGTTGTGGGATAGAAAAGAATAACAATAATGTAAGCACGTCCCATCTTATCTTCTGTTATGAAGTATGATGTGCTTTTAAATAAAGGTAACGGATAAAATATTCATTAGTTCCACAATCAAATTGGTTTAACGTAAAATGAAACTAAATACAATTCGCATCAAATTAGCGTAACAGACAATAAACTCAAATATAATTCGAATCAAATTGGTGTAACGTTAGCACTGCTTAAAGTATGGGAATGCAAATCGGCGTAAGGGACAAATATTTCAAAACACTTGCAGTCCGTTTGATGTAAAAGCGATGCGTATTTTTTTTAATAACTGAGACATTAGTGTAAGTCAAGTTTTATTATGTTTTTCTTCAATAATTAACCATGTAAGGGTAATTCGTTGATTGAAAAGATCCTTACCTTATTTAAAGTGCGTTGGCGGCGGTAATTACACCATTTTTTGTTGCTATATTTAATATTTTTTCAGATACATTGTTTTTGTGAGGCTGATCCGACAAGAACCCCTTGAAAAAAATTAGAGTAAGGGACATTTTTTTAAAGCTAGAATTTTTTCAATAATACCATTCGAAAGAGCGGAAAATTCTGAACAAAACTGTATACTCAACTCATTTTGCGTATTTTGTCAGTGACGCCAATTAGACCTACAGCCGACGATATGATAGTGCAGATCTCATTCAACACAGCGAGGTACCTTTCAGTATACGTATGTATATAATATATATGCAGTGGCGGCGCCGGCGCGTACAGTCACCAGCATAAATAAGTGATAATTTTTGTACCTTGTCACTTTCAGTCGTTACATGATTTCGTATGGTTTTTCAAACATGACTTTAAAGTGACAAGGTACAAAAGTGATCACTTATTTAAGCTGATGACTGTGCAAATTGTGTTGCTTCCCCTTCTCGCCGGCCTATCCACCTGCTTTTAGTGAGCACGGCATACTGTGAAGCTACCTTAAAGAGGTACTCACTCCTAGACGGGGAACGTTGACAAAATTCCTAAACAAACTTGGGGGGGCTTAAGGCCTGTAAATTAAATACTGGAATGTCATTGACCACGTTTTTAATGTATCATACAATCATTACATAATAAAGAAGGGAAGTGTTCTCGTTCAAGGTCAACGTTGGTCTGAGGCACGTCCCGCCGTTATAAAAAAACAATGGCCGTTAAATCGAACGTCGAACGAATGTTCGATTTTGAAACCTCGAGACTATAGCCTCTTACCAGCCAGTCCGATGAAATGTCCTACCTATTCCTACAGTACACAATTTCACAATGCGTGTCCAGGTCTCCAACGCTATCCGAAGCTGCTGGGTGAGCTGGATCGCGAGTTCCGGCGCGTGGTGCCACCCGAGCTGCTGGGCGGCGCGCGCGCAGCCAGCATTGTCGACGGCATCCGAGCCTTCTACTTCCAGCAGCGGCCCGTAGACTTGCACAACATTGACAGTCTCATAGATGTAAGTTAAGTATACTAAAAGGTATATAAATCGACCACCGAGTACTTCCATACAGAAGGGTTATGATATTATGATTTTAGCAGTCTCTGTATGCGTTTACTATAGTCGATCAAGGAAGTCCTTTACCACTCCAATGTTCAATGTTATTTGTATATACGGCTTAATATGTCAAACACTTACCTATTCCCATTTACAAATCAATGTGACAGTCAGCTTTATTATCATTTTTTTGGTGCATTGTGTAGTATAGTGTGGCGATAATTTTTTCGGCTGTCTTATTATTGGTCTTTTAATAAAAAGCCAGAGCATCAACAAAGTCCTCTTGTCATTGTATGTTTTGTAGTGGTGTATAGATGGGAAAAATTCCGTGCAACAAACTCATAAAAATGGCAAGTAACTCCACACATTTGATCGACCATATACATCATAAATCATGATTCATGATAGGTACACGTACGTATGTATGTACAGTCACCAGCATAAATAAGTGATCACTTTTGTACCTTGTCACTTTAAAGTCATGTTTGAAAAACCATACGAAATCACGTAACAACTGAAAGCGACAAGGTACAAAAATGATCACTTATTTATGCTGGTGACTGTACTAAGTATGATACCCACCATAATAAAAACATTCTCACAGTAAACGTCATAATGACTTTCCTTGACAAGCATTGTGATGACATTAATCAGTAATAATCGCTTTAAGTATTTGTGAAAAACTTCCGCAGTAGGTCGCGATTGGTTTGATAGCACATATGTATGTTTGTATTTATGTACCTATTTTCTAGTATAGTGCCGAAACTGGTCCGATTTTGAGGACTGGGATAGTTAACATATCCATTGTTTCAGAATGATATATGTAGGTTACACAGATCCTAGATGTTTGTGACTGCAAACAGGTCTTGGCGTTGAATACTTTTCTGACTGATATTTCTTCCACAGCTCTTCACGGACGTGATGTTCCTGCGACCAGTTCTGGACACGGTGCGTCTCTACGGAAACAGCAACCGGACGAGTCCTACTTATTTGTACCGGTTCGCGTTTGACGGAGCCCTGGGGCTGTTCAAACGGATGCTGGGCATCAGCCACCCCGGCGCCTGCCACGGGGATGAGATGGGATACCTGTTCTACTTCTCCAGGCTAAACTACAGACTGGACGACGATTCTCCCGAGCTGGCGGTGTCCAGACGAATGATTCAGCTTTGGACTAATTTCGCGAAAACCGGGTCTGTAAAATCTTTTTTTAATTAGAAGTACTTACTTTTAATAATAAATGTAGACTTGAAGGTTGAAACAATGGAACACATTATGTATGAATGTGATGCCCTCGCCAGACTAAGAATGAAACTCCTCGGTAGCGGATACCCTGAACCGGGAGATTTCAAGGCACTACCAGTACGCCAAATCACCCAACTCATAAATGAGGTGGTAAAAGCATTGGAATAGGTAGTGCGAAGGAGGGGTAATTACATAAAAGATCCACGAATGGGTCGAAGTGTATCCGTAAGGAACCCTAGATTAAGATAAGATATGGATAAGATAATAAGGGTTCCGTTTTTTCCTTTTGATGTACGGAAAATGAGTTAGGAAATTTTGCAAAAACATGGCAAGTTGAAATCAAACGTAGCAGAATGAGTTACATTTGATTAGTCGGCCGACTATTCGGCATTTTTGGAACCGACTAGTCGGGTAGTCGGGTAGTCGGCAACACCCGTAGTCGGCCCATCACTAGTGGAAACATTTGTCAACAACAATAATGAAATTCAACCTTATAACATTCTTAGGGGTGTTCAGTCAAAATAATCCAGCCATTTGCTGAAGTATTTCGGAATAATTCTATTTTATTGACTGACTAAACGTATGCTTCAGGAACCCGACTCCGCCAGTGGACTACGAGTCCGTCGTCGACTTCAACTGGCTGCCCGTAAACGACACCGCGCACATCAAATACTTGGACATCAACAGCAACTTCACTCTTTTGGAGGACCCTGAGGCCAAGCGCGTGAGGTTCTGGGACTGGCTCTACGAGAACAACGCCGACGCAACACCGGCAACGCCTTGAGCGCCGCGGAAATTGACGTTATACGTTTATCAGTGTTAAGTGTCAGTACTGACAATCGTGTGTGAGCGCGAGTGCGCCACGAGTGGAAAGACATGTGATCTCAGTTCGGTGTGACAAAGCTCCAAGGTCTACATGACGCCTAAACATCAACGGATGTACTCAGAGCATTACAAGAGCTCCATTCCATTTCTTAGTGGAAGTGGATGATAGAGCTTTTTAAGTACTATTGTAAATATTGTGTTAAAAAATTTACTGACTCAGCTAAATATTATTTATCTACCTATATGTTATACCTATCGTTAGGCTTTCGTTTACATTGTTTGTTATCCAACAAATTGAAATAGTTAAGTAATTTTGTGTTGTATACAAGATACATTTATTTAAACATTCTTTTTGTGTCTTATTGCCTATGTTGACATGAAGCTGATACTTACGGTATCTTTTCTCAATGTTGTCGTTGTGGGAGCACATTTCGCGTGCAGCGCGCACCAGTAAGCACAGTACCACTGTTATATCAACGTTCGCTACAATTCTTCCGCGATCCGAGCGTCTCACGGGTTTGCGGAAATGAAATGAAATTACCATGTAACTCACCATTGTTAAAGCCTCATAATGTCCTGAATGCATTAATGCCATAGCTCCGGTTGTTTGGTATTTTAATGTTTTGTAAAAGTGCTGCTTTTTAACATCGTTTTTTAAGCGATTGGAATACAATCAAAATACAATGGATACAATAAAGAATAACGATTCTTGCTTTGTTGCTATCTGATAAATATAAAATAATATTGGTAAAGTGTAAGCGAAATTTAAAAATGTAAGGACCGCATAAATAGTATCTTATTTTATCTCGTTGCGTATTTGAATAAAATATTTTGCTAAGAAGTAGGTGCAAGTAATTATAAACTTTCTCACCTCGTCACAGCTTACCTGACTACTTCTTATTAACGCATCTTGCGGTCTTTAAATTATAATTTTTAGTTATGAATCAAATTATTAAAATTAAATTTGAACTATACTGACAACAAACTTATCCCTATAAGGGACTATAGTTGTCACATGTACCTATGTTTTTATTAATGTGATAGATGGAAAACGAGCATGAGAGGCACCTGATGAAAAGCAACCACCGCCGCCCATAAACACCCATAACATAGGGGGTTACGGTTGCGTCGCGGCCCTTGAAAAGAGCAGGCTCGTTTTTTGAAGATCCCTATTTGATCATTAATTCCATATTACACCTCCACAAAGTTACAACAACGTGTGCACCATTAAATTCATCCACCTGTAGCTTAAAAATTGTTCTTTACACGTCCTGTAAGTACCTATACCATTTTCATTCTTACCTGTCCTATTTGGTAAACAAAATTCTAACCTCAAAACGTTTCATTTTTGTTATTTTTTAACTATTTCATCGTAAATAAATTAACTGAAGATAAAATATCAGCAAAATTATGTACAAAATATTACCTCAGGTTTATTTGATAACATAATACAGCTTATTCTTTACAAAAATTTGCATATTGAGGTTAGAATTTTGTTTACCAAATGGGACAGGTAAGAATGAAAATGGTATAAGTATAGGTACTAGCGCCTACACGTTTCCGACGGGTCGTCGATAGCTACGGTTACATTATTTGGATTTGCGAAACCTTACAACCTCTATATCCTATAAACGATATATTTTACCTTAGATCCCTAATATATTAAAATTAAATCGTAAAATCGTAAACCACGACGAACTGAAACAATACCCAATTGTAAAGATTAAGTCTAGGTACCTACCTATATAAATATCGCTTCTGGCCAATAATTATTTAAAACTCACTCTATTTTAAAGAAAAAAGCTCGTTCTTATTTCTTAAACGTTTCTTACTCGATTTTAGTAAAAAATGGCAAATATGCTAAGAGCACGACAGGATCCCGGATATCATTGCCGGAAGTAAGTGAGAGATTTACGGTCATTTGCTGTAAAAGGTTAAAATCTCGATTTAGGATTAAACTCGATTTATTTGTGTGTCTGTCTTAGCTTTAAACCAGATTTGGTAGTTAAATCGAGATTTATTTTTTTCGGCATGACGAGTTGACGACCTTTATGTTAAGTCAAAGTTCATTAATTTACTATACTTCATTTAATTTAGGATGAGAAACCACAACAAAATTATATTGCGGCTCGTGAACTGTAATCTCTTTACGATTTGTACTAGAGTAACAATTGACGCCACGCAAATAAAGCGGTATTAAAACAATTTTATTTTGCGGCTGCCAAACTTTTTGCACTGTACTATTTGCTAGGTAAGAAATAGTTGACCAGACGCAATATAATGTTATTGTGGTTTCTCATTTTACAGTACATCCATAGTTTCCGAGATCCCCGAAAGCTTGTAATGTATCATCAGATCACATCCATCTCTCTGACATAAAGACTATGTTATGCTGGCCATGAATGAGAGATGAGAGCTGCCACACTCCGTCCAATCCACTCCCACACTCGATCAGTTCTAACTGATCCAACCAATCGGCAATGTCATGCCCATTGGACTTTTGTCTTTTGGCCACGCTCCGCCCCGCACCGATTCGAGTTACCCCACCCCTCAAGCGTAGGCTGCCTAGTGGTGGTCGTTATTACAACAGCAGATAATGTAATGCATTATTTGCATGGGGCCGTCCATAAAGTACGTCACACCAATTTCATGATTTCTAGAGACCCCCCCCCCCCCCCCTTGTCACAAGGTTTACTATGAAGACTGCAATTATTTTGTTCGCGAGTCACAAATTTCCAGATCCCCCCCCCCCTAAATGTGTGACGTACTTTATGGATGACCCCCATGCAACGAACAACACATTATCGAATCGTCAACTATCCTGTTATCATTATTCGTTGTTTGTTGTCAACATTGTTATTAGCTGTTGCTGTTTGTTGTCAGTCAGTACAATAACAAACAAGGTAACAGAGCGTTGTTTTGCTTTTGTTCCCGTACGTTTTTATTACGCTGCGATCGCGCGCGTTGTATCGTAACATTCGTAACGTAACGAAATAAGTATAACAATTATTTAATAATAAGTTCATTATCGTTTTGTAAAACAGCAATATAACAGGATAACAGACAACAGTTTACAATATCAGCTATTTAAGAATAACACAACACTGTTATTCATTATTGCAAAACAGCCGTTATTGCCACCACTAAGGCTGCCGAAAAACTGCTGGAAACAAGTAGGGTGTGCAACGCGATGTAAGTCGGCCGCACGGCCTAAGTTCGGGAACCTACCCTACCTAATTCATTTTATAAAACGTTTAAATTAATGCTTTCTGAAATTATCGCGATTAATACATGAAATAATAGTACATTATGATACAAGTGTGCTATATGTTGATCACTTGTACGTTGTGTCCGCCGTGTGCTTTTGGACGCCACTGATGCACTGATGCATAAAGTGACGAGCGCGACGTCGTTCGACCGCCTTCGACACCGTGCAATGCGGACTTGGAAATTGATTCATTACTTCCCTAGCAAACCTTGTTTGAAGATCTTCGAAATGTTTATCGTGTCTAACTTTGAGGTCTTGCAGGAATCGTGTTGTGCACAACAGCATATACGACTTCGTGGGAAACACGCCTCTGGTGAAACTGAACAAGATACCGACGAATTATCAAGTGGACTGCGAGATATGTATGTTTAATTTGGAGTAGTTGACCTATAGTCTATTTATTTTAGCTAGATACTAAAATTAAAAGATTTTTGTATGTATAAAGCTAGTGTAATAAACTAATAAACCCTTAAATTTGCTTGATTATGATACAATCGTATTTTTTTTCTTAAAATATAACATGACCAAACCCCTTGTATTCAGACCACAAACATTGTAGATGGTTTCGAGTACACCACTAAACAATAAAAGATGGTATCATTATTTCACAATTAGACATTTGCAATTGTCAATTTAGTATCTAGCTAAAATAAATAGGCTATAGTTCAAGTGACAGTTGGGAGAGAAATCAGCTTTTTTTTTGATAAAGCAGACAGCCTATCAATTTTCATCAGAAAATTTTAATATAACTTTTGATGGTAACTATTATGTTGAAATATTATTAAACGAATTATGATATCCAAGACACGAAACTGCTTAAATCTGCAGGCAAGTGCAGCAAATCTGCAAGTAAGTATACATGACGGAAAGAACAGACTAATCCGTTCTTTCACTTATTCAAACCTAAGTTAAGAGTGACGATGTACATGTACCTAAGTATTTAAATCGGCTCATTACTATCAAAATCGGGTCTAGGTATATTTTTGTACAATAAAATGGAAGTTGCGAATGTAGGTATAGCTGACATTTTGTTGGTCACGAAGCATTTTAATTATAAATCAGTACCTACCTATTTTTTTGAATTCATAGTAAAGTAACCTACTTCATTCTGTTGAATGACTTGACTCTTCCAAAATTTCTGAAAAATGCACGGTTTCAAGTGGTATTGAAAAAAATATGACTATATTATGATTAAATATGAATTTGTAACGAATTAAATTAAATTTTATGAGATAAAAAGGGACCCGATTAAAATCAAATGCAAAAGTGGGCCTAAGTGACTAACTACCTACGTCGGTGAACGAATATACTTTTAGGTAAAACATGCTGTGTGCTATTCTGACTAATGTTAAAATCGTTTAAGAAAAAGCGCGATTTTTACCTTATGGGTACGGAACCCTGAAAACTTCCTATTTTAATGTAAAATGACGTTACTAAAATGTCTAATATTAATGTCTAGTACTGGAGTTTATCACAATCGCTCAATGCGTGCCAAGTACTATTCAGCATAAGTGACACAGTTATGCAGTCATAAGCTCTGTCCCTTACGCTGAATTGAACTTGGCACGCATTAAGCGATTGTGGTAACCCCCCAGATGTAAAGTGCGAGTACGTGAACCCGGGCGGGTCGATTAAGGACCGCATCGCGGAGAGCATGATCGCTGACGCCGCCCAGAAGGGCGAGCTGAACTCCGAGTCCATGTTCGTGGAGCCCACCTCCGGGAACACTGGCATCGGGATCGGGTTCGCTTGCACGCAACCGCAATATGGTTAGTACCAGTTCACTATACAGGGTGTTACAAAACTACCCGTAAAGCCGAAAGGAGGTTAAATGTGACCTTATAACAAGTCCATTTACAATATTTAAGAACCCCAGTATGGTTTCCTGAGATGACAGTTTACTAGGGTTGACAATATTTTTTCATCTCGGGCGTTAACACTTGAATCCCTCATTACGCTCTGGATTCTACTTATTGTAGAATGCTTCGCTACATTCTGGATTCAATGTAGCACGCTCGCCGTAAATACGTCATTTTACTCCCTTGTGACACAAATAACTATGCTTTGATATTTTTCGAGGTATTTTGTAACACGTTGTATTAAAACCCGATTTTTGAAAGCAACATTACCTGAAATTATTTAATTACCGTTTCAAAGCGGTTGTTTAATAATCTGTGTATTTCTACAATACTAAAGCTCAAATTGAACTATTGGTCCTATTTCCTGGAGCTATTAAAATCTGCAAGAACAGGTTCCTTTAACTTAATTACTACCTACTCGTAGACAACAAAAAATTGAAATATTTAAAATACCCTTGCCTGGCTAGCCTAGGCTGCCCATCTTAAATTTTCACCCTGTGTAATAAAGTCAACAAATTGATGAAGTGTGTGGTACTATAGCGGATTTACGTATTAGGTAACATATACTTCACGACCTTCTCAACTTAACCTTCAATTAAACATCGCACATCTGATGCCTCGCCGAATCGTAGTTCTAAAATACTACTTTTTGTACCCAAGTAAAATGTGTAAAGTAAAGGTAACATTATTACTGGCCATTTATAATTCATTGTTTTCCTCAGATCACAAAGTAACGATAGTAACAGCAGAGAAGAACTCGGATGAGAAGGTCAACACGTTGAGACTGTTGGGGGTGGAAGTCATTCAGACTAAGACCAGCGAGGAAGAAATGGAGGTCGCGATAAAAATAAGAGATAGCGATAAAAGATACATCATGCTAAATCAAGTACGTATATCTCGCCGTCTACGATAGGTTCACTTTACATAGTCGATATGTTAGTATGTGGGTAATGTGGGTATGTACAGCAAAGCTATTCGGTAAGCAGGTTTAACACGGCGCGTTCATGCAAAGGTGCTTACCTGATTATTTTGCCGTGTGTAGTGTGTGTACCTACCTACCCTGGTTAGACCTTTGGTATGTTCCAGAAACTATTCCCCATTCCTTGTTCAGTTGATCACGTCGGGGTCACCAATATGGTATTTCCAAATAAATAAAGGCATTTTTATTTTATTTTTTATTCTCAATGATTTCAGCGATAATAAAAAAATCTTGTGAAGTACCTAAGTAGATAGATACTCGTACTTACTGAATAAAATTTACAAACAAACAAAATACGACTTTATTAGTTAAAATTTGACCTACACTATTCCTCAGTTTGAAAACTGCGCGAACCCGGAAACCCATTACGACACCACGGCGATAGAGATCTTGGACGCGCTGCCACAAGTGGACATGTTCGTGGCCGGCGTCGGTACAGGTGGAACGGTCTCCGGCACCGCCCGCCGGCTCAAGGAGCACTTTCCCCACTGCCTTATAGTCTGTCCCGAACCTGATGGCTCCACTATGATCCTTCATCGTAGGAAGCGACACCCTTTCTTGGTAAGTCAGCTTAACGATTTGAGATCTGGGGGGAGCGACTCCAAAATTCAATTTTCGGAGTTCGTTGCGTTCCGCTTCGCTAGCACTAAATAGTCATTTCATTAATTATTTTAAATATAATTTCGAAGTACCTAAAAGGCCTGAGCTACAAATACCTAGCTATGTTAGAATTGGTATCGATTTTTAGCATCTGTCGCTGGTGTAAACATTCACAACCACATAATTTTACAGGTGGAAGGCATTGGAGGCACGGATCCCAACCCAGTATTTGATGAGGGCATAGTCGATCATGCTGAAGTTATTACCGATGAAGAATCATTTACAATGGCCCGGGACATGGCAAGGTGCGAGGGAATATTATGCGGTAAATACCAAATAATGTAATAATAAATAATAATAATAATAAATATTACGGAACAATTCACACAAATTGACCTAGTCCCAAAGTAAGCGCTAGTAAGGCTAATAGTAAGGATAATAGTAGGGTAGTAATTCAGTACAATATAGATAACTCTATAAGGTTAAATCTATTTATGCATAAGAAAAGCTGTAAGGAAGTGTGTTTAAAAACAAAGTAGATATATAGCTGCAAGTATTTTGCGTATAAGATATAGTGACTAGGATAGAAAAAAGTATGCTTAGTTGGTTTGGTCACGTAGAGAGGATGGATGAAAGAAGATTAACTAAACAGATTTATATGGGGAGTGTGAATGGGTGCGTTGGGAGGGGAAGGCCTAGGCGGACGTTCCGTGATCAAATTGGGGACGTTTTGGAGAAAGGCCAGGTCATGAGTACCCGAAACCGACGAGCATGTATGAAGAGATTGATGAATGTGGATGAAGCGAAAGAGGTTTGTCAGGATCGTAGCAAGTGGAACAAAGTAGTCTCTGCCTACCCCTGTGGGAAAGAGGCGTGACGATATGTATGTATGTATGTATGTATGTATTTTGCGTCACAACAAATATAATCAAAACTCGAATGACCAGAGGACCCAGCTTTTCCTAGTTAAAACTACGAGTTAAAAGAATAGTTCTATTAAAAGCGCAGCAATGGTGCCAGCTTTCTGGGTAGTGGGTATCTTACCGCCTGGCCCGCCTGTGGTTGGGGCAACTTTGGGGTAACTTTTTTATTTAAAGTTTTAGTTAGTAGGTAGGTTAGTAAGGTAAAAGCACCAGTCATGAACATTCTCCAGTGATGGACCGTTTAAACTAAGTCTATAAAAAATAAGCAAACCCTAACGTTTTTTTTCCGCCGGTAGCACTTTTTGCAAATGGCAACACTTGCGCCACCATATGTTCAACATTTTACAGGTGACGGCAATGTTGTTTGCCTTAGAATCGTTGTTGTTTTGCGTGCGGCGAATTTTGACGAAATAATCGCAGTTTATTAGAAGGATCACGATGCGGGTGAGTATAATTATTGTAATTTTACTAGAATCTTACACTGGAAAGGTGTTGTAGCTATTTATTTCCTATTTATATATTACTTGAGGATGATTTTTATAACCTTAATGTTTTCTGATTCTTGATGTATAGCTTGATATAGGTATTGTTTATGATTGGTTCAACCAATGATACCAAATCCAGTCATGAACAATTTGTCCATTACTGGATTTGCTTCAGTTTCGATTAATTTTCTTACTATGCAGTCGGTAGTCATGCAAGGGTTATAGTTCTGTTGTTAATATTCTTTAAATTTCATCCCGTCCAGTGATGGACAATATCAGTCCATGACTGGTTGTCCATTACTGGTACAGTCAAAATGCACTTCACTTACCTAAATTTTACATAACCATTTCATATTTATTTATGTAGATATGGCGCCAAAGAAAACTACACTAAGGAGCAGATGGCAAATGCCATAGAAGAAGTAAATAGAGGAGTAAACATTGGTCATATATACTTTTTTTCACATGCATTTTTGAACCAAATCAACAAGCTGATGTAGAAACCCAACTAAAAACAATTACTGATCTCTACCCACAACAGCTAAACAAGATCCAATTAAGGAGATACAACCACTAATGACTGAAAAGGAGCAAATACAATCCATTGACGAGGCACAGCTCCAAATAACTGAAGAGAGACAAATACAATCCGCTGACGGGTAGCGATCTTCAACTATTCAAGAGCGAAAAAACCAATCTATCGTCATCACAAACCTCAACAATTAATATAGATACACAAGATATAACACAAGATATACACAATTAATATAGATATACAATTGATGAAACCGGTCTCGTCAGTGGATCAATCAAAATCATTATTAGGTAAGACACAGACTGAAACAACTAAACAGACACAAATACAGTTACATGACGAGACACAATCACAGACGACTGCCGAAATCCAACAACAAAAAATAAATTTGTGTTTTTACAAGAACGTTTCTTTTCTGTGCTATTGGTCAAGAAACCTCAGCTAAATCTACATGAATACAGAATTCTGTATTGGTACCAAAACTATCGACGTCATCAGATACGAATGCTTCAAAGGATATGATAATTCCATCTCCTTTCAAACGGGCTTTATTTTGGCCAGATTTAGAAGTTAATAAAAAACGAGTGTCAAAAGAACGTTTACCTTTAGCTATAACTAGTAAATGTTGGAGGGCGTATATGGAAAAGAAGGAAAACGAAAAATTAAAATTACAAGAAGAAAAAGCAAAAAGAATAGCAAAAAGAGAACAGAAAAAGATCTTAAAAGAAAACCTTGTGAAAGAGCGGAAAGAAACAGCAAAAAAAAGAAGAATCAAAATAAGATGAGTAAATATGGGATGTACAAGCGTGTTTTATAAAGGGAATGGGATGCACGGATCAAGTCTTCTCCTTGCGGCGTATAACCGAAAAGTATATAGCCGGAAAATATACTGCTTATTCGTTGACTTGGAGATGGCTTATGACAGGGTGATGAGGAATGAGTTGTGGTCAGCGTTATCTATGCATGGGGTGAACAGTAATCTGATACGAGCACTAAAATCTATGAGGATTCTAGTGCTTGTGTGAGGATAAACGGGGCGTATACTGAATGGTTTAGCATCGAAAAAGGTGTTAAACAAGGATGTGTTGCGTCACCGTGGCTGTTCAACCTATTCATGGATACGTGCCTGAATAATTTGAAAGAGAATGACTGTGGACTAAGGATGAGTGAGTTAACCATCAAATGCCTTCTATACTCCGACGACCACGTGTTGTTAGCATCTTCGGAAGAGGAGTTGCAAAGGATGGTTAACATTTTATGTGGGGCATTGGAAAGGAAACGTATGAAAGTTAATGACGAAAGTCATGGTGTTCGAAAAAGATGACAGTATGACAGAATGTGAGATCATGATTGCGGTTGAGAAAGTAGAACAGGTAAAAGAGTTTGAATATCTGGGCTCGGCGTTTACGAAAGATGAAAAGTGTGAAAGTGATATTGAAAGAAGAGTGAATGCAGGAAACATGGTCAATGGAGCGCTGCGCGCCTTTGTGAGCAGTGAGAAGGTGTCAAAGAAGGCGCAGCTGGCTGTTCACAGAGGGGTGCTCGTCCCAACACTAATGTACGGTAGCGAAAGTTGGGCATGGCAAAAGAAGCATGAAAGTAGAATAAATGCAGTAGAAATGAGAGCATTAAGAAGTATGGAAGGTGTATCACTGAAGGATAGAATAAGGAATAGTATGATAAGGGAACGTGCTCGTGGGAAAGAAGATATAGTGACTAGGATAGAAAAAGGTATGCTTAGTTGGTTTGATCACGTAGAGAGGATAAACTAAACAGATTTATATGGGGAGTGTGAATAGGTGCGTTGGGAGGGGAAGACCTAGACGGACGTTCCGTGATCAAATTGGGGACGTTTTGGAAAAAAGTCAGGTCAAGAGTACCCGAAACCGACGAGCATGTATGAAGAGATTGATGAATGTGGATGAAGCGAAAGATTCTAGAGATTTAATTAGGTATTGAGAATTGACAGTATTATTGTTTTTATTTGGATGTCTATGAGTAGATGCATGTCTATAGATGGGTGTCCATGAATTTAGTATGTCCATAGATGGGTGTCCATGAATGGAGTATGTCCATAGATGGGTGTCCATGAATGGAGTATGTCCATAGCTGGGTGTCCATTATTGGATTTTGGCTGACCATAGCTGGTTTTCAAAAATGTGTCTGTTAGTTAAGCAAAATTACGTTTTTAAGTGGTATGATAAAACATTAAATAATTAATACTGTTCGGCCAAACTGTCTTTTATTACTTTCTAGCAATCCTAGATCTGTAATTGCGATGAGAAATAAATTAAATTGCTAAAACTAAATATTTCTCCTTATAGCGTCCATGACTGGTGCTTTTACCTTAGTAGACTTTTTTTTTTCGTACAGGTGGTAGCAGTGGATGTGCTATGATGGCTGCGGTCAAAACAGCGAAAAGTAATAATTTTGGAGTGGGCAAAAAAATTGTGGTGATCCTACCTGACGGCATCCGTAACTATATGAACAAGTTCGTCAATGATCAGTGGATGGAGGCGTATTTATTCAGAGATCCTCCCAGTCACACCATGAGGTCAGTGCACTAAACTTATTGAAAAAAAACTGGACTCGCGCAACGCGCACCATTATCTATAAATATCTATAAACCAGTGTAAGCAGAGCCTTGCTCTGTCCAAAGCAAAATGTACGTAGTGTGGGGTCACTCTATGTTGGTCACTGATATATGTATACAGACATACATACATATTAACGTTTTTCCTTTATCTGTGCTGTGAGACGTTGCTTCGTACCAAATTTCAAGATTACGTACGGAAGTACCCTGTAGGTTTTGATTCCCTTGCGAGTTTCGAAAATTTGCGGAAATTTGCGGCATAAACGGCTGTATCTTTTGATTCCGTTGGCTTACTCAAAATTTGATTTTTTCACAGTTCCAAGGGACAGTAGACCTGAGTATTTGATATTTATAAATTTCAGCTTTGATACCTCCACGCGTTCCTGAGAAAAAGGGTCTTGACAGACGGACGGACGGGCGGACAACAAAGTGATCCTATAAGGGTTCCGTTTTTTCCTTTCGAGGTACGGAACCCTAAAAAGGGGCTGATGTGTATGGTTAGAAGTGTATTTAAATAACATTAAAACTCATTAAACTTTCTTATGTTTTGACATAAAAATATTATGTAATTTACAAATCGAAATAAAAAAAAAGCATTTCTTGTTATCCGTATACCTATACATATATTTAATTAGTCTAATTACTAACCATTACCATACGAACACGATGGAAGGTAGTTCTACTGTATTTTTGCCCTAACCTAACGTAATCTTATTGTACACATGTTCAACGGTCAACGTTATTAAAAAGTACAAAACTATATAAGTACAATCATTATATAGAGCCAAACCAGCCCCGGGTTCTCTTTCTTTGTATGAACTTAAATAGAACCTATTGGGTTGCAATTTAAGAAAATATTCATCAAAAATGTATTAAATTTCAGTTGGTGGAATCTTCCTATTACAGTATTGAAATTAAAGAATGAAATGCTTCGTATTGACCAAGGGTTTACCTGTGCCCAGGCAATCGCACTGATGGACCGCAACGGTGTGAATGTGGGGATCGTCATGGATAGCAACGGGTAAGGTTTGTAACGTAGGCCTTTAGGAGGACCTAGGTTAAGACCATAGCATCGTTAATTAACGAAGTTAACATTTTGATTAACGGATCAACTTTTAAGTTAACTTTTAAAAATGTTAACGGACACGTTAACTTCCGTTAATATGCAGAAGTCCGTTAATCGTTAATCCTATGCCTACTATTTACCGCACGGCACCGCGGTGCGGCGTGAAAAACAGATTCAGACAAGTATGAAACGACAAGAACCGGGCGGCGCGTGGCAGCGAGTGAAACAAAAACAAAACTAAACTAAAACTAGACATATTTTGCCGGTGTGTGCGAGTGAGAAAACTGCGAAGAGATTTGTTTCGTTTGATCATTTCATTATTTAGCGCAGAACCTAAACCAACAGGTTTTATAAGTTCACTAACGCAACGATATAAAAATGCAATTTTACATATATTAACGGATTAACGATTAACGTTAACTTGCGTTAATTCTTCCGAAATGTAACGCTTTAACGTTTAACGAAGCTAACTTTTTTTGTAGCGGATTAACGATTAACGAAGTTAACTATTTGATTAACGGTGCCCAGCTATGGTTAAGACCTAACCAGCAGGGTAGAGCAGGGGTGTGTATAAAAATAAGTGGATCACGTAATAACGTTTAATCCTAAACACTACGATGGCATAAGCTTCTGCGGCCGTCCTAATTCCCAGGAGTTACGGAATCGTAAGGCACTGGCCTGAAGTCTTCCTGGCAGGCTCCAGGTTCTTATGACGACTATTGCTTAGGAGTTACGGTCAGATTCAGCAGCGATATGTTCAAAGGGCGAGGGTTGAAAAGTTACGCCCTCTCGATGCAACACTGCTGCTTTAAATTATGTAGTAGAGATTTCTCTTGGATTATCCACTCAAATTAACGATCAAACATTCATTACAGAAAAGCTTGTTAAATATTGTAGACCGACCGCTTAAATGAAAACTCGCCCGCGCGATGCAGGTAGTGGTGGCAATAACGGCTGTTTTGCAATAATGAATAACAGTGTTGTGTTATTTTTAAATAGCTGTTATTGTAAACTGTTGTCTGTTATCCTGTTATATTGCTGTTTTACAAAACGATAATGAACTTATTATTAAATAATTGTTATGCTTATTTTGTCGCGATCGCAGCGTAATAAAAACGTACGGGAACAAAAGCAAAACAACGCTCTGTTACCTTGTTTGTTATTGTACTGACTGACAACGTGACAACAAACAGAAACAGCTAATAATGATACCAAAAGTCAGTAATTTGAATTGCGATTGCGATGCGAGATCGCGCGTATAGCGCTATCTCTCGCACACACCTACTTGATTTGTTGCGCAACAGACAACGAATAATGATAACAGGATAGTTGACGATTCGATAATGTGTTGTTCGTTGCGTGCAAATAATGCATTACGTTATCTGCTGTTGTAATAACGACCACCACTAGATGCAGGGGCGCGGGGTGGGCGACAAAGGGGACCGAGAGAGGTGCGGGCGGCAGGCGCACTACTCGTAGCCTCGTGGGCGAGGACTCAGTTAAGCGGTCGATCTATAGGACATAGGTACAATTTTGGTTTTGTAATTATTTTAATTTTAACTTTGTTTGTTTATTATTAATAGGTAGGTACCTAGATATTGTTTTATTTTGAAAAACAAGTCTTAATTGTTGCTACAAGTTTTTCGCTGCCTGATCTACTCCAAAATATCTTCTAGCTACAACAAATAAAAAACTACAATCATAATAAACACTTTTAATGAGACGATTAAATTTACAGACGATTGGTCGGCGCAGTTTCCAAAGACGGCTTCCGTTACTACGCCACTAACCCCACTAAGTTGCCCAGCCTGCCATCCATAGAGATGAACTTCGACGACCTCGTGACTAACCACCTGTTAAAGCATTGTTACAAGCTGGCGAGGAACGGCAAGAAGGGCATGCCAACCATCGGGCGACTGGCCCGGGTTCTCGACATTACTCCCTTTGTGGTTCTTGGAACACAATATTTAGATGAAAATCGAAACGGTAAATACGAATTAGATGCCTTTGTTACTCCAGATTGTTTATTTTCGAGTCAGATTAAGCTTAAATTTGCCATTTCTACGAAGAAAAAAGATCAGGAAGATAGTTTATTTCAGGGGTTTACTTTTAAAACAGATAACTCTATCAATTAAAATAAATGTATTTAAACTCAGATAAGTAGTATAAAAGTCAAGTGATCCATTTAGTTTCAAAAACCAAATTATTTGTACGTTAGCAGATAGAGGTACCTATATACCTACGTACGCTGTTCTACTCAGATAACCGCAAAAGAAACGAGGTTAGTCGTGAAATGTTCATCAGAGCTTAATATGACGTGCTATTTAGCGTGTCTTTCAAACTAAGACGAGTCAAATTTCGGTAACCAAAGTAAACTTTGTAATAAAAATCGTCTCTTCCTTCTTGTTAAAATAGGTGCTAGGTACGTCAATTGTTTAAATATAAGTTAGAGATAATGGTGCCAAGAGCTACGTATTCATAAAATGTCTTCCAGACCAGTTAAAAATATGAGAAATAGGTAACCGATTAGCCGTTTTATTAATTACACAATACTGGGGCCTTACCATGACGTCTTAATGCAATTCAGTTTAGGTTCGCTCGCTGTCAGATTCATAGGTACCTACTAAAAGTGACAGCTAAAACTTGAACTGAGTCGGAATTAGGACGTCATGGTAAGGCCCCAGTGAAAGAAACTGAATCGCGAACCAAGGTGGAACCTTTTCACTTCAAATGTCATAATGACTTACCAACACCTCTGCCAAAGAAATTATTGCTAAATTGTAAAAGAAAAAAGGTTCCACAGAGACCCGCGATTCAGTTCCTTCCAGCTCCAGCGTAGCGTACCTAATGATTGAGAGACAGGTGTATCTAAGACTATTAAAATCCAACAGGATAAATTTTACTCTCCTACTTTGCAGAACACTTCATTCCCGACGCTGTAGCTACAACAGAAGAAGTGCTTGACAACATTCAAAGGTTTTCGACGCAGTCGTAAATAAAACACCAACATCGCAGACCTTGGACTATAGAACATGGACTATTTTTATCTGACATCACTGAGCATCATTCATTTCATTACATTTTTTAATCAAACGAAATTTATGTACCTGTCGCTTTTAACACATGTATGCACTTAATAGCTATACCTTTGTTTAGTTTATTGCACTTTTCATTAATATAAAAATCCTATGGCAATTCAAGATCTTTCATTTAATCCTACTTAATATTTAAACGTTATTCGATCTTCCGTTTGTATTTATTGTATGGTTAGAATGCGTGTATAAGTGCCGGCACGTAAGTCTAATCTGACCTTGTATGCACAGAAATATAAAATACGGTATCCGTGGGTGCGCAGATCCCCTCCACGTGACTCGTCATCGTTAGACTTACGTGCCGGCACGTATACCTGGGTACTTAGGTCTTGAAATTCTACATCCAAAGCCGAACAGTTTTCGTGTCTTCTAACAACGTAGGTAGGGTACGCAAATCCAATTCATACATTGATTAAAGTTTTGCACAAATTAATGGTTTTTTTCTAAGTAACTAAGTAGTGTATTATATGCAGTACCGGATTTTATAGGCATTAATTATAGATGTTAATCAATCTGTCAATACATAGATCAATCGATTGCCTACTTAGCACTTTTTATGGCTGTAGTAGGCCGTAATGGATAATGTCTATGCAAAATATGCAGTCGACAGCCTATAGATTAGATACATTGTAATCAATGCCGACCATGTAGAAGGACTTCCTTGCAATAACTATAAAACCTGTAATGCACCTAAATTCCTTTTAAGGAATGTAGGAAAAATTACTATTTTAATGTTATATTTATGTCCTATTGTTTCAAACGTTTAACGTTCATCATTGACATTCAAGTTTTCGTATTGGTAATGAAAACTTAGTTGATTGATTAACAAACACAGAGCGCAAGTGCATGCAGTAATTGTGTAGGTAGTGTAGGTGAGCGTGATAACTGATAGCTCGACATTGATTGATATTTATTTCGGAGTGTTAGTACGAGTTCTTGTGCGTCGAGATCTGGACATTAGTGTCCTGCTGCGATTTCTTGTGTCATCACGTCTGCCGAGTTATATTTACCTCGCCGCTATGTACGGTGCGAACTCGAAGCCTGATTTCCCTTACATGAAAAATAACATAAATAATTGGAAACCACCGTAAGAATAAACAATATCGAAATAAATAGAAAAATGGAACTCCTACCTACGTTTTAATTTTATAAATATTGTAATGTTTCGCAGAGGACGCGATGCCAAAGTTTACGATAACATATTACATGCAATCGGGAATACACCGTTAGTGAAACTAAATCGAATACCAAAAGATCATGGACTTCAATGTGATATTTGTAAGTATCTCTGAATTAAGGCTATGCTTTCAGTGACATGTGGACGTTTTCTAAACCTATTTAGTTACCTATAGATCTTTTCTTTACGCCTTTCGGTTATTTGTCATTTGACTGGCTTTTCTTGGACCCTCTAATATTTTTTCTCATCAACATCACCTTGATGAATGGTGCTCCTCCACTTTGCGGTTTAGGCGGTGTTTCTTGTCAGCAAACGCACCAAAGGTCCCAGGTACTGTAGGAGTCTATGAGCGGCAATGATTAATATGAAAAACCGTGGCCCACAAGTGAGATAAAGTTTTCCCTTTCCCCTAAATAATATCTACTGAATAAGTGCACGTTCACTTTTATTATGGAAGAATCTTTTTTCTCTTACGATTAGACGCAAAATGTGAATTCCTCAACCCCGGAGGTTCGATTAAGGACCGAGTTTCGTACACCATGGTGATGGACGCAGAGAACACGGGCCGCGCGGGCGCAGGCACGCGCTTCGTGGAGCCGACCTCAGGCAACACCGGCATTGGAATCTCTTTGGTGGCGGCTGTCAAAGGTGAACTGCCTTGCATTGTAATTCTGAATGCTTAGGGGCCTTACCATGACGTATTATTAATGCGTTTCAGTTTAGGTTCGCTCGCTGTCAGATTCATACTAAAAGTGACAACTAAAACTTGAAGTGAGTCGGAATTAGAACGTCATGGTAAGGCCCCAGTTATTTTGATTTCCAACTTTAAGCCGACATCCTTGTATAAAAAAATATATACCTACACGAAACTTGAAAAAATAATACAATTATATAATTCGTGCAGAGGAGAAGGACTCAGCAGGAACCGCTGGTTTATCGTCCTCATCTTAAGGTTAGGTAAGTAGTGGTGTGGTAAGTAGTAATTGGACCACCCAAGTGTTGCCACACAGATTTGTTTTTCCTTCCCACTGTCTCTGACGTTCGTGACGTCGTCGGAATTTTTTAGTTTTTAGGTTTAGTTTTAGGCAAAAGGGTCACACTGAAAATCAGCGCTGCGGCCTGCCGCAGCAATATGCTGAGTGTGGCCCTTTTGGCACTTGCGGCACATGATTTGTTTTTTGAAATGTTCTTTTTTGTTTTTTATTTTATGTGTCGTTTTGTGTCAATAAATGTTTTCTTTCTTTCTTTTCTTTCTTTCTAGTGGGTATACGCGTACCTACCTATACCTATTGTATTGAAAACTACACACATACATACATACTTATCGTCACGCCTCTTTCCCACAGGGGTAGGCAGAAAAAAAAATGATCTAATTGGTTTTGAAATTGTTTAGACGTTTGTTATCAAAAGAATCAAATTGAGTATTTATCGCTATCGCTTATTTGACCAATCGCGAATTGTTTAAACCCTTACTTTTGTAAACCAGCAACTTTTAATTTAGGCTCTACATAATTGGTAATGAGAGACAAAAAATACCTAGTAGTAAATGATGATTGTTATAAAAGGATACAAAGCCACGATCGTGACACCGGACAAGAATTCAGACGAGAAACTGTCTGCGATGCGGTTGCTCGGGTCGGACATCGTGCAGACCCCGTCCGCCGCCCGCCAGGGGGAGCCCGACCACTTCATGAACACCGCCGAGCGGCTGGTCAACGAGGACCCCGAACACAACATTAGCTTAGATCAGGTAATTATATACCAGAAAGTTGGTTGTCGCAATAGTGATCATATTTAAATAACAATAAATTTTCGGTGAAAGAAAACACCACGGGAAAACCTAGCTGGATAGATTTTTGAAAGCACGTAAAAATGCATTTATTATACTACATAGGTACGATTTTAATGAAAAAGAAAAACGAATACATGAATTACAAAAACAGTCAAAACTTAAAAATAACTTAAACCTAGCTAAAACTAATAATAAATTAAAGATAAAAAAAAACTCCCAAATCGCCGCCAATCAGCACGTAAATATATGCGGAAATGAGATTCGAAAATGGTGAAAAATTGTTCTGAATTTGAATTATTTGCGAGTTGAGTGGAAGTAAATTGCAGCTCTAATTAACCTTGTTACTAGTCGAATGTATAATCTGAGCCTCAGCTCAAACTCATTTTAAATGTAAAGGTTTTCGAATGGTGCTTTTGATGTGCTTTCAATAATCAGGCCCTATTGAAAATCCAATCCATCCGTAAGGTTCAAGTATTGCTGCGTATTTTCAAAAGTTACATCACGTGGGCTCGAGGTAATAAGCATACGCCTGAGAGAGGCAACGGACTAATGGCCCTCGCGCCGGCAGTTTTCTATTCATTTCAATTTTTAGTATAAGTTTTGATTTTGATTTCAATTAGAAAATAAAACATCTCAAAGTTAGACATTTTAACCTGCTAACTAGTAAATATGAAATCTTAACTGGATCTCTACCTGCCCATCGACTTCCCATAGCAATCCCGAGTTCAACATTCAAAATAGTGTCCGTGTGATTTCAGTATTCGAATCACGCCAATCCTCGAACGCATTTTGAGCACACGACCGCGGAGATATTGGACGCATTAGGACACGTAGATATGGCCGTGATGGGCGCTGGTACGGGTGGCACGGCCTCGGGACTCGCGCACGGGCTCAAGCGGCGCTGCCCCGGCTGTGTGGTCGTGGCTGTCGACCCCAGGGGGTCCACCATATGGGGCAAGGAACTTGTTCCTTTCTTCGTAAGTAAATATTACAGTTTTCACTGCGGTATACTCTGGTATACAACGGACTTGGGCTAGAGGATACACGTCTGAAATCAGCACGGCACAATTTATAGTGTGATGATTTTGTACAAATACTATGATTACGTTTATGTATATTTTATACTACCGACATGTGCTACTAACAATGCCACTCCTTAATAATAAACTAAAATTACGCGATTTAGGCAAGGTCGGCGGATATCATTACATATGTTATGACTGATAAAATGCAAACAGCAACATGCACTGATTTTATCTAAAACTTCCTATCAGGTGATCAGTTTATCTCGCCACGTCACAAATGTGCCTACAGACAATTAGGTAGGTACTGTGCTGATTACGCTAATCTCCTTTCAGGTAGAGGGTATTGGAGGCGACTTCGTCCCTGATGTTTTGCACAAAGAAGAAATAGATATTGTGCAGTCGCCCAACGACTGTGAATCCTTCAACATGGCTAGAGAGGTTATCCGAAAAGAAGGATTACTTTGCGGTTAGTTATGTCTACTCCCAGCCTGGGTAGCAAGCAATTACTTAATAGTGGGCTTATACATAAGAAATACATGTGTACATGTATAATGTTGACAACCAAAATAAATTTGCGTCACATTGCTGCTCGACAGCATCTTTAAAAATTTAATTACGTCAAGTTAGAGAAAATTAAATTTTGTACCGCTAAAGCCTATGCTATGTCTAGTGAAAGGTTTCGCCCGTACCTATTCCAAATCCACGCTGTAATTATATTGAAATATTAATCAGATAAGATTTGCATGACCACTTCAACACTATTCATTCACAAGCATTCAAGCTGCTACAAGAAGCAGTAAAATTGTACAACCTATAGGGACTGTGGTAGGTCTAGTTAGAATTAGATCATGTGACCTAGAGAATTAGATATGCTTTTAATCAAATGCTAAAAAGTGGGTCCATACAGGTGGCAGCAGCGGAGCAGTGATGTTCGCGGCGGTGAAGGCTGCGCAGGAGTGTAACCTCGGCGCCGGCAAGAAGGTTGTAGTCATCATGGCAGACGGCATTCGCAACTACATGACCAAATTCGTCTGCGACCAGTGGATGGAGGCGCACCTGTTCAAAGAACCACCGCAGCATGACAAGATAGAGTAAGGTGTTTTCGTTTTAACTATCACCTGAGTCAACAAAACGAATAATGAGAAGAATATATCTAGCTACTTAGTAAACATTATAAATGCGAATGTCTGGGTGTCTGCCTGTCCGTCTGTTAGCTCTTCACGCTAAACCGCCGTGATTTAGTTGTAATTTGGTATAGAAACAGTTTGTCCCGGTGAAACACATGCTGGACATATTCGGATAGTTTTTATCCCGGAAAATTTCGGTTACCTCGGGAAGCGATAACGATAAGCGGATTCTACGCAGACGGGGTCGCGAGCTAACACAGTAGGTAGTGAATGTGTAATGTAATGTTTAAAAACCCGTCTCTGATGAGAATCAATTCTTCACCATTGTGTGAGGATTGCTTAAAGATCGATGACTTGTCCCATATGTTGATAGAGTGTGCCCGGAATTCAGACCTAATGGAGGCACTCTACTTGGCGTTGCGTGTTCGCGTTGCGCTATTGGCATCTTCGTCGCATACGCTAGAAACAATATAGTGCATCCCCCTCACTCACGCAAATATTTGGATAAATGCGCCAAATGTAGTGCCAGTATAAGAAGCAGAGTTTTAAAAATACGAGTGCACAGAGAAAATATTGGCGACGTACTTGGTCGTGGAAGGAAATACAAACGATGACATTAATAGATATGTTATTACATATATGTATTAGTTCCGAGTCCAAGTCTCCAGTCAACACTTCTAATCTCTATATTCTTATTCTACTAATAAGTACTTACTTTAATGAGGTTTAAGCGTAGGCGTGAGATTAGCGATTTCGCCTGTTGTAAAACTTCCAACCTGTCACTGATCGTACCTACTTACTCTGAATTTTTTTGCAGATGGTGGAACCACCCTCTGTCTAACTTGAATGTCGACACTACAGTCCCACACATGAACGAAAACGCCTCATGCCGAGAAGCCATTACTGCCATGGGGTCAATACACAACATTGCCCTTGTGGTTGACGATAATGGGTAAAGTTAATATTAATATTTAATTAGTATTTAGTAATTTTCTTTATACCTAAATGTTTTTCCGTTCTACCAAATACTGTGTTGATTTGTTACGACAAGGTTCTAAGTGCTTACGATTTAAATTGGTTAGCTAATAGTTTAAAAGTACGTGTACCTATTCAGAAGTTGTTAGTAACTTGTCTTTGTATTTTTTGAATAATAGGTATTTAGTCTAATTATCGCTTTTATAATAGGTTATCAAATGGTAATCCAAAGTTTAGATTCCAAACTCATCGAAGCCATGACTCCTATAAAAATACTTTTAGCAACAAATTGCAATTATATTTATTTCAGTTTATACAAAGGCGCAATATCCAAGAACCAGCTACGATGTGCGGCCACCAATCCCAAGAAGGAAGAAAATCTTAACCTCAACGATCCAGTCCATAAATATCTCATATACAAGTGCTATAAAATAATTGAGAATAAAGGGCATCCAACTGTCGGGTTAGTGTCTCGAATACTGGACATCACACCGTTCGTCGTAAAAGTTGAACGAATACCTAACCCGCAGAGTGACCTTAAAGGTAGGTATATATTGCAATATTTATTTTATCAATTTATAGAAAGTATGTATGTTGATTTAAGTTAACTTATTTTAACTTTTATGTTTACGGATAAGGGATGAATACGTGATTTATGTATGTCATATGTATTTAACTCTTTCGCTGTGAGGTCAAGATGCAAAATAGCCGCGCTTGTCTTCGCTTGTAAAATAAATGAAATAAACAATGCAAATACACTACTACCCCCAGGGCATCCTCAGCAGGTATCCTCCCTCAGCGAATGTTGACGTTCCTACATGACAATACATATTTTGCATACCTTACCTACTCTTTCGCGAAGAAGCAAAATGAGAAGTAACGCCTGAATATTTTATTTGTCCAGAGATCTACAAACCAAAAGGAATCATCACCTCGGAAATGGTCTGGGAGTATATACTGCGACACCAGGACAATCACTGATGAGACTGGAATATCGGGAAATAACTCTATTTATTATTACAATGGGTACTATCAAATATTCTATAGCAAATCTTCCACTCGCATCTATTTCACATGGCATTGAAATGGAAGAGTATTATTGGGATAGAAGGGAGGGAATAGAAGAGCTATTTAAATTGTATGTTGATAAGGTGTTCTTAAATATAGGGATTTATTTCACTCTTGATTCCATTCACAGGAAATAGAGTCCTACCTGCTTGGTAAAAAAGGTCACACCGCTTTCGAAATTTGCAAACACCATGTCGATTCTTTCATTGAAATTACTGAACATTACCTAGGCATTACCTACTTAACTAAATATTTAGGTACCTATCATAAAGTTTGTACTTCAGAAAAAAACTGTTTTAAACTACTTTTAAGTTTAATATTGTAAGCACATAGGTATTTAAGTAATTCGAGTACATTGTTTACTCATAAATCATATTTGTATGTATGTGTAATAAAGTACATATGGGAATAAAATGTGTTTTTTTTTGTTGCGTTGTGTGTACTCTTCTGTAGGCTTATTGTCTAACTCGCTCGCAATCGCCATCGTCTTCATTTTGACAGTTCATGTATGGGCTGACAATTGGCATCGGAATCAGCTAGCTGTCACATTCATACAAGAACTGTCAAAATGAACACGATGGCGATTGCGAGCGAGTTAGACAATTAGCCTACTGTACCTAATAATAATAATAATTTATTTATTTCGAGCCATTAGCGAGCGAGTAGGACGTATGAACATTTACTTGTAAAGCGCCTATTTTATGATAAATCCTCGATTAATAATTTCACTCTTGATTCTATTCACAGGAAATAGATTCGAGAGAAAATGTTTCTGAGCAAAAAATACTTTGGAAACCACACAGTAAGATAGGGTTACTTTAGGTATGCAGTTTTTTAACTGCTTCTCTAATTTAGTTGCAATGCAACTAAATGCCTACTTACTTAAATGTGGTACCTATACCCAGCAGCGCTTCCACTATAGTTTCAGTATCTCTCGGCAAACTTCGTGTTTACTCAGTTCAGGGGTTAACTCCGCAATTCGATTTTCAAAGTTCGTATCATACATGAGCGAAACGGCACAAGACGACCAATCATATTAAAAAACCGGTCTACTGCGAGGCGAACACACGCACCGATGCAATGTCGGATTTAGAGGTCTGGAGGCCGTGGAGGCCTCTGGGCAACAAAGGAGTGGAGGCCCCTGGCCCTAAAGTTCTGTTGTTTACTAGTGTTTACTACTCTGAATTTGATTTGTGGAGGCCCCGGGGCTGCAGCCCCGGTTGCCCCCCCCCCCCTTAAATCCGGTCCTGCACTGCACCGATGATTCCGTACAAATTGAGCAAGTTTATAAAATCCAGTGTTAGCAGAGCCATGCCTTCTAAGTAAAATGTAGGCAGCGTGAGATCATTTTATATTGGTTGGATAAAAAGCGGCAACAAAAATACATCATCTGTGATAATTTCAACTGTATTATAGCTATCACGGTTCATGAGCCTCACAGACAGACAGACAGACAGACAAACGGACAGTGCAGTCTTACTAATAATAGGGGTCCCGTTTTTACGACGATTGAACGTAGATTGCCGAGAGACATTATATACAGGTTGTATCAGATAGCCCTTAACTTAACAATAATCAACTGGGGTATATAACCATAGCTATAGAATATAAAAAAAAAATGGAGTAATTTTTTTTATGTTTTCTATATGAATGATTAATTTTTTTTAGCTTCTATAGCTATGGTTATATACCGCAGTTGATTATTGTTAGGGGCTATCTGATACACCCTGTATGTATACCTATATGTAAGAAAATCGGAACAGTATTGTGTGAACAACATTATGTATACTTAGGTAAGTAGGTAGGTTGGACAGAGGCACAGGTGACCTGACCATAGGAGACAGGTGAACGAATGGAAAGTAAATAAGAGAGTAAGTAAATAATGATGGCAAGTAAAACAGATAATAATATGACCAGTGCACCGAAGTTAGCTACTTTTTGTGATTATTTGAGGCCTAACCCAAAATCGTATTGTATTTAATTAGTTTCTAAAAAGTGACTTAATTAAGAACTGTAATAATATTTAGTGCAGTTAGTCACCCGCGCCACGCACGGCGGGGGGACGTGTCTGATTCAGTGACTAAATTCAGGAATATTGTAATCAGAAGCGTTCTAATCTCTTTTTTCGGTTCTAATTCAGAAGCGCATCCTGATTAGAATGACTAAATTTAGTCATGTGTAATAGACGCTTAACATGAAAAATAAAAAAATAGCAACTAGTTTTTGTCGACAAAATCCGAATCACAAAATTAATCAGCCAGTTTTTGTGTCCAATCTCTTGGCAACACTGATTATTTCCTTCTGTCACTTCCGTGCTTCTGTCACTCTGTTCTGTCAGTCAGGGCAGGGAACTAGACATTTCGTTTCGTTTTCACTCACATTATTTCTTTCAGTTTTCTTTCAGTTCAGTCGAAAGAAGTTAGCACGCGTGCGTAGAAGTTTGTCAAAAAGTTACAGTGAATACGATATATAAAAGAAATTAATTTAATCAGAGAAGTAAGATAAGGCGATTTCATTCTCCATTTGTGGTTTAGTCAGTTCCGTTACGGTTTTCTAGTGTTACTTGAATGAATCGGACTAAAGTTTAAATTGATAAAAGTAATAATTTTTTTGATTCAGAATCGGAAAGTTGCAAAATGTCCAACCACGTGGCAAAGGAAAATGGCCAAGCAAATGGCACTTCTAAATATTTTAACCTCAAGGAAATGCCGCACATTGTCAAAGCACTGTAAGTATGCCATTGTTAAAGTTAGTATGAAATGGTTGCAGTACTTGGCTACTCATTTATAAACCGGTTTGAACTGTACTTGTTTAAATTATATCCCCTCACCAGACCTTGAAGACAAGTTAGTGTTTGTTTACCTTTGAGATATATCTTATTTTATACAAACATTGTTAATTTATTAAAGCTAGACTTTTTTTAATGAGCGTAACCTCTTACCCGGTTAACTTGAGCCCTACATGTCCATCTCCTTTAGTGCAGAGTTATAATATAAATGGCAAAATAATCTGAAGTATGTAATTATGTGCACTCCCAGATATTATCCTGTATCAGAACAGAATATAGTTAAATTTACTATCTAAAAATTAAGCCAATTAATGTTTATTAAGCTTCAATTTCTATTACAGTGACAGAAATCAGAAATTCCACAATGATATTCTACAAGCTATTGGTAACACCCCACTGGTGAAACTTACCAAAATACCTAAATCCGAAGGAATTAAATGTGAAATGTGTAAGTTTACCTTAAAATTATGTTCTACTCCATCAGGGTTGTATGTAAAAAATGGCTGTAGGTATAATAATTAGGTCAATTTAATAAATTGGATGCTTTTTTTCTGTTATCTTAAACTTCTTAGGAATCTAACTAATATTATAAATGCGAAAGTATGGATGGATGGATGGATGGATGTTTGTTTGTTACTCAATCACGCCAGAACGGCCCAACGGATCTGGATGAAATTCGGCACATAGATAGAGAAAAGTCTGGAATAGCACATAGGCTACTTTTTATCCCAGAAAATTGCGTAGTTCCCACGGGATAGCGATAAACGAATTCTTTGCAGACAAAGTCGCTGGCAACAGCTAGTATTATATATAATGAACATTACCTATTGTAGAGGTTCTATGCTAAAACCATGTCCTAATGTTCTGAATATCATCCTTATTGAATTTAGGTCATTTGTTAATGGCTTTAAGTGTGTAAAAAAGCAGTTGAATGTGTTATTATAGCCTTTTTTATTCCGGAATAACTACAATTTTTTTTTTGTTACATGTCTTCTTTTTTATATTAAATTCTGTAATTTGGTATGCCTCTAGGCATAGGCCTCCTCCGGTAGAATTGAAAGTGTACCTGTGACTTTATCTTGCAGATGCAAAATGCGAGTTCCTAAACCCTGGGGGTTCAGTGAAGGACCGCATCGCTTACAGGATGGTGCAGGATGCTGAAGAGAGAGGCGTCTTGAAGCCAGGGAAGTCAGTGATCATAGAACCTACCTCCGGAAATACTGGCATCGGGCTGGCCTTGGCTGCAGCAGTTAAAGGTAAGATGCAGTTTGTGTCAAATCTAACAGAAAAAAAAACATGATTTATCTCACCTCTGACCTGCAACCTATAAATAGGCATATAATTTAAAACACATGTAGACAGATGAAAAATGGAATATGTATTCTATTGTATGTATTTTACATATATGCAAATAAGTCTTTGTTTAGGTGAGTACTGAGTATACACACATGTTTTGTGTTTGAGTTGAGCAATTAGTTCCAGTATTTGTTTAATAAATGGAACCTGCATGGAGTCTTCAAGTTACATTGTTATAGTGATCATTAGATGCTTACTTTCTTAAGTAAATGGTGTTAATTAGGTAACTGTTTACTTTTTATTTTATATTTTATTTTAAGTGACAATTATACTTGTGTTAATCACTTAACTCTGTTACAAAGGGTTAAGGCAAAGCCCCGCTGTAGCGCACGCTGTGCACAGACGCAGTATTTTGGTTATTTCGTGTATACCACCTACATTTAGATATGGATGGAGCGAATGTATATGTAACCACGTGCGTAGCGTGACCGGGCGTTGCAGTGGCGCGTCGCCTTTATAGCCAATCTCGTAGACACATAAAGCCAACTGACAAATTGAAATGGAGTTTAATCTATATGATCATCATCATCATCATAGCCTGTTATCCTGAGCTTATATTATATAATATTATATTAGTATTTAATTTATTCATTCATAGCTGTTGAAAATGTTAGCTGCAGAATTAATGTGTCAACATTTTTATGTGATTATGATTGTTTTCTAGATGTGTATGTATTTATCTACATTATATAAGTAGGTATGTTTATCCGTTGCTTGGTACCCATAGTACAAGCTTTGCTTAGTTTGGGACTGGGTCAATTGGTGTAATTTGTCCCATGATATTTATTTATTTATTATTTAAATATTTCAACTTAACTACAGAAATGTTTTCTCAGGATACAGATGCATCATAGTCCTCCCAGAAAAAATGTCAGACGAGAAAGTGAATACGTTGCTAGCTCTGGGAGCAGAGATTGTGAGAACCCCCACAGAAGCCCCGTCAGAGTCCCCTGAGAGCAATATCAGTGTGGCCCACCGTATGGCCACGGAGATACCTGACGCTGTTGTACTGGACCAGGTGAGCTGTCATCATTACCATGTGGGCGAATATTCAGCGTTTTTTCGGCCTTTTTTTTCGTCATTATCGTCTCAGCATATGCCATTAAAAGAGATGATGCTGAGACTTAACTTTTTATGACAACGAAACACAGTATCAATGCTGCATTTAGCTTATCCAAAGTTGTTGCGGCTTGTCCTTCTGTTAGGATAATAATTGTGGAACGACAATGACGCAAGAACCAAGCGGTCGAAACGCTTGAATATTGGCCCATCTCTTCATAACTATCTTTTCATTCCCATAGGTATTTCATCACATATTATACATAGAGAAGCGAGTGAATGGCACAATTTATTTACCCATCTTCAGTTTTACTGTAGTCCCATCTCATATTCATATCTCTGATTTTTAATTAAATTAGGTCACTAGTTAATATCTATTTGTACCAACTAAAACAAAAATCCATCATACAAATACATTTTTTTATACACACATCATAAAAGCCTTGGGATAATCATTATCCCTAGACAAATTTGACGTTTTGACTCTGTAGTAATATGCCTACCTCTATATTGAAATGTTCAAAACCGTCAGAATTATTCGTAGTGTAAACTGGGCTACTGAATAAATTAAGGCCTAAATGATATGATACTATACACGTATGACTAACAAGTAGTATAATTATTAATTAAGATACCATAATGAGTTATCACATGACATGACTTGCGAATAATGAACATGCTGATAAAATGTCCAAGCTTAACTGCAAAATATAGGGTCCAACAAATTAATGTATTTTTATCGGACCATCTTAGTCTAAATAAAATTACGTTTTTATTTCTTTTTTTTACTATTGTGGTTGTGGAGTTATTCTCGACAAATACTAAGCTGGCACTTCTTCTATAAAACTGTAGTCACTTTGCTAAATGTCAATAGTTTCCGTAGCTTACGCGATATAAGGATTTCTTTGGCATTTTTTTCACACCTTTCCCTATCGAAGTTTTTATAGTGATCCCTAACTTTAAAAATATTCTATAGGCTGTTACTCGGGGATAATGTAGCATTCTAATGGTGAAATAATTATTAAAATAGGTCCAGTACTTTTTGAGTGAATCAATAACAAACATACAAAAAAACGAAAAATACTCATCTTTCCTTTATAATATTAGTGTGGGTAGCTAACACGAGATATGACAAAAGCGCGCACTAAATGATGGCGTTATTGGCGTTTGAACGACTCAAATGTACTTAGTCAATGTTTTAAATTTCACTTTGAAAAATAACTCTCCTGTCACAAGAGCTTTTGCGTTGTGGTTACAGCATAACAATTGTTTAATGTGCGCAGTATAACAACCCTTGCAATCCACTGGCGCACTACGACGGTACGGCCGAGGAGATTCTGTGGGCTCTCGACGATGACGTGGACATGGTGGTACTCGGGGCCGGCACCAGCGGCACTGTGTCCGGAATCGCGCACAAGGTCAAGGAGCGCTGCCCGCACTGCGTGGTGGTCGGGGTAGACCCGTACGGTTCGCTCCTGGCCCAGCCTGAAGAACTCAACGAGACCGACGTGCAGACCTATGAAGTGAGTACTTGCAACTTGTTTTCTCTAGGTGGCTCAGCGGCCTGTGTTGACATCACCCTCCCCAACCCTTTCTAAAATACATAAATACCGTCACGCCTCTTTCCCACAGAGGTAGGCAAAGACTACTTTGTTCCACTTGCTACGATCCTGACATACCTCTTGCGCTTCATCCACTTTCATCAATCTCTTCATACATGCTCTTCGGTTTCGGGTGCTTTTGACCTGACCTTTTTCCAAAACGTCCCCAATTTGATCACGGAACGTCCGTCTAGGCCTTCCCTTCCAACGCACCCATTCACACTCCCCATATAAATCTGTTTAGTTAATCTACCCTTTCTAAGCAGTCCCAAAAATGTGATTCAATGCTCAAGAACAGTGGTGGGCAAACTTTTTTCATGGCGGGCCAGAAAATCACAGATATTTCAAAGAAGGGCCAAAATTATACTAAAATGCAATTTTTTTGACACATGACGCATGAACTACGTGGCTAGTCTAGCTGGCTCCTTTGCCTTCGCATCTATTATTCTATTTTATACAGCAGCACCGTCTAAATATCGTCATCCTGTGCCATAACACTCCAATTCGAAGAAACGCCGGCGGGTCGCATTAAATTCTTTCGCGGGCCGGAGTTGGCCCGCGGGCCGTAGTTTGCCCATCACTGCTCTAGAATATAAAGCAGTCTGTAAAAGTGATGAATCCAATGAACTTTATTTACGGTGTAAAAATGCTACGTGCCTATCTAGGAAACCACTCTTGTTTTCTTAGACAAAGTTTCAGTGACGTCATTCGACGCTATAGCGATAAGCGACCGCTTAATAGCGGCATCGCGATTAGAGGCATAGCTCGGTGTATATCGATTATTGCGCGATACTATACTATACCTAGTCATAAGTATATTTTAAGGAAAAGGTACAATTTTTGAGATTTGTCAAAACAACCAAGCCTAGTCTTGTAAGAAAGAAGGCTTGGCGCGGTTTAATCAATTCTCTCTTTTCTTATCAATCGGTTTCGAACCAATATTTCTATGATTTCATGGCATTTTATGTTATTGCTAACGTGGGTACACATACACACAGCAACTGTATGGTGTAATTAATCTCGGCACGTGTTGCAGTTTCCGTTATTAAAACAAATGAGCGACGCGACCGAACATAATGGCACCGATAAAACAATGTTTTGTAAACCGATCCCAACCAGTAATATTATGCGACCCCTTATAACATTATTAAGATAAAATTTATTTTTCTACGCGACCAAGTTAAACAGCGAACGACTATTGCACATGTTTCGAATCATAATTTTATGAAATTTGTATTGCTTCTCAAAAATATATAGTTATTATTTGGAATAAGTAAAAACTAAACTACTAAACCAGGTTTCATGAAATTTCTATAGACACGAGACTAACATAAAATTATACCGATTTTAAAAAGTTTGCTTTAAACAGCTGAATTCTGAGGTAATAATAAAATTCAGTAGCTATAACCTCGCAATCGACGATCGATTGCTGCACCTAGCGTTAATGATAATAGTACAAATGAATTAGGTAAATTGTTTTATTGCAAACTCAACCCATTCACAGGTGGAAGGCATCGGCTACGACTTCTTGCCAAAAACTCTGGACAGGACCGTGGTCGACAAGTGGGTGAAAACAGACGACGCCGTAGCACTGCCAATGGCTCGGCGCCTCATAAAGGAAGAAGGCTTGCTATGCGGTAAAAATGTCCTGTTCTTGTGTTTGACAATAAATAGGTTAGACTTTTGTAACAAGCAGTAAAAAAAATCTTATGCTATTCCTCAGATCCTACACTTTAGATTGTTGTCTAATCTGAATGTACCTACACAGATATAAATGTCTGAAGATAAATCTTTTCTATCTAAATATTATTAATAGAACACAAACTTATGTGACTGACAAACACGATCGTCAAGTATTTTCGAGCATCAAGACAGCTCCGATGTTGATAGTGACTGTATATTAAACTATAGAGAAAAAACATCTGACTGCCGCACTTGGAGCTCAGGGCCCCGATTTTTGAAAGCACATCACTTGAAAGTGGTATAAATCTGTTTATATCTTCAAAACTACAGCTCTTATCAAATTTTATTAGTTCACACGATTAATGAGAGCAGGAAATATCTTCTAAGCTGCTCGAATTTCAAATTCAGCACAATTTTTCACCACTTCCGAGTGGTACTTTCACATATGTGCTTTCAAAAATCGGGCCCCAGCTCTTGGCTACTTAAGGCACTGATCCGAGTGACTGATCGAAGCCCTAACGTGTTGCAGGAGGCAGCAGCGGCTCCGCGATGTGGGGGGCCCTGGAGGCGGCGCGCGGGCTCAAGGAAGGCCAGAAGTGCGTGGTGCTGCTGCCCGACAACATCCGTAACTACATGACCAAGTTCATCTCCGACCCCTGGATGGAGGCGCGGAACTTCCAGCCGGTCGTCGCCAACAAAACCTGGTAATGCTCACTTTTTTAAGAAAGAAAGAGAAACATTTATTTACACATTCGATACACGTATATATATAAAATAGGGAGAAATACAAGGAATAGTACTGATATGGAGAAAATAAGCTAACCTAAAATTTTTATTTTGGATACTAGTTTTATTGCTGACTGTATTTTTTGTCAATCAATCAATCATTTATTGCAACTATGGTATATGGACCCTACTAGGACGTAGCAAAACTTAAAGCTAAACCTAAAAATAAGTAACGTTATATACACCCTTATTCATAAACGCTGTATACGCCTCTGCTAACTTAGCAATCGTTAATCCTTAAGTCCTTATCTGTCACTTCAACATTTACCTTTCACAGATAAGGACAAACGATTGCTAAGTTAGCAGGCCTATAGAGCGTTTATGAATAAGGGGGTTAATCTATATAGGTAACATAATTCTTAAACATTTTTTATTATGCAACAGAACACTCTTATCCTAAATTAATTAGCAGTGTTTGGTATTCATTTTTTATAATATTTTTATCACAACATATTTATTTAAATATTTTCTGTCGACTCTACTTGCATTGTCATCCGACCTACATATTTATTTTTTGTTTTGGGTTGCCTAATTTACTAGATAAACGCTGTTTACTTGTCATTGTGGGTATCTCTTTCCCACTGGTTTAAATGCCATGTTAGTTGTATACAGTAACAGAGAGTAACTTTCTACATAATATGTAAAAAGTTATTCCAATTCGAAAACCAAGTTGCATTGCACTCCGTGAGTTCTGGATACGCGTGCGTGTGTGTGTGTGTGTGTGTGTGTGTAGAGACTGCGAAATTGTTAGAACCGATAAGCTATCGATTTTTTGACCTAATTTGCATAATACATATAAGAAATTCAATAATTATTTGTTTTTTCGAGTCGCAATGTTAAGATAAGTTTTTTAATTCCCATTTTAGAGTTCTTTAGTACCACTGATTACGAACCATTTATTTTAATTAGGTACATCTTGGTACCTAATTAAACTATTTGACCGATAACATACATTTTTCAATGGAACTCGACTTGTAACAATTAGCGCGTGTTTAACTTTAAATTATTTGTTTAGATAGATAATTTCACAAATCAGAATTACTATCGAACAGTTACACAGATTAAGCTTAAAAGGAAAAAATCTTAACATTGATGAACCCAAAAAATTTGCTCGTTTATCATCATTATTTACTTAATAGTTTCCGAGTGATAACGCCGATAGTTTAAAACATCATTACTGACCTATGACATTTGTTACTGATAGCAACGAAATCGAATTGAAAATATTTACCATAACATGTTGTCCATGCTGATATATTTAATCTTTCGCATTACATCACAATTATTACTTATCTTTGCATCATTTAACCTTAATTTTCGCTTCATTACAATAATAACCTACGATTACGTTGCTGGAGTAGTTCGACACAGTTGCCCGTGAATTCATCGGCGAACAATTCATTTATCGCTAACCAGTTGGAATTATGCGATTTTCCCGAATAAAAACTATCCTACAATACAATACAATACTCTTTATTGAACACCACAAATCAGTACAAAACAATACAGAAACAAAGAACAAAGTATACAATAGGCGGTCTTATCGCTTAATACCCTACATATGTTCTTCCCCGGGACTGAAACTGTCTCTATATTAAATTCCAATTGAATCGGTGCAGCGGTTTAAGCGCGAAGAGGTAACAGACAGACACACTTTCGCATTTATACTATTAGTCATAGCTGGGCACCGTTAATCAAATAGTTAACTTCGTTAATCGTTAATCCGCTACAAAAAAAGTTAGCTTCGTTAAATGTTAAAGCGTTACATTTCGGAAGAATTAACGCAAGTTAACGTTAATCGTTAATCCGTTAGTATATGTAAACTTGCATTTTTATATCGTTGCGTTAGTGAACTTATAAAACCTGTTGGTTTAGGTTCTGCGCTAAGTAATGAAATGATCAAACGATACAAATCTCTTCGCAGTTTTCTCACTCGCACGCACCGGCAAAATATATCTAGTTTTAGTTTAGTTTTGTTTTTATTTCACTCGCTGCCATGCGCCGCCCGGCACTTGTCGTTTCATACTTGTCTGAACCTGTTTTTCGCGCCGCGCGGTGCCGTGCGGTAAATAGTAGACATAGGATTAACGATTAACGGACTCCTGCATATTAACGGAAGTTAACGTGTCCGTTAACATTTTTGAAAGTTAACTTAAAAGTTAATCCGTTAATCAAATGGTTAACTTCGTTAATTAACGATCAACGGATTAACGAGTTAATGCCCAGCTATGCTATTAGTATGTATTTACACACTCACTTCTATTGCACAAAAAAGCACAATTGTCAAATATTACAATCCATCAAATTTAAGAGGTACCATATCAGAACTGTCTAACGTTACCTTCTAGATAAGATTTGATGGACTAGTTCGCAATTCGAAGTCTAGGATGGGGTGGGGTTACCTCCACGTGTGGCCAAGGCTGCGGTTCGTTTCTGCACCCGTCCGGGGGGATGAGCAGTGCTTAGTTCGGTGCACCCTGGGCAACAGCTAATGATTTCCTGGCAGTATCTGAGGGATATCATTGACATTGGCGAAGTTGTCGTCGCTATAAAGACTTGTAAGGCCACTAATAAAAGAAGAAGTCTAGGATCTGAATTTTTGCGTATGGTATAACCATTGACTTACGATAAACAACTAGACTCCCAATCACGCTCAAAAACTGTCGGAAGCAAAAGTCTGCACGACGCGTCTATTGTGCAGAGTTTTGGTTCAGTCGTGTTTCGACCGCGCTTTCGATGTCTCTTTCGCACCGTAATCTCAAACGCTTGAGAACAAGAGACAGACAGGTTTCCAGCGCGTGGCGTCGTGTTATTACTTCTCACGATCGCGCAATTGACATTAAACATTACTGTCACGAAATAAGGTGTTAATTTGAACGAATATGTTAATGTTATCTGTGTAAGGGTGCGACCAAACCGCCGCGTGTACGCAGTGACGTGTCGTAAGAGTCACGTTTTCTCACCGTTTCTTCATACATTTTGTTGCGATTCCGTAACGTCACCGTTTTTTAAGCGGCGGTGTAGTCGCACCCTAAGTTGATGTGTTGACACACACAACACAACGCCGCTCGGACGTTTCTTGAGGCACTTTTGTTTGCGATTGGGAGTCTAGTTGTTTATCGTAAGTCAATGGGTATAACGAACATTCCCAAAATGTAGTAAAGCTACTAAGCTTGGTCCGCGTGTGATTTCCCAGGTGGTGGGATACGCCGGTGACCGAGGAGCTAGCGGCGCCGGTGCGCAGTGTGCCGCTGAGCAGCTCCCCGGCGCACGCGCTGGCGGAGCTTGCGCCTGCGCAGACGCTACTTGCCGTGCTCGCCGACAACGGGTAAATATACTGTTCAAATATTTAATACTGTGCTGTGCACATCTGCGTATATCTGTATACGAGTACATCTGTCTATATCTCTCACTTGGATGCATTGCGATGTGTCATAAAATTTAAAGAGCAAAATTCAAAGATCATTGTATAAGTGCCGGCACGTAAGTCTAGCGATGACCTTGTATGCGTAGAAGTATAAAATACGGTATCCGTGGGTAGGCAGATCCCCTCCACATGACTCGTCATTGCTAGACTTACGTGCCGGCACGTATATAATATTGAAAGATTGAGACCATTAGGCATTCCAATCAATAGATAAGAATACATCAAATCAATATCCATGGGCGGCGGTGGTTCCTTACCATCAGGTAACCCGCTTGCCTTCGCCTTCCTTGTATTATAAAAAAAATTAAGCAGGATGGAACAGGACCTAGGAGCCTAGGACTGCAATGTTGTGTCAAACGCTAGCATCCAAGGAAGTCATTAGGTTAGGGTTAGGACTGGTAGTAGAACAGTGTGACGTCATCAAAACAGAACAGGGACAAAGAGTTCATATTAAAGAACAGATTGCGGATGGTTAAAGTAGCAGCAGAGTAACATCAGTTTGATCTGCTCTAACTTATCTGCATTAAAATGAGTTAGAAGTGGTGAGGTAGATTGTCGGTACTGTTTTAATTAAACTTTGGTGAACACCGGTTAACTTTGACAAGGTCGATAATCGTATCGCACGACTTGCAGGTGGTGACAGCTTTTGATACATATTATTCTGTCTAATCGAATCTATCGTCTATGTAATATAGTCTAAACTCTTTGAAATTGGGGACTGGACCACAGACAATTATTTTTTATTGATATCTGAGATCTTATTTTGCATTAACATCTAACCTTTATTTTGAAACTCAAAGATATGACATAAAGAAAAAAAACTGACAACGACTTGTTTAGGCTCTTTTAGGCTAAAATATCACTGACATGTTTTTAGGTAAAAATGTCAAAATTTGCAGTATTTATTTAAAAGTTTTTATCTAATGTTTTTCCTGATTATTTGTGTAATAGTATATATCTATGTAGTTATTATATTCCTGGACCAATTGACGCGCGAGTGAGCAAGACCGACCATTTGCGTCGCAGGAGCACGCGCTGCTGAGTGAAGTGTGATTTGCAAACTCTGAACTGTTGTCATTATGCCAGGGTCAGAGGTATTCTCTATCGACGCGAGCTTCTTATCGATGTCCTCGCATTTCGGACTATGCAATTGTGAGCAGTGATTATTTGCTAATACATTAGTGAAGGCACCATTACTTTTAATTTCTAAGTAAATCAAAGCCCTGCTCTTTTTCGTGTGGTCTTCTTAAAGTAAGATCGATTTTGGTTGGACGTTTTGCTCCATTGCTATATCACGACACTAAATAAGCGTAATCCTTATATGAAAGAAATTTACATAGGTAGCAAAATATTCGTTATACTTTTAAAATTTGTTCGTAGTTATATTTCATGATATACTTTGATATTTAATTGAAATGTTACAGATCCATAGCTGGTGTGTTCACGTCTGACAACGCGAGACGAAGGCTTGCTAATCTATCTGGCTCAACCTCAGAAGATCTTGAGAAATTCTTAATAAAGAAGTTTTACAAAGTCGACCTTGCAGATAATCCAACTTTGGGTCTGGTGTCTCGGATGCTCGACATTGCACCTTTCGTATTAGTAGTTAAGAAAGGTAAGCAGAGCGAAGACATTTATCCTAACACACACCTTTCCCTAACAGCTCTCATGCGCAGCTATCCTGTTAAAAGCGGTATCTGATTGATAGGGCTTCGCAATATCGGAAAAACGTGTTTTCTTAAAAATTAAGATTTTTCTAAATAAAACCACGTTTTTGAGATCTTAAAACGTTTATAAACAGTTATATAAATATTGCTCGTTAAATAAGCTGAAGGGATTTAGAAAAACCTGAATGATGTTATTACATCAAAGTAGCACGTTGGTTTACTGTAAAGCGTTTAGCAATGACAAAGTGTCATTGGGGCATTCAAAGCAAGGATATCAGTTGATCAAAATATTTTTGGATTACAGATACATCATCACAAGTTCAGAAACCTGTTGGAGTAATAACATCTAGCGATCTACTACAACATATCTCTATGGGCAAAAAAACCCAGAACGGTACTAATTAAACTCGGAAGTTGGATTGCAGCTAAGTTGACGTGAGACATCGCGCTTTGCACTAATCGCACTTATAATAGCCGTTGGCTAAAAAGTAACTGTTGTATCTTAGAATCTATTTAAATCGCTAAACCACTATACGTGCGATCAGTCAATGACGCGGTAGAAGACACGCCTCTCCAAGGACGTTCAAGAATAGTGTCCCAGAAAGTAACGAACATGTGCGTGCTTAAATTATTATATTTTTCATGTCAATGGGAAATAATCAAATCAATACTACAATTTTATAAGAATCTTTTTAATAAAATTGTTCTGCGTAAATCAATCGATCAATCAATGATTTAACGATTTTCGTATTTAAAAATATGGGAACCTGGGAAGTTTTCAGCATTCCGTATGACTTTGCATGATTATGCATTGGATTGTTTATAAAACAGTGACTACAATAGTAATTATATAGTAAATGATTTGAATGTAATGTAACTGTTTGATTTCATAATTATTTTATCAATTATCATCCAAAGAGGGAACCCACGAAAGAGAATGCTCCTTGCGTCCCCGCTCCATCTCTTCTGTGTGGCCCACGCCTAAGGCAGAACAGGATGGTAACATGCAGAATCAACCAATTAGCGATTAGCGGGAATCCAGAACTCTGCTATGATGGTGGTTGATCGAATCTGCACGTCTCCACTCCGCCTTATTGAAAGCACACCATAATTAGAAGGCTGCTAATATTTATAGGAACCTATAGGTTGCAAGAAAGGATGATCTTTGTTGTTAGCCTAGTGGTTAGAGACCCTGACCATGAAGCTAGAGGTTCCGGGTTCGAATCCCGGTAGGGGCAGACATTTGTATGATGAAATGAATATGAATGTTTGTGCCCGAGTCATGGATGTTGTAAGGTATGTATTTATCTACATACATTATTGTATGTTTATCGGTTGCCTGGTACCCTTAGTACAAGCTTTGCTTAGTTTGGGACTGGGTCAATTGGTGTAATTTGTCCCATGATATTTATTTACTTTATCATTTATTTGTATTTGTAGTAACTGAATATGAACTGAAACGAAACAATTCATGCATGGTATAACATTTCATTGACCAGTTTTTTTTTCCAAATATATTCTAAAGGCCAAAAGCGTGGGTGGTCGCACATGTTCACCATCTCTATCCACACTTATTCCATTTGAATATAATGATATTATGGTTTACAGCGAGACAGGGAAGGTTTTTTTTTAATTATTATGCTATAGTCAACACAACTTAAAAACAATTCTTCAATTAACATGACAGAATTATTGTCTGCCAAACAGTATCTTCAGATCTATAGATTGAATTATCATTGTGTTGAATTTGTAAATTTGAACAAGTTTTCTAATGATTACAATGTGTTGTGCAACATTTCTAAAAGTAAAAATTACATTTCTTAAAAGTAAGTGCAAGACCTTGAAGGCAGGTAAAATTAGTGTTTAACATGATGGGTGCGTGACATTACTTGCAGGCTAAGGTAAATGTGGGGAGTCCTACCAGAAGTCATAAAACTAATATAAAATATGGTAATAAATACTAGTTATTTATTATTAATTACACAAAATACAAAAATTAAGGTGATGGAGGTGGTTGATTTTTGGCATTTGCTGCAAGAATTGCACCAGGAGCAGGATATGGCCTCATCTGGTACAACGAGCCTGATGCAGTAGTATCAACACCAGTCTTGGCATGAGTATCGAGCCCAGCGCTCCAGCTGCCTCTAGCAATTTCAGAGTATGCTGCAGGATCCATAGGATCTAAATCATTGTCCTTAACTCTAGATCTTCCTTTGTCTCTATGATGAACATTCGATTTTTCTCTTTCACGCTTTTCACGGCGCTTTTCTTTGTTGGGCTGCTGCGGCACTTCTTGATCTGAGGCGTCGCTGCTGTCATCACTGTCATCTCCCTCCTTCAGCAGTCGCTCCTCCCGTAAGTGGGCAGCACTTTCAGTGAGGGCCGCACGCGGGTGCGCCGGTGGCAACCAAGATACCATATTGTTGTGAACATTCCAGAAGTAGTGCTGGCCAAGCCCTGGGTCGTAAATTTCTTCCCAACCAGGCGGCAGCGGCCACAAATCTAAAACCTTTCGTTTATTTTCCAAATAAACTTCATCGGGAACCACTTTACCTTGTTTCCAAGTTTTTACACAAAAAATGGAGCATTCATGGAATATGTTGTTCTTGTTGGGGCAGCCTTTGTGACCTTTTATAGGATCGACATTAACGCCTTCTATACCTTCCCAATAAAGCTCCTTATTTTGTTCTTCTGGTTTATTATCGTAATTCTCTGCGATTATTTCTTCGTTCACTTGCGGGACAGGATTTTCATTGCTTACATCTACGTTGTTAGGCTTAAGAATGCCTCTTTTTGCTAAGCGAGCAGCTAATAAGGGTGGCAACGGCATCGCTCTGGGGTGAAAATAGTAAGTTTTCAAACCAATTCAGTAGTAAAATTACGCAGTTAAAGTAAATACAACAGTTGTAATAATACTATAACTATAAAACACAAATTAATATCAACTCGTTTCGGCCTGACTGACGTGAACGTGACGTTATTGACAATTGATTGATTTGACGTTTATGCTTTTTTTCACAGAAAAACGAAGGGTATTAAAACCATACTGCCAAATTTGTATTGCCGGCCACTAAGATGTGCACATAACGCGAACCCACATGAGAGGGACGGTATTTGCGAAAGTATATGTATGCAAAGTATTCGCTGTATTTGCGCTTTTCCAAGCTTTCGGTTTCTTGACGCACACCAAAGGATACGAACCTCAAACCTTTGCGTAGACACACACGTGCGAATGACGTTTGACGTTTTAAGTTTAAAAACTAGTCTGTGTTTTAACCCAGCTTAAGATATATGTAAGTATAAGGGTGCGACCACACCGCCGCCTAAAAAACGGTGACGTTACGGAATCGCAACAAAATGTATGAAGAAACGGTGATAAAACGTGACGCATACGACACGTCACTGCGTATACGCGGCGGTTTGGTCGCACCCTAACACAACAGATCAACTGCACAAATGAAATCATCCTCTGTCCATGTTTTACAAAATCTCAAGCAAGACTTAAGACATTCGACCATTCGACACATGTTTTACTCGTAAACAAGAATAAGGAAAGCGCAAATAGGTTCGCATACTCATATGCGAACCCACTTCCACACACTGGGTTTGCAAATAAATTTATGGTCACCACTCGCATGTGTGCAAACATTTGTACAATGTACGAATATATACTCGTGCGAGTGCCGGGGCTAAGTTAAGCTTAAGCTGAGCTTAACTTGTACTCTGTCACTATCTGCGAGTTTCTATACTTCTCTGTTACTACTTTAATTACCTAAATTACTCGACATTGGCAGAATCATCAAAAATTTGATGGAGCCATATTTCCAAAAATTTAATTGAATTACCTAAATTGTGATAAATGCTGTTGGTTCTCCTTAAATAAATAAGTAGATATAATATGTATAAATGTTTATTCAATTTAAATTACATGTACTCAAGCAAGACAGAAAAAACATTATTAAAACAATTTTTCACCTACAATTAATTTAATTAAGCATTGTATTCATTATTTTTTAATGGTGATTTTTTAGCCGTCCTCCTATGTCTTATCCCAAAGCAAGAAATACACCAGCACATTCTTGAACTCTGAAAAAATAAAAGTCTTATATTTCAATTTTTTTATTAAGGAAATTTTGTCTACACTAAACTTTCGTGTTTATACTAAAAAACACTCGCTTCTCGCTACTCGCCGGCGGTGGGACAAGTGCCATAAAGCAGACGGCTGGGTCCAAATCCCGGGCTCGCACCTGTTTTTAGAAATTTGAGCGAAATTACGTTTTAAATTTATCAGGCGCTTTTTGGTGAAGGAAAACATCGCGAAGGCACCTGCACACACCTGCAAAGGAATTTAACGGCGTGTGTAAAGTTCCTGCGTGGAAACTATAGCTCAAGCCCTCCCTTTCTAAGAGAAAAACAAGGGTTCCTATACATATTTATTTTGCGGAGAACGTTAAGTTGTCGTATTCAGGTTTTGATAGTACCAGCAAGCTCTACCTTATTGTATTATTTGTGTAGAATAATTCCGATACGGAGAAGAGGTCTGTGTCCATCTGGAGATGATATTTTTGGTCGTAGAGTTTAATGAACTAAGCTAGTATAGAATACATAAAATATCTTTCAAAAGATTGCTCGCATGGTTACATTTTGTAGAAAGACTGTTGGCCACTTGCTAGAAAAGTTATATCTAGATTTAGTTGATAAATCTGGTGCTTCACAGTTTCAGTTCCACACATTTTGACGTGACAAAATTGAGATTTTTTTTTTTCAGCAAGACAGCCTTAGTGTCAAAGCATTAATTTAAATATGAAAAGATACGACCGACTTGGTATTGGAAGAATGATTTCTAAAAGTTGCAAAATTTAAATATTAGGGTAATGGCACGTCAAATAATATATCAATATACCTACCTAATGGTAATGGTGTTTACTTCACCAGACGTCAGTTACGATTCAGTTAAATGGTGTGATTAGTAGAATGCGGCATGGACGAAGGCACTCTAGAACACTTGTTCTTCCATTGTCCCAAAATTGTCACTCCCCTATATGACCTCCTCCGTCCCAAAGTCCCTCGCCCCGTTAACTTAAATTTCCTTCTTACATTAGCTCACACCCCTCTTATAACTGTACTATGTAAATTTATTAAAATTAACAAATTGTATCTGTAGGTAGTCTAACAATTTATGTATGTGTTGTCTATTTTAGATTCTCATCCGAGTACCGCACGCCGAAGCTACCGAACAACGGCTGATTAAAAAAAACAAAAAAAAAAAAAAAACTAAAAGTGCCTTCTTCAACTTTGACATTGGCGGAATCATCGATAGTGTCGATGGAGCTATATTACCAAAAATTGAATTGAATTGAATTGAATTGGTGTGATTAGTACTAATTACCTAGTGTCAAATAATAAAACAAGCAAATCGACGTCTACTGGCAAGGCAGTCTAAAATATAATGTTTCTAACTACGATTGGCCAATTTATTTAGTTAGTAGGAAAGCCTTACTCCACAAGATAAATTCCGATCAAAATACCACTATATGGATAACAACTAAAATTTTATTGTTTTAGACGCCTTCTAGAATATAGTTAAAAGCGGAATCCACTCATCGTTCAACAAGCAATGGTTTGTAATGGTAAATAACTTTTTACGATGTTTATTTATCTGATAATAATTCTATTAATATGTGATAATTACTTCTCATCTAACTACACGTGAACTGAATACCACACGCTGCGTACGCAAGCTACCACTAAGAACTACCAACCACGAAGCACTTAATTCTAAGCTGTTCATGTTCATGCGGATAGTCCTGTTAGAACGAAAAGATTTATCACCTGATAATAGATGTCTTCACTCACCACGGACGACTGATGATTCACTCCGCTTCACCTGAGTTTGAAGCACTACGTCATGGAATTCCCCTGTATGAACCAACTTGGGCTTTTCGTCACTCTCAATCTCTTGAGTAGGTTTTTCAATAGCATTTGGAAATGGAGTTACAACATCCATCTCGTCCGAATTAAAGTTTGTCGCAGCAGACTCCTCATTTTTTACGCATGTCTCTGAATTATGTTCAGGGCTTGATAAAACTTCTCTGGCATTGTAAGTTTCGGCATCGACAACAGTATCTGCCGTAGAACTTATCGTTAGAGTAGTGTCGCAACTTTCTGTGTCCACATCTGGACGTTTATCGTTATATGTCATCGAATTTATGGGATTATCTTCCTGCTTTGATTCTAGACTATCTTTCACTGAGTCCACTTCTTCACTTAATTTTCCGCTGTTGTTACTTGGAGGGGAAATAGACTGGATAGCGTCTTCCCTTTTCAACTGTTTGCGGGGTTCGCTCTTGTCGTAACCTAGAGGGTGTAAATTAATCGAGGATGGTGGACTATTGTCCAGAGGCAAATCGATCGATGTCAACATACTTTCGTCTCTGCTCATGAACTGCCCTCTCTCCGGAACAATGTGGATATTTAAAATAGTTTTTTTTGGTTCATTTGTTTCTCCATCTAATGATCTTGTTGATGGACCTTCGGAATTAACTAACGAACTATTAGAGGCTGTTTTGTATGAAGCCAATCTATTTCTGACTAAGAAGCCCCTGACGTGCGCTTGTATAGTGGTAGCTGCGCTAGATAGCGTAGAAGAGTCATCAGTAGATAGCGACAGTGATTTTTCTTCGTTGACCGTCTGCAGCACTGTGTCCATTCTACTAATTCCTAAGGTTCTACGTTCTTTGTTCAAATTAGCACTTGAGATAATATATTCGGGCTCATTCTGAAAGTTTTAAAACTAATAATTATAAAACAGATATGAATTATCCTACATGATAAGAAGTTACTTTATCAATGACATTTACCTTTTTTTCAATTTCATCATCCAGTGAATTATCATTCGCGGTATCATCTAACGTAGAAGCTCGACTTTTACTAAACAGAAAAGTTCGAAATACTTTTTGAATGGTAATTGCAGCAGTTTCCAAGTCCATACCACTTCCTTCCGCATTTTCTATTCCTTCATCGTTTTTCGTTATCATAGTTTTCCCATCTGATAAATTATTATGGGCAATATCATTTTCATTCACGAACACATCTGTGGCAATATGTTCTTCGTGAGTAACTTTTTCAGAGTCGTCAATTATCTGAGGTTTATCATCGACATCATTCGGATAAACATTTTCGTCAAAATGATCATTCGAATGTTCTTGATTTCCGACATGAGTAGCGATCGGTAGCGTTTCATTTTGGGTAACAAATCGGGCTGGTATTATAGTTTCTGCTGGAGGTAGTGCAGGATGTGTGTCACTTGATTGGTTCTCTTCTGACGAAAAGTTTTCTAAAGGAGTTTCAACAATAAGCTCATTATCATTTTTTTCAACTTCGATTTTTGATTCGATGACAAGTGTTATATCGTTGGTAACATTCTCATCGTTAGAATTATTTCCATCTTCAACTAACAAAGCTTTATTTTCGATAAATTTTGAAGCATTTCTAATTAGACCTGAATCAGCTACAATATCTTCGACAGCTTGATCAATTTCAGTCACATTTTTTTCTACGCCTGAGGGTACAATCTCACTGTCCAGGTGTTCTTTAGTTTCTTTGTCTTCTGTAGGAGTAATTTCTCTTTCTGAATTTTCCTTTTTGATCATTTCCTGGACATCTATTTTTGTTTCTTCTTCATCTCTGTTTTCAACAGTTTTGTTGTTAAGGTCATATTCGGAAGTAATTAAAATGTCTGCCGATTTAGTAGGAACATCTGTATTTTGTGTCCCCAAATCGATATTTCCCGCATCTGTATTGTGTAAAGGGGTTTCCGGGTTTGTATCACTTATGTTTTCAGGTTTATCAATAACTTCTATTTCGGAACCCATTTCTGTATTTTCATCATTCATCTTTCCGATTTCCTTTATATCTACTTCACGCTGTGACTCTTCATTTTTGATATCAGAGGGATCTGGTTCGGTATCCAACATGTTTTTATTTAATTCTTCTTTTTCGTCATTGATAGATGCTTTCCTCTGTATCGCTTCTAACGGGGCTGGTATATCACTTTCTGTGGCTACCGCACTTTGTTCCACTTCTTTTTTAAATCCGGCTATCACATTGGCACACTGAAGTATCTGAGAGGTAATTGGTGTTTCTTTTGTAGTGACAACGTTGTTTTTATTTACCTCTTCATCCCCTGCTGCAATTATTGTATTATCTTGCCCACCCTCTATGTCACCTACCAAGCATTCTTTAACTTCTTCTTGTTTTTGGAGCGAGTCATCTTTATTATTACCGATTTTCGTTAGAATCACATCCGGTTCGTGAAATATTTCGACTTCACTAATCTTTTCCAATTCATCGCCATGATGAACTGGCTGCTTCGACGATGTGTTTCGAATTACATTTTCTATTACAGCTTGATTATTAGATTCAATAACACTTCTCTTCTCATCACGAATTTCATCGCAAAGGCCTGACCTTTCTTTTTCATATTGGAGTTGACGATCTTTTATTCGTTGCCGTATTTTTTCTTGTGCCTTTTTAATTTTTTCGTCCAGAGACAACTGCTTTTTAGGAACTGTAAAATTTTATAAGTCTCGTAATAACACCCAAGGAATTACAAAAAAAATAAAATTATGTACTCACCTGTGCCATCCCTTATTTCTAGCAATTTCTGCATATGGCCAGCACAAAACTCATAGACATTCTCGGGATTACTCTTGAGAACATCTTTCGTGAGGCCCTCCATTAGCTCGATAAGCCCCGGAGGCATTTTAGGCGTCGGGGCTGGCCTCGCATAGGCACCTGAGCCAGTAACCCTCATTTCCACCTATAAGAACAGAAATTATCGTCAGAATCATGCAACTAAATTAATTAAAATTTTCGAAAAATGAAACGTTGAAACTTACTGAATGCAGGAACCCGTTATTTGGGACTACAAGGAACGAATGGAAGGGAGTGGTGACGGCGGGCTAGGCCTCGGCTCTGAGAGTCCAGTGTTTGGCGGCGGTCGCCATGGCGACTCGCCAACATGAACTTGTGTTGGCGTCGCGATCGATCCGCCACACCGCGGTTCAACGCACCTGGTGTTTACCGGTCTCTAGGGCCAATAAAGTTCAAGGCTATTTTTCTATAAAAAGACATCGATTTCTTTAACCAGTTTCATATTTCACATTTAGAAACGTATAAAGTCTTGCTTGAATACAATTTCGAAAGAGGCGTTTTAAACATGAAAGTGCGTTCCACAGGGTCTATGGCAATAACTGACATCACAATAATCCCGCGTCAATACCATTATAATCAGAGGTACTCTTTTACACTAATGTACAATTACTAAGGCATAAGCTCTACCTATACTTATGATTAAACATGTTAGAATAAAATAATAAACGATAAAACGAGTGAGGCCTCAAACTAGAAATGAAAAACCGAGCAATGTGAAAATTAGTTGTGTATTTCCTTAGCATTTGCGCAACCGAGCACGGGCACAGGGCGGGGACTCGGGAGCGGCGGAGCGCGCCGCGCACAGTGCAGCGACCACGCAAAGAATTCAACGACAATATACATGTGAGTCAACTTTTTTATTTTCATACTGTGTTCTATAATAGTAATTTATATATAAGTATCATATATAATTTTTGCAATGTTAATACATTTGACATAACAAACATCTCGATAGTGTACATACATACAACCGCGGGCGGCGACCGGCTCGGCGCGCCCGCCGGCGGCGCTCTCGACTGATGATACAAAAAAATATTAACGCTACAGTAATATCATACAAATTAATGACTATTCCCTTAAAAATTATTATATCTACTTTTATCATTGTTCTACTCCAATATGATCAAATTAACATTTTAATTTTATCGAGCTGTACGCATGATACATGAAGTCTCCGTGCGCTCCGACCGATCTGTCCCGACACAGCGCCACTCTCCCGCAGCTAGGTATAAAAATCACACTGCTATAAATTTAAAATAAATAAATGCCTATTTACACTATGTAACTATACAAAATGATAGTACGACGAAATTACATTTTTGAATCGAGCATCTAATTTGAAACGAAAACTTCATACAACAATCTACGGCCGGGCGCCGGCCCCGCGCCGCCCGGCGCCCTCGCACTAAACATTATTACAATTTCAAATTTCCCTAGTCATTTTGTACAATCATATTCAGCCGAAAGCCGGGTGCCCGAACGATACAATTAATCACCGGTGATACGAAATGCGGTACAATCGATCATGTATCAATAATACATACAACTTTAACTTATTTAAACAATTTAACAATATTAAAAAATCCTAATGTAAACTAGTGACCTAAGTAAACGTATATAAAATTGTAGTACAGCAACGACGGAGCGTTCGCGAGGGCTCGGGCCGGCGGCGCGGGGCCGCGCGCGAGCCGATTGGAGGTGTAAAAAATTAATAACGTCATTAACAAAAATGTAATCGAATAGAAAATATGAATACATAAGTGAAAATAGAACGGATAGCATTAGTCTAGGTGCGGCGGCGGCGGGCGCCATCACTTGCGCGCGCTCAGCTCCAGCTCGCCCAGCCGCTTCCACAGCTCGTCGCGCTCCTTCTCGCGCTTCTTCTCTCTGCAACACACCCACCACACGCTTTACTACACGCTAATCTAACCAAAGTACACTCGACAATACTAGCCAGTGTCTAACACAACTGGTATTTAGTCTAACTATCACGCATGTATCACGCATGGCGCGTATTCAATTGATGGCATGCCTGTGAAAAACTAGTGTACTCACTTCTGCCGTTCCGCCTTATAGCTGGCGGTGAGTTCGTCGAACAGCTTGGAGTTCATCTCCATGAAGGTCTTGAGCACGTTATAGACGAGCGCTACGATGGTCTGGTTCCAGTGCTCCTTGCTCATGCGATACAGCGACGGGAACATTATCGGCATAATCACGTGGTTGTTCTCCTCCATCAGGGACATTATGTACTCATTGTTCCAGAAGTACAGCGCCCTCTCTGCCACCTGGGTTACAACACAAAATTACGTAACAATAAAAAGGTTGACCAACACCAGGCATATGATTGTACCACTTAGGGAGTTCTGTTATTGGCCTTAAGACTCGCATTGTAAACTAGAATAAGTATGATTGTAACACTGTAGAACATCTCAATAAATAAATAAATAAACACTTTTTTTTTATTCCAGTAGTGAAACTGCAGGCTTATTACTCTCGCTCGCAATCGCTATCGTGTTCATTTTGACAGTTCTTGTATGAACGTGACAGCTAGCTGATTCCGATGCAAATTGTCAGCCCATACATGAACTGTCAAAATGAAGATGATGGTGATCGCGAGCCAGTTACGTATCTTCCAGAGGTTTTCACCCCTTCCTACAAGGAAACAAGATCGATTGGCTGTATTGCACGAATTGCTCAAGTTAGCGTAACTTGAAAAGTACAACATGATATTTTAACTATTTAGAGCATTTTGGCATGGTAGAGTCGAGGGAGCAAATCTACTATAACTAGACACATTTGAATTTTTAATATAAAGTAGCTGATACAGAGAAACACATACCTGAAAGTGTGGACTGGAGACGCATTTAGCTATCTGTCTGAAGAGGGGCTCCTGTATTTTTGCAAATTGCGCAGGCTCGATAACATCTAGTATCTCTTCTATCTCGCCCAAAAACATCACCTGGAATAAATTATGGTATGGAAAGATTGGTTTTCATTATTATGTCGCCGAAATCCTATACAAACTACCATCAGTAGCAATGCTCCAAAATTATGAAATTTCTGCGGTAATTTTTCACCATTCGGGCCAAATATTGTTTACTCTAATTCCTATGGTCAACATTCTATTTAAATCGTTGGTGTTCCTTCAGGTGACAATATACATATGTGGACAAAAGAATAAAGTAGCGAGTGCAAGTTTACTTCACGTGCCTCTTTTTCTGTTTTTTAAAAACGGACCAGTTGACACATATTTTCAATTCATGTTTTAAAAAAGATGCGAATATAGTATAATGAGAACCTAAAAGTACGAAGAATAAAGATGTGCGCGGTAGTTTGCGTCATGGCATGTATTAATGCTACCATTGTTCTACATCATACCCGAACAATTATGTCAATAAGCGTAATGGATAATTAACTCAGTCAATTAAAAAAAAAAGGTAAATCGTCGCATGTTAACGATTTGTATAACAGAAGACGTCTTTTGAGGTAAAATAGTTAGCTTCTGCAAATATCAGCTTGTCGTTCTGACAGCGACGACGTTGGACCGAGATGGTTGTATCTTCGTGGTAGTTGTTTATTTTTTGAGTGGGTGTGTTTAAAACTACAATTCCATACAAAAAGTTTCTGGTCAACTTGAGAGATTATTAGGAGAGCTAGAGAGAGAGTTAATCTCTGCTTATCAATTTTTACCAGGTCAGTACTACAGACAGACACAGGACCGCACCTAGGTAACTAATAAAGACTCGGCGTGGTTGGGTATAGAACGCTAAAAAGATATTTGAGATATGGCCATGAAGTATTACATAAGATTTTTTTTTGTATAATATTTTGATCCTTCCTTCCCTTTGTCATTAAAAGTAAGCAAACTGTGTACATCTTTCTTTTCAAAATATCTCCAAGTATCTTGTAATGCGTCAATCAAATTGAAGACATTACCACCAATCAGAAAGTTGCCCATCCATTCCATCAAAAATAAGGCATAGATTGTAATATGTATGGTTGTAATCGCGGTCAACATCCCATAGAATACATGTCTAATGTAATTAGCTGTGAACCATTTAAAACTATTGACCACTTTCAATGACGAATTTTGATGATGGCAACCCTACAAGAATTGTCGTTCATTATGGTGTGCTTAGGGGGAGGCCTTTGTTCAGCAGTGGACGTCTTCAGGCTGATGATGATGATGATGATGAACCCTACAAGAATGATCCTGCGAGTCGCACTACATTGCGGCACTGGACCAATGTCTTTTAACCCGTTCACGTTACTGGTTATACATAATTAAACTCACATGTTTTTTTTTGCAAGTGTAATCTGAACGTATTTTTAAGAACGTATATACTAACAATTATATAGGCTATTCGAAATAAATTCATTATTATTCTGCATATTCATTTTTTACATAAGTGAGGTTATTATATGATATATCATGTATGAAGAGATTGATGAATGTGGATGAAGCGAAGCGAAAGAGGTATGTCAGAATCGTAGCAAGTGGAACAAAGTAGTCTGCCTACCCCTATGGGAAAGAGGCGTGAGTGTATGTATGAGGTTATTAAAATATAAAAACATTATAAAAACCTAACCTAGGGTGCCGCCGGCAGCGAGGCGGGGCCTAAGCTACCGGTGGTCAGGGCGACAGAGAGAGGAACATCCTGACTATCCGAGCTGTGTCCAGGAGTAGGTACCATTAATGTCATCATTATTATTAACTGACCTCTTTCTGCGAGCAGGTCTTGGGCCAAAACTTGAGCAGGCCGCGCACGACTGGCTCGGTGAGCGTGGCGTCTTTCTCCAGAAACTGCACGACGCAGTAGGCCAGCTGCGCGTGGTACAGCGACAGGCACTTCACCTTGTGCAGCGGGAGCAATACCTTCACCAAGAACTGCTTGTGCTCGCTCTTGAGAGGGAGCGCGAACCCGTTGATTATACTGTCAAACATTACAATAATGTCTTTAATTGTTTTTATTATAGAATAATTGATATTAATTCACCTACTTATATGTATATTAGGCTTGAACTTCTAGAAATAATTTTTACATGCTGCATTTCAGTTCTTTGCTCTCTGCGTATTCATTATATTCCGGTATTATATGAACCTTTGCAAGGTGTTCAGACAGACTAAATAGAAAAGTTTGTGAAATACAATTGGCGTTTCTTTTTTTGTGAGACTGTTATTATAGATATATTTAGTCTGATAGGTATATAAGTACATTAAACGTGTTGGAATAAACGATTGGAGTACTTATACTATTTTATCTCAATACCTAACTACAAATTTCATAAATGCGTTCTTTCCTAGTAGGTACGTATACAAACGAAATCTTCAGTTAAAATTTTAGTGATCTAATTCTAATCTTCAAATCTAATCAAGGTTATTTCTTGGATGTAGCTGAAAACAAAAAATTTAGAAGATTCTAAATAATCACCACTCAAACATCATGATCAATAAAATTGATCACTGTGGACCAGGGACCGACTGTTTATATATTTATACGTAGGTATAATTAACACTACAAGCCTACTACATTTAAGAGCTACCTTTGCTATTATTGACAGCAGTGCACTGACCTTCCCAATATTTCTAACAGTTCACCGACACCATTAAAATGTTCAGTTTCGTAGACGAATCGCAGGAATATGTTGTTGATCTGTTTCCTGATGAAGGCACGCAGGCCGAGAAACTTGCCGTAGATGCGGTGCAGCACGGTCTTGAGGAAGTCGCGCTCGCGAGGGTCCTCCGAGTCGAACAAGTCGAGCAGCTACAACAAACATTACGTTTTTAACCGACGCGTTCTTCGTGGTAATGATGGTCTTTCCGAATGCGCTGGTAGTTTAAAAAAAAGACATGTAAAAGAGCCCTTGGCGGCCTATTTGCAAAACTAAAGTTTTTTATTTTGATTTTTAACCAACACCAACAATGAGTAGCCGCCTAGCTAGACGAGGTCACAATTAAGATATATGTACGTATGTATGTCCCGCGACGCTCGTGATCTTTCAAAATCTTTTCTTATATCTCCTGATATATGGACACCCTCTTGTTTGTCGATTGAAAAAGACGTAAATTTGCGAAAGTCCATATTAATGAACAAAAACATTTACCTTGCTAGGGTGACGGAACCAGTAATGGGCATGACCCAATAACGCACAATAACTCTCATTTAAAAGACACTAAGGGCCTGTTTCACCACTGCTTAACCGTCAGTTATTTATGATTCCGTCTCTATTTATTACTACGAAACAGACAGGGACGTCATCATAGATAACTGACAGTTAAGGACTGGTGGAACAGGCCCTAAGGCAAGTCAATTTAAAACCATATCATCTTTTAATTAAGAACGAAGTGTCAGCTTAAAGTGTCCAACACTGGTGCTGTCACCCCTCTGCTATCAACGCTACGCAACGCTATGGTAGCGGAGTAGCAAATTAAATGTTTTTTGTTCATTACTTAGTGTTTTTGTGCAAAATGTGTCTAGTCAGAAATGAATCCGAGCTATTCAAGCTAAGCAAAGCACCTCCCGTTGTTTGTGCGATGGGATCGGTGATGATGATGAAATTTACTGACACGAGACTTGGTGAGCGACACCAAGCTAAACAAGGTTAAGCACGCGTGTCAATTGTATAGAATACGATTTGTTTGTGATAACGCTGATAAGATAAATAATGTGAATGAACTTCCGGCTTTAGCAATAATGGAACAATTGATTTATGATTTGGACAAGAAATGAAATTAAGTTCTAATGAGGACTGGATGGACTAGTGGTCTGGTATCCACTAGACTACGCGCATAACGTGCATCATTGCATCAGTCTAAACCTCTTGCGTAGATTTAGGACATTAATATCCTCGTCTTTCCCGGATGAAGACAATTGAAAAATATTAAAATCTTAGCTCTTTGTTGCTGACAATACTTTTTGTTCTGAGATTTTTTATATTACTTAACAAAGGAGTTTGAAGTAATGAAAAAACATAGAATGTACCAGTTGCTTCTCTTCCCGCGCAGATGGTAAAAGCCCATCGAGACAATGGGCGAACATCTTAGGAATCATGTTATAGGCGATGCAGCTAGCAACCCATCACTATTTTGATTCCCCTTTCTACCTATACGCCCACTATCATGCTAAATGTGGCCTTTAGGTCTTGTTACCATAGGCTCTTTCTACCCCGTAAGGGATAAAGACGGTGATTTATGTATGTATGTATTTTTTTTTAAATATTATTTTTATACCATTCTTACATCTATAGCTGTTACGCATAAAAAGGTCCCCGCTAGGCTTTATTGTCGAATATCTCGGGTTTTAGCGGATGTACCTTATTTATAACGCGTGATTCGAAATGTAAATTAAAAGAACTTTCGTTTGATACCACTTTTAGGTCTATCGACCTTAAAACAACAGCGGGGCCCGCTTGCTCCATGACAACTTCAAAGGCCGTTTTTACCGTTATGGTGAAGGTACATTGAAGAAAAAAGAAACTGGCATTAGTTTCATCCTTATAGCACAGGGGCCCCACTAGGTATAGACACACAATGGGGTTTTATAATTTAATAATATGAATGCAAAATTGTTGCTTTCAAGTCAACGCTATTGACGACTGGTGCCAACCTATAAGAAAAAAATATTACGACTTTTTAACAACAACTATACATATTTCCTAACCTAGCGATGGAGATAGACATATCATATTAGAATGTTATATGAAATGACAAAGTCGGATACGCCACTACGCCTCCTAAGTAACAAAATTAGCGGCAGAAGAGACTTACGCGCGTTTGGGGGTTAATTACTAATTAATTAATGTTTGAAGATGGGTGTGCCATTTATAAATAGTGTTGTAGGGAGAAGTATACGATACGTGTAACATTTGTTGGCTAAACTTAACACAACACAAAAAAAATCGACCGAAGGGTAGCACTCCGGGAGTGCTGACAGAAGTGAAAACAGAAGCTTAGATTAGATTTTTATGTTGTAACCTCCATGACGCTCAAGACGCGTAACGTACTGGGCGCTAACAAAAAAAAACGTACGTATTATCTATATTGACAGACCTCTAACAATGTGCTAATGCCCTAATACTTTTGCGCCACGCACGACTCAACAAAAAAACACTTCAAAAATCGAACGCGATTCATTCGTATTACAAAATAAGCTCTTAGAGGATCTGATATCCTGGTACTTAAACTCTCTATCCGTCTTACGCCTGACGCGAGTTTAACATTTTTTACCCATCCCAAGTGCTCAACGCCGCTAAAGAATCAGAATCAGAATCATTTATTTGTTATAAGAAGTTTCCAATTCAATAAATCACATTACCTGCAAGACGAATTTTTGGTCGATGACCTTCTTGCCGATAGTAGGCTGGAAGTCGGTGGACTCGAGGAAGCGCAGAAAGAACTCGTAAACTAGTTGCAGATGGGGCCACGAGGCCTCCAAAGTTGGATCGTCTTCCTCCGGGTCAAAGTCAGGGTTGTCACTTGGCGGCAAAGTGCGGAACAAGTTGGCGGATATCTGGAGTTAATTCACATTCACTGTATTATTTATAAGGTAAACATAGTAATTTTAGGACATTGACAAAATTCGCAACTGTTATTGTGACGTGTACAGTCAGGGGCATAAATATACACCCCCCCCTTGCAAAAAAAATCGGGCACTTATGGTTTTTCAGATTTTTAGGCTAAAGCAGCGTTTCCCAACCTTTTTCAGCCACAGACTCCTAGGAAATCAAGCACAGTTTTCACGGACTCCTTAATAAAATAAACAGCAAAAAAAAATGGATTAGGTATTTATTTTAGTTATTACAGATACAAGATTACGGGACTTATGAGCATTTACGTATAGTCCAGAGATAACTCCGCGGACCCCCATACATATACTCGCGGACCCCCAGGGGTCCGTGGACCCCTGGTTGGGAAACACTGCTCTAGTGTTGCAGGTGGTGGGTGCTCACTTACTATCAGGTGACCCACTGACTCATTTGCCTTCACTGCCGTATAAAAAAAACGTAATTCAGAATTGCTTCAATGAGTAACCTCACGATGAACTCATTGAAGCACAAAAACAAAAGACAAAGAATATCAGATATACTTTTACATACGTAATTATTTAAGTAATTATCTAGATACTGAAACGTCACATTAATACATAGAAAAGATAAATTTGAACCGCGGACCACAGGTTGGGAAACACTGGGCTAAAACTTAGAAAGTAAGCTTTTATGCACATAAAAGACAAAAACCATGGGTGCCCGTTTTTTTGCAAGGGGGTATACACACATACGTTATACCAAGACGTCAAAAACATCTAGATACACCTTTATGCCACAAGCAATAAGGTCAGTGACACATATTTGATATGATGACTATGTCGATATTCATGCCTTCGGCTGTACCAGGGGATTCAGGGGTCAGATTCTCTAAAAGTAACTCGCCCGCGAAGTTATCGCATTATACGGAATAAGGAGTCTCATGTTGTTGCTTGTGCTTTAACCATTTGACCAGACACGTGGCTTCGTATAATATGTACTACGAGAGAACGGGTCAAGTTATGATTGCACGCGAGGCGCAGCGAACACTTGGCGGGCGAGTTATTTTAAAGAGACACACCCCTTTTTTATAGAAGAATCATAAAAGAATCACGCACTGATTTTTTGCACAGGGATAATTGTATTTGTTCCTATAAAATATAAGTCGTTTAAGGAATATGAAACAACTGCAGGTCATTGACATCTCATTGCTTTATTTCATAGTTACTTAATTCCTTTAATATAAAGTTACTAAGTTCAAGATGATAAACATGTACTAGTAAGAAAGCCTTTAACAAGTCTCAACAACTTACAATCCTTCCCTGTAAAAGGGTCACTTGACCTTACACTTGCACTATTAGAAACTAGGTAGGTGATAGTATAGAGCCCAGGGGTTCCCAAACCTGTTTAAAGAGTGACGCCCTTGGGACTTTGCCATTTTTTTCCGACGCCTGTCAACCCAGCCCCCAAAAATATTTACCAATTTATTACTAGCATAGTCTAACAGGATATCAGAAAAAAAATATTTGGACATTTATAATTTTTATTAGATAATAAGAAGGAAATCAAATACACGCGACGCCCCTGGGTCAATGTCGTCGTTGGGGCGTCGCGACGCACAGTTTGGGAAGCCATGTATATCCTATACAGTATAGGTGATAGTAGTGGAATACTTCATCGAGTGAGACATACTTCAGGGTCATTTTTGAATAAATCCTCATCAAATAAGAACACAATAGTTACAATACAAAGTCATAGTTAAGCATTTCACTGTGTTGTGCATAGAATACTACTTACACAGAATTTTGATTGGCCAATTGTGAGTGATCCCTTTTGTCAAGCAAAAAGATTTCTCTCCATCTCACTTAAGGTGGTATTATTCTTAAATGCCTATCAAATCAGTCTTATAAAGACTTTGTGGTTCTAAGTGCAGTTATTCCCATAATTAAAACATAGTAATTTTATAATTTTAGCTAGCAAAGACTAAATTGGTAAAATACAGCTTACGGCAAACTACTTGAACTAGGGTAACGTGGAAGTGGAAGGGTTAAATTCGCGCATGTACTTTTGTACCAGAGACGTTAAAATCGCTTCTGCGCATTCAAGGTCATGCTAGATGTTTGCCGGGAACTATATCTGATGTTAATTCAGTAAAATAATGTATTAAAACAAACTCCTACCATTTTTATAATCTCTGGGTAGACTGGCTCAGTTAGTACTCCACGGCCGCCAGTGATGTACTCTACGAGCTCATTGAGAGTGGCACGTTTTATCTCCTTGCCTTTCAGATCGGCAACGGGATCCATAAAGTCAAATGCTACACAGCACTGCCGAAGTTTGCGAATAAACAACTCCTCTTGCTCACTGCTTGGTACATCTGTAAAGAAAGTAATCATACTAGGTAGTAAAACATTTTACTTTCAATGTATACAGGTCATAGACAGAATATATGTGTATTCTACAACCTACACTTGGAGTACCCTTACTTACATTACATGTTACCTTCATGCAAATGGTTTCTCATTAAGTAGAGTGGCACAACAAGTGTGCTACAAGAGTGTGATAATGCAGCTATACTGTGTAGCTCTTTGAAGGGTGAGCTACACGCGTAAAAAAAATAATGATTGGAATCTTTCTTTTTTGTAACAAACAACCAACTCCAAAATTAACTAAGTTTTGAGAAAGTCTCAAAATTACAGATGTCGTTTTTTTAAAAGAAATTTCATAGTTAAGAGCTTAAGGTTAACTGGAAGAGATCCCTTTAAGGGATAAGTTCGCCTTTGTACATCTATTTATCTCTTTACCTGTAAAATTAATGTGTTTTATGTACAATAAAGAGTTATATGTACATACATACATTAATTACAACAAAAACTAATAGATTCCTTTGTGTTACCTTTTCACCTTTCCATTGCATTAAGGGTGAAAAAGTCGTAACACAAGGGAATAAATTAACTTTTGTTTTAATTAAAGCCCTTAACTATGTACGTTTTTCAAAACAACTCAGCAAAACTCAACAAAAATTAGACGCTGGCCTAAATCTATTTTTTTATATCTATAACTCAAGATAAATATAGTAATTAGTGACGCAATTTTATACATATACAACATGTATAAGTAGATAATTGGTACTCTAATCAATTACAGAAGAATTTCTAAATCTTATTTTATACCTAATTAGACCTATTAAACAATAAAGAGATAAAGTTTTCACTATTGTTTCTTTGGATCAAGACTACTTACAATTAAGTTTTAAGTGGCACAGGAGAGTAGAAATAATGGAATGGAATTAATAAATGTTATGTGGAACATAGTTAAGAAGGCAACAAAAGTATCAAATAGGATCAAAAATCTTGACCTTTTTGAAATTTAGATATTTATCTCTCAGTAGTCACTAGGGCTTCCAAATACCGGACTTTTTCAATACCGGTATTAATACCGGAATTTATTTTTTCAATACCGGGATCCCGGGATCCCGGTATTGAAGTGGCTATCAAGTTTTTTTTTTTTCAATACAGTTAATTATCAATTTTTCTCAATCTTTTCGATGAAAAAATCAATCGAAAGAACAGTTTTTAGTTAAAAAACATATTCAATTACAACAAATTTTATTTTAACAAATCTAACAGTCACCAACTCCGTAAAGTAATCCTAATCATAAGCAGTCTTTTATACCAAATGCCTTTTTACCATGACTTAAAAACATAATTAATTATATTAATATGTACGGTAAAAAGCATGCTTTTATTAGGTATTTTGAAAGTATTGTGTACAAAAAAATAAAACAAAATAACCAACATAACTAAGCATCATATGTAGCAAATTACAAATACAAACATAACATCACCTCTCGTTGGATTGGAATAGAATAGTATTATTATGTAAGAAACTAAAATCACGTTTTTTATCACAAATAATCACAATCTTAATTAAATGTAGGTTGTTTGTTATTTTACCTACATGAACGATGTACGGCGACGGCAAGTGATGCCGAATAGCTAAGAATATTGAAATATAGGTTTATTAAACTTAAAACTGAATAGGTGGGTGGGTTGGGTAGGTAAGGTAACCTATTCGTATTTGAAATAATACTTATGAAGTGCATTAAAATGTGAATAATTACTTTAAATTGCTATTTGTAGTCCATTTTAAACCTGTAATAGTGTAATAAATAACATAAAAGTCATAAAATCACTAATACCGGGATCCCGGTATTAGACTTTTCAATACCGGTATTGAAAAATGGCGAAAATTTTCCGGGATCCCGGTATTAGCCAATACCGGGATCCCGGTATTGGAAGCCCTAGTAGTCACTAACAGTCTCTTCAGTTAAGCATATAAATTATTTTTATTGAATTTCATTAAATGGTCACAAAGGATAAAATAGAATATAACAAAGGATGGTTTTGGTGCAAGAAGTTCTTTTTAAAGTTACTTACTCATAATGTAACACATATCCATATCCAAGTACCAAGTAAAGGTAGCTTTACTTCTTACCTTATGGATCTAGATCAATTTTAAGGCTATCATTTTCTATTTTTATTTTAATATTTAAGATTGTTATTATTTGAAATTAACAAGACTATATCAGCAAAATTTTATGTTCTTTATATTGGAGGCTGGTGAGACATAAAAAAAACAGAAATTATACTTGGCCCCTAACCTAAACCGAACCTGATATAGGTATATTAGGACATTGAGCTATTTTAGCAACATACACTTTAATAATCAACACCGAATATGTTACATATACCTTATCTGTTCAAATATTTTGATTCTGACTGTACATGATATATGGCTCTATAGATTCAGGATACCAATGATGGTTCAGTTGGTACAGATTTCATGTATACATAAACACTGCAGACATGAGTAAAACATGTTGTTGAAGGATTGTGAATGTTGATCAAAATGTGTTTGTAATCAGGAAATAAAAGGATGTCTATGCAGCTAGACCAATTTGATTGTATGATTATATTGATTATAATGACAATATTTGTGTAAGATTAGTTAAAGCCAAATTTAATGTTTGTTGTTAAAGATGTAAAAAGACAATTATGGCTGTTATTATTATCTCTGATATTAATGAAATAGCAGTAAGCAGTACATGCAACAATGTGACTAGAATACATACGAGTTTTATTTTTAATCTATTTTAGAAATTATTTTAACTTGTTTGTCAACACATTTAAGTTATGTAAATAGGAACTGACTCGTTATTTTCATCTGCTCTCCAGCCTTCATACATCCTACTGTTGGGCACATTCCTCTTCTAAGATAAAGAGGGCTTGTGCTGTAATTCCTGATATTAGACTCCCTGATTTTATAAAAAATACCTAGTTTCAAAAAGCTTCAAAAATCTTATGGCTTGAGACATTATGTGATTTCTTTTGGTGTAGGTGTAGGTATATACAGAATATCAATGGTTCTGGAAGTAATTTTATGTCAATTCAATATATAGAAAGTATTAAAATAGATAGACATTATTCAATTAAAATGTAAATGGGCATTTCATCTGATAACCATTTGTAGTATGGTTTTAAACTATCAATTGTACTTTATTCACTTATCTATTACTCCTAAATAGGTTAAAACTTTCATGTTAATGTAATCACTTAGTAGGAATGAAATCTAATTAGAATACGAGTTTGTCAGTGTAGGAGAGGTTAGGGAGTAGTGATGAAAGTGGCAAGCGCGAGAAGCGATAGTAAACAAGTGGCGCACCTTTGAGAAGTGGCAGCGCCTGCAGCTCCACGTCCTGCGTGTTGCGGTACCGCGACGATCCTTGCGACTTCTTCGTCTTTTTCTTCAGCGATCGCTTCGCGAAGGGATCGATCCTGTCCACAAACGTTCCCGAAGACATTTTGGTAATTTATAAGTGTCCCGATTGACAATAGTAGACAGCGATCAATGCGAAACTTGTTTTGATTCGGGCAGATTCATGATCCGACCCAGTTGACGAGACGAACGCGCACTTCCCGTAAGGTCGCAGCACAATATTAGAGCCTAAACAAACATTCCTTCGTCACACATGACGGTAATGGAGTGGTCACACTCAGGCCATTCTTTATACACTTCAAGATTCCACAATAGTTACGTAATTTTAAAACGACTATAACACTAAAATGACACAATAACAAAAACGAACAGTTCGATTCACAAATTTATCTTTCTTTTCTGAGGCGTGTCACGAATAGCAGCAGGGAGAAGTCACATATACATACAAGCCTCGTGTAATATCAGCCGGTCAGTCAATGACAATATATTTCCTCATTAATCCTTCGAGATTATCAAATATTTAGTTATAATAACACGTAAAACGGCGAAACAAAATGGTTTATGTCCTTCTTAGACGTAGTCGACGAATAAAGCGGTGATGACACGGAGCAAAATTTAACACCAAAAATCTATCACCGTACTCTCGCCATCGCTCACCATCCGCTTTGAATGTAAAACTGGACGCATTAATGCTTATAATGAGATTATTTCGGGGTATTGCACTTCTACACGTCCGGATGAATGTTTTTGCGACTTTTTCCGCTGCAGAAAACGACCAATTTACAAAAGTTAATATAACTAAAAGATTATCATCACTAGCTTTTAGCTGCGAAAACGCTACACTCATAGAAAAGTACCTTATTCTGAAAATAGATGGAGATAGAATACGTTAGTTGAGTCAAGTCATGTACTTTTAACATTTTTATTTGATATTATCCAACAAATCTAGTGTCATCGTACGGAAAAAAAGTTAAAATATTTTTTTTTTGATTACTAATTACGCAATTGATAGCTTTATACTTATTAAATCAATTCAAACAATGCAATATGAAATTTCTCTTTCCGTTTATACAGTAACATTCAAGTTAGTTCAACTAAAGCAGCGTTTATAGCATAATCGTAGGCGTCTTCATTGAATAGTGCTATTTCATTCTTCAAGTGGACTTTCATGTCATGTAAGAAAGAAACCCGTTAACTTGGCTTTTTTTTTGTATAACAAATAAAGTTATATAAATATTTGAACAATATTATTAGGCTACAAAATTCTATTGCATTTAAACTATACAAAAAAAACTGCAAATAAAAATTGATTTTTTGTATCTTTAACATAATCATTAAGTCACGAAGTGAAGTAGTACTTTTAAATATTGAATTTCAGAATTTCAGAAGATATAATTAAAATAAGCTAATGCGAACAGGTTACAATTTATAATAAATAAGTCATTTAAGCAAAAATATTTATATGAATTACACTTTTTTATTATATAGGGCACATTACGTAACTTATCCGATACCATAGACTAATTCAGTTGTCGTCAAACCCGTCATTGACGCAAAGAGTACATTGATGTTATTCCGCTTTGTGGACATTGGATTTGACTACGAAAGTAGCTTTCTATTTTGTAAAAATTATTCCATTAATCATCGTGTAATCACAAAAAAACATTTAGTATACTATCCAACTAAATATTGTTCAACAGATCATCGTAGTGCACAGTGCAGTGCGTGAGAGTATTAAAATAGTCTCCTTGGGTGGTGGTGAAAACTAATCGGTTAGAAAGCAACATGGAAGCACTGACAGTTCCGCCATGAATGCAAAATAAATAGAAATTGTGAAGGTACCGAATATGTTTATAACTTTTATGTTTATATGAGCATGTATCTGTTGTTTAAGAATGAATATATAAACAATCAACATTGGTTACATCAGTTTTACTGGGTTTAAGCGTGATGCATACCATAGATGAATGAGTAGCAGAGTAGGTGCGTTAAAATCCAATGATAGTTTTTTTGCAATCATGAACATTTGAACATATTTCTAGTGTAATTTATTGTGCTTTCTTATTCAATTTTGGTATCTCGTCATGCATAATGCGTGGTAAAATGTGTACGACGTTTTTTGTTCAGTAAAGTGGTTGATACACTGAGCTATTTATAGTGGACACATTGGGCAAGTAATTTATTTGATTTTAATAATTAATTATACCAGTAAACTTACAGGTTTGCGAAAATCATTTATAGGCAACTGTTCATTCACTCACCTGGGATTCATTATAGTATTTGAATAACAGTCATTATCAACCTACTTGCCATGTTGCAAGCATTACAAGTAGCTGCTAGTATTGGAGTAAGAGTTATGAATTATGCAGTGTATATTGTTTCAGAGGCTGGACGTCAGTGGAATCAGGCTAGAAACTTCACCATGTTGAGAGGTGGGCGTGGAGGCCGTCACAGTCCAGAGCTGTATCCTCACACACTGAAGTGCTCCAACGCGAGCGACACTAGCTCTGCATACAGTGGTAGTGACACAATGACTTCGGTACACAGCTCACTTGACATGGACATGGAGGTTGACCTATCTGGTCTCCTCGAGTCTATCGTGGATTCTGATGAAGAAGAAGATTTGGAGGAAAGCATGGACAGTTTCACAGTCCGGGATGCTGTTCGAGAATGCCTTGAAAAAGATCCCAGTGAAAGGTCTGATGAAGATATTGAAATTCTATTAGAATTCACACAACATTTAAAAGCATTTACAAATATGACACTGACGGTTCGCCGGGCGCTATGTGCTGTTATGGTTTTTGCTGTGGTAGAGAAGGCTGGGACCATAGTTATGAATGATGGAGAGGAACATGATTCATGGTCGGTCCTTATCAATGGTCATGTAGAAATTGAACATCAGAATGGAGAAATAGAGCATTTAAATGTTGGTGACAGTTTTGGAATGGCAGAAGCGACTTTGGAAAAACTGTATCACCGAGGAGTAATGACCACACGATGTGATGACTGTCAGTTTGTTTGCATCACACAAACAGATTACTATCGTATTTTACATCAGGGCGAAGAAAACATACGGAGGCATGAGATTGATGGTGTTGTTGTGCTAGTTACAGAATACAGAGGAGCTGCTGGAGAATCAGGACATCAACAAGGACATGTAGTCATTAGAGGGACACCTGAACACCTAATGCTACAGCTTATTGAGGATAATTCGCGTGACTCGACATATGTGGAAGATTTCCTGTTGACTCATAGAACATTCATTGAAAGTCCTTTAGTTGTAGCTAAACAACTACTCGCCTGGTTCTGTGAATCCTCTGTCCGTGACAAGGTTACTAGGGTTGTCCTACTTTGGGTAAACAACCATTTCACTGATTTTGAAACAGATCCAACTATGATGGAATTTTTGGAAAGTTTTGAAACTGCTTTGGAACGAGAGAAAATGGAAAGCCAATTAAGATTATTGAATATTGCATGTTCTGCTAAGGCCAGAACTAGAAGCGTCACATTATCGCGGCCTTCGAGAGATGATCCTTTGAACTTCAGTATCCTAGGTGGATATGAAAGAGGGTATGGAATATTTATACTCAAAGTTGAAAAGCAATCAAAAGCTGAAGAAGTTGGACTGAAAAGAGGTGATCAGGTAATTGAAGTAAATGGGCAGTCTTTCAGGCATGTAAGCAATGCAAAAGCAATGGAAATTATTATGGGATCTACCCATTTAAGCATCACAGTAAAAAGTAATTTATTAGCATTCAAGCAAATGCTTATCACTCCTGATAATCCCCCAAGACACAGAGGTTGCACAAATATGGTCAGATGGCAAACAGATCCAAGAGCTCGATTGTCTACTGCAGAGTTGCTTAGTGATGATCCCATTACCTTAACACCTGTGTTTCCATCACCAACAAAGAAGCCTCAACAGTTAAGCATAAAGAAAGAGCCGCAGAAAGGATTTATGACTCTAGGCCCCAAGAGAAGATTGCATAAGGCTTTAATGAAAATGATATTGCCTAAAAATACAATAACAGATGGTTTACACTCTGATGACAGTATCCTCTCTAATTCAGAATCTCTGAATAAGGCCAACAGCACTACATCATTTTATAATTCACACAGTAACCCTGATTTAATATCAATTTGCTATGATGAATATCAGTCATCAGATTATCCTGAGCACGTACTGAAGGTCTACAAAGCTGATCAAACATGCAAATATTTGTTAGTCAATAAAGAAACTACAGCCAGAGAAGTTGTGATGCTTACTTTACAAGAGTTTGGCATCACCGATCCCAGTTCAAATTTCTCTCTATGTGAAGTATCCGTTGCCCAAGGTGGCATCATTAAACAACACAGATTGCCTGATCAGCTACAAAATCTTGCAGAGCGCATTGGCCTTAGCTCAAGATATTATTTAAAAACAAATGGCATACACGAAACACTAGTGCCTGACGAAATGGCGCCAGAGCTCTTGAGAGAAAGTGTTGTGCACTTTCTTCAACTAAATGCGGTGGAAGTTGCTGTACAGCTAACGCTGCAAGATTTTTGCATATTTCGGCAAATTGAAAGCACAGAATATGTGGATGATCTGTTCGAATTGAAAAGTAGATATGGTATACCTATGCTGGCGCAGTTTGCTGAGCTTGTCAATAAGGAAATGTTTTGGGTAGTAACCGAGGTAGTTACTGAACAGAATCATGTGCGGCGATCGAAAATCGTTAAGCAATTTATCAAAGTGGCGCGGCATTGTAAAGAGTGTAAGAATTTCAACTCTATGTTTGCCATTATATCGGGATTGGGTCACGGGGCAGTTTCCAGATTAAGAATGACATGGGAAAAACTGCCTACAAAATATTTGAAACTCTTTACTGATCTACAGATGCTTATGGACCCATCGAGAAATATGTCCAAATATAGACAATTAGTAACTTTAGAACAAGGCAGGTCTCCAGTTATCCCTTTTTATCCCGTTGTTAAAAAGGATCTTACTTTTATTCACCTTGGCAATGACACGAAAGTAGAGGGCATGGTTAACTTTGAAAAGTTAAGAATGATTTCAAAAGAAGTTAGAACCCTCACAAACATGTGTAGCTCACCATACGATCTCCTCACATTGCTGGAGTTGGGAAAACAGCCTCCTTCTAATGCAATGGTGGCATTGAATCAGCTTACAACTGGGGTTCAACAAGGTCAGGTGACTGTGAAGCGGAGGAAAAAGTCTTCAAATGTACCCAATCCTAAAAAGATGTTCGAAGAAGCACAAATGGTTCGCCGCGTTAAGGCCTACCTGAATCGCATGCACGTGGAAACGGACGAGGAGCGTCTTCACGCTTTATCTCTGGAGTGCGAAGGAGCCGGGCCGGCCCCCGCGTTACCTCGCCGCCGTCACCCGTCGCCCTCACTTTCCACGACGAGTAGTGCATCATCAGCCAGCGAGAGTAAAAAGAGTTTCGCTGGAAACAAATTCGGAGCCGCCTCGCCTCAGGCGGTTAGGAAATTGTTGGCTCTGTCGGAGCCCGCCAAGACCAGACCGCACCAGCCTCGGCCACCCGTGTCGGGTCCGTCGCCGTGCTCGCACCGGCGCGACGGCCCGGCGCAGGGCATGTGCTGCTCGCGCACGGCGCACGAGCGTTCGCACTCTGACACGCCCACGCCGCTGCCGGTGGACCTGTCGGCGGAGAGCAGCAGCGTGACGTCGCTGGTGAACCTGCCGCTGCGCAAGACGGGCTCGGCCACGTCCAGCGACAGCGGGCACGGCTCGTGCGCGGCGGCGGGCTGCGCGCGGCCGGTGCCGCCGCCGCGCATGCCGCAGGCGCCCTTCACGCTGGCGGCACACGTGGCGCGGCTGGAGCGGCTGAGCCGCGCGCACTCCCACGAGGGGGTTACGAGACAATTCGACTACTATAACGACGTGCCCGACGACGATGACGACGAACAACAAGTCTCTGCCGTTTGAAAAAAATCTAATACTCTAAATCGATGTCTATTTATATAGTTCACTATTTTGTAATCTCACTCGACGAATAGTAAGCACGACTTATATAAATTTGTCTAATATTATTAACATATTGTATGTACCCCCTGACGACTAAGTCTAAAGACTGTATAATTATAATTTAATGAATGTCCTAGTGTTATATAGTATACAATTCCATATGATAAATATAAGCCATGCCTCTTTAACTATTAATTATAAATGTGACCCACCATTTTCCAGTTTTATTATCTAGAGATATTTGATGTATACTGATTATTAGGTGAATCTTTGTGTATCCACCATTTGGTATCTCTACATTCCGTTAATTGTATATTCTTAATTATTATCATTCTCACTATTTATAATTGTGAAACTTAGACCAAATAATAATTAATGTACCTTTTTAACATGTATGATTCAAAATGATTTAAATAATTTAGTTAATGTGTAATTTGTGGTAGCTTTGAGGACCAATAATGAGTTTGATTAATGTTATTTCTTGTAGTAGCAGCTCGAATTCTGTTTATATCTCGGTTTTATTCATATAATTGTAAATAACAAAATATATTAATTACCTACTTCAGTATAATGTTTCTTATAATCATAAAACATGGTAATTCATGCATATCATTGAAACAACGTATTTAAATCACAAAACTCTTGCCATTTTCACAACATGGGTTTATTATTGAATAGTAAACATTATCTGAACTGTGCGAGATAATCGAGCTCGACAGGATGCAGATTGGGGGCTGGAATGACGAGGCTGTGCAGTGGCGGCCCGAGGTCAAACTGCTCCATTTCCTCCAAAGACTTGACAGCTATTTTTTGATCTGGATTTCCAACCCTTGACAAACCCACCGCTATGCTCTGTTTACTTAATTCTGAAATTAATCCATTATTTATATTTTGGGTAAATTGAAAGAAAAATATAAATCTATGATATCATTATTCACATAGGTACAATTTATTTTATGTCGCCTATATACTTCATTATTCCCTGAAAACAATGAGTTGTTTCATCACTGACTCCACACTTTGATGACAAGGTTTGTTTTAGGGCAATGTGTGGCATGGGTAATTTACCACATAAATATTTGGTTGAGTATTATGTACAGTTAGGAAGTTGTTCAACCCATGTCATCAACTGTATATTTTAGACCAGTTTCTTGAGGAAAAGTTAAGTATGTATTTACATTTACTATTTATACTGATAGTTAAACAGTACAATGGTTGCAAAATAAAACTATTCAGAACAATAGAATGACACAACAGTTAAACATGATTAAGTACCTAATCCAATGGCATTGTTTATATGTACCACCCATTGTGAGTAAATTATAAAGCATTATGTTACCTGTGTTAGTTTTGTTTTCTATTATTTGAACCAATTGTGATGCTGCTTCTTTGACACTCATAAACTTAGGATCCATGTATTGACGGACTTTTTTAGTCAATGACTCCTCAGTTGGTTCCTTCACTTTAATATCTGTAAACATTTCAACTTTTTAGAATTTTATTAAGCTTTAATGTATGTCAAGCAGATTCACTTATTATGCCTCTAGCATAGTAGCCCCTTCAAGACACATTAAACCATGAGACGGAGATTTTTGCTTAGTACAATAATCTAACTTCTAACTATCTAATCTAACTAATATTATAAATGCGAAAGTATGGATGGATGTTTGTTTGTTACTCAATCACGCCAGAACGGCCCAACGGATCTGGATGAAATTCGGCACATAGATAGAGAAAAGTCTGGAATAGCACATAGGCTACTTTTTATCCCGGAAAATAGCGTAGCTCCCGCGGGATAGCGATAAACGAATTATTTGCAGACGAAGTCGCTGGCAACAGCTAGTATAACATCATCGTCATCATGTCCAGCCTATACAGGGTTATTGGTAATTCGACGTATATTCTTTAGGAGGTGATAGGGGTGACTATTTGCCATAATTTTAACCCCTATATGTATTATGCAAAAGTTAACCATTTTTAAGTTATGTTTTTTAGTTTTTTCAAAATAAGTCAAAAATGCAACATTAAAAATTTATTTAAAAAAAAGTATTAGTTTAAATCTCATTTTTTCTTCTGATTTACTTATTTTACATTTGTATTTCTGTGTTACATATTTACATTGAGTATTGTTTTTAATTAATTTAGTTCGAATTAGAATTTCCTTAGAACTCCTTAGGACGAATTTAGTTTAGTTCAAGTAAAAATTCCCGCCCGCTTCCTTTGTGATCATTTTTTTTCTGTTTTTTTTGAAATAAGTTCCTAGTTGTTATACATTTTTGAAGAGCTAAGACGGTTATGTTTTTAAAATAATCTGTTAGCCAAGTTCCATAACGTTTTTTTTTGTTTTAAGGCATTTTAGTGGAAAGAAATCTCAAAAAAATATTGAAATAATATCGTTTTTTACCTCGCATTTTTTAATTTGGCCCGATAATTGTGGTATTAATATTGATAAATAACCAGTGTTTAATCGTTTTTATAAATCAGAAGAAAAAATGAGATTTAAACTGATACTTTTTTTAAATAAATTTTTAATGTTGCATTTTTGACTTATTAAAAAAAAAACTAAAAACATAACTAAAAAAAAAGTTAACTTTTGCATAATACATATAGGGGTTAAAATTATTGCAAATAGTCACCCCTATCACCTCCTAAAGAATATACGTCGAATTACCAATAACCTTGTTTGTATACGACCCACAGCTGGGCACAGGCCTCCTCTCCGAATGAGATGGCATACAATGGCATATTTTTTTCTACTATTATTTTACATTTTTTAGTATTAGTAGGTATACTTACTTAAAAAATAGCTAAGCCTTGGCTGATTTATCATTTCCATTGCACATACAATTACAAACTACTGCTAAGTCTAGAAAGTTGAAATTTGGGCTGAAGATTCGATTTGTAGCATATAGTGATGGCACCAGTAATGCACACTAACCCTTATTTATTCTTTTTTCTTATTTATTTATTTTGATTCCCTCTTTGGCCATTACATCTTGGACCCTAGATTCATGAGGTGTAAAGACGTGATCTAAGCATGTATGTGTATTCAGTATGTATTCTTATTTATAAGAAACTATGGAAAAGTAATTTATTTAATTTTACAAAATTCAATTAACAGCTTTAAATTAAAAATGAAGTGTCCATTACTGGTGCCGTGCCGTGACCCAATGCGCGTACTAAGGATGAACTGTAAATTACTGGTGCCGTGACCCAAAGTGCGTACTAAGGATGAACTGTACATTACTGGTGCCGTGACCCAAAGCGCACTAAGGATGAAGGGTCTATTACTGGTGCCGTGACCCAATGCGCGTACTAAGGATGAAGTGTCCATTACTGGTGCCGCGACCCAAAGCGCGTACTAAGAATGAAGTGTCCATTACTGGTGCCGTGACCCAATGCGCGTACTAAAGGTTGATTTAGACGAGGACTATTTTCAGGCGTCTAAATTTCGGCGCCTAAAAAAGGCACCGTCACATCCTCAGACCGTTTACACAACGACTATTTTCAGGCGCCTAAATTTCGCCGCCAGTGAACCGCAAACCGTTTACACGGTGCCTTTTTAGTGCCAGTCGTTAGCACGCCGCCACAACCGACGGTCCTTGTTTACGCGCCAGTCTTTCTACGCTAAGGTCACCATCATTTAAAATGAATTCAGGACTTCTGAAGTTAAAAAGGCAATGTATAACCAAACTATCCGCGTTATTACGAGAGGAGCTGATTAATATGTTGGAGGAAGAATGCAATGAAATTCTTCGAACCGACTTGCCCTCGGCTTATAAACATTTCCTCCAGTACCCGATCTTGTCGATTTCTCAATTTTATTCACTTCTAAATAGTACGTACTCCTGATAGTTTTAATTTTCGCCTTTATTTCATTGATATCCAATCCTTCTATATGGACATTCCTAATGTAATTGTCAACGCTGTTAGGCGCTTTTCCTTGTTTCAATAGTCGACGCATCTATTGTCACAAAGACATTCTTCTCTATACAGTTAAACAAGCTTTAATATTTCGTTTTCACTGAGTTTCGGCGGTTTACCCGAAGAATGTACACCCTATTTACTTTACGGCACGGAGCCGTGCCTGCGACTGGCAGCGACGTGTTTACACGAGGCCGAAAAATAGTCGCGGGGGTAGCGAGAGACGCGGGCGGAGGTCACTGGCGCCGAAAAATAGACTCGTGTTCTATTCCGTGCCAGCGCTGGCATGCCGCGAAAAAATGGCGCCGAAAGCGTTTACACGGTGCCTTTTCCAGGCGCCTGAAAATAGTCCTCGTCTAAATCGACCTTAAGAATGAAGTGTCCATTACTGGTGCCGTGACCCAATGCGCGTACTAAGAACGAAGTGTCCATTACTGGTGCAGTGACCCAAAGCGCGTACTAAGAATGAAGTATCCATTACTGGTGCCGTGACTCAATGCGCATACTAAGAACATTTTTTAAATCGCTAGCACAAGCTATTCTCTTAAAAGTGAACAAATTGTAGTTGCAATATATACTCTGAACCAAAAAAAAAGCGGTCCCTGCATACAACTTTCTACGGGAAGTGTATGCCGAGTATAATTTTCCATGAAGTAATGTGTCACAATTAAGAGGTTCATATTTTGTTTCTAGTATTAGGCTTTGGCCTCATCCTTACCCAAAAGGCAAAGTGTGTGCAAGTTCCTAGAGTAGTTTGCTTCAATTTTTTCATAGAAGCTGTCTGGTTTCCAGTTGTCAGTCCAGTAGGGGATGGAGACAGTTTCACCAAAGTTATACAGTTGCAGCCCACAGCAACTGACTGCGTTCATTATAGATGCATTGTGAACAATCTATATGAACAATAAGTAAGTAATTTTATTGCAGATAATATTGACACTGTTACAAAAAAGATAGAATAGATTTTGTTAATAGATTTCTTTTTAAATTATTTGTATCATTATTTTCATCACAAATATATACCATTTACACCTATTGGAGTAGTCTCACTCAAGCTAAGTAAAGTTATAGGCTTATAGGGCTGCGTGGTCGAACCGAAGAACTAAGCAAACTTAACATTCCATAGGAATTTTAAATTAAAGATGGTTTTATATTGTGTTCTTTTTAAGCTGTAACTATAAATCAGGTAACCTGTGTTTCCACACCAAACTCTTTAGCACGCAGCAGCATATCAGTATGAGTGGTAGCTCCTAATGGATCGCCAACCACTAATAAAGCTATGTGCTGGTTCTTGGCTTCTTTTAATATTTCATCAATATTACTTTCACATAGTTCGCGGTCAGCTAGCGTCAGAGGCCGCTCATAAAAATTTTCCTAAAAACAGTAAAACAATATTAAAATGTATCAGGTATGTTGCTTTTTGAAAAAGGTTGTCAGAATTAAGTCCACTTCATGATATAAACAGAAAATATTTACCAACTCCTCTTTTCCAACAGTTAATATTGAAGTGTAGGATTCCAGCAGTACTTTATCACATTTTTTTACAATCTCTAATCCTCGTACAGTTATGTCCTTAACGTCGCCTAAGCCCAGCCCCACAAGGTAGAACATTTCGCCGAAGTTTACTCTGGAAATTCTGCCTTTCCAGTAACAGACCTGTGGAGTTTCAGTTAATTTAAAAGTATACTTAACAGTGTAATAATCTATAAACTGACTGAATGGATGAAAGCTTGTTAATTTTAACTTATCCAACGAAACTAAATTCAGGTTAGAATCGCTTGCCTTGCTTTGGCTTAGCCCGCGAGCGGTAACGATAACGAACGAACGTCAGCCAGTGTTGACAGATCGTAATGATAACATCCGGTTTAGTTACTCGGAAGTCCGAAACACGGTTGCCCACTGCCTGCCCAGCCTTCGGCAAGTGAAGCGAAGCGAGCAATCGAGCATCGACGTGTCGTAGAATCGATTTAAGTTATCGGCCCAGCACTAAACTCGATACAATTTTATTTTTCCTTCGATTGCTTTGTTTCCGGTTTGATGCATATTCAACGATATTCAATATACTCTATGGTTTGATGGAACAGAACACTGCCCCAAGTTGGTACACTCTGTTCTAGTTCAATTTTTAACCGACTTAAAAGCTATTACAATTATAGCTTATCTGTGTTTAGTTAATTTTGATTTCTGTTTATGTTCGTTCACAATTCACATAAATTGGTGAAAATGAAAGTCTGTGATATAACTGTGAGTTCATTTTTATTTATATGATATCGACAAGTGTTATGCTACATTTACAAAATGATATCGAGAAAGGGGCAAAAAGCTGTTAACGAAGGTGTAGTTGGTAAATATATAAAGAAAGACACACCGCCGGATTTGCCAAGTAAGTTTTCAGTGTTCTCTGTTTGTTAGTAATTCTCTTATTTATCAGCTGGACTGTAATTGGTAATGTGATTGATAGAACGATACGTGTTACAATTTCCAATTTGTTCTAGTAACCAATGTCTGGACGACGGGTCACAACAGACGTCCTCGCAGCCAGCCTTTCGGGGCGAGCGATGGAGTCTCCAGTAGCCACGAAAACAAATTCGGGAAAGCCCAAACAATGAGTGGCCATGCCGGCAAATACACGCCTAGCGAGTCAGTGCCAAATTTAGCCCACAGGTTAGAACTGACCAATTAAATACTGCGATTACTGAATTACCTACCAACAATGAACATTTGTGTAATTTAAACTTGAAATGTATAATATATGTATGACCAACAAGTAAATGACAGATGACTACCTTCTCCTTAAATAATGAACCATTATATTCTTCAGAAATAAATGATGTTTATTTGAATGGTTGATTTTTTTAACCATCTAATAATAATGTGAATTTCGGTATCTTTCCAGGTTTGCCAGTTTATCAACTAGTAACTCAGCTAGCTCTTCCAGTAATTTCAATTCCCAGTGCTTCCTAGATTCTAATTTGGTAAGTACCTATTTGAAAACAAACAGTTTTATGCCATAATATACCTACAAACCTACATGTAACACAGTCATTTGTGTTTGTTTTAATCATTGATAAGGTCATGTTATTCATGTGGATACCACTAATGTTTATGTTTTTTGTAGGCATCCCATTCCACACTTAATGAAATAGATGACTCATTTAGTAGACAGACCAGTCATAGGTTTTACAGACAACAACAGGAGGATCCTATATACCAAAATCAACAACAGGTAATTGCTGTAAAATTCACATATCATTATTAACTCTCTAGTTAGTATATTGAATAAACAACCTTGTAGGTATTAGCACTCAAATTGCTTGTCATTTCTATCTTACTATCAAGATAGGTATGAAGCTGATTATTAAAATTAAAGTGCATTGTAGAGTAGTTTACCATGTGTGTTGCAGGTGTCTGTGGGTGGTTGCCCATTGCATTTTATTTGTCTAGACCATAGAGCATCTAGAAAAAATATAAAAATCCTGGTAAAATCTTCACAAAAAAAAATACAAAATAAGTCTGGCCGCAAGTACATGTAAAGAAATTGTGCTTTGTAATTTAATGTGGGTGTTCAGGTCTTAAGGTGGTTCGTCGCCGTCAGCTAACCCCTTAAACACCGACAGATGGCTTTGGTGTTTTAATTTAACGTATTTTTTATTTTTATGGAATAAAAACACAATATTATTTAAAAGTTATATGTTTGCCGCTTATAGCGTAATATTTGTAACGAGTCAACTGAGTTCTCAGATGAGTAAGTTTATTTAATATGTTTAGTTGTATAAATACAAAATTTGCAGTGACAGCAACAGATCTCACGCACAAATTGATAACCTTATTTGTTTACGAAACTGATTACTAATTTCGCCATATCAAATGAGTATTGAATAGTCGTGTTAGGTGAGGGTTTGGCTTGGGTGCAAATGAATTACTTTTGAATACTAGGGTTCAAATCTCGCTTTTTTTGAAAGTTCGTTTTGTTTTTTATATTTTTAGACTACCTAATAGTTGTTTTTTATTATTTCTTAGATTAGCATTTTTTTATTTAGCTTTATCCTTCAACTTTTTGATACCATATTTATCAAAAAATATTTACTAGATACATATAAAAGGAAAAACAGCTCAGTTTACAGTAAGTTTTTTTATTGACATCATTATTATTGTACTGTAGTATTGTGTTGTAGTAATTAGGTACATTTTTTAGAATTTGCTACATATTTTTACAATGTACAGATGTACATGTTTTTGTTTAGGTACCTAGGTCCTATTTCTTTTCTATAGGCACTTATACTCGGAGCACTCATAGCTTGGGTTGGTTGGTTCGTTTGGTTGACATCATCACAGGCAAAATAATAATATTTCTACCCACCACCTAAATGAAATGTCTATACCTACATTTCTGATTTTTATTGACTCTTCGAAGTACAACCAGGTCAGGTTTGAGTTTAGGTGCAAAAAGACGCCTGCGGATGTAGTTTTTCCGTCTTTCCTGCTTGGGCAATATATAGTTTTTAAAAGTTGGTCCAGGGCTACTTTTTGTATAGTTCTTCCATGCATTTGCGTGCCATTTGCCATTGTGAAATTAGATTATCGAAGTTCGTTTGGTGCCATTCTGCTCATACTAATAAACAGTCATTTGAGAGTGAGAGGGACGGTATGACATGAACTTCGAAAGTCGAATTTCGTAGTAGCCCCCCATATACGAGCAAGATAATTTTATAATCACCGAGTGAAGCTTGAGGAAGTGACGCGTGTCACGCGTGAGAAAAAGCGGCAACATCGCATTTTCGGCGAACTGGCAACGTAGCTCAATGCACACTACTGAACGTTCCCTTAGCGTTAGCGTATGACACTGTTACCGTTCACTCGTACATTGACAAATTTGAACCAAAATAGTGATCTCGTTTAGGCAATTACTTAACTGTTTTTTCTATAAAAAAGCAATTTCACGCAAATAAATATAAAAATAAATGCTAACTAAATCGTTTTCAACGTAAAACTACACTAGGTTTGCCCACAATTGAATAAATAAAATAATATGGAAATCGAACCACCTTAATTGTATTATTTGGAGTAATATCTCCAATATCTCTTAGGAGGGGACCCCATTAACAGAGTCTTCTCTGTGAAGGATCTCGGCGTTACATTTGATACACGTCTCACCTTTCACGATCACATAAGGGCACTTGCAGCCAGTAGCTTTCGTAAACTTGGCTTTCTTATTCGTAACGTCAGAGACTTCCATGATCCTGGGGCCATAAAGGTCTTATACAACGCCTTGGTCAGAAGCAAGTTGGAAGCAGCTGCCATCGTATGGAGCCCGTATGAGTCGACGTACACCTTGCTCCTGGAGAAGGTTCAAAAGGCCTTCTTAAGAATGCTATACAAAAAAGTTTTTGGATATTACCCATTTCTCTATCCCTCTAGTTTCCTTCTGGGCACCCTGGGATTTAATTCCTTAGAGGTACGGCGTAACTTCAGCCTACTTGTTTTTGCGAGTCACGTTTTACGAGGGGATTCAGATTGTCCGGACCTCGTGGAACAGCTGGTTAGATTGTCAGCTCCGGAGGTGCCTAGGAAACCCCTGAGGCCACGTATTCGCTCCCTGCTGGCCGCGCCACCGGCGCGCACGGTGGCACACAGAAACTCGCCGCTGCTCCGCGCCCTGACCCAGCTGAATGCACTTCTCGTGGCAGCACCGGAGTGCGATCTGCTTGCGGGGCGGTGGGCTACTGTGTGTCGACAATTGTTACTGTTTTTGCGAGATGAGGGATGACAGGCCATCTAGCGTTCCTACTTAATGTATGTACATCACTATAGACCCTAACTAGACCTAAGTTTTGTAGTTTTCACAGTGTATTAGTTGTTAAACTGTAATGCTGTGTAACAAATTTATAAATAAATAAATAAATAAATAAATAAATAAATAAATTTGGGTTTGGGCCTTACAAGATTAATTACATACTTACCATTAATATGTCTTTGTCTAATTTATCTTAAATTGACAATTAAATAAACAAATCACTTTTGAGTACTTAGACATGAACATCTGCAAAGTAACATCAGAATATTTTAAATTTACTATATAATTTCTTTAATAATTTATTGACAAATCCTATTATTAAAGATATTGAAAATGACAAACCAAAATATCTATTACTATGCATTTACTTTGTATATGTATTATAAATTATAACAATTTTATTTGGATATCCCTAAGGTCCAACAGCAAAAGCAACAGCAGTATGGGTCTCGAGAATCCAGTATTCCGAGACTTTCTTCAAATCTGAGCTTGACTCCGCGCCTGCATCCTCCCTCGCCACATTCTGTCCGCCTCCACACATGTACTGAATGTAAGTAGCTAAAAATGTACACTTAGGGCCTGCACAGACCAGGGTTAGATGCTAACCCGGGGCTAAGTAGTGTCAAAATGTATGAAACTGTCAAACCTAACCCTGTTAGCGATTTAATTTTTTAACTGTACTGTGTAAGTGGGCCTTACTATTATTCCAGGCACCTGTCCTGGTTGCCATTTTATATTGGTCCATTCAGTATCACTGTTAAGATGTAAGAAAGTTAGTAAAATAGGAATAATTACATCGAAGTTAGTAGTAGTGGCTATTTTCTCATCATAATAAACAATTCTTGAAATTGGATTCAGTTACCTGCTAGGGGAAACATGGGGAATAAGATCATACACCAAGAAGTATAATGTTGCAAATTCTCTATTACAATTCTTTAAGTTCAGTATGTACCTATCAAGTTTGTGAAGAAAAAAATGCATTTTGCACACACTAATCTCATTCATTCCAGCATACACGGTGGGCAGCCAATCATCGCCTATTTATTCCAATTATGTGAACACTTCAGTGCTACCTTATAACAACAAAGGCCATGGGAGCAATATCATTGCTACTACACAAGGTATAATTTAGTATTTAATTTAAGACTTTTTTTTAATGAAAACTAAAATTTTCTACAACATTCTACAATGTTACATGGATTGTAACAAGACCAAAAGGCCACGCTTAGCATGATTGTGGGCGCATTTGGAAGTGGAAAGGGGAATCAAAATAGTGATGTGTTGCTAGCCGCATCGCCTATAACACGATTCCTAAGATTTCACCCAATCCCTCTAATAAAATAGCCCTTTTATCCCGGAAGATTGCTTAGTGCCTAGATATTCTTAGCAAACGAAGTCATAAGCAGCAGTTTCAATATAAACTAGAAACTTTCTAAGGTACCGAGGAGTGCGAGCTGCCGCTGCCGCCGGGCTGGTCCGCGGACCGCACGCTGCGCGGGCGCCGCTACTACATGGACCACAACACGCAGACCACGCACTGGACGCATCCGCTCGAGAGCGTGCCGCAGCCCTGGCAGAAGGTCTCCACGCCGCACCACGGCGTCTACTACTTTAAGTATGTTGATAATGCATATACATCTCAAAAGTATCTTACTGTCTGTGTCGTGGCGTATGTTTGAATGAAAGACATAGTTGTTTAGAGAACCATAGAAGAATTATGTAATACAGTGGAAATGCCTTACCCTACGGACGTGAAGCGTCTCAAACGCCGCATCCTGTATGTTACGAAAACCAACCTTGCTACTTGCGACCACACACACTACAATACACGTGCTCGCGGAGTGCAAGACTATTTTCGTAACACACAGGATGCGGCGTTTGAGACGCTTCACGGCCTTAGGGTGCGACCACACCGCCGCTTAAAAAACGGTGACGTTACGGAATCGCAACAAAATGTATAAAGAAACGGTGCGAAAACGTGACGCATACGACACGTCACTGCGTTTATGCGGCGGTTTGGTCGCACCCTTACCCAGTAAATGTTTACTCCCTTATTCATAAACGCTCTATAGGCTTCTGCTAACTTAGCAATCGTTTGTCCTTATCTGTGAATGGTAAATGTCAAATTGACAGATAAAAGGACAAACTATTGCTAAGTTTGCAGAGGCCTACAGAGCGTTTATGAGGGGGCGAGTCATTGCGTTTCTCAGTGAAGAAATCTGTTGTTTTTTTAAACATGTAATCACAAAAAGAAAAGTTAGTACTTAAATGGCTTTGATACATTTAGTTGATAAAGGAAAAACTGTCGCACAATCACTAACATGTTGCGAAAGTGAGTATTTCTTCTTTAAGAATAACACTTACTTCCTCTAATCTCAGAAAATATCTTTTTTTTTCAGTGAAATAACTCATCAAAGAACCTACGCCCATCCTTGCTTAGTTGGTGGATGTTACTTAGTAAGCCCATATGTTCCGACTCTGGTACCGCCTTACCTATTGGAAGAAATTCCTCATTGGCTGATTGTTTACTCAAAAGGTACTTGCTTTATTTACTATGTTTTAGTAAATTATCATTGTTGAAATCCATTGCAAAAGCCATTTCATGTACAGTCAAGGGCATAAATATATGTACAGTCGCCATCAGATATATCGTAGCGGGCGAGGTCCTCAAATAATTCGGAGCAGCCTTAAATTTTAATAAATTCGTTACACTCTAAGGTTAATAACATCAGAACACGCAATTAGTCATAAATAAAGTAGCGGCGACTTTTCAATTAAATCGGGACGTCACAGATCGTCAAAGGTATCGATGCAGACAGGCTGACCATAAAGATCGGAACATTTTTTGAAAATATACCTTAACTTTGTGACAAACAGTTTAAATTACGGTGTGTTTATAATGAAATTAGTTTTATAAAATAGAACTACATGCTTTGACTTATAACAGCAGAAGAAGAGAAATTTTATTCGTAAAAAAAGTATTTGGCAATTTAGTGGCCAGTAACAATTTACACATTATACAACAAAAAAGGTTTTATGTTACTAACACAGTGAATTATGCATGCAGACGCGTACACTAATATAAGTGACTTATCTTTCATTTTGGCATGACGTTTGAACCTTATTTTGTTTGAAATTCGAATCTATTATTATATACGTAAGGTTTATTTTCCACATATGTTCCGATATTTGTGATCAGCCTGACTGTGTCGATACCTTTGACGATATGTGCTTCCTGATATTTTTAGCTCATTGAACGTCCCGAAATTATTGAAAAGTCGTTGTTCTTATATTTATGACGGATTGCGTGTTCCGATGTTATTAACCATATCTAGTGTAACGAATTTATTGAAATTTAATGCTGCTCCGAAATATTTGAGGACCTCGCCCGCTACGATATATCTGATTGCGACTGTATGTTACCAAGACGTAAAAACATCTATACAGCTTTTTATGCCATAATCAATAAGGTCGGTGACACATATATTTGACACAATGGCTGTAACAATATTTGTGCCCTCGACTATACACTTGCTATTTACTGGACACGAATATTTTTTTAGTATACTGTATCAATAAAAAAAAATTGCAGCTGACCCAGAGATGGACCACAAGTTACGTTGGAATATGTTCAGGCTGAGTGAACTTGACTGTTATTCTGACATGCTGACACGCTTATACAAACAAGAACTACAACTCATTGTTATGAAATATGAACAATATAGGTAACTCAAATATTTGACTTCAACATTTGTTTAAATATTTTGTTTTAATTTAACTTTTTTTAAATGAAGACATTTAAAAAAGAGTTTTAACATAATTTTGTTTTTCTAGATCTGCCCTGCTACAAGAAATAGAGAGGAGACGGCATGCCATTGCATACCGTGCACACTCAAATTGTTAAGAGTTTATAAAACTTGTAGATCTTATAATCATTCTGCCTTATTGAGCTGTGATCTAAAACAAAGTATGTTATTTTTATTGACATTATGCCAGTGTCCAGCTGACTATTGTGAGGTCTAAACTATTTTAAGAGTAGTATTTTGTGCCTTAAGAATAAAACTATTTAAATTAAATACTATTTATTTACACTCATATTTTCACTCTTTCTCTTTTTTTTAAACATCAAAATCTGAATTCTTATCAATTGTAGGCTTCATCTTCGAACATTATTTTTTCTTATCAAACACTAAAGGTGCTTCTTGATTTCTTTTAAAGTAAAAAAAAAGTATTTCTATTGACCTGTATATTTGTAACTAAAATGAACTATTTACAAAATAAATACATGTTTACATTTATTCAGCTACCTCTGACTCTGTCTTATTTTCCGGATTCTGCCTCACCTCCGCTCCATCTACTATATCATATTCATCCACTTTGGTCAATCCTGATATTCTGTATACCTTTGCATTTTTTATTCCAAGCATGTTGGCAAAAGCACGAGCTGGAAAGAAATAAAAAAATATCAATAAAAAATTTAAAAATAAAAAGCAAATTTGAATAACCTGAAGTGTACCTGGGGGCATATCGTGTTCTTCGTCAGACTTTAAACCATAATAATGAGCCCAATCGGCTTTTCCTTTAACAACATTATAAGCTACTAGACCAATAGCGTTCCAGGCAAATATACCGTACGCTATACTAAGGCGACGCTTCCATAATACAGCTTTATCGACTGGAATAGGCTTGGTTCTTTTGCGAATAAACTTGTGCCACCACCGATAGATCATCTTGTTATTGAACTTATCTGGTAGGTTTATTATAGGTTATATAATGAATAAAGTAACGTTAAAATGAGACTGATGGTTTACACAATTGATCTTCACATTACTGTATTTATTTATAAGATGTTAATTTGATATCCTTAAACTGTTTTATTATTTTATTTTTTTAAACTGTCGCTTCGCTTCGAGTGTTTTGATTGAATTAATTTTGACTAGACATGGGGGTTAAATAACGTCACGGTGACAAAGTCACCGTGACTCGCCTTCAAAACGTGTCACTGTGACTTTTCACAAAATAACAACGTTACAAAATCACATACGTTCCTTACTGTTCCTTCCTAGCGCCTAGCGCAAGCAGTGACGAGACGCGATGCAGTGACAGTGACTGACTGTGACGTGACTCGGCTCTAATCGGGCTTAGTCGGGAGTGTTCGGATTCGGAACTTCGTGGCGAACATCGGATGATGCCTGCTGGCTGAGAGCGAGTGAGACAGCGATAAAATTATGAATGCTTGCACACTCATCCGTGTCAGAGTTGTTTTAATGAAGCATACTCGTAGAAAAGGATGTATGTTATGTATGTATGTATGTATAACTCTTTATTGTACCTACATAAAACACATGAAAAAGATGAACACCGTCCATAATGATGATGATGATGATGGTTATGACGATGGTGATGATGATTATGATGATGATAATGGCTATGTTGATGATGATGATGATGATTGTGATGATGATTATGATGATGATGATGACATGATGATGATTGTGATGATGATTATGATGATGATGATGGCTATGATGATGATGATGATGACATGATGATGATTGTGATGATTATGATGACTATAAACTAATTTCCCAAATGTATTTATTTTTTACTTATAATTTGCGACAATTCTAAGCCTGTAAAAGTGTAAAGGTTATTTTGGATCAACTACTTGTGTGATAACGGTGTGACAAAATCACGTCATAATAGCACTGCGACAATATCATATGGTGATATGAGTAACCGGCGTGACAAAATCACGATGAAATAACAGTGTGACAAAAATAACGTTGACACAAATATCATGCAGTGACACGAGTAACAGGCGTGACAAAGTCACGGTGACTTTTCACGGTGACTTTTTTGGAACGGGATCGTCAGTCACTGATATCAAAATGTAACGCTTTTCCCCATGTCTAATTTTGACATGTCATGTCAACCAACAAAACGGAATTGGTTTGACAGATACATTTATAGGTTAGGTCTCGGTTAGGTTTAAACCATAGAGTAAAGCAAATATAGGAAAAGGATGGGACAAACCACTAGGCTACCACGGCTACCTAGCTAAGCAAGCAAATAGCAAGGTTAGCCAACATAATAACAATAAAAAGAAAAGGAATATAACAAAAATCGCAGAAAGAGAACGGTGAAGTGCATTATACATAGTAGTGTTAGTAGTCTAAGCAGCAACGCAGTATTATTTTGGGTTTCGAAGAAAAAAAAACGTAAGAAAGACAATTGTGACTGCGTCATTCTTCTTTCACGTCCGGCCGTTACGTTTAAATAGTTTTGCAATACAATAACCAATAACTTTCCTGCGTGCCTATTCGATCACTTTCAAGTGATCGGAGGCTTTCCTATATAAATGGCCTCCACATTGATTCTTGGTAAGGCTAAATGGAAGGCTTTGAAACATGTGCTGACGTTCAGCAGACAATACACAACGTACGTAAATCTTCACTGTTCGTTATGTATAAAGTTTCGGTCACATTTACAGCAGCCGTATTCTAGTGTTATTAGAATTGTAGTTTAGTTCCAGGAGTTGTCATACTTTAAGAATATATCAACCATCCATGACATGACCTACTTGGAGCACTTGTCTTATCGCAAAAGGGTATTAGTGTTAGCATGTTGAGTGTCGAGGTAGGTACTTGGGTGTTATTTCATGCGCAGCACCACAAGCAGTGGTGTATAATATAACAATAGGATGGCAGAGCGGGAAATATACTACATTGTACGGGGCCCCAAACTGGCTGGGCCTAGTTAAAGTACAGAAGTTTTTATGTTGAGGAAAGACCCCTATCTGATGAAATTACCGCGAGCAGACGTACTGTCAGCAACAGAAGTTGATAAACATATAGGTACGAAGCGCTCAAAAAGATCTACACATCCTCTAATCACCTTAACGATACCGCGTCGTGTGTGGAAGTGTTTATAAACTTCTAATGTTGATTGCACCTAGTTACGCCACCAGCAACGACACCTTCAAGCGATTTGGTAGTAATAAATGAATAAAATAAAATAATATTTAGTAATAATAAAATACGGACGTTCTGTGATCAAATTGGGGACGTTTTGGAAAAAGGTCAGGTCAAGAGTACCCGAAACCGACGAGCATGTACCTATGAAGAGATTGATGAATGTGGATGAAGCGAAAGAGGTGTCAGGATCGTAGCAAGTGGAACAAAGTTTCTGCCTACCCCTGTGGGAAAGAGTCGTGACGGTATGTATGTATTTAAAATAAAATAATATTTAGTAACAATAAATGAGAACGTATCCAGAAACTGCAATGTACCGTAGCGTGAGATATCGACGTGGGCAAGGTCGAAGGTCGCAGTTTTGTCGACGAACAGGGCGATATATTGTATGGTACCGCCGCATGTAATGGCGTACCACCAGCTACCAGGTACGGCCGCCAGAACGCTTACACACTTGTTACACTGACAGTGCGCTGTTAAATCGAAATAAATTTTTGAAACAAAAATGTAATATTCATTTTCAAACACCCATTTGATTGAAATAAGGTCTTGAAAAAAAAAAACGTTTTCTCACAAAGCCCAAAAAAGCGTTTAAAATCTGCACTTATTAGGGTTCCGTAGTCAAATGGCAAAAACGGAACGCTTATAGATTCGTCATGTCTGTCTGTCTGTCCGTTCGTATGTCACAGCCACTTTTTTCCGAAACTAAAAGCTATACTGTTGAAACTTGGTAAGTAGATGTATTCTGTGAACAGCATTAAGATTTTCATACAAAAATAGAAAAAAAAAAACAAATAATTTTGGGGTTCCCCATACTTAGAACTGAAACTCAATTTTTTTTTTTCACCAAACCCATACGTGTGTGGTATCTATGGATAGGTCTTCAAAAATGAAGTTTTTAAAACATTTTTTTCTACACTGAATAGTTTGTGCGAGAGACACTTCCAAAGTGGTATAATGTGTCCCCCCCCCCCGTAACTTCTAAAATAAGAGAATGATAAAACTAAAAAAAATGTATAATGTAACTACATTACCATGCAAACTTCCACCCAAAATTGGTTTGAACGAGATCTAGTAAGTAGTTTTTTTTTATTTAATATTTGTTTGTCTATTGGGTATTTCATTTGGTGTAAATCGGCTGTCCGCGACAATATCACCATCCAAATGATGATGGATGTTTACCGTGTGTAAAAGTATCTTGTAATAAGGAATGATTTCTAACGGCCGCCTCTTTTAAATTTTTGATATATAAAGTAATGTGAAAGTTATTTCGTTCAAAAGGGCCAAAATGTCATTACCAAGGTGTGTCCGCTTTCCAATTTTCGGTAAAACTTCTGCAAAAAGTTCCATTTAACTGGCGTTTACGGCTGAAGCTACTATTTCCCTAAAAAGTTTCATAGTTATATCATACAATATTGATTGCACAAATTAAAACGCATCATATAAAACGGAACAGTAACATCGTACATTTGGGTTCCTGTTTAACTCGTCATCACCGTGGCACAACGTAACGCGACATATAGCTCTGCACTGAACAGCTCTGCACAACCCCCGCCGCTCCCCCCGCGTGCCTACTGTCACCATTCAGAAGGCAGAGTGAGCTCACGTCGCGCAAAGCAATATTAAGAATTTATTTATTTTTTACAAAGTCGTACCGTGGTTTTTGTCACAATAATATTGACATTCCCGTTGGTCTCATTCCTCGGTAAGTACATGAATTATTTATATTTATCATATTTTATCGTATAGCCTAACCGATTGATTATGACGTAATCAGTAAAACATTTTGGAATATCTAATATGGTACATGCTAAACTGAAAATAGCTGCATTTTGTCATTACCAAGGTGGTCATTACCACTGATTACCGTGGACTTTTTACCCACGGAAAGGACGATTATTCCATGGTAATGACTTTCTGCACTTAATTCTGTAAAGACCTTGGCTTTTATATATTTTCCCATTTTATATCTGTCCAATTTTTCTGTTAATTCATTTGATTCTGTATTTTTGCAAATATTTATCACGTTTTTATCTGTTTCAGTGGAAGAAGTAAATAAATATGCCAAGTAAAAAAGGAGATAGTAAACAAGAATTGCTTATAAAAAAACGGAAAAGTAGCTAAAAAAAGACGCGAAAAAATTAAATCTAACACTGAGCTGTATACCTAGAAAAGGAAAAAAAACGTTATGCTCAAAGAAAAGAGGCATGAAAAAACTTCTATCAATAAATGAATTAAAAAAAATGCAACGTCTGCTAGCTAAGCAAGAATAAAAAATTTAAAAGATGTCTTGCAATAACAATGTGTTCCTTTATATTGTGTTATTATTATTTAAGTGATTTGTTAGAAAATATAATGGTGTGCGGAATAATTTTCCTTTGTGAATAATTATTGTACTTAGACACATTAAGTAATAATGACGGTCTTTCCGAATGTGCTGGTACATTCAAAAAAAGACATGTAAAAGAGCCCTTGGTGGCCTATTTGCAAAATAAACTTTTGACTTTTGAAGAGAAAGAAAACAATTTTTTTGAAAAAAGATTATTTTCTACTTCAAAGAATTTCAAATGTGTGAGCAAAACTATATGAAGCTACTAAAAAAATCATTATGTTACTCATATTTGGTATTTTATTATTTATTTGTTTAATATTTACATTCTTTTATTTAATAACCAAATTGATTAAATACTTCGGTACTTTGAAATACGTCAAAATAGGTAAATAGATAGGGACATTTATCATTACCATGTGCTATCGTCATTACCAAGCATGCAAAATGTCATTACCATGACGCTTAAAACATTGCGGGTCCATATCTTCAATTTTTGGGCTCCTAAAAGATTGCCTTTATTTTTTTTATAACCCATGTATCACAAACTGTCAATTAAGATTAAGTTTGTGATTGAAAACAATTTTATTTTTATTTTTTTAACAAAGTGCCCAATTTACACCAAATGAAATAAATACCCTATTATAATAACCAATATAAACATTTTGCTTAAGAGCAGGGCTCTGCTAAGACTGGATTTTATAATAACTTGGAGAATTTGTACGGAACCCTTAGTGCGCGAGTCCGACTCGCACTTGGCCGGTTTTTTATTTATTTTCTGAATGTTTTGTACCCAACGACACTGCATGATTAAGATGAATCTAATCAATTGGTTGAGCAGCAGCAGTTACGAGTGGACATGGACATATTGGAACAGACATGCGCGGCAAACACATAACCGTCTTTTTGGACTTTGCCGCAGTCGGGTAAAAAAAAGACATGATGCAGGAAAGAAAACGCTAACATACTGAAATCCTAACCCTTCACTACGCTACTTACACATACATACAAGTACCTACTTACTTTTACTTATTTGGCCTCTTGAGTACCTACCTAGGCCGTGGCCTGGCCATTGACTATTACATCTGACGTTTTCGTACCTGAGTCAGGGTTTCAAAATATTCGTTAAAATAGTATCTAAGTATCAGCATCTAATTACATCGCAGTATTTTGAAACTAAATAATTTTTAAATAGAAGTCGTATAGGTATTCCTACGGTAAGTATCTAATATCTATACGATGCCTTCCAATACGCGGCGTAGAACTATCTCATGGCAAATTCGCGAGCGCGAACCTTCGCGAAGGTCGTCCGCCATTGCTTTGTTTACAACCGTGCCCTGCGGCCGGAGCGGCTGCCACTCGCAGAATATTAACTTGGACCTATGGGGAAATCAGATAAGAAGTATGTACCATTACCAAGTATTGTTAATTTGAGTATCAACAAATTTTACAAAGTTTTATTGAGATTACTTATCCTTTTTCAATTCAAAAATTGTCATTCGAAGTTTAATTAAAGCAAGGCCTTAGGGGCCAATGAAAATTCTCTCCAAAATTAAATATAATTTGTCACAATCCGCCATCCTCATTGATTAACGGCATAGATCAAGTGGGTTATACCTAAAGCAGAAAATATCTAATTATTAAAAGTCATTTAAATATTTTATTTTAAACTGCGAAATTACGAGTTCCAGGTGCAACATTATTTTTCAGGGACCTCAACGAGTACCTCCGAGTATTCCTGTTAATTAATTACAATCTAGATACACCATACTAATATTATAAATCCAAAAGTGTGTATGTCTGTCTGTCTGTAGCCTTTTTATGCTTAAACCGCTGAACCGATATAGTTGGAACTCGATGTAGAAATAGTTTGTCCCGGGAAAGAACAAGAATAGTCTTTATCCCGGAAAATCAAACAGTTCATGCGAGATAGCGATAAGCAAAAAATCGAACGCGATTCATTCGTGTTTCAAAATAAGCTCTTAGAGGCTCCTGATATCCTGGTACTTAAACTCTCCCTCCGTCTTAAGTCTGTCGCGAAATTATCATTTTTTACCCATCCCAGCGCTCAGCGTCGCTATAGAAGTTTTCATTTCAAAAATGCCGCGCAGACGGAGTCGCGGGCAATAGCTAGTTCCCTATAAAGTTTTACAGGAGCACATGTTAATGATTTACTGCTTGGTTGTAGAATACGAGCCGACAGCATCAACAGCTTACGAAAGCGATATGACGCCTTTCTGGAAGAGGATAGGAAACGCAAAGAGCGCAACGAGGACATTCTGGCCAAGCTCGATAAGATGCGGAATAGCGTCACACGTTTCAAGGTAGTTCTTTGTGGTCCTAACAAAAGCAGCCGTTCTATAACACAAACATACATAGGTTAGTTAGAAAGAGCATGTACATAGCTTTTGTACTAGACAGTTTAGAAAAGAAAGCATCTTGCGACAATGCGTGATAGTTGTGGCGCTCGACTTTTTGTTTTATTACTACGAATACTGATAGTGATTTAATTATTTTTCCAGGCAAACATTTATTTAGATCACAGGCTACCTATGAACATTTATGGAGACACACAGAAAAGCCCCGTGAGAAGGTATCATGAACCACAAATATCAACAGAATTGGATATTCGAACGAAACATATTGAAGAAACCCAGTTACTTAGTCAGATAAGCAAGAAATACATACTCATCCCCAAATTAAGATCAGTAGATGTTAATGATTACTTTCCTAGAGCAATACAACAGGATAACAATAACGATAATGATTGGAAAAGTAAATATAGTATTTTGGACAAACTTAAACAGACCGAGAAAGAAGAAGCAATTAATTCACCTACTCTTAATGACAGCAAACTCAAAAACTACGATACTCTCTGTAGCGGACTACCAAAGTATCAAGAGGATGACGAGCCAGTCAAACTTTCAGTAAAACATGGTAATATCGAAGGTATGAGAAAGGACCCTGCAGTCAATGAGTTTACTTCCAGAAAACAGTCTTATCCACAAAATAAGGTGGCGGCAACATACAACCATAATACTGTCGACTCTGGCGAAAATATTCCTGAACAAACTGAAAAGCAACCAATAGATAAATCTGCTATTACTAATACTCAAAAACCTAATATATTCAAAGATGAACCGGAATACACTAAGGTGAATGAATACGTAGATAACAACTTTACACCTGGCGTGGACGAAATTGTTCAGCAACAGCCGAAGAGCGAAGTTAGTTTTGTCGTTCCTGAAGCTCCCGTAAAAAATTACCCAGAATCAGACTCTCGCGAACATATCGAAGCTACCCCTGATATTCAACAAAACTTCTCTGACGAAACTACTGATAAACATGAAACAGAAAACACTGAAAAATCTCATATTGAAAATGAACAGATTTCTCATACTGCCGCTTTTCATCCTGAAAAATCATATCCCGGTGATGAAAACATCTCTCAAGCAGCAACACTTAGTCCCGAAAAATCTTACCCTGGCGATGACGACATTACTCACGTCGAAGTTCTTTGTCGCGATGAACTCATCCAACAAATAACCAACGACAACGCCAATATAGGCGGCGTACAAGAAACTTATCCGATCGACGTAATAAACGTTCAAGACTTCACACCTGGCAATGATGTGAATTTGGTTGACGGTGTTAACATAAATCCAGAAGGACATAATATAGAACAATACAATCCACCGAGCCAACAGTATGTTCCTGAGACAGTTATGGTGGCCGAACAGGAGAAAGATGTTGACGAACAAGTAGCAAACGAAGGTAATTATGACCCCTCTCAACAATACGAGCAAATAGCTAATTTGGAGAATACAGATATTACGTCAGGCATTCAAGAATTTGAAACCGAGCAAAACGAAATGTATTACTCAGAGACTAATGCTCAAAATTATGACCAATACAATCAGGGTGATGTGGGTGACGTTTATAACACTGGTTATACTGGTCCGACGGAAGGCTACGATCCATCGGCTTACTACGGAGGTACGCAGCAGGACGGCGCATATCCGGTGGAAATAAACGAACACGAGGAAACTTTGGAACGATATGACCCAAATTACGAGCAGCAATACGCTACTACACATGCGGAAGAAAACCAATACGCGGAGCAGCAGCCAGGATACCAGGATAACCTGGATGTACAAGAGCCGGTAGGATATACCGAACAACAGGAATATGACCAAGGTCAAAATGATGCCGAGCCACAAGAGATCGTCGAACACATAGAACAGCAACTAGACATGGAGGATGGATATATTGAAGAGAATATAGCTGGAAACATCCGTGATATTACTGACGAATCGGCTCTATACCAACAAGGAACCCCACATCAAACTCTTGAGCAAAATATGGAAAAACTATCAACTTCTGCAGTTGAGACGTAAATTTAGTAAACTTCAGAGGCTTTATATAAACATAAAAATTTAAAGATTTAAATTAACATGTTCTCGTTTAAGTCTATTTTAGGGATTTTTTTCAATCCCCAGCTAAGCCCTTCTTTTAAAGGGTGATTGAAGAGTATCTGTGGAATACAAGTAATTAAAAAAGTGATCCTTAACTTAAATAATCATAATTCTATAAAATAAATACATCAAGTAAATTGCAACTAGTTTTATATTGCGGTCATACTAGTTATATCTACATGTGTCTAAACTCATTTAGGAAGAGGCAAATCCTGCAAAACCCCAGCTTGTTCAGGGAAGAGGGGCTCCGCAGCTGCCTTCCAAGGGTCCTCCACCCACGGCAGGCGCTCCGGACCCGTGGCCCAGTGGTGGATCCGACATCTCACATTCACTGTCTCTGTTTTGTTGACCTGCAAATATTTTAATGTTAGTAATTATAATAAATAAAATTCCAAAAAAACGGAAATTTCATGTGTATTAATTTTTTTGAAAGGTTTCCAATTAGAATTAGCAAGTAAGATATTATATAATATCCTAAGTCAGGGATGTCAACATTAAAAACTGAAAAATAATAATAGGAATAATAAGAATAATTTATTTGTTTAAAAAAAACACATGTACATATACATAATAAAAACGGATGTCTGACTCTAAATATTTTACAGAATAAACCATGGTCATCCATCAGACAGTGACTTAAAGAGACTGTGAAAGCAATTATTGCCTCTGATTGTACAGTCACCAGCATAAATAAGTGATCATTTTTATACCTAGTCGCTTTCAGCCGTAACATGGTTTGGTTGGTTTTTCAAACATGACATTAAAGTGACAAGGTACAAAAGTGATCACTTATTTATGCTGGTGAATGTACATAGAAAATTTGGAACTGATCCATAAATTTCTCATGCCTGAATGAAGAAACCAGGGAGCAGAATCGGTATTTAAAAAAACCCCGATATTGCCTAGCATATTGAATTATTTTATGCTCTTTATGTAGGTCTCAACCATGTATTTAAGTGACAACTTCGTATTATTAAATTTTCCCCTTAAAAATTAAATGATGAAACAAAGAACGAAATAAAACGCAATAATACCGGTATTTTTGTATGAAGAAATACCAGTATCTGGTCCCTGGAAGAAACAACTATCAGGTTGTACTATTATCTATTATAGAAATGGTAGACTTACTGTAACAGTAACATAGAATTCCTTCTCCTGGAGTGAAAGGTCTGGCCCAGACACTTTTCCTGGTGGCATTTTTATTGCATGTTCCGGTACAACAAAGCCAACCCTCCGGAACGAAGTTCTTACATGCCATGGTTCCAGGGTCCAGGGCTCCGTCTTGCTCATAATGATTCGCAGCACCAGACGTGACAGGCAGTTAAGAGTCTGGTAAATATTTATTTATTTATTATTTATATCATATTTGAAGTTGCATTCAATTTATCTGTTGTAAATACATTACCATATTTTAAAGGATGTTAAGTGGACAAAAAACTTAAATAAAAAAAATTAATATGTAGTTTATAAAGGGATTTTTGATGAGCTATTCTGTTCAAAGTAGAATGAGTCACTTCACAACACCAATTGCTACCAAACACTGCATGGAAGCCCACAAAACCAGTTTCAGATTTGTTCTGAGAGAGAGGAGAGTACTCAGTGGAGTACCCCTTAAAAAAATCACTTAGTAGTCACACCATCTGATTATGGCAAAGTACAGCCGATTGCAGATTTAACGAAGGAAAAAAAAAAAAAAAAAAAAAAAAAAAAGATTTGTTCTCAGTTTAGGCAGATTTTCTATCATAACTAAAACTAAACCAAAATTCTAAATTAATGCTGAAGCTCGCCAAAACCAAAAGTTTGGTTGAACACCAGCAAGCTAACAAATTATTGCCAAATTGACTTGAAAGTTCTAGTCGCAAGTTGCAGGAAACTTAAATGACAACTTAATTCCTTACTCTTTGCACATATGGTGAACTGAATGTATCTTCAGATTTGGATATATTATTTTCATCTACTTGGTATTTTTCCATATTTTTGGCAGTAGAATACACTGCCAGGCCGGGCAAAAGGTAGTCTCTGTATGCCTCATTGGGTCTCATTGTCAGCACATCACCAGCATTGCCCACACCTACACAACATGCAAACAACAAAATAAAAATGATTAAAGTGGACTTGAGATTTGAGTATTTAATAAATAATCTATGAAACAAAGTTAACATGTGTGTCATACAATTTACCTTCTACATACTGGTTTAAAATAACCCTCATGTCAGGTTGCTTCACAACATTTTGGTCTTCGATCAAGTCGTACACAAAGTGGCGGCCTCTTAGTTTTGCTGTCTTACCATGCTTCTTGTGTAATGGTGGAGGCCATCTCCTTTTCAACACAAATGTTGTCTGGAAACATATTTTACGCAAATAAAGTGTTTCACACTAATTACTGTAGTCCAAAATATTCAGAATATAAATAGAAACAATAACCTAAGCCCGATAATATAAAGAGTACTTACTCTTGTTTGTTGAGACAGGACGGTCTGTGCTTGGATAATATTAGAAAGAAATGAACGTATTCCCAACATTTTGGTAGTTATTTAGTAAACGAATTTGTTTTATTTTATACTTTGATTCTATTTTACGTAAATGTTATATGGGAATTGGTTAGGTTAGAATTTATTTAACTGTCAATCTTGACAGTTTAGAAATCAGTAATCAAGTCTGGCAACCCTGAGCCTGTATCTTTCCGGAAGTTAGTGTTGTCATTCCGTGTCAAAATATGATGGCGTTTTATCGATTACGATTTATATTATACTTTCTACGATACTATACGATTAATCGATCGGTTAGTCGGAAAGACCATAGACTACAGTACTTCATTCATTTAGTTTCATTCATTTTATTTTCTACGTTCGATTTGTACTGTGGGTTGGTTGCTTGCTTGATGCTTACTTGGTTTTGGTAGTACGACTGCGCTGCGACTTGGATTTTGGATTTGTTGTTCCTTCTATGTCGCTAGGCTATTATAACTTTACTATATTGTAATTATCGATTAAAATTAAAAATGGATGATGAAACTATTCCCGATTTGCAGGTACGTGGTGTTTACTAGGTTATATGTATCTTTGTGTTTTTTTCCAGAATTCATTATGTATCTAATGGTTTTTAATGTTCCAGAAGTGCTTGTCAGATGGGCCATTAGATGCGGATGATGGTCCGATGGATACAGATGAGGGTCCTTTGATAAACGAGAACTCGAATGGCCTGTCGCATTTGTTGACGGAGGGCGAGTTCAACAGTGTAGACGCGGTAGGTGTGGACGAGTCGTCGACGTCTAACCATGCCTTCCTAAACGCTGTGGAGTTCTCTGCTGGAAGTGTCGGTGATTACTTAGAAAACAACGCGGACGGCTTTAACACGGATTCATTCGACGTCGGGGACAACGCAGTCACTTTCGCCGGAGACTCGATGAACAATGTGCTGTCGGACGGTGACTCGCACCTGAGCGACGTTGCTTACAAGGCTGTGTCAGACACCGACAACGACATAGAAGCTCCAGCCAAAATGGAGATGGACAATGAAGTCAGTGAGGTATCAAATGATATTGCGGATGATACTTTGGATAAAACTGATGAAGAAAGTGCTGTTGCTGTTCATGAAGTTGAAGACGAATCTGCCAGTCTTGATATTACTCCTGTAGAGGAGGCGGATGTTTCCCTGAAATCTGTTGATGACGATGAGAAAGAGACTACTGCTGATAATGAAGAAACTGATAACCAGGATAAAACAACTAATCTGGAAACTGTAGAGGTATTCTTTTTTATTTTATATATTTTTAATAGTGGAGAGATGGTAATGATAGGTAGAGATGGTGGGATGATTTGGAGTCTTTTGAGCTGGACTGGGAAAGCCTTGCAACAGACAGAGACGGGTGGAAAGAGAAAGGGGAGGCCTTTGCCCAGCTGTGGGACATTGAATAGGCTATTCAAAAAATATGTGTCAAACTAACTGCTTTTTGTAAAACTACTGAATTTTTGTATGGGATAACAACAGTGACTTTGTTGAAATCATCATCATATTCAGCCTATATATATATATACGTCCCACTGTTGAAATGAAATGAAATGTATAATCATTTTCCTTTGAGTTGTTCTTTCAATTAGGAAAAACTCTTGATGAAATCTTTGAAAAGTCGCCCTGGTTTATGGTACTAAGGAAAATGACTTACTAAATCCCTGTTATTTGTGTTACTTTTGAGTAGACAAGCCAGACATTGGGCAATTTTATGAGTATAGTGACACAAAAAACATCACTAGTATTTGCATATACAGATATGTAGTATTTTTAATTAATTTATTTATTAAATACAACACAAATTAATAACGAATTTGAACAAAAATTAATACTTATTCATAATAATATTTAGAAATAATATGTAAGTTTTTTTTGCAGAAAACAGTATAAAAGTATTTAAATCCAGTTATATTTCAACTACTTGTATTACTCTAAAAACCAGGCTCCTGTACTATAAGAATTACACATGAAAAGCATAACAATCAATCAATCAATCTGCTGGGTCAATTGGTGTAATTTGTCCCATGATATTTATTTTATTTATTTATTTAACAATAATTTCAAACTCAATGGTCAAGCTGCATTCCTGATTCTAATAATTTTTGAATTCTTTTTCTCTTTCCAGAAGACAACAGAAGAAACTGAAGTGGCTGCAGCAGACGTTGTCAATGTTACTGCAGCTAAGGATATCACTCCTGTTGAAGATGTTGCTGCACCTATTGAAGACCTACCTGATGATGATGAGTCACTGGTAAGGAGACTATAAATTTATATTTATGTATACTAGAACTGCAATAAATATTGTAACATGTATGGTATTTACAAAACAGTTTAGTGAGATGTGGCTTTTTTAACAGGAGACAAGTGTACTTAAGGAAGTAAAGGCATCTAAAAAGGAAAAGCCAAATGTGGAGGATGATCAAATAGTGCCGGAGAAGGCATCTGCTGAGGTAATGCATCTTGAATTACAATTGTTTTATTGAAGTGAAAACTTTTAGCGGCGTTGAGCAGTTTTTGGGATGGCTAAAAGATGTTAAACTCGCGTCAGGCGTAAGACGGAGGGGGAGTTTAAGTACCAGGATACAGGATCTGAATCCTCTAAGAGCTTATTTTGAAATACGAAAGAATCGCGTTCGATTTTTGAAGTGTTTTTTTGTTGAGTCGTGAAGCAAAAGTACTAGGTCATCAGCACATTGCTAAAGGTCTGTCAATAGCCGCGTATTCACTGAGCGAGCCGCCTCGCGCGGCAGCTTCGTGAGGCAAATCCTCGGTCTGTCAGGACGCGCCTCGCCCGAGGCAAACGCACGTCTTGCCTCGGGCGAGCGTGCCTCGACCCGAGCCGCGCGTTGTCGGTTTTTGTCCATGCTCAAAGGCGCCTCAGCACGTTTGCCGCGCTCACTCAAGACGGTTGTGTTTTGCCTCGCTTGTTCGTCGCGTATTATTAGCGTCATGGATAAAGAGCGGTGTCTTAAATTAATACAAGTATATGGTGAATATAGACGATTACGGGATGCGCAATGTCCCGATTATACAAATAAAGGACTAAGAGAAGATGCGTGGAGAATTATTAGCGTGCAATGCTGCCTCAGCCTCACCGTGGCTCGGCTTTGCCGCGCGAGGCAGCCTCGATCAGTAGGATTTCTTGTACGAAGCTGCCTCGCGCGGCAATCGTTGCGCGGCAAACGTCCGAGGCTGCCTCGCGAGGCGGCTCGCTCAGTAAATACGCGGCTAATATAGATAATACATACGTTTTTTTTTGTAAGCGGCCAGTATGGTACGCGTCTTGAGTGTCTTGGAGGTTACAACATTAAAATCTAATCTAAGCTGCTGTTTTCACTTCTGCTAGCACTCCCAGTGCTACCTGTCGCTTTTTTTAATCCCATTGTTTTATATTGCTATGAGCTGATAAAACTGAATATTCATCAGGTAAGAGGTGCTGAAGAGACTGAAGTCGTGTCAGAAGATGAACTACCAACTGTTCAGAAACCGAGTGTGAAGGATGCTGAGAATGTTTCTGATGATGAGTTACCAGGACCTAAGCCTGCTGAGTTACCAGCTGATACTGAGGTATGTACAGGGAGTAGTAAATATAGCTTTCCCATGACATTTCGTTGAATCCCACGCAGTTTTCAATTTTATGGTCTTTGCCTACTACACTGTACCATACTATGACCGTGACAATCACTAGTATACCTTGCTTTGTCTAATCGTACTAATGAGACAAGGCTAGGTGTACTGAGTGTGTTGGTGATAGTATAACACAGTGTAGTGGACACCTTTAACAACATTTGAATAAGGTTTTTGTTTATAATCTGCGTTATACATATACACAACTTTAATACCATGTTATTAAAGTTGAAAACCGGATAAAATTCAACATAACGTCATGGGAAAGCTTTATTCACTAGACTGTAATATTATTCTTAAAGCCTTATTTGACTGAATGCAAAATATACATAGCAATGAACACAAAATATTTACCTTGCTACTCCGCTACTTAAGTACTTAAGTAGCGGAGTAGCAAGGTAAATATTTTGTGTTCATTGAAATGGACCTCCGCAAAGTAACGCCTGATTCAATAAAATATACATAGCAGGTTTTAATTGATGTTTTAATTTGCAGGTGGTTTCTGAAGACGAGTTGCCCGCCTCAAAGAAAGATTCCAAAGAGTCACGAAAACGCAAAACTGACGATGACAAGGATGGCTACGATCCTGGCTCGCCGACATCAGAGAGCGAATCGTCCAGTAAAAAACAAGCTGTAGTCAAGGTATCGCAAATATAAAGAAGATAGATTTTATGTTATCTTATCTTAAAAACTGGGGGTGCCTACGGATACACTTCCACCCATTTGTGGATCTTTTGTGTAAAAGATATATATTAATTATTAGTAAATTTTAATATCAGTAATTATTTATGTTTTACCTTTTATTTTAGAATGGAGAAAGCAAACCTGTACCTTCAGAGAAGAGACCATCGTTGGACGAAAAACCCAAGAAAAAAGCTCTTCCTGAACTGGATAAATATTGGAAGGTCGTCAATGACGATCCTACAGATTTTACTGGATGGACTTATCTCCTGCAATATGTCGACCAAGAAGTAAGATTTAGATGCGAATTGAAGTGAATTCTGCTTGGTTATCAATCAATTAAGGGTGAAAAAAAAATCATTTTTTCAATTAACAATGATGAAATATATTTGCTAATCTTATCTGCTTTATGAAGCGATAAGAACTGAATAGTAATGTTGATCGGCAAGGGCCATCTGATATTAGAGCTGAGAGGGCGTGGAGCTAGATCAGTTAGCAGAGACGGAGCAGTAACGGGCTTGTGTTTCAGAGCGAGGTGGAGGCGGCGCGCGAGGCGTACGACGCGTTCCTGTCGCACTATCCGTACTGTTACGGCTACTGGCGCAAGTACGCCGACTACGAGAAGCGTAAAGGAAGTAAAAAAAAGTGCCTCGAGGTGAGTACCCGCGCCTGACCACCCGCTCTTCTATTTGATACGCGTGAGTTGGTAAGGCTTCGTTGAATACACTGAATGATCATTTTCATTTCGATGTGTCTTAACACTTGGATTTATAAAATTGTATTAGTCTTAACTGGTATTTTGCAATTACTTTTTTTTCCCAACAGCGCTTCGAGGCCCACGTTCGTAAGCCAATGCCGTCCGTACGCACCGGAGAGTTCTATTACCGTCACATTGATTTCGTTCTAGTGTATCATTGTTTGTGGTGTTTATCTGATATCCTAGTGCTTATGTTTATGATACTCTGTACACGCATGTATTGTAATACCGTTTCATGTATTATATTTAAGTACGTGATAATTGATGGTGGTGATACTTAAGGCTTAATGACTAATCCATGGTAGCATGGAGCGCAACAGGTCCTCGTATAATGCCAATAGGCAGTAGGAAGCAAGAAACGGCGCGGCGGTCACGGCGGCGGCGCGGCGCAGAACAGGTGTAAAGCCCAGGCAAACCTTTTATATACGTAGCCGCGGCGAGGCGGGCCGTGCCGAGGCCACAAGGCAGCTCGCGCACGTCGCGTCTCGCTTCGGCTATTCAAAATTACATGAGATGAGACATACAATGCTATTCAATATTCCCTTGCTTCGTCGTGCCGCCGGCCCGCTGGCGGCACTCCTCGCCCAAGGGGCCTCGCGTCAATGCCGCTATGTTTCAGGTGTTGGAAAGAGGGCTCAAAGCCATCCCACTGTCGGTTGATTTATGGATACACTTCCTGAATCATGTTAAAGCTACTAGGACGGAGGATCACGCATATATCAAAGCGCAGTATGAACGAGCTATCGGTAAGATACACTGCTTTATATTAACAATGTTCATGTTTTCTATCTTATTTTTGAATGTTAACGACGTCATCCATTTTGCAGAGGCGTGCGGTTTGGAGTTCCGTTCGGATCGTCTGTGGGAATCGTATATTAAGTGGGAGGCGGAGAACGGCTCGGCCCTTAACGTGACGAACATATACGATCGTCTGCTGGCCACTCCCACTCTCGGATATACTTCGCATTTCGACAAGTTAGTATTGTTCACTCAGTGTGTTAGACTGGCGGAAAATTCTGATAATCATTATATACTCACCATTTTAAACACTAATTCAACTTTACCGATCAAGAATCTGCCCTGTGCCTCTTTACATGCGACTGTGGCGCTAAGGGCAAAAATTCGGCTTCTACTCGTATTTGTAGCACAGACCTCAAGCACAGTGTATATATAAGCTAAAGCAGTAGGGAAGCTAGGCTTACTTTTTGAAATAAGTACCTACGCTCCAATAAAGCGTTAGGGTTGTCGGTAGGTAAGTATTATATTACTAACTGAAAAATACTTTCGGCTGCTACGACACGTTCGGAAGGCTCTGTTATTTAATTTTATTGTACTTATAAAAAAATCTCATCCGAATGAATAGCTTTCTTAAATAAACTATTGGGAAACATGGACACGGCACTATAAAACTGTTTTTTCTAGTTCTTTGTAAATTAATAAAGCTAATTTGCAATTTATGTTTATTTCGGTTTTGAAGAAGCCGAGTTCAAGCAGCCGTAGACTGCGCAATACGCTCTTGACCTATTAAAAACGAAAAAATGCCCGCTCGTCTCAATGCGCCACGCGCGACTGACAGCACCTCGAGATCCGCTTAGAGGCCGTGTAGAAGCGCGCGTCTATGTGTGCGTTCGTTTCGACTGTTTTGTTCGTAGATTCCCTACTGCTTTAGCTTATACATATACATAATATATACTGTGCCTCAAGCAGCCTAAAGGTGCGACTACACCGCCGCTTAAAAAACGGTGACGTTACGGAATCGCAAGAAAATGTATGAAGAAACGGTGAGAAAACGTGACGCCTACGACACGACACTGCGTATACGAGGCGGTTTGGTCGCACCCTTAAACAACCAAGACGGGTTGTAAAGTTTTTATCGTATTTCGTATACTATGTAGAATCAGTGTGATGCCGACTGTATTTAACCATTTATCTATTTGTCGTGTCGGCAGCGGGGGAGGGGTCGAATTTTCCGCCAGTCTATCTGTCTCTATGAAGTAGGATGGATCTTTCGGCGTAGAACCTGGACGCTTATTTGAATATGAATGTTTGTTAAGTTTCCAAGAGCACGTGATGTCGGAGCCAGTGGCGGGCGTGGTGACGCGGCCGGAGCTGGTGCGGCTGCGCGGGGACGTGCGCGACGCCGTGCGCGAGGCGGGCGGCGCGCAGCCGCAGCTCGACCTGCCGCCCGGCGAGGACGAGCCGCTGGACCACATCGTGAGTACACCCTGTACTGGTGGAGGAGCCGGGATGGGACTTTGACCATCGATCTTTGTACGGAAACATTTGTCAACTATGATTAAAAAATCCTGATAAAAAATTACAGTCAATTTAACCACCTGCTGAAATATTCCAAGGCAATTTTAAGAGATGGATAGATTGATAAACTAACCACGTGTACTACGGCCATATTAACGGGATTCGGTGAAATTTACGTACTTATATGTACGTAGGATATGTACGTACGTCAATTTTGACAAGTGACATTGCAATAGTTTTAAATAATTAATAAAGCAAACGCTTCCTTCATCTTTTTGTTTCTTTGCGCTCTGGTTCATTTTGCGCGACATAGTTCGCCCGAAGTTTTTATCGCGATACTTTGGTCTAAATATGGCCACGTAGTTCGTGGTTACACGAACTCGAACTTATCGCGACAACGCGACACGAACCTTCGCCCGCAAAGAGTGTCACGGAATTACGAACTACATGAGCATGAGATGTGAAATTATTTATTCGTTACTTATGTGTAGGATAAGAATACGTGTTCTGTAATACAGGCGTCTGACGAGGAGGCGCAGGCGATCAAGGAGCGCATCATCGCGGCGCGGCGGAAGGTGCACAAGACCACCGGCGAGCAGGTCGCCGCGCGCTGGACCTTCGAAGAAGGCGTACGTACTTACCACACCTTATATATACCACTAGGCCAAACGCACATACGTTAAACCGACGAAATCAACGTACACTTCAAAAATCAAACGCGACTCTAGCTTCATTCGTATTTCAAAATAAGCTCTTAGAGGATCCTGATGTCCTGGTACTTAAACTCTCCCTCCGTCTTACGCCTGACGCGAGTTTAACATTTTTTACCCATCCCAAAAAGCGCTCAACGCCAGCGCCACTCTTGAGGTGACCAATAAATTTTGAAACGAGATGAATCGAAACCTACAAGAATTAATAAAAAAAAGCGAAAATTCCATACAATTTATTGGAAAAATAAAAACTCCACAAACCTCTGCGCAAAATAGGATATGTATTGTCTGACATATTGAGCACACGGTCTCACTTGCTTACTTTACATACGTTATCACGGTTTAAGCGCATAATGTCCCACTCGCAAGCGAGTGGATATGTGAAATCCCCATTCCACACTAATGTAATGTAGGGATTATTATTGGCCATCTCTTATACCATGAGAAGCTTCCTATGAAACAAGCTTTTTCCAGACGGGATATTTTCGAATGGGTCATTTCGCAGACGGGACGTTATGCAGTAGGGACTTTCAGCAAAAGGGGCTTTTTCAGAAGGGACGTTTTGCGAAATGGGTGGGACATTTTGAGCAAGGGACGTTTTGCGAATGGGACGTAATTATGGTGGAGGGACGTTTTGCGAGTGGAACGTTATGTGCCCAAACCGTTACCACGCTATTGTTAGTCCTTGGCTTACAGTTATATTAAAGATGTATAATATCTTTATGATCATATTCTGTTGGTTTGTGTGCAGATAAAGCGTCCGTACTTCCACGTGAAGCCGTTGGAGCGTTGCCAGCTGAAGAACTGGAAGGCGTACCTCGAGTGGGAGAAGCAGCACGGGTCGCTGAAGCGCGCGCTCGTGCTGCACGAGCGCTGCCTCATCGCCTGCGCACTCTACGAGGAGTTCTGGATGAGGGTAACTGCTGACTATACGCCGACCTATTCATATACGTGCCGGCACGTAAGTCTAGCGATGACGAGTCACGTGGAGGGGATCTGCGCACCCACGGATACCGTATTTTATACATCTGCGCATACAAGGTCATCGCTAGACTTACGTGCCGGCACTTATATTCATATTCAATCATTTATTTGCATAAAAACATAGAAATTCATGCAAATGCAATTTTTACAACACAGCCAAAACAATAGTAGTAAGTCCAATATCAGACACATTGTGGTCAAATAAAATATCTACAACATAACTTAAAATGAGACAGGTAAGTTCAACAATTATAAGTTAATTTATATAAATATCAGGATAATAATAAGTATGTCAAACAAAATAATAATAAGTTTAAATCGGATATCAAAGAATATAAAGATGAAAAATAATAATAATAAGTTAAATTGGATGTCAAGGAATAGCATGAAAGTGATTTCAGGTACATTGATCAAAGAACTTCTGATAGTATTAATTATGATTAACTGAGTCCTCGCTCGCGCGGGTACAGGGGGCAGGGTAGGACGACAAAGGGGACCGAGAGCGGTACATTATAGTACTGCCACACATTTTAGTATCGATATTGATGCTCAAAAGTAAACATAATACTACCACAGATACAGGTAGCTTAAGGCCATTTGCTAATCGTTCCTCATCATATTATAGGGAAGTTATGATATGGGTGTAGATGAAAGCAATTTTACGTTTCGCAGTTGATAAAGTTCCTCGAGGAGCGCTCAGAGAGTAATCCGGAGCTTGTTGCCGTGGAGAGAGAAGTCCTGGAGCGGGCGTGCACCGTCCACCACCTGGACAAACCGGAGCTGCACTTGTACTGGGCGCACTTCGAGGAGGAGCACGGGAACGCGGCCAAGGCGGCCGAGATACTGGACCGGATCGAGAAGGCTTGCTCGTGCATGGTTATTATACAATACAGGTTAGTCCATAGTCATCTCTACTTTAAACCAGCGTTTGCCAACCTTTTTCAGCCACGAACCCCTAGGAAATCAAGTACAGTTTTCACGGACCCCCTTAATAAAATAAACAGCAAAAAATTCGGATTAGGTATTTATTTTAGTTATTACAGATACAAAATTACGGGACTTATTAGCATTTATGTATGGTTCAGAGATGACACCGTGGACCCCCATACATATACTCGCGGATCCCCAGGGGTCCGCGGACCACAGGTTGGGAAACACTACTATAGATTAATGTAATTTAAGGTACGAACTTAACTTGGGGACCTTCTACATCCCTTTTATAAAATGTATTAATTGTATTATAGGTAAGTTAAGTAGAATTTAAGTACTCTTGTAAATCTAATTTATTGTGAAAAAAATACTTTCTGCCAAGTTTCTTGCGGCGCATTCTTCTTGGCAATGATGGTCTTTCCGAATGCGCTGGTAGATTAAAAAAAATACATTTAAAAGAGCCTTCGGCGGCCTATTTGCAAAATAACCTTTTGACTTTGACTTAGACCGACCGGCTTAACTGAGTCCTCGCCCGGCGCGGGAACAGGGGCGCGGGGTAGGACGCCAAAAGCTAGCCGTACACGTAGATATTTGTCCGTCGGATCTGCCTGACAGATGTGTCTGGCGGACACATCCGACAGTGTGTAGCGAGAAATAGACACAGATTTGTCCGCCGGATATCTGTCCGCTGACCGTTGGATTTGAGCACGGTCAGCGGTAAGTCAAAAGAAGCGAAGTCAGTATAGTAACTACTATTATCACACGATATCCACTGTAGAACCTAGGCCTTTTTTTTTAATGAAACAAAAAAATATATATGTTGCACGTTAAATTATAAGTGCCGGCACGTAAGTCTAGCGATGACCTTGTATGCGCAGCAGTATAAAATACGGTATCCGTGGGTGCGCAGATCTACTCCAAGTGACTCGTCATCGCTAGACTGATGTGAATACCAAGAAACTACATCGTAACATATTAGACTTTTTGTTTATTTATTTTATTGTTATAATTGTTGCAAACGTTTCAGACGTGTTAACTTGGAACGCCGTCGTGGCGATTACGAGAAATGCACGCAGCTCTACGAAACATACATCAACACAGCCAAAAATAAGGTACAGTTTACTGAATTAAATAGCTGCGAGTTTGAACCAGATCCTTTCTAGAAATCATTCTCATGAGGCAGTTTGCCTGCGAAATCATCCCATCTAGTCGTGGTAATTTGCTATTTAGGAATCTACCAAAGCGGAATTGTACAAAGACAGACAGAATACAGGTGTAGTGCATAAAGTTTTTCCATGATATTTCGTTGAATTTTATCAGGTTTTCAACTTAAGCAACATGTTATTAAAGTCGTATACAATGAAGCTGCTAGATTAAATTGTCTTTATAAATAAGAACCTTATTCAAATGATGAAATTGAAAACTGCATGGGACTCAATGAAATGTCATGGAAAAATCATTTTGCAATCTGTAGTGTGTAACGGAGTTAATATGTACCATTGTCGGGATGCAACCTTCTTCGAATTTTGCTCTTTGTTTTCTGTTTTCTTACAGATTCCCAGTGTATATGTTCATATTCTGAATATGATCTTTTATTAAGAACCCCCAGTTCCTTAACCTATATTTAGGTACTCGCGGAGACGTGCGAGCCCAGAGGCATAGATGCTTAGCGACTGATGTATATCCACCGAAGCTAAACAGATACGAGATGTCGCCTCTTATCGTGTGTTTTACCAACTGGCCCTCAAGATTCGAATAAGCTTAAGCCATATTAATCTAAAAAGAACTGGAGCGCCGACATAAAGCTAGGTTCTATCAGTGGCGTAATTATAACCTATGGAGCGCGCGGCAAATTCGTCAGACGCCTCCTCAGTATAAAGAAGTGCATCAGCGTCCCTTCTGTGCTCTAAACCGAGCCAGTTCGGGGCCCCGGGGCCGGTGGCATTCTGCCACTCCTGCCACCCCTAGTTACGCCGCTGGGTTCTACATTATTAATAAATAAATAAATAAATATCTTGGGACAAATTACACCAATTGACCTAGAGCCCCAAACTAAGCAAAGCTTGGACTATGGGTACCAGGCAACGGATAAACATACTTAATAATATATAATGTAGGTAAATACCAGTGGCGTGACGTCAAGTATATCAGAAGGCAAGCCGAAGGGAACTTAACTAGTCTTTTCCTGTAATTTTGCACAATAAATTGCCCAACTGCCTTAAAATATGCAAGCCGGTCGGAATCGAGTTCTATGGACGCCACGCCACTGGTAAATACATACAACACCCACGACTAGAGCACTAACATTCGTATTCGTCATACAATTGTCTGCCCCTACCGGGATTCGAACCCTTCTTCACAGTCAGGGTCGCTAACCACTGGGCTATGGGGTGGTCACGTTGTTGTAACGTTGCAGGCGATAGCGTCGGCGATGTCGATCAAGTACGCGCGCTTCCTGCAGCACGTGCGCGGGCAGGCGGCGGCGGCGCGCGCGGCGCTGGACGCGGCCGTGGCGCGCGACCCGCTCAACGTGCGCCTGCACATGCAGCGCCTCGACCTCGCGCTGCACACGCCCGGCACGCCCTACGCCGAACTGGAAGGTGGCCACGCTATGAGCCCTGTTACGGTTTCATTCATTCGAGTTAACACTTGACAGACGGGCGTGCCTTCAGTCAATTTTCAACTTTGACTGATTTTTAGTATACCGCTACCCACGTTTACAGATTATGTAAAAACTATTTTATTTGTATGACGTCAGAGTTGAAAATTGACTGAAGGCACGCCCGTCTGTCAAGTGTTATCTCCGAGTAATCGTACTGTACACTATCTTATTTTTCGGGACCCTAACCCTAACTAACTTTCAAGAATTGTTTATTATGATGAGAAAATAGCTACTACTACTAACTTTGATGTAATTATTCCTATTTTAATTACCTTCTTAACATCTGAACAGTGATACTGAATGGAGTGATATAAAATCGCAACTAGGACAGATGCCTGGAATAATAGTAAGGCCCACTTACACAGTACAGAGTTGAAAAAAAATAATCGTTAACTCGGGGTTAGGTTTGACAGTTCCACACATTTTGACACTACTTAGCCCCGAGTTTGCATCTAAGTATCTGAACACGAAGTTAAGTTGTTAATCCTGGTCCGCCCAAGTGGCCCTAAGGGTGGTGTAATAAGAGTTAGAGAGTAAGGGTCCGTAACTAGGGCGACCGGACGGGCCCAGCAGCCTTGCTCCCGCCCTTACGATCGAGTAGTGTAATAATATTTAGAGTTAGGGGGCAAAGAGTGAGGGAGAGGGAGAGAGTGAGGGAGCCGGTATTCAGTACAGTGTAAATAATCGACGCCCTTGCAAGGGGTCACGCCCTCCTAACTACCTGGCCCTGAATGCCGTGAAGTGTAATACCCCTTGAACACCGCTACACTCCTATTCTAAATAACTACACTCTTGACAATGATCGTGGTCGTCGTTGAGTACCTGAAACTTTACGAGTATGATGACTTAAAAATAGTGTGGTTTCCCTTGCCTACACTGCAGTCCTGGAGCCCGAGGTTCGCAGTTGGTAATAGAGAGCGCTGCTGCTCGCTCACATCAGGTACTACATACCTTTTGTTTTGGAATACAGCCACGAGGACGCCGGTTTATGTAGGATTTCTTACCCGTTGAAATTCTTCGGTGGGCCACTTTATAATAGTTCGGGAACTCGTATAGATTTCTGTAAGGTTATTGTAAAATCTGTACTGTAATGTTATTACAGTATAGATTTTTTAAGGGTGTAATAATGCTGCTCATTTCCTACGGTTTCTGAACGCATTTTAGAGCACTAATGATAATTACTATGTGCGCAGTTAAATAATTTTTAGACCATTTCCGGTAGTCGGATTGACTTGAAATACCACGGTACGGAAAATGTATGACAATGCAAGTGCAACTAATAATTATTATTTGACAAAAACTTGTGAATTTTATCTGTGTCTTTATATTTGTACAATAAAGCATTACTTACTTACTTACTTACTTACTTGTGTGTTCGCAGAGCTGGTCCAATCGTACGAGAAGCAAGAGGGCGCCGAGCTGGAGACGAGCGCGGCGCTGGCGTGGCGGCGGCGCGAGCTGGCCGAGGAGCTCGGGGACGCGGGCGCCGCGCGCCGCGCCGTCGCGCACGCGCGCCAGCTCGCCAAGCATCTGCGCAAGCGCGCGCGCAAGGACAAGCACGACGCGCCGCCGCCGCCAAGGTCCTCCACGCGCACGCCCTGTGCGCACACGCTCGACGCTAACCTTGTTGTTTGCCACTTTGATTGACAGATTCGTTTTTTTTAAATACAACGTAAAATATCAAAGCCAAAAATATTGTCAACCCTAGTAAACTGTCATCTAAGGAAACCATACTGGGGTTCTTAAATATTGTAAATGGACTTGTTATAAGGTCACATTTAACCTCCTTTCGGTTTTACGTGTAGTTTTGTAACACTGTATATGTCAGTAATAGCCGCTATAGCCATGTCGTAGCGGTTTGGCAACGTCGCTTGTGAATGTAAGCGTAAAAATGCGACGTTGCCAGACCTATAGCACGGCTTGTAGCAGACAATAGAGAAGGCTATCGCGCTGTCCGTTAGGGGCTATTTTGCCAGTGTCGAAGTCAAACACAGTTTTAAACATGTCGACCATTGTACGATAAAAAAAGTTATAAAACGACAGATTACTTGAAAATAGATATACCGAGTGGACAGTGTGAGTTGACACTGATCATAGTCAGGCAAATATTAGGAATTTTTTCATTTTTCTTTCTATCAAAAAACAGGCCTAGAACGCATATAATTATAGCATGGCGACTAAGTAGTCATTCGACTCGATATTCAATTCTGGAAGTCTAAACTGCATCAAATTAATTACACCATTTTTTGTCACAGCACCTGCGCCGAAACAAAAAAGAAAGAGAGTTCGGCGGCGAGCAGTGCCACGACGACGGCCAGCAGCAACGCGTACTACCAGACCCCCGCCGCCACCGCGCAGTCCTACGAGCAGAGCTACGCGCAGCCCTACCAGCCGCCCTGGGGCTACCAGCAGCCGCCCGGGCCCTACCACCATCCGCAGCACCCCTGGCCGCAGTACCCCAACTACTACTAACAGGCGAGACGAGAGCACGGCCCGCGACCGCCACGAACATTCATTTATAAATAGGCATACCCGTACATATAAGCAGTAACGCTTCAGCTTGACTCTGAAGGAGATAAACTGAATCGGCCCATATCCGCCCAAAGCCAGGCGCAACCTTGTTTTGAGCAGATTCCCCGATATTTTAATCAACAGACATGATATGGCCAGGAATCTTCGGCCTGATGGCCACCGCCTTTGACCATCTGTCCATCTTATCAAGAAAGTTTTAAATAGGATTGCTGAGCAAATCCACGACTAAATGGAATAATATAAATATGTTTAATAGCTTTACCGTGGGCTATGCGAATCGTACTCTGATGTAATATTTACGTCTCCGATAAAATAACTAGGTGGGATTAGTTAAGTATTGACGATTACACAGTGTTCTTTGGCCGCACCACCGTTAGTGTAAGAACGATATCTTTGCAGCTACAACAGACTCGTTGTTATTGCAATAATATGCATCAGCTTTGTTGTACGTTTAATAAAGATTAATATTTTGAAAAAATATTTAGTTGTTTTATTAGTTTCCTGAATTATGGTGGCATTCTGAGGTATAAATCGGGGTTCCATGTTTTGACGCAGACACTACTGAATTAAGCTAAATGATTGTCCCGATTAGCTTTTTTTTACAGCAGCATCCAAAAATATGTAGGTATAGTCAGCGTCATATACTATGAAATGTCCAAAAAGTTCGGCAGACCATACTATTTCTAAATTTCTATGGTATATTCAATTATTAGGCCGACTTGGATGCTTCAAACTATATGACGCTGACTGTACTTATGGAAAATTTTAAATGTCGTATTGTGATATTTTGCTTCATGGAGAATTTGATTTCTAGTGATTATATTCAACATTAATGGGAGCGCAGGGGTCCGATATTTGAAAACACCCCTTGAAAGCGGAAAAAAATGTGTTGTGTATTTTAGACTAGATTAATTAGAGCTGTAACTTTCTTCTCATCTACTCATTTTCAAATTCAGCACAGTAAAATGGGATCCCTTAAATATCAAATAAAATAAATACCCGCCGTAACGAGGGAGAAAATAAAATGCACATCTCAATAAAACTGTCTATTCAAATAAACGCAATAATAAATCGATGAAATATAAATCTTAGATAAAAATGTGTTAATCCATTTATCCCGTATTACTATTTCGAACGATCAGTCTTTAAATATGTATAATAAATAATGTTTATCCTCTTTTATTTTATGACATGAGCAATACATGTAATATGAAAGTAATAATTCCATTATAATATTTTGCATCATTGCACAGAAACAAATTGCATAATAAATTAAATAAGTATTTATATAGACTACGTAAAGAGCGGATAATCTTTGGCCTACGGGTAAAAGGCAAGAAGGGAAGAAATTTTGTTCAATAAAAGTAGCTTGTCTCTTCTCAAGTGTTTTTAAAAGTGTGAAACTGTTTTTTACTGCAAAAGATCAAGTTATGTAAATTTGGTGTGTATTGATACATCAAGTTATGTAAATTTGGTGTGTATTGATACATAAAAACGTCTTTTCTTATTTATAAAACTAATTTGCTGTTTTCGAACGTCATGAGTACCCTTTATCTGCAGGTCAAAGATTGTCTATTCAATTCGTATTCAAAAACGAGTAGTGTTAAGGCAGCGTACCTATCAAATCGGATTTTTTTTCGCGTTATAAAGAAGATAAACAATTTCGACTAAACTTTTTTTTATTCAAAAATCGTTTGAAAAATAAGTAGCATCAAGTAACATCTAATTTTAAAAAGAGTTTTTCAGTAAAGAGATACGACAGGATTGTTAATATTCTTTCTAAAGAAACGATGTATAGTATGTAGCTACGTAGCTTGCGTATGGTCTACCCCCTTTATTCATAAAATCTAGTTCTCTAACCTTAAACCTTAGTTGATATTTGCCTTTGCAAGACACAGGTAAAACTTGCATTTTGTCACAGCTGACTTATTTATTTATTTTGATGATTAAGAGGGTAAAACTTTAACAGTAGGTTCATAACTTGATTATAACTATGTATGAGTTATGAAGACAAGAATATGGATGGACATTCAGACTGTAGATGCATTCTAAGAACGAGCACCTTACCACAGATCCAGGAATAATTTGCGACCTGGAATATTTTGGCGGGTACGAGTATATTGACACTTAAAAATCGAGGTAACTTTTGCAATACTATAATGATATCTTGAAATATTATAATGACATTACATAACGAAACAGTTGTTATATACAATGCTAATCTATTTACTTTCATCCGACATACAACACCTAAATAAGCCAATTCAATTGAGAAGTGAATGGCAAACAATACTTTTGGTAAGACGAATTTTACAACACAAGCAACTTTTAAGCTATAACAAATAGAGTTTCTATTCCTATGTACTAAGTTTATAGCTTCACTTTTACTGGATAAAATAAAACGTTTAAGAGGCAAGGATTAGGTTCAGTGTCCGTTCGTCCGTCCATTCTAAAACGAATAAACTCGGCCATATTGTGGCAGCGGCCGGGATTAGTTTCCCCGCTACTGCCTTCATCATGAACACGCTGCTTTGGCTGCTTTCACCGCTGTAACAAGGACACAAAACATATTCAATGACCACCCAGTAAGAAAAATCCAGAAATGAAATGGGTTAAAACTTGTGATCAGCTGGGCTGTTACTGCATGTTAGCAAAATACTGTTGACTGCCTCCTAAAGCTACAGGTTACAATTGACAACATTTCATTTTTATAACACCTGAAAATGTATATAATGGTTCGAAAGCATTTTGCCTCTTGATCACTGCAATATGATTATATAATTTGAATACTGCTTATTATAGAAAATAAAAATTAATTAAAAACATGTCTTAATTTTACCAATTCTACCACAGGATAGGTGAAATGCTTTTGCCTTTTTCACGAGAAAAAATAAGCGACCATAATTTTGTATTTGACAACTTCAAAGTACAAGGGGGGCAGCAACTCTGAAATTCTATTTTTGAAGTTCGTTGCATACCTTCTCTCTCACTCTCAAGTTAATGACTATATTGGTATGAGCGGAACAGCACGAAGCGAACCTCGAAAATCGAATATCGGAGAATAAGGCCTGACATTGACAATTTGAAATTGACGTCAGTTTTTTTCTATACAGAAAAGACAAAAGGATAAGTGTCTATTCTGTGATAGTATCGGAGTTACGCCCTTTTAGAATAAGCAAAAATTAATAAATTAATTATAAATTAAATACAAACCCTAGCGAAAAAATTACTGTCAGCATGTTCATCTTTTCAAACAAAATACAGAGAACCATTAAAATTATAGGCTCAGAAATATGAAATGTTGTCAATTTACAAGCGAAAGTCTCTTTCTGACCCTATGTGTTAGATAGAGACTTCCGCTTGTAAATTGTAACATAGGGCCCAGCTGTCATCCCTTTGTTATTAGGGTGCGACCAAACAGCCGCGTATACGCAGTGACGTGCCGTATGCGTCACGTTTTCTTACCGTTTCTTCATACATTTTGTTGCGATTCCGTATCGTCACCGTTTTTTAAGCGGCGGTGTGGACGCACCCTTATACAGTAAACGTAATTTAGTTAGCATACATCTTTGACTCGACGCTAGCTAACAGCCTAACGGCCTAGAACCAGCATGCACTGAAAGTCAGACGGACTAGAGTCCGCATGCATAGGATAAAAACACCGGGTAGCACTCCCGGAGTGCCGGCAGAGGTGAAAACCACACACGGACACTCGCACAAAAAGAAAAAAAAAAAATACACGAGATTTGAACTGCGGTCACCTGAGAGAACACACTGTTATTCCACACCTTATACCACTCGACCAAACGCACATTCGTTAAAGCGACGAAATTAACGTACACTTCAAAAATCGAACGCGACTCTAGCTTCATTCGTATTTCAAAATAAGCTCTTAGAGGATCCTGATATCCTGGTACTTAAACTCTCTCTCCGTCTTACGCCTGACGCGAGTTTAACGTTTTTTTATCCTTCCCAAAAAGTGCTCAGCGCCGCTAAAACAGTTTTCACATCAATAACCCTGTCTAGACAGCCAATTAAATGCACTAGTAGTTAATTATACGGGTTAGCGTATGAACCATAGTACAAGTAGTGTCTAAATGTGAATTACATACCTTCCCTCTCCTTGCGGCGCAGCTTCTTGCGGCGGCGGTCGATGGCGGCGAGCTCGGCCTTCACCGAGTGGTACGCCTTGCGCAAGTCCGCGAGCCGCGTCGTCAGCACACTGATGCGCATCTGGCTGTCCCACGACGGATCTGCGCAGACTATAGATTAGGAGGGCTATTCCGAAATTACAAGTTCGTAACCCCCTTACTCACACTAATGGTGTGGGCGAAGTTTTAATAAGTGAGCAATCCGGTGTGGCGCATTAAGGTCTATTAGACGAAGACTTTACAGCCGTCACATAAACACTTTCGGCGCCATTTTTTAGTGGCATGCCGGCGCTGGCACGGAATAGAACACCGGTCTACTTTTCGGCGCCAGGGACCTCCGCTGGTTGTGGCGACGTGCTAAAGACTGCTACTGAAAAGGCAATGTGTAAACGGTTTGCTGGTCACTGGCGGCAAGATTTAGGCGGCTGAAAATAGTCATTGTCTAAACAGGCTGAAGATGTGACGGTGCCTTTTTTAGGCGCCGAAATTTAGGCGGCTGTAAATAGTCTTCGTCTAAATCGACCTTTAATTATGTCTTGAGTGTCAGAGCGTTTTCACATTATTCGATCCGATATCGGTTATCGGATCCGAATTCGATAATGTTGGCGGCAACGCCAGTGAGCTGTCGGACGTTAGTGAAAACAGCATTATAGCATCGGCTACCGGATCGGATGTCATAACGCTTTAACGGTAGGTTTCTTTTTGCCCACGACGGACGGAACGGAGACTATTATGCGTTTGGGATTAGAGGATGTGTATTTGTTTGTTTGTGTGGGTGGGCATTTAAAAAAAAAACGGATCCTTTTTTCAACAAAATTACCTTAATTTTCTATACATTTTTTTCGTGTCGACCCATATACATAAATCGTACGAAAATAGTGTCACAAAACTGAAAAAAATCAACGGTCATTTTTTTCTTTACCAAAATGAATAGTGCCTATAGTTCTGATTCAGAAAAATCCGAAATTTCTTCATTTTGGAAAAAAAAGTCTACTTTTTTTTCCAAAATGATGAAATTTCGGTCAAGTTTTTTGAAAATTCCCGGGTTTAAGCACGTTTAAATTTTTGAATACTAGCGTCATGTTCGCGTAGGGCACATACCGAGGTCTATGTAGAAGTTGTACTTGAGCGCAGGCGCGGGCGCGTGCGCGTCGTCGGTGTCGCGCCGCCGCCGCGCGCGCCGCCCCGCCTGCGACGACTCCGACGCCTTGCGCGAGCGCGCGCCCACTGCTAACAACACCAGCGTTCAATTACCTAGCCATACACGTACGGATATGTCCGTCGGATCTGCCTGACAGACGTGTTTTTTTTTTAAAATATGAATAGGAAGGAAAACGAGCAAGCGGGTCACCTGATGGTAAGCGATCACCACTGCCCATAGACACCCGCAACCCCGGAGGGATTGCAGATGCGTTGCCAATCTAGAGGACTGAGATGAAATTCCTCTTGTGCCCGTAATTTCCCCGGCTGTCTTACCTACTTTCCACACCGGAACACGGCAGTCTTTGTGTGTGTCCGGCGAACACATCCGTCAATGTGTGGCGAGAAATAGACACAGATTTGTCCGTAGGTATCTGTCCGCTGACCGTGCTCAAAACCAACGGTCACAGCCAATCCTTCCTTATTGAAAAATAACCGAGAATAATTTACTACTATTGAGATGAACAAGTTTTGGGGGCTCACCATGCGGTTTGTCGACGTCCATGGCGGCCGCATCGTTGTCCCGTCTGTCTTCGTCGTCTTCTTTCCTCTCCATAGGACTATCGCGTTCCGATATACGCCTCTCTCTGAAATAATAATTACCTTTAGACGATATTATTTCAAAATAATTTAAACGAAAAGTTGCCTAGTCCAGAACCGGCCAAACGCACGGTGGACTCGCGCACTCAGGGTTCCGTACAAATCGACAGACGAAGAAGTCGTACGACTTAACTTCTTGCCAAATTATTCGGATTCAAGAATAAACGGGGTCCTCCGGATATTCTGATATCGTGTCGGTAGGAGTGCAGACGCAGGTACCTCTGCGGCGACATGTCGAGGCTGCTGTCGGGCGTGGTGGGCGGCGTGTTGTCGAGCGGCGCGCGCCCCCGCGGCCACGCGCCCGCCTCCCCCGCGCCCGCCCCCGCACCCCCGTGGCCCTCGCGCGCTGACGCCGAGCGACGCTCCTCGCCTGCAACAAATTACACATCTTCAACAAATCACAATATCGAGCGAGAGAAAAAGTCGCATCACGCACGAGTTCGCTGTAGTTTAAGTGATATGCGGGTCGAGCGGGTGACTGACCTTTGTTGTGGTTGTGATGCGGCGGCGCGCACGCGAACGGCATGTGCAGGCGCTGGCGCGGCGGCGCGGGCTCGGCGTCGGGCGCGGGCGAGCCGGGGATGGTCTCCTCGCACAGCAGCAGCGACAGGTTGCTGTCCTCCTCGCCCGCGGCCGCGCGCGCGCTGCCCGCCACTACCACGCTAGCACCTAAACAAACGACAACTAGACATCATAGATCCCGCCTTCGATGCTTAACCGTATGACCGCCAAACTGACTGCTCTATAAACCGACAGCTCGAAACCTCGCCCGCGCGGCACAGGGGCGCGGGGTAGGCGACGAAAAGGGCCGAGAGGTGAGGGCGGCAGGCGCACTACCCGCCCGCACCGCTCTCGGTCCGGGAAATATTCAGAAGTAATTCTGATATCTTGTACATTTTGACACTGTTTAAACCTGGGTGTTAATTAATTCGGAAGCTATACCTAATAGCATCCTGAGCATGCTGGCTCAGCGGTGGGACTGGCCCCTAACGCAGCGCTGGGCGCGGTCGCATGCACCCGTCGTCGCTGTGCCGTGCCCCGGCGCTTCTAATCGTGCACTTTTGTGTTCTCTTTTATATGTTACTCCTATGCTTAAGTACTTGCAACTTAACACCATGATTTTTTTAGTTCCGAATAAAGTTTTTGAATTTGAATTTGAATAACGTTTGTTTTTTGTGGCTCGAACACGCACACGACATTTGAATGCACGTCAATGGTACGGATTTTATAACCATCGACAAAATGGCGTCAGTTACAACAAAAAAGAAAGTTGTCAAAGTGACGTGCCATTTCGCATTGGCCAGTTTTATTTCCTTTATTCAACTAAGAAATCAAAAAATAAATAAATAAATTAATTAATTCAATTGTCGGAGCATTCTTTCGGCTTTTTATACGTGAGTTATTCGGTTTATTGAAATTAAGTTTTTTTTTGGTAATGTAGTGCGACAATACTGACTGTGCTTGCGTTCGTTCTTGCAGGCGTCCTCTAGCATGAGCAGCGTCTCGCCGGCGCTCCACTCGCCGGGAGACTTGCCGGCGTGCAAACCGCGCGCCGTGCTAGGCACCGGCTCGGACCCGCCCCATTCCTCTGCACGCAGCTTATCGATTATCAACCTGGACAAAAAAACAGTTGAAAATACCACCTTTTAAAAGTAGGTACCCCTATAGATATGTCTCTTGCCTAGTTACGCTTTGAGATCTAATGAACTGTGAACGTCTGTGAGCTTTGCATTATTCAAAAGACCTTTAATGTTTATTAGTAAAATAATTGATGAAATGAACTTTATTTACCGTCTATCAGAATCATCCGAATCGCTGGATTCGCTCCTGTCTTCCGCCGGGAACGGCGGCAATGGTATGACGGCAGCAGCGGCTTGACTAGAATTAATTTGACTTGACAGTTTCTGTATCGTGTCACTCAGAACCTTGTTATTCTTGCCAGGCGTCGGCATGGCTAGATCCGCCACACTCTTGCGCCGTTCTAAAATATTCAACGGACTCAACAATCGAGGAGGCGAAGGTTCCTTAGCCTTCACTTTCTTCACGTCCGTAAGATCGCGTTTCGCATCAGTGAAGTTGGAAGGTTCGCCGAAAATGGAGTCCGTGACATTCGGGGGGCTTATTTTCTTCAACGGTTCTTTAGCCAAAGGTTTCAAGGTGTCCTGCTTGACAACCGGTTTAGGTTCTAGCGCTATGGGCGATAGTTTGCCTTCTGGTTTTGTTAGTTTTAGGAGATCTGTTTTAGGGGTCAGCGCGCGAGGCTTGTCTTCGACGGGAGGCGGTGACATGGAGAGGCGTTTAGCGCTGTTTATGGCTTTGAGCAGTTTGTCAGCTATCTTTGGTCCTTCAGATTGGACGAGGAAAGCCGGAGGCGGCTCCGGTATGACGTCGATGCGCGCCGGACTGTCCGGCTCAGACTTGTCTTCCTCTGTATCAATAAGAGGACTGGACGGTGGCTCCATTTTAGGCGGATTAGGTACAGGATCCAAAGGCTTTATAGGCTCAATCTTAATTTTTAGAGTATTGTCCTTTTGTTCCTTAGGTTTGGACACACTTTCTTTAGGATCCTTGGGGTTGGGACTACTCTCTTTTGGATCTTTATTCAGCTTAAAAATATTATCTTTGATATCTTTGCTAGCTTTAACTACAGTTTCTTTTGAATCTTTAGGTTTGAAAGCTGGTTCCACTGGTTCTTTAACCTTGAAAATACTTTCTTTAGGATCCTTATCCTTAACTTTGGAAGTACTCTCTTTGGGATCCTTGGTTTTGAACACACTTTCTTTTGGTTCTCTAGTTTTAGTTGTGACTTCTTTAGTATCTTTCGGTTTAAACGGATTTTCTTTAGGCTCTTTAGTTTTTGGTGAACTTTCCTTAGAATCTTTGAGTTGAAAAACATTTTCCTTTGGCTCCTGTGATTTTTGAACACTTTCAGTGGAGTCTTTCACTTTAACTTCACTCTCTTTAGTTTCTTTAACTTTTGAAGCTATGTCTTTGGGGTCTTTAGTTTTAAAAGGATTTTCTTTTATGTCTTTTATTGTAAAGATATTTTCTTTAGGTTCATTGCTTAATACGAAAACATTATCTTTAGGTTCGTCACTCGGAAGCGGGATGGAATCTAAGTCAATCATTGGAGGTTCGTCAATATATTGTTCTTCCTTAATGTCTGGAGCGCTATCGCTTGTGGTTTCCGAAGGCGTGCTCGGTATAGGTATATCTTTCAATTCAATCATAGAAGGTTGAAGGAACGGCGGAGGCGTATTAGGTGGCTCTGGAATACTTTCCAGCAGTTCTAGCTCCTTTTCAGGGTTGCCCAACATACTCAAAATATTATTTTCTTCTTTCATTTCTTCAGGTGGTTCAGGTGATTTGGGAAATCCTTTCAGTGGCGGTTCAGAGGTCTCCGACGTTTCAGAGACCGGCACAACTGGGCTAGGCTCTCTGGTCTCCTCTTTCACAGCTATATCTTCAGATTCATCTTCAGATGATTGTTCGTCATCAGCACGGCTGTCTGGTGAGTCATCTATCAACTCCCTAAGTTTTGACACCTTGCTTTTCTTTGAGTAAGTTTCTTGATTTTTAGCCGGGATGAAACCTTCGAATCTATGAGCGGAACCACTGTCGCCAGGGAAGGAGTCTTCGTCTAAAGAGAACAAGCCATCCTTTGAATCCTCTTCGGGGCTTTGCCTATCGGGGGCAGCGCTTGTCGCACCGAAATCTCTGAACGGAGACAACGATGGCGATCGCAAAGGAGTCGTACGCGTTTTCAACGGATCTTCGGAAATTTCTTCGCTCAACGACTTGGATAACGTCGAAGCGTATTTGCTGGGGGAGATGTCGTCGAAAATGCGATGCGTCCGTTTCTTTTTCTCATCATGTAGTTCCAGTTCAAAGGGTTCAGGCTCTTTGAATTCGTAAACGTCTTCAGCTTGTTTTTCAGGGGCAGAAGCCTCCGAAGTAGACGCGGATACAGACGTGGTCGAGGACGCTTGCGGCGGACTCGACGACGAAGTCTCCTTCTCAGACACCTCTTGTTTGACCTCTTCAGTTTCCTGTTTTACGGTGTGTAGTCCTTTCAACTCTGATCGAATTTCGTTGAGATCATAGTCGCGGCCTTGGTGCGAACTTGTGCTCGGGCGAGCCTTTTTGGCCGGAGAAATTGCAGAGGGGGTTGACACGGTTCTCACTGGCCTTTTGCGAGGCTTGCTCGAGCTGCTACTGTCACTCGACTTGGTATCCTTAGACCTGGGCGCTGAGAACAAACAACCCGATGTTATTAATACGTAAATCACTTTGGCAATTAAGTCTGAAAGTATGTTTTTTTTGTACTACTAACTTTTAATGTTGGATTTGTCATCGGGCTTCTTAGGAGGTCGTTTCACGTTGTCATCGCTATCAGAATCGCTGTCGGAATCAGAGCGAGCTGAAGATTCTAAAATAAATAATACCTTCATCAATAAGTTTTATTTCTAAATATCAAATGCAAATATTAATGTATATTTTTTTACCCTCAATCCGCTTACTCTCGGTTCTCTTCGATCTAACCCGTCTGCTGTTGCTTATGCTCTGCGAAAATGTAATGTAAAAATAATTATCATCCTAAACACAGCTGATATCTAGGACTTTTACGCAACGTGCGCCTACCTTCGGTGGTATTTGGGAGTATCGAGTTAAACCAGTCAATCACGAAATCTTTAACCAAGCATTGTATTAGAGCAAGTGTTACCTTCTTATTCCGCATCTCATGCTGTGTGACATTGAGCGCGATCCTCTGAGGCTTGATCCATTCGTCGTACCGCGTGTTCCACCCCGTGTAGTGTACGCGCAGCATCCCCTCAGACGATATCTCGATCACCTTCGCCTCGTACGTTACCTGCCGAACGCCACGCTATACATTACACCGCTCCGCCCTCAAAGCGGGCCACTTTGAGAAACATAAAGATAACAAAAGAAAAACAGTCCGACCCGAGACAAATGCAAGAATTCGCTTTGCCTTTGAAATGTTGATCAAATGATAACGAAATTGAAAAACGCTGCTCATAAAGAAATATCTCTATTGTACTTTGCGTGCTTTGTCATGACTAGCTACTGTAAGCAGTAAGCATACGTAATCTTAAATGCGCCTCTGAACTTTAGCTTCATGGTTAAGGGGCTGCTTAAGAGAGACGCAAATGACTGACGGGAACGAGGGAAGCGAAGCCATTGACATTGACAATCCATACATATACATATGACATAGCATAGACTAAAGCCAAACGCACATTTAAGATTGCTACGAAATGTACTATTACTGGTGACACAGACGTCAAATATTGTTTCCGGAGTCAGGGTATTAAAAATAAAAAATGCGATACGATGTAGTTCGAAAGTTTGGTACGTTTTTTCATACAGCTCGCCGATTGTAAGCACTGCCAATCATGACACAGTACGCGGGGTAAGGTAAGTAAAGTTAATTTAATTATATTTTACTAGCTTCTGCTCCCGACTTCGTTTACGTAGAATTAGACTTATGATGATGTTGATAGTATATTCTGCAATAATTATTTTGCAACTCTAGGCAGCTAAGACCTTTAACATGTTTATCGCTATCCCGCGTGAACTATACAATTTTTCCGGGATAAAAGTAGCCTATGTTTTGACAGATTAAATTCTAATTCAGTAATATAAAACGTTTTTTTCAGATTTTAATTCCAGATTTCGTACTCTACTTAAGTTATCATTTGATCAGTAAGTTACTGAAAAAAAAACAGTTACGCATAATTTTGAGAGAAATGAAAGAAGTTGAAAGGGTTCTGAAGAAAGTTAAGTAAATAGAAGCAGAAACGAAAGGAAGAAGTGCAAATATTCATCTCGGAGTCTAGGCCTTTCATAATATTTATTTCATCATTACCTTTGACTTCATTACCTTTGATTCTGACTGCGTGGGTCCGTAATACACCTTCAATTTATCACCAACTTGAGCTTTCACATTGGAACTACCCGATCGAGTCGGTTCACTTGTAGAAGGCCTGTAGGATGAAAAAAAAAATCGTAATACCCAACTTGGTAATACATTATATTTGCGATGCATATTTTAAAAATAAAAAAAGCCGCGGACCTATGGCCTCCCATGCTGAGAGTCGGCGGTTCGAAGCTGGGTTTGCACATTGAGTGGTTCAAAATTGATGTGCAATATACTTATTGAAATACTAGCGCCTACGCCAAATCTTGGGATTAGATTGTCAAAGTGGACCCCAAGCGCACTGAGCCGTGGCAATTGCGGGGAAAGACGCTAGGAAGATTTTTTTTTAAAACTTATTTAAAAATTGTGTGTCAATCCGGCAGCATCCATACTTACTCAGTGGTCTTGCGTTTACGTGGTCGCTTGCTGCTATTGGACGCAATAGTGTTCCCGCTACTCGCTGAGTTAGCGCTCTGGCTGCGACGGCTTTGCATCTTCTTTGTAAGCCCGCATCTGTTGCAAAAACAAAATATTTGATACAACATCTTTTTCTTGGCTGTACACGATTTAGACCCAATTTCAAGCCAGACATTTGAAGTGTGTAAGATTTGGCTTGCAATATTTGACCTGCACATAAACTACGGTCTTTTCATTGTTAACTGTCCTATTTGGTAAACAAAATTCTAACCTCAAAACGTCTCATTTTTGTTATTTTTTAATTATTTCATCGTAAATAAAGGAACTGGAGATAAAATATCAGCAAAATTATGTACCAAATATTGCCTCAGGTTTATTTGATAACATAATACACCTTATTGTTTACAAAAATTTGTACATTGAGGTTAGAATTTTGTTTAACAAATAGGATAGTTAAGAATGAAAAGACCTTACACTATATCTTTAACTTAGACACGTTCGAATACTTTTTAAGTGTAAAATAACATAGGCAATACCTTGACGCCCTGCCGGAACTATCGCTGTCAGTAGACGCATGCGGCCTTCGAGAAGCGCGCGGTGTATTTGTGCTGCTCGTACTTTCTAAAACGAAAAAAAAATCATCATAATGATTCATATCATGTGAATAGGTGAACATAATGATACTTTTTCCTCACACATGCTGTGATACTCATTGTAATGGAACTACCCAAAGTAACGCCTGAATCAATAAAAATATGCTCAGTATTATCCATATTTTTTTTTTAAAAGCAGACACAAAGTTATGCATTTATGGGCTATCCCGTTCTTTGTCAATACAGTAATCCTAAATCCTAAACACTAAATAAAATTGTCACGTTGGTCGCGGCAATTGACAAATTATTGGTGACCTTGACCGTACAGGGTTGTTGTGACGATACCTTTGGAAGACATCGGTCTTCGTTTCGGTGTTCTCTTCTCCAAGGACTCGGTCTTGATAGGCAGGATGCGTGTCTTGGACTGCGAGCGCGGCTTTATGATAATCTTCTCCTCACTCGTCGTGGTCGACGTCGTCGATGTCGTCGACGTGGACGTCGTACTCTTGTTGTCTTTTTCCTTCTCTTTCTCTTTTTCTTTCTCCTTCTCCTTTTCCTTTTCTTTCTCTTTTTCCTTTTCCTTCTCGACCCTATTCACACAAAATATTTAAAACTTGCGAATATTTTTACATGTTTCAATGTTACAGTATTTTTAGTAATGCAGTTTTTTTTTTAATTAACATCTTTCACTTACTTTGGCGTAGTAACCACTAGTGGTTGGTTGTCAGCACTGTCTTCCTCATCGCTCCCTCGGCTCTTCTCCTTCGACTTCTCACTCTTCTCAGATTTGTCATCCTTTTCACTCTTGTCTGTCTCGCTCTTGTCAGAGGAGTCTTTGTCCTTTGAACGCTGCAATAATCTAGTATGTACCGGCCATAACCAGTATCGGCCCACTTTAAATAAACCGGTTAATAAAGTGGGCCGATTGTAACAATGTGCGAACATAAAAGAAAAAAGCACAAATAAAAAAAAATTACTTTAACCAAGCATCTAGCGCAGTGTTTTACAAAAAGAAGGTCACAAAAGTGGATCGCAAAAAAATATTCAGGGGTCTCGGTTAAAAAAAAACGGTCGGGTCACTGGCAACATTACCTGGTGCGGCGTGTTGGTGGGCGTGGGGGTCGAGCAGGCGGACGAGGACGTGGGCGGCTGCTTGTCGCGGTCGCGGATGAGCGAGCGGCCCGCGGGCGGCGTGCGTCGGGTCACTGGCAACATTACCTGGTGCGGCGTGTTGGTGGGCGTGGGGGTCGAGCAGGCGGACGAGGACGTGGGCGGCTGCTTGTCGCGGTCGCGGATGAGCGAGCGGCCCGCGGGCGGCGTGCGTCGGGTCACTGGCAACATTACCTGGTGCGGCGTGTTGGTGGGCGTGGGGGTCGAGCAGGCGGACGAGGACGTGGGCGGCTGCTTGTCGCGGTCGCGGATGAGCGAGCGGCCCGCGGGCGGCGTGCGTCGGGTCACTGGCAACATTACCTGGTGCGGCGTGTTGGTGGGCGTGGGGGTCGAGCAGGCGGACGAGGACGTGGGCGGCTGCTTGTCGCGGTCGCGGATGAGCGAGCGGCCCGCGGGCGGCGTGCGTCGGGTCACTGGCAACATTACCTGGTGCGGCGTGTTGGTGGGCGTGGGGGTCGAGCAGGCGGACGAGGACGTGGGCGGCTGCTTGTCGCGGTCGCGGATGAGCGAGCGGCCCGCGGGCGGCGTGCGTCGGGTCACTGGCAACATTACCTGGTGCGGCGTGTTGGTGGGCGTGGGGGTCGAGCAGGCGGACGAGGACGTGGGCGGCTGCTTGTCGCGGTCGCGGATGAGCGAGCGGCCCGCGGGCGGCGTGCGTCGGGTCACTGGCAACATTACCTGGTGCGGCGTGTTGGTGGGCGTGGGGGTCGAGCAGGCGGACGAGGACGTGGGCGGCTGCTTGTCGCGGTCGCGGATGAGCGAGCGGCCCGCGGGCGGCGTGCGTCGGGTCACTGGCAACATTACCTGGTGCGGCGTGTTGGTGGGCGTGGGGGTCGAGCAGGCGGACGAGGACGTGGGCGGCTGCTTGTCGCGGTCGCGGATGAGCGAGCGGCCCGCGGGCGGCGTGCGTCGGGTCACTGGCAACATTACCTGGTGCGGCGTGTTGGTGGGCGTGGGGGTCGAGCAGGCGGACGAGGACGTGGGCGGCTGCTTGTCGCGGTCGCGGATGAGCGAGCGGCCCGCGGGCGGCGTGCGTCGGGTCACTGGCAACATTACCTGGTGCGGCGTGTTGGTGGGCGTGGGGGTCGAGCAGGCGGACGAGGACGTGGGCGGCTGCTTGTCGCGGTCGCGGATGAGCGAGCGGCCCGCGGGCGGCGTGCGTCGGGTCACTGGCAACATTACCTGGTGCGGCGTGTTGGTGGGCGTGGGGGTCGAGCAGGCGGACGAGGACGTGGGCGGCTGCTTGTCGCGGTCGCGGATGAGCGAGCGGCCCGCGGGCGGCGTGCGTCGGGTCACTGGCAACATTACCTGGTGCGGCGTGTTGGTGGGCGTGGGGGTCGAGCAGGCGGACGAGGACGTGGGCGGCTGCTTGTCGCGGTCGCGGATGAGCGAGCGGCCCGCGGGCGGCGTGCGTCGGGTCACTGGCAACATTACCTGGTGCGGCGTGTTGGTGGGCGTGGGGGTCGAGCAGGCGGACGAGGACGTGGGCGGCTGCTTGTCGCGGTCGCGGATGAGCGAGCGGCCCGCGGGCGGCGTGCGTCGGGTCACTGGCAACATTACCTGGTGCGGCGTGTTGGTGGGCGTGGGGGTCGAGCAGGCGGACGAGGACGTGGGCGGCTGCTTGTCGCGGTCGCGGATGAGCGAGCGGCCCGCGGGCGGCGTGCGTCGGGTCACTGGCAACATTACCTGGTGCGGCGTGTTGGTGGGCGTGGGGGTCGAGCAGGCGGACGAGGACGTGGGCGGCTGCTTGTCGCGGTCGCGGATGAGCGAGCGGCCCGCGGGCGGCGTGCGTCGGGTCACTGGCAACATTACCTGGTGCGGCGTGTTGGTGGGCGTGGGGGTCGAGCAGGCGGACGAGGACGTGGGCGGCTGCTTGTCGCGGTCGCGGATGAGCGAGCGGCCCGCGGGCGGCGTGCGTCGGGTCACTGGCAACATTACCTGGTGCGGCGTGTTGGTGGGCGTGGGGGTCGAGCAGGCGGACGAGGACGTGGGCGGCTGCTTGTCGCGGTCGCGGATGAGCGAGCGGCCCGCGGGCGGCGTGCGTCGGGTCACTGGCAACATTACCTGGTGCGGCGTGTTGGTGGGCGTGGGGGTCGAGCAGGCGGACGAGGACGTGGGCGGCTGCTTGTCGCGGTCGCGGATGAGCGAGCGGCCCGCGGGCGGCGTGCGTCGGGTCACTGGCAACATTACCTGGTGCGGCGTGTTGGTGGGCGTGGGGGTCGAGCAGGCGGACGAGGACGTGGGCGGCTGCTTGTCGCGGTCGCGGATGAGCGAGCGGCCCGCGGGCGGCGTGCGTCGGGTCACTGGCAACATTACCTGGTGCGGCGTGTTGGTGGGCGTGGGGGTCGAGCAGGCGGACGAGGACGTGGGCGGCTGCTTGTCGCGGTCGCGGATGAGCGAGCGGCCCGCGGGCGGCGTGCGTCGGGTCACTGGCAACATTACCTGGTGCGGCGTGTTGGTGGGCGTGGGGGTCGAGCAGGCGGACGAGGACGTGGGCGGCTGCTTGTCGCGGTCGCGGATGAGCGAGCGGCCCGCGGGCGGCGTGCGTCGGGTCACTGGCAACATTACCTGGTGCGGCGTGTTGGTGGGCGTGGGGGTCGAGCAGGCGGACGAGGACGTGGGCGGCTGCTTGTCGCGGTCGCGGATGAGCGAGCGGCCCGCGGGCGGCGTGCGTCGGGTCACTGGCAACATTACCTGGTGCGGCGTGTTGGTGGGCGTGGGGGTCGAGCAGGCGGACGAGGACGTGGGCGGCTGCTTGTCGCGGTCGCGGATGAGCGAGCGGCCCGCGGGCGGCGTGCGTCGGGTCACTGGCAACATTACCTGGTGCGGCGTGTTGGTGGGCGTGGGGGTCGAGCAGGCGGACGAGGACGTGGGCGGCTGCTTGTCGCGGTCGCGGATGAGCGAGCGGCCCGCGGGCGGCGTGCGTCGGGTCACTGGCAACATTACCTGGTGCGGCGTGTTGGTGGGCGTGGGGGTCGAGCAGGCGGACGAGGACGTGGGCGGCTGCTTGTCGCGGTCGCGGATGAGCGAGCGGCCCGCGGGCGGCGTGCGTCGGGTCACTGGCAACATTACCTGGTGCGGCGTGTTGGTGGGCGTGGGGGTCGAGCAGGCGGACGAGGACGTGGGCGGCTGCTTGTCGCGGTCGCGGATGAGCGAGCGGCCCGCGGGCGGCGTGCGTCGGGTCACTGGCAACATTACCTGGTGCGGCGTGTTGGTGGGCGTGGGGGTCGAGCAGGCGGACGAGGACGTGGGCGGCTGCTTGTCGCGGTCGCGGATGAGCGAGCGGCCCGCGGGCGGCGTGCGTCGGGTCACTGGCAACATTACCTGGTGCGGCGTGTTGGTGGGCGTGGGGGTCGAGCAGGCGGACGAGGACGTGGGCGGCTGCTTGTCGCGGTCGCGGATGAGCGAGCGGCCCGCGGGCGGCGTGCGTCGGGTCACTGGCAACATTACCTGGTGCGGCGTGTTGGTGGGCGTGGGGGTCGAGCAGGCGGACGAGGACGTGGGCGGCTGCTTGTCGCGGTCGCGGATGAGCGAGCGGCCCGCGGGCGGCGTGCGTCGGGTCACTGGCAACATTACCTGGTGCGGCGTGTTGGTGGGCGTGGGGGTCGAGCAGGCGGACGAGGACGTGGGCGGCTGCTTGTCGCGGTCGCGGATGAGCGAGCGGCCCGCGGGCGGCGTGCGTCGGGTCACTGGCAACATTACCTGGTGCGGCGTGTTGGTGGGCGTGGGGGTCGAGCAGGCGGACGAGGACGTGGGCGGCTGCTTGTCGCGGTCGCGGATGAGCGAGCGGCCCGCGGGCGGCGTGCGTCGGGTCACTGGCAACATTACCTGGTGCGGCGTGTTGGTGGGCGTGGGGGTCGAGCAGGCGGACGAGGACGTGGGCGGCTGCTTGTCGCGGTCGCGGATGAGCGAGCGGCCCGCGGGCGGCGTGCGTCGGGTCACTGGCAACATTACCTGGTGCGGCGTGTTGGTGGGCGTGGGGGTCGAGCAGGCGGACGAGGACGTGGGCGGCTGCTTGTCGCGGTCGCGGATGAGCGAGCGGCCCGCGGGCGGCGTGCGTCGGGTCACTGGCAACATTACCTGGTGCGGCGTGTTGGTGGGCGTGGGGGTCGAGCAGGCGGACGAGGACGTGGGCGGCTGCTTGTCGCGGTCGCGGATGAGCGAGCGGCCCGCGGGCGGCGTGCGTCGGGTCACTGGCAACATTACCTGGTGCGGCGTGTTGGTGGGCGTGGGGGTCGAGCAGGCGGACGAGGACGTGGGCGGCTGCTTGTCGCGGTCGCGGATGAGCGAGCGGCCCGCGGGCGGCGTGCGTCGGGTCACTGGCAACATTACCTGGTGCGGCGTGTTGGTGGGCGTGGGGGTCGAGCAGGCGGACGAGGACGTGGGCGGCTGCTTGTCGCGGTCGCGGATGAGCGAGCGGCCCGCGGGCGGCGTGCGTCGGGTCACTGGCAACATTACCTGGTGCGGCGTGTTGGTGGGCGTGGGGGTCGAGCAGGCGGACGAGGACGTGGGCGGCTGCTTGTCGCGGTCGCGGATGAGCGAGCGGCCCGCGGGCGGCGTGCGTCGGGTCACTGGCAACATTACCTGGTGCGGCGTGTTGGTGGGCGTGGGGGTCGAGCAGGCGGACGAGGACGTGGGCGGCTGCTTGTCGCGGTCGCGGATGAGCGAGCGGCCCGCGGGCGGCGTGCGTCGGGTCACTGGCAACATTACCTGGTGCGGCGTGTTGGTGGGCGTGGGGGTCGAGCAGGCGGACGAGGACGTGGGCGGCTGCTTGTCGCGGTCGCGGATGAGCGAGCGGCCCGCGGGCGGCGTGCGTCGGGTCACTGGCAACATTACCTGGTGCGGCGTGTTGGTGGGCGTGGGGGTCGAGCAGGCGGACGAGGACGTGGGCGGCTGCTTGTCGCGGTCGCGGATGAGCGAGCGGCCCGCGGGCGGCGTGCGTCGGGTCACTGGCAACATTACCTGGTGCGGCGTGTTGGTGGGCGTGGGGGTCGAGCAGGCGGACGAGGACGTGGGCGGCTGCTTGTCGCGGTCGCGGATGAGCGAGCGGCCCGCGGGCGGCGTGCGTCGGGTCACTGGCAACATTACCTGGTGCGGCGTGTTGGTGGGCGTGGGGGTCGAGCAGGCGGACGAGGACGTGGGCGGCTGCTTGTCGCGGTCGCGGATGAGCGAGCGGCCCGCGGGCGGCGTGCGTCGGGTCACTGGCAACATTACCTGGTGCGGCGTGTTGGTGGGCGTGGGGGTCGAGCAGGCGGACGAGGACGTGGGCGGCTGCTTGTCGCGGTCGCGGATGAGCGAGCGGCCCGCGGGCGGCGTGCGTCGGGTCACTGGCAACATTACCTGGTGCGGCGTGTTGGTGGGCGTGGGGGTCGAGCAGGCGGACGAGGACGTGGGCGGCTGCTTGTCGCGGTCGCGGATGAGCGAGCGGCCCGCGGGCGGCGTGCGTCGGGTCACTGGCAACATTACCTGGTGCGGCGTGTTGGTGGGCGTGGGGGTCGAGCAGGCGGACGAGGACGTGGGCGGCTGCTTGTCGCGGTCGCGGATGAGCGAGCGGCCCGCGGGCGGCGTGCGTCGGGTCACTGGCAACATTACCTGGTGCGGCGTGTTGGTGGGCGTGGGGGTCGAGCAGGCGGACGAGGACGTGGGCGGCTGCTTGTCGCGGTCGCGGATGAGCGAGCGGCCCGCGGGCGGCGTGCGTCGGGTCACTGGCAACATTACCTGGTGCGGCGTGTTGGTGGGCGTGGGGGTCGAGCAGGCGGACGAGGACGTGGGCGGCTGCTTGTCGCGGTCGCGGATGAGCGAGCGGCCCGCGGGCGGCGTGCGTCGGGTCACTGGCAACATTACCTGGTGCGGCGTGTTGGTGGGCGTGGGGGTCGAGCAGGCGGACGAGGACGTGGGCGGCTGCTTGTCGCGGTCGCGGATGAGCGAGCGGCCCGCGGGCGGCGTGCGTCGGGTCACTGGCAACATTACCTGGTGCGGCGTGTTGGTGGGCGTGGGGGTCGAGCAGGCGGACGAGGACGTGGGCGGCTGCTTGTCGCGGTCGCGGATGAGCGAGCGGCCCGCGGGCGGCGTGCGTCGGGTCACTGGCAACATTACCTGGTGCGGCGTGTTGGTGGGCGTGGGGGTCGAGCAGGCGGACGAGGACGTGGGCGGCTGCTTGTCGCGGTCGCGGATGAGCGAGCGGCCCGCGGGCGGCGTGCGTCGGGTCACTGGCAACATTACCTGGTGCGGCGTGTTGGTGGGCGTGGGGGTCGAGCAGGCGGACGAGGACGTGGGCGGCTGCTTGTCGCGGTCGCGGATGAGCGAGCGGCCCGCGGGCGGCGTGCGTCGGGTCACTGGCAACATTACCTGGTGCGGCGTGTTGGTGGGCGTGGGGGTCGAGCAGGCGGACGAGGACGTGGGCGGCTGCTTGTCGCGGTCGCGGATGAGCGAGCGGCCCGCGGGCGGCGTGCGTCGGGTCACTGGCAACATTACCTGGTGCGGCGTGTTGGTGGGCGTGGGGGTCGAGCAGGCGGACGAGGACGTGGGCGGCTGCTTGTCGCGGTCGCGGATGAGCGAGCGGCCCGCGGGCGGCGTGCGTCGGGTCACTGGCAACATTACCTGGTGCGGCGTGTTGGTGGGCGTGGGGGTCGAGCAGGCGGACGAGGACGTGGGCGGCTGCTTGTCGCGGTCGCGGATGAGCGAGCGGCCCGCGGGCGGCGTGCGCGCGCCACGCGGATGCGCTACCAGCGTCACGCCCAACTTGCGGTAGAAATCCTCGAAGCTGTGCAGGAACCTGAACCAAGTAAGATCAATGTTACTTTTAACCCCTACTGTGACGCCATGATGTCGCCAGCTACTTATCTATACTAGTATTATACAGAGGTAAGGTTTGTGAGTTTTTAAGGTTGTACGGGTAACCTCTGGATCTACTGGACAAATTTTGAAAATTCTTTTACCAATAGAAAGCCATTTTATTTTTGAACGCCATAGGATATTATATATATTTAACTAGCGACCCGCCCCGGCTTCGCACGGTATATTATGCATGTATTATACATATAAACCTTCCTCTTGATTCACTCTATCTATTAAAAAAAACCGCATCAAAATCCGTTGCGTAGATTTAAAGATTTAAGCATACAAAGGGACATAGGGACAGAGAAAGCGACTTTGTTTTATACTATGTACGAAGTAACGGGAAACAGCCAATTAATGTAATTAAATCTCACTTTTTATACGCTTGTTTGCACAGGTTCGTGATGCTCGTTGTGACGGGATGGAAGCCCATTTTGTCGGCTATGGTCTTCCACTGATTCTGATTTGTTACTCTGTTGTAACCGCCTAGCTTTTGCACTACCTAAAAAAAAAAACATTTAATCAACAAAATCTAATTTTAGGCATTGTTATTGCCTCCGACAGTCTCCGACTTCCACATAAAATAAAACAGTAGAAACTAAATGAAGCCGCCACTTTCTACGTAACTTTTGAAGGTTAAATACAATGAATATGGCAGCTATTTAGTTTCTCTTGCATCCGTTTCCTACTTTTCTAGTCGGCAGTCTATGTCATATGTTAAATATGTGAACTTACTCTAAAGAGTCTGTACAGGTCTATGTCCCGGTTGGCGATGGTCGGGTTCCGGTTTAGCGGCGTGCCCCGGTCATCCATAAACTTGTACAGTTGCGCCACGAAGTGATCCTTCTCCTCACGGGGCTCGTCGTCAGAACTCTGTGTACAAATTATGTATTCGTTCAATTTTTACATTGTCATTTAATCTACATTAATGTTCTAAATTTCGAGGCCGTGGTTGCAGCAACAGCATATTTAAGGCGATTGAGACCGCGGATATGCAAAAGGGTATGGCGGACTCGGCGATATAGCAAGGCAAGGTCGGCCCGACTCGTCTGACCCTTTCCCCAGTCGTAGGGGTTTTCCGTTCCGCTGAACCAGAAAAGGAGTGTGTGCATCTGTGTTTGCGCGTACGCTTGTGCACCTTATCTCCTGCGCATCTGACTGCTTCCGATTAATAGAGTCACATCATCATCATCACGTGTGAGCGGAGTACGTACGTCGTCGGAGGTGTTGCGTGACTTGCGCGGGCCTCCTTCTGTGGCACAGTGTAGCTACACACGGGGTTGACAGTACGTACGTCGTCGGAGGTGTTGCGAGGCTCGTTGAAGAGCGCGGCGCGGTCCCAGTGCGGAGGCAGCGCGCCGCTGCCGAGGTACTGCAGCGCCGCCTCCACGCCGCCCCACTCCAGCGGCGCGCTGCCCTTGCGGAACTCGCGGGCCTCCTTCTTCGGCACCGTGTAGCTACACACAGGATTCACATTAAACCGACATGTAGCGTAACATTAGGACATCTTTTTCGATTAATGATGATAATTACATGATAATTACAGCAGGAAGTAGATTAAATTTCCAGCCTTCTAGGGCTAAAATGAAATACCTCTTGTTATGTGAAAGTAATTTCACAGGCTATCTCATTCTCCACGTCGGAACACAGCAACGCGGGCACTAGACTAGCATTAGGTAGCGACTAGCGACCGAGTCGGCGGACGCGATCTAGACAGTCCCACCACTCGTAAAACGAATACAACTCACTATCGGCCGTCCTTGAAGGAGCGCACCAAGTAGTCCTCCTTGACCTTGATCTGCGGCGTGGGCGCGACCACGAGCGCGGGGAAGGCGGGCTGGTGCGGGCGGCGGCGCTCGGCCCCGCCCGCCGCCTCCACCAGCACCACGCGGCCCACGTGCGGCTCTCGCTCGGCGCTGTCCGCCTTCATGCGCCGCGTCGGCACCTCGCCTTCGCTCTCGTCTGACCTGAAGCGGAATACGGATGGCTATGGTAACGATTACTTTGAGACCCGCCAGCCGTCGCTTAGAGAACTACTAAAGAACGTTCAGAACTATAAATCTACATATAAATATTTAAAAAATACAGCGCAAAAAATATAACCGAAATATAAAACCTTTAGAAGTGTTCGGTAACGATAAAGTTAAAACTTCGTATGAAACGCTTGTGCATTGATCATTACTCACGCTGGGCGATTTTTACCCGCGCTCGCTGTCGCTCGCGCCTACAATAACCCCCCGCGTGTGATGATCAACATAGCACACTTGTATCATAATGTACTATTGTTTATGTAAAACTTGGACATCTTCTATATGAATCAGGGAGAATGCCGCCCGCCCCCCCTAGTGGTGCCAGCCGGCGGGGGATATTGGGATCCCCTGCTGGCAAAAATGGACCACACGTCTAGGAGGGGAACCAAGCTTTCCCGGTCCCCCCTATTGAATGAATAAATAAACTAAAACAAGGGAAGCCTGTACAGTAACATCCATTGCATTTCCCCTGTTCAAATAGGTAATTCATTTCAAAAGACCGCTCACCTTTAACCATGATTTGCATTTTATCAATAGATTTTACTCAAAGACAAAGCATGCTTGTTTAGAAAAGTATACACCAACCTTCTTCTTCAATTTGATTGTATCATCACATCAATGTTACGTTATGTGTATTAAAATATTTAATCGGCTACCTGAGGAGATCAGTAAACTACCCCTTATTAAATTTAAAAATAAACTACACTCATATCTAAAGGAAAAATGTTGCTATTCTTTAAAAGAATTTCTAGATTATTAAGTATGTAATGATTGTATTTTTTATTTTATTGTAAACCTCATTCTGTGAATTTCAATTGTTTATTAATTATGTGTAATCATTAATCTGTTTGGTAACTTAGTGACATTTTGATTGATAATATAGTATTGAGTACCTAATTGTAAAAATTTGCATGGCTTATTAAAGTCTGAATGTATGATTCTCTGAATTATGTAACATCCCTTTACTACATTTACCGCAAATAAAGATATTATTATTATTATTATTATTATTAATTGTGGCACAGCTTAATATTACAAAACAATTCACAAGTAACCAGATAAAGCACCACCAGTTATCATCCCAATGTTTATAACTTACTGAGCCCTTCCCCTCCTCCCCCTCCTTCCTGCTATGACTGGCGTAGAGAAATGTTCCGGATGTGTCAGTGGTAACTGGTCTAGGGTTTCACTTTCATTGAAATGCCTCCCACTCTTGAGGCAGAGCGCCGAACGTCGTAAAGTTGTTATGTCGCCATCGTCGAACACTGTAACAAGTAAAATTATGTGATTTTGACATACATAAATCACGTCTTTATCCCTTAAGGGGCAGACAGCGCAAGTAACAAGACGTAAATACCATGTTTAGCATGATTGTGGGTGTATGGATGGAAAGGGAAGGAGAATCAAAATAGTGATGGGTTGCTAGTCACATCGCCTACAACATGATTCCTAAGATTATCGCCCATTCACTCGATGGGTTTTTACCATCTGCGCGGGAAGAGGAGCAACTGGTATATCCTATGTTTTTTTCTTTGCTCCCAGACTAACATGGAATTATGTGATTTTGATCTTGCACAAAAAAAGATCTGTAGGCAATTAATTTACCAAGTAGTTTATCTCACCCAAAATGAAAATTAGAAATTGATTTAAAAGGAATTTCTTTGTTGACTATACTTGTTAGTGATTTGGACTCTTTTTTGTATTGTATAGCTTGAAAATATTTAATACTAGCTGTTGCCCGCAACTTCGTCTGCAAAGAATTCGTTTATCACTATCCCGCGGGAACTTCCTGGGATAAAAAGTAGCCTATGTGCTATTCCAGACTTTTCTCTATCTATGTGCCGAAATTCATCCATATTCGTTGGGCTGTTGTGGCGTGATTGAGTAACAAACAAACATAATATTAGTTAGATTAAAGTGCATAACTGAGTAAACTCACCAACAGTATACTGGCTACAATCCTGTATTTTAGTGATGATGGCCTCTGTAGCATCCTTCTTAGGGTCATGCTTCACTTCCACGGTGCTGCCAACACGCAGGGTGCCCTTGATGACGTCATCATTCACGGTTATGTTGCCACCAGATTTTAAAGTTACCTGGAAACAAATGGAATTTATGAATGTTTCTGACTGTTTGTTTATTTACGTGATTAAGTCCCGTTTTCTTATAATAATGTTATGAATGTTTCTTAAACAACAGTACCATGTACAACATTCAATTAAAATTTTTGAAAACTCCCCAAGCTAATCAAGTAATCATACGTAAATAAAAAAATAATACAATTTTATAGCAAAAATGTCTTATATCATTTTGGAAAATAAGTGGTACGCCTTAAACTGCTGGAACGAATTTTACCAAAATTTAATAATACTTTTTCATTTGACAGCCAGATAGCGACCCTGACGATGAAGCTAGAGGACCCGGGTTCGAATCCCAGTAGGGGCAGGCATTTGTATGATGAATATGAATGTTTATGCCCGAGTCATGGATGTTGTATGTATTTAAGTATGTTTTTATCTACATTATATACATATGTTTATTCGTTGCCAGGTACCCATAGCACAAGCTCTGCTTAGTTTGGGACTGGGTCAATTGGTGTAATTTGTCCCATGATATTTATTTATATAATTTAATTTTTCCAAACTAGCTACAGAACTTCTTGCTTTCCATCTTTTGAAGTTATTCATTCAAAATAAAATTGAAGATTTATCTGTAGTTGTAGTTTAGTTACCTTGCATTTTATATTCCTGACCACTTTTTTGATCTTGGCTTCACAGAATGCACCCTTATATTTGGCACTCACATCAGTGCCCATTGGCAGGAAGGGAGGGTCATCACCCTGCTGAAAAGTAAGAAAAAATAAGTGTACTTAACTATTAATGAAAAAAATAAAAGGCTAGTAATAAAATTGTGCCATGTAATTGTAAATATTAGATTAATAATTAATATGCATAATCCTAGTTTTAATATTATACTATAGTGTTACCCTATTGCTATTATTTGTAAAGTTCACAGTATAGGAACAAAATGCAAATGAAAAAGATAATCAAAGGAACATTATTAATTAGCCAAATCATATATCATATAAATTATTAATGAGCTAAGGTTACTAAGCAATATTTCCAAGACAGTACATTACAAATTAGCTGGAATATAATTATCACACTTACCATGTTGGCTGTGTTGGAATTCAGTATTGATCTTGTGTTAAAGCCTGCAAAGTAATTTCACAGTTCAGAATAGGCCTAGGAAGGAATCCAAAAACCTCTACAATTATTTTCAAGTCATGAGCACTGGTAAGACAAACTAACAAACGGAGAACATAAATTTCTTCAATAATACAAAGTAGAACCAAGCCAAGCCAAGCTTAAGAGTAGCTGACTATAGGTTAGTCAACAAAAAATCTTCTATTATAGTAAACACCTAAAGACCACTGAATACCAATCTAATATTCGTGTTTGGAATGATTAACTCGACAAAGACTCGATTTAGAACCAGAATTATACGAGTTATACGACACACATAAGTTGATTGCGCGGCAAATCAGTCGCTTTTTACTGATTACAGACCTGACAAATAAAACACTAGTCAACCGTCACTGGCACTCTCATTAAAACATAAAGTAAGATAAATACACCACAAAGAACATTAACTCCCGTTTAAAACTTAAAACGAGTCCATTGTAGAATCGTACACATACTGAGGTGAGGAGACATAACATAGACATAGCATAGACATTCTCTTTCTCTACGTGAGTGAGGATGAGGAGAGGAGAGGTGACCAGCCAGAGGCGTTTTCCAAACGTAAATTCCGAATGTCAGAGACATTCTAATTTTGCAAATCAATGTAACGCTGTAAATTAAATTAAAACATTAACATAAAACGAGTAGAAACCTCATGATGTAATAATAATTGACTAATATATCGGTAGTACATAACATAAATCTCAAGATCCTCAAGTTATAAATATAGGGATTTAGGGACTTCTGTCAATATGGCAGCATTGGGTAAGAATGTTGCTAAGCTATAATTAAGATTAAGAATATTGCCACCAAGAAAATCAGTTACTTACATTTTTAGAAATTTAATCTGATTTGTTTGACATTGTTTTCATAATTCTTTGCAATAAAGTAAATAACAATTTTGAGAGTAATTTTTTATTATATGATTTTTCAAAAGTTTCTTAATTGTTTGAACATATTTTGTATTTCTTTGGCAATTTATAGTATTCCGAACGGTCCTCGAGTTTGACACAATGAACATTGAACACGTCAAAATTATTTTTCTGCCCCAGCGATGAGATACGAAACGATGTTTTGAAAATGTATTCGCTAACTGTTGAGCGGTATTGGTGGGCTTAGGAAACTCTCTTCAGATATTTTATGAAATTTACAGTGTATGGGCTCTTAGAAGTGAGATCAAGATGAAGGCTTTACTCGCAACTGTGTCTAGTCTCGTGCTCACGACCGTGGTCATCGGCAATGCCTATTACCAGAAGAAACAATTTTATCCATCGATAGTGTACCTAACTAATTCCAACCCTAGCATGGCTGTAAGTACACGAATACTGTCTAAACAAAATGTATGCACTTTTGCTTTCCTCAATCTGAAATTAATTAAAAGTGAATTAAAATCCAACAACAATTATAATAACAAAAATAAGATGTTGCACTCAAACATATGACCTCTCTCTCATTAGCCTTCAATATGTAGAAACTGCAGCACAGAATGCCCTTGTGGCTAGAATAATTTGCACTTTAATGTATTATGGATATTTTCAGGTAATGTATCTGCAGGCATTTATATTAGTGCTATTGGTGGGTAAATTGTTAAGGAAAATATTCTTTGGGCAACTTCGGCCTGCTGAGTTTGAGGTAAGTCAGGTGTAAATACATACACTGAGATACAGTTGTAAACAAATGGTATCTGTTGAAGGATACCCTCTTTTTATAGTAAAATTAATTGACTGTGGTTGTTTTTGATACCATAATTTGAATTGGACTTATTATATTTTATGTGAAATATTGGTTTAATACAGCATATGGTTGCCCATGCATATAATTATTTTTGATTGCATCATCAATATAAATTTTGACTTTTTTGTTGTGACTTCCATGGTATAAAATTTTTCAAAAGGTGCCTTAACACTTAGAAGATTTTTAACCAGTGGACAATAATGGATGAAGAAAATGAATTAGCGCAGGTGGTATTTCAGACATTCCTTACAGTTGTTTTATATTTTTTTGTACCTGATATAGGTATAACCTAAGTTTCTTCAAATATTTCAATAATGTTTTTTGTTCCAGCACTTAATTGAACGATCTTGGTATGCGATAACAGAAACATGTCTGGCGTTCACAGTTTTCAGAGATGATTTCAATCCCAAGTTCATAGCATTGTTTACATTGCTACTCTTTTTGAAAGCATTCCATTGGCTCGCCGAGGACAGGGTTGATTATGTGAGTTCAATCACAACTGAAATATCACTTGTGTGTTAATTACATATATCAAAATCACTTAGCTAAGATAAACTTCAAAGTATTTGTTGGTTGTAGAGATCATTTAAGTTGCAATTTAGTTCTGTAACATATTCTTAACAAGGTTTCTCTGAAATTATCATACATTGGTGTAATTTTTCTTAAAAACCATACTTTGTCAGTAGGGACTGGTATCAGGAAAGTATGAACCTTCAGAGTTAAAAAAAAAATGTAAAATTACTTCATACATTGGAGGAAATAATTATTCTTTAAACTATAGTTTAAAGTATAATTATTTCCTCAACTTATAAGTTGAATGTATCTTTAACTACAAAAATTATCAAGGTTATCCATTTGTGTTAAAATAACATTCCTACCTATACCTACTTTTGTTTTGGTCTCAATATTTATGACAAACCCACTTTAAAATGTAGACTTTATTTGTCACAAACATATTTAAATTATATTCAAATCAGTTGATGCTGCACTGTCTGGGTTACTACGTTTATATTTCAACATAACCCGTGTTGAGGAATTTTTTTCTAAGCTGCATGAAAAACTAGATTGGTTAACATTAGGTTAGTATATGGGTGCGTTTCCACCAAAGATGTATTGTTCTATGTTGCTATGGATGCGTTTGATATCCACCAATCATATTCTTTGGTCCACATGCATAGCGCTAGTAAAAACGGGTTCAACAAAGCTATGTTTTTTATATGAAATGTCGCGATCGCTGGTTGCGTGCTGTGGATTCGTACCGAAAATGAATGCTCCAGACTTCCTAGATTGGCTATGTAGCTAAGCATTAGTGGAAACGGTCACATAGTTTCGTAACAAAGCTGCATAATCTCTGGTGAAAAAGTACACTTAAAGAATGGTTTTTATAGATGGAGAGGAGCCCTGTTATTGGTTGGCTGTTCCATGTGAGGATTCTCAGTCTCCTAATGGTACTGGCTCATGCAGACTTCTATTTCATCCATCATGCATATCAGTTCACGGCTTCGAAAGGGCCGTCAGTCCAACTTGTATTCGGATTTGAATACAGCATACTGATAATCATGATTGCCAATATCCTCATCAAGGTGAGTCATGTATTATATTTTATTAACGGTAAGAGTTGATAGTTTTGATAAATGATGAAATTGATGAACATGCATAATATTTAATTTATAAACTTTCAGCCTGTTTAAAATTGCTATGTTGAGAAATGTTGGTGAATTTAAATACAAAAGCAGCAAGATTATGCTTTATTATGGCATCTGGACCAGACCTTTAATAACCGTTATTTTTGCGTAACGCTATTTTTCATACCGTTATATAGCCGAATAGCGTTTTTTAATAAAACAATTTGGATAACGCAATTTTTTGGCGCACTACACGCCCGCACCTCTTTCGGTCCCCTTTGTCGTTCTACTCCGCGCCCCTGTACCCGTGCGCGTATTTCATAACGTTATTATAAGTTATAATACTTATAATTTACATAGCTGGACACCGTTAATCAAATAGTTAACTTCGTTAATCGTTAATCCGCTACATTAAAAGTTAGCTTCGTTAAACGTTAAAGCGTTACATTTCGGAAGACTGAACGCAAGTTATCGTTAATCGTTAATCCGTTAATACAATATGTAAAATTGCATTTTTATATCGTTGCGTTAGTGAACTTATAAAACCTGTTGTTTAGGTTCTGCGCTAAGTAATGAAATGATCAAACGAAACAAATCTCTTCGCAGTTTTCTCACTCGCACGCACCGGCAAAATATATCTCGTTTTAGTTTAGTTTTGTTTTTATTTCTGACGACGCGGTTGGCCTAGTTGGTAGTGACCCTGCCTGCGAAGCAAGCGTCCCGGGTTCGAATCCTGGTAAGGGCATATATTTGTGTGATGAGCACTAATATTTGTTCCTGAGTCATGGATGTTTTCTATCTATATAAGTATGTATTTCTCTATATAAGTATTGTATATCGTTGTCTAGTACCCATAACACAAGCCTTACTAGCGCTTAATTTGGGACTAGGTCAATTTGTGTGAATTGTTCACTAATATTTATATTATTTATTATTTATTTCACTCGCTGCCACGCGCCGCCCGGCACTTGTCGTTTCATATTTGTCAACCTGTTTTTCGCGCCGCGCCGCGGTGCCGTGCGGTAAATAGTAGGCATAGGATTAACGATTAACGGACTCCTGCATATTAACGGAAGTTAACGTGTCCGTTAACATTTTTAAAAGTTAACTTAAATGTTAATCCGTTAATCAAAATGTTAACTTCGTTAATTAAGGATTAACGGATTAACGAGTTAATGCCCAGCTTTGATAATTTATAACGCTATTTCGTAACGTTATGGTTTTTTTTCCGTTATGATATGATATAAATATAACGTTATGAAGGAATATAGAACTTGTTTGAACGAAATTTTAAACACAAACGAAATATACCGGTATTATATAGTTTTTTTTTTCATAACGTTTTAAAGGTCTGATCTGGCTGGACTAAAGCCAGTTTGCAAATAAGTTGACACTTGGTGAATTGCATTTGTTTCAGTATGTTCTCCATGCCATTGACTCTCGCTGGGAAGCCCCGTGGGAGAGCAAAGCGGCAGTACTCCTTTACACTGAACTGGCGATTAACTTCCTAAAGGTCCTCCTCTACATTGGCTTTGTTGCCATCATGGTCCGCATTTATACTCTACCTTTGTTCGCATTCCGACCAATGTACGAGACGATGAGGTGAGGGAGATGAATTATAATTATCTTGATCTGTTTACTAGTTTTAGCACTTTTATCTTTTTGGGTCAAAGGGAAAAAAAACATGCAAACATTCTAGATTCATGATTGGTTTATTTTCTCTTAATCAGTTTAGCATCTTGTATCTCCTTTTTAATTTAGGATATCCTGATGACGTTCTTAAAAAAAAAAAACACCGGATAACACTCCGGGAGTGCCGGCAGAAGTGAAAACTACACACATGCACACTCGCGCAAAAAGAAAAAAAAAGAAAATAAAAAACTTTTTCTACGCGAGATTCGAACCGCGGTCACTTGAGAGAATGCGCTGTTATTCCACACCTTATACCACATACGTTACATACGGACATACGTTAAAGCGACGAAATTAACGTACACTTCAAAAATCGTACGCGGCTCTAGCTTCATTCGTATTTCAAAATAAGCTCTTAGAGGATCCTGATATCCCTGGTACTTAAATTCTCCCTCCGTCTTATGTCTGACGCGAGTTTAACATTTTTTACCCATCCAAAAAAGTGCCCAACGCCGCTAAAGAAGTATTCGCTTCAAAAACTGGCAAACCGACGTCGTTCAGAAATGATTATTATCAAGAACATAATAAGAAAGATTCGGCTTAGGTGTTTATACAAGGCAGGGGCGGGGGGTCGGGAGATGTGTCTAGCTGCCCTGCGTTTTATTTTTTCGTGATTTCGCCGCACTAATTTTGATATCCAAAGAGTATGTATGTTGTATGTTGAACATGAGTTTCCCTTGCAGGAGTTTCAAGAAGGCTTACAACGACGTGGTGCTCTCGCGGCGCGCCATCCGCAACATGAACACTTTGTACCCCGACGCGACCGCGGAGGAGCTAGCCGCAGCTGACAACGAGTGCATCATCTGTCGAGAGGAAATGCATACCGGTGAGATATCATGCTGTAATACATGGCCCGTAGCAGTCCACTGCTGGACATACGCCTCCCCTAAAACGCGCCGTTTTACCAGCCACCTTTTGCAAATCGTTACTCTATTAAGAGCGTGCATCCATACTGAGCTGGCAACGTCGCATTTTTGGTAATTTTTTGGCGATTATTTCACAGAAATTTAATGAAAGTTTCAAATGTGCGCCTGTAGTGCACTTCGTTTTTAGTGTATTAATGTGTCTAATGCTTGATTTTTATTTTCGTATCAAAGGGATAGAATACTTAATCTACATATATATACATATATAAAAGGCAAAGTCCTGACCCTTCCCTTGAGCCCAAACCTTTCAACCCAGAAAGTTGAAATTTTGCACAGAGGTTCCTTTAATAATGTGTACACGAGATAAGAACGGAGTGCACTACAGACGTATATTTGAAACTTTCATTCAATTTCCGTGAAATAATCGTAAAAAACATACAAAAAAGCGACGTTGCCAGCTCAGTAGGGATGCACGCTTTTAATAGGTATGATCTCAGTTGAGAGTGATTTAAGCAGATCTACTAAATAACTAGCGCGATCGGGTAAGTACTAATAGAATTAAATAATTATTGACTGCTCGTTAATATCCAATTATTTATTTATTTATTTATTGAAATAATTACACAGCATTACAGACAAGCCAAGGCACATAACTTAATAATAGCAGAACAGCATGTATAACACGTAGTATAGAAAATAAACAAGAAACAGCATAGTATTATATTATCATTAATTTCATGTTCAGGTAACTTTCACGTTTCATGATTTGGTCTCTTAATTAATTAGCTTTTTATTAGAATTTAAAAATACCGACACAGTCATGTTAGTGTATTCATTCCGCTATGAATAATAACTGTGGTCTTTTTGGGATCGTGTTTCGTAGATAGGTAGAAAAGGTCAATTGTCATTAGGTATTACTTTAAGACATATTTGACGCATTTATATTTTTTTAACGAACATCGCGTTCACATTGCCAGGCGAGTAGAAAAACAGGCAAGTGTGAATCGGTCTGATAGTTCCGTATAAATTATTAAATACTTAGTAATTCGTTCTTTCAAGAACAAAGTATTTTGTATGTGAAAAATTACATACAAAATTTTCTTAAAGTATTGCTTATTAATATCAACTTGAACGCCTGCCTCCACACGTTCCTGCGAAAAAATGTCTCGACAGACAGACCAACAACGGAGTGATCCAATAAAAGTTTTCCCTTTAAGGTACAAATCCCTAAAGATGTACAATTCGCTGATTTTGTAGCATAAAATAAAACCTTTTCCCACCAGGATTTAAAAATTCTCTGCAATTATCAATAGCATCAAGGTCAATAGAAAAAGTTTTTCCAGAACATTAGTTAATTTTACATAATTGACATATTCTTGTTTCGTGTAAAACTTTGCTTGTTTAATTTTAGCACCCAAAGCGTGTCAATGTAAACGTTCTATACCAGAGTAACCGCACGAAATTGTCGTTAAATGTTGACGTCATCTCTAAACATGACTCGGCCGTGACACCGAGTCCTCGTGTGTCTGAATTATTCAAAGAATTTTAAAATAGGACAGGCATAACACGAAAATATCGTAAATATAGTATTAGAAGAATAGTGTATTGTTTCTGATTTTTTGTACGATTTACATCGGCCGTGGTGACGGCTATTGATTTAAAAATGTCGCGTAATCATGTGCAAGTTTGTGGGTAGAATACTGATCATGAGAATTGTAGGTATTTAAAAGTCACATTTGCATTACGACAAACGGGTGGGTTTCCATGTTTTTAATAATAGTCAAGACAAAAACAATTCGAATTGGGCGTTATTTTTTTTCCCAATATGATAATACGCAACCGCTCACATCACAATGGTCATTCATTAAACAGTGCATTGTGAGCATAACAACGTTTGTATCATTGCGCGAGAGTGTAAACAAGTGTCTTTTGGCGTCTCACCGAATAAAATTAGTTTTAAATCGGGTGTTTGTGATTACTTCAGTCTTTATCGTGTATAACGTGCGTTTTGTATTTATACCTGATACGAGGTACAAGTGTTCCCATTATCTTATTTGATAACCGTACACAACACAGTGCTCTTTTTATTGCAGCACATTTATTAAATCGTAGCATAAGTTGAATGTTCACCGTTTTAAGTGGTTTTATTTACTAGTGTTGATTAAGGTTAGTGATAAGTGTTTGCAGCTTAAACGGGATGTGACACGGAAGCAAAGGTCCCAAGCTAAATGATACGTTTTGTTAGTTTGACATGGGCTTTATTTTCATACTCAAACTCAGTGGCACAAAGTTTGGTCTAGTGTCCGTACAAAATTACTTGTATTGCAAACAAAACTTTTCCAGTTGAACTGGTAATTTGTGTGGATTGGCGAGGGATTGGTCTATGACTATAATGAATACGTGTCGTTTTCTCGAAATATTTACTTATATACTTGGTATGGTCGATCAAGTATTTACGTACCAAAAAATGGTTGGGTTTCGTAATTTTACTCTGAAGGTTAAGTGTGTGTGATATTTTGAGGTAGGTGTTGACTGTCTTTTGTCGATCGCTACATATTTCTGCAGTTAAAATACGAATAATAAAAATTGCGGGAGCACTCCACACCAGGGACCGGATATCGGTATTTCTTCATACAAAAATACCGGTATTATTGCATTCTATTTCGTTCTTTGGTTTATCATTTAATTTTTAATGGGTATTTTAATAATACGAAGTTGTTACTTCAATACATGATTGAGACCTACATATAGACTCGGAGGAATAAGACTGGAGACGCCTTGACAGGCGTTCCCCCTCAGCCAAAAGTGTAAGCATCCGATGCTTGTACGTTATATAAAACTAGTTGAGCTGTCACCGCCACTCACAATGCCGAGACCGTCGTGGCGAACACAGCTCGTAAAAAATGCCAGCCTGTACCGTTTTCAGCTGCACTAAAAATACAAAAAAATCTAGTTTGCAAAAAGACGGAGTCACTTTCCATTTTGAGTAAAATTTATATGGTTTAAAACATTTTTTAATTCATAATTTTGAGTTTTAATGAGTCGTCAAGCCCACTCGCGTCAGGTGGTAATTACCCACTTCCCACGAGACTAACTTACCCTCTATCTCTTTTCTCGCTGCAGCGCTAGTCAGAGATGGATACCTGTCAAAGCATGGGTATTTAATGGGCACTCCCTACGTTACTCTGACGCACAATATAGTGACTTCAAAGTATCGATCAAATATCGATATTGAAGATTTAGAAGGCTGGAATTAATGCTGTGGATATTGAAAAAAATAGTTAAATATGTATTTTTATAAACATGTTACAGAAGCCTGACTATAATAATAATAATAATAGTAATTTTATTCAAGAACAACAGTGGTCCACAATTATTACAAATAAAATAATGTCACAATTCAAATAATAATAGAGCGCACGATTAATTGAAATAATTAAAATTAGAGCAATAAAAAAATAACGATCTAATATTACTTACAATGTCACCAATTAATTAAAACTATGAGATTTTAGTTCAAACTATAAAATGTCGCTAAGCAGGCGTAACCTATACGAGGTGATTCATGCTAATTCATATGGAAAATATTATATATCAATTATTTTGTCGGCGAAATCGATAACGATACGCATAGGTACCTACTTATTCATAGTACTTATTTATTGAACAGGACCCTCATTTTAGGTTTTTGACGTCATATCGTCTTATAGATCAATGAAGCCGGCCGCACTCACGAAAAAGCATGACTCATTGCGTTACGTTCCGCGTGACGTCAGAGTTTAATTTCATGTTTACCCCCAAAAGCGACCATTTATCGTTATCACGTAAAACTATCGTCTGTAAACTGACTTTATAGACAACCGGTTTTATTTTGATGGGATTATTACAGAGGGATGACTTTAATATTAATATTTCTAAGGTTATCAAAAAGCCTACTCGTGACCACGGCTACTGCATTATTGTGACTTAAATGTCATGAAATACTTTGAAATACTTTGAAATGAAATACCTTTCCGCTTAGAAATAATTCACAAATAATTAAATTCCCGACTGTTTGATAAAAGCAAATGCTTTTTCAATAGTTAAAGATTTACCTATTAGAAAAAAAGCATTTGCCTGTTATGAAACATCCGAGAAATGAATCATTTGGATTTTTTATGAGAAGGCTTAAATGACTTTCGTAACACATTTCGTGAATATGTGTTAGTTGGTGATTTGAATTTTCTTAATATATGATTGTTGTAATGAAAACACCTTTTATTTATTAGCGTACTGTTTAATAACAGAAAAATTTATCGATATCGATATTCTGGTATCACTCCAATTCCTTGATTACTTACCTGCACAACCGCAAATTATTGTGTTTGGATAGAATGTCAATATACTATTACGAGCGTGTGCGTGCGAATTTTCAGAAAGTGTGTCGATAAAATGTATGTGTGCAATTGTAACAACGCAAATCGTTCGTGCATATGTGTGCTGGTCCGTATGTAGTTGTAACCAAGTAGTAACGTCATTAGTAGTCGTGGTCGTTATTACAACAGCAGATAACGTAATGCATTATTTGCACGCAACGAACAACACATTATCGAATCGTCAACTATCCTGTTATCATTATTCGTTGTCTGTTGTCAACGTTTTTCATACGCGCACTGTTGCCGCACTTGGCATAGAAGCGCAAGCGAGTGCGCAACAAATCAAGTACCTGGGTGTGAGAGATAGCGCTATACGCGCGAGCTCGCATCGCAATCTCAATTCAAATAACTGACTTTTGGTATCATTATTAGCTGTTGCTGTTTGTTGTCAGTCAGTACAATAACAAAGAAGGTGACAGAGCGTTGTTTTGCTTTTGTTCCCGTACGTTTTTATTACGCTGCGATAGCGACGAAATAAGTATAACAATTATTTAATAATAAGTTCATTATCGTTTTGTAAAACAGCAATATAACAGAAAACAGTTTACAATAACAGCTATTTAAGAATAACACAACACTGTTATTCATTATTGCAAAAAAACCGTTATTGCCACCACTAGTCATTAGAGCCTCATCCCCCCACCGACTATGGCAGAAAAATTTGTTTAAAGATTTGATTCAAGGCGTACTCCAGTCTTAGTCCTCCGAGCATATAGAGCATAAGAATAAGAATAAGAAATCTTTATTTCGCATAAAATAATTCTGCTAGGCAATATCGGGGGTTTTTAAAAATACCGGTTCCGGTTCCTGCTCCACCTATTCCTGCTCCTGTTTTTTAATCGCACGGTACGTTATTTGACAGTTTTATAGGAAAGAGGTTCTTCCTTCTTCAACTTTTTTTTCTTATAATAGTCTGGGGCCTGTTTCCCGTGCACCGTATTAAATTAATAAAAACGAAGTCGCGGGCAGAAGCTAGTCCTTTATAAACATTTGTGGAGCTTGACCACAATAGACACTGATTTGACTCGATTTAGAGTAGTTGACAGTTGTGTTACGTGTGCAGGCGCGAAGAAGCTCCCGTGCAACCACATCTTCCACGCGGCGTGCCTGCGGCTGTGGTTCCAGCGGCAGCAGACGTGCCCGACGTGCCGGCTGAACGTGCTGCGCGCGCCGGCGCCCGAGCCCGCCGCGCCCGCGCCGCCGCCGCAGGCGCCCGCGCCGCCCCCGCCGCCCTTCCCCAACATGCCGCCGCCGCCCAGTCAGTGCATTGTAGTATAGGACATTGTTGTAGAGGACGGAACGCGAGCAATAGATGGACGAGTTAGTTCATAAGTACGAGAAAGTACGAATCCATCTGTTTGCACTTTCGGCCGAGGCTTAACACAGTGCTTTTCACGACTACTGCGAGGATATAAACATCAATTCTTATAATAAATTTAAAGTTATCACCGAAAATTATCGTATTGAAAATTCAACGCACTAAATTTTTTACGCTCTCCCACAGTTTTTTTTTTTTTTTTAGGATACCGATTCGACCAATCAGAACACGACTTGTCCTGCATATGAAATTAAATAATAATCGGTTGATTGTTTGTGCAGCTATGATGGGCTGGGGCCCGCCGCCGCCGCCGCCGCCGCCGCGGCCCGCCGCGCTCGCCAACCTGACCACGGCTGAACTGCAGCGGCTCGAGGGCACTGAGCGCAGGAACGTAGAGGCACGGCTTTTGGTAAGCGATTGCTATATTGATTTAATAAATGTAATAATAAAGCTACTATAGACACAGACACGCTCAGCGAATTAGCACGCTGAAGTGGCAGTGGGCAGGTCACATTTGCCGCAAAACTGATAGCCGTTGGGGCAAACTGGCTCTGGAGGGAAAGGCTTATGTCCAGCAGTGGACTGACGCGGGCTGATGATGATGATGATGATAACACAGACATAATTGCTTAAAAATACAGGCTTTTTTTGTATTTGCATTGTCATCCTTATGTATACCACATTTCATATCAATCCGACCACTAGAAATTGGTAGAAGTCTTGCAAGACTTGACCCACGTGTAATCACTCACACACACACGCACGCACGCACGCACGCACGCACGCACGCTCACGCACGCATAAATCACGTTTTTATCCCTTACGGGGTTGACAGAGCCTAAGGCAACAAGACTTAAAGGCCACGTTTAGCATGACGCGTAATCACGGTTTGTTTGCTGCAAAAAATGTGGCCCTCATTATCCTCATTATGTATGCAATATTTTGTATGGAAACTGCGTAATTTTTTTTTCTGCCGAGCACAAAAACTAGTACTTTTTTTAGAAAAAGTAGTTGGGAATGCCAAGTGGGCGTGACACACGCGCCGCAACAATGAGCGGGTACACGCTTTTTTTTATGGCAGAGAGGCCAGACAAACGAACTAGTGGGTCACCTGATATTAAATGATCACCACTTTCCATAGACACCCGCAGCGCTTTATGCGATGCCAGTGCGTTGTCGGCCCTACTGTGAGAATGTTACAATGGGTCAGGAACGGGAATGAAATGGTTTGAGCGCACCTTGATATTGTATCATAATGAATGACACCGAATGTTTACATTTCAGCTGCTTCGAGAGATCCAAGCGATGCTGGATGCCTCTGTTCTACTGATGCAGCAGTACTCGGCGGTCGTCGCTAACATGCCCCAAAACAGTGCCAACGTTGCCACGCAAACTGATGTAGTGTGAGTTGATTCATCATTTTAACTTTTTGAATTGGAAACTTCTTTAGCGACGCTGAGGACTTTTTGGGATGGGTAAAAAATGTTAAACTCGCGTCAGGCGTAAGACGGAGGGAGAGTTTAAGTACCAGAGCTCTAAGAGTTTTTAATGATTCACGGTTAAGTTCATTCGAAATATTATAAACGGGATGTTAACCGCGATTACCTTTATTGAGCTCCCGATATTTCGATACAGTTGCATGTATCATGATCACGGGTAGACTGAAGAAATTGCGGGTGGATGTTATTGTTGGGTAGACCGAGCTCTGTCTACCCTCATTCTTGCGCGTCGACTGCGTGCACTCTCGTTACCACTGGAACCGTTCTCACTCGAAACTCGATTCAAACACACTACACTCACAGTGTCACTTCGCCCACCCGAAATTGATTTTGGACGAGAATTATATAAGGAAATCACCGGATTCCAGATATTCGACAATTTAAACCCATCCTCACGATTAAAATTTTTATGTTTATGGATTTCAACCGCTTCCCTCACCAGTCTCGGTATATAGTGGCGTTCTGTCGAAATGATCTTAGGGCTGTGCAGCTCAATCCAGTGATTTGTTCCCGACTCAATAAGATGTTCAGCAATAGCGGATTTGCGCGTGTCATTATTTTTGACTGCAGTGATGTGCTCTTTAATTCTACAGGCGATCGTACGTTTGGTCTGCCCTATGTACGAACTACCACAACTGCAATCAACCTTATACACACCAGGTTTTTCCAGGGGAAAATTGTCTTTGGGAGACCTCAGAAGTTGTGAAATTTTCCTATGAGGGGCAGAGCTCTAAGAGCTTATTTTGAAATACGAATGAATCGCGTTCGATTTTTGAAGTGTTAAGAGTGTTAGATCTCTGTCAATATAGATAATACGTACTTTTTTTTTGTAAGCGGCCAGTACGGTACGCGTCTTGAGCGTCATGGAGGTTACAAAATTAAAATCTAATCTAAGCTGCTGTTTTCACTTCTGCCGGCACTCCCGGAGTGCTACCCGTCGCTTTTTTTTCTGTTTTTGATATCGCTTGCGGGCGCAGTCTGCGGCCTCCCCTACCAGAGATGTGCGAGGAAAAAACTTAGCAATGAAAACAATCTATGTAATAAACAATTATTTAAACAGAAGTTAAAACAATTACTAATTGAAAAGTGTTATTACTCAATAGACGAATTCTTGAATGACATGTCACTATAAAATTTAAAATGTGTAATTAATTTGTATATTGTTCTTTTTGACATTGTATTTAAAAATTGTGGTATTAATTATTTATTTTTATTGTTCTTTTTGACATTGTATTTAAAAATTGTGGTATTAATTATTTATTTTATCTCTTGTATCATAGTTATTTAAGTTAGACATAGAAAATTGCTGTGCCCTGGCAGGGTTCGTGTCTGGAATTAATAATGTATTTATATTTTGTAAGACCTTAATGTACGACATGATTATAATGCAATAAATAAATAAATAAATAAATAAATGTAATAGGAAAATGACGTAATTCTATTTGTGGACTTTTTCTTCGCACAACGCTCCGCTTTCTTGCTTATCACTTGTGCGTAGCCTTACTGTGGTATAGAATTACTTTATTTTATAGCATTATTGTTACGGGTATCGTTATAACCCTTATTAATAAACGCTCTATAGGCTTCTGCTAACTTAGTAATCGTTTGTCCTTATCTGTCACTTTGACATTTACATTTCACAGATAAGGACAAACGATTGCAAGTTAGCAGTAAATTGATATAGTCACTCCAGCTCATAAGTCACGTTGTCAACGCACTCTATCATAATGGTATTCATCATTTCTTACTGCCAAATGGTACCTATAATATGAAGGTAGAGAGGCATTGAATACTACTGCGAGCGCCTATGCGATGGACGATATAACCTCAAAATTGTCTAGTGCACATTTAGGGCTACTTGCACGGACCAGGGTTAACGACTTAACCCCGGGTTAGATGCTAACCCGGGGCTAAGTAGTGTCAAAATGTATGGAACTGTCAAACCTAACCCCGAGTTAGCGATTTAATTTTTTAACTCTGGACTGTGCAAGTGGGCCTTAAAGGTCCACCATCCAATCCAGCTACCATCAATCTTCAACCCGTACTGAGTTAGCCGTTGTGCCAACAGCACTAGCCCGGAGGTGGCCGCGCCGACGCCGGCCAAGGAGCCCGACGTAGTGCCGAGCAGCTCGGGCTCGGGGCTGCGGCCGCCGTCGCCCGTGCCCTCCTCCAGCAAGGCGCACCCGGAGGGACCCCAATCGGACGCCACTGCTTTGGATTCAAACAGGTTCGTGAGGTCGCACACCCGCAGGCTTATCACGTTACTCTCGCAATCGCTATCGTGTTCATTTTGACAGTTCTTGTATGAATGTGACAGCTAGCTGATTCTGATGCCAATTGTCAGCCTCGGAGGAATAAGACTGGAGACGCCTTGACATGCGTTCCCCCTCAGCCAAAAGTGTAAGCATCCGATGCTTGTACGTTATATAAAACTAGTTGAGCTGTCATCGCCACTCAGAATGTCGAGACCGTCGTGGCGAACACAGCTCGTAAAAAATGCCAGCCTGTACCGTTTTCAGCTGCACTAAAAATACAAAAAAATCTAGTTTGCAAAAAGACGGAGTCACTTTCCATTTTGAGTAAAATTTATATGGTTTAAAACATTTTTTAATTCATAATTTTGAGTTTTAATGAGTCCTCAAGCCCACTCGCGTCAGGTAGTTATTACCCACTCCCCACGAGACTAATTACTCTCTATCTCTTTTCTCGCTGCAGCGCTAGACAGAGATGGATACCTGTCAAAGCATGGGTATTTAATACGCACTACCTACGTTACTCTGACGCATAATATAGTGACTTCAAAGTATCGATCAAATATCGATATTGAAGATTTAGAAGGCTGGAATTAATCCTGTGGATATTGAAAAAAATTATTAAATACTTATGTATTTTTAGAAACATGTTACAGAAGCCTGACTGTGAGATTTTAGTTCAAAATATAAAATGTCGCTAAGCAGGCGTAACCTATCTAATACGAGGTGATTCATGCTAATTCATATAGCAAATATATAGAGGTATATCAATTATTTTGTCGGCGAAATCAGCAACGATACGCATGGGTACTTATTCATAGTATTTATTTAACATGATTTAACATTTTTTGACGTGATAACGTCTTATAGATCGATGAACGCCGGCCGCACTCGTCAGAGATTAATTTCATTTTTACCTACCCCCAAAAGCGAACATTTATCGTTATCACGTAAAACTATCGTCCGTAAACCGACTTTATAGACAACTAGTAGTAGTAGATAAAACACACTGGAGTCTTAGTCCCGACTTTAATATTTTTAAGGTAATCGAAGAGCTGCTTACTCGTGACTACGGCTAAGTACTGCATTGTGACTGAAATGTCATGTATCATGTACTTAATACCTTTCCGCTTAGAAATAATTCGCAAATAATTCAATTCCCAACTATTTGATTAAGGCAAATGCTTTTTGAATACCTAGTTAAAGATATTAGAAAAAAAAGCATTTGCCTGTTATGAAACATTCGAGAAATTAATCATTTAGATTTTTTATGCGCAGGCTTAAATGACTTTCGTAACACATTTCGTGAATATTGTGTTAGTTGGTAATTTTAATTTTCGTATATACGATTGTTGTTATTTAAGATTGTTCTGTGGAAACACCTTTTATTTATTTGCGTACTGCTTACTAACAGAACAGTTTATCGATATCGATATGCTGGTATCATTCCAATTCCTTAATTACTTACCTGCACAACCGCACGTTATTGTGTTTGAATAGAATGTCAGTATACTATTACGAGCGTGTGCGTGCGAATTTTCAGATAGTGTGTCGATAAAATGTATGTGTGCAATTGTAACAACGCAAATCGTTTTTGCGTATGTGTGCTGGTCCGTATGTAGAAGTAACGTCATTATTGCCTCATCCCCCCACCGACTATGGCACAAAAATTTGTTTAAGGATTTGACTCAATGCGTACTCCAGTCTTATTCCTCCGAGTTGTCAGCCCATGTATACATGAACTGTCAAAATGGAGACGATCGCGAGTGAGTTACGTAATAAGCTTGGTCGTGAAATTAAGATGTAGGTATCGTTTTTTCGATATAGTGATAATATCAAAGTGCGGAACCATTCAGTCTAAAAGTCGTGTTCCCTACTTACACATTTTTTGTTTCTTACGTTTTGTAAATAATTTTATCGTTATAATCGGTGTATTTTGTCGTGACGCGACCTTTTGGAGGTTTCGAGACCCACCCTACGACGGTTTGTAACTAGAAATTAATAAACACCATAGAAGTGGGGGGGTCTACTACCATGTTAGAAGTTCGTATAACATCGTCCCTGACTTTCCTATTGAGCATTATTAGAGAGGGACGGAAACGGAACGGCACGAATTTTAAATTTGATAGTATAGACATCCACTTCTTTAAAAAAATAAGCTTTGTACATTGGAATAAACGGGAAGTTAATGTGATAATATGTCCTTGCGCAGACCTTTGCCTAAGACGTTCTACGCTACAATATGGGTGTAGGTTAAGCTTGTCATAGAATGTGTAATTTAATTTGTAATATAATTTTTTGCTTTTTCCAGAGACAAGACTGACTCCGATGCGGAAGAGCTAAGAAGACGTAGACTGCAAAAATTCACTTTGGATAAATGAGCTTTTGATATACCTAGAACCTTTTGTTCCAATTTCTTAACTACTATTTAATGTATAAAGTGTTTCGGTAAACGTAAGCATTGTGTATTCTAATCATAAATAAATGTATTTATGTTTCTGTAAATATAAAGAGATATGCACATGAATACAATACATAATACTTTAACTTTTATTATCACTATACATCACTAACTATGTATCATTGTGGTGGCATTTGTAATTTTATGTTAGCTAACCAGTCTCTATCGTCTTTATTTTGTTACATTTTTGATTAAGATCTCTGTAATTTTTCCTTATATTTCTACAATGAAAATACTACATCAATGTTACAAAGTTAGGCATGTATAATCATCACATAGGATAGGCAAGAATTAAAACAAACTCGTTTCAATCCTACAGTTATTATTTTAAGCAACCAAATCTACACAATATGTTAACAGTTATAAAAGGCATTTATATATCCATATGTCTTAGGGTTATAGTTTTCTAAAACCGGCATCCCGCTGAGATATCGACTTGAATCATACAACTTCATGTTGTTCTTGCAATACCAAACATTCTTGGTACCATCTTTTCCATCAACATTTAACGTGTTCAGTTCTAAAACACCGAAATGGTACAACTGGCCGTCAGTCTGGATGCAGTTTATATAAACCGGTTCAGGTAAATCCTTGACATTCTCCTGTAATTTATAATTTAATAAGTTAGTGATAGTAAGATTAGTAATAAATTATTTAAATTGTCACAGTAGTTTTTACCCCGTGTATTTGCTTGGCATATGCCGTAGCCACCGTGAAGGCGTGTGTGAGTGACCGTCCCAAGATTTGGTTTGCAGTAACAGGTTCCTCGTAGATGTTGTTCACTTCTGTCTTATTGTAATGGAGCCAGGTCGTGTGCGGGTGCCTCGCGCGTACGGTAGGCCTGAACGCTGCAATAAAGTACAGAAAAGTAAATCTTACGAATTTTAAAGCCAGACATCCTCCTAGTAAAATCTAATCAACAAATATTATAAATGCATAGTATGGATGAATGTTTGATTGTTACTCAATCGCGCTAGAACGGCCCAACGAATCTGCATGAAATTCGGCACTTAGAGAAAAGTCTGGAATAGCACATGGGCTACTTTTTTTTCCCCCCGCGGAATGGCGATAAACGAATTCTTTGCAGACGAAGTCGCAGGCAACAGCTAGTTTTACATAATTGCAAATATCTTGCAACTGGAATAGTGTGTGTACTGGGAAAAACTTATATTGATATCATATCTTCTTTCTTAGTTCCTTTAATGAACATTCCATTCAGCTTCATAGTATATTCTATATAGCATGAAACATCCAGTGACCAAAAAGTTTCGCACACCATACTGTATCTATTAACGTTGGAGCTTAGGTGTTCTAAAATATTTGAACACTACAATACATCAAGTTCAGATACTTTTTGAGCACTAGTGCTGTCTTAGCTACAGTAAATCTGATGGATAATGTACACATAGATTAAAGGTACAATATACTTACGATACATGCTGTTCTCAGAATAAAAGTGTTCAGGTGGCAGAGTGGCAGTGTGCTTGACGGGGTATAAATCTGGTATTTCAACAAATGGTATATCAGTGTTGGACACTTCAATTTTTAAAGGTTTGTTACTGGTCACCAATATATGTGATAAATCCTGGAACTGGATAAGCTCGTCTTCTTTGTCGAAGACGGAGTGGCTTTCCACATCGCTGGACACATACTTTGATTGTGTGACTTCAGATTCACTGCTTTTCTCAACAAGTTGGAGCAGTTTGTTTGTCAATATGATGCTGAAAGTAAGTAACACATGTTTAACTTAAATTAAACAGGTGGATAAATGATTTCTTGTTGTTATTCTGTCCTATTAGTTATAAAACAAAAGTAGTGCAGCAGAAAAAGTTTAGCAACAAGTGACAAGAATAAGTTGATCCACCCAAATACCAGCCAAAAGCAAGTTGAGAGTTGCCCACAAAAGGTGCTATTGAACAACCTGTTCCCCGACCCATTAGAGAGAGTTGCCGCAGTAAATGGCACTTGTCAATTCAATATAACATGACAAACACTTACTGTGAAACGATTCTACAATGCGTCTAGGAAACAGTGTGTTCAATAGCACATATAGATGTGTGGGGAGAGACTGCAACAGAGAGATCTCTCTCCAGGCACATGATATGCCTGGGGACCGAAGTCCGAAGGGAAAGAGTTGAGAGTTGTATTTATGCATCCACAATTAAGAAATTTCACTAGCGTGATGTAGAACATTGTGACGTCAGGCGCTAGCTATACTTGCGTCAGTTATGTAGTCTACTACTAGGTGGCGCTAGGGTTGCCACAGACAGTACAATTGCCATTTTAATATCAAGCAAGAATGATGCAAACACATTACTTATATGAGGACAATATTTTTGAGCTCACTTAATTTTATTTTTATCATTTATTGGGTGTTCTGCCTTTTCGCCGAATTTTTTTTGATCGAATTTCATTTGGCAACCAATGTTTGACAACTGAAAATTGGCAAATTTTTGATTGCCAACCTCTCATTTGGCCGAATTTTCATAAAGACGAATATCATTTTGATTTTAAACTTTTGGAATATCTTTCACATGGCAAATGTTACACTAGGCCGAAAAAGTGTTATGATTAATTTGGATTAATTTAGGTTTAGGTGCGGTGGGGTGGCCCTTGCGCCACCCCTTAGCCACGAACATGTTTGTTTTAATTTATAAACATCCATAAAAATCATGATCGTTTTTAAAAAAATCATAATAATCTGCACACATCTGCAAAGCAGTTCAATGGTGCATAATGTTCCCAATTCATACTGGGCCTGCTTGGAAACTATAGCCCAATTTCTAAGTACAGTCCGTGAGCTCCAAGAACAACATTCGGGTATGTCATGCTGTCTCACTCACTCTTATGAGTTTGATATTTGAATTGGCTGATGGTACATAACCAGAATGTCATCCTTAAAGCTATATCTATGTAGGTAGTATAGTATAAGTAGGCTGGAGACGATTGTCATAGATGATTGTGTGGTATACTTACTTGCGCCTCCTATCTGTAATCCCTAATACTCTTGGGAATGTGAAGGCTGGTCTCACAGGGTCCTTGATTTTGGGCAGTTTTTTCTGTTCACAGTCAAACACATTTGCAGATAGTACTGCCTTTTTGACGCATTCATGTATAGCTTTTGGAGCAGGAATCGTGGCGAGCTCTTCTATGCTAGGTGGTAACCAATCCTCTACTATGACAGTTTTAGTGAGAACCTGTGCTTGTGACATGCCTTCAAGTAGTACATTAGAGACTTTTAAAGTGTAACATGGTCGCTCTTTGTAATCCGGATGGCTAGCATCGCGAGGCAGAGTTTGTGGATATTGACCCACAATGTCGATACTGTAAAGAATAATTAGTTATATTATAGGTCTCATTTACGAACGCCACAGATAAAGATGTCAACTGTGAAAGTTGTTGGATATATACCGTTCCCTGGGCTCGGGTTTATCTTTCACGAACTCCAGAGCATCCTCAACTGGAATTCCTCTCGCCCGCAATTTTTCTTCGACTCCGGAGTCCAAAGGAACGCGTTTTCCTTGAATTAGCCAATGTTTTTTAAACATAAACCCAATATGTTGTCTATTTAAAACTTGGGTTAGCCGCATTCTTCCTTACTTTATTTAACAAAGCCCGCAAAAACAATATTCTTTTGAAGATAACCTGCAAATAAAATAACCCGCAAAGTGACGTTTTAAAGTGACAGTGACAGATCCTTTTTTGTTTTCTTTTATAAAGAAAAGACAACGGGGGATCTAAGCCTATACAGCTATATTGAATCTAATAAGTTTATTTACCAAACAACATTAAGCGCCGAAAAAAATGTATTTGATTAACACGGATCCACACTTGCCAATTTAACACTTCGCACCATTTCGAAAATTAAAAGGGCTCTGGGGGGTTACTCCGATATTCGAAGTTCGTATCATGCAGTCCCTCTCATTCTGCTTACAACAACTATTACTGTGAACGGAACGGCATGAAACGAACATCGAATTATTAACTTTGAAATAGGCCTGCTGGAGCCATACCAAAATATTTAAATGGTTAAATGTGCAAGTACCTACATTTTTAGAACTAGAAATAAATAGAATCAAACAGCAATATAATTCTTCTTCTTACTCTTATTGAGTAGGAGACAGGGGATACTGAGTATGCCCAGAGCTGGAGCCATGAATTTTGTTTGATATCCGTTTAACATTTTTATGTAACTACTAAGATAGTTAAGGGCAAAAAAAATTGATGGCGGTCGCTGGGAGTCTGAAAAGTCTTTTACTACCTTCTCCGCGACTTCGTCTGAGTAGAATTATACATATAAACCTTCGACTTATTCTATCTATTAAAAAAACCGCATCAAAATCCGTTGCGTAGTTTGAAACATTTAAGTATACAAGGGACAGACAGATAGACTGCGGAAAGCGAGTTTGTTTTATACTGTCACTACATCTGCCTTTGTCATACTCATACTCATACAGGCTCATAGCGTGAGAGTAAATGGTCTTGTCTAATTCGCTCTCACATTCCTACGTGTATTAATTGTATTATGGCTCTTTTACTTGCGTAGCTAATCTTTGGCTACGGTTGCTCTAACGCTACGTTTAGTCAGTGGTATCTGACAGATTTAGATTACCTAGTGCTCGATTAACACTATTTAATAGTACTGGGATTTTATTTCTTAAAGGTCCGACGCGCCTAAATAAAGTCGTGATTTTGCCATTGCTAATATCACGCATGTCCTATCAGTAGCTAATTACTCAAAATACAGAATAGGGAATTTTATTATTTCGCTAGCTAAACGTCAAGTGTTGAAAATTTAGTATTGCAAGTCATTTCTTTTACAGTTTTCCCACATTTCATAGGTTGAATTTAGATATATGCTACCTTTCCTCAGTAGTTGATTTAAGCAATAATAGAAACAATTAGGTAAAGGAAACAACAAATGATTTCGTAAATATATATTTTTAATTTTATATCTTCCATCAATACATACAACGACATTTATACATTCAAATTTGGACATAACTACAAATAGTTCTCACTTCAAAATGGCAGGTCGCTCACAGAAGTATCAGGACATTCAAGAAGTCTATTGTAGTCAGACCTCACTGACAGCTAGGACAACGGGGAAGACAATATTTTAATAAAACGTTTAACTTTTTAACCGCCGAAGTCTTAATACGACAAAGTACACTGTAATAGTGCAAACATATAGTTTAAGTTTAAGTATTTAGACTACTGTCTTTGTATTAGGTAGCATTGCTGTGACATCTGCACTCTAGAAATTTAAAGAAGATTTAAGGGTAAGAAAAGATACAGAAATAGGTATATTTGAAAACAAATCTTTATTTTTTATGCATTAGTAGATCTTTTAATGCCATCACCGTGCTACAGAGTTGCCAGAGTATAGACATTATTTCCCAATTCGCGTTGTATTAGGCTCTTCTGGCGGTTAAATGGTTAATAATGTTGCGCAAACAGCACCGTGACTATTCAGGGATAGTCCAACAACTTTGAACTGCAATACCAAACGCCTTTAGCCGGCACGAGGCAATTTAAGTATGATATTGATGGAGGAAAAATATTTTACAAAATAAACCTTAACGAAATATCTTCGGTGTATGCTAGGAGCTATAAAAATTGAAAATAATACAACTAATTAATTTCATTACTAGTAAGACGTTACATTCCGTTACCACGAGATCAGCGACGCTCAGGTCGCCCGCTGTTGCCGGGCAACTCCGTGGCGCATGCGTGGCGCGAGGCCCACAGGCATGACCAAATGATCTTTACCATGCATTTGGGTGCATTTTATTTTAACACAATTAGTCGGTACAACTAGTCTGAAAATGGCATTGAAAGCGGATGAAAGTAAAATAATTCGTTAAACAATTTTCAGAGCACTGTATCTGCCAGCGGTTAGGAGTAAGCCCTTTGGTCGTTCACTAAACTCTTGCCGATTGGTGGGTAAGGGTAATTACAGATTTTACAATCTTTGGACTTTTAAAATAATTTTCGTAATTTTTTTAAAAAGCTTTCTTCACCATTCGATTCTAACTATGCTTTATTTTTAACGCATATTGCAACAATTGCGAATCAAACATACAACACTTAATACTTACTATAATATAATACCTAATTATTTTTATAAAGTACCTAACAAAATTAACTTATATTTACAGTTACCATTAGATTTATAGCAGAATTTTCCTATTTCAGTACTCAAGTATAATAATCGTGATTAACCGTTTCTTGGTGCTGGTGAAACGTTAAGACTTTTGCGAAAACGTCCAGTGATTTAATTTCAATAAAGTATCACTTTAATACTGTCGCTAAACTTAAATTGACTTTTGATAATCAAATGGATAGTGAATTATTCCGAATATTAATTTAAAGTGTATGAAGTGTTAAGGCACCGTCGGTTTTTTTGGGACTTAATAAATAATAATGTAAACTTTAGATGAATAATAGTACCCTGAACCTCTTAGGTTCTTTAAGCTCCGTCGGAAGCTTAAACGTGAAATCCACTGGTCGTATGAGATCAAAACTGAATAGAACTTTGAATATGAAACTATTAAGAACGTGCTTTTATGAATTAGACAAATCTCATGATGTGATGTCGATGTAAAGCGGTCGGTACACGTTCTTATCACAATATATTGCGTTTAAAAACAATTTAAGAATTTCAAAGTAAATTCCGATTTTTTTATTGAATTAAAATATGGCAGCGTGCCAGAATGCGGTGCTGTTCTGCTAGTGAGGTGCGATGAGGGCTCGGGAGAGCGTTCAGTCGTCGTCCTTCTTTTCCATCTTGGGTTCATACATTGCATGCAGCTGTTCCGGTGAGATCCTGGAACAAAAACATCAATTTATTAATAAATGGTATCGTTATTCTTAATAATAGTTTTGCAACTAAAAATTGTAGGAAATAGTGTTTTAGGTGAGTACTCGGTCAATTAACTATGGCCCCACTTTGGGCGCCAATGTAATTAAAGTGTTTTTTTCTGGATATGTCGAAGATATAATCAACTAACCTAACACTTCATTGGTACAATATACGAGTATGAACGGGTTGTTCACATACTACTGCCGTCTTCGGCGTTGCCGTTATTATGTATGTACTATGATGCTTACCCAAGCAAGCTCTGCAGGTCGCAGACGAAGCGATAGACGTAGCGTTTGCCGGCGGTCTTGTGGATGATGTTTTTGTCGTAATAGTAGCGCAGCCCGCGCGACAGCTTCTCGTAGTTCATCTTGGGCTTGTTCTTGCGGATGCCCCAGCGCCGAGCCACCTGAATATAAAGCATTTACGAATTAAGTTAGGTTACGAGTTGCTTACTCAACTTTTTTTTGGAGTATACGCATGAAGCTAAGAAAAGGGCCAACACTGACTTTGAGTCTTTAGTCCAGAGTTAAACTCGTTAAAAGTTAGATAGATATAATTGTGCCATTTGAATCTGAATGCTATACGAAACTTTTAATAATAAGTATTGTACATGTCATTATATACTCAATACTTCTAGTGAAAAGGTTTCACATTGTCTCATTGTTTTACCAGTAATATTATACATCACGTGGTTAAAGTTAAAATTGTCAAAACGGTAATGCAATGTTAGCTAGCAACTGTGGAGAAACCTTACCAACCTAATTTTTAATTTTTGTATTGACATATAGGAATAGGTATACTTGTAATAGAACCGAGATCACTGCACTGCACTCGTAGCGTACGAGATATACCAGCAGAAAAGACACGTACCTCATCAGGATCGGTAAGCTTGAACTCCCAACCATCTCCAGTCCAGGAGATGAAGCCCTGGCAGCCTTTGTCAGTCAGGAGCTCCAACAGGAATTGCCACAGTTGGATGGGGCCTGACCCTGCACCATAATACACAGTTGCTTTACGATATACGGTGCACTTTATACTAAAAGCGCGGGACTGTTCGAGGAACGCGCAGTCTACGTTGATGACATTGCAAATATAAGGTAAATTCTTCTTATCAGTTTTTAGATGCCCATTATAGCGTACCAAAACTGACAATTATTTTACTTATCTAAAAATGGCGATTGATTTTAGTTGCATTTGAAGACTACTAACAGTTACTTAAAACTAGCATAGAATAAAATATCTAGGGGTGTTTTTGAGCTGTGAGTCGCATAATTTTGGTCGCGTAATATTTACTGTACTTATACAAAAATTCTAACTAATTTGCGTCGTCGTATCGTATGACCGAAACAGGCGTTTTGTATGAAACCGAATGTAGTAGAAATTATAAAATGACACTTGTTTTCGCATAGCAAGTATACGTACCAGTGAAACAAGGCCCGGAAGCAGGATAGGCGAGTTTGTCCTGAGGGATGAGTGCGTGCTGTTCTCCCGGCCACTCGCTCCATTCCGAGCACGCACCGCCATACTCCGCAGGGTAGCTTTCCCCGTAACCCTCACCGCTGTACCTCCCTCCCGCTCCTAGGAACAAAACGTTGATGTTAGAGAAGGAACGATAAAACTTAAAACAACTGACAGAGCAAACAGATTAAATTTTTAACTAAGAGCAGTACGATAGCAAATGAATAAGACAGTTTACCAGATAGAATACACGCTTCGTAGAAGTAGTAGAAGCGAGGTTTCAAATACCAGTTTGATCGTGGTCATTTAGCCTTCTTGCTTCGTAAGATTACCCACATAATCTAATCCAGAATAATGTCTTAATTAAAATACCCACCGGAAATGTAATACATAAAAACAATAATGTCAGGTATTAAACCATTCATATTTCTTGCAACGGGATTAAAGTTAAGCCGTTAATAAAGTTGTGGATCATTTTAATTATACATTCATTAAGGATTGCAGCAATTATGAATGATAGCGCCGCGTGCGCAGATGTATCTCCAGACGCGACACGAGAACCCGATACTCGGTGAATAAATAAAAGATGAAAGACTAACGAATTTGTGTGTTGAAACTGAATATCATCTTTAATTTAGTATCTTGTAAGTCTCTTTGTTGCTACAATCGTCCTGTGATCTTTTCTAATGAGGGAATGGGGCTTGTAGTGTGCTTTATTTAACGTAATTATAAATTTTAACACGACGCATATTGCGCATGACACTGAAACCAATTATGAACACTTGTTTGAAAAGTTTCAAGATTAAACGTCACTAAGGGAAGATGGTACTGATATGGTCGCATCAAAGACCATCCAAGATAAATAGAACTGCGAAAAGTAACAACGAGAACATTTATTAAAGATGTTAATTCATTTATACATCATAATTTGCGCCCGCATGTTCGCTCCCGTTGCGGGAACTCTGTCTCATGGGAATTTCGCAAAATCCGTTCTTAGTACTTTTTAAGTTTGTACGTTTATGCTACAAATGGAATCTTCAGCCTAAACTTCAGCTGTCTAGACTTAGGTAGTTTTGGTTGTGTGTTGATGATAAGTCAGTCAGGATAAGCGATTTTATAAGTACAAGTGAATGTCAAATATAAAACTGAAGTAATTTTCTCATAGCCACTGTGGTTCGGGGGTAATTCAGGGGTTCATTTCAATTAAGTAACGACTGGGTGATACGTTAGAATGATACATTACAACTAAATGTAATTAAATATAACTTAATTGTAACTCGTTCCTTTAGCGGGTTATGCACGCTGGATTCAATGTTAGGTATTAAAGCTTTGCCTAAACACCGGGCGCGGCGAGGCGTGACGTTGGCGTGACACGATGACGATGAAGCATAGAAAACCCGGCACGCTCACATCATAGAGCATTATACATACTCTACATTCATAGAAAACTCGCCATAATAACGAAAACATCACCCCTGCTATTCCAGAGTTTCTATATTATAATATGGTACCTATGACAAGAGGCCGCCTATACAAGATGCTTTCTAGTGTGAACACTACACGCCTCAAGCAGAATTCTGTACCTAATGTTTTAATTTAATGTCTAAGTCACAGGTAGAGTAAGAGTGGGACGGAATTTTGCTTCCATCATCCAGCGCTATACCTACAATAGAGCGTTCACTATGGTACCTCATGTCATAGAGCTTTTGAGAGTCTCACCTCTAGGATATGGTTTCGTGTAGGCATGCGGCTGGTACTTGTGCTCGTGCGCGATGAGCGGCTGCGTGTGTGCGTGCGCGTGGTGGTAGTACTCGTCGAGGTAGGGCTGCGCTGGCGCGGGGGGCGCGGGGTACTCCGGCTGGTAGTACTCTTCCAGGGGGGAGGCGGCGGGGGGCGCGGGCGCCGCCGCGGGCGCCTCCGTGTAGCTGTACGCGGTTGAGTCCCGGGGGCCTCCTGTTGTGTAGCCACCTGGAAGGTAGAAAAGAAAGATAAGGACTTCATTTTAAGAAAGATTATGCGGAGGGGAGTAATGGACAAGGCATCTTAAGCTTTTGTAGCTATAGGTACCTATTTATTACGCTTACGTGTCATGTTGTAAATTTAAAATATAGCCTGCTAATTTATGCAGATTGCAGATACATAGTATAGTATGTGAGGTACTTCATTAAATCCTAAATATCATGACATCTTTAGTACCGACTCGCGCTTAAAAGAAATATTTCCGTTATGTATCATGATGACACAAACAAAAAATTCAGATTTCGTACCTATGTTCCTATCTCTCACTTATTCTCAAGCCATCACATATCAATTAACCAGGCCTGCTGATTGCACAGTCTGCGTGTCGCGGCACAGTCATTCAACCCTCCGATTTCCCAATGATTTTAATTCAGTATTCACCGCTAACATACAACATATAAACAAACTAAAAAATCAGGACAGCGTGCATGATCGAGGCGTGCGCGATGGCGGGCGGCGCCGGAGCGCGACGGTCGCGGTTCACGGCGCGCCCTTTGTTCTGCGCAGGAGTCGGCCGAAGCCGCCCGAGGGTTACCGAAGTTTCGCCACGTCTGCTGGACAAGGCGACCGGCTTGTATTATTTAAGAGCACTATTTTACATGTAGTTTTGTTTTACCTAAGTATACAATAATAAAGAGGAGCTGTGAGTTTGGAAATCCTATACAACTCATCAAATTTTAAAAATTCTTTCACTTATTGAATGCTATGTTTAATAGGATAATTTTTATTCGTGCAAAGTGCATACCTAATTACTGCGGGAAGCAGAAAAACTTGCAGGCAACATTGGACAGTGATTGATATCCGATATTGACAGTCGCAAAATTAATTTAAGCTGTGCTTTCGAGAGATGTGCTTTCAAAAATCGGGACCCATGTTCTATTTCGAGAAATGAGATACATTTAAGTTATTAATTAATATGCAGTTACTGAGAATCAATCTTAATTAATTAAGATTCGACAACCCTAGAGCGCCGAAATTGTTCCAGACTTGATTTACAATTCAAATGGCTCAGACAGACAGCATACTGGGTATAGTCGACCAAGTTGGTCATTCCTGTACCACCTTAAGGTTCAGTGTTACTTGTATGTCTTAAAAGATCAGACTTTTATGACTTACAAGTCAGTGTGACAGTCAATCGAGAATATATTGATTACTAACTTAGTCTTCATTAAATAAAAGTATATAGTCGGTCATATTCAATCACAGTTTAGACATACAGCCACATTCTTTAATTTAGGACCCATATTACAAAAACATCATTTTTTTTTATATGAATAGGAAGGAAAACGAGCAAGTGGGTCACCTGATGGTTAGTGATCACCACTGCCCATAGACACTCGCAACCCCGGAGGGATCGCAGATGCGTTGCCAACCTAGAGGGCTAAGATAAAATGCCTCTTGTGCTCGTAATTTCCCCGGCTGTCTTACTCTCCACACCGGAACACAGCAGTGCAAACAGTGCTGCTTAACGGCAGGATTAGCGAGTAAGATGGTGGTAGCGATCTGGACGTACCTTGCACAAGGCCCTACCGCCCGCAATTGTAATTGGTTATAAAAGGTGACAGTTTTTCAACCATAGAGCAGTGTAGAGCAAGTGGTTTCTAAATTAAATAACTCTACTACATGCAGAAATTGTAATTATAAAAACGGTCAAGTAGGTACTTGGCCGACTATTTATTACATTTATGTGATGAAGAGTACCTAACTAAGTTAGTGATTAATATGACGAAGCTTACGAGTATATTGGTTAAGTATAGTTTATAGTTAGGTATGTACAAGTAACAAGCGAGAACAATACAGTACGGAGTCTCTAATCTGCCTATTGTCTCTCCTCGCTTGGATAAATAGTTATATTTACAACTACAAGAAGGAAAATTATAGCCAATCCTATTGAGTTTGGGTATTGGGAAAAATCCGAGCCTTTTAATCTAGCTCTATTATTTCTTATAATAATAATAATTTTTTATTCCGAATTCGCTACAATTTCAGTAAGTACATGTTGTTTTTTATTTTATTTTAATAAATTGTCGCGTAATTCGGCGTGCCTCATGGCATAGGCCTCCTCCGTGTATTGGAGGGGGTTTGGGCTATAGTTCCCACGCGCGCCCAGTGCGGATTGGGAACTTAACACACACCATTGAATTTCTTCGCAGATGTGTGCAGGTTACCTCACGATGTTTTCCTTCATCGAAAAGCTCATGGCAAATTTAAAATGTAATTTTCGCACATAAATTCCGAAAAACTCAGAGGTGCAAATCAAGCCAGTGTCCATGTCCATGCGTGCGAGTGACCGATGACCCCGCCGCACAAAAAATGCCACGCATGCTGAGCACGCGCATTGCGAGCCATCTATAACCATACGTACCTACGACATCTACATACATTCGTATTATCGTATTTATACACGCTAACGCATACTTTAGGTAAAATCCTATACTATTCAACTAGTGACCCGCTCCGGCTTCGCACGGTATATTATGCATGTATTATACATATAAACCTTTCTCTTGAATCACTCTATCTATTAAAAAAAACCGTATCAAAATCCGTTGCGTAGTTTTAAAGATTTATGCATACATAGGGACATAGGGATATAGGGACAGAGAAAGCGACTTTGTTTTATCTATGTAGTGATGACGAGCAATATTCGTATGTAAGCTCTAGATCAGTGGTGGGCAAACTACGGCCCGCGGGCCAACTCCGGCCCGCGAAAAAATTTAATGCGGCCCGCCGGCGTTCCTTCGAATTGGAGTGTTATGGCACAGGATGACGATATTTAGACGGTACTGCTGTATAAAATAGAATAATAGATGCGAAGGCAAAGGAGCCAGCTAGACTAGCCACGTAGTTCATGCGTCATGTGGTCAAAAAAATTGCATTTTAGTATAATTTTGGCCCTTCTTTGAAATATCTGTGATGTTCTGGCCCGCCATGAAAAAAGTTTGCCCACCACTGCTCTAGATCGTCAAGGCTACCGATGATCAAACGGTATCGATGAAATTTGTTGAACAGAGGTTATATGGGGTAAAAGATAGGGGGAAAAAGAGCAAGTGGGTCACATGATGGAAAGTACTCACCGCTGCCCATAGACACTCATAACATAGATCGTTAAGAGCGTGTTACTGGCTTTTTAAGAAAAGAACAGGCTCGTTTTTTGAAGATTCCTAAGTCGTATCTGATCGAACCAGGTTTCGTATCTGTGGAAACGTGTTACAGCCGTTACTTTGCGTTACTTTTCGTAGGTTAAGTGGTTAACTAAAAACAGTTGCTACTTCGCCACTAATTTGGTATTACGTACCTTACTTATTTATACCTACCTACCTATGCAAGGTAATCGGTTACAAAATTGGTGATTGTCAGCTGACTCTAAAGCTCTATACATTTGTTAAGAATTATCGGGACTCGGGAGGTTATATCGGTCGTTGTGGTTTTTACTTTTGAAAGTATTGTAAATTACCTACCTGCCTTAAGCTACATAGGTACCTACCTAGTAATATTCTTAATGGTAACTTAAGAGTTCTGTCTATTTCTTTGTTAAGGCACGTAGCTTCAGAGAAACAAACAAGTAATTGGTCCTGAATATTCTCGAAAAAACATTTGAAATGGAATAATTACTCCACTTAACGGAAACACCTAATCAAGACACTTAAAACACGAGTGGCATTCCTTAAAATACAGCTGTAAACAAATCACCCTGTCAGGACGACAAATATAAGTATTTGGGAGATATTTTAATGAACCCATAATGCCCAATTACAATTCCCAACAGTCAAAATAACATCAATAAATTTAAGGGAAACGCTTAAAAAGCCCCAACGGGATTTGAACCGGTGACCTTTCAGAGATGTGTCACGAGCCGCGTCGACTTAGTTATACGGTCGACTTGCTTTGTTAAAGTTTCTTTGATCTTTTGCTTTCAGTGGAACAAAGAAAAATAAAATAATGCAAGTAGTTAATTAAGTGTTAACTTACAGGCGGTACCTACCAACTTAATGTTATGTTCATTTTGTATTCACAAAATAGGTATCAAGCGCTTTAGTCGTGTAGGTATATTAATTATCCACGATGCTTACCTAATATACTTAGTTTATTAATAAAGAAAACATAAACTAACGGAATTAAATAACTTGAGCAGTTTTCCTTGTATTTGCGTTCCGTTATCACGGTTCTTATTAGTAGATGGTAAATCCCCGAACGTCCGCAAATAAAACACATTAAAATTTTCCTCATCGATCTGCAAAAGTTAAAAATATCCGAAGAAAATTACGGAATTTTCTACGATATCGCTTCGGTGCTCGATCGACGGGCGTGGAGTGGAGGGGGCGGGGCGAGCCAATCGGGCGAAGCCACGCCCCGCGCGCCGACTCAGGTCGAAAGGTCGGCGCGCGACCATTGGCGCAAGACCACTCGAATTGAGAAAAATACGCATTTGAAATAACTTACATTTTTATTGACAAGTTACTTGTCATGATCCTTTATCATTGACTAAAAGGCGGACACGTTTGTAAAACCGAATTTCATTAGTGCTCTAATTCATTGATGGGTTTCCCACAACAAAGAGAAAAAAGAGATAAAAGAAGAGCTAAACATTTCCACATAAAATCGTTGCCATATTCGAACATTTTACCTCAAAAAGTGGCAATCACACCAGCAATTATAATTACGCAGTAAGTACGTGTGAAATTCCAACGTGTCTGGTCTGATGTTGTTGAAGGTTAAATACAGAATTTTTATCGATAATGAATCGGTTGATAAAGTTAATTAATATTCAATTATGCAGTTTAGTCATTATTACCAATTTGTACTGCAATCTCTGTAGGTACTAATACAATAAAAAAAGGTTAACTTCGTCTGTAGGGCTAATCTTTCGAACTACAGAACCGATTCGAAAAATTCTTCCAGTACCTACCTAATACAGAAAGCTATACATTCCCTGATAAGCAAAAACTACATTTTATCCCGAGATAGGTAGTGTAATTTCCTGATAGTCGCAGAGGAAGTTACGGGCAACACCTATTAGTTTTTTAAACTTTGAAATTATTGAGAAACACTCCTGATAAAAATTGGTATGTGAGCCATCGTAAGCTATTTTCAACAACTTTTTTTAAGGAAAAGTAGCACGAAACTAAAAATTTTGCACGAATAACCAAGAATACACGTAAGCTCTTAAGCCAAGTTTTACAAGACACCCGTTGTCTGAAGTAATGAGGCGGCGCATGCGACAGTAACCTTAGACCCCACAGCTGCAACGTTGCCCGACTTTTTACTCAACTTGTTCTCAGAAACTTGAGACCGCGAAAATGTTTCGACTTTTTTTATGTCTTTTCGAGCACGCGCTAAACCCGCCATATGGCGTTAGCGACAGAGCCGCCTTTTAGCTAAAAATAAAATTACGTGAAAAAAGCAACAAAGAAATAAACGTTAATACGATTATAATTAATCAAGGTTTATATTTTAAAATTGTCGATGGCGCATCGCTCGCCACATATCGCGCCAATTCCCATTTGGGAGCGGAAGTGGAAAATATGATTTTTTAAAATTAGAATCAACCGCGGCGCAGGTGAGCGCTCGGTGACAGCCCGATGTCGCCCAAACGCCGCTCTGTTTTGACATAAATAGCCCAGTCCAATTAATTATAATTAAAACTTACTTGTCTATGATAGATGTAGTACCTACTAATTCAAAATTTGAAATGTGGCAGAAGCTATGTTACCTGGAATCAAACCTTAATTCATTAAAAAAAATAGTGGCTGGGTGCTTATTTTGAGATTGTAGGTACAACAGCGGCATTTTTATAGTTCTATTCCCGAATATTCTAGATATTTCCAGATGTTATTTTCTCACACATGTTAAATTAACAGCTACCAACTTTATATTTCAGAAGTTCAGAATAATTTGTCAATTAAGAGACAAGTTGTCACACGGGGGTGTTCAGTAATAAAACAAAAATTGTGGGAAAAATGTGAGGCCAGTTCGAAAATAGAGGAAATGGTTGTCAGCGCGAGCTGTTTAAATCAAATTCAGAATTGGAACATCTTTCGACAGGAAGTGTTAAATATATTATTAAATGTCCCCAACGCCACGCTTTGTTATGTAGACATTTCCTATAGCAATTATTTTTATTATATTTATATTAAACTAGCTGAGTAATACGGAGCAGATTGATACTTCGTTCAACGCACTCATGGCCGTGCTTATTTAATTCTGTAAACAAGTTTGTTTACATAAAAGTATTTGACTTTGAACTTTTACCTTCTTGAGACGGTCATTGCATTCGTGACTTGGGACAATGGATAGCAAAGTACCAAATTAATTAAATAAGGCACAAGAAATTTAACTGGGTCAATACCTTTAGCTGAACTTTTCATGAAAAAAAAAAACATTTACGTCGCTACCTACTACGTACCTAGCAGCGGTAGCGGATTAGCAAGGTATCATGATTGTTGTTCATTGAAGTGGACCTCAGCAAAGTAACGTTTGATTCAATAAATTAACTTTTTTTTTTTACTAATTTCCACTGTGGGATACGTATCTATTAATCTGTTTAGAATGAAAATTTCGTATCCTAACAAGAACTGACATTCTCTAGGCGGTCGGTAAATTTACAATTAAACATCTGTGAACAAAAGTAAATGTTTCTCGTTTGTAAAATGGAAAAGTTATTACAGCGTTATGACCTCAACTTGGGTTAAAAATAAAGAGTCCCAATCAGTTTTCCTCACTGCGATGCGAAATTAACTAAACACCGGAGTCGATATTAACAGCCCATAAAACGGCACATGGCTGGCCGCGCACGCGCAGCTCGCACAGTTTTCCTACCTCGATACATTTTATACAATATCTATTGAGGCATATTTTATTAAAAAATAACGCTCACAATAATATCCGGTGGAATATTATGTTGGCTTTAATTTATAATCACAGTGTCGCGGCAGATGTGGTTTCAGATTCAGAGTAAAAAACAAGATCGATTTTATCGATTAATGTGATAATTTTGTGTCTACACGATCGGCGAATAAAAATTTAGTGCTTCTCGATGATAATACACGTGCCAATGGCATTCAATGAGACGTTAATGGTATCGGGGAATCCAATAAAGGTGTAATACGAGCCCAGATTCGTTACGTTGTCTAATGTAATGTGACCTTCGCAAATGTATACAACGATTTTATTGAATTAGGCGTTATTTTGCGGAGGTCCAATGTAGAACGAATAAACTATAGATGTAAAATGTTGACCATCGAATTTAAAAACACGCTTGGTGGATTACAGGGGTTTAATCAATCACATAAACTAAACACATTAATATACAACTAGGAGCCCAGTGAACCGCTACAAACTGACAGCGCAACTGCTGTAAAAGTCCATGTCATTGTCAGTGAAGGTATTTTTAAGAATCGAACAACAAGAATAATAGATAAATATATGCTAGAAGGAGGCTGTAACCCAGCCAGTCGCCAACATAATATAGGTACTATTATTGAGCTAGAAATAAAAAGTGTTATATATACGAATGCGGCTACGATAGAGTTTTTTAATACATCAATGATGGACAACGAGAAAATGGGTCACCTGCTGACGGCAAGGAACCACCGCTGCCTATAGACATTGCCGATGTATTACCAACATAGAGAGTTAACACAAAATGCCTTTTGCTTCCGTAGTTAATTTACCCAGCTTTCTGTAAATTAACGCGAAATGGAATCTTATTCAAGCAATGTCAAGTTGGTGTGTGCTATATTGGGTATAGATAACAGTACTTAGGTTGTTTGATCCTTTTTTGTTAGCTAACTGTCACAGGCAGGCAATGAAAAAAAAACAAACGTGTTGTTATGAAATCTAAAAGTATGTACTGCTAAAAAATAATCCGCTATAGTAACGTAACGGCTAAAGCAAACGACGTGGTTTATGTGAGATCTAAAACGTTAGTTTGTTCGGCAGGTGTCGCGACACCTGCGCAGGAGCACAAAAACGATGCGCATGGGGGCGCGCTGACCGCGCGACGCTGACATAAGGGAAGCCAACAATCTAATCCCTTCACATTTAAAAGTGAAAGTATAAAAAAGCCGGCCAAGTATGGGTTGGACATGCGCACTGATGGTTCCGTAGGTACAAATTTAAAAGTTTGAATGAAACTTTTATTTGTTTTAGGAAAATAATACCTACCACAAGTAAAAATAGCTTTGTTGTTCATAGAAATCGTACTGTATTTATTTAAAAACAAAGGTTGTTTATAAGTGGAAAAATAGACAGACAGATAGATTAGATAGTACAAAGTACGTAGACTCTTAACTTGATGCCTCCACGCTTTTTGATTTGAAGCTTCTGTTAACGAACTAAAGTTGTTTTAAAACAGGTCTTAAGAAGCTAGGTAATGTTTGTCGTGTAAATAATATAGGTATATTTTTCTACTTAAAAAGCTACATAATTATATGGAGTAGGTGGGTACTTGTTCTAAGGATAAGGTACCTAGGTACATACATAGTTCTATATTATTAATTAATTAAAAATTTACCTACAAGTATTTGAAAAATGTGATATTTAACGAACATTAATCCTCGTGGAATGTTTTGGATTTATGCGTAAACAAACCTAATCTTGCAACTTTGCCACCCAAAATGCGGAAGATGTCATAATAAAATTTTCATACAGTGTTTAAGCCGGATTAAGTCAGATAACGATACGATAGCGTCATGGAACCAACAAGTATGTTAATGTAATTTAGACTATATAGCTTTGTGGTAAGGTTGAATTATATAAACAGAAGCCGTTGGTACAGACAGGATATAGCGGCGCTACTACAGCGGAAGCAAGCGCAGCGCATCAATGGCGCGACGTGACGTGACCCGCGCCTGTCACGTGTTAACGATCGCATAAAAAATATTGTTGTCTATGCTCGCTGTGATTCTTCTGCAAAGGCGACGACACTTACAGCCACAAATCAATAATATCCAGGTCTCCTCGTATTCAAATGCGATTTTGGTTTAAGTAAATTATGAAATACGTACATCGTAGATAGTCTTAAACTTAGATTAAATCAAACAGATACATACATCCTGGATTCCGCTAATTTGATAACACGTAAACACATAAATAGATTAAAATGTTAACTCCCAATCTAATCAAGGTATCATCGAAATTCTTAAATATGACAAATCAATAAACAACATAGTAATCATAGAATGGAAAACGCCAGTTTTTAAGAAAGCATCGATTACGGGATAGTCGTAGTGAATGAATGACGATTGTGAGTCGGGAGGAAATGCGCCGCGCCGGAAGTGGCCATATTGTGAATGGACGTGACGTTGGCGGCGAGACGATGACGTCATCGTCCACATGTGATACCAGATACACAAGGCTTTACCATAAGCTTTACTGCATTTATAGAATAGTTCTTTTCACAGAGTACCTAATCAACATGTAGGAACAATAAAAAGGAGAGGAATGAGAAATAATGTCACGATAGGTACTCGAATAAGTTTGTTACCTATTTTGTTCTTACGAATTAGATTCGAAAATCTTAAGAAATGTATTTGTAGACTCTTGTTTTTTAGACGACATTCATTTTTTTAATTTAATTCTGTCCGCTTAATTTAAAATTCAATATAAGAGCAATTCCTAACGGCACTGCCACTAACTTAAGAGGGTATTTAATGTTGTCATTCTGTTTTAATTGAGGTGACCTAAGTTCAAGTCTAATTTGAGGAGCTAACGACTGGCACCCTGCGCCGGAGTTATTTTAAATATTGTGCAGATGCGCAGCAGCTGGCCGCGGTCACCTTAGTTAGACTTAGACAGGTGACTCTAACGCTTTGGTATTTATTCACTATCACTATGCTGTCGACAATGTATCATATCATATTTTACCTATCAGAGGCCTGATTCAATTCACATCTTCCCAAAGTGCACACTACAAAAGTGGTAAAAACTATAATTTCCTTGTACTCTAGTCGTATTTCGAATTTACCACAATTTCCAATGACACTTTCAAGTGACGGTGTTTTGAAAAATTGAGCTTCAGGAGTAAGAAATACTGGAGCTACTTAGAGGAATTTGCGTTGGGTCTGCAAATATTATAACGACCACCCAAGATTTTATACATTGTAATGCACTGAAGAGAAATTAAATTAACTCTATCTATCGAACAGAAACGAACTTTCGATTTGACGCAATTTTTTTTACAAAGCCTTTTTTGCTATAAACGGAATAGAATATTTTTTGTTTGTAAGTAACAAAGTACTCTTATCTTACTCTACATAACTGGCTGAAGATAATTTTGCTATTTGAAATAAGTAAGTCCCTATACTAATGACCATCGGCAATGCCGCATGAGTAACGTTAAAAAAAATAACGATAAGCATCTTCGAATTTACGATGCCATTGATCTTCAATTGTTTCTAAATAAGGGCTAGAGCTCGAGACAGCGCCATATGCCTCAAGTCTACGACTATAAAACATTTAATTCATATAATTCCTCATTGCGATCACGCAATGTGTTAGAATGAGATTTGTGTCTACCCGCAAAAGGAAGGAAACGATTACTGAAAGGTGAGTAACCTGCACCGTTACTCTCGGCCATATCTACCGACATTTTGTCATCACTCGACACGCGTCAACTGCGATTAAATCGGACCAAACAGTATGAATATTCATGTTTCAGCACGTGGTTTGCATTAAATAGTTGCCTAGTCTTCCATTGATTAATAATAGCAAAGTAAGAAAGCCTTTAGCAGCGATCTATTAAAACGCTTTCGGTAATATTTTTAAGGGCCCGTTCATTTAACTATCCCGGCAACCATCACAGATAAGACTAAAGAAGTGAAGCTCTAACATACCTAGAGATGATCAGTATGCAAAACGTTTGAAAATAGGAGATGTGGTTGATAGAAGGCAACCATAGAGTACCCACTTTTAATACAAATGTTGGAATTGGTCGTTCTATTGGTTGAATGAACTAATTAGACAGTTTACATTATCGTCACGTAATCTATGTATGCAAATGTCAGTGTGTGACAATGGTGCGAAGCTAGTGCGAAGCTTTTTATGCGGCTCACGCGGCGGAAGCGCGGGTGCGCCAGCGCCGGATCCAATATGGCTGGCGAAAGTGCTTCCGGCTGGAGCTTTCAAACTTCTCAATTATGTCCTTGTGTGTCTAAGATAGAGCTTGTTATTAAGCTCGGTCGCTGTTAGTTTTCCGATGCTATACACGATCACAATTGTTGATCATAAAATGAAAGCGAGTAATAAAAATGAATTGAAATTTCATATTGGTTTATGAATATTTGAAATAACTTAACGATTATTTGAACAATATAGTAATAAGAGTACATTGTGTAATTATACCATAGCGATTTTAACGATTAATTATTTGCTTAAATAATCAAAACCATGAGAAAGTTTTAAAAATTTCGTGGATCGTCCTACCTATATTCCAACAGCTCAAAACTTATCATATTCATCAATTTCACACGTTCTGTGTTACAATCTGCAATATAGATATTGTGTAGTTAAAATTAATAGTCAATGGTGTCAATAATACATTCATAATAATCTTAAGTCCTCATTATGTGTACCTATTTACTTCATTGAATAAAAGGAAATGTATAATTTATTTACCAGTGTGTTTATCAAAATAATACCTACCTATTCTTAAACAATTTAGTCGGTAACACATGAAATACTCATTTTATCCGTGTTCTGTAGCTTTATTTGAAGTAATACTCGCGAAAATATTACAATTAGGTAGGTAAGAATGCTTGTGTTTCATTAAATATTTCAGTTAGTTTACTTAGTTTTAATTAAACTTTGCCTTGAGCTAACCGCAACCCGTTAATGAGTATAGGTATAATACTTTACTGATATTGATAACAGTTAATAAACATTTTCTTAGACTGATAATATTAAGTTCATAATAAATTTGAACAGGAATAAAAGGATAATTTTGGGTTTTATGTCAAATATGTACATGTTTTTTTCTTACAAACATCTACTCTAGTCTCCGTTTAAAAAATATCATTTTGAATATAATTAAGTACATAAGTAGTAGGTATATTGTCACTCTGAACTCTTTTACCTTTTTTTTACAAAAAATTGGAGTGTAAGTAATTTCAGCATAGTATTAGTGTAATGCAAACAGTTTTCAGTTTTTTTGTCTGTAATTCTGAATGATGTCATAAGGACCTAATCCATTTTCATTCTTACCTGTCCTATTTGGTAAACAAAATTCTAACCTCAAAATGTCTCATTTTTGTTATTTTTAAAATATTTCATCATAAATAAAGGAACTGGAGATAAAATATCAGTAAAATTATGTGCAAAATATTACCTCAGGTTTATTTGATAACATAATACACCTTATTCTTTACAAAAAATTGCATATTGAGGTTAGAACACTCATTACAGCAAAATTAATGTTTAATTTGTGTCTGGGCAAATGTCAGTGACATAGAAAGAATGAGCTAAACCAGCGTATAAACGAACGAATTCATAACAATAGGGGGATTATGTGCCTATACTACCTACTTACTTTTACACTTTGAGTTCATGCTACTTTTTTACAGTCTACCTAGTACCTACAAATTTTGAGTGTATTCTGAAGTATTTTTACCCGATAGGTACGCACAATTGCTAGCTTTTGTTATAATGTATATTGCTTAATCTAGAAAACAATATTACATTAAATTTTGTCATTATAATCGTCATTAGGTCATTACCACTTATAAAATAAAATATTGACATGAGCAGTGTTTCGTTTATCTAGTAGACCGACAATATTTAAAATTACCGGCGATTTCGATATTACTTTTTTTATTTGAGTTCGAATGTTATAAGTTTAAAAGTAGCAGGAAAAAATGTGGCAATTACAAGCTGTAAACTCGCAAGTTAGTCGTTTTGGCAATAAGATGAAACAAAAGTACGTGTAAGAAAGTGCAAATCTGCCGGTTGTAATTGTGAAAAAATTAACGTGTCTAACATTATGAACTAATTGACAACTAGCTAGTTAAGCTAGGCGTACCTACATAATTTATACATACAGATTGATCAGCGATAAATTAATTGTAAATCTAACTAATATTATAAATGCGAAAGTATGGATGGATGGATGGATGGATGGATGGATGGATGGATGTTTGTTTGTTTGTTACTCAATCACGCCAAAACGGCCCAACGGATCTGGATGAAATTCGGCACATAGATAGAGAAAAGTCTGGAATAGCACATAGGCTACTTTTTATCCCGGAAAATTGTGTAGTTCCCGCGGGATAGCGATAAACGAATTCTTTGCAGACGAAGTCGCTGGCAACAGCTAGTTAGGATATAAAATGTGAATATGACTTAGAATGAATAAACTTCATCATAATGTATTAGGCCGGATAATATTCTTGCAAATATTCCAGTTCAAAATTAAGTTAAAAATACCGACGTGTAAGCAAATGAAGTTACCTGTTAACCCGTACGCAGGATCAGGGCACATATTTTCCAGCTGGTCAAAGGGCCTGTTCTGGTCATACTGTAGCTTCGGACTGGTCACTGATTGTTCGTACCCTAGCCTAGCCGCACTCAACGCTTGCTCATAGTTGAGCCTAGTGTCTCTTTCCGTCGGGGAGTCGTAAGGTTTTAGCTTGATGCTGTAGTCCGTGAAATTGAGTTTGGTGAGGGCGGACATGGGCAGGTCGAGCGCGCACGGCGGCACTGCGGCTTCGCGGGGGGACTCCACTAGGAGCATCCTGGACCCCGGCACCGGCAGTCACTTGCACTTGTCAACACCTCATTATTATTACGCACTTTTAATAGTTTTTTTTCTAATATACCACTTGTTTTTAAAAATTGAGATGAAGATTAAATAATAATAGTTTAGAAACACGTGAAAGTCGCGCTATAAATGACGACGTAAAGCTTTGGTATGGTGCGGTTCGAAGGACCGTTTCGCTTCGCGCCTGATCGCCGACTGCGAGCTTTCGGGCGGAATGAGAGGGCGGCCGTGGAAAATGTGGGCCGAGTGCGAACGAGCGGAGCCGAGCGCGCACGAGCGCCGGCGGAGACACACGAGCGCGCCGCGACCTGTCGCGCCACCTGCTACACGACCAACTGTTGCGCAACCGTTGATTTTTTTGCTAACCCTCCAGAAACATGAAAATTAGTGCGAGCACCTAAATTAGTTTATGATTGTCTAACGACACACAAAGGGACCTTGCCTTGACAAATAAACGTTGATAAGAAATTAAATGAAATATTTTATTTTGCTTGGCAGAGAGATAGAGAAAAATATTAGCACATTAAATGAACAATATAGACACTAAAAATGGGCCATGTGCGGGTCGGTCTCAGGCGCCTATGAGTATGGTACGCTGACTATTAGTGGGTAGGTCGGAATAACAAAACTACGACAAACTAAACACCGACAACACCTTATGATTCCGTCTCTATATATTACTAAGAAATAGAGAGAGACGTCATCACAGATAACTGACACTTAAGATAACTGGAAATTAACAGAGAGTGGTGAAACAGGCCCTTAAGATAGCTTTAACAATCCATTTTTTTGCTGGTTGTACATGTACCTTTTGTTGACTGTACTTACATTGTCATCCATTCTACATACGTATGCAAAATTTTAAGTCAACTTAGTTACTAGAAGTGAGGCATACTCGATTTGCAAGATTCGACCATTACAAAACAAACCTACCTACATTTAAACACTGGAGTTAAATAAAAGCTTGAAAAAATACAATAAATATACAACGATATATGCCTGGACGAGTGAAACCGTCAATGTAAGATTGTAATAACAATTTTGTGATGTGATTGTTATACAGTGCGAGTAACAATTAAAGACTTTCGAGTGAGACCTTGTTTCTAGTTCAATTTGATGACTCTAGCTGGACAGGCAGAAATTTAGACTGAGAACTAAATTATAATATTTGGGTTTCCTTATTTTATTATGATACGGAATTCTTAAGATAACATAAATGTAATGTAGAGTCTAAATTCTATTCTTTCATCGAAACCAATTTTTATAAAAACAGAGGTAAATGGCATGCTTAAAAGCGTATAATTTAAGTAGGTACCTAATGATATTTTAACTTGTTCATAGTTTACAGTTTCCTAGTAAATTGGTTGTAAAGTTTGAGCGTTTACAGCCCTCTATTGTTTTCAAACGTATAAAAACTGCGTTCTTGACATTAAATTGTTTAGAACAATACAACTATGACTCGCAAAACAATGGAAGTGACATCTCACCAAAATTAAGTTTAGCGAATTGAAGAGTTCGCGTGAATATTTTAAAACTTTACGCCAAATATAAAGTTTATTATGTACAATAAATAACAATTACAGTAGAAAGTTAAACCAGAATAATATTAATGATCATGTATAGGTACTGGTGTTTCGAACATAAAGTAAATTTTAACTGAAATCCTGGAACAGGCGAAGTGTGAAAGAATTTAAGAGAACAGCTGCCAAATTGTTTTTACGCGACCAGCAAAAAGATCATGATTTTATTGATACTTTTGATTGGCATCGGGCAGCTATTTTTACATAATGGGCCCGCAGCTGTCTTCATTAGTCATCCATTACTTGACAAACACAAAAAAGTATATTTCTCTATTTTCGTCGCGGCTCTACCACGCTAATTTGCCGCGATGTGACGACGTGGATCGTAATTACATATAAAATAATGACTCGGATGACGCATGCGCGACCTTGACGTTGATTCCTATTGTTTGATAGTGCCCGTGCCCGAGACTTGGAAACCACTTGAATTTTAAATTCAGTATAACTCTCATTTGCATTGTTCGCAACGGCTTCACCGAACGGCGTCAGAGTCGGGAGCCATGTTAACAGAGCGATCGAGACAAATGTGTCCGAGTATCAGTTTCGGATATTGTCATGTTCCGAGATTTTAATACGATTCGATGGGAGGGCACGAGCTGGAGGGCGGTGCTGTACCAAAACCAGGTCAAGTTACAAGGGGGTGGGTTTGAAAGTTCACAAAAGGTACCAAGAAGGGGCGAGACACAGGATAATAGGCACCTGAGCACGTGTGCCGCCGGATGTAGAGGGGCTATTGTCTACCGAAGGAAGCGATTTTGATGCGTCCAAAATGCGACTCATATTTGGTCATATTACGTATCTCTATGGTTACCAACTCCTAATGAGCTACGAGTTTAATAAGTGTGAGCGATAAGATTATATTCATTAGCCTTATCCATGGTATTAATACTTACCTTTACAGAAAATAGTCATTAACGTTGAACTTTGTCAAGCTTTGGAAATAAGTATTGTCCGTTTGATAATCCATTGACTTCCGAAAAAAATTTAAAAATTACCTACGACTGTACAAATTATTTGACCGTCAAAAGGAAATGAAAATAGTGTTGGGTTGCTAGCCGCATCGTCAATTCCTTCGATGGGCTTTTGCCCTTCAATTCCATTTTTTTCTTTATTCCCAGACCAGCGTGACAGCAAAATAATAATTCTTTGAAGTCAAAATATATAATTGGTAGAGTGACTAGAAGTGTATTTTTCTCTTTTTATACTTACCCATTCAATAGTCTTGCTGTAGAAATATATAGCAACTGTATTTTGTTACAACGATATTGAATGCAGTCAGAACGCGATTAGTGCAGTCGAGTCTACTCGTCGCGGCTGCGGGGGAAATGACGCGGGAAATGAGTTTTCGATGTTTGAATAAATGGGTCGCGGAAATAAACACACGCGGGATATTGTCTATGCTCGAACAATCTGAGCATTGGCAGGAAATAGAACGCGCGGGATTGCAAACCTCTTCATCATTAAGAAAATAAATTGCAGTAAAAGCTAGTTTAAACAATTTAGTTCAGAAATGTGAATTATATTTAATAAAAAAAAAACAGAAAAAATCGAGCAGGAAAATGGCATCGAAATAATTTAAAGTTGCTTCGCTTATAAAATAACGCAAATGGTCGGCGTAAGAACATAAAAGAAAATTACGTATGGCATGAGCGTAATATCGATCGAAAATGGCAAAGCCGCATTAAAACAAGCCGGCGGCGATCGATATGCACGATGTAAACTTCGTCATTCCCGCGGCACGGCAGTTTAAATTTAAAAATACAATTTACCAAGGAATTCCCTGCTTTGAATTACATTAAGTGTAAACAATAAAGCGTTAGCGAGCGTATCGGCCGCGCCAGGCGACGGAAGTGGCAGACAAACAATCTTTTTTAGATAAAACATTGAAAAACAGAACATAAATCTGTACGACACGGGAGCACTTCATCCCGAAATGTCAAAGCTTTATAAATATCTAACGGGCGCATACGATTATCCCGCCCTTTACGACCATACAAGACGTAAAATAAAAAAGATTTAAGCACTGCCCGTAACCTTCGCGCTAATTAAAAAACGGAGTACATCCGGCTGCTCATTAGTTATACAGAACGGATTGAATTCAAATTAGAAAATTTAGAGTCATTCGGGAAAGGTTAAAAACTTTTGTTTCCTGCGAATTAGGGACCATCACATACTTGCATATTTAAAAGGTCCTGTCGCAGTAAATATGGTATTTTATTTTTGACAGTTGAGAATAAATTAAATATCGTTTAAATTTTAACAGGCTTGCGTATCGAATGAAAATTAAACAAAGAAAACAATATTAGAGGCTAAAACCAGTACGCGTTCGTGGGATATAGACAATTTAAGAATGGGTTCACTCAATGTATTTAGACTGCAGCGAGCGGCTCCTGTGGATCTCGGCTTGAAGTGGGCGGCGTTTAAATCGGACCGCGGCCGGGACGTCACTTCCGGTGCCAATAATTCTTCATCCCAGCCCGCCAGTGACGAGATCGCGCGAGATACATTTATCAACTACAGGAAATATTTTGTCAATGACATAATTTTTGTTATTGTTAATTATCTTATGATAAGTCTTATCATACATTATTATCAATCCAATTATCAGATGTCCTAGAAATGAGCTCCAAGTTCCGAAACTTGTTGAAATCTAAATCTTTAAGAGGAATAAAGGATTAAAAATCCCTGATAATTATCGCGCCCCGACTAATCAGCGGAGCGTCGTTTCCGGAGAGATTGTGGGCTTGGCCCCATCTTTAACTTGATATCTCTATATTTATGCAATCTGATTAGTGTTCACAACATAGTTTTATCAGGGACTAGATACTGAGCGGGTGAAAAAGTCCTGAATGACCCGTGTCAGAGTTGTGACAGCTATCGCAGTCAGGGCCGCCGCCCACGCCGTCCGCTCCTGCAGATAACGCTTGGGATAACTTAAATACGCACTCAATTGTTTTTTCATGATAACTGCTAAAACCACACGATTTTATAAAATAGGTACTAAGCCCGTGCCCGCGACTTCTGTTGCGAATAGCGTATCTTATGTTTTAATCCGAAATAAAACTATCTTCACGCCAAATTTTGTTGATAATCCGTTCTGCAGTTTTACCCGACTGCGGTGAATCCCAAAAGGAGGGTTATTGCATGAGTGAGTTATAAACATGCATCTATCTAATACCATATTCATTCTTACCTGTCCTATTTGGTAAACAAAATTCTAACCTCAAAACGTCTCATTTTTGTTATTTTTTAAATATTTCATCGTAAATAAAGGAACTGGAGATAAAATATCAGCAAAATTATGTACAAAATATTACCTCAGGTGTATTTGATAACATAATACACCTTATTCTTTACAAAAAATTTCACATTGAGATTAGAATTTTGTTTAACAAATAGGACAGGTAAGAATGAAAATGGTATATGCATATTAGTAGAATTTGCCATTTTGTGTTCATAATGCTTTTTTGTCGCGCTCTACGGGTTGGTTCTATAGGTAGAGAACGTAAAAAGAATACAAACCGGATGAAAGAGGAACTAAAATTTTTGAAATGAAATTGTTATAAAAAGCGGCGCCTCATAGTCTCGGCGAAAAGAACAAAAGCTAATTCACTAAGCCGTCTGTAAAAATACCTAACCAAAATATAATACTTACGTAATATTATTTTAATGCAATAATTAGTTATCTATACCTACACTACAATGTACGGTAGCTACATTAAGCTGTAGGTATTCATAACTTGAATAAAACTAGAGTTATAATATCGGTGCTTTCCTATCCGAAAATAAGTCAGATTAATTTGTGCACAACGGCGGTGATCACTTAACACTTTGGCCCGAATCAGTGTTGCCAGAGCACTCGCATCCAGAAGCACGGTCGAATGGCTAAAAAAGCACGATTTTAAATAAAAAAGCACGCATTTTTCCACGCTTAAAAATAATTCCAAAAAATTAAGAAAAATAATCAGTGAATTATGAAATAAGCTTTTCGACGCTATTGAGCGTACTGGACCAGGAGCAAAAACCGGTCATGTGCGAGTCAGACTCGCGCACCGAGGGTTCCGTATAAATTCGCCAAGCTATTATAAAATCTAGTGTTAGCAGAGCCCTGTTCTTAAGCAAAATGTAGGCATTGTGAGGTCATTTTATATACCTACTTATATAGACAGACAAATAATAAATAAAAAAAACACCGGGTAGCACTCCGGGAGTGAGAGTGAAAACTTCACACGCACACTCGCGCAAAAAGAAAAAAAAATACACGAGATTTGAACTGCGGTCCATGAGAGAACATTTTTTTTCTATTTTTGTGTGAAAATATTAATGCGATTCACAGAATACATCTACTTGCCAAGCTTCAACAGTATAGCTTCGGAAAAAACGTGGCAGTACGGACAGACAGACATGACGAATCTAAGTATAAGGGTTCCGTTTTTGCCATTTGGCTACGTAATCCCAGAAAGCACCGTTTTAGCACGCTTTTTGTCTCCGCACGTAAAAAGCACGCGTACCGCTCAAAAAGCACGTAAAACCGCGCTAAGAAGCACGATCTGGCAACACTGGCCCGCATATTCGTTGGTCAGCTTAAATATAAAAAAAAAATCTGTTTAGAACTGACTACCGACAAAAAATTGAAAGCAGCATTCTAGAAACAGCCACCTCCGCTCCGATAAAGGCGATCGACAATTAAAGCGTGCAACCTAAAGCGGGTAATGAACACTCGGCAAATATTTGTTCTTGCGAGGATTCCTGCGGCGTGGTACCGCAAATACGACAATTAATTAATTTCGGGTACAAAGCCGCCGCCGGCGTTTGTCGGCGCCTGCACCCGCAACCCGACACTCATATTGAATCTAACCTAGTCTTTTGAACTCTCAACACCTAAAAGGTTAAGTTCTGCAAGCACCTGAGCAAAATCTCAAATTACAGCAAAAAATACATTGTTTGTACGTGGGAGCGAAATATGAGATAAATGTTGTATAAAAATGCGTTTAATATTGTACCTAACTGAAAAGTACTGGCTGATAATGCGCTATCAGTGTTCCACGAACCACGCGGACACAAACGAGACCCGGCAACATTGTGTAGGTAGCTTGAGTACCTACTTATACATACCAGGAAAATCCTATTAATGAAGATGTAAATAAATACTTATTTTTTACGGTGTAATTTTTTTTCTAAAGAACGAAAACAAACAAGATTAAAACCGATGAATCTTGATAAAATACGTTTTGTAGCCTCATGAAAATGTTAATAAAATTTTATTGATGCATGAAATTTTATCATTCTTTCTGAGCCTAACCTATAAATAAACAACCCGATAAGGATCCGTTTTGAGATCTTTCTTTGGGGTCTGACCCGATTATTGAACATTGACAGGCGTAATACGATTTAGGATTCCAATCAAGACCACCTGAAATAGGTGAACGTGTAAGAAAGGAGTCATTGAATAGACCCTTTGCAAGGGCTCTTATTAAGGGCTTATTCAAGGACAAGGGCCCCTCCTGCCGGCGGGCGCGCGCGAGAACCCTCCAAATACAAGTACACAATATGTTAAAGAATCACCCTTTGCTCTTTTGGTAGTGTGCTAACCCTTGAAAGCTAATTCCCGTCTTTCTTACCTGTCTACTGGCTCAAGGACTTATTATGTGCCCATTTTTTATTGTCGCCGAACAATGAACATTTTTCACGGATAATCTGATTCGTCTTGTAAGTATCTTTTTAGGGTTCTGCATTTATTTATTTTACCCAAACTAGACCCAATTATTAAACCTCTGATGTCTACAGATATTTGTAGGTAACTTTAAATAAAAAATGAAAAATAGTTAAAAATAAAAACAAACGCTTCTCCAACGGTTTTTTGCATTATATTAATAATGACAATGTACCTAATATGGTATGGAACCCTTAGTGTGCTAGACCAGCTCACATTTGGTCGGTTTTTTAATACTATTAATAAAGTCATTTAAATAAAGTCTATTTTCCTATCTCGTGCCGTGAATACGTTTAGTAATAGCATGAATGTGCGAGAAGTTTAATAGGGTTTTTATACAGCACGTGCTACGTACGTGCTTTTTATTTCTCATTGTCTTGCGCGTGCTAGTCTTTTTTTTTAAGCGACGTCCAAAAACAAGCCATTAAGACGAGCGGCCGAATCGAATGAATAATAAAAACAAATGAACTAAATATTCGGTAGCCAGAACTTGAACAGACTTTTCATCCTTCTCGGACGGTTGTTTTCGAGAACATTTAACATTGCTGTCTCGCTCTAACACCCTTTGTTCCAATTTTCGTAGATCAATTTTTGAAAAGGTTGCGCACGTGCGCAGGAGTGTGTATCGGGTTGCACCGGAAGCTTGCCAGTTGAAGCACAATGGCCACCGGATGTGGCTGCTCGAAACGACACGTATCTTTTTATTGATATCTTAGAAAGCTCAATACTTTTCTTGTCAACACTTCAAATCTGACAGTTATGAAGTGCTGTTCTGTAAATGGTATCAGTGACGGCCTATTGGAGGTCTATTTAGGTAGGTCGGTTAATAATCAATAAACACGCGCAGTCATTGTACTGTGTAAAAGCAGAAGTTGTGCTTCTCTACGATGATAAAAACACGTGATTAAATAATGCATGGCTGGATAAAAAGTTATAGATACGGTTCCGCTATAAGTTATCACCATGCGACGCGCTACCAGTTGCCATTAGCCGTCCAAATCGCTTCATGGAAATAAATTATAACGATCCTTGGATGGTCGCCACTTCAATTACCGTTCGCGTTATTGCTCTCGTATTCGTATCCGATTCGTTCCATTTAATTAATCAATGTGGAACGTCTACGTACGTTAATATTAAGCATTTTTAGAAACTTGTTGTATTAGGTATTTAAAACTTTAAGAAACGATTTAGTTGAATGTTAAGTAATAAATAAAGTTGTTTGTGTGTGCGCTTGCCGCTTGCGCCTTAAGGTGATCTGGCTACGAGCTACGCTGGGGTCTACGAGGCGTAGCGCGCGATCGGCCGGCTATAGGCGGCGCGCACACTGCCCGCGCATTGTGCAATTGTTCCGAACCCACGTCCGGTGATTTGGCTACGCAACGCAAGGATGCGCGAGCGCTGCGATCGCCCCCTTGCGACAGCGCGGATGCTTCGAATTGCACCAACAACATTAACCATACACCTTACCTTATTAATACGAGTGCAGTTGCAAAATATTGAATTTATTATGCTTTTTGTGCGTTAACCTTCAGCTTTGTCGGCCCAGTTGCATTAGTTGTTCACGCTCGAGTTGCCGCGAGGACGTGCGAGAAATTTGCTCGTACGCGAGTGTAAGGTGTCATGTGTTGACGTCTCACATCAGTAAGGCAGCCTTGGTACGTCTTTCAAATGACAGTTGCCCCGCAATTAGCGCTAGATTACCTTATCTAGGCATGCGTTGGGCGCAAAAATAAATACACCTAGTCTAACATGTCAGGGTTTCAATGTTTGAAAGAGTTAATAATGTTAAACACTACGAGCGGCGAATATTGATTACATTAAATCCAATTGAAGCTTCAGAACACAGTTTCCGTTTATTACAAAATTTCAATAGGTTATAAAAGGGCGCAACTCACCACGCCAGACCATAACAGGGTCCAACTCCGTGGAGTCCCTGGCACGGGAGCTCGGATGCAAAAACATAGCTTAACCAGAGTCCAGGGCAGACATGTTGGCACACGCACTGACGGTCACTTCGCACTCATTTCAACAATACAGAAAAAACCATACAACAGCCAACAGTGCCAACTTTCCTATTAAAAAAGAATAAATTATGAATAAATAGAATACATATAAATACTTGTTAAAACATAAACTTACTTATAATAAAATTATAAACATTGAAATAATACATTAAGTAACAACAAACAGAATAATATAAAAAATTAAATAAATAAAAACAACACTGAACTTTCAAAGACAGAGCGTAAAGTTTACACTAGCAGTACAATATGTAAAACAAAGAGTGATGAGCACAAGAAGGTATGTGTTCGAAGACTGGTGGCCGCTGGCCGCTCGCCAGCGCTGCGGCGGCGTGGAAGGGGCGCGTTGGTCAATCTGGTCCTGCCCGAGGTTGTAAATTGTAAACCTAGCCTTACGTCCTCTACATTATTGCCAAATTTTGCCAATCGGAATTATAGCTTTAATATAAAATATTTACATTGTTACCTATTTGACTAAAAAGAGGCGACGCCTGTTTTTTTTTAACTACATTCTACGAAGTGTAAGTCCTGACGCCAGAATGTTTTTTTTTTTTTAATAAACAATTTCATACATTATTTAATGCATCATCTTATTCCATGTGTATGTATGTTAACGAGCTTTTTCGTAACTTTTCAGATGTCGCTAAACTGAAGTTACAGCACAAGAATGAGACAATGTTCGCTGAGACCTCGGATCAACTGAAAGAGAGCGGAAAAACGGCGCCAAGGTCGAGTTGCGCGGACGCAGCCGGGCGGAACCGCGGCGCATCGCATGTGTTCGACATCATAACTCACTAGCCTACTGCTAAAACGTAGGTACATTAATTCACAATTTAATATAAATGCGAAAGAAAGTTTGACGGATTATTATTAAACACAATTAATTATTCTTGCGACTAACGAACGAATTTCGATAAATAATTGTATACGGTTAGCAGAATACCTAGAAAAGCAACAAGCTTATATTATTAAGCAGGTAATAAAACTAAAATATTATAAACATGAAACTGAAAACCAAATGTTCACTTTAACTTTTTCTTTCACCTGAGAAGAGTCATATTTTCAGTAAGTACAGGTAGCTTATTACGTAACTCGCTCGCGTTCACCATCTTCTTCATTTTGACAGTTCACGTATGGGCTGACAATTGACATCGGAATCAGCTAGCTGTCACATTCATACAAGAACTGTCAAAACGAACGCGATGGCGATTGCGAGCGAGTTACGTGCCTAATAAGCCTGCAGTAGTAGTGTAAAGGTACTAATGTCGACCTAGGTTACCTATTCTTATTGTTCACGATCACTGACTTATTTACCTACTTGCACATCTCAATCCCATGCTTATTGTAAAAAAATATCATTATCGACGATTTTGAAAAGACCAAGCATGTGTCACATACCGTTTGATATCAGCGATGACTGGCCATAAATTAAAAAGAAAATTATGGCACTTACGGAACAAAAAGGTTAAGGGTAACTGCCGGTTGCGAGAAATACGGTTAACATCAATTGGGATGGTAAATTGGAAACACAAACGTCTAGGGCAAGACCACCCGTGTTAACGACGTCCAAGAGGAGTTCTTGTCTACTTCATTAATTTATTATTTCAGTAGCTGAGCGAGACCGCGGCTCGCAGTCAAAACATCCCGCTGCTATGATTTACAACGCAATAAACACAGTTTTATATCTAATGGAAATGAGCTTTTATCCGTGAGATTGCACAGCCAACCCCCGATTGTAAAATTCATTTTATCTCCCATGCACGGATTCAGCCGATGACACGTCTTTCTAACTATAAAATTTATCGTCAGATGTTTCAATTATATTCTAAAATTAACATAAAAAGAGGTGTCAAAGGCAACGGATGGCATAACAATTTTACAGTTACAGTGGAATTACGTGCGAGTACGTACAGTCGACTTTAATTGCGGAGTTATCGCGAATGGTAGTTTAATGAGGTTGAGTTTACCGCTCTGCAGATAAGTGGCCTATTCCCTTATCTTTATGACATGATAGCGACACCCCTGGAGCTGACTGGTCGGAGAAATGGCTCTAGTTTTAATAAATATTACGCACTGATACTTCTAAGAGATGGCGGGCTAAGTTAGTTCCCGATAAAATGTTGATCGGTTGAAGGCTGTCCTCTTGATACGAACCATGAGCTATAATATCTAATTAGAATGATCGCTAAGTCAGACATTCAGAATAAACTCATGGTATTAAATTTGATCCTCTATGCTTCGCTTTTTGATATAACTTAAAAATAATATCTATCTACTGATTTTTATCCCTGTGAATTGCTTGAAAGTATGGATACGCATATCTATTCATTTAACTTGGACGTAGTTGAGCTAGTACTCACCATTGTTGTTTTAGTTGTAGTCACTTATGTGGCACGCAGACGGCGGGATGTAGTCAGGCGGCTTCGGCAGGCACACAATGCTCTACTAAAGCTAGCATCTTGCTATTAAATAAGTTAAGTAATTACTCACCAATGTCGTTATTTTTATTGTTATTGTTGTGGTACTCTGGTGGCAGGACGTGGGTAGTTAGGCAGCTTGTTACCCTATTGAAGCTAGCTTGTTATCATTAATCTACTACTCACCACTGTTGTTGTTGTTATTGTAGTGGTGCGCGGGCGGCGGGATGTAGTCAGGCAGCTCGGGCAGGCACACGTTGCTCTCGTACATGTTCGGAGGCACATTAGCGAGCAGGGAACGCTCTTTCTCCACATCTGGTTAAAATAAAGAATACAATTACGTACAGCTCAATATCGTAGTTGACATTGATTTGCCTACACAGAAGAATTCTCAACTTTTTCGTGTCACAAGGAGAGCTCGTACTAAACTTACCCTTTTGCAGGATCTCAAGGTGTTCCCACAGTATGTCGCCCATGAAGGCAGGGGCTCTTGCCACGAACTGCTCGCGGCCCATGGCGCAGATGTCCTTGCCTTGCGCGCGCGCAAACTGCTGCAGCGCCACCCCCTCCAGTGAGAACTCGCGCGCCGCCCAGCGCAGCCACGCGGCTACAGCTGCTTCGCTCCATTGTCGAGGATCTGTAGAGAAAGGTTTGTTAAAAACAGACATGGCTAAGCTTAAAAACTGACTTAAGACTTGGCTTTCATCCTCAGAAAAACACCAAATAAGAATACATTTACATCAGATGTGGCTGTATGGACGTTGTTTCCTTTACCTATCGCTGAAGAGCTGAAAAAAACTTTTCTGACAGATCACCAATGATGGATAAAAGGAGTACCTAATCCTTTTGGCTAGTACCTTTTGAATATTCCAGAAACTACAAAAAAAATCGGGTTTCTGCGAACTTACTTAACTTACTTGCCATTACAGTATTTAACTAACAATACATCGCTTTGGTCATTATCACCAAGTCACAAGGAGGTTATTTAAAAGTATTAGCGACTGTTCTATTATGGACCAGAGTCCTGAGCTTCATCTATGCATATGCATATTCAAACTACAGTTATTAATGTAACTTTCCTGGGTCTGTGCTGGTCATGTTTGCCGTATAACAAGTTAGTATACCTACGTAACTATTGGCTAAGATAACCTAGTAGAGTTCAAGTAGAGTAGAGCTCAAGAAAATCGAAACGGCGATAGCGGGACTAGTTAGACCTATCTTAAAGGTCAGTACTGCAGACTAAGTGCAGAAGCCTCTGTTCAGCAATGGGACACAATAGCTCCAAATAGTAAAGTAATGTGACTTAGTTATAAATTGGTTTGAAATACTAGCAGCTATCGATATTAAATAAACACGTGATTACAACAATAGCAATTTTAACGACAAGCATAGTCGTGTGGATGCAACAGCAATTAGTGGTGCGCGCGTTGGCCAACAGCGGAACTTGCCACAGCGCATGCCCGGAAGCGCGCGACCTTCACGCCTAAACCAAGTCTGTCTCTACACCAAAGGGTTTCTAATGTGTAAGGATACGAACCGTAACAATCTTAAGACAATAGCAATTGTCACAGTTAAGAGCTTTTACGCTTTATTAAACTAGAGTGCAGATGTAGGTAGGTAACTACGAAAGATTCGCTCTTGAGTCTGCTAAAAATTTTAGGTATGTTAGTTGGAACTCAGAAAAACAAATGAAAGATGTCATAATAACATTAGAATGTATCGAATAAGTGCTAACATGTTATTTTTTGTGTAGTTATTTAAAAACGACTCAGTCTATTTTGTTTAATAAATTGTACCTAGTGACCTTCTAGTGACAAAATAAATCGCCGGGCTCCAGAAATCAAAGATTAAACGCGTCATCTTTTTGCATTCTTCAACTACTCTCTACCATTCAAACACTTCTTTCAGCTGCAGGTGTGTCATAATACCTAATCGTACGGTCTTCAAATGAGTCTAAATTTGGTCCAGGTATTGAAATAAAAGAACTAAATAACCTTCCTTCAAAGGGAATCGCAGCGCAATCAATCTAAGCGCACATAGCCGAGATTCTTCAAACAGTGGCGATGGCAAAGATTCAATCAATACAAATGGAGTTATGTGTTACAAATTGCACTACGCTCGGCACTTGACTTTTTCCCCGGAGCGAGCAGAGCTAGCTAATATTCAATAATTAGTTTAATTACCGCTTTTAGATGGTGGCCGCCTTCGGGAGTTAATGTTTATGCCGCGAGATGGTCTCGGACTCCGACGCTTAAGTTACGTGGGTTTCCATTCCGCCGTGTCTGGAGAAATCTAGTGATTGTTGCAATAAACGTTGACCGAGAAAGCACGTTACAATGTATGCTAGTTTGTGTTGCCAATAGATTGTGCTGTAAGTTTTCGAGCTTCGAGCTTTGAAGCGTTCACTTTCCAGTGGCTTTATAATTGATGGTGCATTTTTAAGACCACACCACATAACATCATCCGTATTTGAAAAAAAAAAAAAACAACTTATACATTTCTTTGTTTTAACTACTTATTGATAAGTTAAAACTACAAGATGTGTACACGTAGTTTTATGTTTACAATTTTATTTTAACTGTCATAAAATAATTTCATTATTTCTATTTATTGATATATTATTGTTTTAAACTTCCGCAATTCTCACTCTCATAACTACGCAAAAACTACAAAATAATTACGCGATTAAGTCCCGCGGTAGTTGCACCAATTAAAATTGATATTGTGAAACCAGCTGCGCTATAAAGAGACATCAGCTTTTAATAATTTCATTCGACTATTACCGATGCAGATTCATGCTCATGAACTCGAAGCAAGACAAAACTTGGAACACATTAGTCGACAAATTAGTTGTTTTTAATTATTGACGTGCCGTTGATCCTTAGGCGTAGTAAAATGGAAACGTGTATCAAGTTAACGGCAGCAGGTAAACGAAGGCATACCTAGGTACTACTCACATCTCCCGGCTTCCGGGGCACTTATTTTTATTAATTAATTGTACGCGCTATCGCCGCCATCTTTGCGGACCGATGACATGCAAATAATTTGCGAATCCGCACGTTTCTCTAGACTTTTATCTTTCTGACTCGACTTTAGATTGGTTAAGACTGTGTAGCGAAAGATGGGTATGATAACCAACAAATAGTTTCGTTTATTTCTAAGCTAAGCTGTAAAATATTTTCTTGACGCAGTTTGGTGGAAAAGGAGCCTAAAAGAGTTAGTTCTAACTATTCGATTAGCACTCCCGCATAAATAAATAATAACCGTTTATGATAATAAAATGGCTCGGAAGACAAGTCTATCGTTAACAGTGGCGTGGCATCAAGTATATCAGAAGGCAAGCCGAAGGGAACTTAACTAGCCTTTTCCTCTATGTCTGCACAATAAATTGCCCAACTGCTTTAAAATAGGCAAGCCATTGGGAATCGAGTTCTATGGACGCCATCAGTGGATCGTTAAAACAGCTAACTCTATCTACCAGCACTAAAATATCAAATCCTATTGAGTCTCTACTAATTGTGTTATGCCCTAACAATGGCCATGCTCGGTATGGTAATGAACCAATTTCATTAACAACCGATGCAGAGATAACTCCCTGCAGGCTATCGTCATTGTGGAGGCTGCATGCATTTTATGTCCAACTTCCAGATCTTCACTAAGATACGGCTTAACTACCAACACTGTTTACGTTCAGTATCCGTGTTTATCTATGATAAAATGAGTTATGTGTGTATTTATGTAGTTGTGTTATAAAGTAGGTTTCGTAGGACGGACTATTGTAATTAAATCTACAGGGTGAATTTTAAGTAAAGTAATCTATCTATACATACATGTAATAAAGCTTAAGAGGGTCGAAAGTCTGTACATGGAAGATATTAAAAAAAAAATAGGCTGGGATACTTAGAATCGATAACAGAACACATTTCAACAGTTTTTAGAATTTTTGTCTGTTTATCTGTTTCTCTGTTTATCTGTTTGTCTGTATATTTGTGCAAGCATCACGTGAAAACGGCTGAACGGATGTTGTTGGAAATTTTACTAATCTGTTGAGAAAATCACTGGCCAGGTTATAGGCTACCTTTTATCCCGGAAAATTGCATAGTTCCCGCGGGATAGCGATGAACATGTCGAAAAACGCCGCTGCCTGGAATCGCAACGTATATAAATACTGCTTCAGTGTCATAGAGGTGCACTAAGGAGGGATTTTCAAAATTCCCACGGGATTTAATATCGCTTATTATAAAAAAATATACCAATTAAATGTCAGAATAGGGGTGTTAAAGTGCCTGTTCAAATATGCATAGCAATACGTGACTTTTGTCAATAAATGAAGTCTACGCGGACGAAGTCGCGGGCAAAAGCTAGTGTAAAATAAAGCTTCATGAGTCTTACATGGAGCAATATTTTAATGTGAGCAGTAGGTATGCAGAAGAGAGTCAGATAGAGTCAGATAGTCTTCTAACTATACTATGTATAATGAATACATTTACAACAGAACGTACATGAACGTGCTTTTCAAATTCGGTCTCAGTTTATAAACTCACGTATTGTTATCGCACTAATAACTAAAAACGATTAAAACACCCTGATAAGCTTCTTGAATTCGGGTGCAATGGTTTTCAGTTTTATTGCGTCGAATATTCAAAAACCACGCTATAAAATTAATGAAAACCAGTCGGCTGACGTACCCTGAATTGGGTTACTGATAACAAACGAGATATCGAAACCACACTAAGGACTTTAGTAGGACGAGAGTTTTAAATGTAAAGTCGGTCGAACAAAAAGTAGCTAAAGAAGAGGCAGACACCAAACAGGTATTCCAATCTCGTAATTCACATACTGCTTTTTGTAATGGTTTCAATATTAATGAAACCAAAATAAAAGTCCAGACAGAACAACCTCGGGTTACTACGTGTAGTGATTATATCCTGACTTTTAAGAGCGTATAAGCTTGTTACAATAAAGCCTCGCGCGCATACTGTTCGCAGCTCTACATACATACATACATACATAAATCACGTCTTTATCCCTTAAGGGGTAGACAGAGCCTAAGTCAAGAAGGCCACAGCAAAGTGAAGAAGGGGGGAAGGATCAGACCTCTCCTAGTGCATAACCAATTGTCTAATGCGTGCTGCATTTATATGAATGTTTGACGCGAACAGAGATTTAGTCGTCACATCCTGCGAGCTGCGCGGGCGCGCCGGAAACGCGAATAGACGGCGCACAGACTCACGCACTTCCGCCGTAGGCCACCGACCCTTCACCTGTCCCTGCACCCAATAAGATATACGAAGAAGAAAATTATTGCTGATTGCACATCAGTAGCTGAGGACGAAAAAGGACACTGAATCTGCGCTACCCGGACGAAAGATGACCTTTATTTATTTATTTATAAGCCTTTTTATTCCAAATTCGCTACAATTTCAGTAAGTACATGTTGTTGTTGATGTTATTGTCGTTTATTTATTAAATTGTCGCGTAATTCGGCGTGCCTCATGGCATAGGCCTCCTCAGTGTATTGGAGGGTTCGGGCTATAGTTCCCACGCGTGCCCAGTGCGGATTGGGAACTTAACACACACCATTGATATTCTTCGCAGATGTGTGCAGGTTTCCTCACGATGTTTTCCTTCACCGAAAAGCTCATGGCAAATTACAAATGTAATTTTCGCACATATGTAAATTCCGAAAAACTCAGAGGTGCGAGCCCGGGATTTGAACCCATGACGCTCTGCTTGAGAGGCAAACCACTAGGCTACCACGGCTTTATGCTTGTTTAATTATTTACAGCCTCGTAGAAAAGAGAAAGAACGTCTCGAGAACAAAAAAATGTAGGCTAAGGCTTTATTGTAAGCAAATTAAACAAGAAACAATACGAGATACGACCATAACCAGGGTAATTAAGTAGTTAAAATAAATTGATAAAAGGGCGATGTGGAATTGTATTAGTTGTCTATATGAAACAACAACATCAAATGAGACACTTTATAATTTGTGTTCTTTGCCTTACTAAATTCTGATATCATCACATGTCGTTTAGGCCGTGACAGCTGGAAAGGGCTTGTAACCAATGTAACCATCTGCGATATTATGATTATGCCAGCAGATTAACAGTAGAAATTGGATGGCATCCAATACACCAGCATACTTAGTTTTAAAACATTGGTGCGACCGCCAACAAAGGCAGAGGTGTGTGGCGGACACGGCGCGTCCATCACATCGCATTACCATATGTAAATCGCGCTGGCATCATGTGATGCACTGTATGCTAACAGTTTTTGCGTGTACCTACGCGACTGAATGTCGGGGAGAGATAATGTCGCTGTCGTTTGGTTGTTTTAGTTTTTGTTGTAATTATTTAAAAGTTTTTTTTTTCAATAGTAAATAGAAGTAGAGAACTCAGTAGGCTTATTGTCTAACTCGCTCGCAATTCAGGGGCCTTACCATGACATCCTAATTCCGACTCAGTTCAAGTTTTAGCTGTCACTTTTAGTATGAATCTGACAGCGATCGAACCTAAACTGAACCGCATTAAGACGTCATGGTAAGGCCCCAGTTCATGTATGAGCTGAAAATTGGCATCGGAATCGGCTAACTGTCACATTCATACAAGAACTGTCAAAATGAACACGATGGCGATTGCGAGCGAGTTAGACAATAAGCTTACAGTTCCGAACACAACATGTTTATTTTCAAGTTTCAAAGTCTTTGTATGCCGTGTTAAATAATAGCAGAAAAGCGTAATACGATGGCAGTCTGCGTAATCACCTAATTGTTTGATTACGTACTTATTTAGGCACTTAATTGTGGAGTTTAATTAAAACGTAATTAATAACAAAAAGCGAGATAGTTTGAGCGCTACGAAGATTCCTTCACGGTGAGAACTCGAAGCGTTTACTCGGGACGTCATTGTGTTAATTCAGCTAAACGCTCACACTTCGCACCCAGCTTCGAAGAGCTAACTTATAATGCTAGTTAAAGTATATTTATATCCCTAGGTGCGCTCAGTTCAGTTTATTGCTTTCTCTCATTATCCGCCACGAGCGAACATAATTATATGCGCTCTATTTTACACTAATAATTGACAACGGCTTCTGTCTATTCCTGATTACCGATGCGATTCCAGATATTTACGGCTTTTAAAAGTGCGACTATCTCGATGTTTTATTTGCTTAGTATTTTACTGAATTAGGATTCAGTTGAAATATAGGGAAGCTTGAAATCGTGGATTAACTGAGTGTACCTAAGCGTAAACTCGCCATGAAAAAATGTAGGTTTTAACGCTCTATGCACTACTATTTTGCAAGTGTGTGATGTGTGATGCCGCGCGATTGTAGTCTTTATTTAGCGTTAGTGGTCTCCTCAAGATGCTTGTCGTTCAAGTTACTCTTAGGTTTTTGGTATTAAGCGACATTTGCTTACCCTTCGGCACGCCGAGACGCAGCTGCTCCTTCTCCCACGAGGCGAAGGTAGCCTTCAGCGCCTCGGCCATCTTCTTGTTGGTGCCAGGCGTCAGCGGCGGCACCTGTGACGGGATGTCTGCAACAAAACAAAAAAATTAGCAAATATCAACAGGGGCTATTCTAAAAAACAAAACAACCAAAAGAAATAAACTAAAAAAACTACATAATTTATTCAGAGGCAACTTCATTTAAAGTGGAAAAAAACATATTAATCTTGATATAAATCGGGCTTGACTATTCATTGGGTAAATAATGAGATACCTACACGATGTTAAACAATTTAAGACGGTCGAATGTCCAGCAATTTATATGAGAACATCGACGACATTTTAATGCAGATCTAGTTTAGGTTAGGACGTACATAAGAATGGTCATTTGAATTAATTAAAAGTTACCGCTTCATCAGTTCGGATGTCTGAATCGTACGTATAAATACGATAACAGAGGTACATTTAAGTATGTAACGAATTAATAGCGTAACTCTTTTAGAGATGGGTTCGAATAAAATAAATCAGAGATAAACAAGTGAGATTAAATCTTGCTTGTGTACTTGTACGCTCATGCAGGCTTCATTCATGTGTGTGGCGGTGTGCGCGCGTGTGCGTGCTCTTGCGCACCTGCCGACCAGTTCTGAGATGCGGAGATTTGTACGGCTCTCCCACGGTCGCTGCCCGGACTCTGATCTCCTCTAGCGGCTCATATCATTTAACTTTTCTACGCCCGCTCTATATTTGTGCCTATAAAACCATGCTACCGGAATTATAAAGTGGCCTCTTAAAAAAACCTCGGACGGTTTTTGTTTAGTAACAGAACATTTGGAGACGTTTCGATTGTTACTTTTTAGTTGCAATAAATCAATTGGTAAACAATTTTGGTCTCTATTGTATCACCGAGAACTTCAATTTACACCCTTACAAATTTTAGGCAGTTCATTGCACTATAACGTAGAACATTAGAAAAACTTTGACGTTTAAGTAAGTATCTCATCATCATCATTATCATTATCTGCTCTGTGGTGCTGTGTGGTGTTCAATAAAGAGTTATTGTATTGTATTGTATTGTATCTGGAGATCTATACGTGACAAGGCTTAGCTTGGGAAGCCATGAGTCTCGATGCAGGTTCAGTGCGGATTAACTTGAATGCTAATAACTACTTCTCAGAGGCGTGTATACAATACAACAATACAAATACTCTTTATTGAACACCACAAATCAGTACTAAACAATACAGAAACATAGAACACAGTATACAATAGGCGGTCTACTCGTATCTTCGCGATAAGTTCTTCACCGATGTAATTGAATAAGCTTAAGCTTATAATCAGTTATTAATAGGAATCTGCTCCTAAATCCTAGGAAAAGGGTATTGACCCCAATGATTTCCAATAACAGCAACAATAACATTGCCTTCAGCATGCCATTAGCTATGGCCGGGTCTGGCCGCGGGCGTTAAGTAGTTCATTACGAGCAAGGAGCCACAATTAATTGCATCGATCTGTGGCGTGATTTACTCGCGCTATATTTCTCGCGCACCTGCGTTTGACTCATTACTGCGCGGACGCAGCACACAATGAATGCGCTAATGTGCTCGTAATGATGTCCGTCTTTATGGATTTCGTTCTTTATAATGGTACCTAGATCCGAAGGGCCGCTGGGCGCAGTGGATACTAGTAAGCTTTTTTTCGATAAATTAAATGATAAAGTTTATTCAGCCAGCTGGTTATAAAATATGAGAAAATTTAAATCAAAGCGGAGAGAAGTATAAATTTTCCAATTGATTGATACTAAATCTCTCCGGAATAACTGTCCGTTTGAGCCTTATTTACGCAAAATAAAATAGATGAAGGCTTCAATCACACACGATACTCCAATCTGGTTTGATAGCGGTAAGTACAAGTGGGAATTTGATAAAAGTTACATTAAATGAATATGATCCGATAATCGCAAAGTCCTTGTCACTGGACAATTATGTATTACAATTAAGCACAGCGGGTCGAGACACTTAATGTGCAACATTAAGCTTTCGGAATGTACTTCTCGGGATTAAAGAAAAAACTAGGCAGCCGTAAGACCTCTGTTTCCTTAATTAAAGTAATTAGCGAATGATTTCGGCTTAATTATAGTCACGAATGGTTTCCGATGAGGATCATCCGTTTGGGCATTGGCACAGCCAGTACCGAGACATTTATCTACGAAACAGAACATGCTCCCACTTTTTGTGAAGCCATTTTTACAGGTTTCGTGGTACGAAGGGGAATGAGGCTGATAGTAATAATGGACCCGTGATACTGTTTAGTTTTAGTCTGGCTAAGATATGTTTAATATGTTCCAGTGATATCCGACAGGTGATACGATTAAATGAATAAGTTAAGTACGTCTCAATAGGAGCTCCGTTAATGCCTTAGCTTGGAACCTGTTACTCCTATGCTTGTCTTTGAAAATACCGCGAAGGGTTAGTTAAGGAGCTGCCACAGATTGCTGCGTAAATCAAAAGTATAAAATAATTCTCTTTAGAGAAAAAAAAATCATGAAATAAATATCGTAAGACATTTATTTAACTCCAACTGAGACCTGCTAACTTAGGAATCAATACATCACTGTCAAACTATATATCGTAGCGAAAAACATAGGCTGCAGATGATTGAAAGAATGCTTGCGCTATTTTTGAGAAACTTTATTTTTATAAAGTAGTGCACGTAACGCTAGACCCTACATGCATTGCCTTTTAATCTCAAACCCTAAAGATGTTCATTGTGAAATGAAACCATTAAAAACTATCGATCTTTCAGCAATTTTGAAGTGGGCATCTCAACCTTGAGAGCATCGAGGCCGAATGTGAGAGAGGGTCTTAGAGCGAACAACAGTGGACCCAATCGTGAATAGCGTAGATAACGGCACAATGGGCCGGAGATGCGCCTGGCCAAACTGGCGAGGACAGCCTGACCTTCGCTTTCGGCTAATTGAAAATTAGGGAATTTAGTATTACAAAAATTGAGATTATATCGCGAGGAGTGCAGTGAAAGGGCTTCAAGTATTAAGCAGGATAACCTTTATCTCATGTGAAGATAATATGTTGATATAAATGAAAATGATAGCAGTTAAGAACGGGTCAGAGCTGGATTGTCGAAGGTATTGAAGAAACTGAATCACGTAACGTACCTCTGTGGAACGTTTTCTCATACAATTTAGTAATAATTTCTTTAGCAGTTGCGTGGTAAGGCATTATGATTATGACATTTGCAGTGAAAAGGTCTCTCAGTGATACGTGATTTAGTTTATTTTAATGTACATGAACTACATGAAGTCAAGGTCCAGTTGGAAATTATTCAACAGGTGAAGTTTTGAAGATCGTAAAAAATAACACACAACTAGAAACACATGCTGTAATTTTGCAACGAAACAAGGTTAATATTGTCTTATAGACAAGCAAAAAGTTTAATTGCTAACATAAAATGAGTTTAGTGTTGTACAATCGCGGTATTAACTTATCAGACAATGCACGCGAACTATTGAATACATATAACGTAATCGTAATGCCTTTGTAAATGCTTAGTGGTACAACAGGTGGCCAACAGGGGTTCGTAGGGGAGCCGGCACTTGTTGCAACGTAATTTATATCCGACAAATAAACGTAATACCTTTATTTTAGATGGAGCTCCATTGTTATATAAAGCAGACAAAGGCTCCAGGTTGGTTACTTCGCCGTTGAAGAACATGAACACGTTTTTAGAAAGACTGCCTTTGGATATCAAAGTGCGTCTGGACTGCCGACGCTTAACCACGTCAATACTATTTAAGACTATAGGAGTGATGATTTTTTTTAAACTAATTTTAATAAAAGGAGTTTACGCTGTGGTCCTATTATTCACCCTTGGATAGGTACTTTACGTCATTGTGGATGTCATGCAAGTGATTACTGACAGTGAGTGGCAGTCAAAACGCTGCGTACGTTTTGATAGGGACACTAGCACGTCGGCCATTGAGAATTTTGCAATCAAATGGTAAACCGTTTCTGCAAGACTTAAATGTGAATCCTATAGTATTTTTGTTTATTGTTATCTGGCAGAGGCGTCTTTACCTATGGTGCAGGGTGTGCGGCGCACACGGGCGCCGGGTCTAAGGGGGCGCCGAGCGCCCTCTAATGCGACACCTCCAAAGATGCGTCACTCGCAGCCCTGGCGATCTCAAAAACTCTGCGCCCGTATTATGGCGCCAGGGTACTGGTAGCACACGGGCGCCACAAGGGCTAGAGACGCCTCTGTTATCTGGATCTCTTAACTGTTAGAGTCAATGTTGTTAACAAATAATTCTAGTTTTCCGTATGTAGCCTCTGACATGACCGAGCACAATAGCGTCGCAGAACAAAAGCTCGCGCCATTTCGACCGACGCCATTGTTATTGTTCGCCGTTTGAACTTGGTGCGGAGACGCGCGGCGCGTGCGTCGTTCGCATTCAAATTGTCTTCTTTAATTGTTCATAATCGCCTTCATTAAACACGCACTATCATTTCCAACGGTTTTTTGAATACTAATTGAATGGTTTTGCAAGTCGATCTGATAAGCAAATTCTCAATTGTTTGCTTGCAGTAAATACTTTTTAAAATTAAATAGGTACCTCGTCGTTTTTATAATGCGACGAAAAAATCCGTTACGACCGTGTGAAAACCAATTATATAATGCTTTTCCAAAACTGATTATTTGCGTTGGTGTGTTATTCTCTCGCCACTCAACCATGAATAAGGGAGGGTTCCCGTATGATGTGGTAAAATGTTATTTTACAAACGGTCCTCTAACCATTCGCGTGGAAAATGAGTCCAAAGAACGTTTTGCATAATCATGCGTGGCTTTTAATGTTTTTACTTTTTGTCTGTAACGTATGAATACAAGAACGGTGTTAAGAATTTGAATTAGCAAAGCCTGAGCGAATTTGGTAGTGTGTAGTCTGACGTGGTAGTCAGTGTAAGTAGGCATCTAATAGGTATGTCTTTCAGTGATCTGTGGCCACGTTGATCACGAATGTAGGCGAGAGACCTTTGCTCAATGACAGAGGCGGCGCGGGCGCATCATCTCATTGAGCGCGCACCGGATGGGCCAATCAGCGGCGTGAATGGACGCCCCCGCGCATGCGCGCTGATGCTGCCAGCGTTATTAGCTACTACTATGCCACCGTTTCTTTGTGATATCTGTGAATTGTTAGGTATGACTTTTTATGGCATTCGGTGTGGAATGTGAAGGATCATAAAGCCGTTTCTTCATTCATGTTGTTCGTCATCTCTAAACACAATGCTGCCCATCAAGTTATTAGTTTTATTACAGCTATTTCAACCCAGGATTTTGATTTGGCTTGGATAAAATTTAATATGATGAGTTAGAAAAATCCAGATAGTAAAACGAGTAAGTATAGTAAAATTGAAAAGATCAGCATAATAAAAATGATGACGTAGGGTACGTTAATTAACTTTAATAATTAGTGACAACACGCCTAAGATAGTAAAAAGTGCCCTCGATTGTTTATATCATTTTGTAATTCCCGCCACGGACAGTCAGTTAATGTAAAAATAAAGCATTGTTTTTCAACTCTTAGGTTACGAACACGCACGGTACAAGGTCTTCACTTTCAAGATCAGCAGAGCATGCGGAGTAAGTCATAATTACGGTAATGATCGTTGCACAACGGTTCAACCCTGCCTCCTGCCTCCACGCGTACGCGATGTTTCAAAATACGTACTTGAAGGACTTGCGACGTAATTGCTTTAGGACATTAGTCAGATTGGAGTTAGATCTAGCACGGAGCACGGAGTAGATTTCCACGATTGCTAACTAGATATCATCTCATCCCCTATTACAGACGGCCTTAGAGCCTGTCACGAAATATTGATGAATAGGTTTGTTTGTTGCGGTATTTATAGTTAACAATCAGTATAAAACCAAAGTACGAGAACCAATTTCATTGTTCGTAAGTGCCTATTTATTTGGGTAAACTTATTGCGTTATTTTTGACTAAGATGAAAACTATCGAGTCGAGAAAAGGTATGATAATGAATAAAATGAATGACAGAAAATTATCTGGTTCAATATATTTGCGAAGTTTTTATAGGTTATTTACTTGATGCCAAGTCAGGCGTGTAAAACAGTAAATAGGCAGCCATTCGTGTGTCTGCAAACGATACGATACGCGATATTAATTCATGTGTTCATATTTTTCTTGCCGTTACGCCGCGTTCACATTCGGGACAAGTGTACGTGAAACCGAGAGCGTTGCGTCACGCGGCAAGGATGATACCTCGCTATTTTCACAACCTATAATAACCTAGTGTTTCCAATTTAAAATTCGACAGCCAAGGGGTTGAATTGACAGTTTGACAGATTGAAAAATGTATCTTCTAAAAGTTAAATATATTTGACAACAGGTTTTCCAATAGGACTCTATTATAACTTGCTTAGTCTATGTTGTACAAAATACTTGGACTCACTTTTGCATTCACCTTTTCTTTCTGCCTAACTGTGTTAGGATGAGGGTAGAAAGGATTATGAATTAAATTGCGAGCGGCCACGCCTTAGATCTTTGGCTTCTGGACACGATTAAAAAAGACTTACCTTTTGGCTTATTGAAAGCTTTCATCATGACTTTGATTCCCATGCCTGCGATGGCCGCCGTCGCCTCAGCGCGAGTGTTCTGCAGACTTCCAGCAGTCTGATCTTCAATCGCCAAAATGTTGATAACTTTTGCACTATCTTTCTCTCTTATTTATTAAATATATTATGTCTTTTCTATTATTCACAAATAACTTAAATTTTAAATAAGATCATTTAATATCACAACTGTTTCTTTTGTTAGTCCTCGAAACCACTCAGTCTAAACACTCTTCGCTGTTTTTCATTTTGCTTATGTCCGTGTCACGTCACAGTGGAAAAGTTCGTTATTGTCTTGCTACAGTTCATTTTTGTTTGTAACCGCACCTGTGGAAGAACACTGTTACCTAGTGGATTTCGTACGTGACGCCGTTAACCATTGCTAGCAATTACGATAACTAATTCTTACGAAGAACATGGTAAAGCTCTTGGCTCGCTATTAGCAATTTACTCACTAGACAAAAGAGCGATATTCAAATTGCAGTAAACATTCCCACAGGTGTGAGTGGAGTGCCGGCGCACGCTTCCGGCCTGGTACCCCACTTACGGCTGCTTCGGGGTACCCCGCCTCCCCTCGCACCCCTACCCCACACCCTGTTCCCACCCTGCCGGTGCGGGCCAGGGATGTTCCCACACCGACCACTAACCATGACGGGCCATTTTGCCAAGTTCTATACTTTGTGTCAAAGCACTTTTGGTTTTATAACGAGACTAAGTGTTTACGTGCTGTTGTTACATGAAAGTTGAAAATTTACACGTAACATTCTCAATGTGCCTTTAATGGATTTTGAAACAGTTCTGTATTCAATAACATATCTCTTAGACAGTTCTGTAAAAGCGAAGCAACCACACCCTGAAACTGTTGAAATTATACAGTTAGGCTTAATAGGTGAAAACTCGTACAAAGTTCAAAACTACGAAACTTGTATTTGGTTAAAAGTTAAAATGTTACGTCGGTAAATTAGTTTAACCAATATTCTAATCGACACTAAATTGATACCCACATCACGTACTACTCTCAACTATTTTAATCATAATCGTATTAGATGCATAAAACATGTTAATACTCGTAACAAATTGATGGAATTGCCCCACAGTTCAAGGGTTAAACATCTTCATTTCATCTCCAAACATTCTAATAACTGTTTTAAAAGGGGTGGCTTTATTGAAAACGTTATTAACCTATTGGTTTTTTAAGTATTGTTAATCAGTTAGCGTAATATTTCTTGATGCTTTTGTTGTTTTTTTTTTTACATTTCACACGATAATAAACTAAAACTTTTTGAATTGCAGTTAGGCTTCATTTGTTTTTAACTGTTTTGTCTCGTATTTTTGTATTACTCCTGCTTTTGAGTATGTACATAGTCGTCATTGTGGTCAGTTTAATCGAACTCTTGTATCCCTAAGTAGTAAGTACGCTATATTGGTTGCTGCGTACGAGTGCCCAATGTGCCTACCCAATCTAACTTACTTAGCGGCGATGGGGGCGACGAATTGCTCCTAATAAAAATCACATTTGGAACCGATGCCATATCGTGCACGATGATGGACAGCAGGCAAATAACGCTGGCAGATTCTACTAATGTTTTTAATGGCTTGAGTTACGTAAAATTGGGGATATTTTAGATTCAGTTGAAATGCCAGCGCTCTTAGATACGCAATTAATATTTACTTATTTACCTCTAAAAACCACAACCCTCCCTGTCTTCGGTTTGTAGTAAAAACCATTCTAACTTAGCAACTTCACTTTACTTAAAATATTATATTCGTCAAGATAGAGCAAGGAAATTTACGCTTGGGGTTTAATTTTTTCAACCGTTTTATGTATATTTATATTGTGTACCTACTTGTAATCAATGTATTAATTGCAAGGTAAGCTAACCTAAATAAGATGTTGAATAGAAACTGTATAACATGGATTTAAAGCAATAAAAAAGTTAAATAATGCTAATATTCAACGCAAATATATACTTTCATAACCAGCTTTGTAACACTTATTGTAGCTGCAACAAATAAATAGGACAAATGTTTAAAAAGTAGCTTTGAATTCTGATTCTGAACGTGTTACAGTTACGACGTGAAATCCTTGGGTTAGTAGTTCAGACAACAGTGGATGTAAGTAGCGTTCAATAGGTCCAGTCAAGTCCAATATTGGAGGACAATGGCTGAATAATACATCGGCTCTACTCGTCATGCGAGTGTAAAGCGCACTTTATGTTATTAAAGGTCATATGAGTTTAACTACGGTCGCTTTGTGCTATCTATTTGTAATAAATCTTATGGTATTTATACGTGGTATTTTGTATGTATTTTTCTAGACTCTGTTATGAAGAATGAATTGATTGAATTTTTTGTGCAGCTAACATTATTGTTATATACCTACCAGAGGCGTGGCGTTAAGTATATCAGAAGGCAAGCCGAAGGGAACTTAACTAGCCTTTTCCTCTAATTCTGCACAATAAATTGCCCAACTGCTTTAAAATAGGCAAGCCAGTGGGAATCGAGTTCTATGGACGCCACACCACTAATACCTACGGAAAGAACAGTATCCTATTTAGGAGCCCAAAAGGTTAATGTTTCTCGCATTGCTAAATCATAACATTGCAGCGAATGCACTGCACTGCATATAACATTTTTTTTATTGAAGCCCTTCATTGCTAACCTACTGTTTGTACAACTCCAGTTTTTTTGCGTTTATGAAAAGAAAAGTCCACCAGATTGAACACGGATTAAACGTACCCGTTGCAGGGCCGTCTTTAAACTATTTGAGGCCCTGGGCACATTAGGATCATGGGGCCCCTATGACCTAAATATCGGTTATCATTTGGTAATCTGGCAGGAACTAGGGGGCCCCATTCGATCGCGGGGCCCTGGGCACGTGCCCATAGTGCCCAGTGGAGAAGAGGGGCCTGACCCGTTGTCTCATTCATTATCAACATTTTACAGAATGCCAAAGTTATGTAGAGCATCTTTAATCCATAACAATCGTATTTAGCGCCGGTCCGGTTAATCGCCGCGCCGAGATTGCTCCCGGGTCAACTAACTCGATTGTCGCGCCCAATTTGTCGCCCCAACACGGCGAGGCGACACCGATTTGTTTCTCAATAAATCCACTGATACGTTGAGGCTCAATCGGGCTAGTCGATTAAGAGCGGGGGCGCCATTCGTTACGATACAAGTGACAAATAAAAGCCATTGAGAGGCCTAAAGGTTAAATGATATTCCGAGTTTATAGGCTTTAGAACGCGAGTTGGCGTGCGTAGAGTTTTATTGCTCGTGGTTTTTTGCATAATACACACGCAGGCAGAATAAACTTTTGTATTTATTTATTATTTATTTTATTTGGTTCGAACACAGATGGATTTGATTGAAATTAATACGAGGTACGAATAACGCTGTTAGTGGAATTTAATTGGATACGCGCTTGGTACGCGATGCTAAAAGTTTTGCAATTAATGTTGCGCTAGATTAACTAGGATCGACAAGCGAACTGTTTGCTTCAGTTTATATAGTTAATTATAATGAAACGGTACTGATTACGTATTTAGTTCAAATACATTTTTATATCTTTACTAATAGTATGTGTGAAATTCCCAATCCGCATTGAGAGGAGATCAGTGGCCAGCATTGGTACGCGTATAGCCTGGACACGACAGTGATGATCTTTAAATAATACCTTTACGTACATATTTTTCTTTTAGTATGTTGTTTAAAAGCTGATTAAAAGCTAAAATAAAAACAAACGGTCTCCTTTCGCAGAGGGGAACGAGGACGAATCTCCGCCGTAACTCATCTCCGCTCATCTCTGACCCCAGACACCCGCATCGCTGTCTGTCTAATTTGGATATTGATGTTTACACGAGTGGACATCAAATACGACAAAGTATTAGAACCGTCCTCAATAAAACTTCTACTTTAGAACTTTAGCTTCTATTAAAACGATGTCCCCAAAAACGCAAGCTTTGATCTGTGGAATCTTGATTAGCGTGTAAACTGTCGTCGTGAGCGTCATTTTGATTTGTGGTCTAAGGAATTCGCCTCGGTGTGTACGGAAAGCGGTTTGTTTTCCAGCTTGTATCAATGCATGTTTGGATAACGCGTTCGCGAGATTTTGCGCGGTTTTGCGAGCGCATCAACAAACATGACGACAATGGACGTTCGCCGAATCGTGTGACGTGGGATGGCCGAACAATGTCGGCTTGCATAACAAGAGCGAACAATTCGACCGGTGGCTTGTTGACGCCGGCTAACAATGCAGTGTACCACGCAAGGTAAGCAAGCTTTTTGGTACAAGCTGATTGAACTATGATACAATGTTTTAAGTTATATCGATAAGTGTATTGGTATAGCGGCTATTATAAAGGGTCAATTTTACGGTTTACTTTTTTTGGCTTTTACTGGTAGGTACCTACGTACTCTTGTTTTTGATGTCCGTTAATGTTTCGAAGGTTAACTGGAGGAGATCTCTTTGAGGGATAAGTTTAACATCTTACATCTATTTCGTCCCGTAATCTATTGATTCCATGTGTTTTGTGTGTGTTGCACATAATGCACATACATATACCTACATATTATTATTATCGAGTGTCCAAAAAATTGTAGAGCGCTATTCCTTGTTATTATGCTATATGAGAGTTCAAAATTTAATCTGAAGTTAAGTCTTGCAAACCAATACTAACAATAGAAATTAGGTACCATTGAAATTTAGAGAAATGGTTGCCTGCATGTCACGGCATTCTTTTGACACACTAATACGAAGACATAGTAACTTCCAAATAATTAAGACTACAAGTTTAAACATGTCTGGAATAAACTGCGTCATCCAGATATAAAATACGAGTATCTACACGAAGCCGGCTAGCCTTAATAGCTGAATGAGTGTATTATGGGTCAGGCGGGCCGCAAGTGATTTGACCTCCGACTCCTCAATTAAAACCGTGGCAGCGGTGTCGTACGGGAATTGAATGAGTCGCTACTAAATAGACAACTGTAATAAATATGAGGCAATGTGTATCTCTTTCAGACTATGTGTCACAGTAGTATAACGTTCCAACGCTGTTTTGACCTTGTGGGAGTTGCCAGCGTGTGCAACGGGTAATAATGTCACTTTGAGTCTTTCGAAATATGTCGACATTAAGTAATTTCCGTTTTTCAGTAACTTAGGACTGCCTGTTTTCTTCCAGTTAAATGTAACTAGATACTTATCCAAATATAGCTCTCTACATTTAAGCTTTAGCTTACATAGTTAAAGCAGCTCATATATCAGGTATGCATACCTCGTTCGTACAGTCAATCTACTCGCAGCTTAGAATCCAAGTGAGGCAACTATTTACATTAGAAAAAAAAAGGTTCTACGAGTATAACCAAATCGGGTAAATCGTAGAAAAACTATGATCATGACGGATATCAGAGATAACTTTGTGATCTAATTTTTTTGCCGTTTTTGACTTGAGTTGGTCTCATTAGATGGAATCACACGGAGTGAGCTACGACATCCAATTTGAAAAGTGGGTTAAGATTGGACGCTTCAAAGCGAGATAATAGTCGGTGTCCATTATTATTGGCTTGCCGAAAAGAAATAGTAGTGTCGTAAATTTATTAGTGGTGTGATGTGAGTGTGGGTGTTTTGGTAAGATAGGCTATGCGAGGCGTGCACACGGCGGCTGGGAGCGTGGGGCGGAGTAGCGCGATTGGCGAACGCCTCCCAACGCCTACGCGCACGCGCCGCACCTCCCGCGAGAAAAATCTGCTCGGAAAACTACAAGTTTCCATCTCGACATTATTCTAATGTGAAAAACTAATGCCGACCGCAAGAATTCGACCGCTCAAAATGGCGACGGTCACTACGCTAGTTTATGCTCTCCAATTACGTCTGTCATTGTAAATAAAAATACAAAATAAAATGTTAACATGGCCAAATCGTTTATTAATGTTGCTTTTATATTACTCAAACACACACTTTAACAATTTAGTGAAGGCGAGTCCTATTATAAACCTAATAACATTTGGAGCTCATTAGACATTGTAATGAATGCAGTTTCAGTAACTTTTGTATGATAATAAAGCGGGAAGGTTAAGTTCAGTGTCGCAGTTCCATCGCCCGCGTGATCATTTTAGCTGTAATTTATGTACGAAGCAATCCTTTGTTTTTACTAAAGGTTGGATTTTAATCAAGATAGTGTTATAATCTTTACATTTTACAGATAGGTATAGCTACAAGTCAATGTGGCTTTAAGTATTACGAATATAAAGTCCTTACCGCGAGCGAATACCATATCATAGAAAGTTACTATTTAATCTATTATCAAACAAATCAAATGCACAACTTGTTCATTTTCGAATATTTTTTGTTTACTTATGTAAAACAAGCTTATTGAAAAACATGCATAAAATTTCATTCCAAAAATATGCATTATAATTTGCTTTTCTGTATGATGGTTTTATGCGTAAGTGGCCAACTTAACTTACGAAGGCGATCTAAATATAGACGCGCGAGTGCAAGTAAACCTCGGTTTGAAGTAATTATCTCATTGTGTCGAAGCTTTCACGGGTTGTTAACTTTACATAACTCTGTAAGCTAACATTATAATCAAGAACTGATAATTGTAGGTATGTAGACTTAATTAATGAATACAAAATATAAGATTAATTGCTTTAGTCAAGGTACCTCGATTTTTTTATACGACTACAAAAAAAAATTGGCTTTAATTCTTCAGTTCAGTAAAACTGTGCATTTTTTTTTTTGCATAAAATAGGCTTACGTTTGACCTCAATCTCGCTTGATAGATGCTTGTTTATTAAATGATAGAGAGAGAGCATACTTAATTAACAATGAGAAACGTCAACGTTGGACTGTATACAAACTACAACAACTACTCTTTTTAGTTTCTAATTTTATTAATTGGAGCGGAACTCGCATAGATAATTAAAGTATTTTAAGGATTTGATTAAATAAGCTAGGTTAGCTCGTAAATGGATCTGTCAATGCATATTAAGCGGAAGATCTAATTTAAGTGAGCGTCTTTCTGCGTCCGACAGATGGCGCGCATTAACAGCTATTAACAGCGAGTTAACGTCCAGGTTGAAATACGTTTTTCGGAAATAATATAAAGAATTGAACAAAAGATATAAAAAGAAGTTGAAATGCGATTTTTTTTAATTTCAGTTTCAGTATCTCGTGTTAATGTAAGCACCTTTCTTTTCCATCATGAAATAGAAACTCTACATATAAATTCCTCAACAAAACGCATTAGATTGGTACTGGTTCATCTCTACGTCATCGAACTAACCAATTAACAAGTACATAAACCATTCAATAACTTTATATAAATAATGAATGGCATTTAAAAAACAGTAGTTTATTTTAGAACATTTTATAGAGCATTAATTGCTACCTAGACAAACAATAAACACTTTGAAAAAAAAGGAAGAACGGCCAAACTTCATAGGGAACTGTAGCCGTCACAGAGAGTTTAAAAACGCTACAAATAATAATACTGAAGTAAAAAAGTAATACTGAAGTGAACGGGACGATATCTAGCGAGAAATATGAGATTCCAACTGTAAAATTTTGTATAGAAAGAAGTTATGGCCTGTAGGGGCCTGTGATACTCGCTATATGGTACCTACCTATTGTAAGCGTTTGGTTTAACGCTCCTTTGTATAGTACCCAGTGACTCAGTGCCACGGTCGGCTGACTGCGAAAATTCGTTTGCCTCACCGACACCTAACTATGCCAGCTCGTGGTATGGTCAAAATAACTAAATGGAATGACGAATTTATAAACAAAAAGATTTAAATTTGTGTAAAGTTAATATTAGACTTGTTTATTGAAAACACTATTACGATTTTGATCAGTAGGTATGTAGGTTTTAAAACTTAATATCGGTAGAGAAAAAAATTCAAAAAGTTTATCTTAAAAAGATGAATATTCAAACATTTAATTATTAGCCTTAAAGCGCTCGCTTCGACAGCGACAGTCCTTTGTTTTACTTTCAACACAGCCTATTATTTTAATCAATCCTCATTAACATAAGCATAAAATTTACTGGATAATTTTACAAGCGAACGTACGCGTGTGTAGTTATGAAATGTCGAAACTAGCCCAGCCGTGTCGTACTGAGAAAATGTTTACTTTCAGCCTCGAATCGCAGTTCTATGAACCTAATGGTAAAATAAACTATTGTTTCATGAATCATCGCCCGCTCGTTTAGGGAATTGCACAATGGCTCGTACTTACCTACCTACTTGTTTTTTGTGAAGTATTGTTAGCGATACGAATGCCTAGATAAAGACATAGTTGAGCTACGAAAAATAGATAGAGGAGAGGAATGAGTCGCATGACTAATCACTTAAAAAACAACTGGAGTATTAAGTATTCAAAGATTAATACGATAATAGGCGTAGTTTTAAATTACACAGGCACCCTTAAAATTATAAAAAGCGAACAAAGAACGGGCTTTAAAACTATAAAGCTTTATAATTCGCAGATGTTGCGTAGTTAATGCAATTTGTAACATTGAAATCGTGATAAAAAAGTGTGTAAAAAGTAAAAAAAAGCGGAACAAGTAAGGATTCGCAAAATGGCGTCTGAATAAACAGACAGCACCTGTATCCTGCGCGAGCGCAGGGTGCTTGAGGATATAGCGTTTGTCTTAACAGATACGATGTGGGGCCCGAAAATAAGGAATAGTGACTAAAAGCGATTAACTGACAAATTTTTGACGCAAAGTCCACAAAAACAGCGTAATTTTGTGTCTTAACAAATACGATAATGGGGTCCGAAAGTAAAGAATAGAGATTAGGCGATTAAGTGTCAGATTTTAACGCAAAAGGCACAAATATGGCATAATTTTGATAAATTCTACCAAAGTTTTATTCTAACGCCTATCTTGAAATACGTCATAGCAGATTTTTATTGATTCCAAATTTGATACTGTTAACGCGTGATTTTTTTTCATTATAATAGCTACCACTCCCGGGACTTTAATTAGGCTTAATCACGCATAAACATGTTTAAATTATATACCTTGGCGTTTCAGTCACTTTGCAGTTGCTGTGGTCACGTGCAGACCCCAGTGTAAGGTAATATGTTTCGGATATACTCGTGGTATATTTAGTTATTATGTACATATAAGTAAAAATAGCAACAGTTTGAAACAGTAAATATTTGTGGGCCCTCCGTCTCCGTCTGTAGGACCATCCGGATTACGACCACCTTAATATTCGCTTATCCTGCCGCTAAACAACAGTGCTTGCGCTGCTGTGTTCCGGCGTGGAGAGAAAGACTAACGATGAAATTACTGGTACATGAGGTATTCTATCTTGACCCTCTAGGTTGGCAACGCATTTGCAGTCCTCTAGTGTTGCAGGTGGTGGGTGCTAACTTACTATCAGGTGACCCACTGACTCGTTTGCCTTCATTGTTGTATAAAAAAATCGTCGTTCAGAATTGCTTGAGTAACCCCACGATGAAGTCATTGAAGCAGAATAACAAAAGACAAAGAATATCAGATAAACTTTTACCGTAATTATGTAAGTAATAATCTAGATCTAGACACTGAAACATAACATTTATACATCTAATCTAATCTAACTAATATTATAAATGCGAAAGTATGGATGGATGGATAGATGGATGGATGGATGGATGGATGGATGGATGGATGGATATTTGTTTCTTATTCAATCACGCCAGGACGGCCCAACGGATCTGGATGAAATTCGGCACATAGATAGAGAAAAGTCTGGAATAGCACATAGGCTACTTTTTATCCCGGAAAATTGCGTAGCTCCCGCGGGATAGCGATAAACGAATTATTTGCAGACGAAGTCGCTGGCAACAGCTAGTAGAAAAATAAATCTAAACTTTGGGCATCCGGCAATTCATGTAGGTATGAAGTAATTTAATCTTAAGTAAAGTTTTAAGTTGTGCCTGAAAATTGTTAATTGGTATGAGTGTATTAATTGTTGACTCAGAATTTTGTGATAATTAACACACTGTTTACCTAGCTAGAACAATTTGTAAGGTTGAATCTATTTTTCTGTCAAGTCATCTTGTAAAGATCAAATCCGTCGTCTATTATTTTCATCCCACGTTTTTAAGCTCCTAAATAAGTGGATGGATTATCTAATCTATGTACAGGAAACCTTTGTTATGAAAATAACAATAACCTTCACATGGTTTCACAGAAATACCGCATTACCCTTTCCACCTATATCAACACAATCATGCTAAACGTGGCCTTTAGGTTTTGTTACCCTCTGTCCATTGAATGTATCATTCAATCTCAACTATAACTGATAGCTTACTCAATATGCCTCTCTACAACTCTACATGAACGAAAATTTAAACAAAGAGGTTCTACTCTACTACAGTATCAGAAACTCGTAACAATTCAATGCAAAAATGGCGAACGTATTTATTATCAACTACCCTCCCCCCTTGTAAATTTTTTGCGTAGCTATCATTTCCTACCCTTTTTTATATAAGAGGGGGCAAACGAGCAGACGGGTCACCTGATGGAAAGTGATCACTATCGCCCAGGGACACCTGCAAGATGTTGGCAATCACAGGTTCGTTGCCGGCCCTTGCAAAGCAAATGTGCAAACAATATTCCCTACTAGCCCACCGTTTCAACGTCAAAGCGTGTAATTTCCCAACCACCCCCAAGACACAACCGTAACGGCAATGCGTATAATTTTCCTATGAACTCTTCAACCATGAGTCATCCATAGCATACCTAAGTGAAAACATAATAATTAGCCGTTGGTACCCTAATGGGGTCTGTCGTTATCTGCTTCTATTGTTTAACGCTTTTTTATTCCCACGGTGCGGCATGATAACGCAGGTACCTACGCCTCTACAGCCGAGCGAGCTTATCATTTGGAATTTCAAGAAATATTTCCACTCTTGTTCTTTCATCTCGTTTCAGAGTTCGGAGTTCATAAAACTTGGTAGATTGCATTGATCCGGAAATAATTGCGATTATTCTGTTAATTCAGATAAAGCGATCATCGGTAATTGATTAATTATAAGAAGCTAAGGGTTGATTAATAGGTAGGTATACGTAAAGTAGGTAGGTTACGAAACAAAAATCTAGGATTTAATTGAAAGAGATAGCTATACAGATTTGAAATTTGTAGAGGTATTTTTCATTGATCAGCTATGTGATGTATAAAAAAGAGGTACCAAGAAGGTTATCCGTAGGTAAGCAAACATAAAACCTCAACTGATTTTCCCTACAGTGAAGAATATTGAAGGTATAATGAATATAGTAAGTACGTATATGCTTACTGTTGTTCTCTACTTAAACTGATAGCGAGCAAAAAAAACTTTACCAGTCTTTAATACTAACAAAAAAAAAACTTTGTATTCATCTCATGCATACAGAAAACGCATTGTTGAGTTGCAACATTTAAATGGAACGGCATCAAACAAAGGGTGATGGCAGTCAAGTGCGAAATCCACCGGCGACCCACGCGCATGATAACGACAGACAAAATGTAATATATGAGCCGAATCCATTATCCAATGACGTTCAGCAATTACCCATTTAGTGTAATTCGGGCCATTGTATACTTGTCTAGCGTCTAGCGCGAGTTCTCGTACATTCGCGCCGTCACTCACTCAAAGCACCAATTCAAAAAATCACTAGCGGGCACTATCGGGGCGCGAGTCGAGCGTTCGTGTTTTGAACTTTCGATCATTTCAAACTAGTCCAGAATCCTGGGTTAGCCGCTCACGGAGGTGCGCGCGTGTGTGGCTGCGGCCGGCGCGCGACTACGCCGCCGCGCTCAATGGGCGCGCAGTGGGGCGAAGCTCGGCCGGCGCACTCCCAGCGAGCTTACCAAAAACACCAATTGCGCCTGTCCCCTAAGCAGACGAGACGTGCATTCGCATTACCTCACGTCACGACACAACTCTCAAAATCAACGTCTCACAACTTACAACTACCAGGCCTGGCAATCAAAAATTTTGGACCTCCAGACTTTTTCAATCAGCTAACGACCCGACTGAAGCCCCGGTGTGATGCATTCGGAAGCACCTGCTCACTCTCGAGTGTAAACCGCGCGTTAGAAGGAGATGAAGTATACCATCAGGCACTGCCAGGCAGCGGACCGGATGGCGGACTCGGTTATGAATGAATCCGCCGTCCTTGTCCGCCGCGCATGTTAGCGTAGCCGAGTCTCTCTCGGATACAGGTTGTCGCCGTAGAGGAAGTGAAAGGGACGAGGAGCGTAGTAAATATTGCGCTCCGTGGAGTCGTCAGGAGTATTATAAAGGGCTTTGGTTTTTATGCCACAAAAAAGGATAACCGTCGACATCCATTCATAGTTTTGTTAAGCTAGATGCGTTGACGTCACAGTTGCTAGCTAGTTTGTAGTGTTCAGAGTTTAGTCGTTTTTTATATTTTTAAGAAACTCAGGGTTTTTTGAAGGTGCGGCCGAGGCTCTCGAGGGCACAGGTCCCGGCATTGTTCGCGGTATTGCTATCTGTGGGCGCGGCGTCAACCGGCCCGTGTCAATGTTTGAACGGGCGACGTGACGTACCTTCTCCACTAGGGCCAGTTCCTTTGTCGCGAGCAAACACTCGGACCGACACAAAGTTTCCACTTGACTCGGCTCTAAATGTTACGTCCGGATGTAATAGCTCCTTATACGAGAGATCTTACCAAATTCCTTCAACTCATTGGTCAACGCGTGCGTGACTAAGATCGGCTAATCCTTTGCAAACATTCACTACGCATAAGTACATATCGCGAATATACACCTACTTCGTTTTAGTTTTCGGCAAGTTAATGGTCAATCAAAACACATTATTTTCAGTAAATGGACTTATAGATTGTATCTAACGAGCTTCTTCAAAAGAATGTATACCAAGCAAAAATAAACAAATTTACTTCGTTTCATAGCATTCACCTGAGAGCGATACTAAAGGCGCTCTACCAAATCGTCGCGACCTGCTGACTGAGCATTTTCGAGAAAAATATTTGATTTCTGGATGGTTGTTACAACATTTCAAACCATTTAAATATCACCTAGGCCCAGGTATCAAAAATAAAAGTAATAAGTACTTAATAAGATAAAAGTAGTGAAAATTCACTTGCATGGTACGGGGATTCAGTACGTTTGTGAGAGTGTGAGTGACCCTAATGGCCAAAAGCAATTAGGCGAAGCATATCGTCAACGTAACTTGCTTTCAAAAGTTTCGTTTAAAATAAATAAAGAGCAACGCAACAATTGGCTTTCACTCGCGCAAACAGAGGATGCGGCCGGGATTGTCCTCGACACGATGATTCAAACATAGTTATATTATATTTGCTAATATTATGTACAGTTTATTTAACTTGATGACAAGTTTGACCCAGAGCCAAAGAGGCTTGGCTGGTTTACTTCGTTTACCTCAATGTGTATTCAAATCATAAATATTAAATTAAATATTACGTTTATCATAACATAAAACTTTTAGCTCTACATTTAAATCGCGATGCAGCGCAACGTCTTAAATTTGACATACATACAGACATGTATATCGCATGTGAGATTATGTTGTTTTGTCCTCTGATGTTTGGACGTTTGATACAAACAGCAGGAAACCTTAAATCCAGGGCATGTTCAGGCGTATGATATGTCGGGTGTCCACAAGCACAACATTTAGTTGGTAGATAAATCAAAGTAAAATCAGAACGTTAAGAACAGCGAGTCTCGCCACAAATCAATGAGATCCCGTCGAACCATGTAACCTCTGAGCGCCAGGTGCTACGCGGGAAGTGCCCCCCTCCCGCGCCCCCTCCCCCGCGCACTCCCGCGCACCCACACACTCACACCACAGGAGAGGAAGTGCACACATGCAGCGTGTAGCGTATCAGTGACGTAGACGCGTAGCTGTGTGTTTTTGTAATTTATTTATTAATGGCTTGCATTTGCGTATGCGTCGCTCGTCGTGCATGAAAAATGGCGGGTATAAATATGATTTTGAGTGGACGCTAATTCAAAAGTATGGTTATTTAAAAGTGTGTAGTAAGTGTTGTCTTTTATCGAGTCGCGGTGCCGCCTTAAGAGCTTTAAACGCTACTTTGTAACGGCTGGAGATTTATGAATGACAAAGAAACACTTTAACTCGAGGAAGATGAAAAATCTTGAGCTTTTCAGGGCTTCTATTCAAAACTGACCTTTAAGTCTATAAATATAAGAAAGGAAACTACGTCATTTTTCAGCATAATGCTATTGCACTCTATTTTCCTATTTTTCAATGATTACTAGTATTCAGTCTCAATAAAGCAAGTACTATAACTAATTAATTAAGTCAAGTGTCAAGTGAAATAAGTAAACTACATTTTCGTGTTGGTTTTAAAATCAAACATAACTTTTAAATTTCATGCCCAGTTATCAATATACCTATTCCCAGTAAGGCAACTTCAATTGTACCTATAAGTTTCGCTGACTAATCGACATAATTTCAGAATTCACCACCGTTCGCAACAAAGCATTGTTCACAGCTCGGAATAGGACCCGCAGGGAATAAAATCAACAGGTAGCGTACAAAGTATTCTTCCGGTATCCGAAAACGACTTGACAACAACCCAAACCTTATCGACATGTGATAGAGCCGAATTTCAAATAAACCTTTCATATTTTTTTCCTTCCATGTCCATAATAGAGGACCGAACACGAAAATCAGAGTTAAGTGCTGAGGTTTAAGGTTGAAAGTTTAATGGTGGTTAAGATTAAGGTTGGTGCTCATCCGGTGTAAAGCGATACCGTGGGGAAGTGAGCAGTCGCGGTACGTCGACAGCAACCCTTTAATAATGATGACTTACATACGATAATATGTACGGTTATTATGTTTTGATACTCGGATAAGATGTAGGCAGGTACAGTCACGTTCTTTAATGTAGGAATTAAGACCCACTTAAGGTTGAATACTTACAGAGAAGAGTGGAAGAGGTTGGGGGAGGCCTTTGCCGCCGAGCAAGCAGATGAGTAAAAAGAAGAAAAACAATAATAACAATAAAATAATAATAATAATATAATATTATTAATAATAATAATAAAATAATATTAATAATAATAATAGTAAAAAAAAAATTTTTTTTAGTTATTATTATTATTATGATTAGTTAAAAATTAATTAATCTTTCTTTTTTAATAATTAATATAAATGTAAGTGAATGGTTATAAATCTGAATAAAGGCTAATAATAATAATAAAAAGGTTGAATAACTATCACCTTTCATAACTAGTCAAAGGATGTTTTTGCGAAATGGGTCCTAAATTAATCAATATCCGTGACTGTACTTGGTGGTTCTTCAGAAATTAAAAAAAAAAATAGAACTATTTAATATTATATTACGTGAAGTGCTGATGAAATAGAAACGATTTCTATTTGTTTTTATTACTTACTGGAAAGTGGAAATGTAATGAGGCGTGTAAGTTGTAAAACTACAATATAAAATTTTATTGCACCATTTTTTCAGCAATACATATGCACTTCTAGCCTAGTTAAGCAACACAGTTAGGTACAAGATATTTGCTTGGCAATTGAAAAATTTGGGCTCTGTTTTTTTTTGTAAGAATTAATGAAACTGATAGATAAATAATGAAATACATCATAATTAAACAAGCTAAGAATAATTAAACTACTCTTCAAGTGTAAGTAATTAACATCGGCTAACTTAACAGCAGCAGCTCGCACCAGTAATTTCCTGAAGTCTTGCAACACTAGCGTTTAAGTCTTTTCTATGGGACCGATTATCGCATGCTCCCTTCACATCACTACGCATTTTATTATATCATTTCCACAATTTAATGGCCTGATGACTTTAATTTCTAAGATTTCCCATGCTTCATGGAATCAATCGAACCAGCCAAATAAGTCAAACAGATCCCAACTGTTTTATTTATGCGGCTCAATTTTAATTAATAACGTCTAAGAAACCATAACCATAATTCATAGCTGCCTCCTATTACGAGAAAAATTACAAGCAACCGTATCACGTACGTAAGCATACGTCGTCCTGTATTAATTAAATATAATGGTCGAGCAATCCGTCGCTGGGCCGGCGCCGCGCGCCCGCCGCCGCAACTGGTTCTCTCCAATTCTATTAATTTATATTGCCCAAATTAAATTAACATCAACTGTGAACATTGTTTCAACGGAATATATTAATAATTACAGCAGATTAATTATCAACATGAGCCCGGCCAAATGAGAATCTAGCAACGTGAGAAACTCTTCCCAAATGTACGTATGCAAATACGAATCATCCAAACGATGAATATAAATTCGTGCCAAATAAACTCATTTATCGTTGCGAGCTCTTAGAAATGCAAAGAATGGCGCTGCCATTCTGCGCGCGGGCGCATTGTGCCGCGCGGCTGACGCGAGTCCGGGCTTCAAAAACAATCACCAACAGTAAAATGTCGAACGGAACCATAAAAAGTTGAGTAAAAGGCGTCGAAAGAAGGCAGCGAATTTTGAACGAAACCAGTTTAATGAGGGTCGAATTTAAATACGAAAATAAAGCGGTTCCCACGGCGTCGGTCGCGGGAACGGAAGCCCGCGCGGCGGTGTCGCGCCGCGCCGCGTGTCGCGCTGCCGCCGCGCGACGCCGCCGCCGGCCGCGCCGGAATCGGCACAGCCTCCCGCAGCCGTCAATGACTTAATACAACTATTCAAACAAAACGAATCGAAAGAGCCTCAATAAAATTGGTCGAAATATATAGCCTTTACTTCGTGTTGACATAATTTATTGTAGCCGAGTGTGAGAACTTTTGCAAAATGCTCAGATTAAACAGCAATATACGCGGTTTTGATGAACGATAAAATTAACATGACAAATGACTACAGTTCTCTTTTAATATATCGACGTAGGTACTTAAACCATCTCAGTTTCCATTATGGTCCGTATTTTATTAATTTTATAATCGACATAAAGTTAAAAAAGCAGATAATGTCGTCCGTAAACTTTGGTATTAATTATAATATCGTCATAAAATATAATTCGGGCATAATATTCTAATCTCACGTAGAGCTAGGCAGATCCTGTTTGGCGCCGCGTACAGGCTTGATAAAATACCGTTTTAAAGTTAAAAGGTATGTAGTGAGGGAGATAATGCTGCTACTTCAGATAGGGGAGGCGTCAGATCGAATATTTAAGCTAAATTATGTTGCGTTATTTTGATAGGCGAATGCTTAATTATTTATCCTCATTTACTGCGACAGATACCCATATCGTAATTGCCGCGATATCAATAATATACAGTCAAACTAAATTAACTATCGTAGCTAGCCATACCAGTTTATCTACATAATATTTGATTCCACATGAATAGTTTTACAACACAGCATTCGAGGAAATTGCAAAAGACAATTTACTTTTCGAAATATACAAGTTGTAAACATGTTGAGGTGAGGTCTGGCCGATCGTTTTGTTTGAGCTTGCTTTCGATAATGTCAATAATGCGACCTCAGCCAACGGAACTTGTTCCAACAGCTTTATTTGTATACTTTACACGGGCTATTTGAAGCAACCACAGACGTAGGTATTCGTTTATGCGTTAATGGTACAAAGAAAACAGATTAAGCAGGTAAAATAAGGGCCGAGTGGTTATTTGACGAAGTGCGTTTTTGCAGTGAAACACAAAAGTTACTTAGGAATTCAGATAGATACCGAACAAAAGAATTCCCTACCCCTTTTTTGGTTGAAGTCTTAGATTACGAATTAAGAAACTTTCAAACAAAACGTGTGCAATTTGTATAATCCACAGGTGCTCTAGCTCAAGCTTTTGTTTCTTCGTCCTTTTAGCTAATATTTGTCACAAAATACGTATTATTTCGGTCACGAAATACGTAAAATTGTGCATCCTTCTGGATTACTATAATATTGCTACAAGTCTCTTGAACAAAGGACTCCCCCATAGCTTTCACTGCTGTCAGTCTACTGCAACGAATCCACTATAGCCAGCCCATCAAGAAGAAATCGCCGTAGCAATACCAACCGAGTCGCCGTTTTCAATTTGTGGCAATCCACTCGATGGGTATGACTAATAAACCATCCACATTATAATTATAATGTACTAGCTTCTGCCCGCGACTTCGTCCGCGTAGAATTAGCAATCGATATGTTTATCGCTATCCCGCGGGAACTATACAATTTTTCGGGATAAAAAGTAGCCTATGTTTTAATCTAGGGTACCAGCTATATTCGTACCAAATTTTATCCAAATCCGTTCAGTCGTTTTAGCGTGAAGAAGGAACAAACATACACACTCACATCGTCACATCGTCACATTATCACATCATCACATCGTCTCATCGTCACAAACTTTCGCATTTATAATATTAGTAGGATTTATAAAAAACCACTGAATGATATTGCCCAAAATACGTGATTCTATTAGAGCACACCAAAATAGATAGTACCTAAGTAATCGTCTTTAGTATTATTGGTGGTTGATTAAGAAATCTACTTGTATGTATATTTTGAATTATGGATTAACCGACAATGAAGTCAATAAATCAGACTGATACTGTTAAATAAGGTTTATCTGTATCAGCTACTGTAACTTCAGTATACCTATTATACACTGGAGCAAACCTTAGTTATCTCTCAGATAGTGTAAATTATTGCTTCCACCGGCATCTGTAAACAATATTTACATACCCCCATTAACATATAACATAAAGCTTTGAACAGGCATCTCTTAATTAAAGAATACGACATGTCTACTCTTGCGTCTTAATTCAGGCAAAGTATGTAAGTTACGGTTAAGTACTGTAGATAGGGAGATAGGACGTCGACCGTCGGGGGCTGTCTTGATAACATCTTGAGTTAAGCTCTGATAATATCACTGAATTTGGATCCATTGACACGCGTAAAATTGGATATTAATCAACCAAACGTGCATCTTCACAACAATTTACGTCCAAGTCGTGCTGAGAAAGGTGAGGCATATATTCGTTTTATCTTCCTATTGACGTGAGCTAATTTTATCTTTTCAATACGTACTCGTACTTAGCAGAAATTCTTGCGGCTCAATTTTGATGTACCGTAGGCTCCGATTGGATACATTAATAATGGAAACAAAAGCAAAGGGAAATCACGTGTACTGGATAACGTCATGGAGAAAAGAACACTCCATAATGGAGAGATACATTAATTTAATACCTTCAGGCGGAACTGTTCTAAGTATTCCATGTTTTGGTTTTCATGCGGTTTTTTATTCGGTTATATTATCATCGTCACAGTCCCCTCAGCAAATATTGTTAGAAGAGATGCTCAGAGTTAGCTTTTTATGAAAACGAAAGAAGTGCAGATGCTGAGTCTAAATATAGCTTGATCCAAGTTGTTGCGACTTTTGGTAATTAATCGTGTGGAGGATAATGATGTTTGACCCGAACGGTCAAAACGCTCGAGTACTTCTCACCATGCTGATCTATCAAACAATCGTCTTAACTTCAATGACAGTTCAAAATTCGATTTCAATAAATCTTTGTTTACTAGTCTCCAAAATTAACATATTATTATTATTTCCGCCGTCTCACATGAATCTTATAAGAAAGCTAAACTGGTGATATAGTTCCGAGTATCACACTTAATTAACATGTAAATACGTGTAGGTGCCATTCAGGTTTATTTTGAAACGTTTAAAACAAACAAGAGTTCGAATGTTCGCACGGGAAAAAGGCAATGGTTGATACATTTTTTTTATTATACTTACTTCAAATTAACAACGCCGATAAGATATCGTTAATTAACTCTGATTCGTGTAGCATCCCGGGCAAGCTGATGCACAAATTTAGCTAATCTTTTTCAAGCTAACATTCAAGTTTAATTTGCTCGTTAACGTAAGTGTACCGAATCGTAAACCCAAAGAGGCCGCTGTACAAATAAAATGTTGCTATCGGGCTGAGCTCTCGAATAATAGAAGCGGAGAGTTTATGCGGCTTCTTGTATCGGCAGTTGACATACAATTTGGATTACTTCCATCTAATCGAGGTCTGATGGAGGTCAAAATCGCGGTCGACCGGTCTTCAGCGCTTGCAACACGAGCTCCGTCACCGGCGCAAGCGCCGTCGTGAGATCATCCACCACAACCAGTCTACGCTGTGCTCTGCCATGTCTTTACAACGTATCTGGGCGCTCTGTTTAATGAACGAACGTAAGACGCGCCTCGGATCACCATAGGCTGGTTGCCCCTCTGGTTGTCAGTTTTCGTCGCACACATAAAAATCATGCGTAAAAACGCTCATTTGTGATAAACTAGTGTAGGTGTGGTTTGTTGGAATAGATTAGATCGATTGACCGAAATTTCTTTTATTATTGTCTCGTGAGAAAACGGGCGCAATAATCAAGAAAGTCGAGTTACGTTTTAATTTGTAATTCCGTGTTCACGTGTCTGGGATTAATGAAGGATATAAAAACGTCGGCGTAGCCGGGCCCCCATTATCAGTGCTCAAAATCGGTTGACAAATAAAAAGGCTTCTTATAAACTTTAAAGCGGTGAGCCGGCTAAATGGCGCAATTTGGCAAAAGTTATATCTGCAATTAGTTGGCGAAGCAAAAACCGCAGACGTGGAGACACGTACTTAACTTGTAAGTATTGGCAAGCAATCTGCAGTAAGTAATGTTCGCCGGTCTTTCGTCCTATTCCCCGCTCTGAACGGAAAAAGCGTAGGTACATACATTTCGATTTAAACAGGAGTCATTTATTATCACCATTAAATGTAATGTTGGTTACAAATTAAAGCGATTAAAAAATTCAAAGTGGTGTCGAAATATGAGATTGATTCAAGCATGAGTGAGATATTCATCTTCGATAAGTTGTAATAATTTAGAAAGCGATGCAATGCGTCTATTTATGGAATCTGTCCGTATGCATCGGCGTCAAACCTCATCTCCGTAGATGCATCGTATAATGAAGACGGCGCGGGCGCACGGTTAGCTGGACAGGAAGTGTCCGGTGAAAAAACTAGAAAGTCAGCAACTCCATAAGACACGGGAATCTCGCCTTCCGCTAATTATTTACGATATATTGCGTAACGGTGAAACGCCGGGAAGGAGACAGGAAAAAAACACGTTCCACAGGATGCGAGTTGCCAACTCCGAGTGCGCTTTGATCCGAATGCGATCATATTTTAATAAATTAAAGTCTATAATCGTTCAGCTAGTGAGACTGCTTGGTCACTTTTAGAATATCTTTATTCATGTTACGAACGATCTCGATAAAGCAGTAGTGGACCCCGATCGATCAGTTCTTTTATCAATTTTATGCTCTATCTTTGGGGATTAAGATAGATAATTCCGCATAGATGACCGCGAGGACCGGTCTGTTTATACTGGTATCGTAATTAAAGCTACCATAGCAGGAACCAGGAAGAGTGTCGTACTATCTCAATAGCTAGCCGGAAGTCGCTCGATCTGTGAGTTCATTCATAAATGAGAGTCTCGACGCGACAATGTACTATCACAACTTGACGTAGTAGATAACACCAGTCTTTATTCGTATACAGCAAAAGTTAATTTCGCTTTAGCAGCTGAATCCTAATAATTAAGCGTGAATGAAACGAAGCAGTTAATTGAGTTGAATATGAACAAACATTTCGTAAGCTAGGTGGAGTAGGAGCTTAGCTACGTGGATAATTTTTAGTAGTTGGATTTTACTGTCTTTTTATTGCTTTAGCCTCACAATTCACTAAGCTGTGTCGGTTCATTGACTTAAACCATGTACTTATTCACGAGAAGTTTATATACACTTAAATAGATAGAAAAATGTTTTGAGGGATAACAATATCAAACATCGAAATCACTCTATTTTGCATTCGAATTTATGGACTAAGGCTCAGGATGTCCTTTTTCATAAAAATCACTTTCAAAATATTTTAGGGTCTATAATTGAATAAGTAAGGGCAACAAATAAAGTGTCCTCCAGGCTTGTGGGGCGCGTCCGGGCCAAAGGGCGGCTCTGATTGCTGTAATCGAGTTAAGGCGGTGGACAGACAAACAAAAAGAGTACAACAATTAACGGGTGCGTGGGCGCAGGATGCGGCCACACTCTAATAGGGATGGCAAATTTAATTATTACAATCACAGTAAGTTCCTACTTCCTTAGCAATAAATGGTTTTGTGACCGTATTAGTATAAGAAACAAAACAAATTCCTTTTGATGTTTTTCGTCGTCTTTGATTGTTACGTCAGTTTTGTTTATTTTATTATGACTAAGTAACTGGGTATCTTAAAGAAATTGCTCAATTTAAAAAACAAGGTAAGAAGTAGTTAGGTTTTTCTTACACTTAAAGGCTTTCAATATAATTTAGTTTTGGTTAGGAGTCTAGCCTTTAGTTTCATTTTGTGAAGAAACACCACAGATTAACAAGACAGTCAAATAATGTAGGTTAGGTACGTACAGGACAAAACGACTCAAGTTCGGGACAACATCAGTTTCATTGATAAAATAGTAATAGTACCTACTGAGCTTCGGTAGTGCATTCCAACATCGAATAGGTATGTCGTAGACACACGTTTAAAAAGCAAACTGTGGAAGTGTGAAAAAAGCTCATGGTCCAGTGTATATCTAATGGGCGCGTAATAACGGGTTTAGCTCTGTGGATGGCGGGCCTAGTCCTCGCGGCAGGAAGTGCCGTCCGACGCGCGTATCTAGCTACCGCATCTGTCTCCCTCGCACCCAGACCCTCCACATTCGCTCCAACTCGCTCACACCTAGCTCCGTCTTTTTTAAACTTACGCAATCAATGAATGCTCTCTTTCGTGCGAGTCAATTTTTATTTTGTCGTACTCTGGTACTCGAACGCAACAAATTAATGCGCCAGGTCGAAGCCACTCTCCTATGGCTACTGTTTAATGATAGGTATTACGAGCGGAGCTTCGAAATTACTCAAAGTTTTTTGTTCCAGAACCAATTTGGTAAACTATTTACTGACTGGAATAACGAGCGGACAGTAGTTTCTGAGCTCTCTAACGAAGTCGGAATACGGTTGGTGCAGAAAGCAGAAGGCTTGAGGAGCGTTATACTGTTTATTTACTTTGCCGAGAGTACGAGTCGAGAACGCGTCCAGCGTTAGAAAACATCTCTGCGTCCGGCCGCGCCGGCCATTCCGCCAGTTGCAGCGTTTTAATTTTAATGAAACTGCCCGCGCGGGAAAGCCACACCACACCGGCTCTGCTTCCGCTCGCAACGCTGCGCTTCATTCATAAATCCAAACACGTACGACGAAACGTCTCAAGTCAACACTACCGCACCCAAAATAAACTCTAACAACACGCATAAAAGGTTCAAATCCTATCTGCAACAAAGTACTAATGACATTTAAGATAGAACAGAGAGCGCGCAGAAAAAGTCGTAAGAAAAAAGTCGTAACTCGTGCCACGTGCAGACGAAAGTGGTTTTTCCCCCGGCAGCAGAAAGTTGTTTTCCGTTTGTGGAAACGTCTCCAATTAAGCCTTTTATGGTGCGAATGTTCTCGGTTGATTTACTCGCTTGTCGTGAATGGGATGCGTTCTGTGGTTGTTGAGGTGCGAAGATCTAGTGGGTAATCTATGAATGGGATCAACGCCGGCGCACTGTCGATGGCTTAACGATATCAGCGCGCTCGACCGCTGGAAAAACTGAGGCGAGTCACATTACCATAGTGGGCTTATTCTATTTACGTCGGTGCGAGTGTCACTGTTCGTTATGAAAGCTCGATAATTTATGTAAGGAAACTTGCACTCCCCGGTAGAGGTAGGTGTAAGCACAGGTACATAGAAGCTTATCTGGCGAACTTTCTTCTGCGTTTTATTGATGTTACGCTAACGATAATAGAATAATTTGTAAAGTGGAATCGACTTTAGTCTCTGTCTGTATTCCTATCCTACCGGTAATTAGGTACATAATGTAATTCGAGACGTTATTATGGCGAGTGCTTTGAAAGCTATGAGACTGATGAATTGAAACACTATTTCATAAATTTAGTTAAGAAGCCGACAAACTAACTGTACATTTAATTTTTTGCTGTTATAGGTACTCGAGTAAATTGAAGTTGGTAACGATGAGTGAGACGATACGAGCGATATTCAATACGCGCGCGGGCGCAGCACGGAACCGTAGCTCATCCGAATTTCTTGGAAGTAACTAATCGATTAGTTCCCTTTCAATTTTTCGAGTATTTTGCACAAACAAAATGGCTTCGGTGCCACACTGTCTGCAGCCACAAAAGGGCCATTTTTTTACAAATTGTACCTTGCAAATGCAACTTGTCGACTACCTCACAAAATTGCGGTTTACACGCATACACATAGAGCATATTTTTATTTATCACTTCCTTTTTTGACAGCGATGTTTTTGCGTACCGTTCGCACAATATGGTGTCTCAGCTCACCGGATATAGTAGGATTGTCTCGTGAATGGGACGGGATAAAAAAGCATATTTACGATTATGCACGAGCGATTTGTCGTCACTCGATACGATACGCGAACGAAGCCGCGCTATTATAGTCTCGTGTTACAACGATCGTAGTTTCGGAGGAAGTTCGTTATTTTGCTATACACTTTCGATTTTTAAATTGTGTTTTTACGTACCTACGTGAAAAATATGAAGACACATTTCTCAGGAAAAAAGTAATTGGCCAGGATGATAAAAGTTTTCAACAATAATTTTCCGTCATCGCAGTCTGAGTCAGCTTTCAGTTTCAGGGCAGCCATTAGTGAATGTTCAAGCAAAGTAAACAGCGTTTTGTAAGAATGACGTGCAAAAGTATTCAATTAATAATCAATACTTGTCGCATAACAGCGCCGTCAGTGCATGAAAATGCGCTTATTAAATGTCAGATGTCAGGAGAGACGTAAACAGCCCGTATTTGTGTGGGCTCGTGTGTTCAAAACATACTTATAATGAAGTTTACTTTGTAACAGTTTACTAATAACACGTCAAAAGGAACAAAGCAACTTGGAAGTGCAGTAACTCGATTTAATGCGCGACTTAAGTGTTTTGGTATCACACAAATAGCAACCAATTGACCTAGAAAAGCTTATGTAAGTATTATATTATAACTAGCTGTTGCCAGCGACTTCGTCTGAAAAGGATTCGTTTATCGCTATCCCGCGGGAACTACGCAATTTTCCGGGATAAAAAGTAGCCTATGTGCTATTCCAGACTTTTCTCTATCTATGTGCCGAATTTCATCCAGATCCGTTGGGCCGTTCTGGCGTGATTGAGTAACAAACAAATATCCATCCATCCATCCATACTTTCGCATTTATAATATTAGTTAGATTAGATAATATGAGATTCTGCAACATACGACACAATTTTTAGCTTTATAAATAATTAAATTTCTTATAAATCAATTCCACTCGCAAACTAACAGGCCCTTAACCCTCCAATTCACTAAATGACAAACTATACATAATTGCTGATTTATTTATACGCCACCAACATTGGAGTCAAATCGCCTCGATATCTCACCGGGTGGATTTCAACAAATCAACACATTATGCTCCGAAAACGTCGCCAGCGCATTCGTTTCCTTGGAATAATCAATCATAAAGCGCGAGGTGATTTTTCACGAGACAGTCGCAGCGTTCTGTTTTCACGAAGTAAATTAACGCTTGCGACTGATGAGGTGATGTGTCGAAGAAAAAGCGGTTGGGAGTTAGTCACTGTTATGACAAACGTAAAGGCCTTGAAGAAGTGTTCTTAGCGATTTTATCTAAATTTTTATGATAGGGAAGATATATATATATTATCTAAGACATGCACGCTTTCATACGAAATTATATATTTTTACAAAATTTTGCTCTATCATAATCATGATTGTATCAATTACATCCGATAAGGTAGAGGTCAATCATTGATCAATCCTATATAAAAAATGAAACAAAAATATTAGAAAAAATTGCAGTAAGTACAAGTTCTAAAACAATTCAAGAAGACTAGGAAAAAAAAAAACTCTTGAACTCTCGGCTTTTCAGTCGTGTTACTAAGATATTTTAGCTTGTCACTGTTTAGTTATTTATTAATTTCTGTCTGTCTATAAAAAAATCAAGTACTTAAGTATGTATGTACCTAATGTTTAAATTGCATACAAAGTAACAATTCACTAAGGACGAGCTATCAATCGGTAATATCCAGCAAGCCAGCAATTACCCAGCAAGGTTCATTAATTAGGTGCGTACCTATATGAGTTAATTTATGTAACTAACTACAAACTACTTTGTAACTAAGTACCTCACGATTGCATTACTGGTAGGGTTAAAGTATTGACAGATGCGATTATAATTAAAACCATAGCTATTACATTAGTTAAAATGACTGTTTATCAGCGATGTTTTGTGTCATTATACTCATTATCGTAGCTGTTTCTCAGCAAAAATATTCAAGGTGTTGAAATAACGACTCGCGCTTACGTTTAGTTAGACAAACAAAGTTGTGTTCAAGGTTTTTAAACGTATTATTATTAATATTAGACAAGATAATATTAAAGCTCTTCCATGAAGTACCTAACGCAGATAACTGGCCGTTTATACCACCTCTGACACCTTGCATGTTGCAAAGAGAAAGTTAACACTTACCTTTCGCTAACCATAAGAAACTACATATAGAGCAGTACGTCAAACACTTTTCAATTGTTTATTTTTAAATTGTACTCCTAATGCTACATTTAATATTAGGCATTTCGAATGCATTCAAATTTTAAAATAAGAATTCATCATCTGAGCGAGTGATCTGAATGAGTGAGACGTAGTGATGTGAAGTAATAATAAGCATCAATGAGGTTGAACTTTTTCTACTAGTTATTAGATAGGTGAGGTGAGTGGTGGTCCGTTAGTGAATGAACCGAGACCGGTTTGACCGTTGTAATGCCAGTCCACTTCATAAGCACATCACTGAGATTTATTCTTTGAACTCGACTATATGTGGTCTGAACCGATTTGGTGTTTTTATTTCTCATTTTGAATCATGCGTGGAACGGAGCCAGTGCAAGTGGGACGATTTTTCAAACAACATTTACTTTGCACAATATATGCTCATGAATGTTGACTAGGGACTGGTTACTTTTGAAAGAATAACCTATATTTAGATAGGGAAAATGACGGCAAAAAACTTAAATTAGTAACTGGCTTGAATATTCTAAATAACATCAATCTTTGTTTCAAACCGTGCAGGCACGGCGGTCTTCATCTGTAGGCCTACAGATGAAGGTACAAATAATAAGTAATAATCGAAGCGGACAATCCGCTGCCCGTATCCATCGTTAGATTTCATAATTTACCACTGCTTATCTCTCATCTCGATGGTAGCTAATGCAGCAGCGGGTCGGAGCGTGACTCGACTCGGTACGAAACAAGTCCCGATTAATATTAAGAACAGAAGCCGATGGTTAAAAAAAAAGAACGATTACAGTAATCGATTTAGATTTTATGACTTAAATTAGTTTTAGGCGCTGGTTTCACAGCAAATTGATGTTAATTATTTTAGTGAACGCCTTTTTACGCGACTTCCTCCAAAGCGGGTGGCCACACTGCAGGCAAAGTTATAGTAGGTACGGTGCAAAGCTCTCTCTTAGTTAAAGCATCTTGATTATTTCAAAATGTTACGTTTCTGAGTTATTTAGAAGTATGTAGTATTTAATGCCTATTAGTGGAAATAATATAGCTAGAACCCTGTGTCAAAAAACTATGAAATTGTATGGGGATGACCGCTGTTACAGGGCTATGCTGGTTGCATACGGTTTTTATGATTTTATTTGCTGGTGAGTGTAAATACGAATAAAAACAGTTTTCGTCTGCTTACCTTTTACGCCATGCCAGTACCAGATTTTCGAAGTTTTCGTAACGGCTTTCCACCATTATTGAGAGCGTATACCACTTAAATCGAGAATTTACGTTACCTGTAACAAATAACATACAAAAAAGGTAAGTACTTAGTAGTTTATTAGACGGCAAGAGTGATGAAACTGTAAACAGAAGTAAAATTTTCATTCTTTTCATCTTTCGTGTGCCTAGTGCCGTATCTGTTCGAAAACAAAAACAATTTTATTTTAATTGCAATACCTAGGGCAGAAATGCCACGAGAGAGATACGGCGCTAGGCATACGAAAGGAAATCAAACAAGCACATGTATCTAGACCAGCGGTTCTCAAACTTTATCGGTGACGGAACCCTTTTAGAAAGCGAAATACTTTACGGAACCCTAAAATCAGAATGAGAGGTGTTTTGAATTATTTCGAAATGATTGCGGAGCTCTCACGACGACTTCGTGGAACCCCTACGAGGGCTTCGTGGAACCCTAGGGTTCCGCGGAACACACTTTGAGTATGGCTGATCTAGACTATAGGCTTATTTATTTATTTATTTACTAGCTTTTTCCCGCGACTTCGTCCGCGTATACTTCATTTATTGACAAATAGCTTTTGCTCGAGGCTTCGCTCGAGTGCACCAGGAGTATTTCAATCCCGTTTTTTTCCCGTTCCCGTAAGAATTTCGGGAAATGTTCTCTTAATGCTCCCTACACTCCCCAAAGAACCCACTTGCCAAATTTCAGCTTTCTACGACCAGTAAAACGAAAAATCCCGTTTTTTCCCGTTCCCGTGGGAATTTTGGAAATTCCTCTCTTAATGCTTCTCTACACTCTCCAAACAACCTAAATTCCAAATTTCAGTGTTCTACAACCAGTAAAACGAAAAGTCCCGTTTTCCCGTTCCCGTGGAAATTTCAGGAAATTATCTCTTAGTGCTCCTCTACACTCTTTAAGCAACCTACATGCCAAGTTTCAGCTTTCTACGACCAGTAAAACGAAAAATCCCGTTTTTTCCCGTTCCCGTGGGAATTTTGGAAAGTCCTCTCTTAATGCTTCTCTACACTCCCCAAGCAACCTACATGTCGAATTTCAGCTTTCTACAACCAGTAAAACGAAAAGTCCCGTTTTTCCCGTTCCCGTGGGAATTTCATAAAATTGTCTCTTAGTGCTTTCCTACACTCATCAAGCAACCTACATGCCAAATTTCAGCTTTCTACGACCTGTAAAACAAAAAATCCCGTTTTTCCCGTTCCCGTGGGAATTTTGGAAATTCCTCTCTTAATGCTCCTCTAAACTCTCCAAAAAACCTCCATGCCAAATTTCAACTTTCTACGACCAGCAGTATAACAAAAAATCCCGTTTTTTCCCCGTTCATTTCCATCAAAATTTTGGGAAATCCTTTTGTATAGTGCTCCCCTATACTCCCCAAGGAACCTGAAGGCCAAATTTCAGTTTTCTACGATAATTAAAACGAAAAATCGATCCCGTAGAACTGAATATAAATCCCGTTTTTTCCTTATCCCGTTGGAATTTTCGAAAATCCTTAAAACTGTTTTTTACTATTATAATCACCTACTTGTATGCCAAATTTGAAGTCTAGTAATTATAGTTCAGGATTTCGTTGAACGTTAGGTTTGTAATCATCTCCTTGTGTACGAAATTTGAACAGTATATTTATTAAGTATAAAAAAAAAAAAAAAAATCAGACCGAGATCCATATGAAAATGTTAGTTACATACATTGCCTTAACCTATTGTTAGTTGATTTATTTGTAATGAAATAATTTAGTTTATAAAACAATGGAATCAAAATACATAGTATAGTATAGTAGTAGTATAGTAGTATAGTGTAGTGTAGTATAGTGTAGTAGTGTATAGTTACTTAGATAGGGTCACTCGGAATCGAATATAATAAATCCCGTTTTTTCCCGTTCCCGTGGAAATTTGTGTGTGTGTGTGTGTGTGTGTGTTATTGTTTTCGTAATCAGCGACCCAATAAACCGTACAAACAATACTACCCACTATTATATAATAATAACTAGCGTTTTCCCGCGACTTCGTCCGCGTAGACTTCATTTATTGACAAATAGCTTTTGGCCACGGCTTCGCTTGTGTGTACCAGGAGTATTTCAATCCCGATTTTTTCCCGTTCCCGTAAGAATTTCGTGAAATGCTCTCTTAATGCTCCCTACACTCCCCAAAGAACCCACTTGCCAAATTTCAGCTTTTTACGGCCAGTAAAACGAAAAATCCCGTTTTTTCCCGTTCCCGTGGGAATTTTGGAAATTTCTCTCTTAATGCTTCTTTATACTCTCCAAACAACCTAAATGCCGAATTTCAGCGTTCTACAACCAGTAAAACGAAAAGTTCCGTTTTCCCGTTCCCGTGGGAATTTTGAAAAATGATCTTTTTTAGCTTCTCTACACTCTTCAAGCAACCTACATGTCGAATTTCAGCTTTCTACAACCTGCACTGCAGTATAACAAAAAATCCCGTTCTTTCCCGTTCATTTCCGTCAGAATTTTGGGAAATCTTTTCGGTAGTGCTCCCCTATACTCCCCAAGGAACCTGAAGGCCAAATTTCAGTTTTCTACGATCATTAAAACGAAAAATCGATCCCGTAGATCTGGATACAAATCTCGTGTTTTCCTTATCCTGTTGGAATTTTCGAAAATCCTTAAAACTGTTTTTTACTATTATAATCACCTACTTCTATGCCAAATTTGAAGTCTAGTAATTATAATTCATAGGATTTCGTTGAACTGAATATATAAATCCCGTTTTTTCCTTATCCCGTGAGAATTTCCAAAAATCCTGAAATTATTTTCTTAGTTTTGTAATCATCTACTTGTGTACGAAATTTTAGATAGGGTCACTCGGAATCGAATATAATAAATCCCGTTTTTTCCCGTTCCCGTGGAAATTTGTGTGTGTGTGTGTGTGTGTGTGTGTGTGTGTGTCAGGTAGGTATGTGTGTTGTTGTTTTCGTAATCAGCGACCCGATAAACCGTACAAACAATACTACCCACTATAATATAATAATAATAATACCCACGTTGATTTTCAGACTTTGTCACCCCCTATCCCCTTTTAGGGGTTGAATTTTCAAAAAACCTGAAACAGGTGTTTACTCATTTATTATTAGGATTACTCCTGTGAAGTTTCGAATAAAATAGTCTAACTAATCTTGTTTCCCCATACAAACTTTGGACCCCCATTTAACCCCTTTAGAGGTCGAATTTTGAAAAATCCTTTCTTAGTGCACCCCTAGACCTTATAAGGAACCTACGTGCCAAATTTGGAATCTCTAGAACCAGCGGTTTGGGCTGTGCGTTGATATGTCAGTCAGTCAGTCAGTCAGTCAGTTTCTTCTTTTATATATTTAGATAATACCCACGTTGATTTTCAGACTTTGTCACCCCCTATCCCCTTTTAGGGGTTGAATTTTCAAAAAACCTGAAACAGGTGTTTACTCATTTATCGTTAGGAATACTCATGTGAAGTTTCGAATAAAATAGTCTAACTAATCTTGTTTCCCCATACAAACTTTGGACCCCCATTTAACCCCTTTAGGGGTCGAATTTTGAAAAATCCTTTCTTAGTGCACCCCTAGACCTTATAAGGAACCTACGTGCCAAATTCGGAATCTCTAGAACCAGCGGTTTGGGCTGTGCGCTGATATGTCAGTCAGTCAGTCAGTCAGTTTCTTCTTTTATATATTTAGATTATAAATTTGTTATTATCTAACTCGCTTGCGATTTCCATCGTCTTCATTTTGACAGTTCATGTATGGGCTGACAATTGGCATCGGAATCAGCTAGCTGTCACATTCATACAAGAACTTTCAAAATAAACACGATGGCGATTGTTTTCTAGTACAATTACTTTAATTAAACGAAATCGCATGAATGTTTAATTTTGTAACTTACCTACCTACCTACGATGATATTGACAATGATAATAAAAACAATTTATACGGTAAGTAGGTACTAGCCTATTTATAGCCAAAAGTCTACATAGCAACAAGTAAACGTGTTCGAGGTCCCTTTTCGGTCACGCTATTAAAAAACATAATTCGTTATATGAAAATGTAACCCCAAAATACCGTTGCACAGGGGTGAAATGACATGTAACTGTCATGTTAATGGGAGAGGAAGGGGCGTGGTCACCAGACAGCTTCCAATGGGAATCATGCAAAATATGTCAGTTCATAATTTGAAATCTGAGACGAACTCTTTGTTATGATGCCTATTATCTGCACCTTATGTATCTTGAGACTTGTTTGTATTAATATTAATAATGTACCAGTATACCTATTTATAAGGGAACTGGATTTTTACAATATAGTGGGACTTTGTAACGTGAAAATTGACGTTTCACTTAGGTAGGTACATCAACATTTTGCTTACAATTGCAACGGTTGTAAAGACCGGTGTTACTCGGTTTTAAATAAGTATTAAATTTAAATATTGGGAGACAATATTTAAATCCATTGATGTAGTCCCAAACTACGCAAAGTTTGTATCTACTATAGGCACTACTTAACTTATTGATACATATGCTTACTTAATATGATAGGGTTACAAAGATTCGTATCCATCATAACAAGCGAAAAGGACTTACCGGGATCACTAATCAACTAGGCTATCCGGTGTCTAAGCCCAATAGAAAATGATCTCTGTTTTGTTAAGATGACTAAAAATAATAAAATAAAAGTTATAAACACGCAGTAAACAAACAACTTCATTATAATTACCTAACAACAAACCAGTAGGCCCGAAATTAACTCCAATCGGTTCTCACGGTAATTCGCCAGTACAAGACTTTCTAAGCGGCATAAAAATTAAACTATTTCCTAATTAAAACCATTAAAAAGCCGGCGATAGTGTCCCCACTTCCGTGTCAGTTATTTGTGGGTTAACCCTTCACCGGCTATTAAAGCACTCTTAGAGAAGGGTTAAATGAGACATTTTTCACGACTGACGGGCTTAATGAGATGTCGCCACGGGTTATTTTCAGTCGTACACGAAAACAGAGCCAGCGTTTTGAGATAATGACTCTTTATGAGACTGGAGACTGAAATGTAGGATACACCTATTTGTCAGTTTGACAAGAACTGTTCACTTAGCTGTGTTTAAAGTTAGTTTTATCTGAATGTTATAGATTATTTTGAAACTTTCGCGATTTCGTGTCGGTCGTAATAATTTATTTTCTTCACCTGTTTTTTAATATATTTTTATTTATTCTCTAGCTTAGCCAAGTTTCATGACAACAGATGCTGTTAAATCTAAAAGTTTCAAAAAATGCCCCAATGAATTCTACGTAAGTTCATCAAGTCTTTCTACTCCTCTAAAAATGATAACCAAACCCAAGCAAACGAGCGTATAAAACTTCAAATATTGCACAGAGTACGCCGTCTCAAGCGAATCCTCTGGTCCGTAACTGTACGTTTTGTGAATGGCCCTCAAATGGAGCGTAGTGGGCCCATGTCAGGCTTCATTGCCGGCGACTGCGCAACTTGTTCACGATTAAGCTGCCACAGACCTAAAAGAGCTTATGGACGGGCTGATATCGTATAAGCATTGTGCTGTTTTGGGTTAGATGTGGCCGCCTCTTGCACATGTAATGAGTTCATTTTGATTTTAAGTTTTTTTTTTAATGTTCTGTTATTTTGTTCAGTGGAAATGAAAAAGCTGAATTCTTATTTTCGTGTAAATACATTATCAGCATAATTTAATAATATTTATACATATTTATATTTGAAATAGAATCCTGAAAGTCTGTAAAAATTTACTTAGGTACCTACTAACAAGTTTTTTAAGTAAACGTAAGTAGCAATAAAATTAATAAACATGGCGAGATTTTTTTTCCCTTTCTTTTTTTATGACGTGAGATTTTTTGCAAGGAAGTCGATTACCGGCATAAAATATCAGATCAAATTATTCACAACAGGACCTTTAAGTGTAAAAGCGATAAAAGCGAGCGCTATCACAACAGAGATTTAATCAATGAAGTGACGTGTAGCATTTCTCACGGTGGAACTGTCGGACAGACCGGTCCGGCTAATTACAATATTAATAAACAATCCATTAACGATTCGGACCGACAAAACAAAGAATGGGCTGCTAAGAGCGGGCATGTTCGTGCGCTGCTGTGTCCAAATCGAGCTTTGGTTACAATATGATGCTTATTAAAACAACAATATGTTACTTATACAGTTATGGTTATGTATCAGTGAACTGACATTTTAAATAATGTCTATGAAAACACAATTAATCCCATAGTGCAAACAGTTAAGGTGGAATTTGGAATACGATTCGAGTACCTACCGAAATGGCTGAAAATTTGATTTGAAAACATAATATTTTTACTGTTGTAAATACGAAAATCGATCTGCAGGTGCAGGTTACTATTTTCTGTTTATTAATACAATATTTTATGTAAAATACTAATACTAATAGATATTCTTCGTTAGGGTCTGCAGACCTTTCAGTAAATCCTGATTGAATTTAGGTAAAGGTAGTTCCGTTGAAAAGGCATTTAACTTTTCTACTCATAGCGTTGCAAAGCGCCTACTTAAATCGCATTACCTACGCAACCTCTATTCGTTCAGGTTTTAAACCGGTACACGATATCAAATTTCATATGTAACAAAATCGTAAAAACCCAATCAGTGCGATTTCAGTGCAAAACAGATCGAGGCATACAGGGCGGAAGCTGTCACCGAGGCACTAATTTAACAGCCGCGTGGTAAGTTTCAGCTTATCTCCCGGCTCCGAACCAGTTTCGCGATCCGTGGGAAACACGCTTACATGCGCAATCTACGTTGTTTTATTTATTAGGGCTGTCGCAACCTTGTAAACTACTAGCTAACAATTAATGTTTCGCAATTTATAGGGAGATAAATCAGCGCTTTCGCATTGATTTGGTACGTTTCGTTTCATATTAAACAGGACCAGCTTGACCGTTCCAATTATTTGATTAAACTGGCCAGATTTATCTTGTGTTTTGTAATTCCGTCGATTAATGTTACCTACCAATTATAAATAATAAATTATTGAGCAAAATTTTATGCGGTTGGCAGCCCTGTAGGTAATGGTCGGTAGCGGCATCCCATTCATTGCCGTCGCGCATGTGTGCGTCGAGTCTGTGTGCGTAACTACATACGTGTACAATGTTTTGAGCTACCACCAATTTCATGCTACACATAATGTAGATATGCCGGTATTTGAGTCTTCATTGAGAGACAAATGATGACATCTTATGCACCGCCCTGGGAATTCGTGTTCGAGATCCTAAAGATGCTCTGATTCAGATTTAATTTCTTTGTTTTGGCAAAACCGTTGAATATTTATAAGACTTTTGAATTTATGTTTGCATCTCGTTATCAAAAAGCTATCAAATAGAATAGGCTAATGAAATAGTCGTAGCTGGGGGCATAAAATAGAGTTGATTAATATAGCTGTAGCCTATTTCGTGGCGGTGCCATAAATCGTCGTTCTTTTGTTTAATGAATGATTTAAACACATTGAAAGTGAATAAAAAGGGGCTTGTTAAGCGATGTTTGTTTTGGGAGTGTAAGTGGCGAGGTGTCGCGCGCAAAGAGCACATAAATCTCGGACGCATTATGTTGCAGCGTGATGAATAACGTCCTCCCGCAGGACGTTCATAGGGCCCTGGAATGAACTCAAACGCTGCTTTTTATAAAAAAAAGAAGCTAAGTATAGACTGTCACTAAAACAAAGTTTTCAATAATAGCTTTGTAGCGTAATAATTCCGTCCACAAACGTATAATTAGTAGAAGGAACTGGCCCTTAGTTCAGTCCCGCCCAGCAAAACCAAAGCGCAGATTGGGGCTGTCAGTCTGACACACCGTTCATTACTTTCGCAGGTGTGTAAAGGTTTCAAGGTCCCAGCGTCTGTGTTCCCCAAGTGTTGTTTTTCAAGTCAATAGCAAATGGATATTTACTAGGCAAGCGTGCAGCATTTTAGATCACATATTCTTTCAAAATCAGGCGTAAAAAAAGTTCGAAAATCATTTAAGAACGTTATTAATGCCGGCGCCAGACGTTTGGCAAACATCTTGCACACAGAACGCAGTCATATGTTAGAGTAGAGCAGAGATATTCTTTATTATGCCTTATTCTTTTACATGAGTGCGTCCTATGTGTTTGGGGCTGGCATAGCATAACAGTAAGACGACCGAAGCAGTGGTTGATGGTGATGACAGCTTTTTATCATCCTGGCTCAGCATAACATATCAATGATACTTAAAGCTGCAGCTTGAGTAGAGGCAGAGCTAAGTGTCAACAGCTTACCTAATCGAATAAAGCCGTGTCACGTATTTACGGCGGCTTTACAGAAGTAATAAGGCGAGACAGTATCAATTTGTTTGTACCCAATTGGATTATAATCCGATCGTATAAAAGAGATGTAGCGTCGTGACCGAGGGGTCAACGGCTGCGGTAATAACTACTCTCGAACGTTTTTAACAAGTGAATTATTGGTACTATTGTACAATGACGCAGAGGGAAAATAGAGTAGTTAATGCTCGATTCAGAGTAGACATAATTACAAAGTATTACAGGGCATATACATTTACATTACTCCGTCATTAATAAACGCTTATGATAACTAAACATTCGTTGGGATTTAAGTGTGATTTTGATATAAGCCTTTGCCAGACACAAATAAAACATACGTTTAGTTTTAACAGGTTTGTAAATTTTTATGAATAAGGGGGTAGTCTCTACCAATATAATAATTAGCCTATAAAGTTTACGGTCTACTTAATTATGGACACTTAACAAGATTACATACAATTAAGTTCAACAAAATATAGTGTTACGAGGCTTTACTTAGTTTTATAGCGACTGTCAGGCAAAGAATTTAATTCACCTTGGATCTATTTATCCTTATTAGAATAAAAAAACTAACCCTTTAAAACACAGTTCAAACGAATGGCTGTATGGACCTGGTTTCCTTTGCCTAACCCTTGAGGGATGAAGAAATCTAAAAAAAGTTTGAACGAAAACATTTCTCTAGCTGTCAGTTGTTTTTCTGATTCTCTAAACCGACGCAAGAGCTCCTCAAACCTCAGCTACTGGTAAGTGTCAGTCCGCTCATCGGCAGTTAACGCATTATTGCCCACGATTTAATTACGTCGTTAATCCCGACTGAGCTTATTAAGCTCGATGTGGGCTGACAATTATAGAAAGTCAGAAGTACTTACGTTCAAGAGTTTATACACCGAGACCGCGGAAGAAACTAATTGGCAACGTGTGATTGGATTAGATATAAAAAAAATTGCAATAGGAGTACCAGTAGAGACGATTTTGAGCCAAAATAGTAATGTTTTTTTTCTTTTTTAATAAGGATTATTTAAACAAGTAAGCAACACGGAATGAATAAGAAAGAAAAATATACAAATTATAAAGGGGATACAGGGAAGTAGCTCGACCATGGCTTTGGATAATCAAGCCTAAAATCTGTTAAGGTCGAACGGGTGCTTCGATCGACTCTCCTTTATGTAGTTTGAAGTTTTTTTTTTTATGTGAATAGGAAGGCAAACGAGCAAGTGGGTCACCTGATGGTAAGCGATCACCACTGCCCATGGACTCCCACAACCCCGGAGGGATTGCAGATGCGTTGCCAACCTAGAGGACTTAGATGAAATGCCTCTTGTGCCCGTAATTTCCCCGGCTGTCTTACTCTCCACACCGGAACACAGCAGTGCAAGCACTGCTGCTTAGCGGCAGGATTAGCGAGTAAGATGGTGGTAGCGATCCGGACGGACCTTGCACAAGGCCCTACCACCCGCGTAGTTTTCAAATGCAGCAAGTTTCATTTTAAGTTTTACAAATGATTTAGGTTATCTTTGTATGTTGAAAGTTGGAAAGGTATTTAACTATTTGCTTTAGTACACAATGAAATAACAATTTGTCTTGTAGGTACATAGTTACCTAATGGGCAAAATATTATAGTAACGTACAACGAATCTCTTTAAAACAAATAGCAGGAGGTGTCCAGGTGGATGAAGCCTAAGGAAATCTCAGCTAGATCATTGATCTATAGATCGAGAGAGCGGCGCCGGCGCAGTGGGAGGAGGCCTGCCTCGAAACACCTGCCGCCCAAGTACTGTGGACCAGTGTCCGGTGTTGCACAACGTAGAACGGTCTAACCGCACCGATTTCCAATACGAAATGGAACTTTATTCTTATTAAAACAAAGTTTGATTTGGAATGTGCTTGGTTGGCGGTTGGGGTGATTTAGTGTTCGTTAGTGGTTGCAGCTTGCCTAGTCAGGGCACAAATCTTTCTGTAGATAATCTATGGCTACTTTTAATGTAAGACTCAGAGTTAATGTTAGTTCATAGTGAAATTTACCGTTATATTATATTCTATGCGTATTGATTATTTTTCAATTAGCAAGTACCACTATAAATGTGGTTTTATTGATCACTAGCTGTTGCCGGCGACTTCATCCGCGCTTAATTAAACACTTTAGCCTATGACACTCACAAATAATGTGGCTTTCTATTTGTAAAATAATTTTCTAAATCAGTTCAGGAGATCCAGAAATTAAACCCTAAAACCTCACAACCTCACAAGCTTTACCTTTTTAAAACATTTAAAATATTGTTTTAAGGAATTGCGCGGTATATGTAGGTACGTCGTTTTGCTCAATATGAAAGTAATTAATCAACTTGTTACATTTGTATGCCCAATTAAAATTGCATCGACAGGAAGCTTGGCTTCCGATCATTTTGCAAGTCACCAGTTTTTAAAATACACTCAAGTTTAAATTATCCATTTCATATAGGTATGTAGGTGTTATGGCATGGCATAATGTAGTAAACACACAAACGAGTATTTTCAGTTATTTTTATTTTATTTTACGTAGACAAAGGGTCTTACCTGACGTCTTAATGCTCAGGTAGCTTATTGTCTAACTCGCTCGCAATCGCCATCGCGTTCATTTTGACAGTTCTTGTATGAATGTGACAGCTAGCTGATTCCGATGCCAACTGTCAGACCATACACTGTCAAAATGAAGGCGATGGCGATTGCGAGCGAGTTAGACAATAAGCCTACAGGTTTTAGTTGTCATTTTTAGTATGGATTTGACAGCGAGCGAACCTAAACTGAAACGGAATTGAATCGCATTAAAACGTCATGTTAAGGCCCCAATTATAGTTAAAATGCATACGTATCAATACCGAAAACTTAAAAAAAGTTTTGACAAGAGTTTAGCACTCATCTCATCTCCAGCCTATATATATACGTCCCACTGCTGGGCACAGACCTCCTCTCAGAATGAGAGGGCTTGGGCTATAGTTCCCACGCGGGCCCAGTGAGGATTGAGAACTTCACACACACCATTGAATTGCTTCGCAGTTGTGTGCAGGTTTCCTCACGATGTTTTTCCTTCACCGAAAAGCTCATGGTAAATTTCAAATGAGATATCGCACATAAATTCCGAAAAACTCAGAGGTGCGAGCCCGGGATTCGAACCCACGACCCTCTGCTTGAGAGACCACAGGTCAAACCACTAGGCTACCACGGCTTTTTTTGTTTAGCACTAACTCGAAAGAAAATTATACATAAGAAAAAGTACCCTAAACATCAAGACAACAACTGCGTCCTAATTTAAGAATACAGCCGACCAATAATTATGATTTATAGATCACAGAACATAATAAAATCATGCACGACGCAGTAGCGCCCAAAACGACGAAAACGATAAAAAGTACCGGAGCGACCGACGACCACGGCAATTTGTCGGTTTGGTCGGTCCGGCGCGATCCGAGGCCCCGATAACGCAGATAATGGCTCGATCGGCTACTTAAAAACTAACTGCTTAGTTATGAAATGTTGTTTTAAATACTTCTGTAAGTAGGCACACTGTGCTCAAGTTTGAATAATAGTGTAGAAAAATTAAGCTGTTGCTAAAATAAATGTTTAATGCTAGCTTTTTTGCGAAGACAGACTGACAGACGGACACGCTGTATATCTAAAGATCTAGATCCACTTTGCAATATCGTTACAGTAATTTCTGACTTAATACTTATGCCCGCAGCTTCGCCGCTCTGTTAGACTTAAAAAGCTAGTTCCATATCCCGAGGAAATTTCCAGAAATTCCATCTCAGTGCATCTCTAGTGGTTTATTCTATGCGCTGTCGGTCAGTTAGTCATAAATACGAATAAGTAAAAATAAAAGATTGGTCGTTTAGAATTGTTGAGGTTGTATAGTAGTTTTATACTGGCCACATGCCTTTTGTACTCCTAAGTCATGTCAATGTCTGAATATCTGTTATTGGTTAATGGTTTGGTTCTGTTGTATATGTGATAATAAAATGTGATTCAAGAAATATCTCTTGCTTTCTTCGCTATATTAAACAAGAATATTAAGACACAAGAGTGGCTTTCTTTTGACGACTGAATGGCCTAGTGGTTAGAGAACCTGACTATGAAGTTCGAGGTCCCGGGTTCGATCCCCGATCGGGGCAGATATTTGTATGAAAAATACGAATGTTTGTTCTCGAGTCTTGGATGTTTAATATGTATTTAAGTACGTATTTATCTATATAAGTAGGTATGTTTATCCGTTGTCTAGTGCCCATATCACAAGCTTTGCTTACTCGTAGTTTGGGACTAGGTCAATTGGTGTCAATTGTCCCAAGATATTTATTTATTTATTTCTCCGTCTGTTTAATTGGCAGATCAACCAAACTTTATTTTCTAGTAAACATTCTGAAATGTCACAATTTATTTGTATCCCGAAAATGTTGAAACTAAATAATTTCGAATATTCCGCGAAAACATAGGCATTAGTCACGAATTCGCGGTAGCGTTACATAACGCGACATATCGGCTCTTGATTAGCCGGGACCCGAATCCAGGACCTCTCGTTCCCCGAACGTGTGCGCGCGCGCAGGCTTTGATCCGCGCCGACAAAAGCGCCGCTATCTCGCGTGAGACCGATTTTTGTTTCGAACGACATAATAGTCTTTGTTGTTAAACATGTGCTTTCGAAGTTGCTATGTAAATGGAAGATTAGACTTGGGAAGTGAGGTTTTTTTTAACCCCCAAAAAGAGGGTTTGCAAAGTTTCCTACGGGGTGCCTGTGTCTGCATTGTGAATACCGAAGGATTGGTCAGTATCAACGTAGTTCAAACCTGTAGGCTTATTGTCTAACTCGCTCGCAATCGCCATCGTGTTCATTTTGACAGTTCATGTACGGGCTGACAATTGGCATCGGAATCAGCTAGCTGTAACATTCATACAAGACCTGTCAAAATGAACACGATGGCGATTGCGAGCGAGTTAGACAATAAGCCTACTGGTAGCAGGCTGAATGCAAGTTATTTCGTTGTATTGTCTTGTGGAGTGAAGGCACAGGAATTAGATGTACCTATTGAAACACTTATCGTGCTAAAAAATGTGCGAAGATATTTTTGGGCACTTTTCCTTTTCTTAAATGACCATCTGCTTACAACTGCCTTATACCTACCGAGATTCTCGTACAGTGCGTCTTATGTCTTGAAGCATTGATTGACTTCAAAATGTTTTCAACCATATTTGAATCGGAATAATGGTAAACAGTGGCAATCGGAAATTTGTATTTCTATTGTGCGGTCACTAGCATAGCTGGGCACCGTTAATCAAATAGTTAACTTCGTTAATCGTTAATCCGCTACAAAAAAAGTTAGCTTCGTTAAACGTTAAAGCGTTACATTTCGGAAGAATTAACGCAAGTTAACGTTAATCGTTAATCCGTTAATATATGTAAAATTGCATTTTTATATCGTTGCGTTAGTGAACTTATAAAACCTGTTGGTTTAGGTTCTGCGCTAAGTAATGAAATGATCAAACGAAACAAATCTCTTCGCAGTTTTCTCACTCGCACGCACCGGCAAAATATATCTAGTTTTAGTTTAGTATTGTTTTTATTTCACTCGCTGCCACGCGCCGCCCGGCACTTGTCGTTTCATACTTGTCTGAAACTGTTTTTCGCGCCGCGCCGCGGTGCCGTGCGATAAATAGTAGGTATAGGATTAACGATTAACGGACTTCTGCATATTAACGGAAGTTAACGTGTCCGTTAACATTTTTAAAAGTTAACTTAAAAGTTAATCCGTTAATCAAAATGTTAACTTCGTTAATTAACGATTAACGGATTAACGAGTTAATGCCCAGCTATGGTCACTAGCTACCTGTACAATAGATAGCAACTCGACAAAAGTCAAAACACGAATGACCAGGGGCATTAAGAAAATAATAGACGTCAGTTTGCCTTGACGATGGTCGGTAAAAATAAGACATAGATTTTCAAGAAAAATAATCAGGCAATTTTACGTTTATCTCAAGTATGAAATAAAGAAGCCTCGTGTCGCAATGCCCTTGTTAAAAAGGAGTTGTAGCGACAACATGGCGGCTTGTTATTTAATTAGAGCCGCATTAATTTCGTAACAGCCACTTCCGCCAGGGGGCGGGACTAGACGCTCGTGGTTTCTATTCTTGTTATGATCGAACATTTCCAGACTTTTATCCTGTTTTTTGAAAATAACCTAATTAACGTTTTGAACACAATGGGCAATCAGTTCTTAGGTTCAAGCAGCATAGTACCTAATAAAAATTTAATACATATCATATTTTTATTACTTTCTACATATATGTAATTAGAACATAACAAAAGTACATTTATTATTGCCAGAAATCGATCTGTATTTTTGCAATAGCTATTTGATTTCCCTATATAACATAATTGTTATTTAGTTGTTAATAGTTTGTAGTTTTAAATACCTAATAAATAAGTGACAATGTTGAAAAAAAAATCAAGATAGGACTAGGTAAGTATATATGTATATGTAACTATTATATTCACCCTCATCTACATAGAAGATGGCAGGGCGAATTTGACCTTTTTGAGCATATAATCGGGCAAATTTTGCAAAAGTGACACAAATATTTGCCACATTATCAACTGGGATCTAATGCTTCGTGTGTCAGTAAATAATGTTTATTCTCCGGCTACTTGAATAGGTTAAGTTTGAGCTTATTCAAAACCGATAACCGTCAGTACCTACGGAGTGGTTCGATGCGCCAATACGAGCACACGAACCGTGGTAAATGTCGGCAAGGTCAGGTCTAGTGGAGCAATCCTTATGTCCTTTCCGCTCCAAAAACCACGGCACTTATGCAAACATCTTTGTACCTCGCTGTTGCCTCGCCGACGTAGGTAGGTACTGCAGCCAAGGAAACAACATACAAAACGCAGAATATCTGTTATAGTTTTAAATCTATAGTTACATATTGCAAGCAGTCCATGTAAATAGACTAGGTATGCCAATATATGGTTTTGTTTTTTGTTTTGTCCTCAAAACGTGGCGTGGTGGTCTTGTCACCTTTGGCTCCTTCTACCTACCCCGTAAGGGATAAAGACGTGATTGATGTGATGTATGATCTTTCCATCAAACATTACAATAGGACAAATGTATTGGTCCATAAAAATGACGAGTCTAATAACGAATAACGAGTCAAAGGCACATCTCACTCGAAATCCTCCATAGAAAATGGGGATGGATAGGCCTTTGCCTAAGGGGTCCTGACGCGAGTATCAGCAGAGTAGCCTTGGAGTGGAACCCCGTTGGCGGAAGAAGAAGACAGGGTCGTCCCACTGAGTCCTGGAAGAGATCCATCACGGCGGAACTCAAGGCTGCCGGGATGACCTGGGCCGACGCCAAAGAGAGGGCTCAGAATAGAGAAGTCTGGACAAAGACTCTCGTGGCCCTATGCTCCACGAGGAGTTAAAGGAGGAATCATCATCAAATGACACTAGTAATTGGTAATAAATAGTATGTTTTGTTACATGATTAAGAGTAGTTACGCAAAGCAAAGAACCGGCCTCCGATAAACGGTTATTAGGATGCAATTGGTAACCATTTAATGACATACCTAATTAACGAAACCCGAGTCAGTATGTATATACTACACTGACTTAACCGTAATGTTGTTTTAAGAGTACAGTTACCGTCAATAATTAGTGTTAATTTCGCTCTTTAACGTTGCACATAAACGGTGATATTTTACTTTTGTAGTTAACTGTACATACTGTTATTAATTAACCTTTTAAAGATGTATAAAAATATATAACGTAAGGGCATACAGCTAAGTCCAAGGGCATACATGGTTGCCTTAAGCTTATGTGGCAAGATTAATAACAAACCTTCGAATTAAAATGTATGTATGTATGTATGTGTGTGTGTAATTAAAATTGTGGAAGTACTTCCAAGGCGATCAATTGTGCTTTAACTGCCATGATTTATTCACTTCGAATACCTCATATAATAATGAGAATTCAAATAAATAAATTTAACTGTTTCGTATTTTATCTATATATCTACCTAGTTTACCCGTTAAAGTGACGATTTTTATGCCTTTATGTACCGGATAAAATTGGTATTTAATGTATGTAGGTATAACAGATGTATTCGCCAGTAGCGTTGACAAAGGCTGCAATCATCTTACTCTACTAGCGCTAATATGTTTTAAATTCCCTAGCCCAGAAAACAGAAGTCCCTACTTACTCATCTAAAAAGCGATTCAAGAAAAATCATAAACCATCAAAAATGACAAGTGAACCGGAAATGCAGAACGCAGCGGCGTGCGCGCAGAACGGACGTGCGCCCGAGCAACTGGGTCAGTTTATTTCTGCTTTGGCGGGAACCTGGCCGGAAGCGCCGCCATTGTGGATGCACCGGGAAGCCCGGAAAAACACTCGCCGGATTTCGGCCTAATGAAATCTTACCCGCCGTCTCACACAGTAGCATGTCTCGTGTCGTTTGTGGTTGCGGCGGTTTTAAGTTCACACTTTTCTCGGTAAGTAAACCTAGCCGGGAGCTAAATCGGTTCGCTATTCTTGAAAATTCTCTCCAACAAAATGTAACAATTTGCCTCTAAAGCTAAAGCGTTAGTAAAGCCCCAAATAAACAGGATACGGAATTACGTTTCTGTTCTCGCTGTTTATTTCTCTCCGTCGTAAAATACGGTTACTAAAGAAATCAATTATTTGTTTTTATTAAAGTGTAGTTTCGATGTGAATTTTTAAGTACTCGGGTTATGGGGGCGATGCGGGCGTTTGCAATAACATTCCGCGCGAAGGACCCAAAGGACTCTCAATTAAAATTAATTAAAGACAATTTAGCAATCCCTGTATTTACGAACGGTCACTTGAAGATAAACGAGATTTATTAATTGTTCCAGAGATTTCAATCTATTTTTGTTGAAGTGCTTTGAGGTTACAATTAGTTGGGTTGATTTGTGACAAACCTAACCTACCTATTATAATATTTCGAATGAACTTCACCGTGAATCATTAAAAACTCTTAAACCTAAGTAGGTATAGACTGACTAGTTAAGTACGACATACGACATTTTAGGGCCAATGACTCTTAAGGGTGAACTGAGCTGATGTGTATACAATACATGCAGAAAAAATACACAGAAATTTTGAGATAGGTTGAGTAGGTAAGTTAAAGAAGTCGTGTTGGTATCGCTAGCATTGAATATGAGTTGTCATGAATATGGTTTGTCTTAGATACCTACACTTAATATCCTTTTCTATTCTCTTTTTTTAGCGAATAGACCACGAGCAAGGACGGATTTTGCGAAATTCTCACGGAATTGGAAAGCCAGAGGTGTGAGAGTGAGCTAAGCCCAAGCAATTGAAATAACGCTTGCAGTTATCATCATCACCAAACGTAGTAAAATGTGCAAAAAGAACCTAGCGCTAGACTTTCGTCACATGAAATCATAATAAAATTCAAAACCAGTACCTAACTATGCGCCACGAACTCTTTAACAATATTATGTGGGGAAAAATGACCTTCTATTTTTATTAATAGACCTATTCAGAAGCATTCTACTTTGGCATTTACTTTTTAAGTCCGTGCCAGCTTATTTCTGTTCATATCTAAAAACAAGACAAAATTAATTGATTTACTCCTTAGAGTAATGCTACGATTTTGTGTTCAAAGATACATTAGTGTAAGCATACTTTTCATACGTTCGATTAAGGCAGTGTCGCACGGGGCGTGACGCAGGTGCGTGGCTGTTCCCACATTATCGGCTCGCATGCGACGCGTCACGATAATTTTATGCCACCGATAGACGGTAATGTGACACCAAAGTGCATATCATTACGTGTTATTTAGTACTCTAACACTAATTAATGATAGGTTAGCAACTGGTTTTAGGTTTAAGATTCTTTCAGACGAAGTTGTTTAGTGGATTGAGTATGTTCTATAAGGGATTAAGTTAAGTAGGTTTACTGCATTTAAGTAGTTACGAAATTTATTTTAACTTTATGCTTATGAAACGTTGAATGCATTAAGGGGTAATAATAAATAATAATAAATAAATATTAGGGAACAATTCACACAAATTGACCTAGTCCCAAAGTAAGCGCTAGTAAGGCTTGTTATGGGTATTAGACATCGATATACATACTTATATAGAGAAATATATACTTATATAGATAGAAAACATCCATAACTCAGGAACAAATATTCGTGCTCATCACACAAATATATGGCCTTACCAGGATTCGAACCCAGGACGCTTGCTTCGTAGGCAGGGTCACTACCAACTAGGCCAACCGCGTCGGTAATGACTAAACTAAACTTAAACGAAACAAGCCAATCCATCAGCGACCTCTAGTGGCGTCCAACTGTTACTAATTACCAAGTGTTTTATTACACTTTTAAAAATAATAAACTAGATCAAGCAAAGCAACAAATGGGCATTAATGAACGGTTAATTAATTCAGAGTATTAGCCTGATGGCAGAGTTTCGACACCGCCTAAGCGCGCGCGCACGCGATCCGCGAGTTTAACTCAAGTTTGACTCCATTACTGCGCACAATGAAATTACAAGCTGCCCAGTAAACGGGCAAACCTTCAATTGGAACTGCTACTGTAAGTCATTTGGAAGAATTGGCGTAATGACCGTCTTATGAAAGGGTCGGCTGTTTTGGTCATTGGGCCAATTTAAGTCTGGCATTTTTAACGTGGCAGTTCGGGTACAGTATCGGCAATTCCGCGCGATATTTTCTTATACTTTCTCTATTTAATTTTGTCGGTTAGCTTAGTTAGCCTGCACGGCAATACATTAGGTACTGCAGAAAACAAGTCTATCTTTTATTAAACCCTTTAATGATAATGATTAACCACTAAATTTCATTATTATTATCCTATTCTGTCCGTTTGAGAACCAAAAAAGTTACCAGAATTTCAGTAATTTTCAGCATTAAAATTAAATACATTAACTGAAGGAAATAAATACAAGAAAGTTAGGGACCTCCCGGTAGGTAGACAAGTACATACACATACCTGTACCAGAAGACTCCACTCTTCTACAATATAATATAATTAAGACGAACCATAAACTTTATTTAATAAACATAAGCTTAAATATTTCAAACTTGTTATAAGTAATTGCCATATTTCTTTTACAAAATCGTTCCAAGTTTCACTCCATCCGATCTAAAGCACTAGTGGCGTTAGGGTCGCTACAAGTCAATCGTGAATAAGTAAATACTGCCCACGTAATCGACGTTCAGATACTAAGTCCCCTATGTCATCAAAAATAAGAAATGCATAAACCCCTCACCCTCATTTGGCGCTTAGGTAATATCTACTTAAACGGCCTCTTTTAATTCCAGAATGTTCAACTCACAGTAGTCGCAATGTCATATTATACTTAGTTAAACAGATCCGCAGTATGTTTAAGTTCATAGAAATACAAGAGGCTAGAAAGCATAACAATTTTACGAAGGTACGATAGTTCAAACCTATCGGCCTGTCAAATTAAGATTTCGCAATGGCTCGCCAAAAAGTTTTCTTTTCGCCACAGAAGGCGACAATGGTAATATCGTATCGAATTTTGAATGCTTTATTGTCAGGTCTGAGTCGGCCTGATAACTTTGACCCCACGGTTTCCCGTCTTTGTGTTCACTTTGGCTGGTCGAAAGTCGACTGTTACCAGCGTATACCATACCTAAACTATACCCTAGTTGGTAAGTATAAGCAAAAATACAAAAAGGCAAAGGGAAATTTTATCAATCTATATTAAAGCTACAACGAATGGTCGCAGTCCTAATTATTTATATTTAGATATTTGCTGCTTTCTAATTTAAAGACCGGGGAATGGATAGGTTCTATTAAACAAATCGATTTCTGACCCATTGTGGAACCTTGTCGCAGTAAATGTCATAGTGATGTTATCTTGAATTGGCAAGGACAATCATAGTGACGTATACCTAACATTCATATTATTTCGAAAAGCATGAGCCTGTCATAGGTGCACTTCTTTAGAGGGAGAAAGGAACTCTTACAGGGTTTGAGCCCTTATTGTCTGACGCACTCAGAATCGACGGTAGAGGATGAAGATAGAAAAATATGATAAACGCGATTAAACAATACGGTTTCTCTTCAATGTACATTTCAAATGAGCCAGCATCAAACCGAACTTCCCGAACTCTCCTACGAGGTATGAATGAACAGACAACAGTTTTAACCGGCAATTAAATATCGTTAATGGTTACGACCAGTAAGTAGTTAACCTGAACACAGCGATTAACACTCGGCTCATTAACAATTAATCAACGTTCAGTCCCGATTTAAGTAGAGCTTCGCACGCCCCCCGACACGCCTTGGGCTGTTTACTGCTCTCAATTGCTAAGCCGCAGACACTAGTGGGCATAGAGGAGTCAGCCAATAGAATACAAAAGGTGTCTCAAAATTAATCTAGAACACTTCAGCAAGTTGGATTAGCTTGACTGAACACCCCTGTAAATTTTGTAGAATTTTTTAATAGTGGTTGTCAAGTGTTTTTGTAAACTGGTCGATGTCAATAGTGACAATAGGGTGACTTTAATTTTGATTACAAAATTAGATACTATGAAAAATCTTTACAGGATTGTTCAATTAGACTAATTTAACCGCCTGCTGAAGTGTTCTGGATCAATTTCAAGACCCAGATACAGGCAAATAAATTCTGTAAAACATTTAATTGTGATTGACATATCCCGTTCTTGCACTAGTTTTTCGCGATAATTTTTGAAACTATTTTAGTTGTTAAAATTGTGATTACAATCTTTTATATTAAAAAAACTACCTACTGATTTTTCACTAGGTACGCCACTGAATAACTAAACGTTTAAGTAGGTATCGGTAATAATTATCTGCTTGCCTAACCTTAGTGCCCTACTCGATTGCTTGAAAGCTAAGCAGAGTGCAGCAATATCCTCAGAGGTTATAAGGTGGATGTTGCTTCAAACAAATTATATGACATTTCCTCTTTAGGTATTGGTTAATTCTTCAATGCTCGCAGATGAGCTACTTTGGAAACGCAATAAGAGTAGGGTGCATGTTGAACAGTTTCCAAAATTAAACTACTAGAAAACATAAATTTAGATTTAGTTGTGTCAAAATGTAACTGGAACTATCTAGGAAATATCAAATGAATCAAGAAATTTTTATTTCTTAATTTTTATGTTTACTTTTTACGGTTTTACCGTTAGAAATTTAATTTCTAAACGACACTGAAAATTAGAACACATAGATTGCAGGTAACCTGCTATGGGTGGTGTAGGGGTATAGCACGCGTCACGGAATGACGAGGACCCGGGTTCGATTCCCGGCCATAGCTTTACTTTTCGGATTTTTCTATGTGTTCTAATTTTCAGTGTCGTTTAGAAATGGAACTATCTAGCTTTAAACTAATTTAGCGACTAAACCGAGATTTATGTATTAGCTAGTGGTGCTGTTCCTACCTAACTATTTGAAATAATACGAGTAGGTTAGAAGAAAATCAGGTCTACTTAATCTAGTCAACTAGTTATGTAGCAATATACAGATTTATATACCATTTTCGAGTGTGTCCTTTAAAAAATGGGACCCTTTGGACCAAACATTAAATTTTAAAGCACATCAAAAGTATAGTCTAAAGTGGTAAAAGTCCGTGTATTTCTACAAAACTAAAACTCAAATTTGTTGGCAAGATTAATTAACTTAAAGCTGTAATTGTCTTGTAGCTTCAAGTGAAAGATATTTTCGATGCGTTTTCAACGACTGAGGAAGAAATAAACACAAATACAACATGTTCAGATATACAACTCCGTCTTTTTTATATTATTAATATTACTGAACTGACTAAAATTATGAATTATTAAAAATGCAGGCCACTTTCTATTAAGTTACAAGACAATATTAGTTGCGTAGTGGGCTGTACAGTTATTATTGTTAAGGCGATTCGCAGAGCATGTTCGCATTATGTTACTATTAATGAAGTAATTAAGATAATTAAGTGTTTTTTTTTTTTTTTTATTAAATGATTGCTACTCCAATAGCCATATTTACGCAATTAATATAATACAGATATAGGTATCCACTTATTTCGTACCTAAGAATTCATAATTTAGAGAAATAGCGTTGAGTCAGATGTTTTTGAGCGCTTTGTGGTATCCGATACTATTACTGTTGACCGTAATACGTAGTGCCATAACAAAATATCAGCCCCTAACTGGTAAAACCAGGTAAAACTCTGCATCCATTTCCCTTAACTGAACAAATTACAGCAGCGATGTCCTCCCAAAGATAAAAGGGAACTTAATCATTGAACAAGTTTTTAAAAAGCTTTGGCGATAAAAGCTTCTCGTCAATTAGGTTACTTAGTGACCGCCTGGGGCCGAGATTCAATAAAACTCGTCAAAAATTAGATTGCTCGGGCCTTGTCGAGGGTGCTTTGATGTCGCTTAATGAAATTCACCTCTTTCGGCGTTTTGTACTTTTGCGATCACCTTCTGTTTTTAATATCTGCCGTTTAAGTTTGTTGTCCTGAAAATTGGAGGGGGTAGAATATTGGTCATGCCTACTATTAATACAAAGAGGCAGTCTTTGTGACTTTCGATATAGGTAATCTTTCAAGTTCCAACTAAACTGCGATGCGATTTAAAAAAATCTTTCACGGGTAGATTGTTAGGTGATCACTACATGACATAGACAACATTCATACTAAAAAAGCTCAAAGTTTTAGCAGGATGCAGACGAAGTTTCGGATTTTAGTTCTAATTTTTTAATAAAATTAAACTATTATGTTCGTATTGATAACAAGCTTTGGACGATCGTTTTAAATACCATCGACTTAAATATTAATGTTTTGGTATAAATGTCGATGCGATTTTTGTTTCTATATGTTTAGGCACCATACTTAGGAATGTCTCAATTAAAAACAGATATCGGAACCTTTAGCTTTCTAAACGGGGCGTTACATGAGACAATGGAGCTTGAGGAGAAGGGTGTATAGAGTAGACGTTGTAATATAATGGGGGGATAGCTTTAAGTGCCGTGAACTGTTTTATCAAAAACGATTGCCGTTTCTAATGGAGAGTATTTAATAAAATAAGCGAGCAGCAATGCAATGCAAACATTTATTCGACGGTTAGGTGTCAGGGTGTCACTAAGAGCGAAATTTCGACGCAATCAAATGTCAATTGCTAAGTTCGTAACCGATAATTTGCGTGCTGAATTAATTTGTACGAAAAAAAACTATATTTTTTTAACCAAATATACCTACCAATAATGTAACAGGTGCATTTTTAAGGTTCCAAATCTCAATCTCTATCTCTTTAGTTATAGGATAACTTGTGTGTCTGTCCCTCCTGGACATCCCTTTTGCTCCGAATGTACCTACTGAACAACAAAAATTAAGGTAACTAGTCTAAGTAATTACTTATCTACTTTATTTTAAAGTTAAGGCCCAAACAAGGGCTCTAATCAAAATTGGCAACTAGCTACTCGTAATTAGAATTTGCAGTATCTAGAAAAACTTTCCCAATAACGGAAACGTTCTAGTGTGTGTAGAATAAAACATGTTACGTTGCGTGTGTGTGTGAAGGATCAGTGGCCGGCGCGCGCGCACCTGCCGCGCGGTTCCCACGCCTCCCCCGCCCCCCTCGCTCTACCCCGTGACGTCACACACGCAAACTAGCAATGCCCATGAACCGATATTATACACAGCGTTGCCAGATGGGTACGCAATAGTACGCATGGCGTACTATTTTATGATCTTGCGTACTCGCGTACTCATCCGTCGATTTGCGTACTATTTTTATATTTTAGCACCTGACAGCCTAGGTTATTCCAGATGACAGAAAAACAATATAAATTACCTGTGGCTGTCGCGATGACGTTTTTTTTTTTTTTTTTTTAGGCCTTTGTTTATGCATAAAGCGCAGTTTTGCACTAAATGTTGCACTGAGTACTCAAACTTGAATTTGCGTACTATTTTTAAGAGCTACGCGTAACGGAACGTAAAACCCATCTGGCAACACTGATTATACAAGATCTTATCACTAGGTAGGTACATGTAGAGGGAATGAATAAGGATTCAAAGTTGTCTAGATGCACATAAATTTTAAAATACTTACGGCCAAATTGACAAATATCATAAACTAAAACAATTCAAATAAAAGTAAGTCAGGCCAAATTCAGCGTCCTTTACATCATCGTTACTTAATAATAATTATTATAAAAAACAAGACAAATAAAGTGAGTACCTAATAATCATTATATCAGCTGTCTGTGGCGCCATCTGCTATAGTCAGTATGAATCTAGCGATACAGCGCCACCTACCGTTTAAGTGTCAAACTACTTCGCTGAAGGAAACTACAACAGCGAACGACTTCGTAACTCAGCAGCCGTGCGTCAGATGGCGTTAGTAGTCCCAAGTGCGGGAAACTGTTGAAACATGGAAACAAGAAACAAAGCGTAGGCGCACATTTGCTTACAAACCTTATTTTTATGTCTCCGGAGAAACAGGCATGTTGATTTAGGGTTCTATTTCTGTGCCTAACATTATTTGAGACCGCAGGAAAAGCTATTGAACAATCTAGAGATGCGCGATTTCGACGTGCAATCTTAAGCTGAAGTGTTTATTGTTAGTTGTCTAGTTTGTTTTGACTGCGTACAGGGTCAAATATTTTCGGGGAAGAAAAGTAAAAATTGTTAGTGGTTTTATAACTAGGTACATACTACCTACCTACACATATTTTAATTTTTATTCTTGTGTCCCACGAGCAGTCCTGTGCTGTGGTATAGTGTTGTTATGTTCATTACCGCAACTTGGCAGGCTTTCAAACGTCTTTAGTGTATCATAACGAGTCAGCAACAGATTTATTGCCTCTATAAATCATAAAGGTCGCAAACTTCAGTGTAATGTGCGAATTTTCAGTTTTAATGAATTTGCTTCACTTTATTTTCTCCTTTAACCTAATTTTACCTTATCTGTGGTTTCATTGCCTGCATGTTTGGCTTGGATGAGCAAACAATTTTCGTTCTAACAAAACAACAATTTTAAGAAGGTAATCAAAAATAATGTGAACTCCACATTTTTATGAACTAACTTCTGCCCGCGACTTCGTCTGCGTAGAATTATACATAATTAAATAAACCTTCCTCTTGAATCACTCTATCTATTAAAAAAACCGCATTAAAATCCGTTGCGTACCTAGTTTTAAAGATCTAAGTATACTTAGGGACAGACGGACAGACAGACAGACAGCGGAAAGCGACTTTGTTTGTAACTTTTGTATTAATGTAGTGATATATTGAAAATATGGCCTAAGCGCCTAGTCTACTAATCTAAACTTAACGCCTCAGTTCCAAAAGAATGAAACTTTCTTATGGTTGAAACTGAAAACAATTTAATTTTAATCGATAAAATAATTATCTAAGTATCGCTGTATTCTACTACATCTACAAAAATTACCGACTTTTGAGTTACGTTACGTCACGCCAAGAAGAAGCATATTATGTTTTCTAATGACGTCTTTATCTGCACCTAATTTTCTGAATTTGGGGATTCCAGCGCGGATTTTTATTTAACCACAGCTCTGAGAAGAAAAATATTTAGAAAGAAAAACGCGATCGTAGGTTTCTCAGAATAACGCGCATAGAACGATTCCCAAACTAACAAACTACGTAACAGTGTTGACAAATGTACGGGGCACTGACAGACTGCCCATAGCTCAAATTAAAATACATAGAATCGTTGATAGAGTCTGTCTAACCAAAGCTGAACCTACTAGTTATTTGATTGGCAACATTTTGTCTTTAAGTGTGTCTATCTGAGGTGTCATGTTGTATGTCAAATTGACATTTCTCTAAGAGAATTGCAGCTGTGTGAGTGATCCTGTGTTACCCGGTCATGATTTTTTGAAATTGCCGCTCTTTTACAGGTTCATCATTGGTTAGACAGACTCTAATCGTTGATAATTACATTTAATAGAAGAAAAATAATTGACTCTACATTATCCTCTTCGGATAATCCTTTGGGCATTTGTTTTTAACAGGAATAGCTGACCATTATTAGAATATACATATTACATCACTTGAAAGTACCTGCCATATTTAAAAGTTGTAAAAATCGTATTAGACTGCAGCCAAAATTAAGTTTTTGACTACATAAGTAGTTGTCAAGATTAATTGGAGCTTTTTAAAAATTTACAGTTGAAACTTTGGTAAAACGAAGACATCCACATTTTGTAAAATAAACCCTCTCCTATCCCTTCTATATACGAGCACGGTATATATCAATTCGCTTAGTATGCAAACTACACAGTAGCTGGAGAGGTGACGAGCAGCCCATTTAGCTGCGCGCGAGCATCGCCCGACGCGCCGCGCATGCGCTATGAGCTGCCCAACACTAACGTCAAATTAATAAATTTTACAGCCTTTTTGTTCGCTTCATTCAGTAAATTGACAATAAAAATACATAAAAAACTGCTTTTTAAAGGTTCTTTACCCGTTCGAAAACGTGCAGATATTATTTATAAGTCTGCGGCTGGATGTAACCAAACTGTAATGTATTAAAGATGGTACTCTGTTTCGGTAAAGGAAGTGTACACTCCCAATGAATTATATTATTAAGGATGTTTAAGCTAATCTTCGTACATTGTTTCTGAAGGATAGAGTGAAACTGCATCGGAGCCAACTATGTTTTCTTAACGAAGAATGAAGCTAGAGCTAGCAAACCTAACAAAAGGCCTCGAAAGACATTTCCAAAGATTATTCAATCTGATGTAGTATATTCTGTATGCAATATTTTTGCATAGAAGTGGTCATTGAACATCAAAGTATCTACTTAGCCAGTGAAACAATTGAAAAAGATACACTTTGCATATTTTACTTATGTACTTACCTACGCATCGCCGCAATCTTATCAAGTTATCATACTTTATGATTTCTATAAATAGTTAAAGTGGATATTGATACGAAATTATCTTATTTCTGCATAGCTATCTTTATGGTGTTGTACCTACCGCTGTTCAAAAAACTTCAAAAACTTCAATTATCTCTACCTACACTAAGTACTACTTGCATTATTAGCTCTTTGGTGAATTTCACGAAAGAAAGTCTATCGAATAGGTATGTCAACGTTTACTAGTTGTACATAATCGTCATTCAGCAGACAATATAAAAATATGAGTTAGTAAAAAACCTTGTAACATTTTATGAGTCCACCAGCTCCCGGCATTACTCAGAAATTATCGAGCGGGCATTCATTGTCGGTCAACGAGTGAAACAACATGTCCGCCGACTGATCGAGCCGCGGTACTAGGCGAGCATAGCCCTCAAGAGCTTTCGCGTCCATTCAAAAGCTATCCAATGAATGAACCTCCTTTGTGTGAGTCGGCGTTAGTCACTACGCTCAGCGTCGCTGTGTGCGAGCTCAACACGTGTTTATGCAAGCCAGCATGCCTGGGAGGCAGATCTGAGAATTTTCTTGTGTCAACACGAGCTTCAACAGAAATAGTTTGTATAAAGCTTTGTATTTGCCAAGTTAAAGAGAACTAACTAACCTAAAGCTGTACCTAAGTATTTAACTCTAAACCATTTACATTCATGAGAGTATGCCTAAGGTATAAGCTTCCCGTGGGAACACGCAAATCGCATTTGAATAGTTATGAATTGCTAAAATAAAGGACGCGAGAGTTAATTAAAACGATCTGCCAACATTGATTAAAGATACGCCATCTGACACACAAGTGGTTAAGGGACAACGGCACATGTGTCACGGCGGCACAAAATAAAATTAAACAAACAAACTCTCAGCTTATAATTTATGCTCTATCTCTCTACCTATAAAGTTCGCAGTCGCACGTTTTCTCACAAAAACCAGGTGACACACGAAACTTTGTTTCCACTCAATGGAGCATAAAAAACTGCTTACCACGCCATTAATAGTATACTGTTACCCCACATAAAATGACAATTTCTGTTCGGATATTATAAAAATAGACAAGATTTATTTTATAAATAATCTACAAGCATAGATTCCGTGAGAATGTTTTTTTGTGTCATGATCATTCACGGGCAGAGATGACGCGTGGTGCCCACAATTAAGTGGGTCAACAATGTCAGCAAACAGAAATGTTTGGACAAATGTACTGGTATTTTGACACTTTCTGTTAATATAACACAATTTACATAATTCAGTCCCCATTATGACGCTAACGTAGGTATAACAGGATCATAAAACCAAATATTATAACATCGTATATTTTCACGTAGTGTCGCGGGGATATAAAGAGATTATAGTATTAAGGTGCGCCGGAGTATCAATGGAAGTATTGTCGAATATTGAATGAGTGTTATGAATGATCATGTGATAATGAATGATATTTTGAAACATCGTACAATGTATCTAATAGCCTAATACACATAACACGTAGTAACTAGTGCTATGTTTTTGTAGGTGAGTGTAGTGAAATGTAACATTAGTAGATGGTTCATGGAGGAAAGGCGAGTGGAAAAGTTTTGGCAACATCCTGCGTGGCGATCAACACGCGGGGGAAGTGGACACCGCAACATCCTGCGCCCGCGCCGCCTGAGACACCTATCGTGTTCTCAGGAATGTCTACAATTTCACTATCTTTCATTAGCAATAACACAATTACAGACGGCAACGTAAGAACTTAAGAGGCTGACAACACCTAATTTTGTTGAAATTGATGTTATTTAAACACTTTTTTAAGAAAGAAGTTAATTTTCATCATATTTCAAACACGCTAGACGGGCTCGATACATAATTGAACAAAATCGGCTCGATAGAAAATAATTGCAAAGGTTGGTCGTAAAATCATCATTAAGCGGTTCTATGTCTTTATTTTATCGACGTATGGGTCTGCAATTAAAAACATAAAGTCAACATATTCATACCTAAACGGCTAACGAGTCATATTTCGCAAATAATCCATACTTTTGTTTTTTTCTTATGTTTGTGTCTTATTTGCAAGATTTTAGACGCGCGCCAAGCTGCCGGAATAGTTTCTTCTCTTTCACTAACAGGCACGTGAACCGTATGTGTGAAGAGTGGCGCTGCTCCAGGTCATTTGCTGTTGACAGCGCCTTAAATGCTGGGGCCTTACCACGTCCTAATTCCGACTCAGTTCAAGTTTTAGCTGTCACTTTTAGTATGAATCTGACAGCGAGCGAACCTAAACTAAATCGCATTAAGACATCAATGATAATAACAATAATAAGTTTATTGCCAGAACATAGTCAATACAAAAAGGTCTTAGTGTTACAAGATGTTCTTACGTTCTACCCGAATTGAGCGTGCAATATTAAAATTATTTTCTCTCAGCATTACAAAATACAATACAATATAGGAAAAAACACTAAGTAAAATCGCAATCCATTACTGTCATTTTCTCATTATTATACATTATTTTCATTTATTAGATTATTATCGATTCAATAGTGTATTATTACTATAATGTCAGTTCGTTACTAAGTCAGAATATGCTAGTATAAATCATTTAGCTTTATTGCTTTATTATCCTAATCATGGTAAGGCCCCTGGTCTGGGAATAAAGAAAAGACATAGAATGTAAGTACCAGTTTCATCTCTTGCCTCGCATATGGTAAAAACCCATCGAGGGAATGGGCGATGCGGCTAGCAACCCATCACTATTTTGATCCCCTTTTCCACCTATACGCCCACAATCATGCTAAACGTGGCCTTTAGGTCTTGTTACTTTAGGCTCTGTCTACCAATAAATATAATAGATAAAGATAATAAATATAATAGATAAAGATAATAGATAAAGACATAATTTATGTATGTATGTATGTAACGTATGTACCATCGAAAAAAACTCAACTATGGGCCTCTGTGGAACGCAGTCATTTTTTTGGCAGGTGTATGGTAAGTCGTTATTACATCTCCACTTCTACAGTGAAAAGGTCCCACAGGGGTACGCGATTCAGTTTTTTTCACTGTATGGGTTTTCGTGACTTTCGCCAAGTGCCACTGTCACAATTTAGTAGTCTATCAAACGCACATGTGCGTTTATAGCACTTGATGTCCCGCGTACGACAGCTGTCAGTGAATGTGTTAAGGTTATAATGCACTTACAGTGACTGTAAAAGTAAGAATAGATGATGATGAAGAGCAACGTGAATCACTTGGCGTTTTATGATTTGACGACAATCATTTACGACTGTGCATATCTTGTCTTGTTTATTGTGTATTTTGCTGATCCGAATTCTATTTTGAAAATAGAATTTATCTACTCACATATCATTAGTGCTCTAAAATGCGTTCAGAAACCGTAGGAAATGACCATCATTATTACGCCTCTTTAAAAAAATCTATAGTGTAATGTTATTACAGTACAAAAATCTGTACAGGGGCCCTACCATGACGTTCTGATTCCGACTCAGTTCAAGTTTTAGCTGTCACTTTTAGTATGAATCTGACAGTGAGCGAACTTAAACTGAATCGCATTAAGACGTCATGGTAAGGCCCCTGTACGGTAGACAGAGAACCGAGTAATTGGTTGTCATAATGCTGGTCATTTCCCTACTGCTTCTGAACCCATCTTAGAGTACTTATGATATGTGTGTAGATAAAGTAATGTATGCAACTGGACATAATTATACCTTAAAACACTCGTGTGATCTTAATTTGAAACTCGCCAAGGCTCGTTTCAAAAGCACACTTGTATTTTAAGGACCCTCATTATGTAATGGTTGCGTATTATTATAATACTGTTGAATTTAAACTCGCTAAGTTTTTATTTAGAGAGAGAGAGAGAGAGAGAGAGAGAAAGAGAAATTTATTTACACATATTCGATACACGTAGATTTAAAATATGAAGAAATATGAAGATTTGTTCCATATCTCATGGAAAAAATGGCCAGGAGACGAAACACATAGTACAGTACCAAAGAAAGAGAGAAAAAGGTAGAGAGAGTGAAATGAAAGGCACCCATTTCACGTTCGATTGAAGTGTTTCTTTCTACGCTCCATTCTGAGAATTTGTGATAAAAGTTTCACCTGTTTGTGTAATAGTGAAAACAATATTATTACGTATCATTATGAAATCAAAAGCAAAAAATTCACTGTCGTATTGTGAATTGTGTTAGAGTAGATAGAGTCGATCTATTTGGCACATTATACCAGTATCGTCAGTTGACGGTCGGGAGCCGTGACTCATATAGCGATAGCAACAAATTGGTAGCGTACCGTTGTCTCTACGTCGATGATATGATACCGAACCTAGCTAATGACGGCTTGACAAGTAGCTATGGATTTGCAACTGATAATGCATTTTTTATATCGATTAACGATGAGATAGGCGTACAATAATATTTATTGTAGTTTTAAGTAAGTACCTACTTATTGTTGTGTACAGCTGTTCGCGAATTCATTCGCAAAGAAACGCAAAAACATTCACATTTAGGAAATTATCACGAACGTTTATTATGATTTTTATAATTTTTCTTTTCCGCACATAAGTTGACCGCTTACCTACCTTTGTCAAATTTTCTTCTTTTGATCCAAGTTAGCTAGAAGATACCCCTATATAAGTATAAGTTCGCTTTTGTACTACTCTTGATCGAGACGTAAAAAATCGACGGGATCCTCTTATCTCTTACGTAAGTTAGACCTTAATAGTACTCGTTGCCTCGACTTAGCCTTTATTTTTTAGTTAAAGTTTTGGTCTTGCTATATTTGTAATGAGCTTTTCTTCTCAAGTAGATGAAAGTATGTAAACAAACGTCGAGGGTGGCAACCTCTCTCGGCTAAACGTTCTAAAGCTTTTTAATTACGCCACGCACGCACCGGGACGGAGCCAGCTCATTCAGAACGAATGAACGAACGAATGTATCGCGTTACGTTATTCATTCACTGTCGATCTATAGAGTAACTCACGTGTGGAGTAAGTCTGTGTAGCTTCATTCTAAGATTGCAGCACTGCCTGGTGATCATATATTGTGCTAAAATTATGAAGAGTATAAAAACTACCAATAAGGATGTAATTAAAAAAAAAACACATTTATTTGATTACCAATTATAGGAACGCCAATTTTTTAAATAATAATAAATAAATAAATATCTTGGAACAATTGACACCAATTGACCTAGTCCCAAACTAAGCAAAGCTTGTGATATATGGGCACTAGACAACGGATAAACATACTTATATAGATAAATACATACTTAAATACATATTAAACATCCAAGACTCGAGAACAAACATTCGTGTTTTTCATACAAATATCTGCCCCGACCGGGGATCGAACCCGGGACCTCAAGCTTCATAGTCAGGTTCTCTAACCACTAGGCCATCCGGTCGTCATAATTGTCATCAAACAATCGATCACGGTGATAGCTTAGCCAATTCATATCTTAAAGGGCCCGCAACGCACTCTTAACCCTTCTAGGTTACGAGTGTCCATGGGCGGCGGTGATTGCTTTCCATTCGACCCGAATATAATAATGGTTTTCCCCATCACATATCATTTTCCTAGTTGATAGATTGATTATGTCATCTATGTACCTACTTACTGTACTCTTATTTCACAGACTAGACTAGCCTACATTTTTACATAAAACTAAACATACGAGTGGAAATCAAAAAGAACGGTTTACTACTTTAATGAAGCCAGCCTTACTCTCACCACGCTTGAATACTCTTTTGGTAATGTTTTGGTACAAGCTACTCAAAACAAATACCGTAATGAACATATGCGTTCCCACGTTGAATACATACAGACAGACACACGAAACAATGGGCCCGTATGCGGCCCACCCCGGAGCTGCCTTCAGACACGTTTGGAACAGTTCATTACCCTCGTAAGATCGTTTAATTACAATTAGGTGCGAGTCGCGACTCGCAAGTTTCAAAATACATAAAATGCGAGTTATAAATGTTTCGCCCTTTATTTCGCAAGATGGACCAAGTGTACTTAATTCGAGCCTTATTAGATTATTGTTAAAGTAACAAAAATAATCTAACTAATATTATAAATGCGAAAGTATGTATGGATGGATGGATGGATGGATGTTTGTTTGTTACTCAATCACGCCAGAACGGCCCAACGGATCTGGATGAAATTTGGCACATAGATAGAGAAAAGTCTGGAATAGTACATAGGCTACATTTTATCCCGGAAAATAGCGTAGTTCCCGCGGGATAGCGATAAACGAATTCTTTGCAGACGAAGTCGCTGGCAACAGCTAGTTAAAGAATAAATACAAAAAGACCATCTTAAAGTATGTTGATAATAAACAACACTGCGAAATAAAGGTTATGCAGAGTTTTGTGTAAAGTCTCGATATAGCACAGTAATGTTCGATAGTAGTATCTTTCCTAGTACAATTTAATAACTGGAGCCATGGCATCCTAATGAGATTCAATTCCGAACCAAAGTTGGATCAAGCGCTGTCAGATCCATACTAGTACGCTTAGTGTAAGTTTTCGCATATAAAAACGTCTCGAAAGCGTTCACGTAAACGTCTCAATTACCATGGAAAAATTAGCAGCGCCACTTGCGGATCGAAACGGTAACAAACTGAGCCTCTAGTGTAAGTTTTCGACAGGAAAAATGTATCGAACGCGTTTGCGTAAACGTCTCAATTACTATGGGATAATTGACAGCGCCGCTAGCGGGACGAAACGGCAACAAACAGTTCTCATAGTATTTGACAGTTTAACGCAAACATTATCGAGACGTATTTTGATATCAAAAACTTACACTAAGCATACTGTTCTCATAGTATTTGACATTTTAACGCAAACGCGTGCGATACGAATTTTGTGACCGAAAACCTACACTAAGCATATAGAAGTGTCAAAAATGTCAGCTAAAACGTACTCGATCGCGTTTACGTCAAAATGTCAAATGCTATGAGAAGGGGCCTTACCATGATGTCTTAATGCGATTCAATTCCGATCCAGTTTAGGTTCGCACGCTGTAAGATCGATACTAAAAATGAAGGCTAAAACCTGAACTAATTCTGAATTGAATTGCATTAAAACATGGTAAGGTTCCAGTTTGTTGCAGTTTCGATCTGCAAGTGACGCTGCCAGTGTTTCCATAGTAATTGAGGCGTTCTTTTGTGTGAAAATTTTCACTAAAGGCTCAGAATTCTCTGAGGACATGTATGTATGTATGTAAAGTATGTAAAATCTTTATTGCACATAAAAATTTAAAACTACAGAAGTACACAGAAAATAGTACAAAGGCGAACTTATCCCTTATAATATGTTGGTGAGCGAAAGAGATATGTCAGGATCGTAGCAAGAGGAACAAAGTAGTCTCTGCCTACCCCTGTTGTATCTATGTATGTATGTTGGTGACTTCTTTCAATATTAAAAACATACTAGGCACTAGAAAAACGGCAGCAGGTTATGAAAACAACAGGCTGCGTTCTGAAACTGCAGCTCGTAATAAGGATGCGCCGCATTATTCTATTCGAGCTTCGCCTATTTACTAATCATAGTAACCGTATCGATTATATGTAGTTTTGGTAGGTAAAACATTGCAATCCTACTATCCTATTTCCTACTAATATTTTACATTCGAAAGTTTGTGACGATGTGAGTGAGCTAGTGAGTGAGTAATGTTTGTTCCATCTTCACGCTGAAACGACTGGATGGATTTGCCTCATATTTGGAACGGAGATAGCTGGTACCCTAGATTAAAACATAGACTACTTTTTATCCCTGAAAATATCAAAGTTCCCGCGATATAGCGATAAACATGTCAATTGCTAATTCTACGCGGACGAAGTCGCGGGCAGAAGCTAAGTATACAATAAAGCTTATGACTTATGCAGTAGGCTATCTATAGTGAGATTCACGAATAAAACAAATGCGGAATTGAAGCCATATTTAAACTTGTTCCTGGGGGTTCCGAATTTTTCAAAAGAGGGAAAGTTGCCTTCGGTGTGTGAGCAGCTTAATATGAATACATACATGAACACGACAACAACGACGATACTTGATAAAAAATCTATGAATTTTAATTCCATGAAACTATCATACATGAATGCGTGTCATTAAACTGCCCGTAAAGTTTTGTACAACACGGAAAACAAAGGAGCACGTGGGTCACCTGGTGGTAAGCAAGGACCACCACCCGTGCACAGCAACACTAGAGGATTCCAGATGCGTAGTCTAGAGGGAACAGCTTGAAAGCGTTTTTTTATATGATGCAAAATGAAGCCGTGGTAGCTTAATGGTTTGAGCTGTGGCCTCTCAAGCAGAGAGTCGTGGGTTCGAGTACCGGGATCGCACCTCTGAGTTTTTCGGAATTTATGCAAAATTACATTTGGAATTTACCATGAGCTTTTCGGTGAAGGAAAACATCGTGACACCTGCACAACATAAATGCGAAGCAAGCAATTCAATGGTGTATGTGAAGTTCCCAATTCGCACTGGGCCCGTGTGGGAACTATAGCCCAAGCTCTCACTGTGAGGCCTGTGCCCAGCAGTGGGACGTATATAGGCTTGAGGTGTGGTGTGTGTGTGTGTGTGTGTGTGTGTGTGTGTGTGTGTGTGTGTGTGTGTGTGTGTGTGTGTGTGTGTGTGTGTGTGTGTGAAAATGAAGAGTTGCGAGGAACACTCAAGTTTCAAACCGGTGTTCATCGCGGTTTAAAGCGAGCCAATAAAATTTGCACCTAATGTTCTTTGCTAATGATCCTGTTCCTCTTCGGATATATACAATTGGGTCTTCCTCAGATGCATCCAGGGATGTATTAAGTTAGCCGCCGGATGCACCTCGTTTGCTTCCGCTCCTACAACTGCTAGTGATTTACACCGGGGCTCTACGATACGATTGGGCTGTAATAGGCAACCTTCAGTCGTGTTAGGGAAAGAAATTGCTTCATTTCAAACAATTTTTTACTCTATTGTCGCTCAAAATCAGTTTACGTAGCGGATAGTCGGACTCCGTATGATTAAAGCGAAAGCCTTCGTTTTATACAGGTTTTACGATTATAAAAAGTTAAAGTTAGACAAGGTTTGGTATGCGAATACGAGATTATATCAATTCCATTTTTGAAATTGCATAACCTCAAACTACACACATCAAAAATGTCTAGAGATATAAAATTAGATATAAAGACAAATTTGATCTTTTGACGCGGTAGTAATATATTGACATTTTCAAAATTGACTAAGGATAAAAATATCCCTAGATCTTTTTGATGAGTGTATATCGGGAACCTTGTTTGAAACACACGCTACGCTATTTCCTAACTGCTCAACATCCCTCATAATTTGCGACGTCACCAATTACGCTTCTGAACCTTCCAGCTCTATAATTATTATTTTCGATACATACCTAGTGATGCCTCAGGATCAGAGAGGTCAGACAGCGAAGGCACCTTCTGCATCGCCCTCGGCTCCTCATTCTCCGGGGGCTCACTCTTGATGCCTTGCACTGCACCACCTCCTTCATCGCACTGGAAAAAAACACACTGGATTAGAACGTAAGTAGTGCAATCGTCCATTGCCCTTACTCGTACCTTTCGTTTAATTGTATTATATGTAAGTTAAGTAGAATTTAAGTACTGTTTTAAATCTATTTTATTGTGAAAAAATGACTTTCTGCCAAGTTTCTTGCGGCGCATTCTTCTTGGATGGTCATTCCGAATGCGCTGGTAGATTAAAAAAAAGACACGTAAAAGAGCCCTTGGCGGCCTATTCGCAAAATACAGTTTTGACTTTTTTTATAATCCCATCCCATAGCTGCAAAATAATTATTTTGATTATGGAAGGGTTTTGGGTTAACGATTGCATGTACCTTTATATACAGTGAATTCGGAACATCATACGTTAGGAGATTTTTTCGCGTATCATTTCGTTTTCTCATCAAAATCCCTAAGCAGAAAAATGAAGGCCATCGAGGGGTTTCCCTTTTATCGAGGGGCAGGTAAAAATCTTACATAAGCCAGCGCCTCCTTTCCGGTGGTAGGCAACTTAGGTATGTGAAGATTTCCCCGAAAAAAGGGATAAATTTAAAATGAAACACAACTAACTTTATTGCTTCTGAAGATATTCAGTGTTCTGCTAACGCTAACTTCTCCCGTAACATCTTTTGGTTTGTATTGTAGTTAATAAGTACAAATTCAAGAATGTTTCATGTCAGTAATTCACATCGCGATATTCAAAGTATCATTGTCAATTGAAACGATTATACAAAACCAGCCTTGAGACTAATCTTGTTACATATTTCTTTCTTTATGATTTCTGAGAAAAGTGCGTGCAAAGACGTTGACGTCACTCTATTGAGACCTTTTGTGTGCAGACTTAGAATGATTTGGGTCACTGGTGGGTGGTGAATTAAAGACGAACAGAACACGTGGTTGAAGAACGTAAACGCATACCTAACCTTCATTATGTCATTGAGTAAATAGTTTGGAACATACAACGCCAGACTTGTACGCAAAACTACTTATACCTAAAATGAAATACGAGTAGAGAAGCATAACCTATTCCATTGTTAACGTTACCTAACCTAGCCCACATTGTTACACAATTATTATTAGTACGGGCAGGCTAGATAGACTATAAATTATCCATACTAATATATCGATAAAAGAATGTATGAGAAAAATCGCAGATGCCCTCGAGTCACAATATAACTATAAATTCATTGACTGCGCTGTGTTTACATTTCGGGCCCATTACTCTACGCCCAAGCAGCATACTACAAACAACGTTGTTCGTTCAGCTTTTAAGTCGAAATGCGCTATAAATAGACCAGCGGGATCGCAGGAACATGCTGTACTGACTATTATTGAAATCGGATTGCTTTGGTAATACGAGCGGCGGTCAAGTCGATTTTCTATTCACAAAGCGAAATCCGCTTCCGCCGCACAGACATGCACTGCTTAAAAATATTCAGAAACAATTGAACCGATGAGCTTTGATCATAATAACTTAAGTAAAATCCGGTTTTTTGACCGCTCACAATGGTTTACAGTCAAGGTTACTTGTTCAAGTGATGTAAGTTTTATTTCTAATGCAATAAAAACCTGTTGATAATTTGAAAGCTTCACGCCTACATGGCCTATTTTGTTTGTTCGGTCTGCCTCCAGCTCTACTGCATGTAAAGTAATCCACAACGCTCTTGAACCGCGGTGCTCAAGTGCGCTTCTCTGTTAGAAAGAATTCATTCTATATTTTTAGTTCCGGTGGCTATCTTATCAATAGGTGTTCTTCTGACCCTTCTCGATTGAATCTATCGGACCCTTGACACGGCTCCTAATCACAAAGTATATCAATATTACCCAATAAAAACGTCAAAATCGGATCAGCGCGGCCCCCTCGGACCAATCAGGGGCAATCTGTCGAACAACAAGTTCGTCCGACTCTCTGAGGCCCTTTGTCGTGTCATCTCATACAACTTATTTACGCGTAAAAACTTTAGTACTTACTTACGTTAATATAAACGTAAAGATAACTGACACCTGGCAGAGAATACATTTCATCATGATCATGCATGAGGAATAAATATGTTTTAGAAGCTATTCATAATTCATGATTTTGTTATCTTCTTAGTTGTTACGGGCTTGACATGACAGGCAAGGCAACGTTTTGGGCACACAGTACTCTATTATCATTATAGTTTTCATGAACATGTATTTATAACTTGTCGAAATTACTTTGTTTATTTAACTATTTGTTTAAGAGAAATAAAAAGCAGGTAATCACTACATCACTACATAGTATAAAACGAAGTCGCTTTCTCTGTCCCTATGTCCCTATGTCCCTATGTATAGGTACTTAAATCTTTGAAACTACGCAACGGATTTTGATGCAGTTTTTTTAATAGATAGAGTGAATCAAGAGGAAGGTTTATATGTATAATACATGCATAATATACCTTATGACTTATTTAATGTAATTTAATATGCTTTGACGATCCTTATTGGAGATTTTTTTGACATTGTATTTTATTTTATTGTTTATAATTTTGTTTCATTGTTTATAATTTATTATGCTATTATTATTAATAATTTTTGACGATCTCAACAGAAATGCTTATATTTGTGACATGCATGTTTTTATATAATGTAATTTTTGTTGATAAATAAATAAATCTAATCTAATCTACCGTGAGAAGCCGGGGCGGGTCGCTAGTTACCTATAAATAGTGCAAATGAAGGTCATTTAGCAATAATAACAAAAACACAGGAAATTTTCAATGTTTTGCAAAGTTTAATATCTCTACCTTTTTCAAACTCGTATGTTTTTTTATGTTTAACTAATTTAAATACGTACTCGTCGAGGCATGCGCGATAATTAACCCGTAAGCGGAGTATTTTTAACGGCGGCCGGGTCGGGTCACCCCTGCCTGCCACGTGATTATCTACATCGAGGGCACGAACCCAATTCACTTACACCTCCTAATAGTGCAGCTAACGACTGACACGACAGTGCTACTTGATTTTTTCGAACCGAAAAGATAAATAGCCATTGAAATGTCAGAGGCGACGACGTGACTACCGATAAACCAAGAAATTCTTACAATATCATAGAGACATTCATTATTGTTTTATTTATCTTAAAAGGACCAAATTTTTTAGCACTTATACAGAAACGGATGCCATAATAATGGAAATTACGCTTCGAATACTTTTATTTTTATTCCGGAAAAGGGCCAGTGACGTCGGTTACCGGAGCGCGAAGAAGGGAGTCGCTACTAAATTGACTCTGACTTGTGCAATCACATAATAATAATGTATGTATGGTATAAATACGAATAGGTATAATATTTTATGAATAAACTAAGGTCCATGGTAAAAAATACAATTTGTTGTAATGAACTAACAAACAACACCGGATGTACCGACATGTTTATCAACCAATGTTATTCATCGATACTTTATTTGTAAAATAACGTGTAGATATTAATATAGTGCCTACTGAACATAAAAGTAGGTTAAAACATATGTATTTGCGATTTTGTATTGAAATTCATTGAATACTATTTGCTTGCATTTGGGCAATGTTTAAATTCGAAGGGAAGCCGTAGCTTTTCACATTTAATGATATTTGACAGTGAGACAGTAACATTCGACGATGTTTCCGACTATCTTATATAGAGACGTCGTCTCCGTCTGTAATATTATGATAGACGTAAACGACGTTCTGTAAATTTCAAACAAGTTTATTTTGTTCAAATTCAAACATAATATAATCCATATTATATCTCAATGTATTGTAAATTCATCTAAGCTTTATAAGCTTAATCTCAAAAAGGTAACAAAATAAATGGTAATTTAAGAGTAAGTCTTAGGGAAATCTCCAAAAATAATGTGGATAATACATTGCCGGGGTTAATTGTCTATTTGTCGCTTCGCCGGAGTGACAGCGCCGTGCTCTTGTCTCACTATATCACGTGTCTTTTTTACTACAGATTTATCGCTTTTTGTTAATCCCCTGATTGTGAAGCATGGCTACGAGGGGATTTGAGGGATGGTTTTGGATATCCAGTCTATCATTTGTGTATTACTGTCAAATTAATGCCTTTTTTGTTTATGTCTAGTAGAAGTATAAATTTAACAAAACGAAAATGGCTAATTTTAATCGTGTTTTAGGCTTATTATTTGGTGTTACCTGTATATTAACCAGTGGCAATATTAAATAAAGAATATTCAGCTAAATATTTTTCCAAAAAAAAATAACTTAAAGTAGGTAATTAAAATCTTTCAACAAGAAATAAAGAACTTAATTAAAATTGGACACTGAACAGTCTGTAAAAAGCTACAAACTCTTTTCTTTTCATCGGTACGTGCGCTTTGATTCTTTAATTGCATCCCGCTTACAATCTAGCCTTGCACCAATCCCTAATTGGGTAGGTGTAGCAGGGAGTAGCAAATAATAAATGTAAAGAAAAATCACGGTATATTTGTCATATCCAGTGGGCGGACGTAACTAAGCATTATCCTTTTAATTAGAGAGGCCGGAAGTCGCAGAAATAATGAGCCCGGTCGACCGGCTAATTCACAATATTGACTAAAAATATACAAATAATTATTATACTACAAGATGTCTAAAATCACTCTGAAATATTTCAACAGATTTGTTTAGTTGGATTTAACACTTCTGTAAAGGTGAACATTCACCGTAATTTTCCTCTCAAAATTAAGTCACTCCTTTGACTCTTGACATTTTAAACACCAAACAAAACAATATTAAATTTACAAAAAAGTTAAACACGAGTCTAAACAATAATCTATTGCAAAATCAACCTTAAATCAATGGATTAATTTTTAAAAACGCGTTCAACGTCTATTTAACTTTTTTGTAATAACACCGTACCTATAAGTTTTCTTTTGCGCAAAAATGACAAATAGCAAATACCTACTATGAGATATATAAGTTTGTTGCCGTCAAGTGCCGCTAGTGCTTTAGCTTTTTCACAGCAGTTGAGACGCGAACACTGATCAAAAAATACAATCGGAAATCCTTTCAGCCCTTCATCATTTAAACAAAGTCTATCCTTGTCTAGTATCCTACCTATACTTCGATTAAACTGTTTCGATCGGTGCGTATATCAAAGACTACTATTGTGAAGCGTAAATCACGTTCATTCATCAGAGCAGGGACACACTGAATGAGGGTGTTAATGTCATAACTGTCGACAGCTCCTTAATCATCCTCCATGGTTATTAATAATGTACCTACCTACTTTTTTATTCAAGGTTAGATCTCACGTGTTAAAGACTGATTAAAGTATCAAGGGGTTCCTAAACGAAATAAATTACTGATAGGCATTCATAATAAAAATCTATCTTCTTATTTATTCGAGTACTCGTACGTATTTGGTATTGTACCTAATAAATGGTGATTAATTGTTTAGACGCAAATGTTATCCCAGTAGGCGCTAAACACGTATCGCGGCTGCCAAATCAGTGTCATTGTAATTTTAAATCAATTTAAATTTTGTTAGGCCGACCGAGACCAACGGTACGTGAGCAGTCGTGTTGCGGTTGGAGTCAACTTCAACCCGACTGCTCTGAATTTTGTATTGAAACTGCAAATCACCCGACAGCGCCTTCTTGAAGCTGTTGGCACTGACTGCTCTAAGTGGTCCGTGTATTGCCGGCTTTAATCTTCTAAATTTAAGTTCACGCAGACTCGCGGACGTCAGCAAATAAATAAACAGAAAAAAACAAGGTTGGATAATAAAATAACAAAATATTAAAGTTGTCTATGTACCGGCTAACCCATTCGTAAGAAGTCCCGATGGTTCCACGACTAATGTCGAAACTCATTAGTGTAGCTTAGCGTCAGTGTCACGGGCAAGTTTAAAAATAATAAAAGAGCGGGAACTTTGAAATAGGAACTCCGGTTTGTTTTCGATACTCCTTTGCGCGATGATTGATTGTTGCCGCACGCGCGCGTTCCAGGCCATCAGGTGAATTGTTAGAAATAGTTCATTAAGTTTGGTAGTTCATTACTAAAAAAATATAGATTTAGAACAGTTTTCGGTCGCAGTCAAGATAGACAAACTGGCATACTGTTTTTTTTATTCAGCCATTCCGGACCGGACTCTATGCCACTTTCCGTTAATGTAGAGCCAAGAAAGGATACATGTTTGATTAGTTTAATATTTAACTTAAAAACTAGACAATTAGTCGTATTGCAAAATAAGCGAAGTAATCCAGATAGAGTTACCAGATAGGTTTAGTGCCTCAAATTTTTTTTTAATATAATTAGTGCTACTTATTCACAAACAGTTATTCCGACTACACTAGGAGCGGATTAAGCAAACATGCATATGAACAAAAAAATATTACAAAGTGGACTTAAATAAAGCTTTGTTTAAACTACACCTACACTTAAAAGCGGTCACGCATTTTCTTTTTCAACTACTAAACGTACAATGTACAGACATAAGTAGGGCATGGCTGCCTCATCGGTCTCCACTACAGTGGCTATTATGGTCAAAGCGATAATTAGACTACTAGAATTAAACTGTAATACCCGTCCAGTCCAGGTCTTGTAGCAAGCAACCGGATCGCGTATGGAGTAAACGTTCAGTTAAGTGCCACGCACCTAATTATTATACGGCGTGTAACTGTCGTCGCCTTTTTCTGTTTCTCTCTGAGACGGCATTTAAAGATAATTTAAAATAATTTTACGGTATTTTTATCAATTAAGTGGAACGTTTATTTAGAACCTAGGTTAACTTTTTTTTAAAGCCACAATGTAAAAGACGACCCGAAAAATTATGTTTGTTTAATTGTTTTTTTTTTTCAATTCGAAATTACATTTTCACGGAAGTGACTTAAAAAATAGCTCCCTGGTTTATTAAAGGTATGGTATACCTACCCCGCATAACTGAATGTTAGTAGCTGCGTTCGCATAGTAAAAAGCCCTTACTTAATTGAAACAAAAACCTTCCTTAGAAACTAGATCAGGGGTTGTCAAAAAACAGCATCGGTCGATCACGGTCCGGCGCCGGCGCATCCGGTGCGACCCGAGCTGACAAATACTCGGGTAATTAAAAATACTACTATCACCACCTTTTATTTTAAATTAATTTATCAAATTACAAATCATAAGTTCCCTAAAATGTATTCAGAAAAAGTTGGTAAACTAGCATTACACGAGTTAATTTTACTACGATAATTTTATTTTGTGGCAGCACTGGTAGCAAGGTAGGTGCACTTAAGTTCTAGGATAAGGGTACACTGGAGATTCAGTTGCATGGATCATCACTTTTAGGCTCCTTAAACTGTCTCAAGGAACACCGAATATGAGCGCTAAATTGACACAAAAAAAGAGCTAAAATTTTATAAACATTAATGGCACGGTTACGGGATTCAGCAGCAATGAATTTATTGAAATGTTTGATTTCACAAATAATCTACATATTGCGAAATTGTTTTATCAAACAAATTTTTGAAAAGAAATCCTTGGCAGCAAACAGTTTGTCATTGCGCAACATTAAGGCTACTTCTGAATACTATCAGTCTATCATCTCTTACTATCTGAAGAAGCTATACTTCACTGGACACTTCACTGAATTCCATGCTAGATGAGATCACAATTTTGTTGTCTTAAGGACTGAAAGGACTCTTATGACAAGTATGCTACAGCCAATGTTGCCAGGCAGCGATATAAATCACGTCTTTATCCCTTAGGGGGTAGACAGAGCCCGAGGTAAAACCTAAAGACCACGTTTGGCATGATTTTGGACGTATACATAGGTGGAAGGGGGAATCAAAACAGTGATGGGTTGCTAGCAGTAGCGTGGCGTCAAATATATTAGAAGGCAAGCCGAAGGGAACTTAACTAGCCTTTTCCTATAATTCTGCACAATAAATTGCCGAACTGCCTTAAAATAGGCAAGCCAGTGGGAATCGAGTTCTATGAAGGCCAGCACATGCTGAGTTGGGACCATTTTGTGACAATTTATGTATCTGAATGTATAATGTGTTTATTTATTTAATATGTGATTGTCATAAATAAACTTTTTTCTTTCTTTCTTTCTTTCATCGCCTGTACTTAACATGATTCCTAAGATTTTCGCCCATTCCCTCGGTGGGCTAATCGTTATCTGCAAACCGTCACGCTATGTCGTTTTGTACGTGACAGAGGCTATAATCAAAGCATATTTAGTTGCATGAGGGTACGGAAACCGATAATTTATTCCTGCCCACAATTCTGCGTGTCTAAAGGAAACCGGGTGAAACGCACTCCTACTTATAAAGAGGTAGTCGTCCGCTGACCGGTCTCTCCTAGTTTTCTAATATCAGGCATCTTTACATAAATGAGACCACTTTCTTTGATTTTCCTGCCATTGGTTATGCCAAGATCAAGGTCTGGACGGGTTAGTGACTGGAACTTATAGCGCTTGGAAATTTCTTTCATTGATTTCAAAATTGACTCTAGATATAGAATCAATCTAAGTGAAAAGGCTCGGCCAAAGCTCGTTGCAAGTGTCAGTAAAATAGAGCCTTGTCGACAGTATCTACCGTTGGAAGGTATATATTGTACCTGGTATCACCTTATTGGGTATAGAGTAAATGGACATATATTCAAATGAATGATAATTGATACTTCAATTCATTCTCTATAAACAAGAATTTCGATTTTCACTTAAGAGCTTTTAAATGTACACATATACACATACCGTCACGCCTCTTTCCCACAAGGATAGGCAGAGACTACTTTGTTCCACTTGCTACGATCCTGACATACCTCTTTCGCTTCATCCACGTTCATCATCAGTCTTCATTTTTAAATGTTATGGAAAATAAACCTTACGGCAAATCAATGATTATGCGGGTGGTTTTATGGCATATCAATTTATAAATTTTAATTTATAACGTATAATTTTATACGGAATGTGGAATGAAGCTTTGGACGTGGTTGTGACGGTACGGTATACACCACGGGTTCTGTCGTAGTTCTTTAGACTTACCAGATCCAGCCTCAGGCTGAAAGAGACGTGCTTGCGAGGCGGCGGCGCCGGCGCCAGCGGGCCTTCGTAGAACGCGGCCTCCTCCAGCCCATAGTCGGACTCCCCGTCCGCCCATTCCAGCTTCATCGTGCTGGGACTGTAAACAAATGACAATCTTTTAGAAATAATTATACTAACGCAAACTGGGGCCTTACCATGACGTCCTGATTCCGACTCAGTTCAAGTTTTAGCTGTCACTTTTATTATGAATCTGACAGCGAGCGAACCTAAACTGAATCGTATTAAGACGTCATGGTAAGGCCCCTGTTTGCTGTTTATGACGACATGATCTTATGAGGTCAACTTAGATGTAGATTTAATTATCCTACTAATGGTCTTGGCTGACTTTGAACCCCGGGCCTTTCGTGTCGTCGAATATTTTTTTGTTATAAGTTAGAATGTAACTTTTGGTCGTACGATCGCTTGGTATAATTTTTGTGAAGTCGAAACTGGAAATATTTTTGTTTCATTAAAAGGGCTACTTGAATCGGTTAGGTTAGGTTTATTTTATAAATTTTTTGATAAGTAGTTTTGTGATATTAGCATAATTTCAATTATACAAAGTGATAATTCGACCAACTTACATTAGGACAAAAAAATATTCGACCATCCGATATAAAACCCCGCCGTAACCATACCGCCAGGTTTAAAGCACCTAAAGCAACAGGGCTGTTGCTACAAATGTATCGTTGTACAGTAATCAACAACACCAGGTAGCAATCGTCTATGCAAAATTGTTCGCAAAATTATTAGTTGCATATTAAATTATGGTGTTTTTATCTCCTTGCGTGTACGTTCGCAACGTCTATGTTTAATTGGGAGAGCTCTGCATCAATTAAAGTTGAAGCATGTCTTGCAAAGTAAAACGAACTTTGAAAGAACTTTGTTACCAAAAATCACTAGCTTGATTTATTCCTTACACGAATCTCAATAGGTACCAAGTGTCAGGTTATGTAGTAAATAGTTAGACTAGGTTAAATTAAAAAGCAGCTCTTCCAGTGAAATTTAAACTGTTTAACACAAACAAATTTATCTACTTATTTATTACCGAAGTATAAACTTCACTGACGACCTTTCCCACGATACGTCAAAACATTTCCAATCATAAAGAAGCCTTGTACTTTCAAAAGTCAAGCCTTTGTCGATGCTACAATCTTGTCTCCCGTGTCCACACCTAGCAACAAAATACGGCTTCAGCAACCGCAAGGGAACCTGTTCCATCGGCTCTATCAACTGCGTTTTGTCTTTTTTGTACAAGCCATGCAACGCCCGGTTAGCTGGTTACTTGGTTTGTTACGATTGATTTATTTTTGGATCGAATGACGTCGGATATCACTGTCGTATCGCAGCAGTGTTTAATAAAATTAGACGCCGCGTGATACTGACGGCCGCCTTGTCTATTAGTTTTTATGGCTAACCCTTAGTTCAAAGTGAACAAATTATAATTTCCAAACCCTTCTTCGAATCCCATCAAAGCGTTCCAAATTAGTTAATACTTTTCAAATAACGAGTTGATCCGGCGGAAATGGTTTCGGAAAGCATCGTCTCCGAGTCTATTTTCATTCTATGTATCTCGAGTCTCTACGATCGTGTTGTTAAGGTTAAAGTTGCCGCGGCGAATGCGGCCAGTATGTTGGTGGGTCGGTTTCAGTCAATAGCCAAGGTGGTAAGTGTGTCGTCGGCAGAATTCGGCGTGTTCTGAAGATGTGTCCCGAAGCGTACGTCGTGTAGTTACGGCTAATATCCGCCGGATACGATGCGACTGACACCGGCGCATTATTGTCTCTTAATTGAAACGGTGTGTCGATCAGCGGCGATTTGTTAGAAGGGTCTGAGCCTGGTTTAATTGGTGAGGAAAGGTTGGAAAGATTTAGGATTCTCACACGTCTTTAGAGGGTGAGCTTCACGATGATGTTTGACTGACTAAAATACTAATTTTAGTCCGCTGTTTTACCTTTTTCCGTCCTACGAAAGTAAGTAAGTAAGTAAACTCTTTATTCTGCAACATAAACATAAGACAAACACAATTGACAAACACAGATAAGTACGTGAACATTACTTGATACATGTTTTTGAAGTATGTAGGTACCTATAGATATTTTTTAAGGACAGGAGCAGTTCTTTCAGGTTACTGAAATGGAGCTTGCAAAGCTTTTAATTATTATGTGAAACAATGAAATGAAGTGAATACCCAAACGAATTGTTACAACGAATATGACTCAGGACTAGAAACACTAAGTTGAACAGAACACAGTTATCACCAACTTTGCCAAAGCGACTACCGCCCACGCGACGTAAGCGATTAGATAAACGTATCTAGCTCGTCACAATCACAACATTATGCTACGAGCATTATACTGGTGAAATTCACAGCAATCAACATTAGCAGAAGAGGCGTTCGTGGAACAACATCTCGTTTAGTTTCTGTAATACCGTTCATGTAATTTGGACACAATTTTTGGGAAAGCATTATCAGTCATGCACGATAAATGTACTTCATAGTAGTTCTTTGAATTGTCCCCACCTTTTGTCCTCTTGTCAAATTAACGTTTCCTCCATCCCTAGTTAGAAAATCGCAGATCGTATCGTGCCGTTCTGCTCAAAATAGTCATTAAAAGTTAAATGAAAGGGACGGTGCGATAGAAACTTCGAATTTTGAATTTGGCATTAGACCTTTAACCCGCCATAGTAGAACGTTTTCATTGGTTCATAATAATAATGGCTTTCCTTGTCAAGCAATGCGTCGTCACTAGGATATATTCAGTGAGAATTATCTATCTACATTGATCCCGAATGTACGTAGGAACATATAGTTATAAATAACCACCGTATATCCACAACCCACAACACGCCGGGAAAAAGCTTCCAAGAAGCCTCCTCATCGAGAAGGGGCTATAGCCTTTATATTCTTATGCTCGTAACAGTTTTTGCTACCTTTACAGCTGCATCACGTATTAACTTCCAGCCTCATTATACCAAATCATTCCCTAAGGGCTGTCTGGACAGTCTGCCAAGAACCCAGTGAATAAACTCTTCAAAACATCCTATGTCAAATTTTATATAACTCTTGATTTAAACTTTACGTGTTACAGTTTTAGTTATAAAGTCAAATGGCCATCGAAAAGAAAGTCCTATCATAAACTGACCCGACGAATTATGATCAAGGCATGCACTCTGGTATTCAACGTATGCTAATCCGTCAGCATAAGGTTCCCGACCCACAGAACTTGAACCTGGTAACAGACGGCACGCGATATTGCATGTTGCTTTACTAATGTCTTCTGCGTCGCATGATGCTTAATCGATTCGATTATGCACACTGGCAATATAGAGAAAGCATTTCTTTTTTTCTGTTTATAAAGTTTCTATGTTTAAATATACTCACGTAGCATGCACCAGCCAGCATTTAAAAACAGTACAGCGGTTTGCTTTACGCATTGACATATTCCTTGAAGCCTTCATATATTTGACGTTTATATTGACATACATTTTATTGATAACTTGGAGAATTGTTTAAATTTAATGCTTTAATTTATTAACCATGGCAAAAAGATTTACAAAACCTTCCATTAATTGGGCAGAGATGGACAAAAAGGTGCCCCCTGATCAGAAAACCCAATTTTTAGCTTTCAAAGCAAAATCGGATAGCTATCTGAGAAGGTATTATAAATTAATGTACTTAATCAATGAAACTATACACTGTGAACTCTGTATCATTAAAGTAATCAGATTTGTTGGGCAGTTTTAAATGTGTTTTTCGTTCGGTAATAATGTTCATTTTTGTTCCAGAGTACTAGCTAACCCTGCGGAACCGCCTAAAATCAATTGGGATGAATATAAGAAGTTAGTCCCGGTTGAAGGCGTCGTGGACAAATTAAAAGCAGAATATGAGAAATACCAAATACCAATGCCTGCAGATAGCCTTACTAAAGCGATAGACGATCAATGGAAATCTTTGGAACCCCAAATTAAAGCATTTTGCGAGGAGCAAAAGAAGGAAATTGATGCGTAAGAACGAAACTTAAATTTTATGCTCTCTTTTACGTTATTATTTTTTCTATATTTTTAAATACTGATCTGTAAGCGCCTAAATACGATTTAACTGACCACTGTGTCTAATGTAGGTATAAATATTACAGAGATACTTACCATCAATATTATTTAGTTTTTAAATCTACCCATATCTCTTAATGTTTTCCTTTTCACTAGAGCAACAAAGGAGCTAGCCAGAATTAAAGCATTACCAGCATTTGAAGAAATGACTATGGAGACATTCTACGACATGTATCCTGGAATCGCTATAGACCCAGTGAATAGACCCACCTTCTGGCCGCACACGCCGGAGGAGCAGCCAGGGTACAGGACCGCGGAACAAAAGGACCTGTCGCATATTACTCCATATGAACCTAAATAATTGTTCGTAGTGACCGTCAATAAAGTAACAAAAGGTTATTCATTGTTTTAGTAATATTTACAGTTTGCCTAGTTCGAGAGTTAAAAATTAGCGTGTGAGTTTCCATACTTCCATACTGGTCTGGGAGCAAAGAAATATGTAACAGAATGTATCAATTTCTTCCCTGTCGCGAAAATCTTAGGAATCATGTGAGGGTGCGACCAAACCGCCGCGTATACGCAGTGACGTGTCGTATGCGTCACGTTTTCCCACCGTTTCTTCATACATTTTGTTGCGATTCCGTAACGTCGCCGTTTTTTAAGCGGCGGTGTGGTCGCACCCTTATAGGCGATGCGGTTAGCAACCCATCACTATTATGATTCCCATTTCCAACTATATGCCCACAATTATGCTAACCCTGGCCTTTAGGTCTTGTTGCCATAGGCTCTGTCTACCCCGTAAGGGATATAGACGTGATATGTGTGTGTCTGTGTGTGTGTATGTGTGAGTTTCCAGGAATTAGGAATCGGGGAAGCAGAGAGTATTCATGAGCTACAGTACAGCATAAGCATAAGCTAATCAGAATCGCCTCACCACTTCATTGACATGAAGTCCTGACCTGAAGTACCACTGTGAGTGCCGTAGCCGTAATTAATAATTTTGCATTAGTTGTAGATGATACGCTGATTAGGAAGGTTGGTATAGAATTTCGCCATTGTATGGGTAGCAGTGTATTTTAATGTTTGTCAATGGTGTTTCTTCTGTGGTGTTTAAGTATACCAAGTGTTTAAGTATACTACCTTTTTCAGTTCCTACTGTAGAAATTTAGACAAAGCTACTTTACAATAAACTTACGCATAAAGGTCCGACCACACCGCAGCGTATACGCAGTGACGTGTCGTAGGCGTCACGTTTTCTCACCGTTTCCTCATACATTTTGTTGCGATTCCGTAACGTTACCATTTTTCAAGCGGCGGTGTGGTTGCACCTTAAAGGTGGAAACACATTGTTAACACGCGACGCCACCCGATGCAACGCGACGCGTGTTGAGTCGAATCAAATTGTATTATTTTCTATGACCAGAACCACACTATGAACATCCGACGCGACGCCATGCGCATACACTCGTTGCATCGGGTCGCGTCGCGTGTTAATAATGTGTTTCCACCTTAAATCATACGCCTTAAACTTGTAAGTATTTAACATTTTAAGCCAAACAACTGACATTGAACATTGGGTGGTAAAGGACTTTCTTGGTTGACTCTTCTTATCTATGCAATAAACGTGTCTACTCAATTTGTTGCTGGAAGTGCTCGTATGCAGTTTAATGTGTTAAACGAGAGTCCTTACACAACCCGCGTTCCGTGTTGGAAACCGCTTTTGATTGTTCCCAGGAGCTTGCAATCGTAGTGAATATTGGACCGGTCGTCCCAGTATATCGCCTCAAAAAAGTATGTTGCCTTGCGAATTGGCAATGTTTATTTCAGGCGAGAATAATGTTTTTGTTACGCGTTTAACCCCGCTAAGAATTTGATTTTATTGGCTATGAAAGTTCCAGTCTCTGGCGCTTGGAATACAAACGGCTGATTTATTGTCTATGGCCACATATGAGAAGGGCTGCATCGCGCTAAATATAGACTCACGTTCAGGGTCGCGACGACACCAGCCAAGAACTCGCTGGCGGCAAATTATGATTGATGGCGAGATTGAATTGCAACCAAATTAAAATGTAAAATTGATTACCTTCTTTACGTATGAAACTGGAGAGTAAATCATTAACTACGTATACGTAAGTACGCACAGCAGTGTATATAGGTAATCATAGGAATCGGAATCACTTTTCAAAGTAAGATGACTAATTTGTTTGCAATCTCTGGAATCACATAAATACTATGTAATTTAATTGGTTCACTAACGTTTGACCTAAAAATTATTGACAAAATGATCATTTGACAAAGTGATCATTTGACAAACTTTAAATACCTATCTGATAAACCGAAAACTTTTTTAAAAACTTATAAAACAAACCTAACCTAACCTAATGTGGGCCACGCATAAGGGTTTTCGATTTTTAAAAAAGTTCACGGTTTATCAGATATTTAAATTTTGTAAAATGATGCTTTTGTCAAGCTTTTGTCAATAATTTTTAGAAAATTAAATTAAATTTTATTTAATTTTTTTTTTTTTCTTTTTTTTTCGAAATAGTCCGAAACAATTGTCGGAGCAATTCTTCGGCTATTATACGTGAGTTATCCGTTGTGTTGTAATTAATAATTTTTAGGTCAAATGGAAGGACACCAATTTGGTTATTAATCCTGAAGTATAAATTCCTGAAGTAGCTTATTCAAAATAATATGCGAGTAGCTCCACAACACCAAGTTAGACGCAGCAAAGCTTGGAATTTAGTTATTAATATAGTATAAAATATGATTATTCGAGATGGAATGGCCCATTTGGTCGGGCCGGCAGTAATGTGTGCGCTAATACCATCTGTATTTGCTTGGCTCAGGCGCGTTTCTGAGAAAACTTGTTCTGTAACTCAAGACGCTTCTTTACCAGTGTACAGTCGCCGTCAATTACGTTGGAGATGTCTAGGTGTTCTAAAATATCTGATCAACATTAATGCATGGGTTTTTTTTATATGAATAGGAAGGCAAACAAGCAAGTGGGTCACCTGATTGTAAGCGATCACCACTGCCCATAGACACCCGCAACCCCGGACGGATTGCAGATGCGTTGCCAACCTAGAGGGCTAAGATAAAATGCCTCTTGTGCCTGTAATTTCCCCGGCTGTCTTACTCTCCCTACTCTCCACACCGGAACACAGCATGCAAGCACATTTCTGTTTTGTTTTTATTTATTACGGTTAATCCGTTAGTAATTTCAAATTGATGTTGAAAACGGGAACATGGTATTTTTTAGTAATACTAGGTATGGCAGGGAATTGAACCCGGATCCTCATCAATATGTGATACCTACTTTACCCCTACACCACCTATAGCGGGTAGTTAGGTTGCTGAGATTCTTCTATACAATTTCGTAACAGTTATTTACATATTTATTTCAAAGGAAGTTGGGATGAAAAGTGTTAGACCACCTATTTGACCGACCGTACATGCTAACTTGTCGTTTAATGTTAATCAAATGGTAATTAATGACATGTTTTGTTCGAACATGTTTGGCATTCGTAAGGACTTTCATTTAGCACTGGTGAAGTCATGTTACGAGAGCTAAGAAATTATTGAACGATATCATTTCTAGGGAACGTGCTGGTGTGAAAGAAGATATAGTGACTAGGATAGAAAAAAGTATGCTTAGTTGGTTTGGTCACGTAGAGAGAATGGATGAAAGAAGATTAACTAAACAGATTTATATGGGGAGTGTGAATGGGTGCGTTGAGAGGGGAAGGCCTAGGCGGACGTTCCGTGATCAAATTGGGGACGTTTTGGAAAAAGGCCAGGTCAAGAGTACCCGAAACCGACGAGCATGTATGAAGAGATTGATGAATGTGGATGAAGCGAAAGAGGTATGTCAGGATCGTAGCAAGTGGATCAAAGTAGTCTCTGCCTACCCCTGTGGGAAAGAGGCGTGACGATATGTATGTAGGTATGTATCATTTCTTTTTTTCCATCGGCTAGACGGTTGATCTAGGCTTATTGTCTAACTCGCTCGCAATCGCCATCGTGTTAATTTTGACAGTTCTTGTATGGATGTGACAGCTAGCTGATTCCGATGCCAATTGTCAGCCCATACATGAACTGTCAAAATGAACGCGATGGCGATTGCGAGCGAGTTAGACAATAAGCCTACAGAACTATCGACAACTTGGACGGATGTCCGAGCCCGGCGGAAGTTGTTCGCTTCTGAAGTGACAACAAACAGGAAACAATGTTGTTTCTAAATTTAATTTTCTTAAAGAGCTCAAGCTCGTTAAGGTTATTTTTATAATTCAGAACATAATTACTTAGATACGTAAGGTATCAAATAACGATTGTAAAATTCAGAAGCATTGCTAATAGAGAACTGTCAGGTTTAGTCTATTCGTAGCACCACCAACATACAATTATACAGAAGCTTTTGCCCAAGCGCCCATGCAAATGTATTTAAATTGGTACAGCGAGAGCGATTTCACTCTTCCTATCATGTTCCATGCATGCCATGTCTATTTGACACGAATGTAGGCTTGTTCTGTACATGCACAAGGTATACAAGTACGTAGGCGCTCTGTTAGGGTGAGGGACCACCTGTTGCACGCAGTCTATATTTAGCGGTTCCCCGCTCGCCTACCCCTCGTCCATTCATAAACATAACTCAGTGACTAATGTGTGAAGCTGTTGAAATGCTAAGTTTAAAGCCCGGCCAGAGCATAAAGCGTAGAACGGACACTGGAACATGCCGATGGATTGCAATAATCCAAGCTATGTTTTGCTTTGTTTCGTGGTAATAACAGCTAAGCTATTTTTTGGTGCAATTGGCATTATTTTAATTGTTGAAATGTAGATGTTGTAAGGTTGTAACTAATGTTAAGAGGGTGCATCCGTGCTGAGCTCGCAACGTCGCATTTTTGGTGATATTTGCTATTATTTCACAGAAATTGAATGAAAGTATCAAATATCCGTCTGTAGTGCACTTCGTTTTTAGTGTATTAATGTGTCTAATGCAATAATTCATCGTGATGACTTTTATTTTCTTATTAAACGAGATATAGTATTTTATCCCTTTAATACGAAAATAAAAGTTCATCACCATTAATCATTGCATTAGACACATCAATACACTCAAAACAAAGTGCACTACAGACGCATATTTGATACTTTCATTCAATTTCTGTGAAATAATCGCAAAAAATCACCAAAAATGCGACGTTGCGAGCTCAGCACGGATGCACCCTCTTAATGGATTTCATCGCACGGTTTTTAAGTCAATTGTAGTGAAGGTTACATCCAATTTTCATTTGTTGCGTCTAGTATCGGACCCGATATAATGTCGGGTGCTCTAGCGGCTAAACATTTAATATGAGGCTGTTCACACTTATTCGAAACTAACTGTTTTATACAGAAAAGACCGAAAATCCGAAGATCCGAAAATCCTGACACCCAGGGCCGTCTTTAAACTATTTGAGGCCCTGGGCACATTAGGATCATGGGGCCCCTATGACCTAAATATCGGTTATCATTTGGTAATCTGGCAGGAACTAGGGGGCCCCATTCGATCGCGGGGCCCGGGGCACGTGCCCATAGTGCCCAGTGGAGAAGAGGGGCCTGCTGACACCTGACAATTACGAACAGGGTATTTAACGCAACTTGCTTAAAACAAATTTTAACTTGCAAACTACTTGCTCTGAGCCTTGCATTGTTTCATCGTCAAAAAAGATCCTGTCACCTTTGACTCCATCCACTCATACAGAGACCGGCTCAAACGGCTCAAATGAAATAATCTGGTTTTTGGCCTAGCATGCCCACAAAATGTGACGAATATATCACTTCTATTCAACACTGCTATAGATTTTGCTTGGCAAGCAAGAAATGCAGACTAAGTATAATGTCTAACTTCCTGGGATTTGAGGTTTTACTCTTACAAAACTAAAACATTTTTTTTTTGCCAAATCATGAAGGAACTCAACGTCTCTGCACCAAGTTTTACATAATTGATGATTACGTTATCTACCGCTACTTTATTTTTATGTACCTGTTTCTGCGTACTATCAGTCGCAAAAGTATCTATTAGTTTAATTGGAATACCTACCTACTTTACAAGTAATATTATTACTTTAGTTATTATCTGCACGTCCACTTTCATAATACACCATTGGAATAATAATTATGTAGGTGCGTGCATAACTATTTTTCACTGTAATATTGGAACAAGTGCCAGGAAAAATAGATGTCGAGAGTTTGATGTATTTTTGAGTGCTTATTGCATCGTAGGAAATAATATTAGATTCTCCGTTATTTAAAATCTTGAATTTATTGTTTTAAGTTAAGAATGATAAGCACGTCAAATCAAAATTGATTGAGCTGTCTTAAAGATAATACCCTAGTTTATTTCTATACCATACGGCGCAGAGCATGCCATTTTGTTTGTGGCACTTTAATATTTTGATAAATTTCTTTTTTTTTGGGAAAAATGGTTACAATTTTTAGCAGTTTCTGAGAAACAAATTAGGTAAGTATCTACAAACAAAAAAGAACTAATATTTAAATTAATAAGATGCAAGTAAGATAAATAAGGCAAATATATTTAAATTTACTGTTCTTCTGGATTGCATTTATTTTTAGTACCTATAGTTTTATGGAGACTGGACAAATTGATTAAGTTATTGTGTCTCATCGATAGCTTATTATCTTGCCTACTTGTGAATTCCTTGAATGCTCGCGTTGATCGCCAGCCGATCGTCGTCGCCTTGGCCTAAGCCATGATAATATTAGGTATGTGGAATTGACACCCACTACACGTGAGTACTTTAAACGATATATGACCCGAGAATGAAGTTGAAACTTGATATTTTTTAACAATGCCGTTTGTTAGCTATACACCTTCATCGATAATTTCATAGTTCAATTGTTTAAACTGGCGGTAGATAGATGATATCACAGACCGTTTGCTTTCATAATTTGAAGATTATTTTAGATTATGTACCTAATATTGGTAGGTACCTATATTATATCTATAGGAACACTAAAGACAGCAGCTTTGTAATAACCGTACGATTCCTGATATTCCAAGATTAGGTAGACTTTAGTTGGTAGATATAAATCGAATTTCGGTTCTATTTCAAGAAAATATTGCACAAACATTAAATTAGCGTTAATCAGGCGTTAGTAGCTCAGGTTACCAAGTTTTTTATACTTTACAATCGAATCTAAAAATATTAAAAGCCTTCACACATTCACATCACAGTGTGCGGGGTGTGTTATATAAGCCCGTATTTACACTTATAGTATGTGCATAGATGTGTTGGATACTGTGATATATTAATATTTATCACCCGAGTCGTTGACCCCGACGCATGGGTCGACGCTATGCATATATTTAGGTTACAGAATACGCATAATAAAACAATTTGTAAATTTATAATTACCTACAGGAGACTGAAATATTTAAAGTAATGTTAGTTTTTTTCAAAATAATTTTGTCAGTGAAGTTTAAGGGTGTAAACAAGTTAAAGTTAGAGGAGCGTCACAAATTGATGTCGAAAAAGGTAAGGTTTACTTTTTTTAATATTGTTGTTGTTGTGTTGTCGTTTGGAGATGACCCTAGGTAGGGTAGGTGGTCTGTGCGAGATGATGATGATTTGTATTGAGTATTGTAGTATTAAGTAGTGATTTTTCAATGGATTTCGTGCAACTTATCTTTTTACGTAGCCATCTAATCTAAAACTATTGAATAACTAAACTTTCTGAAAAAAAAGTTTGATGGAAGTAGAAAAATCAATATTAAAATGTATGTAACTGCCAAGCTTTAAACCAGATTTAGCGACTAGGTAAATCGAGATTTCTCATATCCAGCCAGTGGTCTTGAACTTGAAAAGAAAAACTTTTACGAGTCCAAACATTATTTGGTGTTAAGTACCTGCTAAGCGCTAGTGTGAACTAACAATGAGTAACCGGGATTAGGCAAGTTTGTGTTGATCGCCACTAATTAATTCATAATTAAAAATTCTGGTGCGCCCGCGCAGTCGGCTCCGACCAATTACGTCGCCCACGCCCGACAAATGAATATCGACATTATTTTTACCGTCACTGGGTAGAAAATTATCATAATGTTTGACTGTATGAAGGGCAGGCGACAGTTGTTTTATTTTGTACTATATTTAGTGCTTCGGCTGAAACGTTACTGTGCCAGCTCTGCGCTGCGATATGATTCGATTGGCATGTTGAAGTTGATGCTTGATGGCACTCTCTTTTGTTAATAATCGCGTTCATTCTCGTGGGGGAAGCAATTAATTACAGATTCTAACTAAGAGTTCTCGAAAACTAGGTATTCATGCTAACACCTAAAGTCTAAACACTTTCAAAACAAAGAAAGTAGAAGCATCTTTGTGCAATTCTTGTTTCACTTAACATCCTTTTGTAGCTTAGCTGCAAAGAGCAACGTAAACAAATGTTGTAAGTAAATTGATTTTATCCACTTCCAGTGGTCTGATTAACTCTAAATTTGGTATACTTATGTGTTTAAATCTGATAGCAAATGTAATAAAGTACCTACTTGAGCCAAAAAGTTTTACTATTTTTGGTGGGGTGAAACTTAAGTTTTTACAGTACATCCTATTTAACACGCCACATCTGTTTTAAAATTTTATAAGACGCTGTTGGGTACTTTTAAATCCGGTATGTTTAAGGCTTCTTCTGTTAAATAATCAATTAAATGAGACCTTATTTTTACGGACCTCCACATTACAGGTTTTCGTCTCCTTTAAGTATCTAGAGAGCTAGTTACCTTGGTACATAGGGTAACGGCACCAATAATGGTCAAGGACTTCTTAGGTATCTTTAAATTAAGAATGAAATCTCCATTAGATTAGATTAGATTTAGATTTATTTATTTATCAACAAAAATTACATTATATAAAAACATGCATGTCACAAATATAAGCATTTCTGTTGAGATCGTCAAAAATTAATAATAATAATAGCATAATAAATTATAAACAATGAAATAATAAAATAAAATACAATGTCAAAAAATCTCCAATAAGGATCGTCAAAGCATATTAAATTACATTAAATAAATCATAATATATCTAGTCAAATATTATCTAATGTCAAAAAACTATATCAAAAAATTCGTTAACTGCATAGAGAGGGTTATCCAACAAAAGGTTTTTCACTCGGCGTTCGAATGCTTCGTCACTCAGGTCTCTATTACTGGTGCCATTACCCTAAGAGCCTTCTTCATCTTCTTTTATTAATATTATGGCCCCATCGATCGATGCGATGATTTCGCCAATTTCAAAGTAATAAATACAGCATTCAAAAATCTTGTGACTAAAATGTCGGCAACGTTGTACGGTAGAACACGGTCACCCCTAAGAGCCTGTTTCACCACACCTTAACTGTCAGTTATCTATGACTAGCTTCTACCCGCGACTTCGTCCGCGTAAAATTTAGCAATTGATATGTTTATTCCCGCGGGAACAATACAATTTTCCGGGATAAAAAGTAGCTTATGTTTTAATCTAGGGTACCAGCTATCTTCCTACCAAATTTTATTCAAATCCGTCCAGTCGTTTTAGCGTCAAGAAGGAACAAACATACACACTCACATCGTCACTGACAATCTTTCGCATTTATAATATTAGTAGGATGACGTCTCTGTCTGTTTCGTAGTAATAAATAGAGCGGAATGATAGATAACTGACAGTTATAAGGAATGGTGAAACAAGCCCTAGTATTGATTAAAATAAAAAAAATACTTAAAAGATACTTCACTATCAAATGCAATGTTATAAATCGGAAATATTGTAATTCAAAGCCTGTTCAAAAGCATTGTATTCGTGAAAGTGTTCCGCCGGGATTGAGACGACTACCTGCTAGGGGTCGGTCCCGTTGCAAGGTGCACGCACTGCCTAAATGGTTGCCACGCGTTTTGCGCAGTTATAACTCCCCCATAAATCTTCTATGGTTAGAACCAGTAGGCTAATTGTCTAACTCGCTCGCAATCGCCATCGTGATCATTTTGACAGTTCATGTATGGGCTGACAATTGGCATCGGAATCAGCTAGCTGTCACATTCATACAAGAACTGTCAAAATGAGCACGATGGCGATTGCGAGCGAGTTAGCCTACAGGACAGGGATTACTTTGGAAGCCAATTGGAAACAATAAAATACCTAATAGATTCCTTTGAACTTCTTTGTTATATAATTTATTTAGAAGTGATGTTAAAGTAATTTGTCTAGTTCAATGTTCAGGAATATTACCTTGCTTTGGCTGTTAAGTTGTTTTTGTGCACTTACAATGACGTCAATGACTATTTATGCAAAGTTTCTTGCGGCACATTCTTCTTGGCAATGATGGTATTTCAGAATGTGCTCGTAGTTTCAAAAAGCACTCGGCAGCCTATTTGCAAAATAAAAGTTTTTATTTTTGAAGTCGGCCTACGAAACTGATGGGCCGTTTAGTACTTTATCATAATAAACTTTGACGTATTAAACAGGTTAATTGTTTATTTGACTTTAGAAATTATTTTTAAATTTCAAATGATAAGGTTCTATGTATACGCGATATTTTCATAGGCCTAGGTACTATTTTTTTCATAGAAGTTATATACATTGTGATGTAGAATATCGAAGCGTAATGCTTTTCGAACAATCTGCGAATAAAACTACATTTCAGAAACAAAAGCAAACTATATAGGTACCTACCAGTGGCGTGGCGTCAAGTATATCAGAAGGCAAGCCGAAGGGAACTTAACTAGCCTTTTCCTCTAATTCTGCACAATAATTTGCCCAACTGCCTTAAAATAGGCAAGCCGGTGGGAATCGAGTTCTATGGACGCCACGCCACTGATACCTACCTAGCCATACAGGTGGCGGCACGTAAGTAAAACGTGGAGGGGATATGCGCAGTATGAAAAACAACTTCATTTTCATGCTGTGTATATCCGTTCCACGTTTTACTTACGTGCCGCCACTTTTAACTAGGTACGCCTTAAAGCTGTTGTTTACGGGTGGCAGCCCTGCGTGCACACATCGACGCTATCAAATGTCTAAGCGCTCACGCACACAACGCACGAGCAGATGTCACCCTCTCCCCGTCGCACATACCCCTGTCACATCCATAGTGCACGAACCTCAGCTGCAACTAGTTTCTGTTCGTCAGATGTTGATCGACAGTTTTTTTGTTTACAGTCTGTCTTATAAAATGAGGACGCCTCGGGCCACGGCATAATGCGGTGTATTAAAATTCACTTGTTTATCTCCCGCGATTTAGGTGTTGCTGGGTTGTTATATTAGAATACTGGGTATAAATATTAAGCATTTTGAAAACTAGGTATACCTGTCTAACTTTTTTATCCCGACTTCCATGGGGCTCAAATAAAGCTTATTTTAGTTGTTTCTTTCTCTTACCTATATCTTAATTAGGGAAAGTTACTTACCTTACAAAATTTTATTAAAAAAGGATATTTAAGTAAGTAAGTTTTTGCCCTAACAAAACGGACTTCGACTTTGTTAAGGCTTTGTATATTGGGATCAATTTTGAGACCTAAGTACATACAATATTATTATAATGCTATAGAATGAAATTTAATAGAAATAATAATTGAATTCGGTACATACATAGGCCGCAATGATTATAAACAGTGTTTTTTATATAGTCAGTGTAGTAGAACTGCCTCTTTTTGTTGAAGTTGGTTAAAAAGATAGATCAAGATTGTGTAAATTTTTTATATTGTTAAAAATTCTCCTCCATTTTTTGGAGTTAGCTAAAGAATTTATTTATTAAAGAAATTAACGAACAGCTTTGAATTACATTGTCAGACACACGTCTCCTGTGAATTTTCGTGTAAATTCTTTAATGATCAGTTTGTGTTTTTTTTCCATGCGCCACGCCGTCGATATCGTTTCTTCTTTTTCACTTACAGGCACACCAACAGTGTGTGTGAAGAGTGGCACTGCTCAAAGTCAAATATGCAATCTATGAAATCTAACAGATACACGAGAGCAAATTTAATGTACTATGTAGAGTTTCACTCAATTGAAAATCCGAATCGGTAAACTTGGCCGAGGTACCTAACCTTGAGTTACGCAGTGATAACGCGTAGATAGGTAGATGCCTGATAAAATGCTAGGGCGCACGGACTCCCCAAATAGCACACTTACGTGTAGAATCTCATTCCGTTTCATTATTCCTGGTGTACCGGATGAAATACTGAATGTTCTTTTTGCACCTCAAAATAAACAGTAAATGCTGCGTACCTACAGCTGATGTTCTGATTAATAGAGCGAGTCTACTCAAGTCCTCGGACTTGGGTAAGTGGTGGTATAAGCCTACGCCTATCGTGCAAGACCATTGCAAGACGGAACCTCGGTTGAGTCGCGGTGGCCAGATAAATAATTCCGAAATTTGAATTTTCACTATGGCAATCTTTGGAGGAAGCCATTGCAGTATTTAGATGAATGATCACATTCTAATGTTAAAGGACAAAATTAAGAAATAACCTGAAATTCATGTACATAATGAAGTTTGCAAATAAGAATAATTTCAGAACAAGATTGGAACAGACAATTTGCCGTGGCTGCTTACAACCTTACTGTGTCAGTGTGAGTCAGTAATAAAAGATAAACGATTATGACTAAATAATGCGCAATTGTATGAATACATGTAAGGTTTTTGGAAAGAAGAGGAAAAGGTGATAATTTTAGAACTGAGCAATTGATAGTAATGTGACTTTGTTAACATACTTAATAGCTACGGGTAAGATAACTCACCTCGCCTCGGTGGCTAACGGTCCTGGAAGAAGGACTTCGTAGTAGGCCGAAACATGTCCATCAATTCTTGATGTTAATTACGTAACTCACGTGAGTTGTCCGTATTCCGTATCATGTTTTTATAAAATGTTTCAATCCCATGGTAGTTTTATACAGGTACTTACTTAATGTCAATCTGGGAGTTTTTTAGCCTTTAGGTATCTAAAGATTCGACTTTATTGGCTTCTCAAGGTTAGAGTGAATAGGCTGTCTCTCAACCATTGTATAAACCTTTGACCTCATCTGCATTTTCCATCAGGTGAGATAGGCCTTAGTCGCTCGTCAGTTTACTCAGCTTATTGTAAAGTAAAACGTCACTTCAAAACCACTAAGATACATCCCACGTCTAAAGATATGCAAGCAACGTAGCTAGATTATCCATCGTAGAATAAAAAACGCCATGGCGTCAGGCAGGGTAGAACCTGATTGTTGGTATGTAGGTAGTTGTAGGGAGAAATAAGGAAAAGCGAATCCTCTGAGATGATGATAAGATACAGTACTAGATAGGTTATTAAGTTAGTACCTACAACCTAGAATAGGATACGCGTGACCTACGAAGTCGCGAGCTCAGTATTTATGTGTTCGACTTCAGAATTTTCAGTAGCCCAGGCAACACGCTTTTCTCGATTTCATGTGTTACGTAGTGTATTATGGAATACGTACAATGGTATTATGGAAACCGTAGCTTATCAGGTAGGTAGCGACGTATTCGAAACGTATGTCTCAATAAATTTTACTTCACGTGCCAAATGTTTATTTCAAACGTTTCTGCGGTAAACGCGGCTGGATTTATGGGCTTATACAAATGTAAGCACTTCGACAAAACAAAATCAATTGCTGTGCAGAGACATACCTAACAATAGTTACTAGTAAAATACTAGCTCCGGGTTTTGGATTTGGATTTTGAAACCATTTATTACCTTACTAGCTGTTGCCTGCAATTTCGTCTGCAAAGAATTCGTTTATCGCTAACCCCCGGGATTTTTTTCTGGATAAAAAGTATCTAGCCTATGTGCTTTTCCTGACTTGTCTCTATCTAGGTATGTACCGAATTTCATCCAGATGCGTGATTGAGTAGCAAACAAACATCCAGCATCCATCCATACTTTCGCATTTATAATATTAGAAGTTAGATTACTTTATTTACTTTCATCGTGGATGACGTTTAATTACTTACAGTTCTCGTTAGATGCTATAGAAACACTGCTAAGAAATAACATAAAAGGATGTGCAGACCAATGCAAGAAAATAAGTAATCTAGGCCTTGATTTTATCCTTGAAAATAACTTTCAAACAAGTGTTTTCTATTACAAGGTAACACATATTTATACATCAAACGAATGAATCTAAAAGTCAAGTAATAAATGTACCTAATACTACATAATGTTTACCTGGAATTGTCGTAGAATAATCAGAGCTTGTTACCTATACAAAAACAAAAGAGAGAGTATAACATACGTTATCAGATATCACGCCAGATAAAAGATAACATACGTTATATTAAAGCGGTTTTGCGTTCCTTCCATTCAACCGGGAGGTTTAAAGGTACATATTATAATAAATCATGTAACTAACTTTGTTTTTAAATCTAACTTGGTGAAAATTTTAACTGAAATTGAGGCATAGAAAATCGTAGGTATGTTACTATAATAATAATAATAATATTTATAAAGGTGAAAGTTTGGATGGATGGATGGATGTTTGTTTGTTACTCAATCATGCCAGAACGGCCCAACGAATCTGGATGAAATTCGGCACATAGATAGAGAAAAGTGTGAAATAGCACATAGGCTACTTTTTATCCCGGAAAATTCCCGCGGGATAGCGATAAACGAATTCTTTGCAGACGAAGTCGCTGGCAACAGCTAGTACCTAAGTATATAAATCTGCAGTCACCATAGGTACTTAAATGATATAGGAAAATGTATGGGGTAGGTATTGGGACAAGAAAGGTGGTAGTATCTTTGACATAGGTATTCAAAAGATGTTATGCAATTGCTTACGATAAGAGAAAAATCCCTTACCATCTGTAGCTAGGTACTGAAATATGTACTTTAACTACAAAATAATAGCCAAATATGTACTTTAATTGCTTAAAGCATGAAATTTGATGCAGTTAAATATTTAGTTCCTTACTTTGAAAAGGCTGTGACTGTCACTTTAATAAATCCAATTAGATACCTACTTAACATGTAACTTATTTGTAGACGCTTTCATTTCATTGTACCTATGTAACCTAACTAGTAATTTGCTAAGCAATACCTATGTAAGTTGGACAACAATGCAAGTTCAGTCAACAATAACATTGTAACTAATTTAACCCCCCCCCCCCGCATTATATTATTATACGTAAATAAAAAATCATTATTTTTATGCCAAAACTGCCTTAAATCATTTTGGAAAAGAGCTGAATACTCTTCAAACTGCTGCGGCTAAGAACTGCCGCAGGAACTGGCTTTAATGAAAAAAACCGCAACTAAATCGGTCCATCCAACATATTTTGATTTCCCTTTCCACCTATACGCCCTTAGTCGTGCTAAACGTGGCCTTAAGGTTTTATTACCTTAGGCTCTGTCTACCCCGTAACGGATAAAAACGTGATATATGTATGTATGTATGTGTATCAAAATACCGTAAAAAAGAAAAATATGTTTAATACCTATTCCGCCAACTGCAGAAGAAAAAATAATTAAAATGTTTTTAATTATTTTTTCTAGTAGGTACTTACCAGCTCTCTGTTTGTTACCGTTGTTGCCATGCAGGCAGGTGCATTGTTTAATGACAGCAAAATATGCAGCAAGTTAAAAATCCAGGAGTCGACTGTAATTTTAGCTGACAAAAAATATACATAATCGCAATATTACTATATACCCAAGGTAAAGCAGAAGTCGGCATTTTATTATTTTTGAAATATCTTTTGCATATATTATGGACTTACCTATAGTTATAACATAACATTGGGTTTCTATTTATTTCATGTCATTGACAAATGTCCTATCATTGACTTTAAATAAATAAAAAATAATTATTTAGGTAGGTATATACTTAATACCTACGTATGAGAATCCCCGATGTGCGGGTTCGACTCGCGCTTGACCTGTTTTAAGGCAACAACTGCGTTTGGAAGTAATGAACAATATATATTTATATTAAACTTACGGGCAAAACGAGTTACTTTTCATACAACTTCATACATATTTAAGAGAAGTGACTTGTTATATTTGCGCGTTAGTGTATTTACCGAATTTCAGATAAAAAAGGCAGGCGTGGAAAAAATATTCTTTCATATACCTACTTCTATCGGTGCACGTATCGCTAGATTATGATATGATATTCATTTATATTATTTGTCATTGATTTACATTTAGAGAATTTCTTTGATTATAAATAGATATTAAAGTGGGCTTATGATAATTATTGATCATACTTACCTACTTTGTGCATTTTTTCTCATTTAAACAGGCAGTCCAAACAAGTTTGAACGGTTTTTAAATGCTAATATTGTGGTTGCTTAGGGTTGCTTATAATTATCTTATTATTTTCTTTTATGAGGAAAAAAAAAACGAAAAACAAACTCCAGACAGTTTTATCAATAGGCGCAAGAAGTTCCCAAATATAAATGATCCTACTTACTATTAGGCTTTTAACAGTTTCGCTGTCATAAGAGTCTTGTCCGTCTATCTATATTATCGCACTATAATAAAACTATTCTTGGATACCGAAGGAGCTTCAATGTTGTTATTGTTGTTGTTTTGAGGGACTCGAACCAAAAACTCCAAATCTCCAAATTTGGCTTCAGTTCATATAATCGACTTCTGTCTGATTTAATAAATTACTCTTGAATTTGAATCATAAAAGAGAATAGGTACTACCTATAGAAATTTATACTTAATTCGGAAGAATGAAATTGATATTTTTAACATTGTGACGAACTGATAACTCTAGGTGCCTACTAAAGGTACCTATTACATTATTTTATAGGTATATCAAAGCAAAGCTTAGGTTGTATTAACTTTTAAGTTTGTAATCCTAAAATAAATCGTAGTTAAACTTATTCAAATGCCCTATTCAATATATATCAATAAGCTCCTACCAAGTGCCTAATAGGAAATGTTCACTTAACGTTTGTAAAACAAGGCGAACGATCATAATATTTTTCATCCCAGTTATAATAATGTCGCAAGATGCAAGCACACACGATTACCATGTGACCTGACTAATTCGATTTAACTTTCCATACCTGGTCTAGTACCTATTTACTATCTAACTGTACGCAAAATGCATGAAGGTACGGTGATGTGATGAGATAAATGATATGTAATCAGCAAGTTTTAAGGGTTACGTCATTGTTTTCTTTGGGTTTAATGTTTAGATAAGTTTACGTAGATTACGGCGGAACCGCGCGAGGGAACATAACTACGAAGAGGTTCCAATTATGGTTTAAAATTTACGTTTGTCGTGTCATTTTGTGAAATGAGTTTGTACGCATGTAGGTAAACAGAATCGTTAAGTTTTTGATTTATTGTTACTCAACTGGTATCTTATCGTTGGAAGCTATTAAAGATGATTCTAGTGGAATTGATCGCTGTCCGTCAGGGACAGTACCTAACGCCTACAGCAGACAAAGAAAGCTGCTCAAGAAATTGTTTAAGTTTATTTTCGTCTTTAGGCCGCTACGTAAGAAGGTAAGTTAAGAGGCCTATCTAAGCATATCAAACGACGTCGCCACGTAGGTGTTTCGCACAGCTAGGTAGGTACTTGTATGTTTTATTTTCTTTATCAGAAAGGTAATGCGGTACTGGTTATCGACGAGCGATGCCATTAGCGGGATCAGCTTGCGGCGAGACTCGTCTCGACGCTCAGGTAGCGCTGGGATTATAAAAACACCACTTGAAATGGAGCGGACGCGGCCCGGCCTCGCCTAGATAACACGATCGCGATCGACACAGAAAAAGAACCCACAACAACCCGCAATAACAACGCAGGACTCCGCCACTCGCCGACAGGCCCTTATCAGCATGAATCAACCTCTGTCCCGAATCTCCCCGACAATGAGACGCCCTAATCACCCATTCACATCACACGTACGATAATATAAATAAGCTAAGCAAACCGATGAATGAACTTATAATATGTAAATTCGTCTCACAAATCGCGACATAGCTCGCGCGTAGGCGTCGGGCCTGAATGAAAATAAACATTTCGGCGGCGGATCTTACCTCTCGATTTTAATGATATCCAGATTAGCGGAAAGCACAGCACAGTTAAACAGAGAGTTGTTTGAGGTTATTTACACTCGAATTGTGGGCATATCACTATTTGACAAGCGCGATTTGGGCACGACGCGGGCGGGAGCGGTACAGTCCTGCCGGGCTGTTGGATCGGCACTGGCTCGTCACACAAGCGTGGCTGCGCGCGCGTCGCAACGCACACACACGCATTCATTCAAATAACGTCCCCGCTTCGCTGCGGTGGAGGGGAGAACTTATGAATGGACGTAGTGGAGCTATGTCGTATAGATACTGCGGATAATGCGATATAGCATTTATACAATGCGAACACTGCATATTGCCCGACACCTAATGTTACCAATACTCCGAATATGTGCGTAATTGCGATTAAATATTTTCATTTCGAGCTATTTCTAGGCTAAACGTTTTGCTGATATTTGGAACAATAACAAACAACAAGGCCGTTTAACGAGAGAACAGTTGCGAAAGTTGAATAGTAATCAGATCGATATGTTGCAACACAAACACCTGTGACATTGCGCGTATTGAAAATTGAAAATCACTCATTCGTCGCTGTATCTATGCGCTCTAATAACAAGACTATTTCTTATTTTAACTGGCACTTACAAGGCTTAATAAAAGCTTCATTATTGATATTGTAGTATTAATTTAATGCGCTTATCTATTCACAAACAAGTTATAACAATTATGTAAATATAGTGCAATTAACATAAATGAAAGTAATGTTATCTTAAAAAGGCCTTATGAGAGTCCTTTGAGGAAGCTGGCCAACTTGTGGCTCTTGTAGTCTGACCGCAGTTGGATGAAGTTCAGAAGGATGGAATGGTCCAACTCCGCCTGGGAACAAGATATTTAAAACTATAATTTATACACGTGTAGGAGTATTTTAATTGGGGGAACCAAACGGCGGTTCTGCGAGGTACCGTGAACCGCGGACTTTAAAAAGTAGCTGTAATAATAATGTATGTAGGTATGTATGTAAAACTCTTTATTGTACATAAAACACATGAAAAAGATGAATACAGGAAAACACAAATGCACAAAGGCGAACTTATCCCTAAAAGGGATCTCTTCCAGTTAATCTTTGAGTGATTGACAGGACATAGGTATTAAGCAAGAGTAGACACACAGAAAAAGTAAAAGAATTGATCAAAACCTAAAATAATCCTAAATGCTTATATTTTAAATACTTAATGTAAGATATAATACATAACAGATAAATACGATAAACTAATACATATACATAATAAATAAAATACATTACACAACATAAGTTACAAAACTCAACACATTCATTCAAGATGAGAGGACCCATCAAGCCAATACGCCTTCAAGCGACAGCGCAGGGTAGCAACAGTCTGCGATTGCCTGATATTAGTGTCCGACCGAAACACGATTTTTAGCCGAAACCGAAACCGAATATTCGGTTTTTTTCTAATTTCGGCCGAAACCGAAACCGAATTTTTTGAAAATGTACCGTATCAAACAAAATATTCAAAATTACTGTACAAATCGTAAGGAAAAGGTAATTGCGAGGATTTCTTATACGAGTATGAGAACGGTTCTGTTACTTTTTTTGTTAAACAAAATAAAAAAAAATTGTCGCTGGTCCCAGCTGGGCCGGCCGACTGTGAATTACCTATACCTACCCGGCCGAGCGTGCCCGAATTAAGCCGAGCGCTCCCGATGCGAGAGGCTGCGAAGTAATTTCGGTCCGGCCGAAGGTTTCGGCCGGATTCTGGCCGAAACCGAAACTTCGGCCGAAATCACTTTTTTGGCCGAAATTGGCCGAAACCGAAACCGAAACTTCGGTCGGACACTACCTGATATCATCTGGCAACCGATTCCAGAGTCGAACAGCGTGTACAGAGAAGGAATAATGACGAAATCATTAATTTTTCTTTGCGATTACCTACTGCTCCCAATCGACGGCTTCATCGATCGCCTTTGCGTTTACATTCACGGCTGGGCAATATCGATTTTATAGCAATTATCAAACGATCAATAAAGTAGCCCTTTGTGCAGTCTGTTTGTACCGGTACCGTAATCTTACTCGCATCCTGCCACCAAGCAGCAGTGCTTGCGCTGCTGTTTTCCGCCAAGGGTGGTATTACTAGCACTTGAGGTGCTTGTATGAACATAATAAAAACTCACAAGCTGCGCACCCACGGATACCGTATTTTATACTTCTGCGCATACAAGGTCATCGCTAGACTTACGTGCCGGCACGTATAATAAGCCTGCCGTTTTTACCCTTTGGGTACGGAACTCCAAAAAAGACCTAAACTATAAAAGCTACGTGCTGGTGTGAAAGAAGATATAGTGAATATGATAGAAAAGAGTATGCTTAGTTGGTTTGGTCACGTAGAGAGAATGGATGAAAGAAGATTAACTAAACAGATTTATATGGGGAGTGTGAATGGGTGCGTTGGGAGGGGAAGGCCTAGGCGGACGTTCCGTGATCAAATTGGGGACGTTTTGGAAAATGGTCAGGTCAAGTGTACCCGAAACCGACGAGCATGTATGAATGTGGATGAAACGAAAGAGATATGTCAGGATCGTAGCAAGTGGAACAAAGTAGTATCTGTCCACCCCTGTAAGAAAGAGGCGTGACGGTATAAATAAATAATAAATAAATAAATATCTTGGGACAATTGACTCTAATTGACCTAGTCCCACCCAAACTAAGCAAAGCTTGTGATATGGGTACTAGACAACGGATAAACATATTTATATAGATAAATATAAATACTTAAATACATATCAAACATCCAAGACTCGAGAACAAACATTCGTATTTTTCATACAAATATCTGCCCCGACCGGGGATCGAACCCGGGACCTAAAGCTTCATAGTCAGGTTCTCTAACCAGTGGGCAACACGGTCGTCAAATGGTATGTATGTATGTATATAAAAGCTATACAGACCAGCGTCTCTCCCTCGCAGACTTGGTGCAGGTTCTCCGGCTTGACGAGCAGCAGGTTGCAGAGCGCGTGCAGCGCGTCGAACAGCGCGTGCGCAGGCGCCGGCGCCGCGCGCTCGCCGCGCCCGCACATCGCCGACCGGTACTCCTTCACGTCGCATATGGCTACCATCGCACCTGACCAAATATTCATTTATATAAAATCACAGGCTGTTACCAGCGACTTCGTCTGCAAAGAATTCGTTTATCGCTATCCCGCGGGAATTTTCTGGGATAAAAAGTAGCCTATGTGCTATTCCAGACTTTTCTCTAATTTATTTATTTATTTATTATTTATAAGCCTTTTTTATTCCGAATTCGCTACAATTTCAGTAAGTACATGTTGTTGTTGTTATTGTTGTTTATTTATTTTTTATTTATTAAATTGTTGCGTAATTCGCGTTTCTCTAATTATGTGCTAAATTTCATCCAGATTCGTTGGGTCGTTCTGGCATGATTGAGTAACAAACAAACATCCATCCATCCATCCAAACTTTCGCATTTATAATATTAGTTAGATAATCAAAAAATTATTTCACATTTTGGCCGCAGCGAGCTCTTTTGCATGTCTTTTTTGAAAGTAAGAGAGCTTGTAGAAAGACGATCATTGCCAAGAATGTACCTACAGCAAAAAATTACACGTTAAAGGTACTTAAGTAGTAAATTACATAAAAAAAAGTATAAAAAAAACGTTAATCTTCACTTTGTCGTGATTTGAATAGTAAATTAATTAATTTTTTAATCCCAAGTATTTTCCTAAAATTGAAAATGTTCAAAAATACCTCGGCTATCAACGTCTTAAAGCTTCGCACCTAGCTACCAAACAACCTGTATAACATACTTAACCATTAGTTACCTTTGAGTAAGTAAAAAAAAACACAAATATAGTAACTAATAAGATTTGAAAAAAAAAAAAAAAACTAAGTAAGTACATGCTTTGCTCATCTTCAGCCTGTATTCGGTGCCATGCTGGGCATAGGCATAGATGTTCTCTCTCAGAATGATAGGGCTTGGGTTGTATTCTAGTTATCACACAGACCCGGTGCGTATTGAAAACTTCACATACACCATTGAAGTGATCATACAATACAAATCCACTTTATTGAACACCACAAATCAGTACAAAACAATACAGTAACAAAGAACAAAGTATACAATAGGCGGTCTTTTGTAGCGATCTCTACCAGACAATCATGTTTTCCTTTACCGAAAAACTCATAAATCTCATACCTAATAAATTAAAACAAACTCCGAAAATCTCAGAGGTAGTGACATATCCCAATCTCTCAAAAGTCTGCACGTTCAGCACGAGGGTGCACAAGAGTCGCGGCGGAGAGTCTTTTCTTACTGCGAACACGGGTCTCTTGCTAGCCGGGCAGACCATATACTGACCAGCAGAGTTGAACTGGAAGTTCTGCAGGTGTTCGTAGATGACGCGATGAAGCCGCACCGCCAGCTCCAAAGCGACCGCTTGCCGGTTCTCACCCTCCAAGCCCGAATGAATCTTCTCCAATGTATTGTTCAGATACGAGACCACCGCTAGACAAGCCTGAGGGGACAATAAGGCATAGGGAACAATGAGGGGAAATAATTATGATTCGAGTATGTCTTCAATGAAATCACTGAGTAACTTATAAATAAAGCTGTCATATGCGCTTGGAACGCTTGGAACTTTTGTTAGTTAGTCTTTTCAATCACAGAAGCGTGCCTTTCTAGCAAGCTTATTACGTAACTCGCTCGCGATTACCATCGTCTTCATTTTGACAGTTTATGTATGGGCTGACAGTTGGCATCGGAATCAGCTAGCTGTCACATTCATACAAGAACTGTCAAAATGAGCTCGATAGCGATTGCAAGCGAGTTACGTAATAAGCCTGCAGGTTTGCCGACTATGGCGTTAAGGAAGCGCTTTAGACCAACACCCAGTTTCACCCTTAGCTGTACCACTATCATGGTCTACTACGGACTTACCGGGGAAGCCAAAGTATCTACGTCTCCCTCGGGTTTGAAGTCGGTCTTCTTTTGTGCCTTCTGCAGATATCGCTCTAGCCGACTACGGCTACGAAGAAGGGACCGGAAAACCCCTTCATTTGCTTAAGCCTTTTCATAGGGTAACCCTATTAAACTGTTACCCTATGATAATGGTAAGTTTATTGTTGTGCTAAGCCTATCATTACGGAAACCGGTTTGAATAAGGTTAACCGTTTTCTATATGGTTTCAGAGTAGGGTGTAGACAACTTGATTAAAACCATTTACCATTTAATAGGGTTTTCCGAATGCTTTGCACTTAAAGTTTAAAATAGCTTGATCGCGTTTTAAAAACACGGAATACGGTAACCCTTTTAAGGGTTTTTAGTTTTGATAATCGCTTACCAGAATTGACAACTTTTCATTTTTATAACACCTGAAAATGTATATATGGTTCGAAAGCATTTTGCCTCTTGATCACTGCAATATGATTATATAATTTTAATATTGCTTATTATAGAAAATAAAAATTAATTAAAAACATGTCTTAATTTTACCAATTCTACCACAGGATAGGTGAAATGCCTTTGCCTTTTTCACGAGAAAAAACAAGCGACCATAATTTTGTATTTGACAACTTCAAAGTACAAGGGAGGCAACTCTGAAATTCTATTTTTGAAGTTCGTTGCATACCTTCTCTCTCACTCTCAAGTTAATGACTATATTAGTATGAGCAGAACAGCACGAAGCGAACCTCGAAAATCGAATATCGGAGAATAAGGCCTGACATTGACAATTTGAAATTGACGTCAGATTTTTTCTATACAGAAGGATAAGTGTCTATTCTGTGATAGTATCGGAGTTACGCCCTTTTAGAATAAGCAAAAATTAATAAATTAATTATTATTATTATTATTATTATTATCAGCCTATTGTGTCCCACTGCTGAGCAAAGGCCTCTCCCCAACTCTTCCACTGCTCCCGGTCTGCTGCGGTAGGCATCCAGTCGTTCAAGAAGGCGTCTAACTCGTCCCGCCATCGCCATCTAGGTCTACCGGGCCGCCGGTTTGAGTTAGTGGGACTCCACTTGGTGGTTAAATTAATTATAAATTAAATACAAACCCTAGCGAAAAAATTAAACTGTCAGCATGTTCATCTTTTCAAACAAAATACAGAGAACCATTAAAATTATAGGCTCAGAAATATGAAATGTTGTCAATTGACTATGTTATTACGGCCAGACTTTCTTTCGGGTAACCCGATGATATGCTTACCAAATTGATAGGGTTTGTGAAAACAATTCTATAAAATACCCTATCCATTACCCCTTTAGTGGTAACCGGTTCCGGTCCTTGCTAAGAAGGACCACATAAATGCACTGGCGTCTAGTATCGCCTTTAGCTGATCAATTAACATGGTCTTCTACAAACTTACCAGGGGAAGCCAAAGTATCCGCGTCACCCTCGGGCTTGAAGTCAGTCTTCTTCTGCTCAGTCTGCAGATGAAGCTCTAGCCGACTACGGCTACGAAAGTCCACATACACTGGAGTCTAGTATCGCCTTTAGCTGATCAATTAACATGGTCTTCTACAAACTTACAGGGGAAGCCAATGTATCCACGTCACCCTCGGGCTTGAAGTCGGTCTTCTTCTGCTCAGTCTGCAGATGTAGCTTAACCCAGCCGACTATGGCCGATAGGGAGCGCTCTAGACCTGCGTCCAGTTTCGACTCCAGCTGTTCCATAACAGCGGTCTTCTTGCTCACACATTCGGCTTGTTTTGCTGTCGAACTGAGATGGACGAATGAGATCGTTAGTGGATGGGTTAACTGAGCGAGCTTATTCGCGAGCCAGAAAGTTGGATGAGACAAGAAATTAGTAGCAAAGGAACAATAAATAATCGTCCTGGTTCAAAGCCAATGGGCAAATACAACTCTTAGGGCCACTTGCACGGACCAGGGTTGACGACTTAACCCCGTGTTAGATGCTAACCCGGGGCTAAGTAGTGTCAAAATGTACGGAACTGTCATAACTAACCCCGAGTTACTGATTTAATTTTTTAACTCTGGACCGTGCAAGTGGGCCTTAAATAAAAATGTGGCATGATTATAACTGATCAAATTGTTAGTATAATGGATAATATCATGACATACCTCATACAAGGCAAAACGGACTCTCGGAAATGTTCCTCAAACATCTTTACTATTTTGTTAGCTTGGTTTACTGTATCGAAGAAATAAATCTGAAAAAAGGTTAACAATAATTAACAAACAGAAACAAAGTTTGTAACTTAAAAAGAAACATTTATTTTATTCCAAAATGTTTTTAAAACAATATACATTGCTGATTCTTAAAAAAGCCGTGGTAGCCTAGTGGTTTGACCTGTGGCCTCTCAAGCAGATGGTCGCGGGTTCGAATCCCGGGCTCGCACCTCTGAGTTTTTCGGAATTTATGTGCGAAATTACATTTGAAATTTACTATGAGCTTTTCGGTGAAGGAAAACATCGTGAGGAAACCGGACCAATCCCAATAAGGCTTAGTTACCCTTCTGGGTTGGAAGGTCAGATGGCAGTCGCTTCTGTAAAAACTAGTGCCTACGCCAAATCGAATACGATTAGGTTGTCAAGCGGACCCCGGGTTCACTGAGCCGTGGCAAATGCCGGGAAAAACGCTAGGAAGATGAAGATGATGACATTGCTGATTCTTAGAACACAAAAATAAAACAATCAAAATAATTTGAAAATACGCACACACACTCAAAAGTACACAAACGCATACTACTGCTATGGTTGCGGAGTAGCTAAGTAGTTTGGCTCATATACCCAGTGGCGTAACTATAGCCCCCAGCTCTACGGGGCCCCGAACTGGCTTGGCCTTGAGCACAGAAGGGAAGATCTCTTTATAGTAAGAAAGGGCCCCATCTGATAAATTTGCCGCGGGCCCCTGACGTTGTAGTTACGCCACTGCATATATGTACCAATGAATTACATTTCACATTCTAACACTTCGTACCTGAGGAGCGGACTTGCTCTCGGCAATAGGTATCGATTGCAGGCCCAAATCTAGGGCATAATCGACGTGTTCTATCAGCAAGTGCTGAATCACAGCGTCCAGAAGGCCTAAAGCAGTGCCAGGCAAATCGTTTGGCGTGCAGAGCTACAACCAAGAGAAGGTAACTGGTATTATACTCGCAAATGCGGAGATCGACGGATTTCGTTTCACTGGGACTGATACGGTGTTATTACAAAAAGAGTTAAACACGTGTGTAAAAAATAATCGATTACAAAATCAACCTTAAATCAATGGATTAAAATTTCAGACACGCGTTCAACGTCTGTAACATTTTTGTAATAGCACCTATTGTGTCTAATATTAAAGTAAGAAGGGCATGCATGATACGAATTTCGGAATTTGGCAGTAGACCCCCAGTACTTACACAAGTAATGAGTTATTGCCAAAAAGAAGGTTAAGCTTATATTCTTATTGTCTTGTCAATGTTGCTTGGGAAGTGTGCGTAAAACGTATTCCTAGTGTTAATAGTCATAATCATAGTCATCCACTGATACTTAAAATAAATCTGACTAATATTATAAATGCGAAAGTATGGATGGATGGATGGATGTTTGTTTGTTACTCAATCACGCCAGAACGGCCCAACAGATCTGGATGAAATTCGGCACATAGATAGAGAAAAGTCTGGAATAGCACATAGGCTACTTTTTATCTCGGAAAATTGCGTAGTTCCCGCGGGATAGCGATAAACGAATTCTTTGCAGACGAAGTCGCTGGCAACAGCTAGTAAATATATATAACTTAGCTTTACTCAGCATTCTGGCCACAAGGCTGTCGCTGAGGAAAGTCTCACCACGGTAGTTCTCTATCTGCGCTGACATGTTAGAGACCTATGATGGACCCTAGGATGTGGAACGTGGACTCACCGTCTTGCACCTCGTGAAGGAAGTCTTGGCTTTACTCAGCATCCTGGCCACAAGGGTGTCACTCAGGAAAGTCTCGCCACCGTAGTTCTCTATCTGCGCTGAGATGTTAGACCTATGATGGACCCTAGGATGTGGAAAGTGGACTCACCGTCTTGCACCTCGTGAAGGAAGTCTTGGCTTCACGCAGCATCTTGGCCACAAGGGTGTCACTCAGGAAAGTCTCGCCACCGTAGTTCTCTATCTGCGCTGAGATGTTAGACCTATGATGGACCCTAGGATGTGGAACGTGGACTCACCGTCTTGCACCTCGTGAAGGAAGTCTTGGCTTCACTCAGCATCCTGGCCACAAGGGTGTCGCTGAGGAAAGTCTCACCACCGTAGTTCTCTATCTGCGCTATGTTGATGTTAGCTCTCGTACCAATGACTGCTTGAAGGTCCCGCCGGAGCTCTTGGAACCTGAAGAGTCATGATAGTGAATGATTTATTTTGAAATATTCGAGCATTTCAGATTTTCTTTAAGATTTTAACTTTTTACTAGTTTACGCTTGCGGCTTCGCCCCGTAGCAGAACTTGTTCCGTGGTAATTTCGAAAAATTCTTTCTTATTTCTTGTCTGAATTATAAAAATTGTGATTGTTTTATTTAATTGAGAATCTAAATCAAATTTTACCTCTTACAGATAAACATACATACATACCGTCACGCCTCTTTCCCACAGGGTTAGGCAGAGACTACTTTGTTCCACTTGCTACGATCCTGACATCACTTTTTCGCTTCATCCACATTGATCAATCTCTTCACCTCTCAACAATCTCTGAAGAAGGATCTCTTCTCTTCTCTTTTACCTCTAAGTTACATTTTAGACTGTTCTGTTATTAGTCAGACACCAGCCAGTCAAGATTTTACATATTAAATGTAGGTAGGTAGGTATAGATAGTTTTTATTTCCTACTAGCTTCTGCCCGCGACTTCGTCTGCGTAGAATTATCTAATCTAATCTAACTTATATTATAAATGCGAAAGTATGGATAGATGGATGGATGGATGGATGTTTGTGTGTTACTCAATCACGCTAGAACGGCCCAGCAGATCTGGATGAAATTCGGCACATAGATAGAGAAAAGTCTGGAATAGCACATCGGCTACTATTTATCCCGGAAAATTGCGTAGTTACCGCAGGATAGCGATAAACGAATTCTTTGCAGACGAAGTCGCTGGCAACCGCTAGTACACAATAAACCTCACCTGAATCACTCTATCTATTAAAAAAACCGCATCAAAATCCGTTGCATAAATTGCTACTTACAGCTACAGCCCTGGGCGACAGAAAATATAATAATAGCACTCACCCGCCGCCCTGTATTTGTTTCTTGACGTGTTGCTTGTCGCTGTAGTAGGAGTGCAGCAGACTCGACAGCAGCCCCCTCAGCCGGCGGGTCTCGAGGGCTGGATAACCGTCTCCGGCGCCGGCTAGGGCTCCGTTGACCAGAGCATCCCGCCGGAGCTCCCCTGGCGACGTGTTGCTGTCGCCGGATATTATACCGGCGGATACTAATTCGTCGCAGGCGCGTTGCGTGCTGTTGTGAAATTTGGTACATTGTTTTTTTTGGTTAGGTCCTTTTTAGGGTTCCGTACCCAAAGGGTAAAAACGGGACCCTATTACTAAGACTTCGCTGTCCGTCTGTCCGTCTGTCCATCTATCACCAAGCTGTATCTCAAGAACCGTAATAGCTAGACAGTTGAAATTTTCACAGATTGTGTATATCTGTTGCCACTATAACAACAAATACTAAAAGCAAAATAATAATAATAATTAAGTGGGGCTGCCATACAAAAAACGTGATATTTTAGGCCTTTTTCATGGCTACCACTCGCCGAGCTAGATCTCAAGAACCATAATAGCTAGACGGTTGAAATTTGCACAGATTATGTAGTGTTATTGTGGCTACAACAACAAATACTAAAATCAAAATAATAATAATAATTAAGGGGTGCTCCCATAGAACAAAGTATTTCTGGTACGGAACCCTTCGTGTGCGAGTCCGACTCGCACTTGGCCGGTTTTTTAATACTAATACTACTATTTTACTAATATTTTAGCCCAGCCTATTTTTTTTTTCAGCCACGGATTCCTAGAAAATCAAGCGCAATTTCCAAGGAGCCCTTCATAAAAATACTTTTCATTTACAACTCCGATTTGCAAAATATAAATATACTTAGCCTATATATAGAATGAAAATTAACTTAGGTAAATCACATGTCTCCCTAAAAGCCCTAATTCATTATATCAAACATAGCAAAAAAACACCGGGTAGCACTCCGGGAGTGCCGGCAGAAGTGAAAACTACACACACGCACACTCGCGCGCAAGAAGAAAAAAAAAGAACACGAACAAAAACTTTTTTCTACACTAGATTCGAACTGCGGTCACTTGACAGTTCGCACTGTTATTCCACACCTAAATACCACTAGGCCAAACAAACGCACATGTGTTAAAGCGACGAAATTGACGTACACTTCAAAAATCAAACGCGACTCTAGCTTTATTCGTATTTCAAAATAAGCTCTTAGGGGACCCTAATATCCTGGTACTTAAAACTCTCCCTCCGCCTAACGCCTGATGCGAGTTTAACATTTTTTATACATCCCAAAAAGTGCTCAGCGTCGCTAAAGAAGTTTACACTTCAAAACAGATCTTACAAGTACATAACTTAAACATAACACTAACTTTGTATACATATCGTAAAGGTTCCTCAAATATTTCTCCACGTCGTTCTTATCGGCGAGCTTGGTTTGTATGTACTTCTGCAGTTTCAGGTGGAAGATATTAAGCACGAACTTGCTCATAACCTGATCAGGATTCGAGAACACCGTACTTATGATGTTATAGTTCTTTTTGCACAGAGGTAGGACAGATGTGAATATGTCCTTGCCCATTAAAGTGTTCTGAAAATAAAATGCGTTATGTAAAATACAATAAAAAGACTCTTTTCTCAAACATCCTCGGAAATGTATAATAATATCACGAAATGAAAACATGAAGTTTCTTGTTTATGAAATTTCAATACTAGTGCATTCTTAGCGAGTGCTCCCCCGAGTTTGGTTTTTACTTTCTATCTCAGATTTAGAAAGCAATGTGAATGAGTGATACCTTAAAAGAAAGAGCAATGAAAAGGCATGTTTTTAAAATTGTTTGAACATTTCCAGGATTTTTTTTTATTTTTTTTTATGGCACTGAAAAATGACTCTGTTCCAAAAAAAGACATTTTTAGTAATTTCGTATGCCTCCATTTTGTTTCTGTGGCAAGATAGACACTTAAAAATTATTTCATTTGGTCCAATACAAATCAAACTATCCGAAATAAAAGATTTCGTTTACAAATTAACGCTCATTGATGCAATATTGACTCGTTTCTATCAAATTCTGGGTATTTTCATAAAATTTCTAAATATTCAATTAAAAAAAAAAACAAATTTCGGCTAAGACATGTATGGCTCAAAATGTTCAAAAATACCTCAGCTATCACCCCCTTAAAGCTTTATACCTAGCTACCAAACACCCTGTATTATGTGTAAATGACTCTATGAAAATATTGTGTATCGGCGAGATGTTGTCAAGCGAGCGAACAAGCTACCTGTTTTTTGTTTTAGTTATTGCGCGCAGCGCTCATTGCATGTTATTTATTTTTACGATTTTAGTATTAAGTTCTCATTATAAGTGAATGTAAATTCTTAATGGGAATAAAGATCTTTAAACCTAACCTAATGACTAATGAGGAAATTAAAACTGTTAAAGCCGCTTTTATTTCATTTTCTTACCTTAGGCCCTGTCTACCCCTAAGGGATAAAGAAGTGATTTATGTATGTATGTATTATTTCATTTTAGGCAGCAGGTACTTTGCTTAAGCCCTTTTAGGCTGGCAATCTATCTCCAATACTTTGGTGTCTCGGATGCCATGGACGAAAAGGAACAGGAAGGCTATCAAACAAATGAATGAATTATGCGGGTGGTAGGGCCTTGTGCAAGGTCCGTCCGGATCGCTACCACCATCTTACTCGCTAATTCTGCCGACAAGCAGCAGTGCTTGCACTGCTGTGTTCCGGTGTGGAGAGTAAGACAGCCGGGGAAATTACGAGCACAAGAGGCATTTCATCTTAGCCCTCTAGCTTGGCAACGCATCTGCGATCCCTCCGGGGTTGCGGGTGTCTATGGGCAGTGGTGATCACTTACCATCAGGTTACCCACTTGCTCGTTTGCCTTTATATTCATATAAAAAAAAAAAAACATGAATAATTCATCTTACCATTTGACTAGTCTCTATAAAGGCATCAACACACTGCGAGTAGCCCTTAAAGTTGGTCATGATGGTGGCAATGTCTTTCATTTTGGTCATGTTGCCCTGGTTTTGTGCTCTCACAAACTCTTCGATCAGATTCCGTTCAATCTCTTCGTACTTTGCTTCAATCTTCTTTTTTGCTACTTCGAATTTATCTTGGGGCAGTTCTTGGGCTATTGTATGGAGTTTTTGTATGACGTCAGCTGCTTCTGTTAGCTGGAACAGGAGTTAAAGTGTAGACATTAATTTTAAAATACTGCTCCAGTAACGTTCACTTAGATGAAACTTAGGGTAAGGCCTGGGCCCTACTTTATAAAGCTGCAAGTTACAATTTACAAGGGGAAGTCTCTATCTAACACATAGGGTCAGAAAGAGACTTCCGCTTTTTTTTTTTTTTTTTTTTTTTTTATGTGAATAGGAAGGCAAACGAGCAAGTGGGTCACCTGATGGTAAGCGATCACCACCGCCCACAGACACCCGCAACCCCGGAGGGATTGCAGATGCGTTGCCAACCTAGAGGACTTAGATGAAATGCCTCTTGTGCCCGTAATTTCCCCGGCTGTCTTACTCTCCACACCGGAACACAGCAGTGCAAGCACTGCTGCTTTGCGGCAGGATTAGCGAGTAAGATGGTGGTAGCGATCTGGACGGACCTTGCACAAGGCCCTACCACCCGCAAAAACTAAACCGCTTGTAAATTGTAGCTTTATAAAATAGGGCCCTGAGTGGACGCTCGAAGCAGAGCGTTCGGCGGGGCGTGTAGCGTAGTGGTGGTCTTTATTACAACAGCAGATAACGTAATGCATTATTTGCACGCAACGAACAACACATTATCGAATCGTCAACTATCCTGTTATCATTATTCGTTGTCTGTTGTCAACGTTGTTCATACGCGCACTGTTGCCGCACTTGGCATAGAAGCGCGAGCGAGTGCGAAACAAATCAAGTAGCTGTGTGCGAGAGATAGCGCTATACGCGCGAGCTCGCATCGCAATCGCAATTCAAATAACTGACAGTTGGTATCATTATTAGCTGTTGCTGTTTGTTGTCAGTCAGTACAATAACAAACAAGTTAACAGAGCGTTGTTTTGCTTTTGTTCCCGTACGTTTTTATTACGCTGCGATCGCGACGAAATAAGTAAGTATAACAATTATTTAATAATAAGTTCATTATCGTTTTGTAAAACAGCAATATAACAGGATAACAGACAACAGTTGACAATAACAGTTATTTAAGAATAACACAACACTGTTATTCATTATTGCCAAACAGCCGTTATTGCCACCACTAGTGTAGCGTGGCTGGTAGCGGCAAAAGGCTCTGTTCTGTGTAGCGTCGACTCAGGACACCTGTATGAGTTTCATTTGTTTAACATGCACACCGCACGCCCTGCCCCGCCACACGCTCAACTCGAGCGTCCACTCGTCTTAAGCCGGCTACGGCTACTCACACACCAGCCGCAGGGGCAATATTGGAAGCAGGGCCAGTATTGCCTCCTTAATCGTGATGTGTATAGGCAAGCAGGGGCAATTTTTAGAACAGCCGAAATTGCCCCGACCGCCGTGCGACCGGTATTGCCCCTGCGGCCGGCGTGTGCGTAGCCGGCTTTACACTTAGGATGACCTTGCCAAACCATTTGGTATTATCTTGTAACCGCAAAATCAAACATTTAAAGCCGGCTACGCACACACCTGCCGCAGGGGCAATACCGGTCGCACGGCAGTCGGAGCAATTTCGGCTGTTCTACAAATTGCCCATACTTGCGTGTGTAAATTGTGATGTGTATAGACACATCACAATTAAAGAGGCAATACTGGTCCTGCTTCCAATATTGCCCCTGAGGCAGATGTGTGAGTAGCCGGCTTAACTCATCATATAGTTTCAATCGCGCTCGCGTTTACGACGGCGGCACACTAACGACCTACGAACCACCCTTTGCGATTGCGAAGATATTCGGATAAGATCGAACTTAAAACCGTGAGTAAAACCGTTTATTTTCATACCTCATGTGTTACGACAGTTAGGTACTATTATTATTTCTAATCTTAATTATTATCCTGTAACTGTTTATATCCGTTTTGAAATTCAAATAAAGGGACATTTAATATGACTCATCGTTTTACTACTATCAAACTAGTCATTAATTGGTCGTACTGTAATTAGAACACACCACCAATTTAAATTACCGTTCATCATATTAACATGTCAAACATTGAACTCAATTTATACAGTGGTAGTAATTGCACACATGGACCCTGAAAACAAACCACTCTTTTTTAAAGGGTCATTATGCAATAATTATTAAAGGATTTATAGAAAAAACTGACCATGGAGGAGTATATGTATTTTGAAAAATATTAAAGTCCTCTAAACAAAAAACGAATAGTTTTTATACAGGTAAAAACTTTCGTAGCAGCTCTCCGTAAACCTACGTAAAGTGCGCGGCAAACTTTTAGACCACTAGGCGCGGTGGTGGGGTCAAGTTTGCGTATCGTACACATACGGACAAAAAAAGTACCTACGTAATTTTTGTTACAGATCCCCCGCCGCCACTCCCCGCTGGAACGACACCTAAAAATCGCATTGTCCTAAATCTAATCTATATATTTTTTTAATAGGCCTTTCCTCTCGACCTCCACAACTCTCGGTCCGGCGCAATATCAGGCCATTCCTCCATATACGCGTCCAAATCGTCCCGCCATCGCCTTCTTGGTCTGCCTCGTCGTCGTTGGCCATTCTCTGGCACCCACCAAGTGGCTGAGTGGTCCCACCTCTGCAGATGCATGCGGCAGACATGTCCAGCCCAGTCCCATTTGAGCCTAGCAGTCTTTTTCCCAACGTCAGCTATGCGTGTTTTTGAGTGCAGCGTGGTGTTTCGAATTCTATCTGTCCTTTTCACCCCTAATATGCTGCGCTCCATCGCTCTTCATCTTCATCTCTCCATCAATCAATCTAATCTAATGTTCTAAAAATTAGTCGGGCACTATACCTACCTTATTAGGGTCATTGAAGAGGTCAGTATGCACGGGGCCGGGGCTGAGGAAGTGCGCGAGATGCGCGAGCAGGTCCCGCGCGGCGGCGGCGCGGGCCCGCGGCGCGCGCGCAGCCCCCAGCTTCTCGCCCACGTCCAGCGCGCGCCCGCCGCAGCGCGACATGCGCTCGTCCAGCGAACTGAACACGTTTACACAGTGCTGGAACATACACCACAAAAGTCAAAAGTTAATTTTGCAAATAGGCCGCCAAGGGCTCTTTTACATGTCTTTTTTTTAAACTACCAGCGCATTCGGAACGACGATCATTGCCAAGAAGAATGCGCCGCAAGAAACTTGTCAGAAAGTAATTTTTTCACAATAAATTAGATTTACAACACTACTTAAATTCTACTTAACTTATCTATAACACAATTTTTTATTTTTTTATAAGCCTTTTTATTCCGAATTCGCTACAATTTCAGTAAGTACATGTTGTTGTTGTTGTCATAGTCGTTTTTTTTATTTTTATTAAATTGTCGCGTTATTCGGCGTGCCTCATGGTATAATACAATTAATACATTTTATAAAAGGAATAAAGTTAAGTTTGTACCTTAAATTATACCTATTAGTCTATAGTAGAGATGTATAAAGTCTCTACGGTCAAAGCGAAACAAAAATGTGATAAAAATGTAAAAAAAAGAAAAAACATATGTGCATTGTCAACACAATCACGGCCTCTATGAAGAGAGTGTCTAACTAAGACACAGAAGAGTTGGGGCGAGGACGCATCGTGGGCTCTTTAATGAATTCATGCGCGACCCCTTCCTCGTTATATACATTTTGTATGAAAATTTTGCAACATTTTTTCCTCCTAGTGTAATTTTTATTTGATTAATAATTCAGCACAATTAATTCATTTCTGAATCTCGTATCTAAAACTACCGATAGGGGTGATTAAGGTGGTGGTCTGCCAATGGGTGAGACTTACAGTATGCTGATCCATGATCTCAGAGAGTTTGGCTCCATACAGTTTCTCCTCCTCTTGTACGGACTGCTCTAACCTGGCACACTTTCTCTCCTGCCTTTCTTGCAGCACCTTAAAACAAGTAACTAGGTATACATAATCCTGGTTTGAAGTAGGGAACAAACAAAAATGAGTCAGCAACTTTTTTCCTCACATTCTTTTGATAGTACATACACACTCAATCGCAAACTTTCGAAGGATACATACACATGCAAGCACATAAGTCTAGCGCTGACGTTTCACGTGGAGGGGATCTGCGCACCCACAGATACCGTATTTTATACTTTTGCGCATACAAGGTTAGCGCTAGACTTTTGTGCCGGGGGTTGTACCTATGGACAAACAAAAGAAGTAGGACGGTCACTACAGCAAACAAACAATGCGGGTGGTAGGACCTCATGTAAGATGTTGTGTCCTTAACACAAAAGGGAATTGCCATACTCACCAGAAACATGATTCTATCAGCGGTTATGCTTTTTTTAATGGAAACTGTATGGTGACACAAACCCTTCATGTGCGAGAATGAGTCGCATTCTAGCATTTGAGTGGTTTTATTTAATTAATGTACCTTCAAGTCCTGTATAGCCTGTGTAAATATGTCATGGATCATCTCGGGGTCAAACTGATCGTCCTGGAGCCGGGACTCCTGCATGCTGCGCCGAACCATTCTCTCCACAAACTCGTCAGGATCAAAAGGATCCTATAAATGTATAGCAGAAATATTATTACAAAAACAATTACTCATACAAGTGTTATAGGTATACAGCGTTCAAAAAGTTACCTGCTCCAACTCCTTTATGTATTGGTTCATCATTTTGACAGCAAAAATATAATGGAGAGCTTAAAGAGACTAAACTAAATCGAAATTTTGAACCCAATTAGATTTTCACATTCTTATTTATGAGGGCGGCAATCGGCATGTATGTAGTTGTAGTGGGATGAGTGCTTAGAATTTACGTTTTCAAATTATCGAATATTTTACCTCTTTCTTTTATTTCAACTAGAAAGAGACACAACATTGCGTTTCAGCGACTCGAGTCGACCACGAACGATCAGTCAAGTCAGTCAAGTGTCAAGTCAGCTTTTATGACATTGACAAGACAATGCCATGAACTGTCAACGTCAATTTTGACAACTAACCATGTTTGAAACACCTTTTAAAACTGTGATTTTTTTGTTTCAATACAGATATTTTTATCATGTTCAATACCTTACCAGTTCTATGTATATAAAACATTTCGCAGGAATTTGAAATTCATATAGTAAAAAATCGATTGAAATTCTGATATATTTACGATATTACCTATACTGTTACGGCAGATAATTCAATTCTCACCTTTTTGAGTAGACAAAACAGGCTGGCCTTAAAAAAGTCTTTTTAAGTTTAGAAACAAGAGAAAAAAAAGTCATCCATGTAGGGAAAACGTCTTTTTAGGAGATTTTTACAAGTGGAAGCGTTATTTATATCCAAATTCTTTGTGATGTCGTAATATTTTGACAAAATCTTGTGCGTGCTATAGCGATTTATATTATTATATATTTATATACTCTCTTTAATGAGAGGTGTGTGGGAAACTAGTATCAAGCAGAGAGCAAATATTTTGACAGGAGTGCCAAGAAACCTTGAGCATATCGTGAGTAGTGAGATGTCCAATGTATCCTAAACGGGTTAGGATAAAGTCGATAGAGCTCAATGGCTGAGCGCCTCAGCCCTCGAAGCTCCGAGGTGAACGCCTTGGAACAACGAGGCTATCTCATCGGCAAGAAGATCGGTCAAGGGTCGTACGCCACTGTCCACCTGGCAGAGTACTGCGATGCGTCCAGCCCCAAGCGGATGCACCTGGCGTGCAAGATATTCGACAAGGAAAAAGCGCCTAGAGATTTTTTAGAGAAGTTTTTCCCTCGTGAGCTAGACATCTTGACCAAGATCGAAAACCCTCACATCATACAAGTGCACAGTATATTGCAGCGAGGTCCGAGGGTGTTCATATTTATGCGTTATGCCGACAACGGAGACCTGTTAGACTTCATAAAGCGCAATGGCGTTGTGCCGGAAAACCAGGCCAAGCTGTGGTTTCGACAGATGGCTAGCGGTCTACAGTATCTACACAGTAAGAATATAGCACATCGAGACCTTAAATGTGAGAACATACTGTTGTCTAGACGCTTCAACGTAAAACTAGCCGATTTCGGATTTGCAAGATTCTGCACGGACGGCGATAATCGCCGCGTGCTCAGCCAAACTTATTGTGGCTCCGCCGCGTACGCCGCACCTGAGGTGGTGAGTGGAACGCCCTACAATCCAAAGCTCGCCGATGTTTGGTCCCTCGGAATCATTCTGTTCATCATGTTGAACGCGTCGATGCCGTTTGATGACTCGAATTTGCGCAAGTTGCTCAAGGATCAGATGTCGCGCAACTGGGTTTTTCGCTCGAGGATTCGTGACACTGTGTCGACAGCAGCCAAGTCGATCGTGCGTCATATTCTGGAGCCGGACATAACGCTACGGCTGACGCTGGACCGGGTGCTGTCGCACGAGTGGACTCGGCCGCGTAAGGACAAGAGCGCGAGTCTGATGGGACGGCTGGTGCAGTCGGCGCCGTCTCCGCCGCACGCGGCCGGCAAGCGCGACCACGACGAGACCGGCGCGGGCACGTCGGCCGGCGTACGCGTGTCCGGCGACCACCGCGACACCGAGCGCGAGCGACACGACGACATCAACATGCGCTCGCACAACTAGACCCCAACAATCAATAAGCAACCGGCAGAACCTAATACAACCGTAAAACAAAGTGATTTGCTCTTGCCAACTTTTGGACCTCAAAAATCGAAATTTACTTTATTATTTTTATTTTTTTTCTTATTGACGATTTAACTATTGTTTGTCGCCAGTAAAGAAAATATTATTTTTTATTAAATTAATCGAAACCCAAGTCGCATTTCTTTTATTTTCACGTTTAATAGCCAACTGAATAAGGTACCTATATTATATAGATAGGTATCTTGAACCTAAGAAGCATTTAGAACAGTTATTGAATTTACCTACTTGTAGATGTAGATAGATAATGATCGTTTTAGCATGATCAAAAGCAAGGCCAATTGGACCACACCAATCCTTCGGGCATTAAGGCACAATTTAGGCAAAACGTATTATTAAAGAAGTACTTATTACTCGTTAGAAATAGTAACTACTTATAGCTATATAGGTATAATAAAACAAACAAATTAATTTCAATTAATATACTAGGTAGTCCTTAACCGCTTTGACGGAAACATAGTAACTACTGGCAGTGATTTGAATCCAACTGTATGAAATAGTCAATACATTCGTTTCTTCGTTGAAATCCACTTTCGCAGGAGATATCGCATACACGATCACTTTAATGTAAGAAACTCTCATATGTCTGGGAACCTGGGAAATAATAAATAAATAAATCTTTAAACTCTTTAAAGTAACTATTATATCTAGGTATTTGAGAGATAACAGTGCCGTGGGTCAGAGAGGGACCCTCTGTGACCCACGGCACAACTAGGTACGCCGCTCAACTGGTTGAGTCGTTGGGAATTTAAATTCCCCATGGCACACATACTCAGGAGCAAAAATAACCGGTCATTGTATGAAACATATTCAGAACATTGTATGAAAAGTGACTCGTTATTTTTGCTCGTGAGTGTAGTTGTTCCGCGGGGAACCTCTCTGACCAACGGCACAACTACGTCGCTCAACTTGATTCCGGCGGGAAAGCGCTTTGCAAAAATTTATACTCCCGTGCCGTGGGGAGGGCACTCTGGACGGCACGGGAGTTTATTTATTTATTTACTAGCTGTTGCCCGCGACTTCGTCTGCAAACAATTCATTTATCGCTATCCAGCGGGATAAAAAGTATCCTATGCGTTATTCCAGACTGTAATCTATGTATGTTCCAAATTTTATCTAGATCTCTCCAGCCGTTCTGGCGTGAAAGAGTAACAAACATCCATACCTACATCCTCACAAACTTTCGCATTTATAATACTAGCGGTTACCCACGACTTCGTCTGCAAAGAATTCGTTTATCGCTATCCCGCGGGAACTACGCAATTTTCCGGGATAAAAAGTAGCCCTATGTGTTATTCCCAGAGATGCGATTTATTTGAAATACTTCTATTTAAAATGCAAATACAAAATGCAAAATACCTATTTTGTATTTTGCATTTAAATGCCTTTTAGTAAAAAGCATTTTGTATTTTATTTGAAATACCTTTTGAAATGTATTTTGCATTTTTAATATTCATTTCAAAATGCAAAATACTTTGTGATTAAGTTTAGCCAACATTACAAGTCAAACAAAATGAAATGAACGAATGACGCTTGTTTTGCCGAATTTGACCGATAGAGGCGCCTGCTAATTATTATTATTAATAACATAACAGAATTTATTGATACGCGTACTGATAAATATGACCAAAATGTCATGCATAAGGTGCCATTTGGCTCGTCATTGTATCTCTATTCTATTTCTCATGATAAATACCTAAAATAAATAAAATATATCATTCGATTTGGTCAAAAGGTATTTTATTTTGAAAAAGTATTTTGAAAATACCTATTTTGCATTTAGCATTTGAAATACAAAACGCAAAACTATTTGGTATTTTGCATTTGAAATAGTAAATCTGAAAAGTATTTTGCATTTTGTATTTAAATGCTTTTTTAAAACCATTTTGTACATCTCTGGTTATTCCAGACCATAATATATCTCTGTTCAAAATATCATCCAGATTCGTTCAGCCGTTCCGGCGTGAAAGAGTTACAAACATCCATACATCCTCACAAACTTTCGCATTTATAATATTAGTAGGATTAGTAAAAAGAAAAAAAAAAGAGAAAAAGAAAAGAAATAAAGAAAAAAGGCGAAAGAAAAAGAGGCGTGACGATATGTATGTATGTATGTAGGATTAGTAGGATTTATTGAGTTATGTGGGACTCTCCTTCCCCGCTGCTCCCTTACCGAAAGTAGGTGTAGGGAGGCATACCTACTAAAAACCCACCGATATTCCCGTCTTAATTCCTCCGATATAGGTATTCCCTCACTGCCATTGGAGGGCGCCACGGGAGCATGATGGTGGCACCGTAAAAACCTAACCTATAGAGTTCTACAGGATGGTCATTTCAAAGCGCCTGAGAAAATTGGGCCATTTTTTATTTTGTTGTCGAAAAACTTTTTTTCTTGGATCTTGATTTTTTTAAGTTGAAAATGATAAGAATCATATCATGAGCACTAGATCTTAGTAGATGAAAAAAAGTGTCCTACAATATTGCATTCCACTTCGTTACCTTTTCCATTAACACTATGTGAACGTAACTAAATGAAACTGAAAAAAATGTACGAAAAATTTGTCGCAATTTTTTTCACCTATTAAGATCGATAGTGCTCATGATTCTTATCATTTTCAGCTTAAAAAATCAAGATCCAAGAAAGAAAGTTTTTCGACAACAAAATAAAAAATGGCCCATTTAAAGGTTCCGAAGAAAAAAGCCACTGTGTCATCGGTACGGTACATCCTCCCAACGTCTCAACCAGTTGAGCGGCGTAGTTATACCGAGGATCAGAGACTTATAAAAATCTTTTTCTCAAAGATGCAATGAAATGTTAACCTTACGTTCCAAATAATAGGCCGGGATTATCACGTTACGGGCGCGGTTAGACAAGTGGTATGTAATGGATTTTCATACAAAATTGCAGGCCTTGGCTTGGCCTGCAAAGCGATCGTCTTTTGTTTTGTGGTCGTCGTCGTCGTTCGTTGCGCGGGCGCGGGGCGCGCTGCTGGAGGACATGCACATGGAGGATAATAATATAATATGCACCTGCTGCTGCTCGTCCGCTGCCTAATGCACGCGCTAGCGGCAACATTCTAAGGGTTTTTTTGGAGCTTTTTTTATTTATTTCATTGCATGTTTGAGAAAAGCACTATACAAGCCTCGGCGTGAAAGAACTTGCAGGCTTCGTACTCCTATCTATCCGGCCTCGCAAAGCTCGGCCGTCTATATACGTTACTCAGCCTGCAAGCCTTTCTTTCCCGGCCTCTGCAGTAATGTACTACATATACATTACTATTACTCATTCGTTCATTCAGAAATCATGTCTTTATCCCTTATGAGGTAGACAGAGGCTAAGGTAACAAGACCTAAAGGCCACGTTCAGCATAATTGTTGGCGTATAAGTGGAAAGGGGAATCAAAATAGTGATGGGTAAGTCAATGCGCAACGCCTATAAAGTAATCTCTTAGATTTTCGCCCGTACTACCAAACATACCTCATAGGTACTTAATATTATCACTAACTAGATACTTACTTGTATATAAACATAAGTAGTGTATTGAAATACACTGATTATACCCTCCATTTCGTATACGTGAGTCCCTTCTCTCCTTACACCTGCAATAATAAAACTACTGCACCGATTTTTACCAAACATGGCTAAGGGCCACCGCAATGAAACAAATTAATTAATTTAGGTTTGTCCCCACCGCTGCTGTTATTAATTCAAAAGTAAGTCTGTTGCTGGAGTCTCAGGGTCTGTTTATCTCCTTTTCGTACAAATGTTTTAGCAGTCGGGTTTTTGTTTTTAAATTATCTCCGTAATTAGTACGATTGTGAACTAGATCATTAACTTAAGTACCTATCGATCTTACCAAACTCGTAAACATACTCGTAGGTGGCCATGGCCGCATCGAATGCAGCCAGGTAACAAAAAAATAACCCCAGTAGACTTCTCACTGCCATTTATTCTTTGTGACTAAATTAACTAACTTTTTTTCACACTTTGCCGAGATTTAATTAAGAAGGTACCTGTTTATACGAAACAAAAACTCGTGTTTTTTTTTCATGGTACTTACCTAGTTAGTGGTTAGTGATCACACGCTTATTAGGTAGGTGTACTGCTTAGTGGTTCATGCCGATTTTCACCTTGCCACAATTCATTGTCTTAGCGAACCAATTTATAAAAACACATGCCTGTCAAAATACCACTCGAATGTGGGAAAATAATGTGTTGGATTTGAAATACGAATAGAGTATGGGATACAGCTTGAAAAAAACTGGGGGAAAGAGCAGTGCTTGGTCCGGTGCATCCGGGCATCGGCTAATGATTTCCTGGCAGTTTCTGAGGGATATCAATGACCAATAGCTAAGAACCCGACAGGTAGGAGGAGGGTCGCTTGACCATTATATTACCGTACAACGTTGCCGACATTTTGTAGCAAGATTTTTGAATAACTTTGACATTGGCGAAGTTGTCGTCGCGAATCTAGTATATTGCTACAAAACTACTGCATAAATTAAATTTTCGACTAAATATACTATGAGTAGTTTAATTAGAGCTGCAACTTTCATGCAATCTACTCGTATATAATTTCCGTTCCGCTCACATTAATACAATACCTACCTGGGGCCTTACCATGAAGTCTTAATGCGATTCAGTTTAGGTTCGCTCGCTGTCAGATTCATATTAAAAGTGACAGCTAAAACTTGAACTGAGTCGGAATTAGGACGTCTTGGTAAGACCCCTAGTTATTAATTTAGGAGAGCCTAGGTATGTTACGAACTTCGAAAATCGAATTTCGAAGTAGACCCCCGTCACGTCACTTTCCAGGATACGAATATGCATGGAAAGACACTCGTTATTGTTTTACTAAGTATGTATGTATTTTCACTACTTAGGTATATTAATATGTACTAAATTGCACCACCTGCTCAGATCTGTTCTTTTCTCCAGTCCGTTATGGTTGCCTGGTAGAGATCGCTCTGTAGCGATAAGGCCGCCTATTGTTACCTTATTACTTCTGTATACCTTTTTCTGTTTTGATTGTTATATGTGGTGTTCAATAAAGAGTTATTGTATTGTATTGTATTGTAATCTAAACCTAAATACCTATATTTACAAATATCGCCCAGATCGCTGTCATTGGGCAAGGTGCCCATAATCATCATAATGCTGGCTGCGTTTCCTCGTTGGATAGCAATACTTATGCGTTGCCCGATGAAAGAGCCAGCCCTATGGTCACCTGTGGATTTTGATAATTATTTTTTTTTAAGTCTTAACTTGATCTTTTTATCGGGGCATGCATATGATATGCCTTTAAGTATAATTATTATAATAATTTACCTACCTATACTAAGTGTAGGTCTGTAGTTCATAAAAGCAAGTAGTAAAAATTAAGTTGTGAGCATTCATGGTGCTGTTTTGTTAGGCATGATAAGTAGTTACGGGTTTGTTTTCTGTACGTATGTACTACTCAGTCTGTTTTAATTAGAAATTTCTTGGTACAAGATGAAATCAGCAGTAGCTACTTAATCAAATAATTGAAACATACTTAGTTCCGAGTAAATAACACATAGACAGGTACGCGATTCTCCTGTGTAGATATGTACACATGTCATGAACGTGATTATTATCCTGAAAATGTTTATTTCACGATAGGACATTTAAGTAGGTATACAATGTATCCCAAACTAGGCTGATCCTGTTTCTTGGGACCCGAAATTGAAATTTTCACTATTAAAACGTACCTACCTTATATTGAAATATACTAACTAGTTAGGTAGGTAACTTAATTATGGTTCATTCGGGGTAGAATAAGACAGAACGAAAAATGGTCCTGTATGGTTAGTGCAATTATTAAAAACATTTATTTAAACCAACTAATCTAAAATTACAACACTTATACGTATAAAATTAATATACAAACCTTTATTTAGGTTTAGGTATGGGGAAACAGGTATTATGTAGTGCAGCATTATTATTGCTGCATGATAATGTGGTCTTATTTGTTATAAATTTATAGTAATAACTTTTCTGTGGAATATCGTACTGGTTGCTATTTGAGTATAATTCTTTCGGCTGATATGTTTAAATTTTAAACTGATGTTCTGAGGAAAAAAATATATCAAAATTGACACTAGGAAAACAAGTCATTCAGATTTGTTTCCCGTGTAAGGACAGATTGAGATTGAATTGTGTTGAAGAGCTGTTTTTGGGTTCAAGTAAAACGAATTTGTCGTGAAAGCCCTTATATTTCAAGCCGTAAAAAGTTTTGGGTTGATATTCCACGAATTCATAATTATATTCAAGCCGGATTTTTCGCAACGGGTAAGAGTTTTATTTCATTTCTGCTGTCCGTTTTGAGTATAGTGGGTTATTTCATGGTGCATAGGTTCATGTCAGTTTTCTTTCCAGCTTTCACCTTACGGGGTGATTTTCCCTTCATTTTGGTGCTGTACATCAATATACGGCAGCGACGAGCATCTGCTTTACTAAGGCACATGTATATGTGCAATAATTACTCGACGTGATTTATCAAATATTTTATTTTCCGGATCCTGACTATCGGATCCTGTGACGGGGGATCCGCTCCACTTCGACGTAATATTCTGGTTTACACTCTAACCTTTTCCTTTTTTAAATTTATTACGTATTTATCCAAACTAGTTAATTTTAAGACTTACTGATAAATTTGTGTAATTTGGTTATACCTAAGACTTTTCATAGGCGAATTAAAAGATAGCTTTATAGGAAGATTAAAAGGTAAGGTGTTTATGCGCATAAATAACTATTTCTTTGCCATGTAATTTCCTGCATAGCGAATGCTTAATTTACCTATTGCTCATGCGAAGTCTTGTCTTTGATTCCCAACTTTTCTAAATTCTAAAAGCCCTTGGCAGGCCATCTTTATTTTGGGTGTTTATTTCGGTTTACCAACTTTCTAACGCCAACAACTCGACAACCCTAAACCCTATTCTAACTGTATAGTGTTTATTTTTAAGCCGTGTTTAACTGTGTTTATTATATTGTGTTTCTTTTTATATTCTCAAGGTGATTGAATAAAGTGTGATTTGATGTGAAATTCTACGTGTTTATTTTTTGTGTTAGCTTAATGCTACAGTAGGTAATATATATTCTGGTACTTATCGTTCGTTGTTTTGATAGAAATATTGTTCATTTTGATTTTGATCTAAGTAATTTGTATTAAGGGTGCGACCACACCGCCGCTTAAAAAACGGTGACGTTATGGAATCGCAACAAAATGTATGAAGAAACGGTGAGAAAACGTGACGCATACGACACGTCACTGCGTATACGCGGCGGTTTGGTCGCACCCTAAAAGTTACAAAGGCTGATTACCTACGGGTTCTTCGAAGCTTTTAATTGGATTATAGAGGCTGACTAGGGTACCTATTTATTGGAGAAAAGTACAATTTTTTGTTTGATTTTCAATATACATAGGTACCTAGGTATATTTTATTAAGAGAATGATTGAGAACTAAAAAAAAACAATTAATTTAAACATGTTACTAAGTACGTTTAATTACGAGTATCTGACAATAAATGCTGTAGAAATGCCAACTGTTCAAACTTCAAAAAGTCGTTATCCTGGGCCTGACCATGACCAATGGTCACGTCCTTTCGGTAAATATTACTGTCTCCATATCGAATGGGCCTCAATCCAGTAGTTGCTCGTTGTGATTTGATAGACGCTGTATGATATAGTCACTTCTTGTTTCGACTCTTCAAAGATCACTTCCTTCGGAGCATTTAATGCGTACACATGCATTTTGACATATTTAACCGTATAGTTACTATTCTGCAATGGGAAAAATAAAATAAATATAAATAGGAGGGCTGATCAGGGGGGGCTACTACCAAATTTGAAATGCGAAGTTTAGTTAAGTGCTATTTAATTAGCGATGACACAATCTATATCGACGGCTTCCGCGAATAAACGTCGTAAGTCAAAACTCCAACTTTACGTGGAAAAATGGACATGGAAAACTTAATTATCTCTTCATCTAATGGATTTAGTTAAACAATCTACCTAATATCTATCTAATTTATATTATTTTAATGTATCTGTGCCGTAAGTAAACAAAATTTTAATTCCGTGTGTTTTAAAGAGAATATGAGAATGTCAGCCACGAAATGTTCCAAGCTTAATATAAATATACAATTACTCTAAGGTTCCAAGCGATGGATGCACGTTTATTATCGGTTAAGGCGACTAGCGCTTTCAAAATTGACAACAATTCAAATTTGCTAAGGTAGTAAAATGAAAATACCGTTTGTAGATTTTACACTGCTCATTACAGTAAAAATATTTTTGGATTTTTTTATTCAGTAGTTTTATTTATATTCAGGAAAAAAAGTAAAAAAAGTTGGATTGTGAATGTTAGGGATATACTCATAGTGCTGTTAGTCCATTTATTACCGTAGGAATTTAAAAAAATATAGAACTGTCATGGTGTCAATGTCATGTTCATTTTTTATCAGTCCGACGGATTAGGTACTTGATTCTAACGACACGTTTTCAATTCTCGTAAATCTCGTAATATTTAATTATTGGTTTGATAGACGCTTTAATAACATGAAAGTGGTTGACTGATTAGTGATAGCGGATAGCCGCAATCTGCCCAAAGTCGACGAATTTATCTTGTGTTGTGTATCTTGTGTTCATGTGCTTATAGTGCTTATTTTTTTTCATTAACGCCGTGTTTCCGCAACTTGGGACGATACAAATTATTAAAGGATCTTGGTGATACTTTCTTCCCGTCGTCATTATATAGAAATAAACTCAAAGCATGCACACAAAAACAAATTCGTGAACGAACGACAATGAATGGTTGATAAACAAAGCAAGTGACATGACATGACAGTTCTGTTTGAAAGTTACTTTTTTAATTTTATATCATGCTAAGTTCACGACATCAGTATGCCTATCTTTGTATATACGGTCTTTTTAATGACCATTTCTTTAATAAATTATTAACGACGAATTTAAGTAAACCAAAGGAAAACCGAGAAACACGGGTAGTCTAATTTTTAACCAGCTATTATAAACGCGAAAAAAACTTAAATGCTTTTTTTTTGAAATGTTGTCAATTTGTCTTTGTCTTTTTCTTTAGGTACGTGTGAGGAGTAAAGAAAATCTCGCACTTTTCCAAAGTTTCCGTGTTTTTGTTGTTATTCGTGATGACAAAATCTATTGATTTACAAATGCTACGCTGTGTTTAAATTACATCGGATTCTTTATTTTTAACGTTCAAATATTTTATATAATGTATAATTTTTGTAATGCAAATGGGCGTTTTCAAACAAAGTTGTTGAAACACTCGATGTTTCAGAATTTATAGTAGATTGTACACCGAGGGAATAAAGCACTGTATTATGTCACGGGCGCGATATTGAATCCTGAGCGCAGCGAAGGACTCTAAATTTAACTCCCGAGCGAAGCGAGGGTGTTATGAGTTAATTCCTGAGCGTAGCGAGGGAATTAAGATGAGTCCTGAGAGGAGCGAAGAATTTAAGCGCGCCCAAGACATAAACAGTTTTATCCCCGAGGAGTATACTCTACTTTTCTCACCTTTTGCGAGACACTAAAAACCAAGGCAACTAGAAAAATAATTTAATTAAAACAATAGTAAAACAGAATTAAAAGTATCCAAAAGTAATGGTCCAGTTGTGTAATGATAAGTAATATTTTTATTTGGAATCTTAGCAGTTCTAATGCGTACCTAACTGTAATTACAGCGTCAGCAAAGGCTCGCGGCTTTTGTTTTATTTGAAATTTGTTTCGGTGGTGGTGGCGCTGCGGCGGGTCGGGTGGCTGGCATGGCCATCTCGATTTTCGGAGCCGTGCGGGTTTTACGAAATTAGATTTTAAGTGTATAACAATAAGAACTAAGACAAGTGAGATTCATATTACTAACCGGCGGGTTATAATGAAATTCAGTACAATATTATTACCCGGCTAGAGCCAAGGGCTATAATGAGTTACTTTGAGTAAGGTTTACATGCTATATAATTAGCCATTGTCGAGCAAGTGGTGTGAAAAAAATTTTACGTCGTTCCTACTCAGAATTGAGAGCTCTATTCATTCTAATAGGTGAAAAAAAGTGTCCCGTTTTTTTCGATTCACTTACGCAACCACTCCCAATTAATTTATATAGATGGTAGCGTAATGGAAATATTTTATCCATACAACATTTTGGGACAATTTTTTTCTCCTATTAGAATTAATAGAGCTCTCGATTCTGAGTAGGAACAACGTAAAATTTTTAAATTCTGAAACATTAAGTGATTCAACAACTTTGTTTGAAAACGCCCAAATAATGAATTTCATTTTATTTCATTTTTCGTAAGTCGTTACCGTTTAGAAGGTCGTAGGGAATGCAAGCCAAAACACCATTCGGTTGAACTTTATTTAAATAGATATCGATCTTTTGCTGATACCTAAACGATCTATGTTACAAATGCCGTTTAAGAGTTGATAGTTCGTACATAGGTACTTATACATGTATTCTTTTTCAAAAATTTGGGCTCAGTCATTAACGAGGAGTACTTAGGCTTTAGAAAGTGCCTAATTTACAACATTTGAAGGTGCTAGGCGCCTTAAAACGAACGAGATCTGTTTGTAACAGTGTACAAAGAAAGAAAGAAAACATTTATTCATGATAACATTACAAAGACAAAAGAAAAAAAAGAACCAAAAAACATAAGAACATGCATCATGAAATGATCCCATCTCAGCATTATTGCTGGCCTTGCAGCCAGCGCTGGTCTTCCGATGAGACCGTGTTACCGACGCAGCCGCGTCTATGGCTGTGGCTTTGAATACTATGGGATTAAGCGTACGGTAAACATTAAATAAAATATTATGTGTTTATTGAACACTAGTTTATTAGGACATTTTAATATTAATGACAATCAATCAAATTTTTATATAGGCAAGAATAAAAACAACCATAAACAATAAAAACAACCATAAACAAAATCTATTGTTCATATAGTTCTGAACATATTGGGGGCCCAGGCCAGAAATATAATTTATACTGAAAACAGAGCAATTGAACTTGCAGGAATCCGGAAGCAAACAACTGCTTTTATAAAACAAAAGAAGTTATAGGCAATCAATTAACACAACATAATGTACAATCAAAAGATTGTAACTCAACATTTTAAGCAATTAAATTGAAACACTAGGCTGTTACTAAGTTACCAATTTCAAACAGATCAAATTAATGATATAAAAGACACATAATGCTTTACATTAATTAATTTACATTAAAATTTATACTCAACTAGAGTCATGAGGCAAAAGTCAATCCTTTTAATTAAATAATAATTTTATCATGTTAAAGTTTATCTACCTTTACTTACATCACAATAGTTACATGTTATTTTATTAGTGGACACTGGCAGCGTCCCAGCTACAATATACCCGAAGGATGTATTTACCAAAAATGGACCTTGAGTTGTTAATGAGAACGACTCACGCTGCAGCACCTGGAAGAATATATCACTTCCTAATACAATTGAAATTTTGTCTTTTTTATTGAAATTATAATCCGCCAATTTAATATGAGACGGAATATTTAAAAAAGATCTGTCAAATGTCTGCTGTGGCAGCAGACATGCTATATTTTTTGTCACACAACATGAGACTTTAATTTTGAAATTATTGACAGAAGACCCTATAAGAATGTCTGCCTTTTTTGAGACACTATTGGTGCCATCACCTACTCCCATTACTAATTCATCAGATTTATATACTTTACAATCAACTTTTTCCAGCAACTCTTCTGAAATAAAAGAAACTTGACTACCAGAGTCTAACAAGGCCCTAACATAGGTATAGGTACCATCTTTATTTATTAGCCTAACATTAGCTGTTGGCAACAGAACACTCTGATATGGCAAGGTGTCTGACATATTGGTAGCATGGTTAAAAGAAACTATGCTCTTATTTTTATTATTTACATGAGAACATGTCTTGATATTTACATTTTGATTCAAAGAATTATTTGCAGTAACATTGGTTACCTCGCTCTTTGCTTGCAGATGCAAAAGAGTGTTATGAGATCCACGACAAGTGACGCAATTAAACTTCATCAGACATTTACCCTGATGCATATTTAAGCATAATTTACAAAGATTATTTTTATTCACAAATGCTACCCTATCATCAGCTGAGAGCATTTTAAATTGAAGACACTGATACAGTTTATGCGAATTTTGGCACAATTTGCATAAGACTCGAAAAGCAACATGAGAATGAGAATAAGTTCTCATTGGCCTTTCCTCCGCAGTAGCCTCTAAGACCACAGCCCTCTTTTCAATATAGCCAAGAAATGCTTTTAAGGTTGGCAATTGTTTAACATCTTGCTCCATGTGGAAGCCCCTACATGTGTATACATCAATCTTTTTATATAATATATTTAGCAACAGTGTGTCCCACCCATCTACATTTTGTCCCAAATTTTTTAAGGCTGCAAGATGCATATTTACATTGCAAATAATTTGTCGCAGCGCTGGAGCTGTACACTTTGAATAGATAGGCAAGTCAAGAATACTATTAATATGATAGCTTATTATTTTTGGAATATTATTGTATCTTTTATCTAGGAGCTCAAGTGCCCTTTCGTAATTTTCGTCAACAAGCATTAAATTTTTAATGATGTCAAATGCCTCCCCTGTTAACAATGATCGCAAATAATACAGCTTGGAGCATAGGCTCAGATTGCGGTCGGAATCTATGACAGACCTGAACATATTTATAAACGGATAATAATCCACTATGTCCACACCATTAAAAGGCTTTATATTAATAGGAGGCAACTTTTTGAACTCACCAGATTGAGATGAACCAGCTACAGCCATCGAAGTTGACGCCGAAAGGCCACCAGTCACCGTTTTAATTAACAGATTAATACGACTCACACAGTCATCAAAATCATCCTCTACAGACGCATAATCCTCCTCGTCCGCAGGGTTAATTGCTAGAATGCTTTTATTATATTTAACATACTCCGCGAAAGAAGTTTCGAGCCGAGCTCGTTTCTCGCGAAGAATCTCTGGCGAAGCAGAAATAAATCGTTCTGACGAACAAAATTTGACAATCCGGGTAATAGCCCCTTTTGTATAACTCCTACTAGCTACTAATTCTTTAACTTCCATTTTAACTAAATAGTACAAAGCTACAATTACAAAATACTAAATACAAATTGAACTTATATAGAAGAAAATTGTTTTCAAGTTTCAAAATTATGTCAACAAGTCACTGTGACGTTTCTTCAACGACCATCCTCCTCTCTAGACGTTCCGTTCGGAAACAGTCGAATCTGTCAAATCACGTCGAAAATCTATTTCTTCGGACTAAAATGTCTAGGAAAATACATCTGAAAACTGCCACTTGGTCTTCAACCATAAATTTGACCGTCTCTTTCTAAATCATACAATCTGCGTATATAGCCGCACTCTTCTTGCCGAAATATCGATCGGCGAATATCACGGCGAAACCAGGGAAAATTCAAAATTTCAATGGCGACGAAATTTTTCTTCCATTTATAGAAATATATACAAAATATGCCTCTTCAATCGGCTCTCGACGTGATTAACACTTTATTTTTATACACTTTGGCTTCTTGCCGTTTTATAGGAACTATTATCACGATAGGCACTGGAATTAATTCAACTATAGGTGAATTTAAATTTAAAAGCGAAGGACCAAACTTAATGTTACCGACGCAGCCGCGTCTATGGCTGTGGCTTTGAATACTATGGGATTAAGCGTACGGTAAACATTAAATAAAATATTATGTGTTTATTGAACACTAGTTTATTAGGACATTTTAATATTAATGACAATCAATCAAATTTTTATATAGGCAAGAATAAAAACAACCATAAACAATAAAAACAACCATAAACAAAATCTATTGTTCATATAGTTCTGAACAACCGTCAAGTGCTACTGAAAGCACATATTAAAAAATATACATAAATTCAAATATAGTGAACCGACATACATCCTTTGACATGGCTGAATAGACATTAATTCCTTTACTTATCCCACAAGGGATGAATTTTATAAAAAGTAAATAATTTTTGGCTCTGGTTAAGAAGAAAATGACAATATTATGTATATTAACAAACAAACTTCTTTTTCTCAAAGATGCAATGAAATGTTAACCTTACGTTCCAAATAATAGGCCGGGACGTATCACGTTGCGGGCGCGGTTGGACAAGTGGTATGTAATGGATTTTCATACAAAGTGGCAGGCCTTGGCCTGCAAAGCGATCGTGTTTTGTTTTGTGGTGGTCGTCGTCGTGCGCGGCGCGGGCGCGGGGCGCGCTGCTGGAGGACATGCACGTGGAGGATAAGCACCTGCTGCTGCTCGGCCACTGCCTAATGCACGCGCTAGCGGCAACATTCTAAGGGTTTTTTTGGAGTTTTTTTATTTATTTCATTGCATGTTTGAGAAAAGCACTATACAAGCCTCGGCGTGAAAGAACTTGCAGGCTTCGTACTCCTATCCTCTATATATCTATATACGTTACTCAGCCTGCAAGCCTTTCTTTCCCGGCCTCTGCAGTAATGTACTATTACATTACTCTAGAAGTCTAGACTAGAAGGTAAAACCACCAATCCAAGCAAACTTTGTATGACCGTAATAATTATAGCAAACTAACCGCGAACCGTGTAGGTACACGTATTATTTTTTCCTGGGTATTTTTTTTTTTTTTTTTTGGTAGAAAAAACATTGATGTTACCATAAAACTGGGTATTTACCAATATTTTTGCCTGGAAAAAATCCAAGAGGCGCTTTAATAGATAAAAAGACGTAAATATGCAAAAAAAATGTTTGGATTAAAGCTCTTACACGGTTATTCTCGGGGCCGGTCGATATAGGTCAATAGGTCTACCAAGTCATCAATCATCAAATCAATCATATCAAACTACCTACCTGTTGTACTTTAACTGGGTTGATGATATGATATTCACCGATGTTACCGTAAAATGTATGGATGTAGTGACGAGTTTTTTTTAAACCTGTAAAAAAAATATAATAATGATTATGATTAGTCAAGTATTTTATTAAGTACTTTTTTCTTTCTTTCTTTCTTTCTTTCTTTCGTTTTTAAGTGCCTGGACCACCGAGCGAAAAGAGGTGTTAGCAAAACTCGGAAAATGGCGCTTTCCTAAATAATAAATTTAACCTAAATCGTTAAAGCCGTTTCTGACATCTTGGAAAACAAATATACATAGTATAGTTTACTAAAGTTGGTAAGTACCTACATATAAGAAATGCAGTCATGGAAAAATATTATATTCAAACAACGTCAGCAATAAATACCTAGAATAAACCAACAGCAAGGTAATCACAACCAGGGGCCCGATTTTTGAAAGCACATGTGTGAAAATACCACTCGAAAGTGGTGAAAAATTGTGCTGAATTTGAAATACGAGTAGCTTAGAGGATACTTACGGCTATCATTAATCATGTGGACTAGTCAAAAATTTGATTAGAGCCGTAGTTTTGAAGATATAAACAGATTTATACCACTTTCGAGTGGTACTTTCGAGTGATGTGCTTTCAAAAATCGGGGCCCTGGTACGACCACAGTCATACTAAACGTGGCCTTTGGGTCTTGTTACCCTACAATAGGCTCTGTCTACCCTGTAAGGGATAGAGACGTGATTAAGGTATGTGTGTCTGTAACCATCTTTTACATATACCTCTCGTACCTCTACGTCCCGTTACAACACATAATAAATCTAACTTACTATTCCCAAACTCGTAGGCATAAAGATTACACTCTGTTTTAATTTCAAACTTTCAAATATGACTGTATGGCTGACAGATATAATTTAAAGAACATTTGAAATAAGTACTACCTAAATAAATACGAATATTAATTACTTACAAAGAAATAAAATAATATTTGATAATAAGCCCATTTTTTTAAACAATCGATGGATGTTTGAGATATATTAATAACTTTCTAATACAAAATTTTGTACATTCATACATATTTATTATATGAGATCACATAGATAGATATTTGGCTGATGGTACCTATATGATGTGATGTGCTGTGTGCATGATATTTTTATGTACATTGTTGCTAGTATATTACATACAGATAATTATAATCGATAGTCGTTGAACGTCACACACAATAAAGTTACGTCTCTTAGACTTTTCAAAGTGAATGTGTCAGCCATACCATCGTATTTGCTATAGACTTTGCAGGCCATAACGGCATCGAATGCAGCCAGGTAATAAAAAACTAGCCCTAGTAAGCCACGCACTTCCATTTATGGTTTTCTTTAAACTGGATGTCAATTTCTGCAGACTTTTGTCTCTACTGAAGAAGATAATAAAGATATTTCACGGCTTAAACTCATGATACGAGAGCTCGTTGCATTTACCTATTTCATGTCGTGATAACACTAAAGGTGGAAACACATTATTAACACGCGACGCGACCCGATGCAACGAATGTATGCGCGTGGCGTCGCGTCGGATGTTCATAGTGTGGTTCTGGTCATAGAAAATAATACAATTTGATTCGACTCAACACGCGTCGCGTTGCATCGGGTCGCGTCGCGTGTTAACAATGTGTTTCCACCTTAACTTGTGGCCTGAGCCTCTAGTGTAAGTTTTTGACACGAAAAACGTCTCGAACGCTTTCGCGTAAACGTCTCAAATTACTATGGAATAATTGACAGCGCCGCTAGCGGAACGAAACGGCAACAAACTTCTCATAGTATTTGACAGTTTAACGCAAAAGTTATCGAGACGTATTTCGCTATCGTAAACTTACACTAAGCATACTAAGCCTCTAGTGTACGTTTTCACACAAAATAACGTCTCGAACGCGTTCACGTAAACATCTCAATTACTATGGAAAAATTGGCAGCGCCACTTGCGGATCGAAACGAAACGGCAACAAATTGTTCTCATAGTATTTGACATTTTAACGCAAACGCATTCGAGACGTATTTTGTCACCGAAAACTTACACTAACCATACTGTTTGATGACAGTCCTTATAAATACATGACCTACTTCTACACTTCTAGTGGTTAGATTTACTTGAATTTTTGTAGCTATACTCACCTATGAAGAGGACAATAATAGAAGTAACTACTGCCAATGAGTTACAGCCAGCAAAAGTATTGATTCCTTTTACACGAAAAAATCTAGTTAATATTGCAAGTATGAACGCGTATGTATTTTAAATACCTACTAATCCCTACTAATATTATAATGGCGAAAGTAACCCTGTCTGCCTGTTTGTAACGCTTTCACGCCTAAATCACTGAACCGACTTTAATGAAATTTGGTACACATATAGTTTCCGTGCCGGACATAGGATAGTTTTTATCTCGGACATTCGTATAGTTTCCAAGGGACAGCGATTAGCGAATTCTGCACAGACGGAGCCGCGGGCAGCCGTTAGTAATAATATATACCTGTTGCAAATCCAGTGCGAAAAGCTTGACCACCATCTTGGTGGAAGCCATAAATATTGATGCATCAACCAGGCATTTCAATTTGCAGTGGGCTCTCAGACTGCGATGCAGGTACATACCTACCTAGGTAGATTACATATATTGTAACTAGAAATTTCATGGTAAGTAAAACCTACTAACTAAGTACGGTGACATAAGCTGTGCCGGCTAAACCGAATAATTAAAAAACCGGCCAAGTGCGAGTCGGACTCGCGCAGGAAGGGTTCCGTACCAGAAAAAGGCTAAAAGCTGGTGCCATTAAACACTTGTTTTATTGAGTTTAAGGCGAAGGGATAGGCAAATGACCTTGCCCGTTTGTGACGTGGCAAGCAGTCCGATCAACGCGACATCTGTTAAATAATCGACGCGTGAACTCGATGCGAATGGGCGCGGGCTGATGGGTTGAAATATTGCACTGTGATGTTAGTAGATGGCGCTTGTTTCAGTTTTCCGATTGCCTTACACAGACACAGCATAATGTTCAAATCAGATTTCGCAAAAATAATAAAAATTGAAACATTTCGGCATTCGTAACGTGGCCTTAAAGTCTTGTTACCTTGGGCTCTGTCTGCTCCGCAAGGAATAGAGACGTTATTTATGTATGTATGTATGTATGTATGTGATATTATACATGAGAAAGTTTGTGACGATGTGAGTGAGTGTGTAATGTTTGTTTCTTCTTTTTTTTATGTGAATAGGAAGGTAAACGAGCAAGTGGGTCACCTGATGGTAAGCGATCACCACTGCCCATAGACACCCGCAACCCCGGAGGGATTGCAGATGCGTTGCCATGCCAACCTAGAGGACTTAGATGAAATGCCTCTGCATGAAATTTGGAACGAAGACAGTTGGAACCCTAGATTAAAACAGGCTACTTTTTATCACAGAACATTGCAGTTTCCGCGGGATAGTGATGAACGTGACGTCAAAGGTGTCCAGAGTCTGTCTGGAGTCGCAACGTAAATTATTATTGCAGAATAAAGTAAAACTTGAACGTGTGCGGGAAAGGTACAGAATAAGGTGTAGTTTTTCCAATGATTATTTTCAAAACCGATATCTGAGGGTCCGAGAGGTCCCCAAACATAAATCCGTTATCAAAAATGAAAAAGATGGCCGCCATTTTGAATTCTTTAAGTTTTGGGCCGATTATTTTCAAAATCGATATCTGAGGGTCCGAGTGGTCGTCAAACACAAATCTGCTATCGAAAATAAAAAAACTGAACGCCATTTTGAATTCTTTACTTTTTGAACCGATTGTTTTCAAATTCGATATCTGAGGATCCGAGTCGTCTCCAAACATGAATCCGTTTTTAAAAATGAAAAAAGTGGCCGCCATTTTAAAAACTTTTGTTTTTGGACCGATTGATTTCAAAATCGATATCTGACGATCCGAGTAATTCCCAAACACGTATCCGTTATATAAAATGGAAAAAGTGACCGCCATTTTGAAATCTCTAGTTTTTGAACCGATTGTTTTCAAAATTGATATCTGAGGGTCCGAGTGATTCCCAAACACGTATCCGTTATATAAAATGGAAAAAGTGACCGCCATTTTGAAATCTCTAGTTTTTGAACCGATTGTTTTCAAAATCGATATCTGAGGGTCCAAGTGGTCCCCAAACATGAATCCGTTATCAAAAATGAAAAAAGTGGCTGCCATTTTGAAATCTTTAGTTTTTGGACCGATTGTTTTCAAAATCGATATCTGACGATCCGAGTGATTCCCAAACACGTATCCGTTATATAAAATGGAAAAAGTGACCGCCATTTTGAAATCCTTAGTTTTTGAACTGATTGTTTTCAAAATCGATATCTGAGGGTTCGAGTGGTTCCCAAACATGAATCCGTTATCAAAAATGAAAAAAGTGTCCGCCATTTTGAAATCTTTAGTTTTTAGGTTGATAGCTTTCAAAATCGATATCTGAGGATCCAAGTGTTCCCCAAACATAAACCCGTTATCAAAAATGGAAAAAGTGGCCGCCAGCTCAGATATCGATTTTGAAAACAATCTGTTCAAATACTAAACATTTCAAAATGGTGGTCACTTTTCTATTTTGTATAACGGATACGTGTTTGGGAACCACTCGGATCGTAAGATATCGATTTTGAAAACAATCGGTCCAAAAAGTAAAGAATTCAGAATGGCAGCCAGTTTTTTTTATTTTCGATAGCAGATTTGTGTTTGACGACCAATCGGACCCTCAGATATCGGTTTTGAAATCAATCGGTCGGAAAACTAAAGATTTCAAAATGGCGGCCATTTTTTTCATTTTCGATAGCAAATTTGTGTTTCACGACCACTCCGACCATCACATATCGATTTTGAAAATATTCGGTCCAAAACTTAAAAATTTCAAAATGGCGGCCACTTTTTTCATTTTTAAAAACGGATTCATGTTTGGGGACCACTCGGATCTTCAGATATCGATTTTGAAAACAATTGGTCCAGAAAGTAAGGAATTCAAAATGGCGGCCAGTTTTTTCATTTTCGGTAGCAGATTTGTGTTTGACAACCACTCGGACCCTCAGATATCGATTTTGAAAATAATCGGCCCAAAACTTAAAGATTTCAAAATGGCGGCCACTTTTTTCATTTTTGATAACGGATTTATGTTTGGGGACCTCTCGGACTCTCAGATATCGGTTTTGAAAATAATCAGTCCAAAAACTAAAGATTTCAAAATGGCGGCCACTTTTGGCATTTTTGACAACGGATTCGTGTTTGGAGACAACTCGGATTCTCAGATATCGATTTTGAAATCAATCGGTCGGAAAACTAAAGATTTCAAAATGGCGGCCATTTTTTTCATTTTCGATAGCAAATTTGTGTTTCACGACCACTCTGACCATCACATATCGATTTTGAAAATATTCGGTCCAAAACTTAAAATTTTCAAAATGGCGGCCACTTTTTTCATTTTTAAAAACGGATTCATGTTTGGGGACCACTCGGATCTTCAGATATCGATTTTGAAAACAATTGGTCCAGAAAGTAAGGAATTCAAAATGGCGGCCAGTTTTTTCATTTTCGGTAGCAGATTTGTGTTTGACAACCACTCGGACCCTCAGATATCGATTTTGAAAATAATCGGCCCAAAACTTAAAGATTTCAAAATGGCGGCCACTTTTTTCATTTTTGATAACGGATTTATGTTTGGGGACCTCTCGGACTCTCAGATATCGGTTTTGAAAATAATCGGTCCAAAAACTAAAGATTTCAAAATGGCGGCCACTTTTGTCATTTTTGACAACGGATACGTGTTTGGAGACAACTCGGATTCTCAGATATCAATTTTGAAATCAATCGGTCGGAAAACTAAAGATTTCAAAATGGCGGCCATTTTTTTCATTTTCGGTAGCAGATTTGTGATTGACAACCACTCGGACCCTCAGATATCGATTTTGAAAATAATCGGCCCAAAACTTAAAGATTTCAAAATGGCGGCCACTTTTTTCATTTTTGATAACGGATTTATGTTTGGGGACCTCTCGGACTCTCAGATATCGGTTTTGAAAATAATCAGTCCAAAAACTAAAGATTTCAAAATGACGGCCACTTTTGTCATTTTTGACAACGGATTCGTGTTTGGAGACAACTCGGATTCTCAGATATCGATTTTGAAATCAATCGGTCGGAAAACTAAAGATTTCAAAATGGCGGCCAGTTTTTTCATTTTCTATAGCAAATTTGTGTTTCACGACCACTCGGACCCTCATATATCGATTTTGAAAATACTCGGTCCAAAACTTAAAGATTTCAAAATGGCGGCCACTTTTTTCATTTTTAAAAACGGATTCATGTTTGGGGACCTCTCGGACTCTCAGATATCGGTTTTGAAAATAATCGGTCCAAGAAGTAAAGAATTCAAAATGGCGGCCAGGTTTTTCATTTTCAGTAGCAGATTTATTTTTGACGACCACTCGGACCCTCAGATATCGATTTTGAAAAAAAATCGGCCCAAAAACAAAGATTTCAAAATGGCGGCCACTTTAATTTGACATTTTTGATAACGGATACGACACGTGTTTGGAGACAACTCAGATCCTCAGATATTGATTTTGAAATTAATCGGTCGAAAAACTAAAGATTTCAATATGGCGGTCTTTTTTATTTTGATAACGGATCCGTGTTTGGGGACTACTTGGACCTTCAGATATCTTTTTTTTTCTTTCTAATGATTGACATATACATACATTGGAGTACTACTTGCCTAAATGTAATGTATTAATTAATATTTCTACGCCAAAACTGGCAGAATATGCTGTGAATGAATAATTATTATACACAATACCTTGTACCTACCATATTCTGAGAAATAAAATATATTCTATTCTATTCTATTCTATTCTAAATATCAAAATTTTTCATGCAGTAATTCTAACCAAAATCCTATTTCCCATGCTTGTTCGCTAAACAGCAACTAAGTATCAAACCAACCTGCCACTAAGTTCCCAAAAAACGGATTGAAAATAATCACTTTTAACTTAATATAGGTAATACGTGCGAAGCGAACGAGTACGACTTTTTGAAGCACTGTTTCGCGCCTATTCTGTGACTCAAACAACATGCTTAGCCAAACCAATATGAAAAAACGCGAAGCGAATGTTGGCAACGTCGCGTCGCTTACGCACTGCCGCCACCGAGCGAACATGCAACGTTGCTTTTTCCTTATTTTTTTCATACGTGTTATCCAAATTATTTTTTTATTTATTTATCTATTATTTTTTTATTTTTTTTTATGAACATTTTTGGTTTTATCTTAATAATTTATTTCACTGTATTATCTTTTTAACATTTTTTTGGTTTACGAATTTTTTTGTACATTGAAAAGCGCCTGATTGAATGTGCGGGCAAATATTGCGTTCGCCCTTTTCACAAGCTCAGGGCAGTACTACTCTCTAAAGCCTTATTTGTTGGCTAATTGAAGCAAACGCACCGTGGAATTTTAATTATGAGTTACTAGAGTAACCTCGTCGAGATTGGTAGCAAATAGATTTGTTTCACCCGAGCAAAAGTTGTACAAAATATTGTCGAGACTCTTAGAGCAAACGAATTTATGTAGTAACTACGACATTAAGGAATATGTTTTCGCCGGTGAATTCTAATTCAAGACATGTTTTATAGAATGTGCAGTTTTCAAAACTCCAAATTGTGTATTATCGCCATAAAACATGCACAAAAACAACCAATTTATGAGCTTTTGCCTATCCCTTCGCCTTAAATACCGTCGTCAACATTTTGACTACTCTGTTGTATGGGAGCCCCCCTTAATTTTTATTATTATTTTGATTTTAGTATTTGTTGTTGCAGCCACAATAAAAATACGGTTCTTAATATTACGGTTCTTGAGATCTAGAGCTCGGCGAGTGGTAGCCATGAAAAAGGGCTAAAATATCACGTTTTTTGTATGGGAGCCCCCTTAATTATTATTATTATTTGGTTTTTAGTATTTGTTGTTATAGCGGCAACAGAAATACATAATCTGTGAAAATTTCAACTGTCTAGCTATTACGGTTCTTGAGATACAGCCTGGTGGGTGACTGACGGACGGACCGACGGACGGACAGCGAAGTTTTAGTAATAGGGTCCCGATTTTACCCTTTTGGTACGGAACCCTAAAAAAAATAGTGATGGGTTGCTAGACGCATCGCCTACAACATGATTCCTAAAAATTTTCCCAATTCCCTCGATTGGCTTGAATTTTCATTTTTTTTTGGGAATGAAAGATGACTTTTAACCACTATGGTGTTTTTCTGCAATAAATGAATATTTTATTATTGTTATTAAATATCCTAAAATTAAATCTAAAATCAACACATTGGGAGTATACTGAGGGATTTGGACTATACTATACTATTATTGGGGTATGCAGGTTCTTATGACAGAGTAGGTACTAATAGGTGAAAAACTTAGGTAAGTAAATGACGTTGCATTACTTGCAATGTGTGTAATGCGAATAGACATGTCGACGTTCCAAATTAGAAAAATGACTTCAGTACCATATCAGTTTGTGTGTCATACACATTTTTTTGTTCGCGTCTCTCCTGTAGACATGGAAAAAGTTTAAGGGTCTATAGTTAATATTTTTAAGTCAAGTCTACATCGGCGTGTGGGACGCCTGGCCAACTTTCGGCCCATTTAAATAAACCTTAAGTTTGCCGACTCGGAGTCGCTAATTTTGTGCTCACATGATTGACAACTTTTGTTTCCTACGGTGTTTATACATGACTTACTACTAGGTACATACAACAGGTCATTTACTTATATTGTGTTGTACTTAACTTACTTGGTGAAAAAGTACCTACGTAATTACTTTTTACAAAAAAACAGGCACGACTTTGTTTAGCAAATTTTATTTTGAATATCCATCATCATCAACCGCTGCGGCAAAAAGTTTGTAGCTGCTCAACGTGATCTGATACCAACTGTATGATATAGTAACTACGTTTCTTTGCTCGTCAAAATTTACGTCCGGCGAATTCATAGCGAACACATTCACTCGGAGATAAATAATCCTCATGTAGCTGGGAACCTGGGAATAATAAATAAATATTCATATATTATAGAAATAGGTGGACTCATCATCATCATCATCATCACCAGCCTATACACGTCCCACTGCTGGGCACAGGCCTCCTCTCAGGATGAGAGGACTTCGGCTATAGTTTCCACGCGGGCCCAGTGCGGATTGGGAACTTCACACACACCATTGAATTGCTTCGCAGTGTTTATTTCCCATTTTATTGTATATAAAACACAATAATTTTACAAATGATTACAAAGTAATGTTATAAACATAAACTAAAGCTACCTTAAAAATAAAAATTATAACAAAGTTACTAAATCACGTTTAAGTTACTTCGCAGTTGTGTGCAGGACTGATTGATAGGTGGACTGATCGGATCAAATGTACCCTATAATAATATCAAAATACCTACATGTAAATTAATTTCGATATTGTATTCAAATACACCGATGCTACCCAACTTTTCCTCTACGTGCGCGTGCGGTCCGTCTTTCTTTTTACCTGTAACAATTATATTATTCTGTACTTATGTTTAGGCAAGTATTTTATTAAATTTATATTATTTATACCTGCGCCACCGAGCGAAACTAGGTGTTTGCAAAAGTCGAAAAATTGCGTTTATACCAGTGATTTCGGAAATAAATAAATAAATGTACTTGAAATGCTCGTTATAAGATATACGAGATAGATATCAGATCGAGAGAAAAGGGGTCAACAGCTTCAGGGGTTACATGGCTTCCACTCAATCGTTTTCCCGTGCATTTCGGCGTTCTTTTTAATTGTTGCAACTAAGTAGGTATATAGTAAAAAACTTCATAGTAACTATTTTCTCGTTCTTCGTTTTTTTTAGGGACAGCTGGGTTTCATTTCTGGGCAAAGGCATTTTTCGATTCTGCAAACACCGAGCCAAGCTCGGACGATCAGGAATTAACTACAACTCGACCGTACCAAACTCAAAGGAATATTCAAAACAGGCCTTAACTCCATCAAATGCAGCTAGATAACAACAAAGTAGCCCCAGTAGACCACGCGCTCCCATTTATGGTTTTCTTTGAAGTAAAAGATAATTTCTGTACACTGTTGTCTCTACTGAAGAAGATAGTAATAAAAGATATTTCACGGTTTACTCTCATGATACGAGAGCTCGTTGCATTTATTCAATGCATAATAGGAAATAATCAATTAGAGTGCCTGCCTCCTGGGAACCATGCCCCACTTCGGATGTCTTGGATTTTTTTTTTTAATAATTTTTATTACCTAGTCTTAGTTTAGTTTTATATTAGTTAAAACTGTAATGTGATTTATATTTGTATTGCAGCATAATAAATTAGAGTGGTAATAAGTTCTATCCAATTCTGGCAACACATTTATCTTTGTCGACTTATACAACAGTAAAGCAAATATGTATTTCGCTATTGGTGTTCCTTTATATTCAAAGTGGAACAAACCCATTTAATGTAATTAGGATTTAGATTAAATATAATATTTACTTTTGGTTTAATTTTATTAAAAATAATCGAGTTTTTATTTACGACTAAACATTAACTATCCATATCGATCATATTTACCCTTTTGTGTTAGGCTCGTTCGGCTTGGCGTAATTTTATTTCATATGAATTGTGTACATGATGGTTCCACTCTATTAGGTTGTTGTTTTTATGGTTCCGTTTAGTACCAACTCTGAAGCCTTATAGATGCAGATCCATGGTGAACAGCTTGGCCACCACAACCATCTTGTGGAAGCCATAAATATTGATGCATCGAAGAGACATTTAAGTTTGCAGTGGGCTCTCAGACTATGACGTAGACGTAACTAGAAATTTCATGGTCCAACGTTGCGGCTATAAAATACCCATAGTGATATCTATTGTACCTACTTAGTAAATACTAGCTGTTGCCAGCGACTTCGTCTGCAAATAATTCATTTATCGCTATCCCGCGGGAACTACGCAATTTTCCGGGATAAAAAGTAGCCTATGTGCTATTCCAGACTTTTCTCTATCTATGTGCCGAATTTCATCCAGATCCGTTGGGCCGTTCTGGCGTGATTGAGTAACAAACAAACATCCATCCATCCATCCATCCATCCATACTTTCGCATTTATAATATTAGTTAGATTATTTTATACAAAATGAAAAAAAAAACGCCAATAAAAGATCACGTTTAAATTTATATAATTTTATTAACTCGCTGGTACTCCTTTCGCAAAAATCTTGTAATCACTAAGAGTTATTTGCGTCCAGCTGTATTTTATTGATACCGTGTTTGTTTGCTCGTCGAAGTCCACTTTTGGAGATGATATAGAGTACACGATCACTCTCACGTATGAAATCCTTAGGTTTTGGGGAACCTAAAATGATTTTGTATATATTTAATCTTCCTACGCTATAAATTAAAAATATTAAGAACAACCGTTTGGTTGCCAGATTGAATGCAAGCGAGTTACTGGTACAATATTTATTTATTTATTGAAATCATTACACAGCATTACAGGCAAGCGAAGGCACTGTGAAATTCATAGACATACTTGAATTATAGCAGTAGCACGTATAACACGTAGCACAGAAAATAAACAGCAAACAGCATTAACATTTACAAACAATCAAGTGAAGACGGACAGTCATCCTTCGCCTCACAGAACTTCATACACTCACTGCATAATAATCCTCCAGCTACTAGCAAATATATCACAGTCAGGTGCTGATGCAAGAAGCACGTTGAGATATAATAAGTACTTACGTAAATTTGGACTTCTGTGATAAACGATAATAATCCTATGTAGCCATCTCGTTGGTACACCTCAGTTCCAGGTCTCTTTGTACCTGTATTGACATAATATAAATTTGAAAAATATTAGGTTACCTTTACCTACTGACGAGCAATAATAATGAACACAAAATATTTACCTTGCTACTCCGCTACTTACGTGCAAGTTAACCAAGCCTGTGCGAAATATATACGTTTTGCATGCAAGCCCTCCCACCACTACTACCACACAAAACGCACACAAATCCCACAAACTTAATTAATCCTAACACCACACAAACACTGACGCGCGTTTCGATCCCTCTACGGAATCATTCTCAAAGTTAGAGCACAACCGATGCACATGCGAACCAACGTCGTACTAATTGTACCCACATTCGTATATACTAACTTTGAGAATGATCCCGTAGAGGGATCGAAACGCGCGTCAGTGTTTGTGTGGTGTTAGGATTAATTAAGTTTGTGGGATTTGTGTGCGTTTTGTGTGGTAGTAGTGGTGGGAGGGCTTGCATGCAAAACGTATATATTTCGCACAGGCTTGGTTAACTTGCACGTAAGTAGCGGAGTAGCAAGGTAAATATTTTGTGTTCATTGAAATGGACCTCCGCAAAGTAACGCCTGAAGCAATAATAATGGGTAAATTTTCAGAAAACTTTGTATGGATAATTATTTATACGTTATTTGTTCTTATTAGTGTTGTTTAGTTGTTCGTTATTCAGTTAGTAGGTGCGCACACTTCCGCCGCTACGGTACATAGGGTAAGTGTACCAGTGAATGAACAGTGCTAGTGAATGAACAAAACGATGATTTTTACTCAGAATAAGAGTTCTGTTCAATTTTACAATGCGAAGTATTTTATTAGATTAGCAACATTACTAGCTATATCACGGTAACATTAACTTTAACTTGAGAGCGTTTATCCCTACTGAGCTGGCAACCTCGCATTTTTGGTGTTTTCTAACGATCATTTCAAGGAAATTGAATGAAAGTTTCAAATGTGCACACTAAAAACGATGTGCGACGCACATTTGAAACTTTCATTTTTTGGTTACTCCAATTATTGGAACTCCAAGTATTCGAACAAAAATTAAAGGTAGAAATTGTAGATTCGTTCACTAGCTTACAAGTGTCAGTGAATGAACTACCTTCAAAATGACTAGGTAGTTTATTCAGTGGTTTTATTTACAATTTATGAGCTAGTCAATGAACAATATAATTTACAAGTTTATAGTAAATTAGACGCAGTGTATAAATCTGTAGACTGACGATTCAACATTCCGATATTTGTTGAATATAAAAGAATTGTAATTGTGCCTGTTTCGTTTACCTCAATAAATAATTTAACCGTGTTAATTCACTAGTTTCATTTGTTCATTTACTAGAAAATCGTGTTCATTCACTGGTGTTTTGGGGTGTTTTCCGATTAAAATTGATATAACTAATTTTTTCCAATATAATTATAAAAAGAAAAGCAAACTAGAATAATTGACAACAGTTCATTTTTATAACACCTGAAAATGTATATATGGTTCGAAAGCATTTTGCCTCTTGATCACTGCAATATGTTTATATAATTTTAATATCGCTTATTATAAAAAATAAAAAATAATTAAAAATATGTCCTAATTTTACCAAAACTACCACAGGATAGGTGAAACGCCTTTGCTTTTTTCACGAGAAAAAATAAGCGATCATAATTTTGTATTTTTGACAACTTCAAAGTACAAGGGGGGCAACTCTGAAATTCTATTTTCGAAGTTCGTTGCATACCTTCTCTCTCACTCTCAAGATAATGACTATTAGATGAGCGGAACAGCACGAAGCGAACCTCGAAAATCGAATATTGGAGAATAGGGCCTGACATTGACAATTTGAAATTAACGTCAGTTTTTTTTCTATAGAGAAAAGACAAAGGGATAAGTGTGCATTCGGTGATAGTATTGGAGTTACGCCCTTTTAGAATAAGCACAAATTAATAAATTAAATACGAGCCCTAGCGAAAAAATTTAACTGTCAGCATGTTCATCTTTGAAACAAAATACAGAGAACCATTAAAATTATAGGCTCAGAAATATGAAATGTTGTCAATTGCTTCGTCCATAGCAACAATAATATTTATTTTAACGGTAATCATTCCCAGCATAGCGAAATGTTTTTTTGAAAACCGCAATTGTCTTTTAAGGGTTTATGCACTGGTACACTTACCCTAGATGGTCTACTCTCAGAGCGACCTTAAGAATTGTTTTATCGGTACACTTTTAAGCTAGGTATTGAAGCTATTTTGATGATGATTTTTTGTATGAAGAACAAAAAAACTCACCAAACTCATAAATATACTCATTCGTTGCTGTGACTGCGTCGAACACCGACAGATAACCAAAAAATAAACCAAGCAGTGTACTTGGTGCCATTTTAAGGATTTCACTTAACTAAACAGCTTATTATTAACAGCGTCTGTATAAATGTTAATTTTGTTTCACACTTAATCGCATGGTACGAGAGTCCACTGTTTTTTTTTCTCAGTTCATTAATGTGCACATTCCAATACGATATTTAAATTTGGTTGCAATCATTCACACCTACTTGTAGATATTAATTCTAAGTATTACCCAATTAGTAAACATTCTATATTTAGTCAATTTGTGCGACTCAATAGGCTACAAGGCTTAAAAGTTTGCAGTGGGATGTGAGACTACTTACAAATCATAAATTTCGCGGCGATTGGTAAAAGTTGTTGCGCCTAAACCAATTTAATGAAAACGCACTTTAGTGATTACCACATACACAATTCTCATTAGGTATCTACCTTAATGTTTTTACTGTTTAGCCTCTAAGTATTTACTACTTAATATTCCATACACCTTTTTAGAGTCGGGTAGGTATGCACATTTTAGAATAGTACATTATGATACAAGTGTGCTATGTTGATCATTACACACGATCCATGATTGTACGCGCGAGCGGAGCGAGTGCGTTAATAGTGCCGAGTGTGGTAATGATCAATGCACACGCGTTTCATACGACGTTTTTCAACACATTTGCGAGGAAAAACAAAAATAAATTCTTAAGAAGTAAGTATAAAAGAACTTTACTTTACCTTTGTTGCCAAACATTGCTTAACTGGAGGCTTTAGAACTTTTCTTTGTCATTTGGCAATTAACACCTTGGATTTCTTACTGACATAACCTTTCCGAACATATTTTAGTATTTCCGGCGACGGACACTATTTACATTTAGTTTTTCTGTATTATTTCAACTCGTAATTTTTAAACTAATAACAAGGTAAAATAATCAACAAAATCTGTAAGTGTGAAAGATGGCGGCAGATATCATTTCTTCGCGCCAATCCACGCGCAGCCCTCACGCATGCGCGCTGTGCACTTTGCACGCGTGCGACGAGAGACTGACAAGACTGCTAAACAGCCTAATATTAAAATTGTAATAAATAAATTAATCAATGTCTTAAATATGCAAATTATAGTCACTTTTTAAATAAAAATGAATACTTTGTCGAAATTAAATGTTTATTCATCATCTTTAACCCAAAATAGTTTAATATTCACGAAAATATTCCTTGTTCTTAAAGATAACTGAGCTATTTGCTGAGATTAAAAAAAATGTTTATATTACCGCACTCGTGCGGTAATATTATTACAGCACTAGTGCGTAATAAGCTGAATTATGAGCTTAAATGCGGTGCAATAAGACTCAATTTACGAGCAACTGTGTTGAAAAAATATTAGTTGCACTGTAGATTATTTCATTTACAATTGCGGCTAACCTAATCTATCTTATCCGCTTATCCCTTATCTGTACGCTTATAGCTTAGGTACAGCAGCAAGTCAAAATTGCCATTGATAGCGATATTATTACTCGTATCATAAAGTCAGAGCGAAGGGAAGGTGGCAGGAAAAGTAGAGACCTTTGCACAATAGCGCTCTGCTGTATCAGATTATTAAAAAACTGCGTGTATGGATTCCTGACCCAATGTGGTACCCTCTCACAGTCAATGTCATAGTATATAGTTACCGTAACATTGAATTGACAAGACAAGGAAAATCATGTGACACGTTCTACGGTGGGTCAGGAGCCATGACCATGAGGCGAGCATGCTTATAAGCCAGAAATTTAATATTAAGAACATGTACGTAGCATATTATAATTTTAATAACAAAATGCGACGTGAAAAATAAATGATTTAATCAGACGTGAAATCGTTACAATTCATCCGTGTAGTTAACAACAAAATATAAATTGGTAGCAAATAAAAAACAGCGTAGCAGTGGACTGGCATTTGTTTTTCAATAATAGACCAATAGAAAATGGCAACCAGGACTAAAGTGATTGCTGTAGTTATTTGCGCAACGGTTGCAATAAATGCAGTCGCTGCTACAACTGAATATGTCTTTGAATTTGGTGAGTACGTATTTTATATACACTGGCGAGCAAAAATAACAGGTCACTTTTCATACAAAGTTCTATGAAAAGCGACCCATATTTTTGCTCTTCAATATACTTAGGGTTAGGTGTTGTAATTTGTAAAAGTATCCCGCGTAGGTACCTATTTACTGCAGTGGAATTTAATCTACCTGCATACATTATACAAGACACAACAATTTTCTTATTCACTTGTGTAATTCTGTCTTTGATTTTGGTTCGAATAATCAATTTCGCCATTGGCACAGATTAGACGACGGAATATTAGGTACATATTATATTATCGTGACACTTGGTATCTTGGTATCTTGGTATCTTGGTATCTTGGTATCTTGTAATTGTGTCGTACAGACACATCATTCAAACAGATGACGCTTAGCGACAAATATTCGCATAGTAACAAGGTCACGTGACAGTTGGAAACAGATAGAAAAATTCGGAGGCTTACTCACCTGCTATGGGTGGTGTAGGGGTATAGCACGCGTCACGGAATGACGAGGACCCGGGTTCGATTCCCGGCCATAGCTTTACTTTTCGGATTTTTCTATGTGTTCTAATCTTCAGTGTCGTTTAGAAATTAACTTGGTATCTATCAGTAATAGTATGTAAGTATTATAGGACCAGTCCAGTAGTATATAGGATCGTGGATTTCTAACCATTTGGGACCTATTTTATAAAGCCTACAAGTTACAATTTACAAGCGGAAGTCTCTATCTAACACATAGGGCCCTGGATTCGCTTCGATACGCATATATAAATAAATTGTCTTCCTTCTTTCTTTCTTTCATTCATCATAACTTCGTGATATGGATCGCGATATGCATGGATCACACAATGATATTGACGTCTAATCCACCGAGATATTTATCAGCGATCCGTCTTTGTAACTTGACCTTTATCCTTTGTTAATTTACTTGATAAATTCATGGCGCGCTTTATTACCCATGGCCATCTGGCAATTTATTTATTAATTTATTTTTAAGTTTATATAGTATCGTTATACCTACTTACTACTTATAATTCCAGGTTTTGTCTTGATCAGTTTTCTGTTAAACTGCGTTTATAAGTTTTATCTTAATTAAAATCAAATTAATTTATCTTTATTTTTTATCTAACTACTTTAGTATCTCGAAGCAATATACATGTGTACATTATTATCGTAGAACCCAATTTAGTTTCGCTTTCAAGAAAATAGAAAAATCCGATAAGTCGTGTTGCATTGCAGCGGTGGGTCGACGACTTGTAGCTCGTTCACATCACGGCCTGATTGAAATATATATGTATATTTTTAGGGCTACTATAGATAGATAGATCTATTAGATGTAGCTTCTTAAAAACCCTGCAACATCCCAATCTTACGATTATTAGGTAAATAATCATTAATCTAACTATCTAACTTCTAATCTAACTAATATTATGCGAAAGTATAGATGGATGGATGGATGTTTGTTTGCTACTCAATCACGCCAGAACGGCCCAACGAAACTGGATGAAAATCGGCACATAGATAGAGAAGTCTGGAATAGCACATAGGCTACTTTTTATCCCGGAAAATTCCCGCGGGATAGCGATAAACGAATTCTTTGCAGACGAAGTCGTAGGCAACAGCTAGTCAACCATAATTGACATTAATAATATTGCAGGCCAGAAACGCCGAGGAAAAGAGATATTCGACAAAGAAGGCAGCATTGGCTTACTTTCCTTAAATAACGAGATTAATATTCCTGTGAGTATACTACGATTCAATACAACTCCTTTTTGAAGTGATAACTTCTTCAGCAGGGTAAACCTCTTCGTAACGTAACGCGTTACGGCGCCAGTCTGGCTTCCCCTTCTCTGACGCATACGGCAGCGGCAGGCAGGCTCTTCCTCTCTCACTTTAACCAGTGTTTGGTGTGCGATTGACATTGTGTACTGTTAGTAACTTAGATTAGTTTAGTTTAAGTTATCACTTCTGTCGGGCGTCCCGAGACGCACACGTTTTATTTTTCAAATTGCTTTATTTGAAGTTTAGTTTTAGTTTATTTATATTTTCATATTTGAATTTGATTTTTTATTTAGTTGTATTGTCAATATATATTTATTCAATTCTATAAAAGATTTTATGCATTGAAAGTATTTGAATTAAATCCTAATTAAGGCACTTGTCCCACCGCCGGCGAGTAGCGAGAAGCGAGTGATTTTAGTATAGAACTTTTGTCGCCCGGCGACAAAAGCGACGAAATTTCCATACTTACTAAAAAACGCTCGCTTCTCGCTACTCGCCGGCGGTGGGACAAGTGCCTGAAGTGAGCCATTGAGAGCATCAATTTTATTGCATCTTTTCTTTCCTTACAGATACCCAAAAACACAAAGGTTTCGTATATAAAAGTGACCGTTTGGGCGCTATCATCCCCGAAAGTGGACTTCGACGAGCAAACCAGAACGGTCAGAATTAATTTCTCTTGGACTCAGGTCCCTTACAGTTCTTATCGCATATTTGCAAAAGGTGTCCCAGACGACTCCTCTTCAGAGGATTCTCGTAGTGGCGAGTGGCGACTAGTAAAATGTAAATAAATTAACTGTCGACAAATTAATGCCGTTTTAATTCATCATCATCGTCATCATCATCATCATCATCATCATCATATCAGCCGAAAGACGTCCACTGCTGGACATAGGCCTCCCCCAAGGCTCTCCACTCGGACCGGTCCTGTGCCTTCCGCATCCACCGCGATTCCGCGATCCTTTAACCGTCGCCGAGCCGTTTTAATTACACACACTATTTTTCTAATAAATAAACGTTTAGTGGTATCAGAACCTTCCGTTGTAAAGCAAGCATCCCGGGTTCGAATCCTTGCAAGTGCATGTATTTGAGTGATGAGCACGAGTAAGTTGTTCCTGAGTCGTGAATGTTTCTATATATTTAAGTATGCAATATGTATACATGTATATCGTTGTCTACTTAGTACCCAAAAACACAAACCTTACTAGAGCATAGGTATATTGTGGGACTAGTTCAATTTGTATGAATAATTGTGATTATAATTCCCTGATATCGTCAATTTTTCGTCTTGGCGGGGGCACCACCGTGCCCCCAGATAAAATTAAGGCACAAAGTGCCTACATACTTAATTATCGTTACTGCGTTACGTTAATTAAAGATATTGAAATTTAATAAGGTGTCTAAGGCAACTTATACATATACAATATACGAGTACGATGCGGCTATTTTAGCATTTAAATGTTTAGCTCACACTGATTCACTGATATTAAAAAAAAAAACAATTAAACTATTTTGGTTTATAAAGAACATTTCAAATAAAAATTGTACCTACAGCTTATCGATTTTTATGCATAATTTCTCGCTATGATTCATAATCAATCATCGTTAAAGGATTGAACTATTTTTAATGCTGGCTTATGTTACCTACATGTCGCTATTCCGTATTTTACAAACATGAAGCAAGGCAAATTGTTAATAATATACTATGTTTTATTATTATTTATCAATATCACCAGAGCTGGAAGACATAAGTTTATGTTCGGTAACCCATTATATTTTCACTTTAACTAGTGCAATTTGAAATGTTTTGTCACAATTTATTAATTACCTCTTGGTTATGAAGGCAGAGGTGATTTAGCGACAACATAATAGTTGTTACTTACTTAATACTAAGGTCTACGTTTCTTTAATATAAGATAAGTTTGAAAATAAATAAGACTGCCTTAATTATTGTAAGTACCTACATTACCTCGAAGTACATTACAAACATGATAGTGTATTTAATTTTCATGTAGCATATAAGTATGATTGGGGCCTATATAAGGTTTAAATAAGTTCCCAAATTTTAGAGGTATATTTAAAATGCGTTATTACATGAGTTTTTTTGTATCGTATGCGCATAGTACCAACGTATTCGGACGCTAGATATGGCACTTGCTTGTCCCACCGCCGGCGAGTAGCGAGAAGCGAGCGTTTTTTAGCATGGGAATTTTGTCGCTTTTGTCGCGGGGCTACAAAAGTTCCATACTAAAAAACACTCGCTTCTCGCTACTCGCCGGCGGTGGGACAAGTGCCTATAAACCCTTTCCAATCAGACCCTCTGAAATACGTTTTCGACATGACAAATACCGCGAAACATACATACACAAATTACGTCGTTATCCCTTACGATGTAGCCAGAGCCCAAGGTAACAAGAAGAACAGGCCAGCAAGATTGTGGGTGTATAGGTGGAAGGTGGGAATCAGAATAGTGATGGCTTGTTAGCCGCATAGCCTGTAACATGCTTCCTATTGATTTTCGTTCAATCCCTCGATGCGGTTTTACGGGCGATCACCATTTTGTGGCAATTTATTTCTGTTCTTTTTAGCATGTGTTTATCTATTTGTTGTATGTGTGTAAACTCTTTATTGCACAAAAATTCAAAAATACAGAAGTATACAGAAAATAGGACAAAGGCGAACTTATCCCTAAGAAGGTTCGTGTTGTTTTGTGATTGTCATAAGTAAACCTTTTTCTTTCTTTCTTTCTTTCTTTACTACATTCTACGTTTTTCTTTGCTCCCACGCCAGTATTGAAGTATGAAAAATAAATACATTATTAATCTCTTCTCTCATCGTATTTGACTTTTGGGAACTTATAAAATTGACTTAGGCACTTGTCCCACCGCCGGCGAGTAGCGAGAAGTGAGCGTTTTTTAGTATGGGAATTTTGTCGCTTTTGTCGTTTTTGTCCCAAACTAAAAACACTCGCTTCTTGCTACTCGCCGGCGGTGGGACAAGTGCCTTGATTCTGAATATGAAGCTATAATTTTAATTTTGTGTACCTACCTTCATTCCAGGTCGTGCGCACTTACCAAGGCCTTATCTTATTTTCGAGGTTATTGACCAAACTATGGTACCATCTGAAAATTTTGAACTTATAATTGATGTAAGTATTATCGCAATGTTTCAGTCAGTCTTCAAACGCCAATATTAAGAGTGGAATTTCTCCAGCCACTCCCAACACTACCTAGTAATTTAAAATTGAAAACTACGCGAGTAGTACTTACCTATATAATTGTAATTATTTTACTTGCAAAGGTTCCTGAAAACCGACGATTGATATACGTGGAAGTCGTGGTGACGGGGTCGATACGGCCCACGGTTACTTTCAGCTGGAGGCGTTATGCAGTAGAGATACAATACAATTGGTGGCAACTCACCGAAATCATCAGATACCATATACGAGCCGAAGGGCAATTCAGGGATACAGCTACGACAACGGAGGAGCCAGCCTTAAAATAGTCCGGGGGCCGTACCATGACGTCTTAATGCGTTTCAGTTTAGGTCCGCTCGCTGTCAGATTCATACTAAAAGTGACAGCTAAAACTTGAACTGCGTCGGAATTAGGTCGTCATGGTAAGGCCCCAGGCTAGGTAAAGTCGCCAAAAACTGTACCATAACTGGAAAATGTAACGCACCGTAACGCACGAATTTATTCTTAAAAAGAGTTTTTTATGTGCAATACGTTGGGTTTTAAATAAAAATGCCGAATTCATGAGTGCTTACCTAATTTTTACGTATCAAAGTAGGTACAATCTATTGTCATCAAATTCTCATTTAAACATTCCCGGTTACATACGTGTTAGGTACAACATTACCTTCGGCTTGAAATTATTGTGGGTAAAATGTGTCATAGGCACCCACTGGTTCTTCATTTCTTCATGTCAACCCTCATTCTCGTGATAATAGACTTACTTATTTACATCCTTGAATCTATACAATCTCCAGAGGCGTCTTTACCTATGGTGCAGGGTGTGCGGCGCACACGGGCACCGGGCCTAAGGGGGCGCCGGGCGCCCTCTAATGCGACACCTCCAAAGATGCGTCGCTCGCGGCGCCGACGCTCTCAAAGACCCTGCGCCCGTGTTATGGCGCCAGGGTACTGGTTGCACAAGGGCTAGAGACGCCTCTGACAATCTCGAAAGTACAAAGTTTCGTTTTCTAACGTTAATAACATGTCACATCATACAAAGTCCTATTAAAAGCGACCCGTTATTTTTGCTCCTGAGTATACTTTACTTAGGTACTTGTCATAACTATCTTCTCTGATCATTTCTAATTAAAGTATGAGTCTGTATCAAATCGATTAACACACAGTAGGTGTAAAGAAAGATGAGCCAATGCACAAAATGCACGATCGTGCCGTAACAATCGACTAAAATTTGTGCTGCACTATGAGATCTACTTCGTGTCGATATGTTGTGCCGTGTATGGTGCTAACTGTAATTTTTCATAGTGTTTCGGCATTATACGAATATGGTATTAAAATTTCGTACGTACCTTAAAACGGGGCGAGTAGGGACAAAATTAAAGTTGAAACATCGATTAAAAAAATATTTCCAACTTGATTTTTATAAGTAGATAAAAAATGTTCCGGTGGAACGAATTTTAGTTAAATAATGATTATCTGTCTTTTAGTTTCATAGTTTAAACAATAAACACTAAAATATAGGCAAATCTCAGCTCACCTCGTATTGGGGTCAGAAGGGACATTATAAAAAAAATAACGATAACAAATAACCAGAAAAAGGAAATATAATATTTTTTAAAAATATAACTTTTATTAATTTAAGCCTTACTATATAAAAGTGCCTACAAGTTTGGTGCTCATGATAAGGTATGGACCTCGATTGCGCCCAGAACAGGTTGAGCTATCTTTATGTAATATAATCAAAAAGGTTACCTACAAGTAAACAACGTGTAGATGAATATTGATATTATATTATGACGGACGAAGTAAACTTATGCCTCTCTCAAAAGTACCTAGTCTACAATAATGTAAGGTATTCCTTGTCATTGCGACGCCAGGAACTTCTGAAAAAAGTAATAGGTACCTATATCTACAATAACACGACAAAAATATAAATCATATTAGATAGGTAGGTACCTACTTATTAATTTCAGCCCTATTTTCTAACACCGTGATTTTACTCGTAGGATTTCATAACAAAGGAGAAGTGGAATCTTATAACTTAACTGGGCAAATACCATTATTCCAACCAGCGTACCATTTGAATTTAACAGTAAGTTATTAAGATGAAAAATAAATACATGGTAAAATACGGTCGTGGAGCACGAATAATTCCATACAATGACATTGTCACTATGAGTCTGTTGCTCGCATCGTAATTATTTGTCCTCTCCCTCCCGTCTCCGCGTCTGTGCAATGTGAGGGCATCATCATCATCATCATCATCAGCCAGAAGACGTCCACTGTTGAACAAAGGCATCCCCCTTAGCACACCATAATGAACGACAAGTCGCCACCTGCATCCACCGGTTTCCCGCAACTTTTACGATGTCGTCAGTCCATCTAGTTAGTGGGAGGCCTGCCAACACTGCGTTTTCCGGTTCGCGATCGCCACTCGAGAACTTTTCTCCCCCAACAGTTGTCTGTTCTACGAGCGATGTGGCGTGCCCATTGCCACTTCAACGTTATGTACGTTCGAGCTATGTCGGTGACTCTAGTTCTTCGGCGAATCTCCGTATTTCGGATTCTGTCGCGCAAAGAAACTCCGAGCATAGCTCTCTCCATAGCTCGTTGAGCGACTCTGAGTCTTTCCAATAGGCCAGCAGTCAAAGACCACGTCTCAGAGCCATAATTCATCACTGGCAACACGCACTGTGAGGGCATACCTGTAGTTAAATACGCGCGAGGGACAGAGACACATCGGTATAGGTCATTGTACCAAATTCTTCGTGCTCCATGACTGTACCGATGGTAAGACCTCGTTCAAAGTCCGTCCGAACCACTACCACCGTCTTACTCGCTAATCCTGCCGCAAAAGCAGCAGTCCTAGCACTGCTGTGTTCCGACGTGGGGAGTAAGACAGCCGGTGAAATTACTGGCACAAGAGGTATTCTATCCTAGCCCTCTAGGCTGCAACGCATCTGCAATACTCTAGTGTTGCGGGTCACTTAGTCCCATCAGGTGACCCACTGGCTCGTTTGCCTTCCTTGTCGTAAAAAAAAACTTTTAACACACATGCGTTATCATTAATTCATTTAATTCCAATTTCAGCACAAGAGAAAGAACTTGAGAAAAGATTACTCATATATTAGCGTGGAGTACGAGAACGTGTCTCCGTTGCACATAGTATATGACCCAAAGAAATTGTCATTGTCTTTTTACGTCCGAATGCCATTGAAAGAGATACCTTTTAAAATCATCGGCTATTCGATGCCGTTAATGTCATAAACGATGGCAAAGTGTACCAGATAAGTACCTACAACGGGTCCTCCGGTTCTTCTTATTCGATGCCATTCAGTGCCGCATTTATAGACACTCTGTCTCAAAAGTTTAACACACACCCCTTTTTTGTACCTATTCATTAATAAAATTGTGCTTGATGTATTAATGCGCTTGATTGGTCGACCTACACCGTATACCTTACACTACAATACAATACAAAATATACTTTTTCATCTCTCATACTCTGAAAGGAGGTCATTGATTATCTGGATATAGGGTTGAAAGTGACTCATCGCGACCCTTGGGTTGAAAGTAATTTTTTTTTCTAGCTAATCCAAATGAGGTACATAGCAATGGAAATACGTATTCAGCCATGTAATCTATGTTTTATATAATCATCTATACTAATAGCACAGAATATATAATAGTACTAATACTAACGTACAGAATGGCCACGCTCCGCCCCGCACCTATTCGAGTTACCCCACCCCTCAAGCGCAGTCTGCCGGAAAGCTGCTGGCAACTAGTAGGGCTCGCGACGCGATGTATGTCGGCCGCATGTCACAAGTTCGGGAACCTATCCTACCTACTTCATTTTATAAAACATTAGGAAATTAATGCTTTCTGAAATTATCGCGATTAATACATGAAATAACTACAGAATCATTCGCTTAAGTTTATTGTCGTGCATCTATTGTAATTGAAAATAATAATGCTTAAATACACAGACAGACACATTTTAAGTAAGTTTAAATAAATAGATAACGATTAAGTACATTTATTTGCACACATCTAAGCCATATCTTCATTATAAGTATCTATATTTATGTCATTGGTAGTACTTATAGTACTAGGTTTTTGCGATAGACAGCCCTGTGTATCTTACGCACACATTGACGCGTGTACAGACGACTTCGTGCCTGTGTTCATTTCAGAACGCGGATTTTGTACGTCGTGGCCGCCGTGTGCTAATAGTTCCTTTTTAATTGTAAAAGGCTAAATAATCTTAAAATAACATTCCCGCTATAAATAAGCTTATGCAAGCGTATAGGTACAACGAGAATTAGAAATTATTACGTTCGGTAATTTTTTTAGCTTGAAATATTTAAGTCGACAACTAATTGATAGCGACCTCCGTGTCTGCAAGTAAAAAAAAAAACTAGCCGGCCGCCATTGGTGCGCAGAAGAAATGAAATGCGCAATGCGCGTAAATCGCGTACCTAATAGAAAAAAGAGCGGGAAGAGAATGACAAACGTAACAAATATTAAGTGCGACCGTGCGACGTTAGTGAAATGTGTCATAATACCTTCTTTTAATTTCCTCATATTCGAAATGAAAAGTAGAGTGTTCAACTCGGATGAAATTACCCATTTCACCCTCGAACTTTTGGTGCCCTCACTTCGTTCGTGCGCCAGAAATATCTCAGGTGAAATGGGTATATTTCAACCCTTTTTTATCAATCTACTATTTAATGAACACCACAAATCAGTAAAAAACAATACAGAAACAAAGAACAAAGTATACAATAGCCTTAACCTTACGTAGGTACTACACATAAATACGTAGGTCTAGTCTAAATGGTATTTAGTATAGGTAAGTACCTACACATATTATTTCTTTGTAAAATATCTTCATGTCTAACTCGTAAAGCGCCAGGAGAAACTCGATTCCTCAGGAATAAACTGTAAGTAATAAAAATGCGTCAAATATTTATCGTTTTATTAAACCCTGGTCATATTAACCTTATCACTGACGTATACATCGGACAGACGATGGTTATGGCTGCAGAGCTGATAGGTCCAAATGACCGCGTTACCAGCGAACCTGCCGGCGGGATCCTGTCTCACTACATGCATGCGGTCGTCGCCTAAAGTGAACTGCACTTGGGGTGGCGCCGCCCAGTCGCAGACCACTGTGTGAGCCATATTCACCGCTGGAGGGTTCACGCAGTACAGCTGGAAAAAATAAACGTAAATTGATGACCAAGTTCATTATTAAAAATATGCATCGTTATTGACTTAGCCGACAAAAGAATTGATTGTTGTGGGTGTCAAATTCTGAGTAGAAAATTTATTTATTTCACTTGGGATGAAATTCTATTTCAAGATTTGTCTAGCCGGAGGTGGGACAAGTCCCTTAAGCCTTGCTCCTTTTAATTTTGCTTAAGATTAGGTAATCAATGAAGGATAGGCTAACAGAACTAATTATTTCTTCCTCATTGAAAAGCCATCAGGAATGAAAACGCATATTTAAAAAATAACACAGAAAGGTATTGTTACCTTAGGCTCTGTCTGCCCCGTAAGGGATAAAGACGTGATTTGTGTATGTATGTATGTAATATAGTAAGTACATGTCCGAAGTCTTACTTGTTGGAATACTTCTCTCTGGCCAGGATGGATGTACGCCACGGGGTAGTCGAACCGGTAGTGGTACGCGTAGTCCGTGCCTGTCAATTATGTACATTTTTTTATACTTTATTTTTCTCTCTTTGCATATACTTCTTTTTTATTTTGACCAGTAGAGACATCTCTACTATTGACTATAATATAATTTAATGTTCGGAGACCTTATACACCCCTTTTAATGTTGGCAGCTATGCATTTAGTTCAGAAAGTTATAGTTCTATAAAAACCATATTAATGAAATAATTTGTTAAGTTGGTAGTCATGCATTTTTATCGTAAATTTATGTTGATTGTGTAAAATTTTACCTAGGTCTGGCAGTCTATGGCTGGTAGAGTAACGATGGAGCACTTTTGGAGCGACATAAGCCTTCAAGTGCTTTTAGAGAGAATATAAAATATAGATTTATCCAGCGAGTCTTATTATGAGTGTTCTTATAGTGATGCTCGTGATTAGATACTTAATAAACTTCAAACATATACCTGAGTAAATATGTAGGTAGCGCACCGAAAAATATTTTTTCATCTCTCATACTCTAGTCAGTAGGTCATTGATTATCTGGATAACGGGTTGAAAGTGACTCATCGCGACCCTTGGGTTGAAAGTATTTTTTTTCTAGCTAATCAAAATGAGGTACATAGCAATGGAATAGTAAACAAGAGTTGAAATACATATACCCAATTCACCTGAGATGCACCAATAGTTCGAGGGTGAAATGGGTAATTCTAATTTCATCCGAGTTGAACACTCTACTTTTCATTTCGAATATGAGGAAATTAAAAATTCCCGCTCTTTTTTCTATTACGCGATTTACGCGCATTGCGCATTTCTTCTGCGCACCAATGGCTGCCGGCTAGTTTTTTTTTAAACTTGCCGACACGGAGGTCGCTATCAATTAATTTGTCGACTTAAATATTTCAAGCTAAAAAAATTACCGAACGTAATCATTTTTACTAATTCACGTTGTACCTATACGCTTGCATAATAAGCTTATAACTATATAGCGGGAATGTTATTTTAAGATTATATTACCTGAAATGCGCAATGCGCGTAAATCGCGTAATAGAAAAAAGAGCGGGAAGAGAATGACAAACGTAACAGATAATATTAAGTGCGACAGTGCGACGTTAGTGAAATTTGTCATAATACAAACTTTCTTTTAATTTCCTCATATTCGAAATGAAAAATAGAGTGTTCAACTCGGGTGAAATTACCCATTTCACCCTCGAACTATTTCTGAACAGAAATATTTCAGGTGAAATGGGTATATTTCAACCCTTGTTTATCAATCTACTATTAATTTCACATTTCTGTAGTAGCGAGATTAATATAATTTATGCATTACGATATTGTATAAGTAGGCAGATTAAGGCTGCATTTCAAGGCGGTTCTATTTTTTTTTAATGTAGTTATTAAGTAAGTCTTACGTAAAAAGGAAGGCAAGTAGTTAAATACATACTTGATAACTAATAGGTATGTACTAGATAAATGAGTAACGTTTAAGTAGAGTTAATTTTAAATAGAGTAAATTTGACTCACCTTTAGTCACTTTAGTACAATGAGGAGGATATGGATTTTCTGCATTGCTGTATGTCGTTACCGCTAACAGTATCCCTAATATTGTAGCAAGAAACATCTTGTACACAGCTCGTGTTACCACAAAGTATCAACACATACTAAGTACTTAGTTTACACATATTATTTAGCTTAGCACTGACTATTCCAGAAGTTGGTGGCAAAGGTTATCGAAGTTATAGGTGGGCAAATAAAATTGGGGCCAGAAAAACAGGAATAGAATAGAATAGAATAGAATATTTTTTATTTGTTAAACATAGGTAGATTACAAATTACAAGATCTTATGACATTAAGGACCCTCCATGTTTTGCCGCGAGGCATACAAATATCCGTTGCATATCGGAACACCATAGGTAGACATTGGAAATTAAAATTACAATAAACACAAGAAGTACTTAAAATTACTAAAAATACAATAAAAATTTACAGACCATTATCATTTAAGAATTGTTGCGTGGTATAATAACATTTTTCCAGCAATAACGATGTCAATCTCTTTTTAAATATATTTATCTTTAACACCCTTACGTCAGCAGGAATTTTATTGAAAATTTGCGGTGCCATTCCCAGCAAACTTTTCCGCATCAGTGCAGTTTTGCATCGGGTGCTTTTTAAGGTGTTTTGATACTGCGACCTTATGGGAAGCCTGCGTGTGTCTGAGACCTTAGTAAATAAGTTTTCATTACATTTAACAAAGACAGCTACCTCTAGAATGTACAGACATGGGACAGTAAGGATTTTTAAGGACTTGAAATATGGCACGCAACTGTCTGTCTTCTTCAAATTACACATGGCTCGAATACATCTCTTCTGGGCTTTGAATACTGATTCCTTATCAACCGAGTTACCCCAAAATACAATACCATATCTCAATGTTGACGCAACAAGTCCATGATACGCAACGATTAGAGCATCCCTGTTGACTATTTTTGACAGTTTATGAAGAGCAAAAGCTGATTTACTCAGCTTTTTACAAAGTTCCTTTATTTGACATTTCCATGTTAGTTGACTGTCAATAATAAGTCCCAAAAACTTAGTAACCTCCACCGTTGCTATATTATTTCCTTTGTAATTAATATTCATTTCATTATTATTAATTCGTTGATAAAAATGCATTATACTAGTTTTAGTCAAATTAATGATTAAATTATTATTACTAAGCCACACTATTATGTCAGTAACTGTATTATTTATGTCATGTTCATATGTATCTAAGTCTACGCATTCTATAATAGACGTACTATCGTCAGCAAATAAAATCATCGGGCTGTGAACTGCTTTCGGAAGGTCATTGATATAAATCAGAAAAAGCAGAGGGCCAAGCACACTCCCCTGAGGCACCCCACATTTAACGTATCGTGCATCTGACAGGTATGCTTTCTCTGTTTTACTTTTAGGACATATTCTAGTCACTTCAGTGTACTGCAACCGGCGAGTGAGATAAGACTCCATGAGTTGCAAGACGTTGCCTCTAATGCCGTAATGGCTTAGCTTATTTAATAATATGTTATGATCAACATTATCAAATGCTTTAGTCATGTCTGCAAAAAGAGCACATATGGGTAGTCTTTTATCTACACTTCTAACTACAATATTAATGAAATCATAAATCGCCATGTTTATACCAGTATTTTTTCTAAAACCCTTTTGTTCGTCACAAAATAGATTGTATCTATCCATATAGTTATAAAGACATCGATAAATATATTTCTCAAAAACCTTTGAAAACACTGGAACAAGAGCTATCGGTCGGTGATCTTGCGGATTTTCCTTATCGCCCTTTTTAAATAAGGGTTTTATTACAGATATTTTCAAATTATCCGGATAAGTACCTGCACTTATACAGATATTCATTATGTAACTTAATGGTTCGGCTATTATATCACTTACAAATTTAATTACAACTGTAGAAATCCCATCATAGCCTACACTTTTAGTATTTTTTAAGGAACCAATAATAAGTTTTATGTCATGGGCAGTTGATGGGGCCATGAACATTGACTGTTTAGTATTATTTAGGTTATGACAAGCTCCAGCATTTATTGGCCTTTCTTTAGCACATTGTATAAAACAGTCGTTAAAAGTATTCGCTATATCTTTTGGATCTGTTACTACACCTTTATCTGATTTTACTCTCAGGATAGGATCCTTTGGATGATTAGCTTTGGTGAAATTTATTATATTCCATGTTGCTTTTGACTTATTGCGAGCAACACTAATATTATAGTCATTTTGAGCTTTTTGAGTCAACTTGATAATTTTTCTATATTTTTGGGAATAACTTTTGAACATATTTTTATTCTCCGCTGTAGGCACATGTCTAAACCGCCAAAGAAGCTGTCTCTGTCTCTTACTACATATTTTAATTCCCTTAGATAGCCATTTCACCCTAGTATTCGTTTTTACTGTTTTCAATACAATGGGAAAACACAGGTTGTATAGAAATGTAAAATGGTCGAGAAAGGCATCATATGCAGTATTTGGGTTCTGAGCATTATAAATATCAGCAAAAGAAAGACTTTCGAGGTGTTGTTTAAACATTTTCAAATTTTCATGAGTGTACTCACGCTTTGTAACTTTCCAAGAATTTCTAATGCATGTTTTAACGGCAGGAAGTTTAATAACTTGTGCCGTATGATCTGATAAACCTAGTTCTATAACCATACTGCTGTGACCGTTTTTTATGTTATGGGCAAAGTTGTCTATACATGTATTACTAGACAGTCTCGTAGGCTGTCTTATTTCTAAATCTAAGTTATAACCTAAGAGAAAGAATTCGAATTGCAAAGATACATAGTTATTTTTTAATATGTCAACATTAAAATCGCCACAAACAACAACGTTTCTATCAGTTTTACTACAAATTTTCTTGAGAATTAAATCAAATTTTTCATAAAATAAACTTAAGTTACTATATTTAGGTGTTCTGTATATACAAACAATCACTTTTTTTTGAATAGTTAATTCAATAGCGCAACACTCGAATATCCCAGAAACAGAATGCTTTGCTATATCCGGAAGTTCCTTGAATTGATGTCCTGCTCGAACCAGTATACAAGTTCCGCCGCGTTTTGTATCTCGTGAGTAACACGCAGCCAGCTTATAGTTTGGTATCCTTAAAAGTTCCTCATGATTGATTTCTATAAAGTGCTCTGTTATGCATAGTATGTCAATATTCATTTGGGCTGACTTAAGTTCGTTTAAACGGACTAGGAGCATGTCTGACTTGTTTATGAGACCCGCAATATTTTGGTGAAGGATATACATATAGTTATCCACGAAAAAAACTGGCGTCACTCTGTTGGACATAGGACGATGTAGCTTGAACAATCCTGTGATCGTCGTGAATTATGATGGGTGTCTCAGGTGTTGTTGTAGGTGGTCCTTGCACCGTGGCAGGGGAAACTGGCGGTGCACTTGTTTGCATGTTCTCCCTATTCCATTTTAATGTCATGTTCTCAATCTTTTGCATAAATTTATTTAAATTTTCATATATGTTTTTCCATCCAGAATACTTTAGCTTTCCAGTAAATGAAGAAAACATTTCAAAACTGAGGTCCAAATTTGAATCAAAGAAATGTGCATATTTGAATGCAGTAATACTTTGGTTCAAAAGATGGTTAAACCATTCCACCCGACAATTATGCAACTGCGCTCCGCATATATATGTAGGTGCGGCTATTATAATATTTGTGTTTTTTATTAATTCCAATTTCATTCTCAAATTATTGATGATTGTTTTGTATTCAGCTGTGGTACGGAAGTCATGTTCTCCGATTATTAAAACACAGAAATCATTACATGTCAAGTCCTGTAGCTTGGCTTCAATATTTTTTAAAAGCGTTAGCGCCCCGACATCTCGCATGCAATAATGATACCAATCATAGCTAGTAAATTTTGACTTCAAAATAGCCAGAGTTCTGGAGTTTGTTTTGGTACTAAGTATGCATAATTTTTTCTTGGCAGCCTGAGGGTAGACTTTATTGTCACGGGAGATTTTGTTACTAGAAACAGGACTTGTGGAGGATTTCAAAGGGTACTGATATAACGGGGAATTTGTCGCAGTCCTATATACATCTTGCTTCGTATCGCTTAAAGGTGATCTGGCAATTGTCACTGGTGACCTGCTATGACGGTGAACTAGGCTTTTACGAAACGGGCTGCTGGAAGTGATCGACTGCGTTACCTTTTTATAGGTTTCATTTTTTTTAGTTAATGTTTCTATTTGTCTGCGTAACGTAATATTTTCTAATGACAAACTTGTTATTTCATCGTGGGCACTTTGCAAATCGTTTTTTAAATTTAGAATTTCATTTCTTAAAGTTTGTGATTCTTCATTTCCCATCGATAGTCAGGGCCACTGTATTAGGAAAAATATGCTATAATAATATGTAAAGTAAATTAGAGTTTTTTTATTCAGCCTTGGGCTTCAAACCACTAAATTTCATAATACCTTAGGTAGGTGTTTACTAATACCCCTAATTTTCAAATTACCATAGGCTCATAATACCTATTAAATACCTACCTAAAATGTCAAATTGCAAGGGGCAATTTGACATTTTAGGTATTTTTAGGTATCATGAGCCTACGGTAATTTAAAAATTAGGGATATTAGTCAATAAGGTATATAATATCATAAAAAAATCAATAAAATAACATAAATATGGTAATATCATAAATATGGTATAAGGTATATGATATTATAGACGTGATATGAACCGTGATTACTTTTATTGAGCTCCCGATATAAAGGTAATAGAATTGTCACTCGTCACCGACAATGGTCATGTTGGTGAAATGGGCGCCAGGGCATTGTTTATTTGTGAAGATCATTTAAATGTGTGTGTTTTTAATGTGTGTGTGTGGGATTATGATTAAGCGATAAGACTGCCTATTGTATACTTTGTTCTTTGTTTCTGGGTTATACTGATTTGTGGTGTTCATTAAAGAGTATTTGTATTGTATTGTATTGTATTGTATGTGAGCTTACTATAATTCGATGATCAAAATGAAAACAAATGACTAACGTTGCTTTACTATCTCCGCGATATCGTGAAGTCAGGTAAATATGGAAAACATGTTGTTCATGATTATATTGTGGAGTTTGACCACAAAAGAGAGATGATGAAATAAAATTGATGATTCATTGAAATGGACCTCCGCAAAGTAACGCCTGATTCAATAAATTTGTCTAGGGATAATGATTATCCCAAGTCATTGTACCAAATCTTCGTGCTCCATGACCATGACAGTACTGTTGGTAGGACCTCGCGCAAGGTCCGTCCGGATCGCTACCAACGTCCTCGCTAATCCTTCCGGAACACCTTGCACTAGGTACTGTGTTCTGTGTTACTGGCACAAGAGGTATTCTAGCCTAGCCCTCTAAGCTGACAACGCACCTGCAATCCTCTAGTGTTGCCTACCATCAGGTGACCCACTGGTTCGTTTGCCTTTCTTGTTTTTAAAAATACTTTTGTCGTCTTTGGCCGCATGTCTATGCCTTATCATTCCTTTAATTCCAATTTCAATCGTCGCGCGCGGCATTTGTTTCTACCTTTTCTTTTGACCATCGTAGATGGCGCTTGGTGCGAGCTGTTGTTTTGTTGTTTTTTGATTTCATCCCATTTGGGATAGGCAAAGATCAAAGATCATACAGCCAAGTCTTCCTTGTGTATTTTTCAAATTCAAGATTCATAAAGGCCTAGGCCAATTCTTCAGTGTATAATTTTTTTGTCATATCCATTAAAACAAGGCTACAATAAGCCAATTCTGTGTTATTTCTTTCCAAGTCATAAATTTAATCATTTTCCGTTTATTGTATCATCGTTAAAGTCCGTTTAAAATCCTTATTCCAGTTCTGTCAATGCCAATGGTTTATTCACAATTTCACATATATTGTCATTGTCACATTTATTTATCTCACTCAAACACAGGTTATGTTATAACTTAAAATTAATACTATTAAAATAGTCGTAAATCATGTCGTACACTGCAGTGTTCATAAGTAATTCTTCAGTATTGCGCGGGATTAACTCGGGGGTAGCGTATTCTGACAGAAGCGAATTTATAAGAGTAAGACGTTGCAGATTATGGGCTGGGCAATCGAATATAATATGATCTAAAGTTTGATCAATTTCAGTATTGCAATCATTGCATCGCGGGGAGGGGACCATATTCATACGATGCAAATGTGCGTTAAATTTCCCATGACCAAAACGTAAACGGCAAATAGTAACGTAAAATCTTCTGTTTTTGAAGTAAGAGCACTTAGTAAACCAGGGCTTGGATATTGTTTTGTTTATAGCGGCATACCATTTTCCTTTACTTTCCAATGATGCAGTCCAGTTTTGATTCCATAATCTATTAATTAGTAGAGAAATTCGAACATATAAATCAGAATACGGTATAGCAACATTAAGCACATTTCCACCAGCAGTATTTACAATAGTTCTAGCTAAATAATCAGCTGCTTCATTACCAGCGACTCCAACATGGGCAGGAGACCACATAAGCTGTACCACAACATCATCTTCTTGTAATTGAGACCACATTCTTTTGATATTGTGTAAGATATAGTTTGTATTCATACTAAATCTATTGTTTTCTAATGCTTTTAAGACACTTAAGCTGTCAGAGATAATAAGCCATTTCTTGTTATTTTCCTGTGAATTATGCTCACAAATATGTTGCAGAGCTGCAAAAATAGCCAAGGCTTCAGCTGAATATATGCTTAGGTCTTGGGGTAGCTTTGTTCCCCGCCCAATCTTACTTTGAGAGTGATAAATAGCCATAGATACCAAATTATCTTTCTTAGATCCGTCTGTATAAATACAATTGTAACCAGGATACTTAGCTAACTTTTCATAGACCTCCTCTTTGGTTTTTGTCTTGTACATTATGTCAATTTTCATGCTTGTAAATTTACTTGTGTAATTTCCACTATAGCATGGCCACTTCTCAGAATCATAAAGAAAATATTTATTTTTGTACTCTAATATATCAGACAAGTCATGTAATGCAAAGGGGATAGTAGAAGAGTTACTAACAGAATTGGGAGTATTACTACTCTGAAGTTTTTCAAGCAAGGAATTGGATTTCAGAGAAAGAAGTTTTAAAATGAATCTAAACTTTAAATATTTGAAACGCAAAAGCAGTGGCGGGGAGTTGCACTCCACCTGCAGTGAATTAATGGGAGTTGTTTTCATGCAACCCGTTATGATACGTAAGTTGCTATTCTGAATCACATCTAGCTTCTTAACAAGTTTCTCGTTAGAAGCGTAACATAGGAAACCATAATCAAAGTGACTTCTAACTAAAGCTTTATATAGGATTAGTAATGTTTTAGGGTCAGCTCCCCAAGAAGTATTAGTGAGAGACCTGAGGACATTAGTAACCCTAGAAGTTCTTTCAATTAAAGTATTAACATACTTGTTCCAAGATAAATTATTGGTAAAGTCAACACCTAAAAATCTTACAGTGGAAGACAATGGTAATTTTACATGGTTATAAAAAATATTTACACTAAATGGGCGAATCTTATTAAAAACTATTACTTTTGACTTATCAGGGTGAATGTCCAAGTTAAGATAAGAAAAATAAGAGTGCAATTGAAATAGAGCATAGTTCAAACTATTTACCAAACTAGTTACATCAGTACCAGATGCATATACTACTAAATCATCAGCAAACTGAAGATTCAGTACATTTGAGCCTAAAATGCTATTTAATTTGTGTATGTACAGAATAAAAATTAATGGGCTCAGTATTCCACCCTGACAAACTCCTTTATGAGATAATCTAGGTCCAATCAGAGACTTATTCATTTTAACGTACACTTGTCTGGCATGAAGAAAATGGAATATCCAATTAATAAGTCTGTCAGGAATGTTAAGTGAGGCTAGCTCTGAGCACAAAATATGATGATTGACATTATTAAATGCTCCAACTATATCAAAGAATACTCCAATAAGCACATGTTTTTTCTTGATAGAGTTATGTATATCTAATTGTAAGTGTACTAAACTCTCACGAGAGGACTTTCCTCTCCTAAACCCAAACTGGTTTGATGGTAAAAGGTTATTACTCTCTACATAAAATTCTAATCTATGTTTTAAAAGCTGTTCAAAAACTTTTCCAAAACAAGAAGTAAGAGCTATAGGTCTATAAGAGTCTGCATTATTTTTACTTTTGTTAGGTTTCAAGATAGGGACTAAGCAATCTATTTTCCAGTCTTGAGGTATTAATGAGTTTATCCATAATAAGTTAAATATATTCAAGACAACGTGTAAACTATGAGGAGAAAGGTTTTTGATGACTTTGTATGGCAAACCATCCAATCCAAATGCAGTGTCACGACGCGACATAACAGCTGAAAACAATTCTTCATAAGTAAAAGGTCTCTGCAAATAATCTGAATGAATAGTGTTGTTAACAGAAGTGGGCTGATAAGGCTGTTCAACTGTATCTGAAGTATATTTTTCTAAGAATTGTGGGACCCATGACAAATTATTATGTTTAAATGTATCAACATAAGTCTTATTAAATTTTTTCATATAATTCCAGATTCTACTAATGGGAGTTGTTCTATTAAAGGACTCACATAAAGATTTCCAGCTCAACTTAGCCTCAGTTTTCAACACTAATTGCCTGACTGCCTGCAATCTTTTGAATTCAAGGTAATTTTCCTGAGATATATCATTCTTAAATTTGATATATGCATTCTTAGCGTTTAGAACTGCTGTATCACATTTATTGTTCCACCACGGTAAAGGAACCCTTTTTTTGAACACATTAGAAGAAGTTGAGCTTACTTGTTGATTAACATTATGTTGAGGTAAACACTGCCTTATTGCTTTATTGATAAGATCTATAAGCTGACTATAAGCTTCAAGTGGTTCATTATAATTAAATTCATAGCTTGCAAGGATATTGTTTGTTAACTCAGTATATTTATTCCAGTCCACTTTTTTAAAATTATAAAAGGCCATAGCTGGCAACCCATTGTTGCCATGTTGTACATCACCATAACTTATCTCTATCTTTACAGGTAAATGGTAACTACCTAAAGGATCCTGAAGGACCTCCCACTCACAAGACAAAGCAAGACCTGGAGTAATCATTGCTAAATCCAAGGCATTGGGTTGCCAGGAATGAGAGCCTACAGTAGTCATATGGCCTTCATTTAATAAATATAAAAAATTCTCATCGATTGCAGCTGCTATGTCACGTCCCCTACTGTCTATAGAGTTACACCCCCAAATGGAATGTTTGGCGTTAAAATCTCCAGCAATTAAAACTGGCTCAGGAAGACTTCTTATTAATCTATTTAATTTATGTTTCGTGAAATTGACTATGTTATTTCCTGGGCAATAAATACTTACAATTGTTAATTCTTTGTTATTCCCATAAAAAATTCTAACAGCTATATTTTGCAATGAATCATCCCAGGATGTATCTATTTTGGTAAACTGTAAACTATTGTGGACTATTATAGCAACGCCATTGTGGTCATTACCCGAATCTAACCTTACTATACTATAACCTTTAATGCTAAAAGAACTATTAGTTTTAAGCCATGTTTCGCATATTATAGCAATATCAATATCATTGTCCCTCAAAAAGTACTTAAATATATGAAATTTATTTAAAATACTTTGAGCATTCCATTGTAAGATTTTAAGTTTACCCATAGAACTAAAGCTATTTTATGTTGTTTTCTTATTTGTGATGGTTTCTGTGAGAATATCTTTTATAATTTGTGTACAAACTGGTTTTTCATTTGATTTATTTAGATTTACTATTTTCACAATAGACTCTATTAACAGATTCATTATTAAATCAGAACTTAATAAAGAAATGAGCTGATCTGGTTTATGTGAGTTTAATTTTGGAAAATTTGCATTCTTAAACAAGTCTGAATATTTGAGATTCTTATTTTCCACTTTCAATTTATTTTCCTTTATTTTTTGTTGTTTAATAGGACATGTTGAGGAAACCGAAATGTGATTTCCTTGACAATGACAGCATTTGGCATCTTTAGGGTCTGTGGTACATTCGGTAAATTTGTGACTTCCTTGGCAAATCGAACATTTACTAGCATTTTTACAAAATTTCGCAATATGCCCGTACCGGAGACAACGTAAACATTGTAGTACTGGCGGTACATATGGTCTTACTTCGAAACGCCAACTATTAAGGTTGACACTTTCTGGAAGGACCGATGATGAGAAGGTCAGTTTGACGGTTTTTAGTGGAGTCTGCTGTTCTCCTTGTTTTTTGACGAAACGTTGTACAGAAATTATATTGTTTGTGCTCGATAAATTGTTAAATATTTCCTTGTTGCTTAGTTCTATCGGGACATGCTGAATCACCCCAGCTGTCTCCGTCGAAGAAGCAGGTATCGACGCCTTGAGTTTTTGCGCTTCCAGAAAGTTTTTATTTCTCAACGCAGCATTAGCTAACGCCGGCCGTTCAAATATAACTCCAATTTTATATTTGTTCATTCTCTGCAGTTGTTTGATGCCCTTAAAATTACGCTTTAGTACATTTGCCAAAGACATCATATTTTTATCACCAATTGCTTGACCAATCTCTAAGCTCTCCAGAAACACTATGTATTCAAAATTGCCTCCGTTTTCAGGATACAATCTTATGTAATTGGGAACATGGTATGGAAGATACTTATCCTCGTCCTCCTCCTCACCCGCGCTCCCAGTAGAGTCCTCCGAAACATTTTCCGTGTCTTCTGCCCCCTCCTGTAAACCTGCCTTTTTCCGCTTTTTCGCCTTCCCCATCTCGCTAAAATTTCACTAGAAACACCGCAGTAGCAAATAATTTAAATAAGAGCGGCAAAAATTTTCGTCCGTTATGATTGAAGTTTCCCGCCAATCCATCCTTGGTGCGAGCATGCGCATTGGTCAATGCGAAATGCCATCGTCAGACTATTCGAGATAATATTAAAAACGCAAAAACAATAACAGAACATTCCGCCCACGAAAAATGGCAAAGGTACAGGGTATAGGTAAGTATAGGTACACGGGTCCTCCGGTTCTTCTTATTCGATGACATTTAAATGCCACATTTAGACACTCTGTCTCAAAAGCTTAACACACACCCCTGTAAATGTTGTTTGGTACTTATTCATTAATAAAATTGTGTTTGACAATTTTTTCCATACATTGGTCGATTTTCAAAGTGTGCGGCGTCAAGGGAAGGGGTGACTTTACGTTGATTTAAAAATTACGATTAAAAGTTTTTAATGGTAGTGTTCAATCGAGCTATCCCAATCACCTACAGAAATATCCCCAAATATTTTAAGGCTCCTAGTATTAGTGATGGTTATTGTTTAATAAGTAGCTCTACAACGATGTAAGCAGTTTGGTAACTTGGGTTATACTGCATGACAAAGTACTAAAATGTTTAGCTAGCCTAGTGGTCAAAACTTACGAGGTCCACGTAGCATAATAAATCTTAATTCTGTTAAGGCTGGATTCGACCAAAGTTTTTATTTCAGGAATAACCCTTACTCTCGGATCTTAAGTAAGTAAACGTAAACGACCAAGAGTTAAGTTACTCCAACAAATAATAACAGGGTGTTGGTTCACGTTACCAAGCGGCCATAGCTTTACATTTCGGATTTTTCTGTGTTCTAATCTTCAGTGTCGTTTAGAAATTAAATTTCTAACGGTTAAACCGTAAAAGCGACGTAAACATAAAAATCAAGAAGTTAAATTCTTGATTCATTTGATAGTAATTAAGTACACTCATCAAAAATGTCTTAGGGGTCAATTTTGAAAATTTAAATATAGGCATATTATACTACCGAATCCAAAGATCAAATTTGTCTAGGGATATGAAATATCCCTATACATTTTTGATGCCATGTGTGTATAAGTATTTCTTTGTAAAATATCGTCACGGCTAACTCGTAAAGCGCCAGGTCAACCTCGATCCCTCAGGAATAATTTATTTATTTATATTTATAAGCCTTTTTTTATTCCGAACTCGCTACAATTTCAGTAGGTGCATGTTGTTGTTGTTGTTATTGTCGTTTTATTTATTAAATTGTCGCATAATTCGGCGTGCCTCATGGCATAGGCCTCCTCCGTGTATTGGAGGGTTTGGGCTATAGTTCCCACGCGCGCCCAGTGCGGATTGGGAACTTAACACACACCATTGAATTTCTTCGCAAATGTGTACAGGTTTCCTCACGATGTTTTCCTTCACCGAAAAGCTCATGGCAAATTACAAATGTAATTTTCGCACATAAATTCCGAAAAACTCAGAGGTGCGAGCCCGGGATTTGAACCCACGACGCTCTGCTTGAGAGGCCACAGGTCAAACCACTAGGCTACCACGGCTTTTTTTCAGGAATAAACTGTAAGTAATAAAAATGCGTCAAATATTATATCGTTTTATTAAACCCTGGTCATATTAACCTTATTACTGACGTATACTTCGGGCATAAGATGGTTATGGCTGCAGAGCTGATAGGTCCAAATGACCGCGTTACCAGCGAACTTGCCGGCGGGATCCTGTCTCACTACATGCATGTGGTCGTCGCCTAAAGTGAACTCCACTTGGGGTGGCGCCGCCCAGTCGCAGACCACTGTGTGGGCCACACTCACTGCTGGAGGGTTCACGCAGTACAGCTGGAAATGTAAAAATGTTCATGTTAATCGGAAAGTGTCTTTTATCAATTAGGTTCATAAAATTATTAAATTACTTATTATAAATAGTACTTATTATTCCTTCAAAACAAATGTCGAAAGAACAAGGCGCAAAAACACTCCCAAAATGCTTTTAGTTATAAGTGAGCTTACGGAGCTCCGTAACTAAAATCATCGGAAACTGTAACGTAACCGAATAGCGGCTATTTTCCGTTGTAAGTAAATTTGTCTGTTTTCCTTTTGTAATCAAAAAAATGTAACTAAGTAGGTACCTACAGTCACCAGCATAAATAAGTGATCACTTTTGTACCTTGTCACTTTAAAGTCATGTTTGAAAAACCATACGAAATCATGTAACGACTGAAAGCGACAAGGTACAAAAATGATCACTTATTTATGCTGGTGACTGTACCTGAAATAGATTATGTACGAAACCATTAGATAATTTATACAATACTTTACATAAAACAATAGTCTGTAAAGTACATCATCAAACTAAAATTGTCTCTTAGTTCACAAGTAGATTAAGCCTAAGCGACAAACACAGCCTTGCCCCCTCTTCATTTTAAGATTAATCAATGATTAGGCTAACAGACAGTAATTATGTCTTCCATAATTAAAAATATAATAAAATATAGCAAGTACATGTCCGAAGTCTTACTTGTTGGAATACTTCCTTCTGGCCAGGATGGATGTACGCCACGGGGTAGTCAAATCGGTAGTGGTACACGTAGTCCGTGCCTGTCAATGATATACATGATCATGATCAGTATAGGTAAGCATGATATAAGTGAAAAATGAGCAGCTATCCTGTGGGTATTATATTTTTTCCCCATCCTTAAGATATTCGCTATTTTTAGACCTACCGACTCACTTTGAGACCTGACGTTTTTTAATCTGTACCTACTATGTCTTACGTAGGTAAATAGGAAGGCAAGTACCTACTTAGTTAAATAGAAACTTGATGTCATACCTAATAGATACTAGATAAATGAGTAACTTAGAGTAATGAGTAGAGTTACTCCTAATTTAACAAACATGGAATGTTTTACTCACCTTTAGTCAGATTAGTACAATGAGGAGGATTTGCGTTTTCTGCATTGCTGTATGTTGTTACCGCTAATAGTATCCCTAATATCGTAGCAAGAAACATCTTGTAAACGGCTCGTGTTGTCTCAAAGTATCAACACATACTAAGTACCTACTTACTTAATTATTTAGTTTAGTACGGACTATTCTATGAAGTTGGTGGCAAAGGTTATCGAAGTGATAGTGTGGGCCAAAACAATTACCTAGTGGTCATTGACTTAAGATAAACAACTAGATTCTCAATCGCAAACAAAAGTGCCTCAAGAAACGTCCGAGCGGCGTCGTCTATGTGTTGTGTGTATCAACACATCAACTCACACAAATAACATTAACATATTCCTTCAAATTAACACCTTATTTCGTGGCAGTAATGTTTAATGTCAATTGCATACGATCGTGCGAAGTAATAACACGACGCCACGCGCTGGAAACCTGTCTGTCTCTTGTTCTCAAGCGTTTGAGATTACGGTGCGAAAGAGACATGTACATTGTTATTGAAGCGCGGTCGAAACACGACTGACCCAAAACTCTGCACAATAGACGCGTCGTGCAGACTTTTGCTTCCGACAGTTTTTGAGCGTGATTGTGAGTCTAGTTGTTTATCTTATGTCAATGCTAGTGGTATGAGGAAAAAAATATGCTATCCTAATTATGAAGTGTAAATTAGAAACATCAAACAGTTATAACATCGAGTGAGTTTTTTATTAATCTACATTGTTGTTTTGCTTCGAGTTCACACCAGCTTTCAGTTCTTCAATTTCGTGCCATAGTTTGGCGTGGTACAAAGCTGCCGTTTCTACTTCCATTTCCGCTGCTGCAACTAACGAAACAAGACTATTAAGTAATTATTGGGTTTTAATTTTTTTACCAAATTTTAAGGAATAACTAATAAGTAGGTACCTAATTCTAAGTCAAACTAAATATAGTGAATCATTAATCATTGTTGTTATGCATAGGAGCACCAAGTAATGAAAAAATAAATCTTACTTCTTAAATTTTTCAGAATCACAACGCTTTTCTTTAAGCGGGCTAAATCCGAATCAATTTCATCACGTATATGGTGGTAAAAATCTGGATTATTCTCATCAACATTTAAAAGAGTATTACTAATTGGTGACATTGCTTTTGAGGCTTTTAGAAAGTTTTAAAATGAATTATTTATTACTGTTGAGGAAGTAAAATTTATTTTGGCGCGCTTTTTTTTATTTGTTTTACAATGCTGCCATTCATCAAAATTTTACATTTCGGTTTGTTCAAGTAGATATTAAAACCAACAGATTGTTTGTAAACACTGTGAGATAATATCAAACAAAACGCAATTATTTTTAAGTTTACATATTTTTTTTGCAAATAATAAAAACAATTTACGATTTTGATGCAGTTAACAATATGGATGGAGTTAAAGATAAGTGTCCTTTGGTATGTCCAGCAAAGGTCCAGCATATAACTATTTTGAAACATTGTCTCAAACATCCCAGAAGTAAGCAAGCCAAAAAAAGAAGTCAGGTGCCATTTATATGCTATCTCGGCTCCTCTTACGCGTATTATATACAGCCTATTTCGCTTGAAACTTGAAAGGTCAATCTTCGCAAACTTATGACGTTATGTCACGCATTCAATTCCATTCTTTTGTGCGAATTCCAAGTGACATCCATGTTATTCAGTACCGTGTTATTTTTATGTAGTAGCTTTTTAATTCGTGTACGATTTGCGATTGGTAGTTGTGGTGAATTACATAATTATTAGTTTTAAGTTGCGCTACATAATGATGAGTGACGACGATCGTGACATTGATATCGAAAGTGATGTAGGTGTTGTTCCCGTGTGGCATATTGTTTCTAGTCCCGTTTGTTGTTACATTAGGTTTTCCTTGCTTTCAGGCTGAAAATGACTCCGATTCTCGTACTCACGGTAGGAATAGCAGTGGTGCAAGTGGATACTATTCCCAGGTATAAATTGACAGTGCTTTTCTGCTGCGATACTTTTGGCGGGTTCATTTTCCGCTTACCTACCTACTCCATAAAAATACATGTGACTCCTCTCTTTACTTTAAATCCTGTCCGGATTGCTTTCAAGTGGCGGTGTTTCTTGATAAGTGTTTAGCGGCAGTGTTTTGTTCAAGGCGCAGACTTCAAAGTTGAGAATTATTTTCTTGTAACTGGGTTTTGTGTTGGTACGAATAGCAGTGGTAGCTATTATTGGAAATATCTTTAATCATGAAACAGGAAGCCACAATGTGACTAAACAAAATAATATATTCAGCGGCACAAAATTTAGCCCAGTCTCCATACAATATTACCTGTATTGCATACATGTGAGGCCTACATTTTTTGCGGCTGAGTATAATAATGTTGTTATTTGTCCTTGTTTAAACTTTTTCTCGTTTCAACTTGTTGGCATTAAAAGACTGCTCGACCCGCTCGTTTCAGACAGTGCATTCTGGAATGTACATTAACTGCACCTATTATTTCATTGTGACATAAGCAAAAGCAGAATATTAAGCTATAGTTGTTCCAATTGTTTATTTAACTTTTGACAGATCACGCACAAATGAAGTTTTACAATAATTTTCAGTACTATGTACTACAGCGAATACCATACTTCATGGACGGGCACTGCTACTTAGTGATGTGTCATATTCATAATGAATGACCATATACTATAAAAAACCGTTTTGAAGTAAATCAATTTTATAATTAAAATATACATTTAAAATTATTGTGATTATATTTTATATCAAAATCACTTAAAAATAATAAATACATTAATATGCCTTGTGTTGCTTAAACTTCTTCATGAATAAAATCGATTGTTAAAAGGATTCAAATCGGTAAGCATCAGAGCATCACTATTTTAATTAGTACTTGAGCTGTCAAAAGTTTATAATAATTGGTTTATAATAATTATAATGCAAGGTCAAAATAGCAATATTATTGTCAGCATAATTTATCAGCTCATGTTTTGCTTTGTAATGTAAATACAGTGTTGAAATACCAAGAAATAAGTCTACAATGTTTCAGGCGGAGAAGAGAGCGCACCATAATGCATTGGAGAGGAAAAGAAGAGATCACATTAAGGATAGTTTTACGTCATTAAGAGATTCAGTACCTGCCTTGCAGGGTGAGAAAGTGGTATGTAAGGTAAAATTTTGAACTTTCATTTCATCCCAAGATAGCTTATATTTACCATTACTTTTCTGGGTCTGGACTAAAATTATTATTGCATAAAAAACATCATGCTTCTCCCTCTTTGAATATTAATAAGTATATGTCCTGACCCAAATACAAACAACTTTTTTTTTTCAGGCGAGCAGGGCACAGATCTTAAAAAAAGCAGCAGAATATATCCAGTTCATGAGGCGGAAAAATAACTCCCATCAGCAAGACATTGACGATTTAAAGCGACAAAACAGTTTACTGGAATCCCAAAGTAAGTTGAATTTAACTAGGATAGGTATTTTATTACAAATTTGTCTTCATTTCTGGAAACAGGTTTCTTCTATAAAAGAGATAGTTTGTTGCCTACAGTGCCGCAGTGCTGATTCATTTCAACCTCAGCATTTAACTACCTACATTTATTCACTGTCTACAGTCTACCCACATTGTACATAGGTATATAACACTTTCCTTCATAAGAAATATATTTGAGATCTCATATCTCATCTGTCTACCCCGTAAGGGATAGAGACGTGATTTGTGTATGTCTGAAAAGCTTTAAAAGCATTACAAAACCATACATTTTTTTCATTATTTAGGTGCAGTAAATAATTTAAGAATAATTTGAATTGCAGTCAGAGCCCTGGAGAAAGCCAAAGCGACCGGAAACTATATGGATGCACATGAGCTTGGCCTCGGGATCAAGTCAGAAGGCAGTTCACACGACACAGACAGCTCTGATGGGGAAGGCACAACACGTCGAGTGAAAAAACTGAAGATCAATGGTGTTAACGTTTAATTAATCTGACAATTTCCGTCTTGATGGACAGTGACATAGTAGTTTCAGAGACATTGAATTATGTAAGGGATCAACTAAACAAGCATTAGATTACCTGTGCCAGTGTAGGAATAATCAGAAAAGGCATGCACAAAAATCACTTCTAACCCCTTATAGGGTAGACAAGGCCTAAGGAAACAAGACACAAAGGCCACATTTTGCATGATTGTGGGTGTATATACAGATTGTTCTATTAGAAACATCAGAAGTATCAGAATCATTTTTCTAATCCTTTCTTTACTGACACAGGTTACAGATATTTGACCTTAATTTTTAAATGCCTGCAAATCTGATATCTTTGGAACTTGTAAATATGGCTAATTATTGCCTTAAATGTTGGTCTGTGTAATTGATGGTTGAAATCTTACCAACATGTTTGTTAGAAAGAATGTTATGTTGTTGGGTTGATATGTTTTGGAGTCAAACCAAAGAGAGCGACAGCAAAACTGTTTCTAAGTTTCCAACCATCGCCCATTGTTCTCTCTAGTATGTAAGTTAGGGTTAAAACTAACTGTTAAGTAATTAATGTTTTAATTAGAATTTTCTTATGAACCTGTTTGCAACTAATCAACAATAAAGTGTTATATTTTTGTACATTTTGAATGCATTGCAACTTGTGTTTGTGTGAACAGTTTCGCAATAAGTAAGTTAAGTAGTCAGTCACTTAAAAATTAATAATGCTGCTATTTGGGTACCTGCATTGGCAGTTGTATACCAGATTAGTTGTGATTATAAGAATATCCAGTGATTATATTGCTAATTGTAAGTTGAAGTCTTCTTGAACAGTTTCATGAAAAATGCTTATTAATTTAATACTCACAGTCACAGTCTATAAAATGACTAGCATGCAATTTTCATTCATGTTGATTTAAATCTACTTCACGCATTAATTAAGATTGGCTTATGAAAATAAGTTTGTTTAAATCTCCCGTTATAGTTGAATATTATGTGACAGAATTATCAGAACGAAATGACATGGGTCGTGTCGAATCGCCTCGTGGGATATATTGCGTTATGTAATCTTTTAATTTGTTTTTAATATACATAATATTTTCAAATGGTCAGTGAAAGAATATCATAATAATGACCTAATTCTTTTAAAATGTCTAAAATTTATCTTGGTGATTCGTGACCAACCTTTATTGTAGCCTCTTCATAAAATTATTTGAAACAGTTTTAAATAGAATGTATATTTTTATTTTTATAAGCAAATAATCACGAAAATTCAGAGCAGTTTTAGTTTTATAAAAATAACAACTTGAAAAAGATCAATACCAATAAGCTTTTTCTGTTCCGTAGGTACGTTGTACGTTGGTGGCGTGTTTTTGGTCTCCTTTCACGCTCTAAAGAACTCGCTAGCGACCTAAGATGGACCTAAGCATAAACGCTCGCGACTGACGTCTGCCACAGTATACATATAGGCGGCTTAATTGTTTGTCTTATTTTGTTTTTAAAATTGTATGAATAAATAGCTCAAGTGCAATGCAATATTTAATCTTTATGCGCTTGCATTCGGTCCTTGTTACCATTTTACTGCCTCCTATTATCAGGAGATGACATTAGCGTTCAAGGGCAAATGTATAACAAGACATAAATATGTATGCTAAGTGGTATTACGTGTGCTAACCATACAAACTAAGTGTACAAACAAAAATAATGTAAATTTTTCATCGAAGTGAATTGTTGGTTATTCTTTTATCGACTTTTACACACTGTTGCTGTAGATTATGAACAAATAAGTTGCCAGTGGACATGACAAATTGACAATCATGCGCATAGCATCAGGGCTATTATTTTTGTTCTGGAAGACTAAATAATAATATAGAGAATACTCTGTTATAACTTGTTTATTTTATAATCCGTTTACCATAGAAGTGTCACATCCTAATTCACTAAGTTGGATCAGGAATACGTAGTATTTTTTTGGTTTTCTCATCAAGCAGTCTTTCTCTGTTGGCAGAGCTGTCAGCAGGTTTGTACAGAATTTTTCGAAGGCCTCTATTTGGCCGGCATTCTGAAAAGTGTAATATTTAATTTAATAGGTATCATTTAAATTTATTTAAAGTATTACCTACTTCCGGGACGTAACATCGAGGCAATTAAAAACAATATTTTACGCGGTTAAGTCCCGGAGGTAATACTTTAAATAAATATGAGTGAAAATAGTAGTTTAAAACATATCATACCAATATCATATCATAGTAGTTTATATCGTATCATTCAAGTCAACAAATTACGTGAGTTCTTGCACGGGCATATTTTCTGCCCGCTCTACAACTTGGACCAACATTGGCCTAACACGTAGTGGTCTTTAAAGGGGCTAAAAATGTATCTTCTCAAGATTTTCGCGTAAACTTCAGTTCGGACCTAATAAAAACACAGTGATCCGAGTTGCACGAGAGGAGACAAAGGTTTCGTTTTAAACAATAAAAAGCTGATAAATAACAAATAATACCTTGTAAGTAGCTATTGTTGCAACAGCGACCCTCTGCAACTGTTCTAGTTCGCATCTCCTGATGTGCGCACGAGTTTCGTCTAGCAGCGCCGCGACCGTGGCGCCATCTTCCGGGGACACGGGTACTACTTTAGAAGCACTTCGAGAACAAGCGCCGAGTACATCGCACACTTCTACCCATACCTCTGTGCCGTCAACTGAAAATTGTAAGTAACTTTAAACTGTAATTGAATATTATTGCTCTGATATTATAGGCCTAACCGATTCATAAACGCTCTATAGGCTTCTACTAACTTAGCAATCGTTTGTCCTTATCGGTCACATTGACGTATACCTATCACAGATGAGGAGAAACGATTGCTAAGTTAGTAGACGCCTATAGAGCGTTTATGAATAAGGGGATTGCACTCTAGGGCGTGATTATCTAAACAAGACGATTATCGTTGCGTTTGGTAGACAATCATAACTAGTCCCATGCCTTGAGGCACGATTTTTGAAAACACATCACTCGAAAGTACCATTCGAACTAGGGATATATTAGGAACCTACATGGAGTCAGGTGTCTACCGTGCTTTACCGTCATGGGGAGCATCATATGGCAAGACTTGATTCCGTAAAGAATTCTGGTAACCGGAGCTATCGACTGTGCACCTCTAAATTGCTTGTGGTAGCTCTGACTGCCAAGGGGTGGCTCTCTACTCGGACAGGTCCTATGCCTTCCGCATCCACCGCGATCTCGCGATCCTAAACAGGACGTCGCTCCATCTTGTTGGAGGCCTACCAACAACCAACAATCTGCAATGCCTGCGAGTAGGTAAATGGGTCAAATTATGATTGTTTTGTTCCTCAGGCGCAGCGAGAGCATCTCACTATACCTAATCGATCTCGATCTTCTTACTGCGAAATAATAGATGCGCGAGAGCGTTCATTATTTACTTGTATTTTTGACGTTTTTTGCAATGGTATACGTAATGGTAAATTAAAGCCTGACCAGAAATATAAAAACCCTGCATTTGTGTCGCCACTGTACCTATCTTTTATACGGTAACACATATATAGTCCATACAGAAATAATTTCCGAAATTTTCCGCAATATGGCGAGGGTTAGTATATTTCTGGTCATGCTTTAAATATGGGTATTACCATTTTGTGTTCGCTCAGTTGTGAGTAGATGAGAGTATAGCTAAGCTACAAAGCCATGCTCTTTTGAGCTTAGCATCACTATTTAAAAATGCATAATGGTCATACCAATGTAAGGCAAGACGGTTTCCACGGCCATGTGCTCGGTGAAGGATCCCAGTACCAGCGTATTGTTGACGCCCACTTGACAATAAAACGTGTAATACAGGGGACTGTTGGGGTCTGCAGCCGCCAGAGTACTCAGGCGGAAGATGGTTCCCAGAGCAGACCCTGATTCTGGGTTGACCTAAAAAAAAACTTTGTTGATCTGAGAAATCAGCCAATCACGGAAGTTTACATGGTAATTTAGAGTGCCTTCTTACATAATTCGAAATATTATAAACGGGATGTGAACCGCGATTACCTTTATTGAGCTCCCGATATTCTTACATATTGTCGCCATAGAGTAGAGCTTTGCGTAGTTTGTGTCGGGGCATGTAAAAGCGTCCATAATTTTTATTGTAACACTTCTGGTTACTTGTATGGACAGTTTTACACAATAGAGTCGCGAACTGATGATAAGGGGGGGGGGGGGGGGTAGTAGAAGTAAGTATAGCGGCTATCGGTTGGTCAAACAGTATGGCGGCACTTGAATACCTATCAACATTGACAAAATACTAATCGGCTAACGGTAAGTCAAACAGTATGGCGGCACTAAAGGCTACATTTTCGATTTTCTAGGCCGGGCAGCAGCTCCCTTCCCTGCTCCACCTTGGCGACGCTTGTTTCTACATATTTTCGTGATTTCTAAGTGCATTGCAAAAACCCCTCTTATAGGTAATACTTGAATAGATAACCCCTGAATCGTTTTTTGTCTTACCATCACGTCATTAACCTTCGGAATCCGGTTTAACTTGAAAAACATATCAGCATACACAGTCCCCTGGTTCTCGCAGGCGAACTGACCGCATGCGCATTGCACGACAAACCGCGCGCGTCCTGCCGCCGCCGCCATTTCCGCAGTCACCTGCCGCCATTCAGTCTCGTTCGAAAAGTCGGTCAACTCGTCAAGGAAATTTTCTTCGAGAGAGTAGACGGTTAGAGTTTCTGTAAGGGGCTCCCCGTGCTGTAAATACAAAATTTCAAAGCGTTAAGGGTGCGACCACACCGCCGCTTAAAAAACGGTGACGTTACGGAATCGCAACAAAATGTATGAAGAAACGGTGATAAAACGTGACGCATACGACACGTCACTGCGTATACGCGGCGGTTTGGTCGCACCCTAATTCGTAAAAAATGAGTTATAGCTATCTATAACATGATAATGTAAAGAACGTTTAAAAAAAGATTTTAGGGTCTATTAGCGTCATGTGTAGGGTGTAGGTAGTCTTTTATACGTAAAGATCAGTAGATATGCCATTCTAAAGTTCGCTTGAGATCCGAGGAATTGGCAGTAGAGAAGGGAGGGTGTGCTGTGCATCCTACATGACTGTATTGTTATGTATTTGATTATATTTTATTTTACTGTTCTACTTGTTGTCCTAGGCGTTGGTCAAGTCTGACTCTGGCTTGCAGAATTTGACCTACACAAGACATAGACGCATACAAGATACAAGACATTGGTATATGGGTTACGTAGGTACTTATACTAAAACGGCCAGCCAGAAAAAAGCGACACAACTTTTTTTTTTTAATTTACTTCATCGGGTCACGCTCATGCCGGACAAAACAATAAAAATGAAATATTTAATGACTGTGTAGCGCGCACGAAACTGCTCTATTTATTTCAATTCGGAATAGAGTTCCGGAATATACAGTAGGTCTATCAAAAACCGACAATAAGTTAAAGGAGAAGGGAAAAAAAATATTGTGATAATATAATGTTTAACGGATTGATGGCAATAGCGATATGGTCAATTAATAATTAGGGTTATTTATGCAGTAACGCAACCTCATTTTGTAGGTTCTTAAAAAAAGTTAAACTTTCTGTCCGATCTTTATTTAAAAGCAAAGCTCGGTTTACAAAACTCTTGAAAAACACGTTTTCCTTTATTTATAAAACCTAGATCGATTTTACGCTACCATATCAGTATACCCCATTAATTAATTACAATACACCTACAGCCTATTTCAACCAAATTGTTAGAGCCATATTTCTAAGATCCCAGCCCAGATACCAATTAAATAAATTAACAAGGAATTGCTTGTAAAGTACCTACAAGTGTACATAATATTAATATCTTAATATTACATATTTTCCTACCTGACAGTCATCGCAAGAGCTATTAGCGACGCGGTTCTGTGACAAGTATTCTTCTGTAGCAAAATACCAAGTCATCGAGCACTGAGGAGTCACGTTGCTCGCATTGGCTACGAGAACTGTTCTGGTACCCTCGTTCAGTACCCTGGGCAGAGGGGTGATCTGAAGTCAGGGGTTAGTAACAAGAACACAATTTTAGGATCGCTATGGTACGTGCGTAAAAAATAGTCTTAGGGCACAGGCACTCCTTAACTGTTAGTTATCTATGATGACGTCTCTGTCTGTTTCGTAGTAATAAATAGGGACGGAATCATACATAACTGATAGTTAAGGAGTGGTGAAACAGGCCCTTAGGCATCCCGTGGGCACACTTGCCTACAATAGTCTTGGGCAACGCAATGGATATGTATGTGGGAGGTAACAATAAGGGGGTTTTATATTTATTGAACGGTGAAGTCTCGACTCGAGAAGCATAAGGTCTGATGTGTGATTTCTTAACTTTTCAGGAAAGCAGAAATAAAATTGGTAAATGAATCGGCTTATAATTATTGAATTATTATAGTTAGGATCACGAACCTTTTTGCATCTTTAGAAGATTACTTGTATCTATATTTTCGTATACCTATTTAATTTTCCTTTTGCGTTTTAAATAATATCGATACAACATTTTTTTCATGTAAACAGCGATTTCCGACTCTATGCTTCATACGTGATGCTATTGAACTGGTTGAAGGCATGTTCTATTTGCACTTAACTACTCATATTATTCTCAAAAGTTAACGTTATTACAGGCATAAGGTCTCAAACTTATATACGAATTACTGTATAAAATTAAACAGCTAAAAATATTTGAAGCATTACGTCGTACCTAGTGATACGTACCTATGCTGTATCAACCTTTGCAAAGCAGAAGGCTTTTAGTGACATAACGCCAGTCATGAAGGAAAACAAATTTTGAAGCATAAACCTTGAAGTTGAAATACGCTAAACAAAAAACTTGGAGAAGTCATGCATAAAGGTGTAAGTCAAAATTAGTCCTGATGCGTCTCTATAATTTCTAAAAGTCGTCAGATCAGACCTTATGCATTTAAATATCTCCTCAACGGAAAGAGATAGAAATACAAGTGTCAGATTGGTAGACAGAGAAAGAGCGCATTATAACCGTAATTTAAATAAGTCAATTTGGTCTGATTTTCACATCAGACCTTATGCCACTCGAGTCGAGAAGTAATTATTGAAAAAGGTTAGTAGTTAGCTGGGTATACTAATTCGGTTTTTTGCTGGTCAGTGTATCTGTATACCTATTATACAACTGCATGTGTAAAGAAAAGAAGCCAAATTACGATATTATCGCGTGATCAAGTAAAATAAATCTTTCCTCTATTAATTGGCGACCGCTGCCGCCGAACATCAAAAATCACGTGCTTTAATTTGTTTATAGCTTTAGTAAACTATGTTATAATGTAAGTAGATAATTTAGAAAACCGTGGTTTTCAGTTAATCTAGTGAGATTTCATGTAACCAACCACTAACCGGCAATTAACGATTTCCACAATTTCACTTGATAAATACGTATATAGATTATTATACTCGTAAACAAATGGCACCTACACAAAATTATTCAGCGTCATGTTAAAAGCACAGTACTTAGAGCTGTAATAGCGTACCTACGCCTGCCGTGAGTTATATCGGGAAAGCCCGGAAAGCCCGTCTTTTACTGTATACTTTAGCGGGACGAATTTCATCACTTCTATTCAGGTGTAAACACTGTAAACTTATGGTAAAGTGTTAAAGATAACTAATATAATGGATATATGTGTACCTACCTGTATTACTGGTAAAGTGTGTTGGACCGCTATGATAACAGCGCTCACTGAGGCGGAGTGCCCGTGAACACTTACTGTAAGAGCCACTTCGTATCTGAAAGTGTGAGAAAAAATATCGCGTTTCTCTATTAAAAGCCGACGATATGCCTGTCGATACCATAGGTATAGATTACCTTCGCTACGTTTGTAGTAATAAAAAAGTAAATTAGCTTGAAAATTCTTGTAGGTATGTATGTATAAGGGTTTTGGTAAAAAAAGTTATAAATAACATATTGGGTACGTGAGTACCTAGGAATGATATATTGTGACTTACTCCCCTGCTACTGGTAATCCATTTTCAAGAAATAGCGCACTCGTGTTGGTACTTTCAAATACATCACAGGAGTTATTTTTGATAGTGCACTGCCATTCATACTGAAAAAAAAAGCCGTTTGAATCACCATTTTATATTTTTATGTCTTAAAGAAAATCTGCAATAAATGGAATATTAATATTTCCAACAGACGCACATAAATCATAATTTAGCTACAGTTTACCTATTTTTTCTGAACAAGGGGGCGATTAAGTATCTAATTACTTACATAAAAACATAATAGTTTCAACTAAATACGTACATTTAAAGAATCTCCATAGTAGTCGTGATTTAAGACAAGAGACTCTATGGTGAACGCAGCATTAACGGGAACCGTTAAGTGTTCCACGTTCAAATACACTTCAAATGTTCGTTGCAGAACTCTGATTGGTAAAGCGGTCTGAAATTAAAGAGAAATAAGCGTAATTTATTGAGCTTATTTTCTTATCGAGGTTTTATTTTCAGTTCCTGCAATAACAGGTAAACAATGGTTCCTGTTTAGCCATAACGACATTTATTTTCAAACAAGAACTCGCAAACAGCCTTCGAAAATAAATCGAGATGAAAGAGCGTACCAACTGTGCCGTGTCATGTTATACTGTTACTGATATCTTAAGTGTCAGTTATTTTATGATGTGTCGTCTCTGTTTGTTTCGTAGTAAGAAATAGAGAAGGAATCATAGATAACTGACACTTAAATAACAGGAACTGTACAGATGGTACATTATTGGTTATAGATTATCTATTAGGAGTTAGGACTTTTATAACCATGTATAATTTTCAACTAATACAATCTACGCAACGACTAAAGGAAGATCCTTCGAAAACACACTCGTACACAACATTCCCCAATCTCGCGTTTACTTAACAATTCTATGCTAACGCTAGGCACTGAAGTTTTGGATTGGAAAATATAGTTTTTACAAAGGTAGGTAGGGGAAAGTACACTATTCCATTCGTACACTTTTAGATTTATTTTTTTACTTTATGATTAATTGTCAAATTTAGCTAGTTTATGTACCTAAGTGTAAAGTGTCACATAATATTGTAGTTTGTTACAAAAAAGTCCAAAACTATTACGTCAAAATGTTAAAGGGTTATAGCCATTTTTCAACGATAAGATATTTGTACGAATGGTGACCACTTTCCCCTAGTTACAAAATCTCATGCGTCGCGTGAGAGTCCTTTTGGTGTCTCAAGGCACTTCAAATCGAATCGCAATAATTCGCCGTCTATACTTGCACTACTATGACACTGCGTCGATTAACGAAGAGCCGTGCCGATTCAAATTGCAATTTCATTGCTAACGTACGAGTATAGAAGCCTTCAGAAGTCATGTTTACCTTAGTAATGAAATCGCCGTTGGACTGCCTCACGACCTCACAAGTGACAAGGTAGTTCAAGCCGGCCCGCAGCGAGTTTGCGGGTATTTCCAATCGGGAACTCGTCAGCGCTGTGTCCACTTTTTCATCTGTCTGTGTACATTGAACCGTCCAATCAAACTGGAAAGAATTTAGGTCAGGTGCCTGATTTTAACATTTCCCGTGACCAATGTTGCCATCTCCTGACATAATAATAAAACAGCTTTCTAAATAATATCGACCCTTCGAGTATCAAATGTCGTAAAAGCCATTTTGGCCAAAATGAGTTTTTACCACCTCCATAATCAGCTTCGCGAGCTCTATCGATCTGTATTTTAAAATGTTCAAATTCGCAAAAAAATGGCTTTTACGACATGCTCTGAGACACGTCCAAAACCAAGTTTATTTTTATTTTTATGTCGTAATGATCAATTTGGGAAGCAAAATTCTAAAATTAATGTTGTAAAAGACATTTTTTTTCTCGATATGGCTTTTGCTACATATTGTGATAGAATCATAACAGAATATTTTTAAGTCACTTTAGTCGTAAGATACACATTTTTTTTAAATTGGCCTTTACGACAATTTTTCAATTAAAGATTTTTAAAAGAACGATGTTAATTTTTGCTGTAAAAACCAAAACTATTAAAAATCTGTTTCTACGACCTTTTGTCAATAAAAAAGCTTAAGGCACAAAGTTTTTTAAATGGTTTTAATAACACTTGTAAACTTTAATTTTGACTTTTTACTGTATTAATCGACATCCAAAATATCAACCCTTCGAGTATGAAATGTAGTAAAAGCCAAAACCCCATTTTTCAGGGAAAGCAAAATAAAAAATTGTTACATATATTTATTTTCTGCATATTCGTTTGAAATATTAAAGTTATAATGAACCACTAAAGCTCATTATTCTTAGGTTTTTGAGTACTTCATTACAGTGAAACCCAAAATAACGTAGTTTAAATAGTTCCAGAGATAGCATGGCTTTTACTACAAAAAAAAAACAATGCAACTGGCTTCTACGACATTTTTTTCAAGCTTTGCATCAGTAAATTTTGTTGTAAAAGTGAACAACAATGGTTTTACCTGGATAATTTTGTATTAAAAGACAAATGTATTTAAAAAAAGTGTAATTAAGTGTAGTAAATGCAGTTAACATTTTAGAAATAAAACATGTTATTTAAAAGTCTTTTATCATTTATCCAGTATTAATGTACCTTTTTATAACAAAATAGTAGAATATCAAATTTAAATCAGCATAAACTTTAAACCATGCACAGTATACGCAGTTTACTCGAACTTGACTCCAAAGCTTTTATGATTCTCTGTATTACTTTAAAATAAACCGGTCGCTATTTAAAAAAATGTGTTGGATGTTCCTAGTCATTAAGTAAGAAGACAATAACAGTCTGAAAAATGCTCAGTCTTTGATTATGTATATCTGAATAATTAGTCTTTTAGAGGAAAAACTCAATAATTACGTTTTTTTTCTGTTTACTAAAGAGATTCATTAGTATGTTTTAAGAATAGGTACATCAGTTATCTACTTAATGTTAATCTACATCAAAATAATATGAGAGAATTAACTATGTCTTTTAACAACTGTTAACATGTTTTTATCACATACATGTATTTACCTACTATAAAGTCATAACCCTTAAACGTAAGACTTTGGTAAAAACTTTGTTATTAACATAAAAATGTGACAATTTATTGCACAAAAAAACGTAAAAAAATCAACAGTGGACAGGGCAAAACAGAAAAATAATGTAATTTTAAAGAAATCGTTAATCAATTTAAAATAAAATTAGGTTCTTGCTAGGCAGCATTGCAGTTGCCTCACGATTATGCGTGGTACGACTGATGTGACGTCTCCTATGGAGTTTCACACCATTAAAAGGATTATATTGTACCGCTGCTGTGCTGTACTATTATATACGCATCCGGTTTGACGGAGCATTTTTTATATTCACAGCATTTGCTAAAATATTATAAGAATTATAAATAATTATTATATGTTGTAAATTAGTGTGCCATTCATCATTTTAGATAATTATTTTATGTTTTCTAAATGTTTCTAAGGTGACACCTTACAATCTGACAATAACCCCTTGTGTTTATTATTTAGTACAAATCCAAAAAAAAACCTATTTGTTATGTTTTTGTGTATTTAGTTACTTAGCAAGAACCTAATTTTATCTTGAATTGATTTACGATTTGTGTAAAATAACATTATTTTTCTGTTTTGCCCTGTTCACTGTCGATTTTTTAAAGTTTTATGTGCTATAAAGCTGTTACGTTTTTAAGTTATTAAGATATTAACAACGTTTTTACCAAAGTCTTACGTTTAAAGGTTATGTCTGTATAGTAGGTAAGTACAATGTATGTGATAATGTTAACAGTTGTTAAAAGACACAGTTAATTCTCTCATATTATTGTGGTATAAATTAACAATAAGTAGATACCTGATGTACCTACCTATTCTTAAAACATACTAATGAATTTCTTTAGTAAAATGTAGAAAAAAAACGTAATTATTAACTATTTCCTCTAAAAGATTAATTATTAGATATACATAATCAAAGACTGAGCATTTTTCAGACTGTTATTGTCTTCTTACTTAATGACTATCATCCAACACATTTTTTTAAAATAGCGACCGGTTATTTTTAAAGTAATACAAAGAATAATAAAAGCTTTCGAGTCAAGTTTGATTAAAGTACATATACTATGCATGTTTTAAAGCTTATGCTCATTTTAATTTGATATACTATTATTTTGTTATAAAACGGTACATTAATACTGGATAAATAATGAAAGACTTTTAAATAACATGTTTTTTTCTAAAACGTTTACTGCATTTACTACACTTAATTACACTTTTTTTAATTACATTTGTCTTTTAATACAAAATTACCCACGATAAAACCATTGTTGTTCCCTTTAACAACAAAATTTACTGATGCAAAGCTTGAAAAAAATGTCACAGAAGCCAGTTGCATTCATTTTTTTTGTAGTAAAAGCCATGCTATCTCTGGAACTATTTAAACTACGTTATTTTGGGTTTCACTGTAATGAAGTACTCAAAAAACTAAGAATAATGAGCTTTAGTGGTTCATTATAACTTTAATATTTCAAACGAAAATGGAGAAAATAAATGTGACCATTTTTTATTTTGCTTCTCCTGAAAAATGGGGTTTTGGCTTTTACTACATTTGATACTCGAAGGGTCGATATTTCAAAAGCGTTTAAGGTGACTAGTGCATTCAAATGCTGTAAATTAGGTACTTCCTAAAGCCTACTCCTCATAAACGGCTAAGCCAATAAAAATTAAAAAATATATAAAATATGAATTATCAACTCTTATATTCAACATTTGCAACGTAGGTCATTTAGGTATAAGCAAAAGTTCGGTATTTCAATAAAGTTCAACCGCTCCTAAACGGTAACTTATGAAAATATTTAAATGTTAAAAAATAAAGAATCCGATGTACCTACTTTGAACACAACGTAGCATTTGTAAATCAATAGATTTTCTCATCACGAATAACAACAAAAACACCGAAAGTGAGTGATTTTCTTTACTCCTCACGCGTAAAGAAAAAGACAAAGACAACATTTTGAAGGCGCTAGTCGCCTTAAGCGCAACTCTCTCCGGTAAACTTATACCTACTTTAAAAGCCATCAGAGACAACAGCAATAATCCGACAGAGAAAAAAAACGCTCAAACTTCAACGCGTGGACTTACATAGTAATCCTGCGCTGGATAGCATGTGGTGACCAGGGCTTCGAGTTGAAACTCGACGTCAGCATACGTCTCCTGCCCACCAACCAACACTACGGATAGCAAATCGTCTCGACCTTCGATGTTCTCCAGTTTGTGGTCGGCTTGCGCGTTGTTGATGTGGAAGGATTTGAGGGTGTCACCGTCAGAGTTGGAGGCGGTTACGTTGAATATGTAGTTGATGCCAGGCAGCAGCTTTTTAGATAGTTACGGTAGTAAATTTTTAAAAAATACAAAGTACAAGTACCGGCACGTAAGTCTAGCGCTGACCTTGTATGCGCAGAAATATAAAATACGGTATCCGTGGGTGCGCAGATCCCCTCCACGTGAAACGTCAGCGCTAGACTTACGTGCCGGCACAGTTAAAAGTATTAAAATTACGAGGAAAGTCCTAAGGTATAATTCTTCTGACCCCGAGACCTGTGGCCTTATTGTCTAACACGCGGACGCTCACGATCGCATTCACCTTCTCTTTCTACAATCATCCTTCATCGTTTGACAGAAAGGAATGGTGAATGCGATTGTGATTCCGAGTGCGTTAGACAATAAGGCTATGGTCTCGAAACGAGGGTGTTTGTGGAGTCATCCAACGCGTTATTGTCATTTTCTGAAACTGAATTTCGAAAAATAACAAACCAGGTACAATACAATACAAATACTCTTTATACCTCTTTCTCTTTTTTTTTTTAGGTACATTCCTGATGTTTTTTATCTCTACATTTCTGAGGAATTACCCTTTTCCAATCCCTAATTTTTGCAGCTAGATATGAACAACAGTCAATGCTCAATTACCTCGTCATTCTCAATAACGTATACATAAGGCTCTGGCTGCGGCCCGTTCAGTTTCTTCTCAAGCGCGCGCGTCGCCCGCCACAGCAGCAGCGCGGACCGCTGCGCGAGCGCAGGTAGCGGCGACCAGCGCACTGTCCAGCGCATGTGGAAGTTACTAACTGCTTTTGTTCTGATACTGGCACAAAATTAAAAAATCAAGCGCTTGCCTCGCTTGCTACAACAGTAATGTGGTGGCGTGAATCCAGGCCCGATTCTTTTAATCAGATCAATCGAAGGTACGAGTACCTAACCTACCTTTCGCAAGATTAAGCTGAATTTGAAATACGAAGAAATTCGAAGACTACTTAGTTAAGTAACTCGTTAAGTAATCGTGAACTAGATTTTTAGTAAGTACACAATTTTTATTATTTTTCAATTAAATTTTCAAGTGATGTGTTTTAAAAAATCGGGCTCCTGTGGTGTTGTGTGGATAGGTTGCGTTTGTGTAAATGATTTTGTACGACTCTACCTTATTTTTCAGATTAGAAAAGTAAGATTACACGTTTTGTGTAACATGGACCTCCGCAAAGTATCGACTGATAGGTATACCTACTCATAGATATACGACTGCATTTCTCAATTAGGGTTGTGTGTAGGTTGGGGCATGCATGCCCACGTGCTCACAACGGGGACTCGAGTTTGGGAAATTGTTTAAAACTTACGTGACGATAGTGTTGTCAGGTCTAATCAGAGTTGTTTCTTCATCTTTTGGACAGATGAATTCCGGTGCCAGTATACGAAAGTCAGGCGGTTCAGCATTCTACAAAGTTCACACATAAACGAAGGTAACTTGAACTGACGAACTAAGTACTTCACAACTTAATGTTATTACTACGCTCTCAACTTTAGTACTTACTAGGCGAACAATTGTTACGATTATAGTTAGAGATAATATTTGTTGTAATGTGCCAAACATAATGTTAAAGTTAAATATCAACAGCTATTTACTAAAACGGAAACAATCGACTGTACACAATAGCGTCCCGCGCTGTAGTAGGTAGCTGTATAGTGCTTTCTATTTAATTATGTTTTACTGCAGCCTGAATATATAAAACATGGAGGAATTAAACAATAAATTGGGAAATTTCAAACAATTTTCAAAAATTGCCTAAACAGATTACTACTATTACGACATCGATAGCAAATAATTGTATTTATTGCGTCGCTTGCTTAGTGAATAAAACTGACTTTCGAAATATTATAAACGGGATATGAACCGCGATTACCTTTATTGAGCTCCCGATATTTCGATAAAGGTAATTGCGGTTCATATCCCGTTTATAATATTTCGAATGAACTTAACCGTGAATCATTGAAAAAACTGACTTTGTTATGTTAGGTAGAAATGCAAAGTAACTTCTATAAATATGTTCCATATAGCGGATAAAGGAAAAACTACCACGAAAACTAAATAGTGCTTGCTCAATGTATTTAATGTGACAAATCATTGATGTGTCGCAGAATAGGGTAGTGTCACTCTAGTGATTAATTTCTCTATGAATTAAAAAATACATGGAATGAGCTTTTTAGAGTTCCGTACCAAACGAGAACCTCTTATAACATTAGTATAGATTTCCCATAGAATCTTTATTGCTTTGGCTTCTGGACAACAAATAACTAACTTAAAAAAGTTAGAAGTTAAAGGATTTCAGTTCACCAAATAAGAACCAAGCGTGTTTTGTTTAGTAAGTTTTATTTATTTTTACTCGTCCGTCTGTAATCAAATATTCCGAGTGAAATTTGACCCACTATTAGTGGCCGAATTCACTTAAAATTAAATTTAAATATGTAAGATAATGCAAGTACAATCAACAAATAACACAGTCGGCAAAAAATGCTTGCTACAAAAAAGAATCGTTAACATTAACTTACTAAGCTTTACAAGTGCGGAACCTTTTAGTGAAAGTCTGACTCGTACTTAACAAGCTTTTATATCGCGTGTTAAATAGTTGCATGTTATGTACCTACTATTCTATAATTGTTGGTACCTAAATAATTTAACAATATCCAGTACTATAAAGTTGTTTAGAAAATACATTTGGTAGGACTTAAAAATAGAAAGCTTTCAGATTTTTGATAGTTTTTTTTTATTAAGTATATTTGACGCCATGTCTTTGACGCGTTAATGCACTAAAACATTAATACTTAGTTCCTGAAAAACTTTAACAACAGGATCATTAATCATCATCATATCAGCCGAAAGACGTCCGCTGCTGGACATAGGCCTCCCCCAAGGCTCTCCACTTGGACCGGTCCTGTGCCTTCCACATCCACCGCGATCCCGCGATGATGATCAGGTCGTCGCTCCATCTTGTTGGAGGTCTTCCCAACTATAATAGGTATAGGCTTAGAAACATTCTGGATAAATTTTATGTCATTTGTATATTCATAAGAACTTGCAGATGTTTAACAATTTTAAAACCCATTGAAATTTATTTAATGACCAAAATAACCACTATGTAAAGATAATTCAGTCGTAATACGTGACGTAATCGCACATTTGCAGCAATTAAAGGTCGTAAATCGCCGAGAGCCTAATTAATGGCTGCCTCCGGTCCGATTTGCGTTTACTGGGATTTACACTTTCACATTATGTGTAAGCGCAGATGGAATTGCGGTCTTTGATATATTTGGCAAAGAACTGAGATATCGTTGTCCTCAGATAATTTATATCGTCCGAAAAATATTATACATTATGACTATAACAATATTAAAAACTTAAAAGCATGCGTATGAAGTTATGTTGCCAGGAATATTTGTCGCTTCCGTGCGTAATGGTTATGGCGAAAAAGAAAATGACTATCAATACTTAGGTCAAAGAATACTAAGTACATACATAAATACATAATTTCGTCTTCATCCCCTACGGCTACGGGTTAGACAGGGCCTAAGGTAACAAGACCTAAAGGCCAGTTTAGCATGATTGTGGGGGTATCTTCTTAGGTGCATTGCAATGCATTTTGGTTAGATATTGTTACTTTGTAGATATTGTACTTATATTGTTAATTTGGGGCCGTCCATTAATCACGTGAGGCTTGAAAGGGGGGGGGAGGGGTTTGACAAAAATCACGAAATGTCACAAGGGAGAGGGGGGTGTAGTAAGATATCACGTGTATTTATTTTTTAATTATTTACCTTGATTGACCTTGTGATTGGCTGACAGTTACATGTATTATAGTAAAATGACATAAAAATTTATCATGACATATAGGTACTATACCAAATTAATATATAAATTCACCACGCGTGCTTGCGCGCGCAAGACGATTCTAGTTCTAAAAAAATTTTGTAGATACGAAAAATACACGTGATGTCTGGGGTAGTCTTAAACCTCACCATATGTCACCAAGGGGGAGGGGGGGTTAAAAAATGCTTAAAAAAGATCACGTGATTAATGGACGGCCCCTTTCGGTAGTGATTTTTTATCATTTGAAACAACAACGACATAACAATACCTAGCATTGCCATGGAGTGGGCATAGCAATGGCCATACCAATGCTAGGTATTGTAAAAACAAACGAACTTTTTTGGCCCCTGCCTGATTGATATAGTACGTGAGAGGCCTGAACAAACGATCCCATTATGAAGTTTGAGGTCTTGAGTTCTTGAGATGAGTTTATTCATTATTCGATTAAAGATTTGTTTCACTTTCCTTGAGTGCACTTAAAGCAGTACCTAGTGAAGTTAAAAGCTATATTTACTTAGCCGAGATTAGCGATGAAGATTGTGATATTATATACACCAAAAAAGCTGAATAGGTAAGTAGGTACCTATTATACCCATCTAAAGTTGAACATTTTGGATTGAGACTAGGTACCTAAGTATTCAAATCAAAATGTCTAACGTTCTTATCGAAGGTTATAAAACTCTTGGTACATTTTGCATTAGATGTTATATGATATTATTACATAGTAAAGTATAGGCCTAATCACATCACATATTCACACTAATATTGTAAAGGCGAAAGTTTGTGTATGTGTGTGTGTTTGTATGTTTGTTATTTCTTCACGCGCAAACGGCTGGACTAATTTGGATAAAATTTGGAACGGAAATAGCTGGTACCCTAGATTAACACATAGGCTACTTTTTATCCCGGTAAAATTGCATAGTTCCCGCGGGATAGGTAGTCGAAAACGTCAAAGGTCGTAGCTGCTTTCTGTGGATAATTATTGGTCCGAAATAAAGATTTATTATTATTATTATTATTAGACTCGCAACGTAAATAATTATTGCAGAATATACTATCAACATCAGTTCTTAAATCTAACTCTAAGCGGACGAAGTCGCGGGCAGAAGCTATATATGGGTGCGACCACACCGCCGCTTAAAAAAAGTTGACGTTACGGAATCGCAACAAAATGTATGAAGAAACGGTGAGCAAACGTGACGCATACGACACGTCACTGCGTATACGTGGCGGTTTGGTCGCACCCTAACCCTTAACATAAAATTAGTTCCGATATATTTGACACTTTCGCCGCTAATGATATATCTCAAATTGACTTTATTATGACTGGCTGACCGACTGAAACGCAAAACAACATACACACAGCACAAGCCCTAGATCAGAGTAGAGCGAGGTTTTCTCTCGGCGCCCTTCAGTCGAAGGTCTGCTAAACCCCCCCTCCCCCGCGGAGTTGCTTTTCGCGCCCCCATGCGGCTGCTCCACTTGATCTACCTTAGGTATCTTACCTTACCTTACCTTACCTTAGGGCATGTCGTAACAGCATGCATCACAATCGGATTGGTCCCATTTGATGTATGGAACTGTAAAACAGTGAAGTAACATAATCCAATTAGCATACCAATCAGTTCTACGGAACAAATGAGACCTGAGTACCTATCACAGGCTACTAAAGCCAGAACTTATGTCGGACATATAAACTTAGAATACAATACAGTTATACTAAGAATGAGTTTTAGTTATTCGCGCAGGAAAGGAAAATAATGTATTTGTTATTTTATCACAGAGGCGAAGTTGCAGGCAAAGGCTGGTCTAGTAAGCTGCTACCTACTAGTTGTGAGCTTGCTACGTATTATAGGGTCAGTTCGCCAGTTTTCGACCGATTAGTGGAGTTGGCAAATTCAGAATGAAAAAAAAAATTGAATTAATATGAACAAATAAACGAGAAAAATAATGCACATAGTAAATATAGTCTACTATCATTGAATGCCGTTTATTTTCAAGTAAGACCTAGAAATAATTAAATAATAATCAATAAAGCCGAAAATGCCAGTTTTACCAGTTTTCGACCGAAATTTCCAATTTCCGACTGTATATTCGCCAGTTTTCGACTATGGTGTGATGACAAATACATGAAGCACAAAATATGTTTTAAATATAAAAACCCGCATTTTCTTAAAATAAAAATCATATACAACATTATGACAACAAAATGAAACGTGTAACTAAGATCAATCTTGGATTTATTTAGTTTTCTAATTACGGATTTACTGGATATTAAAAATCGTTCGTATTTTGTCTATTTTATCAGCTAAAATATAGATTTCGGGACAAAATACGTGTCGTGTTATGTGATATATGTGACGTGTGTGTGTTGTTCAAAAAAGATATAATTTTAATTTAAAAACTGTATATTTTCGAATATAGTAGTCGGAATATGGCATACAGTTATTACAAATCCCGATTTCGACCAAATGTTTACGACACGCGGAATGTTTAAGACATTTGAAATAATCCGGTCGAAAACTGGCTGACACAATTCTGGTGTTAATAAGATTCAAATTAAAAAATTAGGTTCAGTAGTTTCTTCAATAATATGTCAAAAAAGATGCAACCTTACTGGACTCTGCGGCGCCAGTTTTCGACCGCAACGGTCGAGAAGTAGGTGTTTACGAAAACGAGTTAACCAGTTACCGACTATTACATTTTATACATTTTCCAAAGAAATCTAAAATAATACTTATTTTAAATAAATACTAAGACTCATTGTCTATCAATACAAATAACAAACAAATTAATAAACATAAAATTACATTTAAAAACATACCATGAACCGTGAGGCTCCTCACAAATTTTTTCGCAACGAAGTACGCGTCGTTAGGTGTTCGTTGCGAACCTAGATTGATTTGTTTTTTTGTTCCGTACGCTGTTTACAAACGCCCATTTTGTCTATGTGTGCGTATAACCGAACTATTTGGGTTTACCACGGTATTTTTGTTAAGTTTCTAATCTTGTTAGTATTGCTATTTTATACCGATTAGTCAAACATGTCGATAAAAAAGTCGAAAAGTGGCGACGGTCGGCAAACTGGCGAAACGACCCTATTAAAAATTCAAAAAAATTAAAAACTTTATTTTGCAAATAGGCCGCCAAGGGCTCTTTTACATGTTTTTTTTTTTACTACCATGTAAGTTGATATACATAAAACTTTTAATTGAAACAGACAGGGCCATCATCAATTGGAGCTTTTGTTTTGTAGCCGTATAAATGGTATGATACAAATGACGCGAGCTGGCCTGCTATCTCACTCTAACACATAAGCATTGAAATGCAGAGTAAGTAGCTTCTTTGTCGCAAAGCTATTGCTGTCCTTGAATGCGTCCAGAATAGAGGCCCGGTTATATGTACCTATACATAATTATAGAGGCCCGGTTATATACATATTATAGAGGCCCGGTTATATACATATTATACGCTTCGTCTTATCGTCGGATCTTTAGCTGGCCCTCAAGGATCACTGTATTACTAGTAGTAGTAAAAATAAGGGCGTCGTTTTATAATAAAAAGTCACGCGATATGCCTGGGTGGTTCCGGGCTCCGGCTAGATTATTTAATTTCGCTTCTTTGACAGTAGTATGTACGAATTTATTATATCGTCTCAGTTTCACTAAAATTGTCTACATTATAGTTAAGTTAAACAAATTTTAAAAATTGTAAAAATATACATACTTGTAAAATAACACATGTTATGCGAAGTCTACAAAATATTTGAAATAACTACTTTTCAGATAGTCTGTTGGTTTGTTTTTGTTAAACTCTACCTATTTTAATAAAAAAGCTGCTAACCTAACACCATCTCTTTGAACTGGAGTTTAGAGGTTCATACGATGAAGTTCTTGAAATCTAAGACAGATGGCGCTTTAAGAGTTGATGTAAAAAATATATTTGCATGATATTCACCTCGACCATTTACAGTGGTGTATTTTTTTGTACAACTTAAAATCGATTTTTTGTGATTAAGAACGTAACAAGTTGGCTAGTTTATTTTGAAATGGAAGTTCGAAAGGCGATACTACAAAAAAACATCGACGCGCGGTCTCGCACATGCGCGGTGTGCTTTGAACCAATCGAGGTTGCTTGTTACCCGAACCCGGGCGGAAATGACCGAGCAGTGCCGAAGCAACCGCTAACTGGGATTCACGTCTGACCGGCTGACACATTATTGACCATTTCCTTCGGTTGTTTCAACAAAATACCTCATTCCGTGGAAAAAATACAAATAATTTGAACAAATAAGTGATAATACAGTGACTTAGTGACAAATAACTCAGAAACCGTCCTGACGGACTATTTTGTGACGTATAGTTGTAGACATGTTCGTAGTTACCGCATGTTTACGAGGATCAGCAGTTAATGGGATCGCACTAATTAACACTAATTAACTGACAGAAACCTAACACCGCTGTGCGTGTTAAATAAGGGAAAGGTGTCACACAACAGACAAGAAATATAATCTCAGGCTATTGAAAAAATCGAAATACTAAAATGCCGACGACAACGAAGCACGAAAACATCGCTCTCCTCAACATGATGTCCTCCGACAACTTGGATGATGATCTAAAGAGTGTGCAGCTTCATTTTCCATCGGATCGCAGATTGCAGAGCGACGGCGCATGCGTGGAGGAGCGGGTGAGAACTTCCCGCGGGGACCTGCTGGTGGCCGTGAGGGGAGACCGCTCAAAGCGCGCCATACTCACCTACCATGACCTTGGCCTCAACTACGCGGCTAACTTCCAAGCGTTCTTCAACTTTGTCGATATGAGGGCCATTCTCGACCAGTTCTGCATCTACCACGTAAATGCTCCCGGCCAAGAGGAAGGCTCTGCCCCTCTGCCCGAAGATTACATCTACCCTACCATCGACGAACTTGCCTCACAAATTGATTTTGTTCTCGGTCACTTCGGCATAAGATCTTTCATTGGCTTCGGAGTAGGCGCCGGTGCAAATATTTTGGCTCGATATGCACTTGTGAGTCCTCAAAAGGTGGACGCGCTCGCTTTGATCAACTGCACGTCTACTCAGGCCGGGTGGACAGAGTGGCTTTACCAGAAAATAAATACGAGACAGCTGCGATCCAGCGGGATGACGCAGGGCGCCCTGGATTACCTGATGTGGCACCATTTCGGGCGCAGCACCGAGGACCGCAACCACGACTTGTCGCACGTGTACAAAGAATGCTTCTCACACGTCAACCCCATCAACCTGTCGATGTTCATCGACGCGTATTTGCGTCGCACTGATCTCGGGATCGGGCGGGACACAAACACGATCAAGGTTTCCGTATTGAACATGACTGGTTCCCTGTCGCCGCATGTGGACGACACGGTTACGTTCAATGGCCGTTTAGAGCCGTCCAAGACGTCCTGGCTGAACATTTCTGACTGCGGGATGGTATTGGAAGAACAGCCGAATAAGATCGCGGAGGCTTTCAGGCTGTTCCTGCAAGGCGAGGGGTTGTGCAGGTAGTCACGTTGTCAGGGACAACGACGCGAGCGCGGCTGCTATTCAATAGAACGCACATGATGCTTACACGCGAGCTTTACGATACATTTGATGTAGACACATTGCAAATGTAGAGATGAAAATTGTTGTTCCTTGTTTTAGATGTTTATCGAAATAAATATGTTTACAGCTTACGTGTCATTTATTTCGTACCTTATATACAAGGTGTTAGAAATGGTATTCGGAATAAATATGTTGGCAAGTCGGAGTTTTCATTTCATACGCCGATACATGCCGCATTACACCTAATTACTCGAAAGTGGCAAAATACTGGGTATTACTACAAAATTACAGTTTAAATTAAATTTTTAACTTGCTGACTGATGAACAAAACAATTAGAGTTGTACGCATTATTAATAACTAAAAAAAAACATCAACCTAATTAAAAAAGAAGATTTTAGTTTCAGAAACATTTCATTAGAGGTCTGATCAATACCTATCAAGTAATCCGAGCGATAGGTGTGTCCAAACTCTCGTATCAATTTAATCAACAACATTATTCAAATTAGGCTCTTTAATCCTAATTGAAATTCGGCAATGGGGCAATTTTCAATTAGCGTCATTTTCCAATATCATAACTCTAGTTGCTAGGTACGTACCACTTTGACCTGAACAATACAACCTTATTGGGAAATCAGTTCAGCGATTTATAAATTGCTTTGTTCTCCCTTTCCTAGAATGGATAATCGATATAAAATTGCTTATGCACGGTGAAACTATGGCAAAAGGCTGTCTTCTTGAATAATAAAGATGTAAGTAGAACTTTACTCGAACTAAAAGAGCGTTTAAAAAACAGTACTTACATTGAAAAATACGGCCTTAAACAGATATTTTTAGAGATTTAAGCCGTAATTTTATTTTCACCTCACTTGCTCGAAAGGGCTGTCTTTCTCCTTAAAAATCTGCGTGGAAAAGTGCTTTTTCCCCTCTTGGGTGGAAAAGGTTTTTGAAATTCGAACGCCGCGCTGACCACCATTCCACCACGACCGCCACGACCGCCACCACCTCACCACCTACTCATATACTCACTCAAGTAATTATAAATTCTTCCATCCACCATTTTTCCCGCTGTAGTGAGGTGAAAAATTGTGTGTTTCACTCGGCAGCAAAGTTTGTTTAGTGTCTTGTGCATTGAAACCCTTGCGACTCTCAGGATTCTTCTTTTGAACCACTCGCTTCGCTCGTGGTTCAATCATAGAATCCTTCGCTTGCTCGGGTTTCAATACAGGCACTCGCGCCAAACAAAAACTTTGCAGCCTTGCATAACAAATAACTATTAGGACTCCTGTACCTAGTTTGATGTCAATATAAAAGTTGGAAGTAGGTACTAAATACATAATATTATTATGTACCTACCTCACTATAATAGATTTTTAGGAAATGAAAATAAACAAAGTAGGGTCATATAAAATTTACTTTTGTGAGTCATTACATGAAAGTAGTTTTATGAAATGTAAAAAAGCGTTTAACATTGAAAAATGACAATATTTCATTACAGTCACCCTTTTCTAGATTTTTTTTTAACTTTGTAGAGTTATAATTATTAGGTACCTAGATCAAATAAAATTCAAGTTAGGTACCTAGGTACTTATAAAAACGTGTAATAATAGAATCATTTGAAGGAAATATCACTTGTAACTTCCCTAGAACATAATATTTATGCCAAATCACTCGTCCCTGAAAAGTAAGTCATAAGTACTTACTCTAACAAGTACTCATAACTTCGAACCCCTGAACTGTCAAATCTGTCAATGACAGACAGGAGTGCTCTAAATCAAATTTAAACAGACAGGATCCTTGTTCAAGACATACTAAAGTTAGATTCTGAATTCAAAGATATTGCCACCGGAGTTGCGCCTTCCTCTGGTAAGAATCGTAATTCAATAAGAATGAGGAGAGCTGCACTTGATAGGTTTGTAGTTTGTTTTTTATGAGACTTCATTCGTGCTTAAATGGCGAGCAAGGATATTGAATAAAAATTAAATTAATGACTGCGAAAAAGCCGTTTACGAAAGTTCAGTGACAAGAAAAATTATAAAAAATTGAATTAAACTGTAAATATGTGCAAATTGCAAAATGGTAATGCCACGTGCTTATTAATGATATTCTTGAACATATCATAAATTTTCGCTTCTATCTTCTATCTACCTAGAAATCCTGTCTGTGCTATATTGCATAAACGCCGGCTGCTCATATTATTCAATCTGCTGACTGCGCCGCTCTCGGTCGGAAAATTAAAGTGAATTATATTTGAATTAGCTGACCGCCGGGTTTGGGCAATATTTAATTTTACCAGAAACACTTTTACTGATTGCGATTTTTAGACGTGCTTCAAATGGGCCAGTCCAAAATATATTTCAGCCGAGTAAGTATCCATTCGAAAGTGTTTGAGAAAAAAAAACGAAAAATTGATAAATTAACTAAGGAGATGTCAACTTTCTGGAAAACAAAATGTCAAAATGTGCCAATGAACTAGTTGATTTGTAATTTACTATGGAACCTTTTCACAATAAATGCCTTAAAGACATCGTAATGTCTGAAAAGGAAAATCATTATGAGATTGCTATACAGAGAGTTAGGTATTATTTAAATAGTTCGACGGTTTATTTTAATCTAAATATAACAGAGGTTAACTTTGTTTGTTTCTACATATATGTATACTATACCTAACCTTTAAAAAACTGAATACTTACAAGTTTCACTGAAATAAAGCCATACTACACTAAGCAGATTATAAATATACTTCTTATTAACAAAAGCAACTTTTAACCCGGGTAATTTCAAAATTCTTGCGAGAAACAGACGGAGTTGCGGGCACCGCTAGTAAAAATAATACATATTATCAAACTCTATCTACTTTGTTATATTCCAGTAAATAGCGTACTGCGTACTTACTAAAATGCGAGTAGGTAATGTAGACGAGCCCATTGATCCTTATCGAAAATACGTAAGTGATTTTTGATATCCTTTCCTCGAAATGTAAAGTAATGGAATGTCTATATAAAGCTTTGGATGGAATAATTTTACCTGTACAACTAGACATGCTTTGATGTATTCTACGGTTACATATCACGGTGACGTGCGTGTCTATAGATGTAAAACATTTATTTTACATCGTAAAATCTGTAATAATAATACATGTACATGTGTTTGGTGTATATGTAATATGGGTGGTAAATAGAGTTTCCAATAAAAATATGTGCAATGGGAGGCCACCGAAATTAATTATAATTTTAGAATGATTAACGGCTTATATTGTTTGTTTCATTATTAATATTATTATTCTAAAGCCATACGATTTTCAAAATTGCTCCGCTGCGCCTAATTGCTGCTGTGTTTGTTTTAATATAAGCATTGTAAATTATGTAAATTGTGCAAATAAAGGAAACGAATTGCCGCAATCTACATATTTGTTGAATAACTTAGAAATATAAAGGCAACAAGAGTATAATTATTCAATAAATAAATCATCCATCAACTGTTAGGATACACTTACGTGTGGATGCCGCGATAGTAACTACCTACCGATATATCAATAGTATAGGTGAAATTCACGATGACGTCCACCATGGTTCCTATTATTGTTGTTCAAGGTCAATTTTGATAAATCTACGCGACTACCTACGTGGATGGCGCTATTTAACTATAGGTAGGTAATATAATATATGGGTCTTGTAGCTTGTACCATTAGGTACTTGTTTATACTCTGCTTGCAACCTTGCTTGTGCTTGGAAAATATAGGATAAAGACAATTTTTTTATCACAAATTCTTTTCCTAAAAATTTGCACCAAACAACTAACAACAAAATAACTATATATGTATAAAAAAATAATAATGGGGAAAGTAACAATATTATTGAAGGATGCTGCAAAGTTAAGAGAAATCTAACATTTATGGTATAGTCTTGGTCATAAAGTGCCTCTTCATCTCTAAGTAGGTACACTCGAGGACTTTAATTGTTGAGCATAGGTAAATGGAACGCTGTTATGTGGTCATAGCGCCAACGCCATGTAACGCTATGTTGACAAACATATTTCAATAATATTTTGACATTAACATACCTACTACAAATAATAATTAAATAAAGAGTTTTACATACATACATACAATTCTACAATTTAAAAATAAAATTCTATAAGGTTCTATCGTGGCTCAACAATTAAAGACCTCGAGTGTCCAAACATTTATTCATAGGCATTTTTCCTTGGATACACCGCTACGCAATATACTCGTGGCACTTATTTATAGTGTAGAAATATACGTCCAGTGGTAACGTAGTTCCTTTAACTGCCCCACGCTACTGGACGGTTAGTCTTACCAACGGCCGGAACTGGCGTGATCAACGTTACGCGATTTTGGAGTTCCCCTGCGACACTGAGGTGACCCCGTTTTGAAAATAAACAAACGAGGGCTGCCAACTGCAAAATACAAAAAACTATAAGAATACCTACTCACATTGTTGTTACTCTAACTTACGTATTGAAAGCAAGTTTCTTCGTTAATACCCTGTTTTATGTGGATTTTCAAAAACAAAAGTTTGCTTATTGTGTAACGGACAAAATCCGTCACGTATACTGCCTCAAATAAAACACCACTTGAACAAATGCCAAGTGGATTCGTTGAATTTAACAGCAAGTACATAAAACTCGATTTATTTAAATCCTTTTTTCCGCTAGCGCGGAGAACAAAGACTGAAAAATACTATTAAGGGTTTAATTCAAAGCTATAATTAATTTTCGATTCACGCTGTTCGCTCGAATCGTGTTTTTATTGGAGCGCGTTTTTCCCGAACAAACGTGCATGGCGGGTGCCACTCGAGTGAAGGGGGAGGGGGGTATAGTACTAAATGGACTCGCAAAGAGAGGGGTCCGCCCACCCCCCCGCCGCCTGCCACTGACCACTGGACGAACGGATTATGAAATACTTCATCGGAAAAAAACCACGGCAAAAAATATCAATTTTAGACCACTGTGGGCAGCCCTCGGGCATTTAATTTTGTCGACGTGAACGAGCTATAAAATTGAGTGAAGAATTCATATGCGGCCTTTGAGGCCTTAACAAGTTGCTTGTGCTGGTAGTGGTTGAGTATCGGGTGTTCTAATTACGGGATACCAACGGCTTGTCTATTTATTAATTAATAGTTTCTATTCATACAAGTGATCAAAGAGCTCGGATAGTTGAAGCAACTCAGTATAAACAACCTACCCGCACGTCGCCCGAAACAAAATGTTTAGGCACTCATGGATTTTTTGTGTTAAGTTTAAGCGCTGCCCCGATGTCAGCAATTTCAGCTCAGAGAGAATGTTGATATTTTGGCTCCACTGCAATCTGTACCAGTCTTCAATAGTCTCCGCCGTGGCCGGAGGTGGCAGCCAATATCGGCGACAGCGGCATTATTCCGTCCAGGACAGCATTCCCGGAATGCCTTATATTGGAATCCGCGCGCATTTCTGTTACGTTGTTATTTTTTCGTAGGATCTTCCAGCGGGATTTATTTCACAAAATCCCTATTTGATTAAATTTCTCCGAAGCGTGAATTAGGAATGCCCGATCAATTGTTTCAAGAAGTGTAGGATACCTAGTTGATGGTGTAATGTAGATCGAAATGTTTATACGTGTTTTATACCTACTTGTACTTTGTCGGATTCATTAAGAATTCGCGACTGTGATAGGTAGTTCTAGAGGTCTAGTTTGGCATTGGCCTGCAGCTTTAAAAATTGCGAGTAAGTTTTTAATATAAAACTACTTTGGGATTTAAAAATTGTGATCTATATCAGATCATTTACGCATCAAAGTCGAGAATTGCGCAACATTTGTGGGACACAGGTTTGTAGTTAGGTGCATTTGTTTTTAGCTTAGTCAACGCGCGAGCAGGGGCCTTACCATGACGTCTTAATGCGTTTCAGAGCCTCTAGTGTAAGTTTTAGGCACGACAAACGTCTCTAACACGTTCGCGTTAACGTTTCAATTACTATGGGAAAATGAACAGCGCCACAAGCGGAACGAAACGACAACTAAAATTTCTCATAGTATTTGACATTTTAACGCAAACACGGTCGAGACGTATTTTGTGACCGAAAACTTATACTAAGCATACAGTTTAGGTTCGCACGCTGTCAGATTCATACTAAAAGTGACAGTTAAAACTTGAACTGAGTCGGAATTAGGACGTCATGGTAAGGCCCCAGGGCGTTGACGATGTCGCTGCTGCATAAGGAAATGTTCCAGGAAAAAGCACTACCTTCCAGTCTAAGTCCAAACCATGTTGAGCCATTTATGCAACTGCATAATCCCGTACCACAGCGGACTTTTTATTATATTTATCTTCAGCACCTAAATGAGGCAATGAGATCGCAGGAGATCATTTTTTTATTTAGGGTTACAGGCAAAGTTAGTTAAAACGACGTTTTTGCGATAAATATTTATTTCATGTTAATTATTTCCTCACATACATACTTATTCTTCGTTATGTACAAGTACAATAATATTGTCATAAAAACATTTAATAAAAATTGACTAGGTTTTGACGATATCTACAAATTTTATGTACAAATTTAAGCTCCGGTTAAAATTAATAATTATTATATTCATAACATCAGTCTGACTAATTTATTTACATTAGTATTTCAATTTTAATTTTAACACAGAGTCAACTAGCTATTTCTATTTCGTAACATTCATTATGTATTGACAGTATAACGTCTATGGCGGATACCACCAAACTGGCGTATCTAAGTTCTTTCAGAAAACCAGTTCGGTGAAATCTGTTCTTAGACGACTTTATCAAAAGAGAGCTTATTTTGCAAATTGGCTATTGAATAAGTAAGTACCTAATGAGGTGCTTATGTGATACAATAAACATTAAATACGGATTTCTTAACATACAGTCGTGTATATGGCAGTGAACCGAATCATTAGCTGAGATGAAACATAACATTATTTTATCTACTTAATTTAAACTATTAACTATATTTGAATTAGATTCAATTATTTCTAAAGAAAAGAAAACGAGCTTTTCTTGTAAACCTGTTAACATTTCAAATTAGCATTGGCACATTTTATGGCACTTCTTCAGTGAAGGAAAGCAATTTAACTCAATTGATTTGTAGTACTTGACTGATAGTAGGTAGAGTTAATGAATTAAATTTTTAATAGACAAAGTTGTTTATTAAGTTCTTAGACTCCGGCCTTCGATTGGGGTCGTTACTTGTATTTAATCGTTTCGTCAATATTGAAATTGTAAATGACAGGCCGCTACACTACAGCGATACCTAACATTATTTAGTTGCTTAGTCAACCGACTATTATTGTGGATGACGAATGGTTTTGATAAACCTACATTGAAGGAAACCTTCGTTAATAGTTCGCAGGATTCTAGTAATTGGATGCTATTAATTCCAAATCAATTTGTACCAACGCCAGAATCTGAAATCTAACCTACGAGATTTAGCTTAGGTACACAATTGATGTATTATTATCAAATTAGTTCAATCTCAAGATAGTAATACCAAGGTAAAAATTATAGCATTTTTGTAACTATCAATTAGACCGAGATATAAAAAAATTATTAGCTTTTATTAGTACACAATTCACTTGTATGTAATGCAATGGATCATATTATGTAGACAGTGTCTCATCACACCAACTACGCAGTGCAGAATTTAACTAGCCTACCATGTTTTTTATGATGCCCAAATATGGGAAAAACATCGACATTGCCAGTATCATCATTCAGTAGCTATTCTTATCAGTTACAATAGGGTTTCATCATTTTGTGATTGAGTTATAGAAATTAAGCGAAACAATAGCTTCAGAAATTTTAGTTCCTATAACCTTGACGCGGGCATAATTATAGTACTTAACGGATAACAATAAATAACCCACAGACTCCTAAGAAATAGGTACTTAGAATGTTTTATGAAACAAACGAATACCGACATGACATGTAAGTAAAGTACATTCCTTTTAATATTCTCATTTCCAAATCTGTAATAATTAAAAGTTCCGGTACTCCAACTAGCGTAACTAGCAAGGTAATTCTTTAAAATGTAGTTTTTCGGGAACGTTCTATTTGTATAGTGACGTACAAAATAGTAAACTACATGATGTTTCCAGAGTATGTTATTGTTTATTTCTTGTTCGATATGCATGGGGGCTTGCCTTCGCGCTAGCTGTGCTCGTGGTGCGTGCGCGGCGAGAGCGAGCCGGGTCCGGACTCTGCGCTCGAGTCGCCGGCGTATACTTCCGAAAAGCCGCTGCCGCCGCCAACGCCGCTGCCACCACCTGACAAATAACTTTTTTCAAGACACTTGGATTTCGATCATAAGACGGAAACAAACGGAAAAGAACAACCGGATATTTAAAAACGCGTCTCTCTAAACTTCAAAAGTACCATGCGGTGGTGAAAATTCGTGCTAGAAATACGAGTAGAAGAAAATTATAGCTCTATTTGATCTTGTCAACTAGACGAACGCTATAAATTAAGCTGTAATTTGTAGCAATACGCACAGAGTTTTAACACTTCCGATTGGTAGGTACAATTTTTAAGTGATGTACCAACATAAAGAAAAACTTTCTAACTCATTTGGCTCAGGGACCCAAATAGGGTCTTGGCCTCCGAAACGAGAGCCCGCCATCTGTCCCGATCGTGCGCAGATAAAGAAAAAAGTAAAGATTATACGATGCGATGAATGGATGGTATATGACGGATGGTGATTACTATACCGTCTATACCTACCTGATTATATCAAGGAGAGGAACAACATTTTTTTAAGCTTTTGTTCTAAAGCTTAATAAAATCAAATAAGTACCCCGCGACTGGATAAAAAAAAACCCACAAAATTACAACAGATTCCGAAATAGCGAAACAGTAAAATGGGTGCGCATCATAAAAATGTAGGAAATAAAACGAACTTCCATCCGTTTCTTGCTACATTACATTTTGGAATTATGAATGGCATCTAGATATTGGACGGTTAATAATATCGGTTTACGCATCAATATTTTGTGATATGGATCGCGATATGCATTGTTTACGCGATTATTAATAAATAAATAAATATCATGGGACAAATTACACCAATTGACCCAGTTCCGAACTAAGCAAAGCTTGTGCTATGGGTACCAGGCAACACACATCCGTGTTCATCATACAAATGCCTGCCCCTACCGGGATTCGAACCCGGGACCTCTAGCTTCGTAGTCAGGGTCACTAGCCAGTAACTACTAGGCTATTCGGTCGTCATTGACCGTCTATCATACCATTCAACTTGAATGTTATCGTTACCGTGATGGGCGAGTGGTACGCAGTACGAGGTGCCGGCGCAGTGGCGCGGGCGCACCTTCTCGTAGCGGCTCAGTTGCTGCAACTCGCAGTCGGAATGATGCTTCTCTACTGTCGCACGATTACAAAAGTATTACGGATCAAATCGTCAGTTTTTTAACACTTACCATATAAATTATAACTCGGACGATGATCAATACACTGCAATATTCTTCAGTGATTTTTCGAAACAGTTTCTATCGAATTGATGATCAGCGAATTTTTATCCTCAACCATAAACTGTCAGTCAATTGAAATTGCTAACAATGTAAACAAACCTCGTACTTAAAATGTCTTTAATTTCCATTTTCCTTCGTCAAAAATGTTATTTGATAAATACTTACTACAACATTATACTGAACCATTACAACAACAAACAAGTGCTAGAATATGGATATTTCATTAAATGGTTACATTGTTCGCAATTTCAATTGACAGCGACTTTACTTATTGTGCGAAAAATCGTTTACGTTTTTATTCCTCCTGTTACTCTACTTTCTTTCTAATAAATTCAGTTTTCTTCCGTTTTGGACATCTTTGCTGGACATTCGAATAATAAACCTACAAGTACTTAATAGCGAAACTGGGGGGCTACTCCGAAATTCGATTTTCGAAGTTCGTATTATGCCGTCCCTCTCACTCTAAAATTAATGCCTATTAGGGTGAGCGGAATAGCGTTACACGAACTTCGAAAAACGGAATTCGGAGTATAAGACCTGATCACTTACAATAATATAAAGTATACCACATCATAACGCGTGTAGTCCAGCCACCTTTTCGCTACCCACCACAAACGTCACGTACGGACTTATCACGCACACACACACACACACACACACACACACACACTTGCTCAGAGACTGACAATCGGCATAGTATAGATTTACCCCCTTATTCATAAAAGTTCTAGCTTCTGCTAACTTAACAATCGTTTGTCCTTATCTGTGAAAGGTAAATGTCAAAGTGACAGATAAGGACAAACGATTACTAAGTTAGCAGAAGCCTATAGAGCGTTTATGAATAAGGGGTACCCTACGTCCGCAAGTTTACCGTCAGGTCGGTCCCGATGCCTCTGCGGGTGCTTCCTGCAGGGCCGGTGCGGCGGCGCGTCGTTGTCCCGATGCCCGAACGTGCGGAACTGCAGTGTATGGTCCAGGGTTGCGGCCGTCTCGCCGCCCACGGCGAACGTTGCATATGGACTTATCTCGTATACATCTGGGCAAACGTGAAAGTGGGTCTCCTAAATGTTAGGTGAGGTGGCGCTGGATGGGGTGCGAAGTCGGAAACCTCCTCGAGAGCTCTAGTGTTACAGTTCCCTTCTAACAGAGGCTCTTGGCCTCACGGGGGGGGGGGAAGGGTAACGCTTAGGCCGGTGCACCCTGGGCAACAACGGTTAATTAATTTATTTAGTAAGTTAGTTAACTGTTGGCTAATATCCGACTGGGGGGGAGGGGTCAACACGCAACCCGGCCCATGGGGTCGGAACGTGGGCCGCTTGTCTTTTTCAAGACAGGGGGCCGTGAGGAGTAAACCTCTATAAAAAATCCAGAGGGTCGCACCCGCAGGTGCTTTGGTGACGGACGCGATCATGCCTTCGGTACCGCTCTGCTTTCAGAGTAGTACACGAGGGTGTGAGAGCTGACGTGAGGGTCGGCGGGCATAAGCCTGCCGTCGGAGCGGTGCACCCCGTAAGGGACGTGATCGTGGAGCGGCGTGGCTCCGGCCACTGTCGGTCAACACGCAACCCCGGCCCGCAGGCGCCGGGAACGTGGGCCGCTGTCTTTTTCAAGACTGGGGCCACGAGGAGATAACCTCTATAAAAAATCCAAGCGGCACCAGCGGGGGAGGGCGGGAATTCCCAAACCTGCATTGCACAGGTGCCGCGGAGAGGGAACCTCATCCCGGGGTGGTCGTGGGGCGTTTGCGGTGACACCTTGTTCTCCCGCAGCGCCTCACATTCGACCGAGGAGGGAATCCGTGTGGTTTTTAGTGGGTATGCCTGCCGTCGCGGGAGAGCCCCACATACCCCCAGTAACCCCGTACTGGGCGGATGCATAAGGCGCATTTTCCACACCATAAAAAAAAAAAAAAAAAAAAGGTGGCGCTGGATACCCGCAGCACAGCAGCACAAGCACAACTCCTAGGCGGCGGGATTCTCAAAGATGGTGGTAGAGACTGAAATGTCCAAACAGATCAAAACAAGGTGTTACGAGTATTACAGATCTGGAATGTCTGTCATATTCTAAAAGGCTTTCCCCCTTATTCATAAACGCTCTGTAGGCCTCTGCTAACATAATAATCGCTTGTCCTTATCTGACATTCTGACATTTACCTTTCACAGATAAGGACAAACGATTGCTAAGTTAGCAGAAGCCTAACTCACTATAAATGCCTGCGAGCGAACTGGTCTAGGTATGGTAGTCTGTCGAGCGCAGACGAGGCTTGTTTGTTGTTGGCACACGTGAGCCAGGGGTCCCCAGCAACACAGTTAACCCTTAACATATTTACTTAAGATTTTTTATATATTAGACATCGACAGGGGTCTATATGGACTGTTTGTTAGTTTAAGAAGCACTGGTTTAGAGAATAACACACTCATAGGGGCATAATTAGTTCGCCGCTCACCTGAGGCTGGTGACAACTTGTCATGCTTGTAGTCGTGCTGGCAGTTCCGTATGTTCTGTTGCTCGGGGCAAACCGACTTGTCGGTGCTGGCGACCGAGTGGCTGCAGCGGCGGGTTTCCTCGTCCACCGGAACGGCACACGGCCATAACGTGCTGTATCAACAATAGTTAGTATAGTATTTTTTATGTAAGGTGGTTACTGGAATCCTAGGACGTGCGTCTTCCGGGTAGGCAGTAAATACGAATTGTGATGTGCCACCCTGCCGCTTCTTATCACTGACTGGCGACCCCCTCGGAATGGTTAGCGTAAAAATGAGAATTGTGTAAAGTTTTAGGCTACGCTTAGTTCTCTCTTTATGACCAAATTGAGTTCGGTTTTAATTCAATTTTAAAGGTTGAAGGTGCTTTTGAAAATGCGTTTTTTGTATTCAAGAGTTTGATTGCATTTCTTGAAATAGAGTTCATAATTCATAGCTACCGTTACACTAAACTAAAAATATGAGATGTATAAGTACATGCATTAATGTCTATCTTTTAGGTATTCATTATCTAATGCTTTCTACGTTGAAATTCGATGACTCACTGTGGGGAAACATTCAGGTAACCACGGGAATTGGCACGTGTTGGATGAATTTAACATGTTAGGTACTAGTGCAGCGCGTACAAACTCAGACATAGAGCGTTTTCGACTCAATATAAATGGAAATTAAGTTTAGTTTTAAATATATAGAGAACCACTGCCTAGATCCTTTGAGCATAGTTTTTAATGAACAGTAATGAGTACTAAGTTACAAGAGACGATTGCGGTCTGAAAAACAGTGTTTTCGCTTTCAATTACACCGGTAGGTACCGGTCTGATTTAATTAATTTACTAAAATTTCCGTGGTTTCACGAAAGCTTATTAAGTATCCCCTTTTAATCTGAATTGGCTTGGGTTTCTTTCCCGATGTAATTAAAATACGCTAATAAAGTAAACTGACCTCGGCTGAACGTTACTTTTTTGTTTATTATAACGAGCCGCTTTTCCAGTTAATATGCCAAAAGGCATAATCGCGAAATTGAGCAGGATTTCAGTAAGAAATTGAGAGCATAATTTTGCCTGCAACTGCTCCAATTAGTACGCGATTAATTAAATATTTATAGCTCTTTCATTAGCAATTATTTATAAAAGTTTAATCGGTACAGCTTGTGTACTGGTAATATTAAGGTTCTTATGCAGCATAGGTTTAGTCTTTCACTGCACGGCGACAAAGCGAAAGTAGTTGGATAGGTTAGGTTAGAACCTTCGTACGACGAGACATCAGAAACAAGAGTAGACACAAAATCAAAAATTACCAAAACTAAAAATAAATAAACCGCAGAGAACTTGTTCAAGAGGTGGAACCATGACGTTTAATGCGATTGAGTTTAGGTTCGCTCACTGTCAGATCCATACTAAAAGTGACAGCTAAAACCTGAACTGAGTCGGAATTAAGACGTCATGGTAAGGGACCAGTCGCTATATAGATCGAGCCAGTTCTCGTCCTCACCTTCGTTTGGCCAGCAGTACCAGCAGCAGAGCTGTCACCGCGACGGCTGCGAGCGCGGCGAACGCGAGAGACACCGCTCCGAGCACCCGCTCCGCCTCTGCGTTGCTGACCGTACTGACCGAACTGCCTTCCGACTGGAAAGCCACTGGCCGACGTAGGCGTTCTGAGGTAATTTAAGAAAAAATAGCAAATTTTGGACAGTTTTAACGTGAGGCAAGATGTTAGCCAACTATAAATGTTAAATCTTAGTCTAAGAACAATTTATGGGATAAAGTGAATGAATAAGATATAGGTATGTATCGTAGGTATTCGCATTAAAACAAACTGAAACTAGCAATGAACATGTTTTATTTAATTCCTGCAAAGGCCAGTCAAAGACAAAAATCTCCGTGCCACAAATTAAAGACGTCTTTGACATGTAAAATTACCTACAGTTTTCTGAGAAAGGCCAGGTCAAGAGTACCCGAAACCGACGAGCATGTATGAAGAGATTGATGGATGTGGATGAAGCGAAAGAGGTATGTCAGGATCGTAGCAAGTGGAACAAAGTAGTCTCTGCCTACCCCTGTGGGAAAGAGGCGTGACGATATGTATGTATGTATGTATTTCCGAGAAATCAGTTTCCATTGAACCTGACGTGTTAACGGCTTCTTAGCTTTCATAGCAAGAAGGATACTTAATGATCAACTCACTATTAATAAGTTCCGACGTCCTAATTATATAAAAGTTGCATTAATTTTGACCACAAAACTCCTTTCAAAGTGAGAGGTCTCCGAGAGAACATTACACCCTTTCTGTTTTTTACTTACCCCCGGCATGGGTAGTGGTTGCAGCGTAAATAATAGCTTGATGTCGAGCCGACTCCGTGGCCGTCCACAAACGCAGACCGTACCACGCGCCCGCCGTAAGGCCTCCAATAACAATCTGCGATGTAAATATATTTGTAATTGTCACCAATATCTAAGGTATTTTCATTCTTACCTGTCCTATTTGGTAAACAAAATTCTAACCTCAAAACGTCTCATTTTTGTTATTTTTTAACTATTTCATCGTAAATAAAGGAACTGGAGATAAAATATCAGCAAAACTATGTACAAAATATTGCCTCAGGTTTATTTGCTAGCGTAATACACCCTATTCTTTACAAAAATTTGCACATTGAGGTTAGAATTATGTTTACCAAATAGGACAGGTAAGGTAGGCACCCCTGTGGGAAAGAGGCGTGACGGTATGTATGTATTTATGTATCTAAAAGCGACACATATAGATGTTACAGTAACGCTGCGTCTGTGTTAGTCTGCTTGTTCACAGAACAGAGAAATACTTTCGCTCCATTCGCCACTCATGATATTATGTTGTGTTGGTTGTACGAAAGTTACCAGGTCATCACTAAAATCATATAAAGTCACACAGAGTAGCAAAACTTGCAACACGTTAATCTGGGGATAAATTAAGTCTACGTTTTGGCAACATTGGAGCTGAAAGTGTAATCGAGGCTTACGACGCTTCTGCTTGTTTTTTTTATATTCCGTGGTTTAGTCGTCTACCGCAAGGCAAGATGTTGCAAGTTTTATGTGCAGCTTGTGATTTTAGTCAGCTAAAATTACAAGAACGAGCAATTTACGGCACGGCGACGGCGTCCATTCTGAAACCATTGCTACTTAAGTAGGTACCTACCTATACAATTGGTATAGATGTCGAAACTATACTTCATTTAATTTAAGATGAGAAACCACAACAACATTATATTGCGGTTCGTGAACTGTAATCTCTTAACAATTTGTACTAGAGTAACAATTGACGACACGCAAATAAAGTGACATTAACCCTTAAACGGGCAAAGTGTGTTTCGCTTGTTGTTTTTTTACAAAATGATGATTATACTTTGGTATTTGGGATGGAAAAGAAATATGATTTTGAAATTTTCAGATATGTATATATTTTATATGGTTTTCAGTATGTCACTTATAAGTGACATTGCCTATTTATGTGTATACCCAGACCTGTCACACAGAACGGACATTGCCCCCTTAACGTAATAAAATATTCTTAGGACAAAAAACAATCACAACATATTTATGAACATAAACTTCCTTATTTTATAAATGATTACAAAAGTATTGTCATTTTTACCCACTATCGGGTTTCCGCCGCGCGCCGGCATACTTGTACGGCATTGGGGGGTACAACGAAGCCATGGTGTCGGCGCAAGAAGCGTCCCACACCAGCGCACGTCCGTAGGTACCTTCGCGGAATCAATGACATCTCATCCGGGTGCATGCCATCGTTCCGTGAGATCTGGGGCTCCAGAGCAGCAGGAACGTTGGCACTGACGAGCGCCCTTCTGAGGATGTCATTCAGGGCAGCATGACGGGACAGGAGGCCGGCACCCGAGGAGCAAGCGAGTCCGTGGTGGCCGAGGCGATCTACCAGGGCCCCACAAGAGGCACAATTGTGGTCCACGCAAACCTCAGCATCAAGTCTTAGACCGACGGCTATACGGAGGGTAATTGGGTCTAAGCATGTGGGTGCCTGGGTTCGGTGAGGAATAGGCACGAAGCCAGTGGCCTGATTCTGGTTTGGAAACCGCCAAAAGTCTGGCGCGGTCTCTACCTGTCGCGGTGTCAATGAGGAAATGAATGCTGTTTTCTGAAGCTATGGAATCCCAGGCCCGTTGAATTTTAGGTCGAGATAGAAAATTTGGGCAGGCATTTGAGGCTTCAACCAAGCACGCAGTCTCACAGTTTGTAGCCGGTGAGGCGTTAAGGATTTTGTCAGAGGTGGTCAGAGGTCAGAGGTGAGAATTGATGCCAAAAACGCCGGTATAGAAATAGGTAGGTACTTGAAATTTTGCGTGTTCCCAAACCACCACATCATATTAGATATAGAAGACTCATGTCTTGAGTCCATGCCTGCTCGCTAAAACGGATATTCAAAATCGATTCAATTTGGGACTTTAAGATTAGATCAATAGGTTTTATCAGATGGGGAATTTCCAAACGGGACAGCAGCGGAGCAGGTAAATAAATTTAGGAACAAGTAGGCAAAACTTCAAAACAAACAAAGCAGAGTGACTGCTAATTTTAGTGAGGTGGTCCGAATAATTTTTAAATTTAGTAATTGATTTTCTCAAAAGTGGAGGAATGGCCTCATCGAAAATGGGTGACTCGAGGAGATGAAGACTGTCTTTATTTAGGATTTTAATGTTCGGGCGATGTTGTTTGTCTAAGGGTGGTACAAGCGTAAGAATTTTACTAGATCTCCACCCTTTTACGGCCATTATACTAAAACAATAACATTAATACGAAGTAAAATGTTGTTTACTAGCACTGGACTTTGTCCATTATAAGTGACAACTAACTTTTAAGGCATCACAGGTAAAGTCCGTTATGAATGACAAACGTTAAAATTACAACTTTTAGGGAATATGGGCAAAGTCCGTTATAAATGACAAACAGTAAAATCACAACTCTAAGGTATAACGGGAAAAGTCCGTTTTAAGTGACACTCTGATTATTTCAAACATCAACAAGAAAATACAAGTATTTATTGAAAAATAACTACTTTATACTATTATTTAACTGTTATTACTTCTCATTTACGAAAAAAAGTAACGTAAAACATAGTAATAGTTACGAATACAACTATTTGATTTTGAGCCCGACACCGTTTCAGCCGTTGCATTTTAACGACTGCTCGCTTTTTGACAACCGTCGCATGCGCACTGCTTCTTGATACGCAAGAAGGAAAAAGATAGCCTAACTAACGTCACGTGGTACTTAAACTGCGCGAGAGTTCGCTCAAATTTGAATTGTGTGAGTTTCATTGGTGTGTCTTTTGAAACGGACAAAATCTATTTAAGGGTTAAAACAATTTTATTTTGCGGCTGCCAAACTATTGCACTGTACTATTTGCTAGGTAAGAAATAGTTGACCAGAAGCAATATAATGCTATTGTGGTTTCTCATTCTAAATTAAATGAAGTATAGAGTTGATGTTACATAAATACATCCAATTGAAGTTCAAATTAGTCACTTAGTATCGAAATATCATCTTATCATGATAGATTCGTCAATTTTATAATCATTGTCTCTTTGTTTTTTGATATTGTTACTATAAAAAGTGCGATCATAAAAATAGGTAGCTAAAACCATAAACATTTCGGAGGACAAAATAAAATACTAAATATAAGGTATATTGCGAGACAAAGAAAATTTATTAATGGTTTTGGAATCTCAAGAGTATTTCTAATAATGCAAACAAAGTATCAGTAGCTACATCTTTTTGGACTTCTCATCGCCATTGTGTACAGGGGGGCAATTACGCATGATAGCGGACAATAAAATTGCCAGAGAGCAATGGATCGTAGCTTGCAATGGCGATGACGTTGGGTTTCTCGACAACCCTCGACCCTTGATGCCTTTCAAGTCCATCGTGTATTGCCTGGCGGCAATGAGCCATGCATCATTGTGTGCCGACACACGATGCTGAGTCTCTAGAGTAAGTTTCTATATAAAACGTCTCAAACGCATTCGCATTAAGTCTCAATTACCATGACCAAATTGGCAGAGATGTACAAAATACTTTTCGAAAAGTATTTAAATACAAAATGCAAATACTGTTTTAATATAGTATTTCAAATACAAGATACTAAATACTTTTGCATTTTGTATTTAAATACTAAATACAAAATATGTATTTTCAAAATACTTTATTGAAATAAAATACTTTATGGTAAAATTACTGGTTTTCTTTATTTATTAAAGATTTTAAAATCACAAGCTCTTAAAAAAGAGCATCTTGCCACAATGCCCACTATGACATCTTTTTTGTAGTGCTGTTTACGTACCGGTTTTTTATAAATATATTTTTCTATTTCTGTATTTTTATTTGTCATTTATACATTTATACATTTATAATCACTTAAATACGAATCGTTAAAATAACGTATTATTGGCTACACGGCATATTGTTTAAACACAATTTGTTTTGGCATTTTTTTAAAGACATTTCGAGCGAACAACACAGAAATAATGAAATAGCTGCCAACACTGCAAAACGTAACGTTTGAGGATTGTCAAGAGGGGTCCCTCATATAATTATTATTGGTCAGGTTTTATATGCGTTTTGTTTCATCTGTCATTTTGCGCATAGACTTTCAAAGCTGCTGCGCCACTAGTGGCCATTTTTTGTTTTTACTAAATCGCGGAATGCTTTAGAAAAATGAAGCTAAGAATAAAAAAGTATTTTGTATTTTACAAAACATTTTACAAATACAAAATACGTCTCGAATAGTATTTGAAATAAAATACAAAATACTTTAAAAAAAAAGTACTTAAGTACAAAATCCAAAATACGTATTTTGTATTTTTATTTTAAATACAAGTATTTCAAATATGTCACAACTCTGCAAATTGGTACCTAGCGCCTTCTAGGGACACGTCGCGGCAGCAGACTTTCCCCATGGTAATTGCGGTTTAAACACGAGCGCGTTTGAAATAAACAGTATTAACTTAATTTTGTGATTGATTGAAAACTTACACTAAGCATGCAATGTTCTATTGTGTACCGTGGCCGTAAAGGTGCATAGAAACCGCAGTTACTTTTCGTAGAACAACGTTTCCAAATGTTCCTAAGCTATAGGTGTCGGCAGAGGGGATCTGCGTACCAACGGATATCGTATTTTATACTTCTGCGCATACAAGGTCATCGCTAGACTTACGTGCCGGCACTTATACCCGATAACATACAGTACTTAGTTTGAGTAGCCAAAAACTCCAAACAAACTAAGTACTGTATGTTATCGGGTATAAGTGCCGGCACGTAAGTCTAGCGATGACCATACATAAGTTAACTGCGGTATGAATGGACCTTAACCGGCTGAGTGAACAAATGGCGTGCAGGGATACCAGTACCTATCTATAGGCAGCGGGAAGGTAAAGTGACACAACACAATTCATACGCGCTATCTTGTACTAAGTACTTTAAGGACGTACCTCCCTGTGGTGATGTAGCGAGATGAGGTCGGCGTCTGTCCAGAGCGCCGCGCCGGCGTCGGCGCGCCGCCACTGCAGCCGCACGAGGCGCGCGCCGCAGCGCACGGCACGCCGCGCGTCCAGCGCTAAGGCGGAGCTGTTGCTCCAGACGGCCGATTCGGCGCCCTCCTCCTGGCCCTCGCGCCTCTCTCCCCCACCTTCCCATACTAACACTGCGGAGAACATTATCCGCATGAGACTTCGATCATTTATACAATACTAGCTGTTGCCAGCGACTTCATCTGCAAATAATTCGTTTATCGCTATCCCACGGGAATTTTCCGGGATAAAAAGTAGCCTATGGGCTATTCCAGACTTTACTCTATCTATGAGCCGAATTTCATCCAGATTTGTTGAGCCGTTCTGGCGTGATTGAGTAACAAACAAACATCCATCCATCCATCCATACTTTCGCATTTATAATATTAGTTAGATACTTACCTACTTGCAGTGAGGGGTCGCTAGGGTACGCAGTGGTAGGTAACGGGAGGGTGCTGGCGCACGACAATTAATATGCGCTACCTACCCTGGCTGGCTACCTTCCGCTGTATGTCCTAGCCTACTTGAAGTACCATCAGCCAAAAATGTTGTGTTAGACACACTCATTCAGTCAACTTGCATGTTCCACTTTTGCGACATTTTCATTTCTTACGAAGTTGGATAAAAAGTGATAGACCACTTTTTTGGCTGGCCGTACAGTCAAGGAATTTAATTCCTAACCCACCATGGAACCTTTTTATAGTAATCGTAACGATTTTCCTTGTTAAGTAATGTCACTATGACGTTTTATGTGAAGAGGTTCATCGATAGGTCCTACGATACTACGATTATTTTGAATTTTTTTTGAGTCTCGGATTCGAGAGCTCTGCTGCCGGTACAATTTTAGATGAATGATGTTAAATGTTGAGTTTAAATGATCAAAGTCTTAAAAGTACGGCCAACAACGGTTGAAATTAGTTGCACAAAAAGTAATATTTAATGTAGAGAATAACACTTTGAATTTAACATACATTTTCAGGGTTCAACAAAACACCGTGCTCACAAACAAACCGTTAAATTTGATGATTTTTTGCAGACCATTAGAAAATTAAAAGGCAGCGCGAAGGTGGATATGGATATTCGATCCTACACTCTCTCTGAGTGAACAAGCCGGGCAATAGAGTACTGATCCTTTACGTTAATCATCTGTGAGGGGGCTACTAGGTACCCCGTTCAGATCAGGGGCCTTATCATGACGTTTTAATGCGATTATATTCTAATTTAGTTCAGGTTTGCTCGCTGTCAGATCCATGCTAAAAATGACAGCTAAAACCTGAACTGAGTCGGAATTGAATGGCATGAAGGTCATGGTAAGGCCCCTGCTTAAGGAGCTATTTTAGAAGTGAATTTCATAAGTACGGTGAAACGGATGACAACGGAGTATGTAAATTTTGAAATACGGCAGCGGAACATTCGAGTCGAGAATATATAAATCCTTTTAGGCTGACAACACCTAATATTATGTTATTTAAGCACTTTTTTAAGAAAAACTACACACAAAAAAAAAAAAAAAATTTTCATCATATTTCAAAGACGCTGGACGGACTCGATACATAATTGAACAAAATCGGCTCGATAGAAAATAATTGCAAAGATTGGTCTTAAAATCATCATTAAACGGTTCTATGTCTTTAGTTTTTCGACGTATGGGTCTGCACTTAAAAACATGAAGTCAACATATTCATACTTAAACGGCTAACGAGTCATATTTCACAAATAATCCATACTTTATTTTATTTCTTATTATTTGTGTCTTATTTGCATGATTTTAGACGCGCGTCAAGCTGCCGGAATAGTTTCTTCTCTTTCACTAACAGGCACGTGAACCGTATGTGTGAAGAGTGGCGCTGCTCAAGGTCATTTGCTGTTGACAGCGCCTTAACATAGCTTGCCATTTTTGTGTTCGTAAACGTAACCGACGCGAGGCAAATATGTGAATCAGTTCTCTCTATCTATCTCTCTCTGTATAAATCTAAAATATAATACAAGTTACTGACCTGGAGGTTTCGTCTTCACTAAAAGAGGCGCCGATGGCGGTGACGGGCCTGCCCGAGAATGAGCCACGACCCTCACAGAATACGACGCCCCACAAGACAACCCCCTGAGGGTCACCCCTGTGGCTTCGCCCCCCGCTTCCAACTTCCTTTCCTCTTCACCCCTGGTGCCCGTGTCCAAGCCATCGCCGCTGTCGTCACGGACTCGTATCCACCATATAGTGAAACCTAAATAAGTATGCCACGTCAAAACCGTCGTCTAGATAATTTCCGTTTGCTCAATACTAATACATTTAGGCGCGTATAGGCAGTCACAGACGGATGGCGTAATCCGCCAAGTGAGTCGTCGCGCTTAACTATACGTGTGGCCCAGTAGTAAAGGTCTAAGCGTTTTCAAAAAAAATATTGTTTCATATTTTTTACTCATGTTTAGCGCTAATGCAGTTCAAATCGCTCACTAAAATGCCTGCTATACACGTAACGATATTTCGTAGCGATTAATCTGCGCAAACCGATTTGCACAAATCGTAACGATAATCTGCAACAATTTGACAAACCTACACACGATCGATAAATCTGTGCAAATCGGTTTGCGCAGATTAATCGCTACGAAATATCGTTACGTGTGTAGCAGGCATAAATAAGTACACACATAAATACATAAATCACGTCTGTATTCCTTAAGAGGTAGAAAGAGCCAAAGGTAACAAAACCTAAAGGCCACGTTTAGCAGGATTGTGGGCGTATAGCTATAGGTGGAAAGGCAAATCAAAATAGTGATGGGTTGCTAGCCGCATCGCCTATAACATGATGCCTAAGATTTTGCTCATTCCCTCGATGGGCTTTTTATTATCTGCGCAGGAAGAGAATTCTATGTTTTTTCTTTGCTAGCCAGCTTACCAGCATAGAAAAAGTTCCTATTGGAAATGCATTTTACCTGAACTATTTTAGCCTATTATGGTGTCCCAGTCCCGCTGCTGTGAAAAGGCATCTCCTCACATGAACTATTATCTAGCCAAAATATAAAATTGAAATAATAACGCCCCCCGATTGACTAAAACTAATTTAGGTCTTTCAGCTGGAAAACTGTGGATGAGACTGACACAGGACCGGGCAAACTGGCGTGAAAATGTAGAGGCCTCTACTCAGCAGGCGGTGGATGTAAGTTGATTAGAGATATACTATAGATACTTTATTTAAAAACTTGAACGCCGTTTTTTTACCGAAAACGTAACAAACAATCTTATTCAGAAAAAAACGATCTTTACAAGACCACAAATAATCAAAATAGTGGAACTATGGACTACTTGCCATGGGGTGGCGCGGCGGAGTGGTGCGCGATCCGCCAAGCAAGCCGCGCCTCGTGGTGCGCCGCGTGCTCCAGCAGCAGCGCGGGCGCAGCGGGCGGCGCGGCGCACTCGACGCGGTACGTCGTCTCTTCGGCGCCGTACGCGTTGCGCGCCGAACACGTGTAGTTGCCGCTTGTTGACGCATCCACTTCTGTCCAGAAGCGATCATAGAATCACGATACAGAGAATCAAGAGCGTTTATCCCTACTGAGCTAGCAACGTCGCATATTTGGTGATTTTTTACGATTATTTCACAGATTAAAATAATATATCTCGTTTAATAAGAAATTAAAGACCATCACGATCAATTATTGCATTGGACACATTGAATACACTAAAAGCGAAGTGCACTACCGACGCACATTTGAAACTTCCATTCGATTTCTGTGAAATAATCGTAAAAAATCACCAAAAATGCGACGTTGCCAGCTCAGTAGGAATGCACCCTCATAAAGGTGAAATATGGCATACTGCCAGTGTCAAATGAGGCAGCACTGGCCGGGTCGCCATGTACTGCCTGTTGAGCATTGGGATCGTAACAAAGTCTGTAATCAACAGCAATGCAAGTTCTCTAACCGTCGCGGCGCTATTACAGAGTTCAGTTATGATACTGCTTTTATATGTATACCAACGCGTATTCACAGTGACTATAGTAATGAGTCTTGCCAGTTTTGTAAGAGACGAAATACAAAAACGTCCCTCGATGGGCTTTGTGTAATTTGGACGATATATATTTATCTACCGTACGCTTGGCATTTACCATGTATGGCTAGGTGGCCGTGCAGAGTAAGATGCGTCCTGGGGTCGTGCGTGACGGGTCGGTCCCCGCGCAGCCACCGCGCGCGCGGCGTCGGCTCGCCGCGCCACACGCACGCCAGACGCAGCGCGTGGCCGCATTGCACGCGCGCCCACACGCCGAACGAAAGCAGCCGAACTCCCGCTGTTTAAATTTATTATTAACTAGCTTCTGCCCGCGACTTCGTCCGCGTAGAATTAGCAATCGATATGTTTATCGCTATCCCGCGGGAACTATACAATTTTTCGGGATAAAAAGTAGCCTATGTTTTAATCTAGGGTACCAGCTATCTTTAATCTAGAGTACCAGTTATCTGTGCGAAAATTACATTACATTTGTAATTTGCCATGAGCTTTTCGGTGAAGGAAAACATCGTGAGGAAACCTGCACACATCTGCGAAGAAATTCAATGGTGTGTGTTAAGTTCCCAATCCGCACTGGGCGCGCGTGGGAACTATAGCCCAAACCCTCCAATACACGGAGGAGGCCTATGCCATGAGGCACGCCGAATTACGCGACAATTTAATAAATAAACGACAATAACAACAACAACAACATGTACTTCCTGAAATTGTAGCGAATTCGGAATAAAAAGGCTTATAAATAAATAAATAAAAAACCAGCTATCTTCGTACCAAATTTTATCCAAATCCGTCTAGTTGTTTTAGCGTGAAGAAGGAACAAACATACACACTCACTCACTCACATCGTCACAAACTTTCGCATTTATAATATTAGTACGATTTTTGAAGATAGATTCAAGAATTGCGATGATATTATACGGAGTAAAATTATTATGTGGTCTAAAAGTTTATAAAGTTTTATCCAATCTTTGCAATAAAAAAAGAACATGGCTGCTCCAAAAACCTTCCTCTTTAGTTTGTAGCTAACTGCAATATCTTGTCAAATTTTTACTTTACTGAAATCTCTTCATGCTATTGCTAGAAATAGGAACGTACCTCTAGAGCTAGTGGTAGCAGGCTGTGGAGCAGAGGGTTCTCCTTCCCCAGCAGCGGAGTGGGCCGCCACCCACGCTTCGTACGTCGTGTCTTCTGATAAGGATCGTATTTCAGTAGAACCTCCCAAACCCACCGAAGGATCACTGTCTTCTGCTTGTACTGTCGTTGTTTGAGGGGGACGATCCCTAAAAAATAACGAATTATTTTTTATCCCCACGTATTGTCATCAAAAGTTCTGTTGCTAAAAAATAGATAAACATGCGTAATAGGTCAGGTAACGCGCTTGAGAGTGTTGTTATTGTTAATGTAATTAGTTAAGTAATTTTATATGTAAAAAAAGTTATATTTACCTGCCAAGTTCACGATAGAAGACCGTATAATAAATCACAGGTCCATTAGGCCGACTTGGTGGCAACCAACTTATCGCTAATGACGTCACCGATGTTGCTACAACCTTCACTGCAGCTGGAGGTCCTGGGGCTGAAAACAAACAATTTGTCGCTAGCAAATTCAACCACTTATGATTAGTCATACCTTTTATAACAGGAGATTATACCGTCTTGTTGCGTGGTACAATGCACAGGGTGGGCGGGCACTCCGTCCCCCGCCGCCGTATACGCCAAAGCCTGTACCGTGTAGTTGGTGTATGGTCTCAGTGCAAGCAGCAGCGTTTCCACGCCCGCTACCCGCTTGACTTCCGCCCCCGCTCCTGCGTTGAGGCCGCCGCTGCCGCGCACCTCCCACTCCAGCCACTGTGCCGCTGCCGACAAACAACTGCCATCATTCAGCTTGGAATATTGAGATTGTTTCAAATTTATTTGTTTGGAAATGTAACGCTTAATTTGCAATGAGAAATGTTCTCTCGTGATCGCGTAAACGTTCTTCGAAGTTAAAATTCAGACGGGGGGAACTGGGGAAAGTGAGTTTAGTTCACAGAATCGTTTATCCCGGTTTGACTTTTAATATTCCATCTGGGACGTGGGCTCTAAATGTTATGATTGTTAAATGTTATTATTACAAACAATATTGCAAGCCTATGCGGGTTTGGACAATCACCTAGATTTTAATATTGATGATAGATTTATTTAATTTACTTACGGAAGCAGTTTGGTTCAATAATCGTCTTATCACATTGTCATAAAGAAGGATTTGTACTTCAAATATAAAACGACATTAACCCTTGAACAGGCAAAGTGAGGCCTTGTCGTTGCCAAAAAGCAACACTCCGTAACGACTGCTTTAAGTCCGCAATAGACGACTCAGTATTCAATAAAAAGTTACGAACCAGTACAAAAGATTCGTCTGGCAAGCATAGTGACAAAGCGACATATGACAAACGAAATGTTAAGTTAACATAAGTTCAAGCATTTATAAAATAAAAGGTAGTTAAGTGTACTAGTGTGTGTGTATAGGTGCATATCTCCATACTCACTATGCTCCGGGCGATAGAGCAGCTTGTATCCGAGCAAGGAGCCGTGGTGCGCGTGCGCTGGCGGCGGGGACCACTCCACCTTCAAGCTCTGGGGCGATACGGCGCGACACCGCACACCACGGGGACCCTCCGATGGCACTGGACAACAATATAAGTAATAACTGCTGCAACTTTGCCACATGATCTTAATATTTCCCTAAGGGCCACTTGCACCGACCAGGGTTAGCGACTTAACCCCGTGTTAGATGCTAACCCGGGGCTAAGTAGTGTCAAAATGTATGGAACTGTCAAACCTAACCCCGAGTTAGCGATTTAATTTTTTAAGTCTGGACTGTGCAAGTGGGCCTTAGGAATTAAATTAACTTTTGGATAGGCTTCTATTTTGAATTCTAACCTAGTCATCTTTAAAATACAGTTTAGACAGTATTGGGGCAAGATGGCAAAATTGCAGTACTACACTTAGGTATGTCATGTTGAATCTTGAAAATTTTAATACTTAAAAACTTTTAAGTTACGGACTTCATTTTAAACCCACAAAAACAAAGGAGTTGGTTTGTCAAATCGACGCGAATATACATCTTTTTATGTATTCCATTCTCTGACTAGTACTCAGAACTTTACACAAAGTAGACCCATTTTCAAGGTTACTTTTCTATTGGATAGTGTATTATTTCAAAGTTGGTTCAATTTAAATTTGACCATCTTCTTTGCTTTCATCACTTTCAACAAGTTTTTTAAACTTACCACTCTCCTGTGTCAAAGTGTTGACAGGTGCTGTTGCAGGGCCTGCCCCGGCGCTGTTAAACGCTCGGACGCTCACGGAATATCTGGAAATGGTATAATTTTTATACAACTTTTCCACCAACATTTTTATCATTCTATTCGAAATAACAACTATATTTAACTAGGTATTTTGTCGAAAAAAATCACATCGAAATTTCAAAACTGAACCTTTTGAAATAGTTGATGGAGTTCAACAAAAGAGCGAATCTAGAAGTGATCACAACAGAAAACTGAACTAACCGGGTGTAATGTTCCAGACCCTCAATGGTATACTTATTGATCTGTCCCCGTACTGTGGCAAATTCCATACCGACACTAGCCCCTCCTGATAATGTACCGTCAGCTGACGCCCACCACCAGACCGAGTAGCCCAGGAGTTCTCCGTTCCAAGTTGAAGACGGAGGAGGCTGCAAAACGTTGCTTGTTTCAGTTCAAACTAAGGCATTGAACTTTATGATCGGAAAATTATGTCAACATTAAAAGTTGCTTACATCTTTGTAACAACTTACTTACGAAGCGTACTTACTTAATTAAGTTTGTTTAAAGTGCTGAAGCAATTGAATGCAACGGTTGACAAAACCGACGATAAATTATATAGATGGTTCTAACTCTTATGGGTGCCTACTTACACATAGGGACATTATTATCATCTTCTAAAATAATCACTAGTTATGTACAAGTACCTGCCAAGCCAACTCAATCGTTGAAGGGCGAGGTGCAGAAGCGCGAAGACTCAACGGTGCTCTTGCTGGTGGCTCGTGTGACGTCAGTGCAAGCAGAGCACGGGTGTGAGCTGACGCAAACTGAGCTGTCACTGTCCGCGCTCGCACCAGGTAAGCCGTGGCAGGCTCCAAGCCAGTTATCGTCGCTCCCTCGGTTCTATTTCAAGAATTCAAGTGTTCAAATAGAGTTGACGAACCTAAACTTTTTTTTTTGCTTTATTAGGAACGTACTCTGAATATGTATCCATATTGTGAGCTGATACGGTTACGTTGTGTGTGTCGGCATCCCTCCAGGAGTCAGAACTGGCCGAGTCGTGCTTCCGATACTGCACCACATAGCCAAGGACTGGCGAATTTCCGTCGTAAGGCCGTCGCCATTGCAGCCGAACGGATCGAGACGTTGTGTCGAGGACTCTGAAGTTTGAAGGTGGCTCAGGAGGCTCTATTACAACATAAATAATTAGAAAGCTTCCAAGAAAATAAATGAAGTTTATTGTGTCATATACAAACCTTGCACAGCAAGATGTACGAAATGATCAGATCTTCCATAAGGATTGGATGCTTGACATCGGTAGACTCCGGAGTCTCTTCTATCTGCTCGTTCTACAACTAATTCACTTCTTAACCCTTCTGCGCTTCGTGTTTCCGATATACTCATTCTGGAACAAGAAACATGATATTCGTCCCACTTTTATGCTGCTCGATCATAAGTACCTAGGCATCTCGATTTTGTTTTACCTGTAATCTGAATTTGGCAGAGCCCGTCCTGAGTGGCTCCAAGACGTTGAAAGCGGACTATCGCCTCGAGCAACACAAGCTAATCTCACTGTTTCTCCCAGTTTCGCTGTTACATTTACAGACGGTGTTTCAAATCTTGCCGGTTCTGAAAACATTATCGCAAAAAGTGTAAAGTATTTTTTTGGGACTAAGTTTACAGTAATAGTAAAGTTACGTACCGTTAACGTGTATTGTGAGCGATTTGGATAAGGCAGGTGCAACGCCATTATCAGCCCGGCAGCGATATTTTCCAGAATGTTCTGCTCGTGCTGATTCTAGCCTTAAAGAGCCATTGCTCAGCACTGCTGGTTCAGATACGGCTCCGAGAGTCGTTTCTGTACCACCTTAGAAAAAACAAGATTGAAATACGTGTATTAGCTTCTAACACACCTGGCGGCTAATCTTTCTTTGAAAGTACTAATAGGATCAGCTTTTCGCGCTGTAAATTGTGATTAAGTCTGAGATAATCTTGCTTCCATTAGCGCTTCTACCGACGTTTTAATAGAATTAATTTCGTTTTGAAAGTTGATTATTTAGGTGTATTTAAGTAAAGTAAATTAGGTAGGTGGATCAGTTAATTAAATTCATTTAGTCTTAGAATGAAGTTTGATGCTGAACATTAGAACTTACTGGATAATTTGGTCCAATAGACAGCAGGGGGAGGATGGCCGCGAGCCTCACAGCTCACAGTTAGCGATCCATTGAGCAACACAGCCGTGTCCGAAGGCTCAATATGCCAATACGGAGGCACTGAAACGGGACTAACTCGTTAGTAAGGTAACCAAAATAGAAAAATAAGTTAACTTCGTTTGAGAACGAAATGTTACCTTTGATAGCTAATTCAGCAGACGTGTTAGCTTTCCCAGCGGTGTTGGTGACAACACACGTGTATAATCCGCTGTGAGCGGCAGTCAGGCTTTTGAACAGTAGCATGCTATAAAATTCGGCTCCTCGTTCATCGACCTAAAATTTTATTAATTCCGGATAAACTAATTCCTCGAGATTTTAAAATTACTATTCGTAATGTGAAAGCTGGGAAGATTTATTTGAAATATAATCAGTCTATAAAGTTTTAGCTCAATTTTGCGAAAGATATGTGATATATGAGACAGTCATGAGATGATGTGTGAGTTATGAGATGGCCATTGGATAATATACACGTGCTGTTTTTCTTTGTTCAAAATTTGTTGCTAGTTGTTCTTTGATCCGGGAATTGGCCTTATTTTAATTATATTAATAGAATTAACTTAATCTTTAGTTAAAAAATCTATAAATAACACATTCGGTGCCGGCTGTTGTTAAAAATACAAATGTGTAAATATAAGTAAGTAGGTACAAAATTATAGCGAAAGTCACAAAAACACCTGTAGGTATGCATTGTAGGAAATATATATGTTTAATAAGCACACAAGAATAATGTCAAGAAAATTATTAAGTTTGAAGACAGAAGAAACGCGGTTGAAAATTCTAAAGTCTAATAACAGTGTAGTATGGGATAAATTTTACCTGAAGCGCGCTAGGTATATTCATTTGATCTTTGAGCCAGGAGAAATACACGGGCATGTCGCCAGAGGTCACGGTGCAAGTCAGCTGAGAGCGGTCGCCGGACCTCAAGCCAGGCGGAAACACGATGGGGGAGAGCACAGGCGGGGAGACAACCGTTATTTGCACCTGCAATTAAATATTTACTACAAATCTATTCGTATCTTGACTTATCTTAATATAGGAATTATGAGAAGGAAAAACATACATCACGCCTGGCCAGTTCACCTCCAGGGGTCAGAACCGAGCAAATCCATGAGCCTTGGTCTCGATTCCGATCAACATTGCTAATGGTTAGCTGACCATCTATCTGTTGATATCTAGCATCTGTCCCAGCACCACCTTCCCAAGTCACAGAGCTGAAACGTAAGATAGGTAATCCTTATTTTTATGAAAGTCACAAACCCAACAAAAAGTAACGACGAAACTCTGTGAGCGGTAAATTGAGGCCGGTTCTATGCATCGCAGTGTGCATACATGCACGCACACAAGTGCAACTAAACTTTGCCAAGCAAATTAATTGAACTACGCACACACTCACGATAGGCAAGACGTATTTTAATCCGACCTCACTTTGCAATTCACAGGACTCTAAACTGTCAAAGTTTTAATATGAGTTTCAATATAAAAATTATAGCTTAGTAAAGCAGTAATAGTCTCACTCTATAGGAAATCCGTAATAAGGGCACCACACAGTGGTATCTGAACCGGCGACAGCTTTCACAGGGCTCATAGCTCGGATATAGGGCGGACCTAAAACAGACAATGAAAGTTTTACCGTATTAACTCGGTTGTCCTGCACTAGGATGTTTTCTTTTCCTTCAAAATGTATCTTAGAAATTCGACCGTAAATCATAATGTAAGTACGTATTAATAACCTCCCGATTTGTTTCGTTTTTTAATTGTGTTAATTATTACATTTAATGACATTACTTGTCTTATAAACGTACTTAAAGATCAGTACCTATCTTGTATTTTTTTAAATACCTACCGAACTTTTTTGTACAGCGCTGCAGTTGGGTAGAAAAAGGATAATTCTCAAACAATGGACGTCTCGTTTATACATACACGAGTACAAAGGAATGTTGTATACCTACATACATAAGCTTATCTGTACATTCGGCTAATTTATGCTAAGCCGGCTTCTCCTAATGTTACTGAATGTGTGAAATTTTAGGGGTGAGGTTATGTGCGGAGATAGTATCGTGCTGTTAAATTTCTACAGCCATTTTGTGATATCGGAAGCATTGAAACAAATAGTGGCAATATGGAATAAACTATAGAATAGGGTCATCCGTAAATTATGTTTTCACACCACTTGCTCGACAATGGCTAATTATATAGCATGTAAACCTTACTCAAAGTAACTCATTATAGCCCTTGGCTCTAGCCGGGTAATAATATTGTACTGAATTTCATTATAACCCGCCGGTTAGTAATATGTATGAATCTCACTTGTCTTAGTTCTTATTGTTATACACTTAAAGTCTAATTTCGTAAAAATCGCACGGCTCCGAAAATCGAGATGGCCATGCCACCCGACCCGCCGCAGCGCCACCACCACCGAAACAAATTTCAAATAAAACAAAAGCCGCGAGCCTTTGCTGACGCTGTAATTATAGTTAGGTACGCATTAGAACTGCTAAGATTCCAAATAAAAATATTACTTATCATTACACAACTGGGCCAATGTCTCAAATATATTTTTTTACTTTTAATTCTGTTTTACTGATGTTTTAATTAAATTCTTTTTCTAGTTGCCTTGGTTTTTATTGTCTCGCAAAAGGTGAGAAAAGTAGAGTATACTCCTCGGGGATAAAACTGTTTATGTCTTGGGTGCGCTTAAATTCTTCGCTCCTCTCAGGACTCATCTTAATTCCCTCGCTACGCTCAGGAATTAACTCATAACACCCTCGCATCGCTCGGGAGTTAAATTTAGAGTCCTTCGCTGCGCTCAGGATTCAATATCGCGCCCGTGACATAATACAGTGCTTTATCCCCTCGGTGTACAATCTACTATTATGTCACACGTTAAGGAAGGGGAGTTCAACAAAAGTGTCAACGGGTAGGGGGCTCGTCATAGCATCGTGATGTCACATGTAAAGATGTAAAGTATTCAATCAAACACAAAAATGTTTTACTCGTTGTTGATTTAGGTATCTAGAATGTTTTATTCAGTTCTAGGTGTAAAATGCAATATATGTGACGTCGTATAGGGCGTGCGGACGGGTAGCAAAAATGTGCCCACCTGCGACAAGAACGTAATCAAAAAATTCGTGTGACGTAAAAAAAGGAGTAAAACAATAAACCTATTTGTTTTTATATGGCAAAAAAAAACACGACATTGTCAGGTATTTCCGAACTTAAATTAAAAAAAAATGTCCTAGAGATTTTCGAGAACATTAACTTAGGTAGTTTCGATTAAAAAGGACAGCGTTAGTTATGAATAAATGAAATGAAGGATTTACTTAGTAGCAGATTGTTATGAATTCAACAATATTTTACTCATAACTTCTATAGATTTCGAAATTGTATTTCTGTATCAGCGTTAACCTTTTTACAGCCAAGCATCACTTGTGTCACTCGCAAACTGTCAACTTTATCTCGTCATATGAAGGTGCATTTTACACTGCATGTACTGACTACATATCAAGTCAATGGGTCGAAAAGTTTAAGAGGGTGCATCCGTGCTGAGCTCGCAACGTCGCATTTTTGGTGATTTTATGCGATTATTTCACAGAAATTGAATGAAAGTATCAAATATCCGTCTGTAGTGCACTTCGTTTTTATTGTATTAATGTGTCCAATGCAATGATTAATGATGATGGACTTTTATTTTCGTATTAAAGCGATAAAATACTATATCTCGTTTAATAAGAAAATAAAAGTCCATCACGATGAATTATTGCATTAGACACATTAATACACTAAAAACGAAGTGCACTACAGACGGATACTTGATACTTTCATTCAATTTCTGTGAAATAATCGCAAAAAATCACCAAAAATGCGACGTTGCGAGCTCAGCACGGATGCACCCTCTTAAGAAACTTTGATAGCACGATGTAGAACATGGGTGACGTTACTGGCACTAGCCAATCATGTGTCGTAGTCGTAGCAGTTTATGTACTCAATGAAGAGGCGGCGCTAGAGTCGCTACAACTGCAAGTAGTCCACTTAAAATAGCTGATGTGTGAATGTTTTCTAGTGCATTGCGTATTATTTATGTTATATTATAATCCACTTACCATAAACATTCAGCCTCGCAGCATGAGCAACGGAACCGTGAGCATTGCTCGCCCGGCACTCGTACCGGCCCCCATGCTCGACTTGAGCCGAGCTCAGAGACAGTGTAGACAACACATAGTTTCCACTAGGACCCATCCCCGCCGGTCCATTCTCACGGCCCTCGGTTATTACGGCCCTAGGACATAAAAATAATCGTGAATTTACTTCGACCACTCCACTAACGTTTGAGCACGCTGTAATCTTATTTATTGGACATAACGCGTAGTGCTTGCGTTGTTTTGTACATCAATATCAAACGATCCGCGTAAGTGCCGATAGCCCGAGGCTATACGCCCTCCACGATGTAATAAATGTCGTCGCAAGGCTTTTACATGGCTACATTGTAGTGTATTGATTTCCTGGTCATATTCATAAATAAGAGAATGTATACACAAAATTCCATTGAAAGAAATCTTGTGAGTATCGAGAGGAAGGAATTCCACTTCCATTGAGCATAATTTCTATGCCAATGTCATATAAAATTTTGTGGTATAATTCTTACGTGACTGCGATAGGTGGCGCAAGGAGTCATCGTGATGTGATTAATTTCGTGCTGTTATACTTTCTGAAAGCGACTCGTCGTACCTAGTATCCCTGTTTCAAAGGGATCCAGAGAGTAGAGCAGTAGATGGCTGGTAGATAAGGGCAACATCGCGGTAGCACGGTAAAAACAACGATGAACAGCGTAAAGAGCATAGTTTGGCCATGGCGCATGCTTACCCGAGATGAAGAGGTATTGGTTGGGAGTCCAAAGTCCATTTGAAGCGAGGTGGAGGTTCGCCTACCACTGAACACTTTAGCGCTACCTGCGCACCAGGCTGCACTGCTTGTTCTATGAACGTGTATACCAACTCTGGTCGAGAATCTACACAGAAATGTTTAATTCAAATGTGAGAAATAGGTATAAAAGTTGAAGTACTAAAATAACACGACTGTTGAGAGCCACATGCTTACCCGTTGAACGTCTCGAACGCGTCCTCTTTGCTGTGTGCACAACTCGTTTCATTAGTGCACACCATGTCTCTGAAAACATGAACGCCCTGTATGTAAACAAGATTATTAACACACATTAACCTTTTATGCTCAGCGTATTGGCAATAAAATTACCCTGCAACCGACAACGTATGTAGCATAATAAGGGCCCCGTTGAAAAATTCACTCAGCTTGCCGTTTTACTATCCGCATTCGTTCAGAATTTATAACCTCGTAAATCGTGAAACCGGCAAAAAATTTACAGCTATGTAGAATCCTGAATTGCCGAGATAAACCGAAGCTCCGATAGCTTTGGCTTATCTTTGCTATAAACAACGGATGCCTATGGCATGTATTTAAATCGTTTGGTTTTAACGGCTCTATTGCAGCGGTATGTGTACGCAATAAAAATATGTAGGTATTTATCTAACGGACGTTTTATGATTTGACAAACGGATTTTTGCAACGTTATGCCAGCTGCAAGGTACATGTCAAAAGTCAGAGCAGCGGGCTACTTCCATCCTTCAAAGCAATGATAAAATAGCTTGTACACAAAACGAACACTGTGACGAGCAAAAAAATCAACCACCCTGCACCCGTCGCGCCCGCCCCCACAAAGATGGATGCCAGCGCGAGAAATATCCAGGGAACTATTCCAATTTGGAAAGTTTCCTTTTGGTGTAGCAACCGCACTTGGTTGCCTCCAAATGTATACTCGAAAAATTGAATTGAGAACGTCCCTGGGGGCCGTCGTGTTAATCGTGTTTAAATTTAGTACTCAAAATGTCGCTGGCACACAGTTGCTTAATCTAAAAATCTCTGTTGTCTGTTTGGCAAAGTTAATAGGTCACAGAACGGTGTCGCTTCACATGGTATACCGACAGCACACAAATCACACATTTGGAGCGAATCAAGCCCGACTATTCGTGTTTGTTCTGAATTTGCCACATGGCGCATATTGCTTAGGTTGCTTTGGTGGATATTGCTACCTATTTCAGACCGTATCGCGATATCATTAGATTTTAGGTCGGTTACATTGTAGTTCGCAATATTTAGTACCTAAAAATGAGAGATGTTTTGTGCTAGGTAAACCACAAGTTGGTTTGTGCGTTGTCTGTCTAGGGAATCAAAGAAAATTTGATTCTTTTGTTATAAATTGTTACACGTTTCTATGGTAGTTTGACAAAACGTTCATACTGTGATAATTGCAGAACCTTGCTTTAAATTATCACACATGATTAGTTTGTGATAATTTGCACAAAGAGAAACTTACAGAATTAGAGTTTCAGTAGAACCATTTATACCAAAAAATCATATAAATTCCAATCAATACAATAGGAAGAATGTGTAAGAACACATGTTAAACTACTTTCAAACCTTAGAAATTATTGCATAGTAAGTAGGTACCTGAGCGACCGAACTCTGCTTGGTGTTGCAAATTCGGAAATACATGTTTTGCTAGATCCGTTATTCTTTCCCATAAACCCCCATAGTCCATAGTGTCCAATTTCCGTTAAATCGTTGCAACTGTTTCCGAGATCTTGACATAAGAAGATAAGTTATGATATTTCCTGTTATTTCCATATTCTTCATACCTACTTCACTTTGCATTAACGAAGAAAGATGACAGGACAACGTATTATTTTAACTTAAAATGTTTAGGATTTACTGAGCTCACGATAATATTGTGCACTCCCAAAGTATACTTTAGTTGTTGAAAATTGTCACGCCGAAGAGCCGACATGAATTTATGATATACTAGCTGCTGCCAGCGACTTCGTCTGCAAAGAATTCGTTTATCGCTATCCCGCGGGAACTACGCAATTTTCCGGGATAAAAAGTAGTCTATGTGCTATTCCAGACTTTTCTCTATCTATGTGCCGAATTTCATCCAGATCCGTTGGGCCGTTCTGGCGTGATTGAGTAACAAACAAACATCCATCCATCCATACTTTTGCATTTATAATATTAGTTAGATGGCTATTGCACACACCACCCGGATGAGGAGTCTGATATTAAAATGTATGTTCGGGGCATTAAACGAACAGTTTTTTCCCAATATCCAACCGCTTTTTCCAATGCAATTGTAGGTAACCTCGCATCTGGCTAAAAATAGCCAACATCGATTTATTTTCATTTGTGAAAATGCAGTAACAAATACAGGAGATTTTGTGTGTTTTTATTTTATCCTGATACTTATTTAGTTAAAAGTTTGTTATCCATAAAATAATAATTGGTTAATTTCATATTGATACCTCGGCTCTTTAAAGATTATTATTATTAGTTAAAAGTTTGTTATCCATAAAATAATAATTGGTTAATTTCATATTGATACCTCGGCTCTTTAAATATTTCTTCATTTTTGGATTGGATCACTTAAAACGACGGTACGTTAGGTGTAAATGTAGAGGTACATATAGGAGAGTTGGTTTTATTTTATATTTTTGATTCAATGAATACTCCACCCGTATGATAGGTAAACGCTTTGTATTACGTGCTCCAATTAAATTCAGCTCGTTTCAAATTCAGTAATTGATTTGTGTGATATGAATTGATGCTAACGAATATTAAATAGAAATCAAAATTCATATTTCACCCTAAAACGTAGTTACTGCTGAGGAGTTTATGTATACGCATATTATGGTCAACCGATAATGATCCTTGTAACACTTAAAATATATTTCTAAGTAGTCGTTTATTTTGATACGTCTTCGCTTGAAAGTTTTTTAAAGTCATAAACGTTTTGCATTATTACGATTCGGCGGCTCGAATGGTAACTTCTTGACAAAATCACTTCGTTCGTGTGACGTTAACGAAGGAAAGTGTATAAAAATTTATATAATTCATACAAACATGAAACAAGCAAACATGTAACAACTGAAAATGTGCTACAGATAATCGAGTAACTCAATAATGAACGAGGTAATTTAATACTAATCTATAACGTGATTAAATTCCAAGTTATAATTCAGTAACTTTATTATTAGGCACGTGTAATTTTGACATTTGTTTCAGATAATTCATAAGTTTCGTAGATACCATAACCATAATTTACAGGACTCTTTACAGGGTAATATTTAACCCCTTTTTGGTTTTAGGGGTATTTTTGTAATACTCTGTATATATGCATTTACACGCTTGGTAATAAATTTCAACTAATGAATGTCAGTCGATGTTTAGTTGTATTAACACTTGAATTAATTATGAAATGAATCATCATTAGTTGAACGGTTTTTTTATAAGTAAGAAAACTGTAAAAACTGGATGAAATAAAATTACGCTAAACAAAGATATGAGTACTGAATATTTTTTGAATTGTAAAAGAAATATGAGCATGTATAAATTTAAGCTATAATTTTCTGATTTTTCGTCTCGTTAAAGCTTTTTGGTTGTCTCTAAAAAGTATAAATAAAAAATAATTACTGAAACGATGACTATCGCGACTATGTTGAGAATAAACTAATAAGCATTTTCTACGCAACAATTTTCTGTGAGCCGACTACCCGTAGTCCTTATTTTTCTTTCTGAGTGAGTACGGAATTTATGAGAGACCCCAAAGCAATAAAATACCTTGGGAGAAAATGAAGGAGCAAATCGCAATATATTTGTTTCTTGGTGGCTTAGAGGAAAACTGTTAGGATCGCACCTACAGGGAATATATTGTGGTTTATGCAATTCATTACGTGCCTTGACCGCTGTTCATTGTCTGCTGTCTGCAGAAACACTACATAAATCCAACTTTACTTCTATACGAGGTAACGACCACCGAGGTAAAAGGTACATCTACCTTTAAAACAAAAATTAACCGCATGTAGGCGGCAACATTGTTTAAGAGTTAACGTATCTATCTATGTCGTGATACCCGCGAGTAGTAAAATAATCTCGTTGAGTGGTTTCAGATAGAAGAAAATGTGTGTTTATATATTATATATACTCCTACGGATGTCAAATTTTATTTGAAAAGAAATATTTTATATGTCTACGAGTGACGTGTTACGGCTATAGATATGGCCAGACATGGCTGAATATCTATAGAATAGTACCAGAGTAAAAAAACTAGAACAAGAATTTCCTCATTTAATTACCGTATTCTAAGCCAACTGGCCTACATATTTGATGTCGCTTTTTCTTCTATTCATATTCTAAAGTATCAAATGAGCAACATTTGTATTTATGTATATTTATACGTTATGAGTAATATTTTTATTATGTCATCACGTGTCAAAAAAAACAATCATGCAGAATAGTCGTTGTAAATACCTATGCAAAGATTCGTACCATCAGTTCAATTATTGAACTTCCAGCTGACTATGTTTAGATACATGAATTTCAGTGCTTAGTTTTCAGTGTTTCCATTATATTCATATTAGGTAACTTAATTTTTTTGAAGTTAAGAGTAGGTAAGTACACTAGGTACTTTGCAGACGAACTCAAAGAGTTTATGAAATATTGTAAAGCTTTTTGTGACATGCGATATAGTGTTTTGAGATCTCAAGAACAATAGCTCTATTTCGATGGAATTTGCTGCACCGATTATTGTTAGGGGGGCAAAAATAATAAAAAAACCGCCCTAGCCGGTTCTCATCCCATTTCAACAGGTTTTTCCGATTTTGCAGACACCGAGCTAAGCTCAGTCGCCCTTGTACATTCCTTAAACAATTCTACACGTTTTCCAACTTCGCTGGTAAAAGTAGCTTCATAGCTTATTACCGCAATACCCATACAGGAATGTACGGAAAAGATTTGGTATCCAATATTACAGTGTAATATTCTCCGAAGCCGGGAATCGCAGCCGCCGCTAACCCGTTTATATTTATAGCTGTCTTATTATGAACCGCAAAGTATATTTCTGGAGCGGCCAGTTTATACAATAGGCAGAATAACTTCATAATAATTATATTCAGTCTGGCTTTTTAATGAAAATACGTTTATGGCCGCTACGGATTAAACGTTTAATATTGTGGTGTTAACTAGAGCTTTAATAAATCGCTTTCAAAGTAAACGCAACTATTAAAAAATAATGAAAATCTGCAGTTATTGAGTACATTGTATCTAATCTAATACCTTTAAACGAACAATTATTGTATACAATATGATCTGAATCTTCATTTTTTTTTATTTCTGTATCTTTCAAAAGAGCTGAAGGAGAATGTCTTCTTCCTTTCTTTCTTTATTTGAATCTCGAAAACGGCTCCAACGATTTTTATAAAATTTGGCATGCATCTGGTTTCGGGGGCGATAAATCGATCTAACTAGGTTTCATTTTTAGAAAACGTACCAAAGAAAAACGAGCAAAAATACTTGGTCATCCAGGTAGTAACTGTAAAGTAATACACGCAAATTGCGAAAAAAATTTAATAAGTAACTTAATGTTTGTGCCCGAGTCATGGATGTTGTATGTATTTATTTACATTATATAAGTATGTTTATCCGTTGCCTGGTACCCATAGCACAAGCTCTGCTTAGTTTGAGATTGGGTCAATTGGTGTAATTTGTCCCATGATGTTTATTTTTATTTTTATTTATTTAATGACTTGATAACTTTAATGCTTATTTAATTGTAATGGATTTCACAAATTCTTCCCGATTTATTCACAGCAACTTAAAACTAATTGTGTACCAAAAAAGTAGTCTTATTTAAACCACATCATTGTAGCTTATAAATAAGAAACAATCGCGTTTATTGAACAAACAAAAGGTTTCATTCCGTTTTCTTGTGCTACGTCCGGAATCAGCGAACCGCGCGAATCTGAAACTTGTTCAGATAATGTAAAAAGCATTCAAACGTTTCTTTAGATAGACTTATCGTTTCACATTTATTTGAGACACCCCGTATTGTGACTGGTTCAACGGTTTACGATATTTTTCTTATGTTTTTTGGCGGTCCTATAATAACATTTTATCAAAACCTTATCTGATGTAACGTAAATGTAAATACGAAGATCATAATATCATTATTAATCGACTTCATAATATATTAACTACGGATAGTAAAAGTTGAAACTCTACGTGCTACGGCACCGGCGTAGCACGCCGTAGCTGCTCGTAGACCTCTACGAATATCGGAACAAAATATTATGAGAGCTCCTAGAATAAAACACTGCGCTTGAGTTATTTTCTTTTTCACGATGTCCAAAGGTTTCCCCTGTCTAATTATACTTTAAATAAGTACATATTCGCTTTCACTTAGAACCTCTTTTCCACGAATGTTGAATAAATGAATGTTGCTGTAGTAAAAGGTTAGCTGACTTAAACATGTTTGCATCCAATGTCGAAAAGTAACCATGTGCATGTATTAGTGAGAATAAATAAGCTCCACGTTACGTCACGGCTACACGCCCATAGTTATTATATCATAATACATTATTTTTGGGCGTTAGTAGCTAAATGCCTTTCTATAGCAACGTTTATAGTCCTTTGTTCGCTGGAAGTAGTTTGGGAGTAAGTAACGCTTGCGCAACTTAATCTGGTGATAAAGACCATTCAATATCATTCACTAGGCTTATTAAGATTTTAAAGAAGTAGTAAAATCCTTCGAGTATATTCCGGGCACCCTGATTTACAAAGTACGACACTAAAAATAAATAGGTTTTGTAAATATATTTCAGTAAACATGTATCTTTATTAAATTTACGGAAAGCATTTCAGTAATGACCTTATCAAAACGTATCTCGACTTTGTTATCTAAAATAACGTAACGTAACCTATACGTACCATTTTTCTCGCGTTCTTCAAAATTGAATCTCCTCGAAGAATTGAGCTTGTAAATTTTTGGCGTTTTGTTTCGAAACAGCTGTCGATATCTGAAAAATAAATGAATGTTACAACCAGGTTCAAAATATACCTACAGCCGTTGATACGATGTCGATTGGCGTCGAGATCGTATCGGAAATCAGCATGCGCAAACTCGCAACGCGTCGTTAACAATTTTTTTTAATTAAATCCCTTAACGTAATTACAGGGCAAATTTGTATGTTCATTTATAATCAATTGATGAAAAGTAAACGTATGTAATTGAGGCTGTTTGTTTGATGTGCTGGGATACAAGAAACTGCCAATTACCGGCGCCACAGTAACGAACTTGAATTATTTTCCTCGATCCATTTTAGTCAAAGCCGTAACCATCGTTAATTGCGAAAATAATACAAACCGTAGAAACACAAAGAGCTAGTACAAGCCGGGGGAGCTTTACTGTATATCAAATAGGGATCCCTACGTGCCTGTGTTTAATATGCCCACTTAACGAATATGGTATTTAATACGCATATTTTTTGTCGACGACGCCGAGGGAACTGAATGGGCAATCAACGTACCTTTTCATATTCGAATGAGCAAAAGCAAATAAGAGCCGAAAATATTAACTGATTCTTGTAATTAGGACTATAATTGTAAATTTAGAAGTTAAATGTAGCTTTGATACTTTGCGGTTTGATACACAGAATTATACTGACGAGCAAAAATAAACTGCGACTTTTTTTTTCTTTTTTTTTATGTGAATAGGAAGGCAAACGAGCACGTGGGTGACCTGACGGTACCTAAGCGATCACCACTGCCCATAGACACCCGCAACCCCGGAGGGATTGCAAATGCGTTGCCAACCTAGAGGACACAACACACACAACACAACACAACAACAACAAAACACACTCACAACAACACAACACAACACACAACAACAACAAGTTTTTTATACAACTTTGTTCGAAAAGCGATCGGTTATTTTTGCTTGACGGTGTATAATTCAAAGAGAGGTCTAAGAATGGTATCTGTTTAATCAACCCACGTTTATGAAGCAAAAGAGAGATATTATATCACCACCGATAGCTTGATATTTAAAATTGAGTTTCAGTGACGCGCAAAAACGGGGCGCTGTGGAAATATTTTACGGGGCGAATATGAATCGAGAGACAATTTATATAGGTAGCTGACCTACTATCCGTTCCGCTGTCGCAGCGAAATTAAATTCTTTTGACTATCACAGCGCAAAAACATTGCGAGAAAAGCAAACTGGGCAGATGATACGATAAAAACCTGCTTATTTATATTTCAATGAATAATAGTTACTGAGCCGTGATTTCGTGGCGAAGTCATGTCATATTAGGTACCTACGAAAAACATTTAACACAATACATACCTACATACCTACATTATAATTCATTCGCTATTTTATTCGAAATTTTTGCCAAGGCATTTTGCTGTTAGACCCGAGTCTTCTTCAGGTGTCTCAACTTCATATACTTAAAATGAATGCTAAATTTTGACAAAGACGCTGAGCGACGGTCACGAAAATGCATAATATAAGTAGATTATGCATTCCCGGTAGTGAATGCAATAAATTTAAGATTCTAATAGTCACCAGAATGTTTGTGGTAAGTGACTATTTGCTACTGAAAGTCACGTAAAAGAAGGCTGTTATGGTGTTCTATCCGGAATAAAAATCTATTCAAAAGTTCAGTTGTTAAATTTTGGACTCATAATAATTATTTCCTGCTACAAACTACCTCTAGTATTCTCTATGTAAAAGATATCGATTTATCCTGGTTTAACCTTTACCGCACCAATCAATCGACCATCGATCGATGCCATCGATCGACGACCGATCGATCGGTGTGGTAACATAGTGTCCGACTGAAACATGATTTTTAGCCGAAACCGAAACCGAATATTCGGTTTTTTTCTGATTTCGGCCGAAATCAAAAGCGAACCCAAATTTTTGAAGACGTATCATATAAAAATAAATATTTAAAATTACTGTACAAATCGTAAGGAAAAGGTTATTGCAAGGATTTCTTATATGAGAACAGTCACTTTTTTTGTTAAACAAAATCAAAAAACTGCATGCATACTACTGTCGCTGGTGGCAGCTGGGCCGGCCGCCTGTGCATTACGTATGCCTACCCGGCCGAGCGTGCCCGAATTAAGCCGAACGCTCCCGATGCGAGAGCCGCGAGAGGCCGCGAAGTAATTTCGGTCTGGCCGAAACCGAAACTTCGGCCGAAAATACTTTTTTGGGCGACATTGGCCGAAACCGAAACCGAAACTGCGGCCGGACACTAGGTAACACCCTAAGCCCTACCTAACTACGTGATTACATGTATTCACCTCATTTGATCGAAATAGGTTGAGTTGGCGAAACGTCAAACTGTAGGTATGTAGGTACCAAGCAAGTATGAACTTTCTCCTGCCGAACACTTGAATATGACAAAGTTTCGAAAGCTCGGCACCGGCGCCCGACGCCAATGGAACAACTTTTATTGCGATTTTACTGTACCTACTCAAACGGCTATTTGCAATTTTGAACTTGTTTGGTTATAATCAAAACTTGTTTTAAGTGAAACTGCATAGGTATCGTAAAACGTTAACACTTGAATCAATGCGGTTACGAGAGGTAAGCGAAGCGAGGGAATTTTTAAAATTTTTACTGGCAACACCGAAGTCAACCTCCGAATATTCCGCAACTAGTTTTTGCTCACGTCTTCTCCCGCCCGCATAGAATTAAAATATTTAAAATTCGTGATGATGTTTCCTCTGAATGTCATGAAATAAAATAAAAACGAACTCGAATCGAAAAAATACGTTTGTAATGTCAAACGAATGTTAAGTTAGGTTAACAGTATGCTTAGTGTAGGTTTTCGGTCACAAAATATGTCTCGAACGCGTTTGCGTTAAAATGTCAAATACTATGAGAACAATTTGTTGCCGTTTCGATCCGCAAGTGGCGCTGCCAATTTTTTCATAATAATTTTATTGAGACGTTTACGTGAACGCGTCCGAGACGTTTTTATATGCGAAAACTTACACTAGAGGCATTAACAGAAGCATTTATGAATAAAGGTGATTAAGTTTTTTTCTCCCGTTAAAAGTATTCTGTACTTACTACCAATATAATAAATTTTAAATACCTAATGAAATATGGAATGAAATACCGTATATATACGAGTAAGGATCTGAATTATTTCCAAAATAAATTAACCGATTGAATTTCGATTCCCAAGAGTAAGATCAGAGTAATGCAGGGTTTCTTCTCGTTTTTTTTTCTTGCTGAAAAGGGAGGAATTTATTCGTGTATCTAAGTAATAGAATATTCGTTGAATTGACTGAATCCTTGACGTACTCCGATCTTAGACTAACCAGAGGGGTAAGAAGAATTAAGCCCGAAGCCACACGAACTAAGATCAGATTCTTTTCTGAGCTCTCCATTACATTAAATTAACTTTGAGTAGGTATCAGTGGCGTGGCGTCAAGTATATCTGAAGGCAAGCCGAAGGGAACTTAACTAACCTTTTCCTCTAATTCTGCACAATAAATCGCCCAACTGCTTTAAAATAGGCAAGCCGGTGGGAATCGAGTTCTATGGACGCCACGCCACTGGTAGGTATACCTATCTATCTATGAATTTTCGAAATTCTTCTGAAATACAAAATGAATAAAACATTATGTCGACGAAACTAGAATACTAAAATATTCGTGCCTTGAAAGACTTTTGTTATGATAAAAGTGATGAAACCTTTTTGCTCAACGAATGTTTCTTATTCTACCTTTTATATCTGTTGCCGAGTACCTTAAGAGGTTAAATAAAAGGGTCAAAAAGAATCTCCTGAGAAAAGATTTTTTATACGCCATTTAAATCAACGACTGCTTCAAGAACTCGAGAAGCCTATTGTGTTGGCATAAAATATTCGCGTGTATTTATATTTTTATGCAAATCAAAACGCAGAAACTTACTACTTTCATTAATCTAAGAGCAAATAAACAATATAATAAGGCAGATGAAGGAACGGCGCGCAGCAGATAAAGTTGTCTACCGGGTGAGACGCGAAAATTAGGGTAAGAAGTGGGTCAAAGTCGAGCGGGGTCGTCGTCCGCGGCGGCGGCGTCTAATTACGTAACGATGTCGCGTCGACCCGGACACAACCCCCTAGTCTATTACGAACACGATTAGGCACAAATTCCAACAACTCGAGGCGACTGAGAGTGACTTTCATACTTTTATGCAAAAAGGTAGATCCTGCATTGTTGGGTGGAATGAATAATAGTTTGTTTTAACTTGTTCAAACTTATAAGCGTTTAAAGCATACTTACTTCTTTAGTTGGATAATGGTGCATTTATAAAGCGTTCTGCGCTCGTGACTGCCTTTCTTTGTAACGTGGATTAGACCTGTTAAAACATAATTATTACATTAGTTAGCTCTACAACGTTAGGTAAAATAACTCTCTACACTCATGGCATTCTCAGCTGTGGAAAGGTTGGCCCATTGTATTTGCAAGTTGCAAGTGTCCCTCCATCATTATTAACTATGCGCAAGCAAATATACAAGAAGTGGGGCAGTTACAGCACAATTTTCACATACGCGTTGATGGGTGCTCCGTGGCGAAGGCACATTCCATTTATATTTTCGGGCATGCCCAATAAAATCAATACTGTGAACTTTCCAAGAGTGCAGTGACCCAGTCCTGCGCCAGTACAACCGCGGCACACGTTGCATTGCATAAACTTCCCGTAGCGTGCAATAAAACTGAAACGTCGGTGTTCCATTTCCAATTAAAACGGCGATCATTAACGGGTTAATTATCGAGAGCAGCCAACTTATAATTAAATGTAAATATTTAAGCAAACACTGGTAGCAATTTAAATTCCACCAGTAGACGTTTGTATTTAGTGCAAAAATCAGTCGCTAATCTACATGAGACACAAGAACCCAGTAGGTCCATAAACATTACGTTACGCGTTTACTTTTACTATGTCGCAAAAAATGCTTCCGCGATCATAATTTGGTTAAGCCAAGTCTGAAATGGCTCCCCATAACGCGTGCTATGGATCATTAGCCACACAATGTATGTCATACACACACTGTCATAAGCCTCGTTGTTGTAGTACTCGCATAGAACGTACTCGTTCGTTTTTATACAAGCCTTACGTCATATGGGTGGTCTGATGTAGATTATAACTCGATTATAACCTACTATATAAGCAATTGAGGTAACCTTGTGGTGAATTTAATAAAAACAAATGTGTTTTATAAAATATGGAAGCCGCCATATCGCATGCTTCATTTCGAGGCGGCACAAGATTCATATGTGTCAGAGGCCCACTATTCATGGAGATGTCAGGAAGAGAATATATTTCAGAAATATTCAGTTGATTTTTACTTTTTGTCGCAGTTTAACATGATTTCCTAAGTTTGTGGATAATAAATAAAATAAAATAAAATAAAAATCATTTATTTCGGACATCAAGGTCCATATCGGGTTAGTAATACAACTTAGAGTACTATGTTAGTTAATTAAAATTAAAATGGAAATAAAAAACGAAATAATAATGGACGAAAGTTACCTGTAATTAAATATTTCGGATAGGTATTTGTAGGTACCGAACTTTGGCCGGACACAAGGAAAGAACATTAAGCTGGGAATCGAGAGTTTGGGGACATAAATATTTTTGAAATAACATTATCTTTGAAACTGCCACTCAAAAAAAAAAACTGTGATATTAATCAAATTTGAACTGCTCAACTTGTATTACCTACAATTTTTAACACAATCTATTACCACTCTCTAGTTGCATTTCGACAAAAGGGGCTTAAAGAACGATCTCGATTAAAAATACATTTTAGTAAAATAAGATTTTTCACACACATTTTAGATCTATCATGTCTTGATAGCTAAACGCCATCTCAAAACGCATGATGGAAAACATCCAATACTCAAAATACATTTATGTTTCTTATTTATGAATTTCTTATTAGCATTCGCTGGTAGCACGAATTACCTCTGCACGCCGCAACTAAAGCGTACCACTTGAAAAACGATAAAAATCCTTTCTGAATGCGCATATTTTTCCGAGTCGGCGTTCCACGGGACCGAGACAAAGGCCTGCGAAATTACAGTCTTGCTTTTAAATGCGAGAATGAATCGCAATGTCTCATCCCTCAAAGCTTTGAGGATCCGCTGTACGATGCAGCGCTGAGCCTCCGCCGCCTTGAATACACACAACGCGCAAAACTGTTTCTGTTAAAGCGCATTGTTACAAGTATAGAGAAATAGTCTGAGAGTTTAAATGATTATAAATTCAAATGAGCGTTTGTAGAGCGAATAGTTTATGAAGTTTAAAGGTAACGTCAGGTACGACTCGCTGTTTCTGTGAAGATTGTTAAAGATTTTAATGCTACCCACATAAATATTATATTGCAGCGTTGATATAAGACTTAATGTTGATAAGGTATAAGCAAATTAGTTTTGTTAGGCGAGTAGTCATTTTTGGACCTAAGTCTGTTTCTGGCTAAAGCTAAATTATTAACTAACGTTTATGTCTAAGGGGGTAGATTCTTATACTTAATATCATCTCAAATGTGGCTAATTGTTTCACACAATTTGATAATTATGTAATTATTTGCTGTAAAGTAAGCCATTAATAATAGCAAAGTAAGATAAGAACTAATAATGCATTATTTGTACTGTATTTAAGCTTAACTTGTGAAACAGTGAGCTGTTAAAGTTTCGCAATAAGTAGTTGTAGACAAAGACCACTATCGTTGTACGAAATACTCCAACATCTCGCTCAGGGAGAAGTTAGGGCTAATCGTGAGCAAACGACAACATTGTTCGCACGAAGTTGTGTCCTATTACATGTAGGTATTTCCAAAGAATAAATATCACGAATCAAAACATGAATCGCAAAATATGAATTAACAGGTGATCGCTATGCTAAACTACTTAAGTTCAATTTATAAACTACTAAGCTGGTAAAGAAACGCTTCCATTTTACTGGCCACACGTTTATGTCGTTTATTTATTCAAAGGCGCAAATGTTTAGTCAACCAAATGCCTACGCAATTTCCCTTGAGATATTATCATGCATACTTTAATCCAGTTCGGGGTAGCAAATTGAAACCAAGCGCTTTTAAAGTCCATTAACGAGCATAAGGCCACACGAGTTTTTCCGAACGGACCGGCCACTGCTGACGGTTTTAAAAATTCAACAGCCCGCTTTGAATGCCGGCGTCTTTCCATTTGTGGAATGTGCTGCCGTAAGACAAAACCTGCGGAAATTACACTCTTGTTGCTCAAATACGAGCACGGAGCGCAATATCTCTCTCCCTTTGAAAACTAGGGAAACTCATAAATAGACAAAACTGGGATGAAAAGAGAAAATACAAACGTGCGCTTTTTTTCTCTGCATGCTACATGGGGATGTTGGCGTGCATGTAATTGATTTATTTTATAGCATTGTTTTAACTCAATCTAACGAGGTCCGCGAGTTTTTTGAAAATATATAAAACAACTGCAATGTGTTTAGATTTGTAAGGTATATTGTCACATTTATTAAAATTAAACTTTTGTAAGCGACACGCGATTATAAATGGGGAACGATCCAAATAGTTTCGTCATGTTTCTGAAGACCTCTCTCAGCGCTCATAGAGAAACTCATGGGAGAGCAGGGGCCCGATTTTTGAAAGCACATGTGTGAAAATAACACTCGAAAGTGGTGAAAAATTGTGCTGAATTTGAAATACGAGTAGCTTAGAAGATACTTACGGCTCTCATTAATAGTGTGAACTAGTCAAAAATTTGAATAGAGCCGTAGATTTGAAGATACAAACAGATTTGTACCACTTTCGAGTGATATGTTTTCAAAAATCGGGGCCCGGGGCACCACGTTGGCGATGTTGAGGGTACTGTGCGAGTATTTGATGTAGCTTGTACCGAAAGCAAAAGGCGCTAACTACCTACCTCTTTTAACGCACATCATTAACGCTCTCATCACTGAGGTAGAATTTTCGAAACGCACCGAATCTTTCCCGACAAATAAAATAGCTAATATAACTTAAAGTTAAAGTAGTCAAGATACGAGTACCTTAACAACCCGAAAACATAGCAATTATTTCATTATTATTTAATATTTTATTTAAAATGAGAATATCCTTTAAATGTTGATTCGAAGTAAAGCGATAAACATAATTGGGTCCCCTTGCAATTTTATAATGAAGGAACTTCTCAGAAAAGTTATAAAGTGCTATGAAAACCGCCAGGGGAACCGGAAAATGAAGATAAAATTTCGACATCGTGGCTTCCGAAACAAAATATGTATACCCCTTACAACTTTTTGTTTGTTAGGTACTTGGCAGATACCATGAATTGTGCGGTATTATTCAATTCCAATTCTAATGACAAGAAGAAAGTTTACATCGGAGTACCTTTTCGGTTGTTGAATTATTTCGTTCACAACGAATAAATAATGGCCGGGCATGAGGGTAGCAACATTGTGACACGTAAAACAATGAAAAACGGACTGTCGCTCCAGCGTCCTTCGCGCATTTGTTCCGACGGAGACATCCAGCAATGGAGACAAAGTGGGACGAATTGCGGGAATTTTGCGAATGCCACCACAGTACGAGGTCGGCTATTGTGCGATATCGCGCAAACAAGATGTTTTATGTGCCCGCATTTAGAGGCCAATGGATCGAAATTGCCTGGTAATTTGTCCTATTGTTGTGGCTCCATTCAAAACTTTCCGATAATACAATTTATGATGTCTTTGCTCACATTTACATGAACGAACATGGCTTTAGATGAATATAATGGTGTTTTGGAAAAGGGGAACTAAGAGAAATCATCTGCAGTCTGTACCTACAACGCTCGCTGGAGAGACGCGGCAAGGCGGATTCCTTGCTTTTTATTTGTCGAGTCGCGCGACTGCGATCCAGTCGCGCTCGTGAAACTTCCACAAACTGGCCCACTAATTGGATCGTTAAAATCTTCAAATCAGGTGAGCAATAAATCAGTATTTCCATTTTGCGTAAACTTTGTAGATAAGAAAGTTGAATGCGGTTTTGCCAGCCCTTAGCTCCCAGCGTAATGATGATATAGTGATAATTTCAGTAAAGTTGCCGTAAGAATAATAACTTACTTGTGTTTCCAGACTTTTCTGATACATCTTTGCTGACGTTAACCGCTGCGCTTGTGCTGTAAATAACGTAGAAGCTCGTAGAAAAACTTTCAACTTTCAATCAGGTGAACTTAGTGTGAGATTTAGAGACATAACTCGACTTACAAAACAAACTTTTATAAAGTCGTATAAAATCTTAAGTCTAAAAAATATGGCCGGATAGAGTGTAATAAATTACTTAGGGCCTGTTTCACTACTCTCTGTTAAGTTCCAGTTATCTTAAGTGTCAGTTATATACTATGACGTCTCTCCGTAAAAAAACTGAAGATAAAAAGATTCGAAACCTTTTCCGACGAAATAAAACGTGAGTTATCCGTTTATTTACATTAATATGACGTCTCTGTCTGTTTCGTAGTAGGTACTGTAGCGCACTGGCTACTTAGAAACATTTCAAATTTGAATGGTTCGAAGAGTGATTTGAATAATTGTCAGTCTGCTGGACATTCAGAGTGTAGACGTGTACATATCAAGAAATATAATCTGGAAAATACTCAAGAAACAGTTTTATTCATTACAAGATAGTACATGGTGGAGGTGCGCGGTACGACAAATCCCGAAAAAGGAATATACAAGGTTGTATCTATTTAATATTTTTTATAATATAGAAATAAAGATGTCGTCGACACCGACATTTTCGGGTTTGGAGGATGTGGAGAATTTTATAATAGATTTTGAGATTATTACCGCAATGAAAGAATGGAAAGCAGAGCAAAAAAGATTTGCAATTGCCGCATATCTGAGCGGGCCGGCTTTGCAATTTTATAAAACTAATTTTGCTGTATTAACGTCCTACGAAGTTGTAGTGCAAAAGTTGAAAGAACAGTTTCCATTGAGGATTAATTATGCTCAATCGTTCTATTACTCAACTCAATCAATGAACGAATCTCTGCTTGAATATTTCTATAAATTAGAAAACCTTGCCATAAAAGCAAAGATCACCGAAGATAAAGATTTTATAGATCACTTTATTAAGTCAATTAGCAAGAAATATCAATATATTATTGCTTCCACAGTTTTTAAAACGAAAGAGGAATTACGAAATTCTGTCTTACAAATTGATGATGTTGTAGGACAAGGAGGCAATAAAAAGAATGTAGAACTACCTTTATTTAATTCGCATGATTATAATAATGATGATGCACACAGAAAATCGAGGACACCATACACAAATGTCTTCAATGATAGGATGCAACAAGATGTGTCCAGATATAATTTCAGGCCACGTCGATTGCATCAGGAGGTGCAAGAAGCAGCTTCCACATCGAACATCCAGCAACGAGGGCAGGGTGAAGCTCCAAGAGTTGATATGTTATCGCAGGAACATGTCAATTATATTTATTCACTTAATAATGATGAGGCCGACACTTATATTCCTCTTGAAATAATGGGTAAGAAGTGTGCAGCATTAATTGACACCGGCGCTGAGATTTCGATCTTATCATCTTCTCTGGCAGAAAGGTTGAAGTTGCGATGGGAGCCATCGCATAAGATTCCAATAAGAGTAGCAGGAGGAAACACTATTGAATCGTTAGGATCCGTTGCAACAGCACTCCTAATTGATAATTTTTATTGTAGGGCGAATTTTGTTGTAATAAATGAATCTCCTGAGATTATAATTTTAGGTAGGGACTTTTTAAATTATTATGAATCTCTGATTGATTTCAAAACGAGGAAGTTGACACTGAATGGGAAGTTTGTTGTCAATTTTATTCCAAAAATGAGTAAAAATACTCATAAATATTCAGTGCCGTCAGTTGCGAATGATTGCAATGAATTGCGACCGAAAAAGGTTGAATGTTTAAATGTTGCAGGTTCTTCTATGAAAGAGAAGTACGTGCCGAAGGAATCTGCGAAAGAAGAAGTTCAGATTGCCAATATGAGTGCGATGGTTGAAAAAGTTATTGAGAAGACTGTGGAGTGCGAAAGGCCTCAGGAGTCGAGTGGTCAGGAAAAACTGATGAGTTTTTGTCCTGATAATTTGAAAGAGTCGTTGCGGCAGCGACGAGTGAAAGCGACGTATAAACGGAGCGCAAAAGGTAATCGAAAGTCATTCGATATAGTGAGGGATAATCATAATTTTATTCCACAGCACGAAAATGAAAAATATCGGTTTTGTGCAAATGATATCAAGCGAAGATCAGTTTGCGCAAATGAGCAGTCTGTGTGTCGTTTGTCAGAAAATGTATGGAAGTCTACTCAAACGTTTTTAAAAAGTAGATGGCGTTACTCTATGGTAGGATGGAAAAAAAAGTTAGCGAAAATGTCAAACATTGACAGTTGTCAGATGTAAATAAAACGAAAATAATATTTTAAAATGATTTTAGAAATGTATTGTTGTTTTATAATAGGATTGTTCTTAGGGTATGCGTTTTATGTGTCGTAAATAATATTAATTGTTTATATTCTGTGTAATTAATGTGTTGTTTATTTTTCATGTGCGGTGATGGAGAATATGTTTTGAATTTTAAGAGAGCGGGAGATGACCATCGAAGACCACTCTTTTATGATCAATGGACAGCCTATTAAAGAGAGGAGGAGGATGGAGAACACCAGAAAAATTGGATAACTAACACCATTTATTATTAATTTTGGCATCAAATTGCATATATTCCATCCTGAGGGCTGTGTGGTCAATGGTTGTGGCTCCCGATAACCTGAGACTATTTGCTTTTGAAGGAAAATATATGTGTTTTGGTATTTTTATCTGTATGCATTTAGGAAGTTCACGCCGCTGCAATTGCACATATTGGAGGAGTTGTATACAAATATGTTGCTGTTGTATACAAGTTGTATACATATAAGGGGGATTGTGTATGTTTGTGTATGTATGGGGAAATTTACATTGTAGTATGTAGCTGGTGTTTAATAAAATTTGTTTCCTCCAAAAGATACTTCAGCAGCGGGGGTGACCAATTCTGAGGGGATGATGCGGCTGGCAGCTGGACATCACATCATGGAGTGTGCCGGTGGAAGGCGAGTTGCCTTCCAAGCCAACGTGCAACATCCTTCCCTTCAACAAATGATCTTATATTTGTGTGATATATTTCTTAAATATTTAAGTAGGAGTAGTGCCTTAAGCACTTAGGGTTTATTTATTGTTAATTGAATGTGGTAGGAGGGGAATATTCTGACTTTTTTGGGGTGGTTTTGGGTCAGAAAAGTTCAACTCAATTTATGACCAATCCCTTTGAGTTAAGTTATTAAAGGTCATCATGAGAGCTGGACTAGCCTTTAAGAGGGGCTGTTCCCATTTTAATTGTAACTTGTTCCACCCTTAGGTAGATTTTGAGGGACAGCTTTCGCTTTAAATAGGGAGGAGAGATGTAGCGCACTGGCTACTTAGAAACATTTCAAATTTGAATGGTTCGAAGAGTGATTTGAATAATTGTCAGTCTGCTGGACATTCAGAGTGTAGACGTGTACATATCAAGAAATATAATCTGGAAAATACTCAAGAAACAGTTTTATTCATTACAAGATAGTACAGTACCTACCTAATAAATAGAGACGGAATCATAGATAACTGACACTTAAGAACTTAATAGAGAGTGTTGAAACAGGCCCTTAAAGTTGTAAGCAATTTAAAAGTTTTTAAAAAACAGTAAATAAATCATGAGTTAATCGAGTTGAATTCCATATGACTTATTTTTAGTACTTGAATTAAAATTACAATAACTTACCGTCGACTCATTCCGAGTTTGCCTTCAACTATTAATTTCGAGTCTTCATAGCACTTATAAATGCAGGACTGAGTGCTCGAGCCACGTATAGTGCTGCACGTTTCCATCAGCTCTCTGCTGTGCAAATCTGCAATTAATAAAGTAATTTTAACTTATACAATTAATAGGTTGGTACCTAGGGCAAACCTTGCCTAATCGGTGATATGAAGTAATTCGGTGATAGTTACTTTATGGTCTAATAGCGGAATTACTCGATATCTTTACGGCTTGTAACAATTTCCATTCAACATGCTATCGTGCAGCAAGTATCCGAACGCATCCGTCAAAATTAAGAAAAAAAACTCATGTCATATTGCCAAGAAAGATAGATATATCACCGATTAACCAAGGCTTGCCCTACCTACTATATAACTATGTATATTTATATATTAAAAAAAAAACATAGACAAACATTATATTATTTAACGACAAAGGAAATAATAACACTGATATCCATCAAGAACATGTTCCAAACTTCGATTACGCTCGTCGGAACGGAACATGTCGACCGTTGGGAATTCAATCAGTCATCGATACTATTCAAACATGTTCGTAAATACATTGCCTAGTTCAGTAAACCATGAGCTGTTACAAACATACTCAACGGACATCTTGCTTATCTGATTTAGCATTAGAACTTCATTGAAAACGGTCGCGATAGCGAATATAGTAAGTATACTAGCTATTGCGCGAAGGGGTGAGCGTGACCTGAATTTGTAAAATGATATTAAGGCAAATAGGTCGATATCAGCCGGGTACGTATTTGTTTTTCCGCAAAATTAAAGTGTGTTTTTTGATTTTCTCGTTCACTTTTGTTTCTGAAGTGATAACTTCTTTAGCGGCGTTGAGCGCTTTTTGAGATGGGTAAATGTTAAACTCGCGTCAGGCGTAAGACGGAGGGAGAGTTTAAATACCAGGATATCAGGATCCTCTAAGAGCTTATTTTGAAATACGAATGAAGCTAGAGTCGCGTTCGATTTTTGAAGTGTACGTTAATTTCGTCGCTTTAACGAATGTGCGTTCGGCCGAGTGGTATAAGGTGTGGAATAACAGTGTGTTCTCTCAGGTGACCGCAATTCAAATCACGTGTATTTTTTTTCCTTTTGCGCGAGTATGCGTATGTGTAGTTTTCACGTCTGCATTGAAGTAGATACAAATTAATAAACCTTGAAGAGTTTCGTCAATTAACTGATTTTGACCAACAATAATTCACCTGGCAGTTCACAATGCAAAAAAATGAATTATATAGTTAGCATGTATAATGTGACAATCTTCGTGTTTCTTCAGCTCCGACGTCAGACATACGAAACACGAAGTTTGTCAAGAGACATTAAGAAAATGGTAACATGGTAAGGGTGCGACCAAACCTCTGCGTATACGGAGTGACGTGTCGTATGCGTCACGTTTTCTCACCGTTTTTTCATACATTTTGTTGCGATTCCGTAACGTCACCGTTTTTTAAGCGGCGGTGTGGTCGCACCCTAAATCGATTGAAATTGTGAGTTGTGAAACCGTCAATCCTAGAGTTATTACTGAAATTACTCCTAAGCTTACCCTTTCATAGAATTCGGGCTAAAGCGTAGGTTGATACATACCTAGTTTATGGAAGATCAAAACTCAAAACAATGTACTTGTTACAAAGCTATTGAAGGCTCGTTACAGGCTCACAATAACGCAACTCAACGTCCGTCAATCCGTCTTTCTCATACTAGAAGAGCACTAGCGGCACGAGTATCGTGTGTGGAAGAGTTACTAAATTGACACTAATGATAAATGGATACATACATAGATGGAAAGATCGTTTATTTGATACTGCACTACACACAATCAAGTTAAAAATAACAATAAAAAATAAAAACGAAAAATTACACATTAGACTTAACTTATAAGTATTTTGTTGTGTGCGTTGCAGCAGTGCAAGAGGGCTCCTTAGTGGTCAACATTGGTCGTCGCAAAACACTGATATTCTGCCACAGTGGCATGTAATGAACAATTGAACCAGTGTAATACACTGGTTCAATTAATAGAAATTCAATGTGGAAAGTTACGAAAATATAGTAATGTACGACTTGCAGTTCACAAAATGAATACATGTATCTCTAAATGACCACCTCTGGCCCATCACAAACTGTATTATTAATAAGCAATATCTTTAGTTATAATTTTTATGGTGGTGTTACCTTGGGAACGGAAATAAAATATTTTTCTTTCTTTCTTCTTTCTTTCTAAATATAAGTGTAGTGATAGGTACCTATAGCCGACCGACTTACGTGATCTTAATTTTTTGGTAAACAAATGGTAAAATTGTGAATAAGTTTAAAACAAATAAATCGATTAATTCTGGACTAAATGTAACAATATTTGTAACGTTCACCACAGTTATCAAGTCATCGAAATCAGAGTAGAGTTCAAAAGATCATAATCTATAGCTATAAAGATGCCATTTCGTCTGTCACCCGATCTAAATGTCACATCTTTGAGTAAGCGTGCCACGGCTACCTAATGTACCCTCGTCAACGCATTACATGGCATTATTATCGTTTCAGTTGTTATTGGATACAGCCGAATCTGGGAGGGGTATTTGAGTTGTGTGTAAAATTTTAGATGCGATTGACATCGAGTGATCTTTGGCAGTGATGACGACGATCTGTAGTTTTATAATTATGAACAAACAGCGTAACTGTTAGGCAGTCTTAATATTTGTCTTATTGTTTATTGCAGTTAGCACAATATCCCGATTCATTTAATCTAGCATTAATTTAGAAGTGCTTAAAGTCATTTCTTTCGCTCTATGAATGATTTAAAAATAATATAAAACAGATCAACCTTATGGGTTTTTAAACATTGTTCGCTGCACGACTTCTGCAATACAAAAAGTTTGAAACAATTCAATTTATCGGCAATAAATCGACAACTTCGCCTAACTTGTATCTTCGGTCGATATAAAAGTTTTGCTTAAGTGCAGTTTAACTTTCCTACCATATTCAACTACTTAATACTTTCTGTAATACGAGTACATTACATAAACTTTCTACTCGGTAGTATTGTTTTTTTTTGATACCTACTTACATAAGTTTGGGCTCTCATAAGGAACGTATTATTATTGTGAAATTTTATCTTTGTAAAGTTCTTGTAGAAGGTGTATGAGGTAGTATAATATAGATTCTTTGCATTTCATGCTTCAGGAAACTTAATTTACGCTAAATTTAACTTTTCCAATCCTAATAGTATGAAGTCGCACATAAATATTGGATCTTTTGCCGGAGGCCCGTGGGCGCGCTCGAGCATCAAATAGCCCTTCTAAATGCTTGTCGCGTATTGAACTTTGATCAGTTTGTTAAGTTGAAGGTCTATATCATTATATATGTACAGCTGGTATAGTGTTTTTTGATGATTTAATTGATGAAACCTTAAATTCAAACGTTGACAAAGCGAGCCCTGAGCCGTGCAATAACCTTTTCACATTTATGTTAAAGTTAATTTTTATGATTTCGAAGCTGGACTCAACTGAACTTTGCGACTGTGAACTGCGTGCGTCAACCCAGGACCGAATGGAGAGTAAATAATACTGATTACGATAGATAAATTTTATTATAGTCCAGTTAATACAACCACAAACATTGAAATTAAACACAAACAAACAATTTAGCCCGAAAGTAGGCACAACAACATTTTCAGGATTCGACATCGCCAATGCGAAAACAAGGTTAATTTACAACCTTTCACGTTGCCTACAATAAATATTTTCACAGCTACAAACGATTATATCCACAAGCCGCTTTTATATCACTCAACCATTCGATTGCAATTAAATTTGGGGCAAATTGAATCGGAGCGGATCGGGTACGCTCGCAACCAAGTGTTCGACAAATAGTCTGTTCCAATTTATTTCTCGTCTCACTCGCGTAATGAGATACGTTTCCCGACGAACACGGTTCAAATAAAACGCTCTTTAATTTTCATGTTGTTGCGTAAATCAGTGAGCGTGGAGGCCACTTTATTACACTTCTCGGGTAATGACATCCTACAAATTTTACGTATAGGCAATCCTATACTATAACCGGATTAAAGCCTTTTCTATTTCATTTTACACGCGAGCCATGCGAGCCCCTGGTTGATATTTCGCCCGGTTTTAATTTTGTTATATGGAACTCGTTTCAATTTGTTTTGTAATTCTTTTTTCTGGTTTTTTGTTGTAACATAACAAAGTTGATCAACGTATATTCCTATCTATTTTTGCAATGGGTGTTTGACCACAATTGACAACATTTCATATTTCTGAGCCTATAATTTTATTGGTTCTCTGTATTTTGTTTGAAAAGATGAACATGCTGACAGTTTATTTTTTTTGCTAGGGCTTGTATTTAATGTATAATTAATTTATTAATTTGTGCTTATTCTAAAAGGGCATAACTCCGGTACTATCACAGAATACACACTTAACCCGTTGTCTTTTCTCTATAGAAAAAAAAAACTGACGTTAATTTCAAATTGACAATGTCAGGTCCTATTCTCCAATACTCGATTTTCGAGGTTCAATTCGTGCTTTTCCGCTCATACTAATAGACATTATCTTGAAAGTGAAAGAGAAGGTATGCAACGAACTTCGAAAATAGAATTTCAGAGTTGCCGCCCTTGTACTTTGAAGTTGTTAAAAATACATAATTATGATCGCTTATTTTTTCTCGTGAAAAAAGCAAAGGCGTTTCACCCATCCTGTGGTAGTATTGGAAAAATTAGGACATATTTTTAATTTTTTTTAATTTTTTATAATAAGCGATATTAAAATTATATAAACATATTTCAGTGATCAGGAGGCAAAATGCTTTCGAACCATATATACATTTTCAGGTGTTATAATAATGAAATGTTGTCAATTACGGCTGGTAAGCGAAGATGTGGTTTAAGATGGAGAAGGCTTGTCAAAATTCTATAAGCGACTTAATAAGTTTAATTTTAATACTATACAGTATTTTATCTTACCGATTCCTTTCGGTCGACACTCATAGATCCGCTTATCTACCTCCACGTGGCGGTATCTGAAAAACAAAAAAATATTTCTTATTATTTAATTAGGTACCTACTATTTACACTTTGAATAAGATATCCTCCAGTTTTTAGTTCAGGAAATGATTTTCCGCACATTTCAATCTAAAATTATCTGCATTCTGCCGTCCCACGATTTTTTAAACTTTAGATGACAAGGATGATTTAAATATTAGGTAGGTCCGAGGTTACTGTCAAGTAGAGCCTGTTAACTTCGTTCGTTTCGTTATCACCTGTTGATCTTTAATGATAAAAGGAAACAAATGGGTTACAACAACTGCCCGCTAAAAGGATTTTGAGCTTATAATTTAAGATAATTTTGTTACGCTTCATTCTACACAGTCGATATTAATTAAGATTTTATCCTAAAAAATAAACGTCTTTTTAAATGCATAAATAAACAGAACACGTAAATTATTTGAAGAAAATTATTACCGATAGTCCGCATTGATACTTATTTCTATGAAGAGAAAATGAAATGTGAAACACGAACGTAAGTAGGAAAATACGAGTACCTAGCTAAGTTTTCCGGATATTTCGGAAGTGTGTGTAGCAAAGTAGGTGCGCTTTCGCAACACAATACGTTGTCGCCACGCAGACAATGAACTATTGCTGGAGAGCGATTTAAGAGAGACGAGCGGGATGCCTTTTAAAAACTTAAACAATTAAAATCATAACGAGGACATTTGTTGTACAACTAACAAGTTGGTTAAGTCTATGCTGATTAAAGCTTTTCAGACAGAACAAAAATCTTCTCCCAAGTCCAGCGCAATGTCAAACCAATATTTAACTTTATTATGTAGTATATCTACTAGTATATGCGTCCAATACGTCCAATCGTCTCTTCCTTGGTCTGACTCGTCGTTATATTAACAGCCTTCTTTTCTCACTAACAAAGCTAATTTAAGCTGATAGTAACCAGAAATCTGCTAATATCAACTCATATTTAATCCTTTTAACGATCATCGCACCTCAATCTTGTCCGACACCCGCTCGTCTCGCAGCACTTGGCCCGGTGCGATACTCTGACACGCTCTAAGCACTACCACACTTCACTAACTCCTCGATGGAAGTAACCCACACCATAAAGAAGACATTGTTACACTGAGGTACTCTGAGAGCCCTACCCTTTTAGTTTAGGACATATTATTATTACCGCGAGACGTTCCTATTGTGTGATAGAAAAGAAAAATAAAAAGTTTATGCTTCCTTGTGCGGGATAAAATGTTTTTTTTTTATTATTTCTTTGCGTGTTGTAGTCTAGGTACTTACGCTTTAGGTACGACGAGTATCAATCTTTTTTATAAAAGTACAATGAGAGATGTACATTATTATTAATTAAAATAGAAAATAGGTACACGTGTTTAGTAATAGTGATATTGTTTTGACTGCTATGACTATGACAGTCAGTGCCAAACTTGGCATATTTTCAGATAAGTTTTTTCTACGAAAGTTTTTAGCTGTGGATATGCCTGAGGGAAATACTATCGACATTTAATTCCAAAAATGCATGATTAAATGATAGTGTACTGGCATGGACGTAAAATTTAGATAGTATATCCATTGGTACTGGATAAACTGGATTGTTTTTATCTAATTTTTGGAATTACATGTCGATAATTTTTACATAGCTAAAAACTTTTGTAGCTGAGATATATTTATATTTTACGTAAAACGTCTATGTATTTTACAAACATGTTTGTGCGTTGTACAGATAGTTTGAGACTAAGTCAATTAGTGTCAGACGGTTCTGTGTGTTCCTATTAGTCCACTGTTGGGTAAAGGCCTCATCTCCCAACCAAACCTTCACCCAAGTCAGTCCTTTATTATACGCGTTGAGATCGCTCCACCATGTCCTTCTTGGTATTATGTTTCTGGTGGGATTATTAATACAGCCAGTACCGGTATTGTTTATAAGTCGCACGTCAGATGTATCGACAGGGATGATGGATGACGCAGATGGGAATATCTAATGGCGCCGACACGAAGATTTATCACGCACTGAATATTCCGCGTTTCGAATCCGGATAATGCTATGTCAAATATCTTTATTCAATTCTGGCGTTTTGGCATTCAAAAGCCAGGCACGGAACTGGTGCGTCATTAGGTATCTTTGACTAAATTGAAATAATAATTCAATCAAGTTTAAATAAAATAAATTAGTAGGCATCGATCGTATGTCTCTCCTCGGCACATCATCCACTGTTAAAGATGGGATAAAATTCGATTATATTCTAATTGGTGATTTAATAGCGATCATAGTGTAACATAAACATTTATTTATTTATTTATTCAACATTTATTATAAATCAATATTCCACTTATTAGATTAAACATTGTTCCTGACATAACTAAATAGCTACCTATTGATATTTACGAGTATGTGATCAGACTGTTATTTTTTGCAATCGCTTCACAAATTATACTTCTGCTTATAAAGAAATCAAAAGAAAAATTTAATTCAAGCAAATGAGAGCAAGCAAAAGAAATTGACTTTTCTGTTTCGATCACGAAAACACTAGGAAGTTATATTTTTTCTGCAGCTCACTGCGCCATAATGGCGTTGAATGGAAAACGTTGCATGTTCTCATATTACAAAATAAATTGCGAAAAAGTTCAATTTCATAAGCGAAAAAGGCGCCCGAATGGCGTTTTAATTTCTTTCGTGACTCGTCATATTTTAGCCATTTCCGACGCTCAGATGAAATGGGTAGCAAGGAGCAACGTTATTTTTGATTAAAATTTACCCATACATTAAATCATTATAATGTTTGTTACATCTAAGACACGACGTTTCCGTCTACCTGCACGAAAATTATTTCTGTGTCTACTCCACTAGGTACTTACATAGTATAAACCAAAGTCGCTTTCCGCTGTCTGTCTATATGTCCCTATGTATGCTTAGATCTTTAAAACTACGCAACGGATTTAGATGCGGTTTTTTTAATAGATAGAGTGATTCAAGAGAAATGTTTAAATTATTATGTATAATTCTACGCAGACGAAGTCGCGGGCAGTAGCTATTCTGTCTGGACATAAATTAATCGTGTGCCGTGTAGAGCTAGGTAAATCAACTTTTTAAAAATATTATCTTTAAACATGTTGATGAACGAGTAATAACATGTCTTAATTTTATGGATTGCCGCGCCTAAACATAGCGACGTTATAATACTCAATTAAATTTCCAACGGCTAGCACATGGCACATGTTTAGCCCTGCGATTGGCACTGATGATAGATGGACGGCGAGTAATGGCAAACTTATTCCGATTTATCACACACCGCGACGCCACGCTGCATACACAAACATATTAATGTATATGAGCACACGTATTTATTTACCCCGCTTCCAGCTGTGCCGATTCGTACATGATACCCGACTCAGGAGCTGGGTGTCGGTGACATATTTATAGCTCACCCGTAATATCAATACGTAGTTGATTTTTCTATCGCAGAAAAGCATGAGCTCCTTTTTATACCTACTTGTAAATTGAAAGGTTACGACAATGCTTAAACAGTACACTTATTATGTATTTACACAATGTACACTTTTGTTATAACAGAGGATTTAATTTTGTACGTAGGTGAATATTTAAATATATATAATAATGTACGTAGGTATCTTGTCCTTAATCCAAACTCAAACCCTAGGATACGCTGGCTGTCGGCGCGAATCGTCCCATTAATGCTTAAAGAGCACCCGAAATCCAATATGCGTATAGAATGTACGAGTACCTAAATGCTAACCGGTCCCTCAAATGTTTACATTCTGCCCATTTAAACGAAACTAGCGGTTACACTCAAGTGCGAATCCATTGAAGTGGGCGCCTTAATTAAACTTTGCGGATAAAAGCGAAAGCCGCAAAATACACAAACTACCTACAAAAATAATTGATCTTGAAGCGTTCACCCGTTTAGTTTCAAACATTAAAATTGGATGTTCGTAATTTAATAGCGGATGTTGGAGCAACTAATATAACCCCAAAGAGCATTGTTTCCCACATACACATCCGTTGGACGGGCACCGTCATAACCCCGCATAAAAACCGGAACTTTTCTATGTGTAAAATTACACCAATCATAAAAGTATTAATTGGAATTCAGTGGAAAGCGTACAAACCGAAAAAAATGCATGAATTTTGTATTTCAAACTCGGAGTTAAATCGTTTATCATTTTTTTTGTTTTGGCCTACAATGCTGAGTTCAGAAACCTTTTTATTTTTCTCTCTGTAATTAGTGTTTTTAAAAAATTGGACGAGTTTATAATTGGGCAGGCTTGCACTGCCCGGGCACCTTATCTGCTAATTTTAACCGACTTCAAAAAAAGGAGGAGGTTCTATGTTCGACTGTATGTATTTTTTTTATATGTTCACCGATTACTCCGTCAATTGTGGGCCGATTTTCAAAATTCTTTTTTTGTTTCAAAGAGTATAGCTCCAAAGTGGTCCCATTGTCACCAAACCAGGATCCTGATGATGGGATCCTGGAGAAATCGAGGGCAACCCACAAATTTTATAAGAAGGCACCGACTTCAATCATATAAATATAGTGATTGTCGAATAAAATAATAATATTGTATATATTTGGAATATTATTGAGGAAAGGTGGGGTGGTAGTAAATATATATTGAGTTTGTGTTTGTTTAGTAGTAGTCTTTTGATTTAATTGATTATTGGTGGATGAACAAAAAGACGTGTACTATTTTCTTTTGAATTAAACAATAAAGAATTACGTTTATTATCGCTTTTTAGTTTTTAGTTTTTAATTTTTGTTTTTTTTTAAGTCGGTTTTCTTGGTAAAAAAGTTTGTTTATACGCTTCACGTTTGCAGGAATACGCCAGTTTTATGGTTCCGAAAAAACCTGTTCAAACGAAGAAAATATGCCGGTCGTTTTATTAATTTCATTACTGAGGTATGGTTTATATGTGCATTATATCCTAAAGGTTTTCTTTTGTTGAAGTACATTAAATATTTGTCTTAGAAGATGTTTCAAGAATATTAAGGAACATTATTTTTATGGAATGGTTCCATTTATTGGGTTTGAGTAACGAACAAACGTTAGCACTCTATTTTATAGCCAGACTACACAAAGGTTCTCACATACCTACTCATATTCGCGAGTCACGCTCATTTTCCTTCATTCTTTTACAAAATTCTATCAGCATAAATCTTGTACAGTACAAACATCTTTAATCTAAGTATACAGTAGAGAAATCCTTTTTACACCCAAAAGTAGGATTCCATTTCGCGCGGGTCATAATAAAGCCGGAGTACTATAGGCACGATACCTACATAAAAATTCAATTTCCAAGATTTTGAGGTGCGCGACGGTATGAAAAGCTGTGACAAGGGTGAGACGGATATGGATTTCCGAGGGTCGAGCCGCCATATGACATTTACATTTGACCGTTATTTTCCTTTTGTCGTTAATCCCGCTGTTTTAGTCATACGTTTAATTATTTAATAAGCACCTAAGGGTTAATTTTAAGGACGTTTATACGACGCGTACTTATTTATAAACGCTTGAGCGTATACCGTAAGCGCGCACTTCATAATCTTTTAATTAGAATTTAACTACTTAAGCCGTTTTGCTCTCATTTTGGTAGACGAAGCTATTGATCTTTCATTCTATTATCCTCATCCGTCTAACTCATCTCTACCGCTGCTCGAAAGTTAGAAAATTATGTTTAATTTCGTCATATTTTTTTCTTGACAATTATAAACATGAAACCTAAGTTATAACGAGATCCGTGATACAGATGAACCTTGACGACCCATTCACTAACGCAAGACAACCTTTTCTACATGAGAAAGAAAAACTTTTCTCAACTTTAATGTTACGGTTTCCAACAATAACATTAAATTTCCGTTTATGGGTACCGAAACAGCAACATTTGAAATGCCCTTTGTTAAATCAGCAAGCTCACTTGGACTTTTCTGTGTTTGGTAAATGTTTTGCTATGTAGCGTATTAGTATGTACAACTCCGCGTCAATTTTGAAAACACGAGCTTCGGATACAAAGGCAGTACTTCAATGCTTCAATGGGGAAGCAGGAGTGTTGTTTGTCATTACATATACGTAAGAGGAATTGACAAATAGAGTGGAAATTATATAAAATTGGTTTTGAAAAAGAAAATTGCTAAATCAGTGCGGCAATTGCTACACTTTGGATAGCGCCCCAGCCAAAGTAGGACACTTAAAGTTGGGCAAGCAGGTAATTATATGGCCAATCTCGATAGTCAATGCTTAGGTTAATAAAACTCACTTGTTTTTATTATGGAAACACTTGAGACACATGATTCTAATAACTAAAATGACATTGTTCTATGAAGTAAACATAATCAAAACATAGGTATATCAAAAAAGTACAAAAGTATCACTAATGTTTTGCAGCCCCACACTCTTTGTTACTTCCCCTTGAACACAGTACTACCTGACGTAAAACAGAGTGACTTTTAAGTACTGGAGCAACTTTAAGAACTAGTTTCCAGACAAACTTGCGCATTTTTCTCTGCTTTGATGCCCACAAAACATGCAAAATTATTATGAAAAATAAGTAAACTAGTGGAATAGAAAAATTGTACGAAATATTGTTTGTTAGTAATCAAAGTAATTTCTAAACAACACTGAAAATTAGAACACATAGAAAAATCCGAAAAGTAAAGCTATGGCCGGGAATCGAACCCGGGTCCTCGTCATTCCGTGACGCGTGCTATACCCCTACACCACCCATAGCAGATCAAATCAAAGTAAGTAGTAATCAAAGTTTAAAAAAACACTTTCAAAAAGTGGAGTCTTCACAAACAAGTCACGGACGCTAGCTAGTATTATCTAAAGCCATTGCAATCGCGATCGCATTCATCATCTCTATCCACCGCTATCTTATAACGTTTGACACTTGACAGTTAGAAATAGTGCTGCCGTTCAGTAAACTACATTAAAAAGTTGGCGGGGCGGGTTGTTTAGTTAGTTAGGTAAGGTAGTTGCTTAATAGGTAATTTAAAATTTTGATTGTGTATTTTTTTAATTTAACTTTGTCTGTTTATAATATTACTAGCTGTTGCCAGCGACTTCGTCTGCAAAGAATTCGTTTATCGCTATCCCGCCGGATAAAAAGCAGCCTATGTGCTATTCCAGACTTTTCTCTATCCATGTGCCGAATTTCATCCACAGATCCATTGGACCGTTCTGGCGTGATTGAGTAACAAACAAACATCCATCCATCCATACTTTCGCATTTATATAATACTAGCTGTTGCCAGCGACTTCGTCTGCAAAGAATTCGTTTATCGCTATCCCCCGGGAACTACGCAATTTTCCGGGATAAAAAGTAGCCTATGTGCTATTCCAGACTTTTCTCTATCTATGTGCCGAATTTTATCCAGATCCGTTGGGCCTTTCTGGCATGATTGAGTAACAAACAAACATCCATCCATCCATCCATCCATCCATCCATCTATCCATCCATCCATACTTTCGCATTTATAATATTAGTTAGATTACTTACATAGTTATATTTAAATAAATTTATTTAAAAGATACATTAAAAAGTTTGACCTTTATACTTTGATAAAGCTCTATGTAAAGCGGATGGTAAACTAGAAGTAGGCACCCCTGAACGTTAGCTAGCATGGATATATTATTAGCGTCATATATCACAGTCTATGCCGTGAACGTAGCTGCATGGAACTTTAGTTTCAAAGCCGGCTGTTTAAATAACTACTCGAGTTTGCGAGTAAACGCCCGTTTTACGGAATTAAAAATGTTTACACGGTTTTTTTAATCACTGATGAATTAAGTCTAGCGCAGTGTGCTAGGGTACTTGCATTCGGTTTAGTTATGTTGCACTAATTCAATTTTATTTGTGCTTGTAATTATTACGATGTTAAGTAAATAGTAGGTTACAATCAACATTCAGTCAGGATATTTGTCAAAAACTCAGTTAGGAACAACACTGGCTAATGAAATTTTTTTATTGTACATAAAACACAATAATTTTACAAATGATTACAAAGTATAAAACATAAAAAAAATGAAAAACAATGAAATCCTCTCGGCCGTAGGTTGTCAGCAGGGTGATCCCCTCGGTCCAGCCATTTTTAGTTTGGCCATCAATTCGATAATTCACGGTTTAAATTCAAAATTAAACGTGTGGTATCTCGATGATGGCACCCTAGGAGGTGACTCGCAGACTGTTCTGGGTGACCTATTACAAATCAAAAACAAATTTTCGGATATCGGCCTAGATTTAAATTACAACAAATGTGAATTGTATATTTCTGACAAAGTAGATTCTCCTTCTAAATTACAAATCATTCAAAGTTTTGACAACATCGCCCCAAACATTAAAATTCTAAATAAAGACAGTCTTCATCTCCTCGGGCCACCCATCTTCGATGAGGCCATTCCACCCCTTCTGAGTAAATCAATTACTAAATTTAAAAGTTATTCGGACCGCCTCATTAAAATTAGCAGTCATTCTGCTCTTTTCGTTCTGAAGTTCTGCCTACTTGTTCCTAAATTCACTTACCTGCTCCGCTGCTGTCCCGTTTGGAAATTTCCCCATCTGATAAAACCTATTGATCTAATTTTAAAATCCCAAATTGAATCCATCTTAAATATCCATTTCAGCGAGCAGGCATGGACCCAAGCCACCTTACCGATAAGATATGGTGGTTTGGGAACACGAAAAATTTCAAGCATTTGTCTTCCTGCCTTTTTGGCGTCAATCCATAGCACCTCTGATCTCGCAGGTAAAATCCTTAAAGCCTCACCGGCTACAAACTGCGAAATTACGTGTTTGGTTGATGCCTCAAATGCCTGGCTTGCTGGACCGAGCCCAAATTTTCCATCTCGACCCAAAATTCAATGGGCCTGGGATTCAATAGCTTGAGAGTACACCATTCATTCTCTCATTGACAGCGTGACAGGTAGAGTCCGCGCCAGACTGTTGGCGGTCTCTACACCTGAATCAGGCCACTGGCTTCATGCCTATCCCTCACCAAACACAGGCACCTACATAGACCCAGTCACCCTCCGGATAGCCGTTGGTCTCCGACTTGGTGCTGAGGTTTGCGTGGGTCATAACTGTGTCTCTTGTGGGGCCCCCGTTGATCGCCTTGGCCACCACGGACTCGCTTGCTCCTGGGGTGCCGGCCGCCTGTCCCGTCATGCTGCCCTGAATGACATCCTCAGAAGGGCGCTCGTCAGTGCCAACGTTCCCGCTGTTCTGGAGCCCCAGATTGCACGGAACGATGGCAAGCGCCCTGATGGGATGTCTTTAATCCCGTGGAGGTACGGACGTGCGCTGGTGTGGGACGCTACTTGCGCCGACACTATGGCTTCGTCGTACCTCCCAATGACGTGCAAGCATGCCGGCGCGGCGGCGGACACCCGAGAGCGGGCAAAGACAACAAAATACCAGTGTCTCGGCGCCCAGTACGAGTTCGTTGCATTTGGCGTCGAGACACTCGGTCCGTGGGGCAAGGGCGCACGTGGGCTCTACAGAGACTTAAGTAAACGCCTGAGGGAGGCAACGGACGACCCTCGCGCCGGCAGCTTTCTCGCACAAAGACTCGCAATTGCGATACAACGCGGGAATGCTGCCTGCGTGATGGGGACCCTACCTAAGGGTCCAAATTTGTTATAATTTTTATTTTTAAGGGGGTTGCTCTTCCATACAAATCTTCCGTGCAGCTGCATTTTGTCCACAGGCTTAATTTTAATGCGGTTTTTTGAGGATAGTTAGATATGGATATATTGTGTGCGCAAATTACAAAAAGGAGTGCATTTATCATACCTAAATTGCAGTACGATGCAGTAAATTTTGATGCATTTTACAATAGTGTGAGTGCCTAGTGTCAAATAAAAATGGTTGTAAAAACCAATCGACTATTTCGAGCAGTCACGTGACCACTAATGTGGCTCAGTAGTTATGACTCAAAGAACTGAATAGTTAGTGACCAAGTTCAAATCCCGAGGCCGCATTTGATTATTTTATATTTTCTAAACATTTTTTTTTATAATTTACAAATAATAGGTGAGTAACACCATTTCAATGAGATGTAGAAAACTTTATGTTAAATTCAATATTTTTCTTGTCAAACCAAATCAAAGAAGTGGTGGTTTTAAAACAACCACAAACTTAACGGGTTGATTTAGGGCAATTTATGCCCATTGTCAGACCTAAACTTGTAGTAAGTACTCCAGTATTAGGATCACACGTGCTTATTACTTTGGCATAGATGGTGGCGCCCCGCAGTCACATTGCCACCTTATAACATGTTTTGCCTTATGTACTAAAAAAAGGTACTCAACCACGGAAATTACACCTATTAAAATAAAAAAGTTCTTCTAGTTAATTACACGAATGCTTCTCACGAGAATCGAACCCTAAACCTCTGCATCAAATCACAGCCATACACCACGGCAATGATTTTAAAATCCGACAGGTGCTAAATACAAAAGAGGCCGAGTAAATAGGTTTTCTCAATTATAGAACATTAAAAAAAACTTGCGAGTCAAAAACCTGGCTAGACGGGTAATTAAAAAAACAATGACATGAAATTGTCATAAACTAATGATTGAACGTGGTGTCTCAAAATAAAAATAATCATTTTATTCGGAATAAATTGAAGTCAATTGGAAGTAAAAGACGTTACAAGCTACGATATTGGACGCAGCGTAGGCATTCATTTGGACTTATCGATAAATCATAATATTTTTTAAGATACAATATTTCAACGTTTGTGTCAGATTGGTAGAAAATATTTTGTAAACGCAATTGAAGTGCACAGTCACCGGGTCTGCATGTAATCAAATCTTGGAAGTGAATTTTGACCCACTTCTAATTGATCAGATTGACGTGAAATCTGGCATAAGTAGGTACTTGTAAGTCAGACTTGTAAGAAAATCTACAGTAATCTTGAAGTGAAATTCTGGTGGCCCAGCCAGGGTCGCTTTCGCAGTTGGAAACTCATCAACAGAAAGAGTAACAACCATCCATACTAATACGTTTACGTCTAATTATAACTTTTAGAACTTAGAGGAATCTGTAGTGCTCGAATCGAACTTGCTATTGACCAGCTTTTTTAGAGTTCCGTATCCAAAGGGTGAAAACGGGAATCTAATTACTAAGATTCCACTGTCCGTCTGTCTGTCTGTATGTCTGTTTGTCTGTCTGTCTGTCACCAGGCTGTATCTCATGAACCGTGATAGATGAAATTTTCACAGATGATGTATTTCTGTGGCCGCTATAACTACAAATACTTAAACAGAATATTTTTGTCCATCTGTCTATGTAAGTAACCAATGTAAAATGACCTCACACTGCTTAGATTTTACTTAGAAGCCACTGTCCGTATGTCTGTCTGTCTGTCTGTCTGTCTGTCACCAAGCTGTATCTCATGAACCGTGATATGGCTATCAGCTATCATGGTTGTTTAGCACCAGCTGAAATTTTCACAAATGACGTTTCTCTGTTGCCGCTCTAACATCAAATACTAAAAACAGAATATTTTTGTGAGCCTAATTAAGTATGTCAATAACAAATATAAAATTACCTCATACCGCCTGCATTTTGGTTAGGAGGCAGGGCTCTGCTAACAGTGGATTTTATATTTACTTGCCGAATTTGTACGAAAACCTCAGTACGCGAGTCCGACCCACACTTGGCCAGTCTTTGGTGTTCGGAACACAAAGGAGCTTATCTATTACTGCTCTATCGTGGTTTATTTTATGGCCACATTGTTCAAATTCGTCCACCTATGTCTGTCTATCTGTCCGTCTGTCCTAACTTTATAGTTTTTTTTACCCATATTAGATAGGTAGCTATATTTTACTCATTTTCATGCTGGTCTGGAAGCAAAGAAAAAACATAGAATGTACCAGTTGCTTCGCTTCTCGCGCAAATGGTAAATGCAAAAGTCTTAGGAATCATTATTATAGGCGATATGGCAGTCTATCACTAGTTTGATTCCGCTTTTCACCTATATGCCCACAATCATGCTTGGTCTTGGTGAACTTAGGGTTTCGTGACCTTAGGCTCTCTCTACCTCGTAAGAGATAACGTGATTTGTGTATGTATGTACATATTTTACAGAGTATCCGACCGGCGTCCAAATACCGAATTTGCCGTCAAAATGATAATTAAAAACTATACGTACGTTGTATACATTTAGAAAGGTATAAGAGAGGTAAGTAAAATAAACAAATAGAAAAAAGGAACCAGCGTAGAAGAACTTATTTTGTCTGTCTATCTTTCCGTCTCTCCATTGTTCTGGACCATTTTGTGACAATTTATTTATCTGTAGGTTTTATATTTTTAGCTTTGTATGTTTATATACCTACTTTTGTTTTTTAACTACTTTTGTGATTGTCATAAATAAACTTTTTCTTTATTTCTTTCTGTCTGCTTGTCTATCTGTTTGTCTGTATGTATGCATGTCTGTCTGTTTGTCTGTTTGTCCAATCATCCATCCGGCAGTCCATCCGTTCATTTGACTATCTGTCTATGCGTCCGACCATCCATCCAGCGGTCCATTTGACCGTCCGTCTCTCCATCTGTCTGTTGTCTGTGCATCCAAACAACCGTCCGTTCATCCGTCCGTCCGTCCGTCCGTCTGTCTGTCTGTCTGTTTATCTGTGCGTACGACATTCCGTTCGTCCGTTTGTCTTTCTGTTTGTCCGTCTGTCTGTGCGTCCTTCTTTCTGTCTGTTTGTCTGTCATTATAAATATTATTCATCCATTCGTCTGCCCATCCGTCTGTATCCTTTTGTAGTACTGACTGTACGTTAATTTTTCAGATTCACATTGGATTCGGAAGGTAATTTTTGTCTCCAGTAACAGGAAATAAGTGAAGCAAACTTCCACTGGACGCGAGCGTATCTTACTTGCTATTATTGTGCAAGAAGGGCAAAAAGTTTACTGCTGGTGTGATGATAAAAAAAAATTGCTTAAAAACACATGAAACATTCTGTAGATTTTTATTGGCGTAATTTGTAATAACATATCATAATGAGATAAAAATAACTAGGGAAAATATCAAGACCGTGAAATGCCAGATGTCCAACAGCGGAGTTTTGTCAACCCTGTCCTGAAGACTTGAAGACATTTCGTCCGTCTTTCATGTTCTCATTACCTATGACCAGTAAAGCAAAAGGAAACTGTATGATACAGGGTGATATTAATATCACCGTCCAAGTTTTTACGAAGTTTTTTACGTAAAACAATCGTATAGGTACCTACCGTAAGTCGCAGGTTCATGGTGGATGTAATTCGCTTCTAACCGAGGCAACTGGAGCTCTATGAAGGTGGCCTATGGCCAACAGTGGACGTCCTACAGCTGATATGATGATGATGATAATGATGACAGGTATCATTTAATGATACTATTTGCAATATTTTAATACCAAACTGAAAAATAATGCTTGTATTTGTCGTGTTCTTGCTTTCGACGGTGATAAAAAAAGTCAGCCTATATAATGCCAAGTAGGAAAATAAGTTATGATTGTTTTTTGTATGCATGTAAAAAATATTATTTTGTGAACAATAAATAATAAGTGGCAAATTTCCATCACATGCAATTCAGTTATGAAACTTATGAATAATCTGTCGTGTAAAATTTTATTTATTGAATATGTTACGTGATCTACAAACTACAATTTCGTGACATCTTTTAATAAATTAATAAATAATTTGAGTTTCCTATTGAGAGACTCGTGTATTTGGAAATGCTTGTATTTTTCGTCTTATTTCCCTAGGTATTCACTATACGTGGGACTGCCTATACAACGGGTCCCAATTCGTACCTACTATCAATAGTTTGATCATTTGTACATAGGTATATGTATATACTATCAATCAACAGGCTAGCAACCCATCACTCATTTTGATTCTCCTTTCCACCTATACGCCCACAATCATACTAAACGTGGCCTTTACCTTGTTACCTTAGGCTTTGTCTACACCGTAAGGGATAAAGACGTGATTTAAGTATGTATGTATGTACTATCAATAAAAGAGCCCTGCAGGAAAACTTGAGGAAAAAGTAGTTTCAGTAGGTACTTCTCACAAAATTTTTGTATGAATTTTCAGTATCTTGGTATGGTTTTTGTGTGAGCATAACTCTCTCAGAATTATAATTAGTTAGGCATAATTATCAGTAACTAGTCAGTGTGTGTTATTTCAAAGAACTTATCGCATTTAGAAAACATAATGGAAATAGAAATATATAAATTTGATCATTACTGGAATCATGTAATTCTGAGGGAGTTATGCCCAAATGAAAACAATAGGTATCAAGACTTCAAGAGACTTGAATCTCCATCAAACTAAAATTTCGTGAAATTTGACTGAAAACGCTTTTACTCCAAGTTTGCCCCGGGATGGGTTCCTATATTATTTCTAACCTACAGTAGAACGTTTTCACGATCAACGCGGTCAACAGCACATTGAATTTTCTTGTCAGTTCAATCAAAATGAAACTTCACTAAGACATTTGCTGTGAAAAAGTTCAACAATGTGTCAGGACTTGATTTGTCACTACCCAGGAATAAGTACATAGTACGGATAAAACTATTCGTATACCTGTTACAGCGTGTCAAATGTTTATGAATACTGAATAGAATAGTGATACAAATTATTTCAAAAGTGACATCTCACTGGTATTTGGTATCAAATCAAATTGAAAGTTTTATTTGAGAAATATATCTTTTTTTTAACTTCCAGCGCTTTGATAAATTAGCCCTTGTGTGCTCATACCACATGTTGCGTGGCGCATTTACTTATGAGTCGAATGATTTCGTTCGTAGTAGCCATGACGCCATAGTTACTATGGCAGCGTGCACGTTTTTTCGACTTTAGATATCAAACACAAAGTCGAATATCTACCTACAATACCAATTAGAAAAATATAGGGACTTACCCGTGGCCCACCTAATTTGTCCACCCGGAAAACCAATACCCAGCTTACAATACCCAGAAAAAAGGAGCTCCGCCCAAGAGCGGAGCTCCATCAAAAACCAGGTGGACAACGGTAGATCACGAGAAAGATCGAAAAAAATATGGTTCTGGTTCACTGGTCGACACGCAGTACAGGCGCAATAGCTGCAGCACGACGCTAGCTAAATTTTATCTCATTTTTATGCACACGATTTTTGACTAAATGTATGACGCTTTCCTCATGGGCCTTACTCTATATTATGCATAACTAGTTGTGCTTTTAGGAATTTCACTCCTCCGTAAGGTCGACAGCGGGGTTCCTATTTCTATTCAGTTTGCCCTTCGGGTATTTGAAAATACCTAATGAACCTAACCTAATTTTACCATCTCAAATGAGAATTCTTATTTTTATTGATCCGAAATTCCTAATGGCACAACTAGTTGCGCATAATATATTGTATGTAGAGTAGGCTCATGAGGAAAGCGCTGATATAATACGCGTCGAGCTGCAATTTTGTTTTTTCGCGTGTGGACTAGACACCGTAGTACTCTGCTTTATCCCACTCTAGGTAACGCTAATCAAAACCATCGACGGATGAAGTTGGACTTTTGTGGAAGTAAGTATTATAGTAAGTAAAAGCGAGTTCAGATGGATTAGATTTGTTTTGGAGTTGTCATAATTTTTTTGACGTACCTACCTATTGCAAAGTCATCATAATTATCTAATATCATTTTTTCCTTTTATGCGCTCGATGAATTACTATAAATATGAATTATGATGACATAAGGACATAACTTAAAAAAGGCAGCTCACAACTCTGGAACAAAATTATCTAACCAAACCCCTAACTAAACCCCTAGGCCAAGAAGCATTCAGACGTAGTTCCTACCCGCTATGCGTAATTATTTCCGTTGTCTGAACCTATACTGCAATGCATTTTGGTGAAAGGATCAGAATGGCTAGCACGAGTGACTTCGTCTCATCGCTGCAACCAGGCTCATTCTCAAGTTACCTATTTACGAAAGGCGCGCCTGACTCGAAACGACAATACCTACCTTACGGCGCTAGCTGTTTAGACTATGCCCCAGACGAAACGCTTATAAGTTATAATGCATAAGAGTATTAATAAAATGTCAGACGATGGTGATGATGATGTCTCTACGTGTGAGCGAATATCAAATATGAATCGCAGGTTCCTACATACTAATAGGTACTAGCAATGACGGCATATGAATTTGCCGCTAGAGGCGCTATTGTAACGTGAGGTATTATACAGAAACGTAAAATTAGTAGTACCTACAAGTTGCATATTCCGGCTTTGCATAACGAAGTTTTAGTGTTATTAAGATTGTTTCCGATTATTATCGCAGACATACGACAGGTTTATTAAAAGATAAAAGAAGAGCTTTGAACATTAGGAGCCAAATTAAGCAGGCAAATAAAATGGCAGTTAATTTAGAAGATAAATGGGACCATGCAACACTGGGTAATAAATAGCTTGCTATTAAATATTAATTGAAAGAAATCCTGAATAATGTGATATACCTTACTCTACAGTGGCGCCAACTAGTGAGTACAAATACGATAGCCCTCATTCTAACAAAGTACAAAAAAATCGACTTCCTGGTATTCAAAAAGGGTTGAAGGTGGCATTGATTCACATATTTGCATCTGCTACACTCATATATAATACTTATAACTAGCTGAGCTGGCAAATAAAAATTCGAAAGTCAGTTTTTGTCTGAGATGGCGCTGCATACGAAAAATTCAAGTTTTTTAGTGCATTTTTCATATATTTGATTACATATTCGGCTATTCGTGGAAGAGAGAAAGCCAACAAATCAAAAATCATAAAAATCCGTGCAGCCATTCCAAAGTTATCAATAGTTAAATAACACGACTTACTTTTGTACACGTATAGATTTGTAAAATTTCTGGTAAAAGTAAAGTTGATATAAAAACGTAAATATAGCGTGAAAAGTTACGCTAATAGCTTAGCAAGGTGTTGCAATATTTTCCCACCAGCTAGCGCCTCCCATTTGCATGTGTGTGTAAGACCTAGTATCTGTATAAGTTCGTTAGTGACACCAGCGTTTGTGCAGCTATTCTCGGAATTGGTGCATTGTTACCATTTGAGTGTGGTCTCAAAAAATCGGCCGTATTAAATTGTGTGCGCAAATCAATTGATAATCTATAAATGTATTAAGAATCTTCTAAAAACTACGAAAAACCAACAAAATTGATTATAGCGCCATCTAACGGGACTTTTACAATGAGCTAACGCGAGCATCCGCCTTAAGGTAGCTTAGTTTATGTTTTACACTGGCTTAGTTTCAACAAAATTGGATGTCGAGAAAAGAAGACATTTTGTAGCAAAGCTCATTGCAGCTCTAGTTTCACGTTTGAATTTAAATCACCACCGTAATACGAATACCTACAGTGAAAAAATATATAGAATTCATACTGATACTATTCATACTTGAAATTCGAGTGCAGTATTAGAGAATTATGGCTCTTATGTCGCTCTTATATAGCCAGAGCAGAGCCATAAATTGCTGCATTGCACTGATATTTCACTATTTTGTTTTAGTATTTTTCAAGTCGATTGAAAATCACTTACCTACATCTACTATATTGCTATGTAGGTACTATGCTACTATGCTACTGTTACCATACAATAGGTATTATACCTACTATCTTCTAATTTCCAGCCACCTATTTATAATCCACTACTTTCCACTACTTTTCATTTTTTCACTCACAAAAGATACCTGGATAAAATTTTCCGCGCTTGGAATTTTGGCCACCTAATTTGGTGCTTGCTAACTCGTGTTAACAAAAGGCTCCCACCACGTAACTCACAACGTATACCTGATACCTACTGATAGTTTTCTATAGATGTAACAGAAAAGCATCCACGAGCGACTGTCATCCATATAAGCCGGTCGAAACCATCTGTATTAGCTGAGTATTAGCGGAAATAAAAGATAAGCCAGAGCGGCGTGGACCGGACACACGTCCATTCCCTGCTATCTCTATCTGCACACGACCACACGTTGGTTTAAGTCCTGTTCACACGAGAAAAATCGTGCAAATTGCATTACATTGCGCCGGTCTATCGATCTGCAACTCTTTAGCACCACGGCCACGCAGAAATGTAATTCTCTAAACGCACCCGACCGTGAAGTGATTGCTGCGCACGGAAGGCAAATGCTTACTTGACCTGAGCTTCCAGTGTAAGTTTTCGCATATAAAAACGTCTCGAACGCGTTCACGTATACGTATCAATTACTATGGAAAAATTGGCAGCGCCACTTGCGGATCGAAACGGCAACAAATTGTTCTAAAGAAAGAAAGAAAGAAAGAAAGAAAACATTTATTCATGATAACATTACAGACAAAAGAAGCAAAAAAAAACATAAGAACATGCATCATGAGCCTCTAGTGTAAGTTTTCGCATATAAAAACGTCTCGAACGCGTTCACGTAAACGTCTCAGTTACTATGGAATAATTGGCAGCGCCACTTGCGCATCGAAACGGCAACAAACTGTTCTCATAGTATGCATTTGACATTTTAACGCAAAAGCGCAAACGCGTTCGAGACGTATTTTGTGACTGAAAACTTACACTCATAGTATTTGACATTTTAACGCAAACGCGCTCGAGACGTATTTTGTGACCGAAAACCTACACTAAGCATACTCATAGTATTTGACATTTTAACGCAAACGCGTTCGAGACGTATTTTGTGACCGAAAACCTACACTAAGCATACTCATAGTATTTGACATTTTAACGCAAACGCGTTCGAGACGTATTTTGTGACCGAAAACCTACACTAAGCATACAAATCGCCTGCGGGTATAAACATGAACGGGTGTCTTGACGTAAGTCTCGCGTTGACGTTGACAACAAGACGCCTGACGTATAATGACTACGAGCGAGCAGGGGTCTTACCATGACGTCTTAATGCGATTCATTTCAGACTCAGTTCAGGTTTTAACTTGCATTTTAGTACGGATCTGACAGCGACAGAACCTAAACAGAAACGTCAAGTTATGATTGTCTTTCAGAGCGCAGCGATCACTTAGCGGACGTCCATTTACTTTTATAGAATCACGCAGCAGTGTATTGCTAGTGGCACAAATATCCTCGCATGTAAACCGGACTTTACAGATGATTATGAGGCGCGGACGTAGCGTTGTACAATGTACAAAGCAAGCGCAAATTTAATATACGCGTTACGCGGCATACAATCGCTGTTTACTGACTTTGCGTTTTATGCTGATTGAACGCGACGTAATACTCGTAATAATTTGATTTAACTAGCTGATACTAAATCCGTTATGTGTGCGTTAGTGTGTTTGAGTACTGGTTTTGGGCAATGAAACATGTTACTGTTAGCCTCCACTGAAAATTACGGACGCCTTACGAGGTAAACATTGAAATGTTTTGTTATCAATAATGTTACCTACTAGTTTAGAATATCAAAACTTCAATGTTTGTTTATTTTGAACCAAACTTCTCACCAAACCATAAACTTGAAACTAACTAAGAGTAACTTGTTTCATCAAAAATAAACACAAAGAAATCTTAGAATGACATGACAAACAAATATTAGAACCGAGTTCATTTCTTTTCTTTGACTTAATGGATGCTTATTAACAGAACTTCATCAAGCGTAAGCTTAAAAAAAATCACCCAGCAAAAAGAGCCATGACAAAAACAGAACATCACCTTCGGGGTATTTTATCTTTCACGGAGAGTTATAAAGGGCATAAATAAAGCAAAACCTATAAGGCTTTAAAGCAACAATGAAAAATACGAACCGTTTTACGTGGGGAGGCGTAGGGGGTGGACTCGCGCTCGAACAATGAGGCCCCGCAGTGAGCACGCCTGCAAAAGAAAAAAAAACACGTGAACAACGGCACCAATTATTGACGTGGGCATGAGATGAGAACTGGAGTTACACGGTGCAGCTACGAAGGTACTACACACGCACTCGCTGCCCAACTAGTGAATTTTTCTTTCTTAGTTATTTGCGCTTGTTGTTTGAATGTGGAACGCACGAATCAAAACCTTTTTAAGCATTTGTTAGTGACGTGCTTGAGGACTTGAACTCAATACCATTGTTTTAGTGAATAAAAAGAGGTTTACTACAGCGTGATTATAGTTCAGTGTTTAGAGAACACAAAATTTAAGTTTAGCTGGAGCAAAATACTCGTATTATAGGTACGCTTTGTTTAATAAAAATCAGATATAAGTAAGATTGCAATAGCTTTTCTTTTATCGCCCACACGGAAAAAGACAAAGTAGCTAAATTGCCAAATCTTTCAAACGACAATTTCCACTCTATTCATTCATTCATTCATTCATTTATTTATTCATAACAATACAATTATTGTGTTTGAATTACAATATATTAATAATCATTAAGTATATTAAGTATTGAAGATAGAACGACACATAAAAATGGTTATACAACTGGTTTTAAACTTTACTGTGTTTATTTTGCACTATTATCTTTATGTGTACCGCGATGTTGCGTTAGCGGGAGCGTTGATGTTCAAAACTAAACTTGCTAATTTTATTATTTTTAAACATGCTTAGGTATATTTTATACATCACATGATCACACCTACATATTCATATTCATATTCATATTCATATTCATATTCATATTCATTTATTGTCTAAACTGTGTACAGTTATAGATTGTCAAACAAATAAGGTAAGTATCAACATCAACAGCTTTGCCCATTTCGGACGTACAATAATTTATAATAACAATAAAACATTAAAACAGAATCATTCACAAAATAAAAAATATTATTTTAGTAATTTACAGAATAATATTCATTTAAATCATAAAAACATTTACAGTAAAGCCAGTTCTTTAGATTATTTTTAAACTGCGCCCCCTCCAGCGACTTAATGTTTCCAGGCAAATGATTCAATACGTTAATTCCTGTAGCAAATGTGCTTTTTTAATAATATAGCTAGAAGGACGTACCGTACATAAATCATGCCTATATTGGTTTCGAATATTTACCTTTGATTCACATTTTTTAATAAATATATCTTTATGTTGTTTTACAAATAAACAAATTTCCAATATAAATATACATGTCAAAGTTAAGATTTTATGATATTACGTGTATATTGAGTGGTTTAAAAGTACTTACCAGCACAAAAGCATGTTCAATCAAAGAAAGGATGTAGAAAATGGGGGGCTGAGAGTAGTGGGGAGCCTGCGGGTGTGACTTCCGCCGGATATACCGACCGCGCGTGGCGATCATTCTATTATTGAGTAAAATAGGTATAGTAGGTAGACACTATAATCATATTTTATGATATATTGTATAGTTAAGAAAATGTCTCTAAGTTTATTATAGCACCCGATCGACTGAGCGAACGCTCTGTCTTTCGAGGTAGATTAGTACATTGCAAGAGACCGCGCAATAAATTAAAATATTAAATAATGTGTATGGTTTTACTCCAGGTAATGATAGGGGGCAATGCAATATATCATTTTTAAGGAATAAAGCATACAAATCATTAACCCAACCTAAAAATTACATTTTAGATACAAACTTTTTTCACTGGCTGTACTTTTTATTGACAGTGCATTGTCATCCGTATGTCGTAAAACAATCGGACCAACCGTTGAAGAGTTCTCCTGCGGAAACGGTCCTGGCTGGACCACAAAAATTCTACTACCAGATTATTGTATTGTCATCTAACTTTACACAAGTATGCAAAATTTCAGCTCAATCGGATGAAGATATCTGCTTCAAAAGTGAGTCACAAGATTCCATCGGGACAGACATACATACATTGCAAGTTAATAATATATAAAGCTTGTAATAAAATCGGCATTGGTGATTTAATTATCATTATAATCATTATTACCATATATATAGCTTCCAGTGGCGTGGCGTCTAGTATATCAGAAGGCAAGCCGAAGGGAACTTAACTAGCCTTTTCCTCTAATTCTGCATAATAAATTGCCCAACTGGCTTAAAATAGGCAAGCCGGTGGGAATCGAGTTCTATGGACGCCACGCCACTGATAGCTTCGGAGATTCGCCGAAGAACTAGAGTCACCGACATAGCTCGAAAAGTATGTACGTTGAAGTGGCAATGGGCAGGCCACATCGCTCGTAGAACAGACAACCGTTGGGGGAAAAAAGTTCTCGAGTGGCGACCGCGATCCGGAAGACGTAGTGTTGGCAGGCCTCCCACTAGGTGGACTGACGACATCGTAAAAGTTGCGGGAAACCGGTGAATGCAGGTGGCGACTTGTCGTTCATTATGGTGTGCTAAGGGGGAGGCCTTTGTTCAGCAGTGGACGTCTTCAGGCTGATGATGATGATGATGATGATGATATAGCTTCACTATATAGGTAGTTCTAACAGCGTTAAAACAGCATATTTATAAACAGATTAAGTAAGTATCAAGTATCTACCCTTCAAACAAAAAAATTCCAATGATACAAGGAAAAAGGGTGTTTTAGTGCCAAATTAAATTTTAATCTGCGCGATATTCCGGAAAAAATCCGTTACTATTTAAAGGAGCGTAAATTTCGCTGTGTTTTGTTTGTTAGCCGCTTTGAAGCCTTTGCAATACCTAGCTAGGTACTTCCGAACGCTAATTGAAAGCGAGCACAAAGCCTGTCGACACCGTAGAACAATAAAAAAAGACATATTTGCTTTGATATCCGAGTAACAGAAGACAAAAAAAATACAACTGAATTGAGAAGGGGGCGTAGTCGAAAACAACGCTTATCTTTGCTAATTAATAAATGATTTGGTTAGTAGACAACGGGGACGATAAATTAACAAATTCAGTTTTTTTATATTGTTCTTATATCCTGGACAAACTCAGTAAGTCGTAGTTATTGCAGACTGTCGAGTCGATTGTAAGTAAGTTGTGAACGCGAACGGTTCGACTAATTTCGGTATTTCGACAGGCCTTCTTCAGGGGTTACCACATGCGTCCCCGACTTATTATCGCGAGTTAGCTATTTTAATCGTGTCTCATGACTCATGAGAGTTAATTGCGAGTTGCCTTAGTATTTTTTGCTATGCTAAATGAATACGTAGGTACCTAAGTAGGTACTTACTTTATGTGTAGTAGTGCCAACCTTTACGTTTAAAATTAATAATACATTAAAGTACTAAAGGCCGCGAGATGGTCTTAATAGTTATTCTAGTCGCAGACTCGCTCCCGTATGCAGGGTTGATTGAAATTGTTCTCTCACACTTATTGCAACTTTATTGCTTCTAAATAATTTATTATTCCCCTTTGAGTCCATTCCATGCGGTTCGTACGTTGAAGTCTAACTTTAGACGCAATAGTAATGATACATTTTCCATTAGTAAGGGTTGCTTTTTCTTACACACATACCTACATACATACATAGCGTCACGCCTCTTTCCCACAGGGACAGACAGAGACTACTTTGTTCCTGGCATACCTTTTTCGATTCATCCACATTCATCAATCTCTTCATACATGCTCGTCGGTTTCGAGTATTCTTGACCTGACCTTTTTTCAAAATGTTCCCAATATGGTCACAGAACGTCCGTCTAGGCTAGGTCTTGCTTTATCTTATCTTTTTTAAAATCGAATATCAGAAAGTGGCGTATTATACTTTACATACCTATAATACAGCTATGTAGTTGCTAAGAAGCCTGTTGTTTACACCGACCTAGTCAATTTTTTACTTATAAATTCTATTAAGGAACAGTCGGCGACCCACTAAACTCATAAAAGCCACACTTGCACACAGGCTTACCAAAAATTCAGCGTCACAGATTTCGGCATAATAAAAGCCGTCAACCCTTCATATTTTCCAGGTAATAACCCGAAATTTATAAAGGTACGATGTAAATTAAATAGGGAAAAGCAAGACGCCAAACAACGGTTGCGTTGGACACAAACACGTACGGGCTGTATTCAATATCCTCAATTTGGAGGATGAGATCGAGTGTGATGTGCGAATGGTGCCGGCTGATAAGGAATTGCCGGGAAAGTGTGAGTCGGGCCTAATGGCGAAAGTATTTTATTTGGTATTTAAGCCTCCGTTGGTAGGTAAATGCCTGACCATAATATGATGTGCAATCTCAATTGTCACTGCGATTGCGACGTTTTGTTAACATAGGAAATATTATTTTACCATTTACCAAAAAATCCCTGATTGAGAACGAAAAAATGATAATTGTGTTTGGCTGAAAAAAGTCTAAAACACGAAAGTATTTTGCAAAATATATAGTTATCGGTAGGTATGAAACTGACATGGTGCCGATTCTTGCACTACCTAAAGTTATTGAAATCAATATAATACCACGAGTAGAAATGGTACTTCCAAGTAAATCAACAAAGTAGACCGCTATGACACTGAGAATCAAGGCCAGGAATGTTTTATATTTTATGAACGCATATAATATATCCTGAATTAGTGATCCGGCTTCATAGCATTACTGATAATATTCGCTCTGTACAATCAGTTGTTAAAAATTTTTTTTTGAACATAAATGCTGTAGAATTACTTTTATCCAAGCAAACATTGAGTAGAGCGGTTTAGATCTTGTATTCGTAGCTCATGAAAATAACGTTAGACATACGGGAGCTTTGTGAGCAAAGACAAGCTTAATTTAATAATGTAGGTGCTTCAGAACAAATATCATATTTACATGTCTGGCGGAATGAGGCTGTAGAAAAAAAACCCGCCTACTTCAAAAAATATTATTGTTTTCATTTCAACGACGTTAGCAAAGGTCTCATTTGTAAGTTATGTGCCTGTTTAACGCCAATATAGAAACAGCTACCTATCTCTATCAATCTTTGAACGGATAAGAGGCCGTGGCTGAAGTTTGCCGCCACTTAGTTTTGCCCATTTTATTACGGAACCTTAAAACCGGGTAAATAAGGAATGGCGAGAGTAGTCCCCAAAAGGTCGGAAGGGGTGCCGAGAGGAGGGGTGGGCCACTTCCGGCGGATATACAGCCGTCCGCCGGCTAAGCCAGTATTTCATCGCTCCGGGCAACGTGTCCCGGCGCACTTTTATGAAACATTGAAGTTTACCGGCACATAGTAATGCGCTGTAACAAAGGAATAACGCTTCAGAACAAATGAAACAGAACTGCGAGTCAAACACTCTTTTGTTTAAAGCTCTCCCGTGGTCACCGCGTGAGTTTCTCGTTATAAAATATAACAACTATGATTTCCTGCAGCCGCAGTCAAAGCTAGCTTAGAGAGGGGAAAAAAGCGTATAGTGAAAGAAAGGAATAAAAAATGCAGAGAAACACGGAGGTCGGAGTTTTTCCTGTCACCGGGCACAAACAATGCCTCCATTGTAGGGCTGCGGCCCGCGCCCCGGCCCCCGCAGCGCCCTGGAGCTCCGACGAGGAAACGAGCATCTTTTGTTGCCCCCGCGCCCCCCCAGGAAACGGAGGCTTGAACCGCGGTCATCTGTTTACATCATGCCGACTTAAATAAAAAGCGCCTCTATTTCTCTGATTACATCGAAATATTTAAAAAATGATGCCGACTTTTTGCCTCGCTGCAGTTTTTTTTGCTGCCTGCCTTTTTTACGTTTACGTGTCTCTTAGTGACGTTGAAAAAATGTATCGCAACGGTTATTACAACAAACAGATTTAATGAATGAAGAATTTTCAATACGAACGTCTACTACCTACGTACCTACTAATACCACAGCCACATTATTTATTGTTACTTTTTTTATAATCCAAAGAATAAGTAGGTACATACTTAAGGTCTTTTCATTCTTACCTGTTCTATTTGGTAAACAAAATTCTAACCTCAATTTACAAATTTTTGTAAAGAATAAGGTGTAAGTAATAATGTTATCAAATAAACCTGAGGTAATATTTTGTACATAATTTTGCTGATATTTTATCTCCAGTTCCTTTATTTACGATGAAATAGTTAAAAAAAATAACAAAAATGAGACGTTTTGAGGTTAGAATTTTGTTTACCAAATTAAGAATATTAAGAATGAAAAGACCCTAATTTCATGTTAAATTTTATAATAGTTAAACGAGACTATGTCCCTTCAACTGTAAAACATTATGTGAAAAATATCCATGTGAAAATCACAAAATTGCTACGACGGAACAAACACCTAAATTCAGATGGATTAGGAGCTACTGAAGTGCCTTATTCGCAGCTTAAAAGGCTTAAGGCTGTCCTCATTGCACGCGCCCCCTTAATTACTTCCAGTTAATAAAAGAACCTCCGTAAACTTGCTCCTTCCCTAATAAAAACTTACACACCCCTCTTAAGCGCCGACTAGTTGAATAGTAGGTCTTTCAGAGGAAGCTAACAAATGAACTAATAGTGTTAAAATTAAAGCTTGAGTAACTTGTGGTAAACAAGAAAATGAAAAAAAGTTTAATTAGAATTTTAATATTGATATTATATAAGTTTGATTTAATTTAATTACTTCTGATTTTGCTTTATAAGAGTAAAGTAAATTGAAATTAGAAATTGGATAGGTATATCTTAGAAAAGATTGTCTGATTACCTTGCTGCATTTTATTGGAGAAGTGGGGTCTTCTGCTACAGGTATCTTGCATACCTACTAGGAGGTCCCTAACCTTCTCATTATGTACTCCTGAATGGTCCATTTTCATTTTCATTTTTCATTTTCATACCTGTTTAGGAGCTCCGAAAAAAAAACTTCGAAAGAATTAGACATCTCACCAGCACGCATTACATTTTACACGATAAATTCAATGAATTGATTGAAAAGTTTACCGAATTTTTACTTCAAGTCAAAAGAAACACAAGCAAAAAATACTGAGCAGCGTAGCAAGCAGACTCATTTTCAAAATCGTCAATATCGTCATAGAACTAAAAAAACAAAAGACGCTTTATAGTTATTCCTCATTGCTTTGTTACTGGCCAGTATCATTTTGCCGCATAGAGGTTTGCAATATAAAACCTAATGGCATTTTTTCCTTCACGCATTTATCCCCGACAATATACGATGTCCCTTACGTTGTATTTCAATTGTATAAAAGCATAAGGTTTGCTAATGTGCCCGTAACTTGCCCTGGGACACAGTAATAATTCATTTCGTTCCCCTTTCCGCGCATTAAGGTATGAAAAAATAACACCGAGACCCCCGAGAGTCCGAAAACTCTGTTTATATGAAAGGCAGCCTCTATATATTATTAGACCGAATGTCATATGAACAACTCTAAGACATGACGAACTTGTCCTCAGGGGCCGCATGGAAAAAGCAGGTTGATAAGAAAACCTTATAAAAAATAAAAACGGGTCGCAGAACTTTGTTGTCATAGTAAATTCAAAAAGATCAGGCCGGAAAAATTATGGTTAGTTGTTGACTATTTATAGGAAAATTTTTACCCTGACTGTTTTGTTTCCAAGAAAATACCTGACGATTTAGATTGTTGGGTAAATTGGGTTGTTGTGTACCTACTTAACTCTATTTAATTCATGAGGTAAAAAAAATGTAAGATATTTTATTTACGGTAATAGAGCACAGTGCGAAATGAAGTCGGTTAAGAATCCACCCTCTTCAAAAGCTAAGAACTCAAAATTCAATCGTAACTGTAAAAACATCTCCGAACTGTTCAAAAAACGAAAGCCTCATTATGTAAATCACTCCGCCTGATACCACGACTAAGCGACGTGTTGTTGCCGAAGTAATTTCTTCGCGACGTTTTATTTATGACGCATTCAAAATGAAATTTATTTACGCAACATGTTCTCATATTTTATAGAAAAACGCTGTAGTCCTTTTTACTTTGAGCGCAAACGGGATTTGCTATGGCGTTCATAGCGTATATTTTTTCATTGCGTTTTAATGTGTTATGTATGTACTTTTTACAGGCTAGCTAGGTACACATACTTTCTCTATAAATATTACTTCCCGATTTTTTATTTTATTGTTACGGTTAATCCGTTTAAAACTATATTTCTGAACGATACTGGAAACTAACTAGACGAATTAGGCTTTAATAACTTAGTTATACGTATCTTATATGTTACCTAACGAACTTCACCGCAATACATCGTGCGGCTAGACTAAAACGTATTGAGCGCGTTCAGAACTATTAGGTAGGTACATTATCAGATGTCTATTTAAAAATAAATGTTATTTTTTTTTTATAAATAAAAAAAAAAGAAATCGCGCTCCCTAAATATTAAACGATTTTAATGCCGATGCTGATTTCAAATTCAAAGAAATAATGATGCCCTAGATATACTCTGTCATGTAATAACCTATACTTAGTTGATGGTGAATTATAACTTCCACCGAAAAGTCCTCTTTATTATAACTATGAAAACTATAAGCGGGAGTAAAACACGTATAAGGTGCCATAAAACGTCTCAGATAATTAGTTTTTACGACGGGCAACGACTATGTCGAATGTCTTCATGAGCTTCAATTAAGAAGACAATTGCGACGTAAAAGTGAAAACGCTTGCAACACTCTTGTTGGCTTCTCCATTGTACACGCTGCAAGAAATTTTAATCATAATTTTATAAAGAACTAGTTTTATAAAGAATTCATGGTAATGCAAGAAAAAGTTTCATTAAATACATTTTACAATACTTATACTCCGTATACCTGTGTATGTAACTATATTAAAAAAGAACAATAAAAAAATGATTCCCGTCACTACAACTAGGTGTCCATCGTAGTTGCTATGAGTATACCTACCTACATATAGAACAATTCAGTCCTTTACTATTTGAAATAATACGCGATATCTTTTACTTTTCTATTGGCAACATTTTTAAGATTTTTCCTCGGCGTTTATTCAAATAAATGGAACTCCGGTTTGTTTTATAAAGTGACTTCATATAGGCATATGAAATGAACCGAGTTGTGCCGGCGCTAAGCGGCCAGCATTTCTTTCCATTAGGCGGGCGAGCTCCGAATCCGACCATTTATTAAAGCATGAGCTACGTACAAAGTATTTGACGCGCACGTAATTTAGACAAAGTCGGCAATTTTTGCAAGTTACTCTAGAACAGAGAACGAACCGACGAAAACTGTCAGGCAATTAATTTTGCCTAGGACTTCACGAAAAATTTGGCAACGTTTAGTGGATGTGACACATGTCGATGCAATTATACATATTAGGTATGAATAAATACTTATTGTTGGTCTAAAACATAATACGCACTCTGTAAGCTATTCTCATTCGCTAGGTTTTGTATGAGGGATGTATCTGCACGTCATGCTGCGTTGCCTTGAGAACCAATAACTGGAGGGTTACCATAACGTCTTAGTGCGATTCAATTCTGATTCAGTTTAGGTTCGATCGCTGTCAGATCCATACTAAAAACGACAGCTAAAACCTAAACTGAGTCGGAATTGAATCCGATTACGACAATGAACACAAAATATTTACCTTGCTACTCCGCTACTTACGTGCAAGATAACCAAGCTTGTGCGAAATATATACGTTTTGCATGCAAGCCCTCCCACCACTACTGCCACACAAAACGCACACAAATCCCACAAACTTAATTAATCCTGTCACCACACAAACACTGACGCGCGTTTCGATCCCTCTACGGGATCATTACGGGGGATCAGGGATCGAAACGCGCGTCAGTGTTTGTGTGGTGACAGGATTAATTAAGTTTGTGGGATTTGTGTGCGTTTTGTGTGGCAGTAGTGGTGGGAGGGCTTGCATGCAAAACGTATATATTTCGCACAAGCTTGGTTATCTTGCACGTAAGTAGCGGAGTAGCAAGGTAAATAATTTTGTGTTCATTGAAATGGACCTCCGCAAAGTAACGCCTGATTCAATAAAATATCCGATTAAGACGTCATGGTAAGGCCCCTACACTTCATTTTAATATAGCTACGCGAGAAGAGTTTCAGCGCTGCGCCAACTTACTTTTAGTGTTTTTAACAATTCGCGACGCGACATTGTTATGGTAAATATTTTATTGAATCAGGCGTTACCTTGCGGAGGTCCATTTCAATGAACACAAAATATTTACCTTGCTACTCCGCTACTTACGTGCAAGATAACCAAGCTTGTGCGAAATATGTACGTTTTGCATGCAAGCCCTCCCACCACTACTACCACACAAAACGCACACAAATCCCACAAACTTAATTAATCCTAACACCCTATCCTGTTAGGATTAATTAAGTTTGTGGGATTTGTGTGCGTTTTGTGTGGTAGTAGTGGTGGGAGGGCTTGCATGCAAAACGTACATATTTCGCACAAGCTTGGTTATCTTGCACGTAAGTAGCGGAGTAGCAAGGTAAATATTTTGTGTTCATTGTTATGGTAATGCTAATAATGATAATGGTAGCTTACCGTAATTATTGCATTAATTTTCAAACACTTTTTAATTTATTGGTTATCCATAGAATCTGCAAATAAACGAATACAAAAGTATTCAATTCACCCACTACCAAAATAAGCCAGTTAATTTCCTGTACTACAAAAATAGCGGCCGGCAGTAAAACTTATTTCTCCTTAAGATCTTTTCGGAATTGCTGCCAATTAACAACTGGGCGAAAAAACAGTTTATCTCTGATAGCATGTAGTAACGAACAAACATACGTGCTTGGAAACTCATTAGCTACTTCCCCCGACCATCTGCCTGGAAGATGGGAACACGAAACAAATGAACAAATAATGGCGGAGCGTTTAGACGGAAAAAGACACGGAGCCCGAGCCCGCCCAATTTGTCATCTGTGTACGTTGCAGATAAATCATACTTTTCGATTTATGGAGAAGGAAACAATTCTTGGGAACTGACTTATTATATAATTATACGCGGTATGCTTGACCGGCGATCATGATCTTAAATAAGAACGACGCATTATTCAAATATTTCGCTTTTTTTTAATATGCCTAGGTAGAGAACCCGCGAGCCAGAGTTACTCGTGAATGTAATTTAATTACGGGTCTAGCAAAAACGCTCACATAAAATACGCTTTGTAATTTCACGAATGTGCAAATGAAATTTAGGAGCAAATAAAACAGAAAAGCTGAAGCGACGCATACTATAGGCTCGTGTGACAGTAACTGTGTCGTAGTTCAAATAAATCGCTTGAAAACTTAAATTATATCGCGTCAAATTAAGCCACAAATACTTTGTGGTTTAAACAACGAAAATCTCTTAAGGCAGCTCACATTCTGAGTTACCATGTTTATACTTATCTTTCTAGATCGTAAAAGTAAGAATTAGATATGCGGTTTTTTAATATATTATTGTGTACTAGCTTCTGCCCGCGACTTCGTCCGCGTAGAATTAGATTAAATAGGTAATTGATGTTGATAGTTATTTCCGCAATAATTATTTACGTTGCAACTCTAGGCAGCTACGTTTCACATACTACCTTTCACATGTTTATCGCTATCCCGCGGGAAGTATTCAATTATCCGGAAAAAAAGTAGCCTATTTGTTAATCTAGGATGCCAGCTATCTCCATTCCAAATTTTATGTAAATCTGTCCAGCCGTTTTCGCGTGAAGAAGTAACAAACACACACATACACACTCACAAACTTTCGCCTAATATTAGTGTGATAGCTTTTTCCCGCGGCTTCGCTGGCGTGTACCAGGAGTATTTTGATCCCGTTTATTTCCCGTTCCCGTAAGAATTTCGGTAAATGCTGTCTTAATGCTCCCATACACTCCCCAAGGAATTCACATGCCAAATTTAAGCTTTCTACGACCATTAAAACGAAAAATCCCATTTATTTCCGTTCCCGTGGGAATTTTGCAAAGTCCTCTCTTAATGCTCCTCTAAACTCTCCAAGCAATCTACATGCCGAATTTCAGCTTTTTACAACCAGTAAAACGAAAAGTCCCGTTTTTCTCGTTCCGTGGGAATTTTGGGAAATTATCTTTTATAGGCTCCCTACACTCTTCAAGAAACCCACTTGCCTAATTTCAGCTTTCTACGGCCAGTAAAACGAAAAATCCCGGTGTAATGTTCGTCATAACAACGATTAGCGAATTTTCATTTCTCAAAATACGAATATCATAATTTTAATTTGTCGAAGTATTGAGATCATATATAAAAACAATATGCATACAAACCAAATGCCGAGTTTCTCAAATCATAATATCAATTTGCATAATTGTCTTATGTATAATTAAGGTACTGCATAATAATCATACAGCATAATAATCAAAGTTTAGACAAACATCGAGGATAATGATCGAAAAGTATAAGCGCCTGGCAAAAATTCAACAGCAATACTAATATAATTATTGAATATAGCAGTTCGTTTTTATCCGGCCTGCTATAAAAAAAATACCTAACATCGAAGGCTAAGGCGGAAGCTACGCTCCGCTTCGCTCCGCTTCGCTCCGCTTCGCTCCCGTCTTAGCCTTCAGAACCTAACCTATCCGACTCGCTTCTGCTCCGAACCGTCTTTTGCTCGCTCGCTTCGCTCGCTCGCACAAATGAAATGTTTTTTGCATTTGGCACCAGCCAAGTATAAATATGCAACAAAAAATAGTACGCTTACGTATTAAATATAATTATGTTGCATGATGTTATACCCTCTAATCGTTATTCTAAATGTTGTTATGGATTTAAATCATTATATTGAATAACCGAATATTAAAATAAAATTATTAAATATAATTAAGCATTATTGCAATTGTTGTTTTATGACTAATGAATCTTTTATTATTTAAATCTCATGCTCGGTAAAAATCTGAAATCCGTTGCTATGCTAAATGAATATTATGATTTTTGAGCGTAGTGAAATTAAATTAGGTAGGTATGCTAAAAGTTTGTATGACGATTGAACGGCACCCATTTGGAAAGTCTTCTCTTAATGCTCCTCTACACTTCCCAAGCAACCTACATGCCGAATTTCAGTTTTCTACAACCAGTAAAACGAAAAGTCCCGTTTTTCCCGTTCCCGTGGGAATTTCGAGAAATTGACCCTTAATAATAATAATAATAATAATATTTATTTATTTCGAGCAACTACATGACTCATCATACATTATTGGGTTAGTACATGGCTTATTCTCTAAGTGTTAGTCTTATTATATTATATAAATAGGTACATTAAAAAGAAAACAATTCAACAAAATATTCATTACCAGGCGTTTTTGGTCACATGTATTTTGGTCCAGTGGTGCAGTATCGGACACGACATATCCTCCGATATTACACGTAGGAGACTGTTACTGCTGCCCCTCATTCTATCCATGGCGGATGATATTAGTTTGCGTATCACTGCTCCAAAACTATCTGTACGCGCTTCCGCAAACATGCCGGATGCACTGTAAAAACAGGGCAGCCGCAACAGCATCCTAAAGGTATTGTTGTACTGGACTTTCAGAGCATTGAATGACTTCTGCGTAAAGCGAACCCACAGGCAGCAGGTGTAGAGAGTCTGGCAGTAGGCTTTAAAAAGAGTTACTTTTACCTCATTAGTACACCGTGCGAACCTGCGGGCAAGCATATTGCATCTGACAGTCAATGCTCTGCGCTCTCTATCCATGTCCAAATCATCAGTGAGCGCATCGGTAACCCAGTGACCAAGGTACTTAAACTCTTTCACCAGTTTGAGTGGAGCACCATTCAGTACGACAGGTGGAACAGTCTCGTACGTTTTCGCGCCTGCCTTAAAAAGTAATAACTCACTCTTCTTTGTGTTGTATCTAAGTCCATGGATCACCGCATACCGCTCACAGATTCTTATTAACTTCCTCAGGCCATTAATTGAGGGGCTCAACAAGACCATATCATCAGCATAACTGATATTGTTGATGATACGGCCACCAATTGAGCACCCAACCATTGCACCGCTTAGCTCCTTAATAAGTCCATAATAAGTCCCTTCCCTAATGCTTCCCTACACTCATCAAGCAACCTACATGCCGAATTTCAGCTTTCTACGATTGGTAAGATGAAAAATCCCGTTTTGTCCCGTTCCCATGGGAATTTCTGAAAATCCTTCAAACTGTTTTTACTATTATTATCACCTACTTCTATACCAAATTTGCAGAGTCTAGTATTTATAGTTCATAGGATTTCGTTGAACTAATTATATATACTTATCCCGTGGGAATTTCCAAAAATCCTGAAATTAACTTCTTAGTTTTCTAATCACCTACTTGTGTATCAAATTTGAAGAGTCTAGTTATTATAGTTACTGAGATAGGGTCACTCGGAATCGAATTATATAAATCCCGTTTTTTCCTTATCCCGTGGGAATTTCCAAAAATCCTTCCTTAGTGGATGCCTATACTGTATAAGGTATCTATGTGCAAAATTTCAAGTCTCTAGGTCCAGTGGTTTGGGCTGTGCGTTGATATATATGTCGAAGACAAAGGCTGGATAAACTGTCAGGTTGGTCGGTTAGAATTCAAACGAGCTTTATGCATAGCCGAGCTTAGGTCACCGTCTTGTCCATACAAAGGACTGTGGACTATTACACACTCTAATAATAAAACGCGGAGAGTTCAGTGCTTGCGCCCACGAACTACCCTATCAATGTTCTCAATACCGCTTAGCACCGAAATAAGGCTCGATACTTAGTGCAATCGCACTTAACAATCCGAATCACTAACAATTCACCATTAAACATAAAACGGTACGTCGAAGCAAACGGATCACTTTCGACGTCTGAACTCAGTCAAGTCACGATCAAGGAATGCCTCTCGCTTCTTACTCTCACCAGATGTCATTCTGTCATTCTAACTAACATTGCAGGTAGTTGCAACTGAGCCAAGCACAGACCACCCCCAAGCGATATCGCAATACCACTTGACGTTTCATAAAAGCAATAACTTATAAGGGTACATTCAACGAAGTACAATTAACGAATGTTCGCAACTTTCTACAAGGCACATCTCCTTAGCTATCAAAAGTCTAGTCATTGTGACGACGCTCCGACACGGCCATCCTGCGTTACACACGTCCTCGTGTGTATATCTCAAATAGAAAAATAAAACAGCACAGTTTCCGTTCGGCCAATCCTGATTAAAACTAAGAGTAATAGGATTGCTATACTACAGATACAAAATCTGAACAGTAACACTTTTCCACTCAGCCTTCCTGACCATAGGTACTCTCTTAAAAATAGGATCCTTAAAAGTTAAAAAAGTAATTTTCTGTAAATTATCTCTGATTTGGAATCAAGCAAATAACGAAAATAATTCTACTGGTCGACATAAGTTTCCAGTCTCTACTGATCAAGCAAAAATCAAATCACCACAATGTTTAAACATTACCAACGCTCTCATATGTTTACACAAAAGATCCACAAATGGGTCGAAGTGTATCCGTAGGGACCCCTAGTTTGTGAGATAAGATAAGATAAGATAACGCTCTCACATGAGTGCACAGTGCTCTTTCTCCCACAAGCCACACAGGCTCGGATGCCACACAGGCCCACCAGCACCAGCCACACAGGCTTACCAGCACCAGCCACACAGGCTCAGATGCCACACAGGCTACCAGCACCAGCCACACAGGCTCGGGTGCCACACAGGCTACCAGCACCAGCCACACAGGCTCGGATGCCACACAGGCTTACCAGCACTAGCCACACAGGTCCACCAGCACCAGCCACACAGGCTCGGATGCCACACAGGCTTACCAGCACCAGCCACACAGGCTCAGATGCCACACAGGCTACCAGCACCAGCCACACAGGCTCGGATGCCACACAGGCTACCAGCACCAGCCACACAGGCTCGGATGCCACACAGGCTTACCAGCACTAGCCACACAGGCTCGGATGCCACACAGGTCCACCAGCACCAGCCACACAGGCTCGGATGCCACACAGGCTTACCAGCACCAGCCACACAGGCTCAGATGCCACACAGGCTACCAGCACCAGCCACACAGGCTCGGATGCCACACAGGCTACCAGCACCAGCCACACAGGCTCGGATGCCACACAGGCTTACCAGCACCAGATGAGTTTTGCTTGGCTATATTAAGAGCTAACGAAAACCATTTCGCACTCATTTAAACAAAATGAAAACGACTCACAAGCAAAATTTATCCGTTCAATGTAGCACAGGTCCACACGACTCTAGAACCGCACAAGCATAAAAAAAAAAGGAACAAGCACATGACCTTTTAGAATCCATGGAGCGCAGTCCTTGTTCTAGCTTTCCACACAGAAAGCCACGTACACATAACATGCACAGGAAACTCAGCAAACCAAAGTAACAGGTAACAGGACGACTCCGTTGCAGAGTCACAGCAGGCTCACGTTACGTGGTTCACGTCGGTCACAGCAGTCACTTTCATTTTCTTAATTTTTTGTTTCCATCAAAATTCTGATTTTCTTCATGTAGGACATGTAATCACAATTCCAACTCCGATGTCGTGGAACAGGCGTGTTAATTCCGATCCCAAATTCTGATGTCGAAGACAAAGGCTGGATAAACTGTCAGGTTGGTCGGTTAGAATTCAAACGAGCTTTATGCATAGCCGAGCTTAGGTCACCGTCTTGTCCATACAAAGGACTGTGGACTATTACACACTCTAATAATGAAACGCGGAGAGTTCAGTGCTTGCGCCCACGAACTACACTATCAATGTTCTCAATACCGCTTAGCACCGAAATAAGGCTCGATACTTAGTGCAATCGCACTTAACAATCCGAATCACTAACAATTCACCATTAAACATAAAACGGTACGTCGAAGCAAACGGATCACTTTCGACGTCTGAACTCAGTCAAGTCACGATCAAGGAATGTCTCTCGCTTCTTACTCTCACCAGATGTCATTCTGTCATTCTAACTAACATTGCAGGTAGTTGCAACTGAGCCAAGCACAGACCACCCCCAAGCGATATCGCAATACCACTTGACGTTTCATAAAAGCAATAACTTATAAGGGTACATTCAACGAAGTACAATTAACGAATGTTCGCAACTTTCTACAAGGCACATCTCCTTAGCTATCAAAAGTCTAGTCATTGTGACGACGCTCCGACATATAGTTAAGTCAGTCAGTCAGTCAGTCAGTCAGGACTTTGAATTTTATATATATAGATAAATTAGGTATCTATTTATTAAGAATGTTAGACTCTTTATAACGTTGGAAAGATATTGCGATTCTTATGAATGAACAGTTCATTTTAAAGAAACATTAGAAAAAGAGAAAGGCATTTTACATTCAAACTTTAACAACCACTTTTACCGCTTTCACGTCTGGTTCGTGGGGGTTATTATCAAAATTACCTCTCCTCTGCCCCCATAGATACGTTTTTCACTGTCACCTCTACCTTACAGTCACATACCTACAGTTGACTCCCATCTGCTTTATCTCTAGTTAGCTTTGTCGAGCTTCGCCCTCAATGTGGCGCACCGGGAGGCATCTCGTTAAACTAACTGGAGCCCTCTATGACGAAGAGGGTACGTGTCAAAAACGTCTAGAAGTGTCATCAACATTATTTGACATTAATGACGGGACCACTCGATAATATACGCTGTGTCTTAAAATTGATTCGGAATAGGTAAACACACTGTACTTTTTGTTACTTGAATAAACTATTATTATGTACATTTATCCTTATCTATTATTATTATTATCGTTGCAGTGTTGGCAGGCCTCCCATTAGGTGGAATGACGACATCGTGAAAGTTGTGGGAAACCGGTGGATGCAGGTGGCGAGTTGTCGTTCACTATGGTGTGCCAAGGGGGAGGCCTTTGTTCAACAGTGGACGTCTTCAGGCTGATGATGATGATGATGATGATGATTATTATTATTATTATAGATACTCAGCAGGGGGTTGAATTAGTTTGAATGACCACCACTGAACCAGTCAATTGCGTAAATTCTATTGTTATTTCAACGAATCACGATGCAATATCACATCAAGCTAAGTTCTGATTAGAATTTTAAGTACATACAATACTCCTCTCACCCACTCAGAGGTTAGCACACTTAAAAAATAAAAAATATATTGTTTAATTTTCGAATATCGTAGCTGTTACCCGCCAATTCGTCTATGCAGAATTTTAAATATAGCCTTTGTCGCTCTGGGATATTAAATATCCATAATATTAACCCGGCAGTGCTTGACACTAAGCGGGCTAATAGGAAATAATTAAATTATGATATAGCATACTAAAGTGGCGAAAGAATATTTAAAATCGGTCTAGTAGTTTTGAGTTTATTAATTACAAACAAAATTACAAATGTTTTCTCTTTATAATATTAGTACTTATAGATTATTTTGATAGTCATATCCAGCATTGAAATATGCGTGTCAAGGACTGCAAACAATTAGCCAGCTCGGAAGCAAGGTGACTCGATCAACATTGCCCCCGGCAAACGGCGGATTATACCCGTTTTCTTTTCATCGCTTTTTTATCAAAGCCTCTGTCATCAATGTAAAATTCTATTCATTCGTGAGGATTCCCTTTTTATTATTTAGTTGGCCTGATCGACGCTAAGTTAAGTAAGCTATTAATTTGTGGAGAATTGCGTTATCGTATTTAAAAAAAATCGTTTAATTTTGTGCAATTTTTTCATTTTATGGTATTTCTGGTATATCTCTCTCTCACACACATATACACATAAAACTACAAAAGATATTTGCGAAACATATTAACAAATGCTGAATATAATGGGATCGCTTTTAGGAATAGGTACATAACTTTTTAATAACATTAGTCGTTGTCATATTTTAGAGGGTAGGTACCTAAACATTATTTCACCCATTCATTCTTATCTTCAAAACACACAAATCCCTATTAACCACGGACCTACATCTAAGTAAATGACGCAACTCGTCCTACCCTACGTGCCAGAAATGTCCTCACTTGATTTTTTATAAAGTTGAGTTGTGTGGTCTCGCAAGTTGCCACGTGGCGGTGACGATCCACTAGAATTAATGTGTAAAAAAATCTACCAATGGCATTACTTTGTTTTCCTAACCTTATTCAATGCTGCTTACCTATTGGTTTAATTCACCCTCACACGCTCTCCGCTTACTCATACATGTTGCTGGATGCGCGGCCTAACAAAAGCAAAAAAGATTCAGAATTTTACGAATTTGTGTAATTATATTACTGAAACCATATTGTCTAAAGCACCCTGAATCATAACCGCATTCACTACCTATTCCTTTCTGTCAAATGGAAAATAATGAGGACGGAACGAGGTGGTGAATGCAATCGCAAGCGCCCGCGTGTTATACAGTAACAGTTTGCGGGTGGTAGGGCCTTGTGCAAGGTCCGTCCGGATCGCTACCACCATCTTACTCGCTAATCCTGCCGCTGAGCAGCAGTGCTTGCACTGCTGTGTTCCGGTTTGGAGAGTAACACAGCCGGGGAAATTACGGGCACAAGAGGCATTTCATCTTAGCCCTCTCGGTTGGCAACGCATCTGCAATCCCTCCGGGGTTGCGGATATCTATGGGCAGTGGTGATCGCTTACCATCAGGTGACCCACTTGCTCGTTTGTCTTCCTATTGACATAAAAAAAAAAAAAGTAAGGACTCAGGTTGCCGTCAAAATGTTCTTATACGTTTCACAGTACTTACGTCGTCCAGTTCAATATAGGTCCGTGCCAAAAACCCATAACATATTACACCGACCCTTCTACAATTACTCCAAGAACATCACCATTAGAATAGCCACGAATATGCAAAATGATGAACATTACCGGGCATGGGTTAATTGACCCCTGTCATTAACTGACTCGGGTGCCGCAATAAAATAATTGCCGACAGTCAAGACCCCTCTGCCGGCGACGTCCTAATAACCTTCAAATTCTAAATGACGGCGAATTAATTTCTTTGTCTCCCGAAGCGTCATTTATCTGGGATTTTATGTGGTCATCCAGATCAGTACCACACCGTTTTACTCGATCATCCCATCGCTAAACAGCATTGCTTGCGCTGTTGCGCTGCGGTGTTCCAGCGTGGATAGTAAAACAACCATTGATTCCATTTAAGCCCGCTAAGCGGCAACGCATCTGCAATCCTTTGGAGTTGCTGGTGTCCATAAGTGGCGGTGCTCGCTTACCATCTACTCCTTGATCGTTTGCCACTCTATTTCATGAAAAAAAGACTGACCTTTTAGAATTCAAAATGTTTTATAACAATAAAGGAAGTTGCTCTGTTGACGCAGAAAATGTAAATTATAGAACGGCTGCATGGTTTATTTATAAATAAAACAAAACGCTTTAAAATCATTTCCTTCCTTTCGTCTTACTGGAAACAATAAAATTATAGCACACCCTTTGTAACAAACTCCGCCGTATAATCCCGGTTTTAAAATGTGGAGTCATTAGAATGTACAATATTTTACGTTACTGTAACGAAAAATCGATACATATACGTATGTACGGTTAAAGGCAAAGATAGCTTCTAATCCAGAGGGAATAAGTCTTCGGAAGATAGTAAAAGTCCTAATAGTATGCAAATTTCGTCACAAATTACAGTGTAATAGCGTAATTAGTACGAGTTATTGTCTAATAAGAAAGTCAATCGGGTAAAAAAGATCCGGCCCAAAGAAAATTCAATTTCGTGCCATCATTACGGCCTTTCTGAAACAGGGAAAAACACTTCAAATTATTGTGAGAGAGCATTAAGAGTGTTGGCTTATAATGAATGTTGGCGAGAGCATTACTCTTTAAACAAATTCATATTTAGAGGCGGGAACTGAAAAAGTGACATTGTTTACACGAAAAATTTAACATCGTGGGTCTTCGTGTTCTTTATAATAAACTTAATTAAAAATTTAAATCGTAATATCGGGCGCTATTATTTATGTGATTGAACTTTTAATTTTCTTCCTTTTTTTCGCAATGATACAGCTTCTAATGACGCAAGGCTGACTAGATTGCATTAGTTAAAATCTATACCTTACTTACCATAAACTGCCAGCAATATAACGGGCACCATTTTCAATCTGCAACAAAAAAGAAAAGTTACTAGATAGACGTAAATAATCTTGGTAAGAAAACAGTCCACTCTATATCAAATGTATGAACTTCGACGCCCCGAGGAATACAGCCGTAAGTATATCGTAATGTCTTTCCAAGTTACATATTAGTTGTAAACTTGCCAAACGCGTCCCAACTATATTATACTTCTCGGCTGATGATGGATCTCTTAATCCCTCGGGATAAGGCGGCTTTAGGGATCGTTATTTGCTGTCACGTCAATATTTAAACGCTCGGTCATTGTAACACGTAGTCACATATTATGACGAAAATGAATTACGGATCCATACAGATAAAGCATAGAAACGTTACATATTTTTTCAGCATTTCTTACTATTATACTCCTGTGTGGCATAAAAAAATATAGGTAATAGGAGTAGTGTATAATTGGGGGACCTGGATCAAACGAGATCCAGGATCCCCCAATCATACGTTATATTGATTACTGATCATGAATCAATACATTAATATATGTCAATCGAATTATCTGTTGAGCATATAATTACAGTACAATCCGATAATCAAATACTAGTTCAATCAAAAACTACTTCAATTAAATTCTATTTCTAATAGGTACACTCTGATATCGTTGGTTATGGAGCAAACATATATATTAAGTCACCATTTTTATACAATCATATTATCATTCAAATACTTACGATATTAAATTCTTTGTTAGCAATAGAGAAAATGCAAGCTAGTGCATTCGTGATAATGAACACCATCATATCCTTCACAACACTACTATTTCTATACATAACATGCTCAGGTTTCTGTAACCACTCAGCGTAATGATTTAGAAACTTCCAATTAGATTGGTAGCAAGTCTATATAACATTTATCTATTTTAATTACTCGAGCTGCTACTCGTAATCCTGTGTAAAAGATTCGTGAACGTTTAGTTTTATAATAACTCTGAGTTATTAGCACACCAGAATAGTGCTCAGCGTTTAATATTTTGACATCATGACGACCATGAAGCTAACATTTATCAATGATAGCCTCGGCGATATCTCCTATGCTGATATTCATTTTGATTATATACTTATTATAAAGCTGTTACGTTGACAAATATTGGTATTACACAAATATATAATATGATTGTTAATTTATTTACATAAAAATATTATTATCTACACACCACTTATTTAAACAAGATACATTTTTAAAAGCACATGTTTTGGATACGGTTAATACAATTATAAATGTCGGAAGAAATCAAATATTTCTCACTAAGTGTTTTTAAATTAGGACAATTAAAGTCTTCTAAATTGTATACATTGTCACTTTCTATTATCTTCTACCACTTTTTCAGTACCTTTTGTATAAATACGCTTATTTTTACAAAAGTTAAATATCAAACTCTTATAATTGAAGTATGACACATAGCCCTCATACCGTAATATTCCTCTGTTTCTCTCTATCCATGAGGCTTGCAACCGTTCTTTCTTAGTTAAATTATAAAATGGATAAGGCGGTTTAATCAACAACACAATGACACCTTTTTTGCAAATAATTGCTATTTCTTTAGGTATAAATGTATGAATCTGAATCTGAATCTGAATCTGATGGCATCAATCTATAGTAACAATTAAAACCCTGATCGATGATTAATACAGAAGCTTACCAGCATTTGGCAAACTTCGTCGTTGCTGCATGTAAAGAGTACAGAACCTGTACTCCCTCACGTTCGTAAGCAAGTACTGCTGATCTACAGGCTATTACGAAATTATTTTATTCATAATGTTAATCGTTCGAATTCATGTAACCAGCAGCTTAAGTCTTTTAACACAAAATATAGTATTGTATTTAAAAGCATACGAGATCCAGGACCCCTCCAATTATACATTATAATGATCACTGATCGTGAATCAATACATTTATACATGCCAATCGAATTATCTGTTGAGCATATAATTACAGTACAATCCGATAATCAAAAGCTAGTTCAATCAAAAACTACTTAACTTCAATTAAATTCTAGTTCTAATACACTCTGAGCCAGAACCGCCACAAACACCATCGATCACAAATACTAGTCTTGTTTTATTTATGAACTTTCAATATTGAAATAAAATGCTGCAATAATAATTAAAACCATTTATTTAACTATTAATAAGATTGTTATATTCTATGTATAACTGTCTAATACGCTTAAATTTTTTAAAGCATACCTTTTTTTTGTTTAATACATTTAATATACGGATTGCCGACATTATTAAACATTTTATGCAATTCTTCAAAATTAAATATAAGATCACAATCAGAAGAAATTAAGATGCGCCAATCATCATTCAAATTAGTATTCGTCATTCAATTTCTTTATTCGAGAGATCGTTCATACTAACAATCATCTATTCAAAACATGTATTCAACATTCAACTTCGTCGTTCGAAAGATCGCAGTACAGTATTTATAGAATACTTCGCCATTACAATAACGTATAACTATTATAGGAGTCCGCTGATAGAGACTCCTCAATTCTATTGATAATATTTCGCACAGTCTGGTAAGTATCATCCGTCAAGACGTTTTACCGAGTATTGAGCACACAATCCGACTTCGCACTTACAGATTTGATCACTGTGATCAAATTTATCAGCATCAAATATTTCTATTCTGATTATTTTAGTAGCGACACCTCGGTTTGGTTTTTTGATGTATGAGTAAAGCATAGAATTTCTGGTTTTCTTTTACGAGCTAATCCCATCATTCGTGGTTCGGCCGAATGTTCTCGCGGCTGACTCGATGGAATAAAATTGAAGAGATGATCTTCCGTATCGTGAAAACCCGAATAAGCAATAATATTAATGTGAGTTTTATGTATAAGAGAGTTTATGGTTCGATTAAGACGTAGAATACTTTTTATCTGGAAATTACATAGTTGGAGCCTTTAGTAATAATTATGACTAATATTTAATTGAGAAATGGAAATAATAATTATAGCTTATTCACTAGAAAAAGTTAAATTGTTTCACTTTACTTACCAACATTTTCAGTGATAGAGAACCGCTCGCTTAGAAAATAAGTTATGAATTATTTCAGTGAATTTTTTTATAATTTATATTAATCGGAATGCTGGTCGTCAGAGTTCAAAATCGCTAATTTATTTCAAAGAGAGCTAACATTCCTTATAAGAAAAAATAATTATGCTGCGTCGGCAGTAAGATAACACCGACTGTGTTTACAACTATGCTGCAAAGATAATACTCGTCTGTCTGTACGACACATTAATGTTATTTTTTCCATACTTCTTGTGAGCCAGCAAACTCGCGAGTGAAGACTAGTTTTATGTAGTTTATTCTAATACGAAAAGATGGTAGCGGATATTGACCAATATGTATATGAAGCTAGAAGTTATTTTCCAGCATGCTATTAACGTTTATGTATACGATGCACAAATGAAAATTAGATAGTATTTTGTATACACACATGATTTGAACATTATTTAAAGCATAACTCAGAGTTCCTGTGACCCACGGTTTGGTTCCTGTTTCTGACTACCTCCTCCCCTCCGATACTCTTACCGAGTTCAGTACAGTTCTTGAGTATGAAATCATATAAGTATTCTTTAAAACTTTTTATTTTATACATAAGTTTCATGTAGAACCATACTCGGAACAATATTCGAATCCATGAATCAGTCAATCAATCCAACAATCAATCAATTAATCCGGGTCTGAGCCCGAATCGGCGATACCTCTTGAGACGCGCGAAAATAAAAAAAGCAAGCACGCAAGAAGCATCAAAACGTAAATGTTTAATTTAAATGATGTATAGTGTAACTTTAGAACTTAGCTCGATAGATTCCGAATAATATTCTATAAGTACTCACTTGTTATTGATCACATTGTTTTAAATGAAAAGTTTTCTAATAAATACTGAATGATTTCTATGCTGAAGGCGTATAATACAAACATGAAATCGGGTTGTATAAAAACCTACATCAATCCTATTTACCTACTTCAAAACCTATATCATCGGGTTCGAGTTCGAATTCACGACAGACCCATCCCTCAAAACCGGATCACATTACATAGACCTAAAAAATATATAAGAGCAGTGAGATTGAGAAGGTGTTACCGGTTAACAGATGGCGTCAATCTATAGTAACAATTAAAACCCCGATCGATGATTAATAGAGACGTTTGCCAGCATTTGGCAAGCTTCGTCATTGCTGCATGTAAAGAGTACAGAATCTGTATGTGTATTATGAATATTATTAACTATGTACTTCCTACTACTATTATAAAGGCGAAAGTTTGTAAGTATGGATGTATGGATGTATGGATGTTTGTTACTCTTTCACGCCAGTACGGCTTAACGGATCTGGATGAAATTTGGAACAGAGATAAATTATGGTCTGGAATAACACATAGGCTACTTTTTATCCTGGAAAATTGTGTAGTTCCCGCGGGATAGTGATAAACGAATTCTTTGCAGACGAAGTCGCGGGCATCAGCTAGTATTAAATAAAGCTATGCGTAAAGGTTATTACCCGCATTCGTTAGCAACTATCAACTATGTATGATTAGATCTTTAAAACTATGAAACGGATTTTGATGCTATTTCTTAATAGATAAGAGTCCTATTTTCAACAGATCTAACGCTTGCACAGTAGGCTGTTATGTTAAATGAGAAGATTACTACGCTTGTTATATTATTAAGACACTTCACGTAAAGTTAACTAGATTATAAGAATTCGTTTAACTGTATAGGTTCTAAGAATACTTAATCTCTGTGCACTGGCGACGTACCGGAGGCGCTGCAGACGCTACGTTGCGAATTCCTTTAGATAGCTCGCCTCGCGACGGCTCCGATGCACAGTTCGAGAGTAAAAGATAAGTCAGATCTAAAATATTATTCAGACGGTTCGGACCTGAACTTTCAAACATTATAATTAAATTGTGAATTGAACTTTTACATACAGTTTACACTGTAAAGTGAACTATTACCCAAAGTGTTGTCAAATCGATCAATATTGATTATTTACCGTTTACACTAAAAGGTGGACTTTTGTACGTATTTTGTGTTAAATCGAATAAAAACATTTGAAAGTGATAAAATAAACTTTATTTATTAACTCCACGTCCGAATCGCATATTTCGCTTATAAAGCAGGAGTTACATAATTCTAGACATCATATATAATTTTCGATGACGATGGATCGAGGAACGTGTAAAACTTAAATGGGGATGTGTTATATTACAGACAAGAGCAATTGGAAACGAAAATAAGGTTTATGTGTGCATTATGCTCTCTATGATAAACCTGTCCATATTTATCATTCAGCACCGTCCAGCGCTGATCACGGGAGTGTATAACAAAGACAGACTATTAAACAGTGTAACGATGTCGTTTATATTTCCCATTAAGTGTTATATTAACAAGCGGTTAGATAGCTTGAAATTTAAAGACTTAAGAAAGTGTGAGGCTAACACTTATGGCAGACCGTGCCTCAATTACACCCAACTACGGAATAGGTATTGCGAGGAGCATCATCACCTGCTGAAATTAACCTGCGAGGCCTATCATTACATAGGCCGAGGGTATGAGGATATCTCGCAAAGTACTGCGGCATGGATGGAGTTGAGTATGCGAAATGCATACGTTACTCGGTTCAACATCACCGCTGACTACGGACACAATCGATGGAAGGAGCATCTGACAGAGCTTGCTAGTCAGCAGCCGGAAATATTCCGTATCGCATGAGGTTCTGGAAATGAGGAACTATTTCCTAGATGAAGTGTTTAAAGGCGATCCTGACCCGCAAGCTCGTGTATTTAGTGAATTAAACATTGACATTTGTGCTAGGATTAGGAAGTATAGTATATCAGACTGGAGTGTAGACTATAATAACGAGCAACAAGCAGTTAATAGATATAATATTAATTTACACTATTTTAATACATGTATATTTAATCCGTTTAGTTCTATTACAAGATTTACACGACCAAAATCTTCTATCATATGATATGAAATGAAATGAAATATTTATTCGTAGTAAATGTTGTACAAAAAAAAATTTAAAATAAAAAATAGAACCGCCTTCAATTCGCTACTTTAAAAATGTCAAATTAAAATTATTTTTCGGTAAGTGCTATCTAATTATTTATATGTTGAAGTCGGTGCCTCAGTCCGCCCCACTGTTATATTTATGTGTGATAAGCTTGGCAGAAGTGGACCTAGTCTATCTGCCTATTATAGTACCTATAAGTATATTTTTTTAAGTTCTCAATCATAGTCATATAATTATAATTCATTCAAATTTGTGCTTTTAAATACGATACTATATTTTGTGTTAAAAGACTAAAGCTAGTGGTTACATGAATTCGGTAATGTAAAATGAACAAACAGCTCGCTGTTCATTTTAACGCAATCATGTTTCAATAATGCGGATTTAATAAGGTATAAAATATCACTTCGAATCCCGCATAGGAAAGTCTAGAGTGTAAGGCATTTGATTTCCTAGGAAGGTTTAAGCGATATGTAGCAATTCTGTTTCTAACTGTTGTGCCAATTATTTCAATATGTTTACAAGCGGTTTCCGATGAACAATTTGATTTGTGCAAATTTGTTCTTAAATGAAATCTGTATTTATTTATAGCCATCTCAATCTGACAATGATCACATCGCATAAAAACATTGCTGAATGAGTCGAGGTAAGTAGGCGGAGCTGTAAACAAAAATATGATTTTATTGATAGTATTTAGTCATAGATTTATCTAATACATAGTACAGCGTGGTAATGCTGCGAGGGTGAGGGGGCACCTTTGTGCTGGGTATGTCGCGGGATGGATTATTCGACAAATTGTTTTCTTTTTGTGTATTTTTTTTTTACATTGTTTTTGATACAATAAAATATTTTTTATTTTTGTCTTCTTTATTTTGCACAATAAAGAGTTTACATACATACATACATATTTTATACATAGTTAATAATAAAGGTATAAATTAATATTAACACTATGTTGGTAAACCCGCTCTATAATGCACTAATCATGAATAACATACCAATTTCGTGATCATTAAATACAATAAGAATAAAAAGAAAACATAAAAATAAAACATTAATAGTAGTTGCTAATAAATATCGGAGTACAAGTTCTATATTCCCTACGAGTCAATGTAATAAAGTCTGATAAGTGCTGCCAAGCTGTAGTATTATCATCCGTCTGAGTTTTTATATTAACTATGGCTTGTCGCCATCTATTAACAGGTAACATGTTTTGAATCTCGGAGCACTTGTAAACTTTTAGTTCAATAAAGTGCGAACCTGTTTTTGAATGATTCTCCTGTCGTGAAAACCCCTTGGCTAGTCTTCGCGTGATATAAGACCGTAATTTACTAGACGTGGGGATGATACTCGAGGATCGCTTCTCATCCTCGCTATCGCTTCCAAAAAGCTCCGTAGCAGTTGTGCGGTGTGGTTTCACAGCTATGGGATTAATTTTGACCTTTTTTGAAGCACTTGAAGATGATTGTAGTGACTTTGCTTGGTTTTTCTTTATTTAATTATCTTGGGTCTAGTCTAGATCGTTGCTTAAAATGACGATCAAAAGAAAGAGATACATTTAATAATTTATTTGATTTGATTTGGTTGCATATATAAAAACTTTTTCATTCATGCTGAAATATATTTATTCCTTTTTTAAGCTCAATATAAACAAAGCATAATTATACTTCTAAACACACATCACACGAATACAATTTTACGATTTCTTAAAAAGAAAAACCAATACATAGCTCTAAATTACATTTAAAAATATAATAACCTTTTATATAAGACTGTTTTTTTTATTAATATCATATCTTCAATATGATAATATAATTAACTACTTATATACTTAAAGAAATCTTTTCAAATACGTACAAGGTATTTCGTATATCTATTAAAAAATAAACATAAAACATAGCTCTAAATTACATTTAAAAATATAATAACCTTTTATATAAGACTGTTTTTTTTATTAATATCATATCTTCAATATGATAATATAATTAACTACTTATATACTTAAAGAAATCTTTTCAAATACGTACAAGGTATTTCGTATATCTATTAAAAAATTGTATTACAGTGACCCCAGGGGAGCGTTTCTATGTTACCAGCTAATATTTGCCTCTTGTCATCATTACTGTTTAAAACTACTTTGTTTACTTCCTGTGAATATAAAACATGTTTAATGGATTTAATCAGATTCATTTTTCGTCTAAAATTTTTTTTGGTGTGTAGCGCTGTTTTATAATCGGAAAGCTGTAATCGATTCGTTATAGGCGTTGCTAACAAATGTCGGAGTACAAGTTCTATATTCCTTACGAGTCGATGTAATAAAGTTTGATAAGTGCTGCCAAGCTGTAGTATTATCATCCGTCTGAGTTTTTATGCTGACTATGGCTTGCCGCCATCTATTAACAGGTAACACGTTTTTAATCTCGTCGCACTTGTAAACTTTTAGTTCAATAAAGTGTGAACCTGTTTTTGAATGATTCTCCTGTCGTGAAAACCCATTGGCTAGTCTTCGCGTGATACAAGACTGTAATTTACCTTTACCAGGTGCAGGGGTGATACTCGAGGACTGCTTCTCATCCTCGCTACCGCTTCCAAAAAGCTCCGCAGCAGTTGCGTGGTGTGGTTTCGCAGGTACAGGATTAATTTTGATCTTCTTTTTTGAAGCACTTGAAGATGATTGCGGTGACTTTGCGTGCTTTTTCTTTTTTTCACTCGATTCAGCCGGTCTCGCAGCTTCATCTTCAGAGCTTGACGAAGAAACTACAGCTTTAGATGAATGTTTCAATCTGAAAAAATAAAAAACGATCGTTAAATTAAATCGAGCTAATAAAATTTTTGCAGAGACTTGACTACATTAGAGGATATTCAATGAAAGTAATTAAAATATTGATTGGGTCTGATTAAACTTAAACAACATCATTCAATAACACAGAATAATCTTTAGTATCGAGTCGAATCAAAAGATAAATTGAATACTTACGTTTTGCTATGCTTCCTCTTTCTTATCTCACTCGATTCGGCCTGCATCGCTGACTCGTCTTCCGACGGAAATAGTGTTTCAGCATTGTTAGAGCTATAAATCTTCGACCTGAAATAAATATTAAAACATTTTAACTACAGTATTTAAGTTATCTATAATATTTGACCCTACTTTTCGTTTTATAGTAAGTATTTAAATAAGATAGAGGTATATTTAAAAAGTATCGTCATTCGTCTTGTTTCATACAATTTACTAGCGCAGCCCTCCCCGAAATTATAAAATTTTGCACTACTATAAGAATGACGCATAATAACATAGCATCATTAAACTATTATTCTTTACCGCTATTCGAATGACTCATAATTTTATTGATGATATTAAGTTAAATTACTCTATTCAATAAACAGCATCATTTATATTGAAGCCAGAATTAGTTAGCATAACTCTATCAAATTCCAATATTTACACTACTATTCGAATGACGAATAATTTTATTGATAATATTAATGACTCCAATGTATAAAAACATCAACATTTAAATTATTAGACAGCATAATTGAAGCTAGAAAAGTAATTAACTTTTCTAGGTATCTATTCGAATAGATAAATAATAAATAAATATCCATCAGTCCAGAAATCCGCAACCTCGCTTTATAGTCGGTGTTATGTTACAAACGACTCGACTATTCAATCGTAATGATGGTTGCATAATTTAATAAATACATTTAGTTAATAAGATAGACACTTACATTTTTTTTGATGATGATCCTTCAGCTTAGGAGATGAGGTGATGGCTGGTTCTTTACTTTGCAGAGGAGATGAATGATGCACTAGATTCGGTATCAACCGCTTAAGTACTCTCTAATCCACGTGAATATCTTCCTTATACGGAAAGTATCCGCGTGACTTTAAAATAGGTCTCATCATGTATCAGCAGTAACCCTTTTAAGCGGTGTAATCTTAAACTTCTGCGTTAACGCTTAGTCTTAAATGGGAAGCGATGATTTTGTATAGTTTAATACTGTGGTTTTGCTTGGCCGATACGGATTTACTAACTGATTCACTAACTTCACAATTGGTTTTAGTTTATATAACCTATTGTGCGAAATAAAATAAAAAAACGTTTGTTAGTTTTCATATACGAGATCAACAAACAGACATACTTACCTCCAAATTCAGTGTATGTGGATGCAAATGTCGACATTGCAAATCATTGAGACTCATTTAGCATAGACATCTTTGATATATGGTTAGGTCTCATATTAACGATAAAACGATTTTACTATGCGATATTAAACCTTATGGTTTCTTTTTTATACTTAAAAAATAATATAAATAACAAGAAATTAGAACATTTTAACGATTAGTATTTTTGCAATACACTGGTGAGCAGTTCAGTAATGTCAGTGAGTGTGTACCTATTTTATTATACTTGTTATTATTTAATAATAATCAATATCCATACCGACGACTGGATAGCTGAGTGGTTAGAGAATCAGGCGACAAAGCTTGAGACAGATATTATGTATGAAAAATATGAAAGTTTGTTCTTGAGCTTCGAGTGTTTAATATATAAGTAAAGTGTTTAGTATTTAAGTATATATCTATCTATATAAGTATGTTTATTCGTTGGCCAGCACCTATAACGTAAGCTTACCTTACTTTAGACTCAGGTTAATCGACATCAATTGTCTCTGATATTTATTTATATAGTAATCCAATGCAAGCTTTATTGTAATACTCGATTTATAAATTTTAATGTCGTTTAGTCATGATAAGAATTCTTTTGTTAATTATCGATAAATTACGATTAATTGTTATCAAACGCCAATGTTACTGACAATTATTTGATTCAAAAATTTTGAATGTCTTTTCTTTACAGGATACAGAAGATCTCTTTAATTTTGTACCAGCGGATCAGCGTGCTACGCATGGAGCAGAACAAAGATCTACCACTCATGATGGCGCTTCTCGCAAGAGAACCAGAACCGAACTACCATATTCTTCATACATAAAAAGAACTGTAAAACGTGCGACAAAAATAATTAAAATAGAAATTTATGACGCCGAGAACGCACCGAAATCTGAACATTCAATGTGTACTTGTGAAGCAGAAATCTGCGCCCAATATGTTGTGAAGGGTATATTATTTGATGACGTATATAGCGCAACTAAAGATATCATAAGTAAAATTCAGGATGATATGGATTTGAGAATAACTAAAATGTGTTAGTTAAGTATAATAATGTACTACTATATTGTCTACTTATTAAAAATAAAGGAGTTAATGTAATATGATATGTTTTATTTATAATAATTCAGATACTTAACTATAGCGTTAATAATCTTATATAATTACGAGTCTGAACGCTGAATAAATAAATTTAGACTTCAATTTAGAATTACGTAATTAAATTACTATTCAAGAATCAAATAAAATAAATAAGTTTCTGCGTAAGACACGTAATATAACATAGTCAGCATAGTAACTGGTGAGCGAGGTAGGTCTGTTGCACAGTGGTGTGCAGCGGATTCTGCTCTAGGGTAGGCTGGATACTTTTCTGATTGAGCTTTCAATCCAAATTGAATACCTAGTAGAATGGACAACGGTTTCTCATGAAATATGCATCACTGATGTTACACAATAATGATAACATATTACCTATTTAATATCTTACCCGTTTCGTACGTCAAAATCAGATTATTGAATTATATTAAGCAATTTATAGTGAAACATATCGAAACCTTACATTAAGTATTCTCTTCTTACAATAAATTTATAAACAAAGAATTATTGATTAAATAAAAAAATAACAAAATTGAATCCCTGTTTCATATTATAGCATCGCTAGTGAAAGATGACAGCTTAAAAACTCGGTCTCACCTGAGCCGTTGTTTATACTACGTCTCAATGATTCGTCAAACAACACGCCATTATCACGAATGCACTAGCTTGCATTTTCTCTATTGCTAACAAAGAATTTAATATCGTAAGTATTTGAATGATAATATGATTGTATAAAAATGGTGACTTAATATATATGTTTGCTCCATAACCAACGATATCAGAGTGTACCTATTAGAAATAGAATTTAATTGAAGTAGTTTTTGATTGAACTAGTATTTGATTATCGGATTGTACTGTAATTATATGCTCAACAGATAATTCGATTGACATATATTAATGTATTGATTCATGATCAGTAATCAATATAACGTATGATTGGGGGATCCTGGATCTCGTTTGATCCAGGTCCCCCAATTATACACTACTAATAGGTATTCAATATATTATCAAAATTATATAACATGTTTGTGGAATATATTAAAAGCAAATAATCAGAAGCCCATATATTTACAAGAAATTGGACGATGAAATTTGGGTACCTTTTTGTTATGACGCTGCCCTAATAATTTGGTCCAGAAAAGATTGGATTCCTCTCGAAATTATTGCGAACAGAGCTCTGCATACGGTTATAATTAAACGTAAATAGATCCAAAATGCTATTGGACTCCGCGGGCTCTAATAATATCACATGAAAAATGTTAAACCAACCAGAGCATTGTTTTGCTTCTTTAATAATTCATACTAGAAATGTTTGGATCAAGATTTTTATTTTATTTTATCCCTTAATAAAATATACATACAGGCTATGTAGAGTAAATAAAAGGGCTAAAGTGATTATTAAAGCATCAGTCGAATCTGATTTGTAATCGCCTGAAATTGTGTTCTTAAAAACCTTTAAAAGGTTTCCTTATAGAGTTTTCGTGCCGCGGGCATTAACTTTTTGAACGGCAGTCATTGGAATCATTCCGCCTGGGATTTCAATTCCGATATTGAATATTTCAGTGTAGGAATATCAGCCGTTAAAATTAATATTAAACGGAACCGCTAGGGGAAACTGACTGTAAGTATAAGTACTACCAAATTGAAATTTTGCTTTCACTAAGAAAATATTTTATCGAAGCATTTGAAATTTCAATTTTAACACAATTTATATAAACCTAATATAATAACAACCACTCCTTAGAAGATCGAGTTTTGCAAATGTTTCAACTTGCAACAAAACCACTTTCTTGAAGAATTCGTTTATTTAAATATGGAGCATTAATTAATGTGATGGTTCGAAGACCAGTATTCGGGGAAGGATAGCCGAGATTTTCTTCTAACAATTTCTGGGACCTTACCATGACATCTTATCTTAGTGCTATTCAATCAATTCTAGCTACGTTTTAGCTGTCAATTTTGACACTTCTAGTATGAATCTGACAGCGATCGATCCAACTGTGATTCGGAATTGAATCGCAAAGACGTCATAGTAATAAGGCCCCTGCGCGTGACATTACTAAACCGGGATGAGAAAGGGATTCGAATATCTATCATTCCATATACTGATGTCAAAATATACGAGTATATGGAATGACAGATTTTTCAACCCTTTTCTCATTGCGGCTTAGTAATATCGCGAAACAGCTCAGGTAAAATTAAATCGTTGTGTAATCTTCAGACGGCCGTCGCATCAGTCACAAACTGATCCGACCGAGTGGCTACACTGATACGATACACCGTACGGTGGCCGTAACAGATAGTAGGGTTTTCCATTCGGTCATTCGACCGCTTCAGTGATTTGGCCTTTACATTGTAACGGATGCCGTAAAAGTTTATTCAGTTGCGTCACGTACGGCAGACTGAGCAGTGTAATCGAACCATCGCTACATTATCCTGAAAAGCTATTATAGATAATAAGTACCTATTCAATAAGTTTTCATCGAATGAGGAGGGATATAACCACTCACTTGATTTTGGATTTTAAAAATGGTGGCCTATATTGCTTCGTCATTTGTGAAAATTTCCGCGAAATGCCGTGTTTTATTTAAAAATTCATAACTTGGCTTCTACTGAACCATTTGCTATGTTTTTTATACACAAAAAAGCCAATGAAACAAAGAATTTATTGCTGTTGCTTATTTTATGGGTTACGATATTGAAAATATTTACAATAAATGCGTAAAACAGACACACTGATAAAGTTGAAGACTTCAAGCGGAAATGTATTTTTAGAAAAAAATCTAAAGCGATAACACCCTTTTTGTTTGCATGCAAAAAAAAGTAGATTAGTTGTTCTTTCATTTGAAGCCAAATACTATATAAGTGTTCATATAAAATAATATAGTAAACATCATTTCATTTTTAAATATGTGACGCAAGACTGCGCAAGACGGGGCGAAATTGTTTCTTTGTTTCGTGATTTATTTGTGGCTAATTTTATAACTCCAGAACCGAAATAAAGTTCTAATTAGAACAAGCAACTAATAATCATAAATTAGAATAGATATATTTTGCAATAATCACGTAATTTACGGTTCTATGAGTCAAAATAACAAAAATTATGTACGTACCACCGAAGTTTTGATTTCCAGTTGAACTAAAAACGCTTTAAACCACAATATCACACAAAACAAACACATTATAAATCACAGTCTGTACCTAGCAAACCACAATTACACAAAGAAAATCGTTAATACATAGAATCACACTGATTTTAAGGTAAATAAACAAAGCCGGTACGCAAAAAACAAAACACATGCGACGTTACCATGCCAACTGCCGATTCAAATACAAAATACAACATGGCCGCCCGTTAGGGTCGGAACACAACGGAGCCGCCAGGTCTATGCAGTGTTTTAGAATTAAGCGCATACCTACGCTATTTTAAGTGGTCTATAAATATAGTATAATGTAAAAAACGTAATATTTGCAAATTTTTTACCTACTTTTCATTAACTTATGTTCGAGTCTTTACCTATGTTAGTCGTTATTTATTTAAACCGACTTCAAAAAAATAAGGTGGTTCTAGGTTAGACTGTATTTTGTATGTATATTTAATTAAATGATAAAATAAAGTTCTTACTATGGAGATTAGGCATTTAAAGAGCTTTTTAGCATACTTGCTGTTAGGCAGTGAATAAAAAAACGATCGAATGTGGTTGGAATTGTATTGTATTTTTGCTTGACTAAAATGACCAGACACCAAATTAATGATTATAAAATGTAGTATGTATGTAAACAATGGGGTCGTGGTGTCATCTAAAAAAAAAATGTGGGTCCAGGTGTGGCTGTGAATATCTCATGTCTTCCAGCCATTGGCGAACGTCTTCGGCAAAATTTGGTGGTAATATAGCGACTCTCCGCAAGTGATAACGCCGGGAGTTTGCTTATCATCATCAATATCACCAATATCATCTTCCTCGTCTTCATCACTTTCGGCCTGCATGGTTTGGCACCAGCCCTTGAAGATCTCCTCCGCTCTCGTGGTTCCGTAATCTAAAAATTAAACAAGCTATTTGATTATGTTCATACTTACATACATACCGTCACGCCTCTTTCCCACAGGGGTAGGCAGACTATTTTGTTCCACTTGCTACGATCCTGACATACATCTTAAAATGATTTGATTATGTTCAATAACAAATACAACAATAAATGATAAAAAACAAAACACCGCTATGAACTTCAAATGTGTTTTTACAAATAATCTTATTCCATCATTGTGTCCCAAAATGTTATTTCAAATAAAGTTGAGTATTTTTACCCGCCGGCGGCATATAGGATTTTAGTAAAAGAAATCTAGTATCAGATTGAACATGAATACTTAGTAAGTAGGAACAAATCACAAAAGCACCAATCGCGTTCGCAGCGCGTCGGGTGTGCTCTATGCCTTACAACGTCAAAGCGAGTAGTTGGCTAAACTGATTATGGTAACTACGGCTACCACCCGTACTTACATGGACCGTTACTTGTTTTATTCGCTAATCCTGGGTAAATAAGTCATAGACGTTAATGATTTTATGTTTATTTAAGCAACTAATATTTAAACTGTTTTATTCACTAGAATATTACGAGAAATATTCTTTATTCTTCAAAATGTTGGCCATTTCAATAGCAAGTCACCGAAAAAATATCTGTCTTAACTACTTTGAAGTGAGATTGTATTTCATAATTATTCATTGGTACTGAAATATAGCTATAATCTGATAGTTGGATAAACACTGAATCGTTTAATGTATAACTTTAATAGTAAAATATAAATTTGAATACTTACGGCATTTTCAAAATACTGTCCACTTTTACGCAACTTCACTTTTTCACAACGTTGAGAACGACAGCTATTTAAAAATATTTTAGTTCTATCATGTTGCCTGCCAATTTTTTTCTGTGTTGCCATCTTATTTGGGTATGTTTTGGACATAGTTTAAACCGCTTCGAAACTGCCCTTCACAGATTAAAAATCAAAAATTGTACAAAGGTCGTCTGGTAGCTCTGGCTACCAGAATCATTTTGTAGGTTACCAAAGTTGGTAGCTCTAGTTACCGCAATCAAGTGAGTGGATAAGTAACACAATTGACTACTTTAAATGAGAACAATTCTATTTTGGTTATACCAAATAGAGAAACAGCTGGAAACTTCGGACAAAGCGTTACGTCTTACGCAAATCTCGGAATGAGGAACAACTCCAAAATAAAAATCCAGTAAAATTTAATGTCCAAATTATGTTTTTAATACCCGCTCGCCCTGAGCTTCTCGGGCACTTAAAACGACACACTTATTCCCGCCGTTGTATTTACGAACGTGTAATGAAATAGCCGAGCCTATTATTCGCGGGGACTACCCGAGTTTCATTTATTTGCGGGCTCGGACTAATTTAACTGTCAAGCGAAATTTGTGCGCGGGAAAACAAATTGTTTCAATGTGTTGCGGTATATAAGTAAAGTACCTAGTACGGAAATAGCAGAGGAAATAACTAATAGAGCGGAGGATGTCGTACAATTTGTATGAAGAAAAATTCGCCAAGCCAGCACGGTGACCGTTGCACTCACCGTCTAAAGGTCAAGTTGTGTCCTATATGGATAGTAAATGTTTAGTCATTGCGTGGCACAGTGAATGAAACTCATTTAATTTTTACAAAAACAAAATGGCTTCTTTCCGAAACAATCGCGAGTGAGTGTTAGTTATGTGTAGATAAAATCACTAACGTACCTATTGCATTAAAAAGCCTGCATTATCATTCTATTGGCTAATTTCTCTATGGGAAATAATAACAGCTGATTAATGGCCACTTGGAGGATGGACGGAGATCTGAGAGTATCTTCTGCCAGACGAGACTGATTTATTTTAGTAGCGATCGATATTGCCTATTCTTGGTAGCAGACAGTTACTTCAGTGACATGTTAAATTCTGTTTATTCAAGTATGAGGAAGATGTACGTTTGAAGTTTGGAAACAATGCGCTGAGTTTCTTTGTAATTAAGTGAAGTTTAGAACTAAATAGCGAGTAGATGTTTACTTTGGTAATTAGATTGTTCATGTGTGTAATCGTAATCGATGTTAATTATTTAGCTTGATGTTTGGTACGCTTTAAATTTCAATTAAAGTATAGTATAATACTAGATTGAATCGGGCATTACTTCGCGGAGGTTTACGAGTATAAACATAACCTTAAAACCTTGTTTCTCTGATACCGCAACAATATTATTATGCAAAATGCACAAAAACTTATATTACAGATGAGTTATGTAATTTTTATGCTACGAAGCTACCTTAAATCGTCTTTAATCAAAGATAAAAATAAACTAACTGACTTGGTAAAATTGACGGTGAAAATGGTGAAATACATCTCGTAAATAGATTTGGTAGCTTTGCAGCTATGTTTGTCGAATATAACCTAAAATACAATGTAATTATTTAATGGAGTGGTAATACGGGTTGTTAAATTTTGCAGCGCTAGTTTTTCGCGATCTATTTTCCTTTACCTCCTTACATGAAGCACAGTCACTTAAATTATTATCATTGTTATATTTACTGATTTTTCCTTCTGAAATTTGGAAATGACACGCATTCCCATATGAAGTTACCTTACAGGTAGTATGTTTATAGTTACGAACGACCGTATCCTAGACAAACACTAAGTTTATTATGAAATCGAACATGAGCACTGGTGAATTTTCGCTGAGTGGGTGTCTACAAAATATAATCTCTCGATGTAATTGTAGGGTACTGTGTCCGAAATTTATTCAACAAATGAAAAGATTAAAAAACGGGACGATGAGTGATGAATCTTACGGTTTAGTACTTTGGTAGAAAAATCAAAGGGCGATGAAAATGGTAAAAAGTTCGGTACTGTTGAATATTTATACTTAATCACATTACTAAGAACTTTTCAAATTATTTCATTAAATTTAATTGCTTCAGTTCACGTCATTGTTTTAGTTATCAAACTTTGTGAAAAGCTTCTTTCTTTAAGAACTGAACTTCACACTTTTTTGAAAATATTTCTACCAGGCGGTAGAACTTTGGCCGAGAATTTTCAGTTTGCTAAATCGAATTAATTAACAAGAAAATTTAAGTTAACCTAAGTTAACTTTGGAGTTAATACATTGTCAAAAATATTTAAAGCTGAACATTAATTAGCACACAATTTACTATCAGAAAACTTTTACAAAGTTGAAAAGCCGACGTTTAATCTGTTTGGAGGCAAATCTTTGTTGTTTTCTCTCCCGTAACTTTCTTCAACGCTTACCTGTCAAGTTCCACAAACTTTCGCACAAGTGTCAATAGAAAGTTTTAGACTTTGTTATATATCGCACAAGACCACTTCGCCGACATTTTTTCTTTGAAAACGTACTATCAAAGTTTATTGGGGGGAAACACTTTGAAGAAACTACATGAAAGTCGCGCTGGAGCTGAGAACATTTGGAGGCGGGAGGCTGCGAGGAGCGCGCGGCAGCAGAGACCGCGCGCGACTGAGTCGAGAGCGGGCCGCGCGCTTCTCCAGCTATATTATATAAACCGCTTTATATACCGATTTTTATATTTACCCGCACTCATACATATTTAACTTTTTTCCCATTTCACGTCGTTTATTCCACGTATGTAGCGCAGCGTAGGTGCGCATGTGTGCCGCCACCATTCGAACCGAACGCCGAACGCTCCGCTCTTCTATTTACGTGTTTTTAGAAAGGGTAAAGCTTTTATACCTTTCCTTTCTACTATTCGCTCTGTAGTTGTGCGCAATACTCTGAATACCGGCGAAATATTTCGCTTCGATTTATGAGTTTCATTTTTGCGAGTCATATTTTGTTGGTTGGAATGTTTCATCAATTCCCAAACCACTCGGACTGCTCGTATGTGAATGGGAACCGTTAACCACTTAAGAATGTACATACGTAGCGTGGAAATATCATGAAAATATTTTTAAAGAAATACTTACTGTGGCGTTTTAAAACACCATAATATAGGTAGCAACGAATATAAAACATGCTGAAATAAATTACTGTTTATTGACACTGGTAAGTTAGGTACAAGTACAATTTTCTTTGAAAGCTACAAGCTTTTTATATCAAAAATTTTAATGTTTTGAATTGCAGTAGGTACGGGGGTAAAATTATATGGTTGAATCCTGTAGGCTTATTGTCTAACTCGCTCGCAATCGCCATCGTGTTCATTTTGACAGTTCTTGTACGAATGTGACGGCTTGCTGATTCCGATGCCAATTGTCAGCCCATACAGAACTGTCAAAATGAACGCGATGGCGATTGCGAGCGAGTTAGACAATAAGCCTACTGGGGCCTTACCATGACGTCTTAATGCGATTCAGTTTAAGTTCGCTCGCTGTCAGATTCATACTAAAGGTGACAGCTAAAACTTGAACTGAGTCGGAATTAGGACGTCATGGTAAGGCTCCTGGTATCAAAAATGCGAGAGTTTGTTAGTGTAGGTATTTACCTGTGTCTGTTATCACGACATAGTATAAAACAGTCTTTCAAACTGTCCGCTGTCTGTCCCTATGTATCTTTAAAACTATGCAATTGATTTTGGTGCGGTTTTTTTATAGTTAAGGTTATAATTATTAAGTATGTACCTATAATTCTACACAGACGAAGTCGCGGGCAGAAGCTAGTCATGCTATAAAGCGGCGGCGGTTGAATTTGGTTGCAATATAGCACAGATAAATGGCAATGTATAGTTTCCCTTTTCCAAAATTCATCTATGAATTTAATTTCGAAATCCTATTGAAGCCGTTGATTTTCAAGCTATCGGCGCCTTAACAAGGGCTATTGTCAGCGCGCTCGAATATTATCGAATCGAAAATGGATCGAGATATTTTTGGTTTGTCGAATTTATATGCACAGGGGTTTCGCAGTAGATCTGAAAGTTTCAGAGCTAATAAAGAAATAGTTTTACAACGGTAGAAACAATTAAAAAAAAATCAATTACACCAGCTGTGAGGCAACGCTAAAAGCAAGCGTTATTATTTAAAAAACTGATTAAGTCTGAGTCGGAATCGGGTTCTATACAATTTTTTAGGTATAAACGGCTGTAACTATGAAGTTAGCAGAGCCCTACTCTTTGAGCAAAATGTACGCAGTGTAGGCTCATTTTATATTGGATACATACCCGTTGCATCGACAACCATATTTTTTAATATGTTTAGACTTTTTAATTGGTTGTGCTTTAAGAGCTACCTTCATACCAAAATTTCAAGTTTTTAGGATAACTAAGTGTGGTAAAAGGTTTTGGATTCACGGCAATTTGCATGTAAACACCTTTCCCTATCAGCTTCCTATCAGTGAACCTTTTGATTGCGTTGACTTGGAAGTTTGTTCTTTTTCACAACTTTAAGGGATTGAGTTCAAAATTTTTCGATATTAATTTATATTATTAATTTAAATTCATTCTCATTAGCATAAATAGACGTTATTTCAGCTTCCGTAGAAAAAAGGAAGACTGAAACCAAAGACGTCAGAATCAGTACAAGCAATATGTGGGACAAATAACAAATTTTATGTCCCACCGCAGTTATTTGAAATTTACGACGCTTGGTGCAGCCTGTGTGGCAGACAGAACATCCATATTTATGGTACTGGAAAATATTTGAAATATCGCCTGCTAGCTTGCCTGTTGGATAATTTATGTCCGGTCTGTGAGATGGCAAGGATCTATAAAAGAGTACCGTGACTGATTGGCTGACGGACATCGGCAGCCTAAACCAGCTATAGACCTGAAATTTGGCAGACATTTTGAGTATCTTAACGGTGCACTAAGAACTTACTTGGAATATTAGAAACATGTAAATACTAACTTCCTCCGGGACTTCAAGAGTTTTCAAAATTTCCATTGGCTTTCCCGATAATCCCACTACCACATCTTCACTAAACGCCTTCTATATCTGCATAATGTGTCAAAGTGTGTGTGTGTGTGTGTGTGTGTGCTTTCGCTATTAAAGCGCGGGTAAAGTACGCATAAAAATACATACAAATCTAGCTCGAATATCGCTCCGTAAGACACGTATACTACGATATGTATGCAGATAATGTGTTTTTTTTTATATGAATACGAAGGCAAACCAGCAAATGGATCACCTGATGGTAAGTGATCACCACTGCCCATAGACACCCGCAACCCCGGAGGGATCGCAGATGCGTTGCCAAGCTAGAGGGCTAAGATGAAATGCCTCTTGTGCTCGTAATTTCCCCGGCTGTCTTACTCTCCACACCGGAACAGCAGTGCAAGCACTGCTGCTTAGCGGCAGGATTAGCGAGTAAGATGGTGGTAGTGATCCGGACGGACCTTGCACAAGGCCCTACCACCCGTAAAACGTTTACCACAAATAAAGCTCACCCGCCATCGTTAATTGCAAGAGCTATAGCCATTTTAGTGTGAAAGAATAACAAACATACAGACAAGAGATACCGACATACTCACCAACGTTCGTATTTTTATATTATAGGTGCAAGATATTTATGAACTTAGACAGATTGAATGTGTATAGTCAGTGCGCAAAATGTTTCTTTGGACGAAGATCTACGGCGTAGCACAGCTACGGCGCTCGCGTAGCTTTGCTACGGCGCTTGCGTAGAAACTGTTACTATCACATTGTGTAACGTTGGTGCTACATGTCATGCGATTGAGATTGCTTGTCTTGTTTATTATTATGTATGTTTTGATCTGAAAAACAGTTGTAATGATGCCCCCTGCACCGCGCGGTCGAGGAAACATTTAAGCGGTTGGTCTATTATTTCCTATCAAAAATGCAGAACGTAGGTACCTAGTGTAGTTGTATTGGCGGTAAGCTTTACTTAGTTGAGATATTTATTTATTTATTTTAAGTCTTTTTATTCCGAATTCGCTACAATTTCAGTAAGTACATGTTGTTGTTGTTGTTATTGTCGTTTTTATTTTTTATTTATTTATTAATTTGTCGCGAAATTCGGCGTGCCGCATGGCATATTGGAGGGTTTGGGCTATAGTTCCCATGCGCGCCCAGTGCGGATTGGGAACTTAACACACACCATTGAATTTCTTCGCAGATGTGTGCAGGTTTCCTCTCGATGTTTTCCATCACCGAAAAGCTCATAGCAAATTACAAATGCAATTTTCGCACATAAATTCCGAAAAACTCAGAGGTGCGAGCCCGGGATTTGAACCCACGACGCTCTGCTTGAGAGGCCACAGGTCAAACCACTAGGCTACCACGGCATAATAATAGTTGAGATATTAGCGATATTTAAAGAATCTCAACGCCTGAAACTTTTAAATGTGTGCTTTGTTTGTTTTACCTTCGTCGCGGTGTTTCATCATTAGGTACTCGCATGCTCCAAAACTACTCAAACGAAGTTAATCGGCTTTCCGTCAGAGTGGCTGGAACACTCTAAGCTCGCTAATGATAGCTTTATTGGCATGGAATCGAGTTAACATTCTTAATTGAAGGAGCACCAATATTTTGCAGGTGATTATTTGTATTATTAAAAATGCTGGAGTCCTTCGAAAAAATGGGTCGAAAACTGAAATAAATCAAACAAATTTTCTCTTCTAGTGTTTAATGGGTAAATTGAAAATATGTTATGAAAGAAAAACAGAATTATCAATTCACTAGAAACTAGACTCAACTTAGTTCGCCTTGGTACATCTATTTGTCTCATTACCTGTAAAATTAATTTGTTTTATGTACAATAAAGAGTTATACATACATACATACTAGAATATTAAGACATGGAAATTAAACTTACCGTTAGTTATATACATTCTTCTGTATTTATTTGACTACTTAGATTATACTGTATTACAACATAAAAATAAAATCTTCTAGGTACAATACTGGGCGTAGGAACCCTTTAGGTAACCCTTTTTTGTACGCCTACCTGTACGTAAAATTTCATTTTAATTATTTTGACGCCACAATGAAATGTAAGCCCGGTATTTACGGCAGTAACGCCGAGAATGTTCAATCTAACAAATAGGGTTGCCTGCGAAAGGCACATTGAGATAATCCATTGCTAGTGATCTTTATAAAATACTATTTTACGACAAAACTGGCTGATTGTGTTGGGTATTTCATAATACATGTACTTAACTATCTATTGATGTACCCAACGTCTACAATTAATATTTGACTTTGGCTTTAAAAAATTTTGCTCTTTGAAAATAAAATGCACGAGAACCAACCGTGTCAATTATCAATCACATCATTAGCGCATTAGGGTGCGACCAAACCGCCGCGTACACGCAGTGACGTGTCGTATGCGTCACGTTTTCTCACCGTTTCTTCATACATTTAGTTGCGATTCCGTAACGTGTGGTCGCACCCTTGCACTGTGACGTTGATTCAATTATTTAAATGTCAATAAAAACAATTTTAGTTTACATTTTTGATCTCTAATTTGATCACCAATTTTAGATGAAATATAAGGGTGTGACCAAATCGCCGCATACGCAGTGACGTGTCGTATGCGTCACGTTTTCTCACCGTTTTTTCATACATTTTGTTGCCATTCCGTAACGTCACCGTTTCTTAAGCGGCGGTGTTGTCGCACCCTAATTTAGTAGAAGCCTGACTGTATTGTCGCGCTGTGCTCAGCCCAACCTTTCAAAGCTCTATCAAATTACAGTGCTTCTATTTTCTTAATGACTCATGCCAATCTTCGTTTCTCTTATGACGTCTGAACTGAAGAAAAACAAAGTTTTCCGAGAGACATTAAGAAACTTGAAGCACACTAGGTAGAAGGATTTAGGAGTCAAATGTGATAATCAGAGAATGACGTCTTGATTGACTAGTACAGTGTGACGTCATTAAGATTTCATCTGTTTTCTGAGAGCATGACCTTTACCGTAGTGTGTTTTATACCATTTTCATTCTTACCTGTCCTATTTGGTAAACAAAATTCTAACCTCAAAACGTCTCATTTTTGTTATTTTTTAACTATTTCATCATAAATAAATTAACTGAAGATAAAATATCAGCAAAATTATGTACAAAATATTACCTCAGGTTTATTTGATAACATAATACACCTTATTCTTTACAAAAATTTGCATATTTAGGTTAGAATTTTGTTTACCAAATAGGACAGGTAAGAATGAAAATGGTATACTTTGTATACAATTTTCACACTGGTTACAAACGAATCGTTCTTTATTTGAACCGACAAAACCCACCTAGCATTACATCAAACGAATAAAAAATCCAGCCAGTAGCGATGTATCGCGTCGAAACGCGCGGGACGAACCCAATTTGACGTAATCCAGTTGTCCATGCCCTCCCTATAACTTCAACCATTAATAGCGGGAAATTGAAATTTGGAATACCTACCTGCAGGTAAGTATCCGAAAGACTGCATCGTATGCTTATTTCGAATTCAATACAGCGTAACGAAATCACTCGGTTGATATTTTTCGTAAATCTAATGCCATAAATGGCAATAAAAAGATGAGTGGCGCAATCGATGTTTTTATTGGTTTCGTCAATAAAAATATAAGCTTACATTTTACTAGCAATTTGGTGATGGTATAGTTTGATTTACCCATCAATTATTTAACTAAACTTAAGTAACTGGTACTTGTAGTTAATGAGAAAACAGCCGTACTGCTTTTTCTAATTACCAAGCTCTCGTAACAAAAATGATACGCGACTAAAGTGTAGTACTTAGTTCGACATTTAAATTAAAAAATACATGTATTTATCCTTTTTTGCTTTTTATTTATTTATTTGGGAGCAAATTATAGTGAAAGTTTTATTATGAATACGGTAGCTGTTCCTACACGCGTGCTACGGTACTAGGGATCAAGGCATTCAAGCAGAAATCATACATTATTATAAGACGGGTACGCACATGCTTACCAAGTATATTTTCTTACAAAACCCACACACTTGCACCTGTTTTACGCAAAAGTTCGCGTGACAAAGTAACCCCTGGTTCAACTATCTTTATCCACCTATTTAATTTATAAAATATCTCTAGAAATAACATTATAATAGGATTTTTCAATGTTGATATTCTTTTTTGATTGTGAGAATCGGGCAAGTTATTCCTATACGTTATTTAAAGAGATATAGAAACAATATAGTAAAAAGTAAACCGAATTTGATTAAGACTGCAAAAGCACAAGTTCGTATAGAACCAGAGTAAAGTACGAACCAGAGTAAAGCAATGTTTGGATTGAAGAGCACATCCTGAGTTCAATATCAGTTCGAGTAGAATTTACGGAGCTTTTTCCAATAAAATGTAGGTCGTTACTAAATATTGTTATAGCCAGAGACGTTTTAGCGGAGAACGGACGCCAATGAGAATCAATCGGTCCCAACGGATCGGACAATCAACTAAAACGTCTTTAATGATTTTGGGTTCCGCTTTTAAAAGGTCATATTTTAATTGTAGGGAACTTCTAGATCAGACTTTATCTGCCACGTCTCAAGGTCTTTACAAAATGAGCTGATGGGCAGATATGACGTTTCTAAAGTTGACTCATTTATTTTCAAGAGTTTACGCTGGAAATAAATCAGAATAGAAATTCAACTGCATACCTAAAAAGAAAAGACTTAAGTATACTTATTCAAATTATTCATGTATACGTTTGTGCGATTTCCGTATGACATGGGTCATGGTGTATGGTATTATAAAAGTTAGCAATAACCCGCGTTTTCACTCTGTTCGTATTTTTTGGATCATGGTCAAAATGCGTGCCTTTAGGTGCGTGCTTTGCTTAAAAAATATGTATTTGGAGCTCGAGTTTGGAAGGTTTGCATTAAAACGTGACGCAATTGACACTTTCTCCTGCGTGAGTTAATGAGTTTGTCATCTTTAGTTATTCCTTATTTCAATTCTTTGAACTAAAACTGTCACTTTTTTTCACGAAGCATTTTCGAGCATTCTCTCTGATTGTTTTCTTTGTTTCATGCCACCCTTGTTGCCGTGTCACCATAGCAGCACAGAGACAGTACATTATTAACGTGACTCGACTTACTGCAACATTACGTAATCCATCATGTTATATAATGTATTACACTTATTTCAAATGGAAACAACTTTTTGTTTATCATAGGTACCTACACTTGTGTACATATATCTAACCGTGTTTCTGCTAAACAATATTTAAAGTAACTTAGTATTTTTTTCTACATGCAAATATTTCGGGAATTTAATTTTATAAATCACATTTGATTTTACAATACTATACAGGTTTCCAGAAAATTTTAAAGGTAACAAACACAGCGATGTAAAAATCTCGTTTCATTGTGGGACGTCTTAAGAATTTCAATAAGAACAAACCTCTGCAGCAAACAATCGCTCAAACGAACTGAAAATATTTGCTGAACATATGGCGGGACTCTTGCTATGTATTATTAGACTTCAATACGTCTTTATTCTTTTGTGGTGAAGTCAGGGAAAGGTCGCGACATTGCGTCGGTGAGATCTGACCGCGACTCCGAGTATTGTTAAACGACCAGACCATTAATCAAGGGTACGCTGAATAAGGTAAGTCGGTAAATAACTATTTTGGGATTAAAAGATGAATGGTCGTGGAGTCGCATTTTTAGTGAAAATTTGAAAAATAGTACTCGGTGATTTATGAAAATGTCCATCCTTTGTAACACGCTTTTGTTAGATTCACTTCTACGTAATTGACCTAAATAAATATTTTTTTAAAGCCCAGGTCAAGAGTACCCGAAACCGACGAGCATGTATGAAGAGATTGATGAATGTGGATGAAGCGAAAGAGGTATGTCAGGATCGTAGCAAGTGGAACAAAGTAGTCTCTGCCTACTCCTGTGGGAAAGAGGCGTTACGATATGTATATGTATATATGTATATATATGTAAATATTTTTTGCCTGTGTCTGACACAGGTAAGTACTTTACGGTACTGCAAAAAAGCTATTCTGAAGCGATAAGTTTGTTACATTCAACATTATTTTCCTTCTGAACCAAACACAACGTTAGTCTCAGCAAGTTAGGTACTCCAAATACATTAGCCAGAAGAAAGGTTCGGAAAATCTAATTTTCTCTAAAAATCTCAGCTTACTCAACATGGTAACAAAAGACGGAATGAATGTGTAGGAGCACGGATACAAAGAAATCGATGATTCCGTCAATAGAGCAAGCTTACTTAACCCCTCTGAGAGACACGTTTTCCCTTAATGGTTTCAATTTGACGTAAAGTGTCTTCCCAACAAAATCAGTCGGGAACGAGGTCACTGCTTCACTAACACTGTTTTCAGACGTTGATTCAATAAAAAGAAAAAAGTAAAGGTACTTTTTAAGAGACACGTCGATAGTCCTTAGACCCCGCGTTCCCCTGTGTTTTATTGGAATAGTGGGGCGCTGGGTTCGATTTGTTTTAATGTTTAGAAGCGAAGTTTGTGTTTTATTTGCTTTACTTTATGGGGATTGTGTTTCCTACATATAAATCTGTAGCGACTTTAACAACTTCCACATATTTTATCGTGACTACGATCATAAATTGAAATAAACAAGTATACGAGACTACTACTTTGATTACTATTCGTGCTAAGCCAATGGAGCTTCTGTTGTGTTTATATTCCTTTGTGTACCTACCTTTAAAGTGCAATTGGCTCCAATCATTTCACTAACAAACATTTGACAAACGCATCATCTCCCAATCATGAACTTTTTTTTGTAAACTTGATTATCTGTTGAGTAAAAAAGTTATTTCGTGACTTACTTAAGATCAAGTGCAGGTTAGTTTTGAAACTTTAAAAAAAAAAACTAATTACCCGTGTCAGCAGATGGTAATGATTAGAAAAATTGTGAGTTTATAAAATTATGTATACTTATGTGCGAAAAGATAACCAAAGAATTTAAAGGGCGAAAAAAATTAAAAAAAATTGGTTGCCTGTAAAGTCGGTATACGGGCGAAAGTTTTACGTGACAACGACTTTGAGTGGTAAAATAATTTTAATGTGAATATTCATTCGTATAGTAGGAAGAAGGACGTGTAAACTTGTATGCAGGCGCCTAAGCGAAATATAAGCGCAAGACATGAACCGGTGTGTATGCCTATCTCTCTCACTCTCTCTCTCCCGCTCTGTCTCTCTCGCTCTTAGGCGGGCTAACTGTGCTCGAGTGGAAGGGACGCGTGCCTTTCACTTTTTATGTCTGTCTCTCTCGCTCTTAGGCGGGCTAACCATGCCCGCGTGCCTCTCACTCGCTCTCATTGTGAGCGCATAACGTGAGCGGAGCGTAACGCAGTTTCTTGAAGTGTCACCCGGCAAACCAATTTATAAGACGTTGTCACGTCAAAAAACTACGCCATCCTCGCAGCAAGACAAGATGGTGGTAAACAAAACATGTTAAACATCGTCACTCACAGCTGACGGGCTATAGAATAAAAACGACTTATATTGTGGCAACACCACAGCTCATTTACAGTTATGCTCCACTACGTGAACGGAAAGCGGAGGGCTGTACGAGCGTCAATTCATGTACGAGACGTGTTGCCAGCACAGTAATATGAAACTGTGACACCATCGTTTGCTGTTTATGCCGGAGGGATACAGTAGGTAGTTTAACGTATGTCACAGTGAGCCGTTAGAATCCCATATCAGTTAAAATTAAATTAAAGTGCCACTTTCTACGTATCTGGCACATATTTGACATAAAATGCTATGGAAATTGTGTTTGGATCTCTGGATGACTATTTCACGTGTATGTTTATTGACTTGATGAAATTAACCACATTTTTTTATTTTATTTTATGTGGCGAGTGGCAAGACCTCGTGCTTAGTTTGCTTAGTTTATCCGTTGCCTAGTACCTACACATAGTGCAAGCTTACTTAGTTTAGGACTAGGTCAATTCGTGCCAATTATGCCAAGGTTACTTGTATTATTTATTTATCAAGCTAAGCACTCGTGTTTGCCGCTACGCGCGTTCCTTTTGGTGCAGCCTTATTCGAAATGGGCCGTCAATAATAACCGGATATATTCTTGGCAGGTTGACTGGGATAAACAAATACACATTTATCTCGTGCTGGTATTTATGATATTCATTTGTTATGCGAAATCAATAATGGCCACATCAATATGTGTATTCGCGTATTGGCATAGCGGCCACAAACGGAAGACGTAACGTTGGCAGGCCTTCCACAAGTAGATGGACCGATGACATCGCAAGAGTTGCGGGAAGCCGGGTGGGTAGTTGTCGTTCATTATGACGCTCGTAGGGGGAGACCTTTGTTCAACAATTGACATCTTCCAAATGATGATGATGATGATCAAAAAATTGTCTCGTTTCTCGTATAGTCTTACTTTTTAAGATTTGTATAAAGAGACCATGACGTCCTAACGTCCTTCAGACTCGGTTCAAGTTTTAGCTGTCACTTTTAGTATGAATTTGATAGCGAGCGAACCTAAACTGAATCACATTAAGACGTCATAATAAGGCCCCAGTACCTTAACAGAAAGAAATACCAGACTCGTATGCTTTTATTTTACGGAATCGGGCTTCGTCTCCCGACATTAGATGTTAACAGATATTTCATATTGAAACCCCGGCCCCGATATGTCGGTACGTCACAGTGGAATACCTACCAGGACTCGAGTTGATTTTTCCGTAACAGCGCTTTCAATTTAGCCGGCACATGAAAGACATCTTTGTGCGGGAACGCTCAATTTGCGTTTGAGCAGTCGCGGAATTAAGGGTGGTTAATCCGACGAGACGTGAACGGATAGGGAGACGAGCAAACGACGATTTGTGGCCAGATACGTTTAGGTTCGTAGCTTTGCTGTCTTGTTACAATAAATATAACTAATATTATAAATGCGAAAGTATGGATGGATGGATGGATGTTTGTTTCTTACTCAATCACGCCAGAACGGCCCAACGAATCTGGATGAAATTCGGCACGTAGATAGAGAAAAGTCTGGAATAGCACATAGGCTACTTTTTATCCCGGAAAATTGCGTAGTTCCTGCGGGATAGCGATAAACGAATTCTTTGCAGACGAAGTCGCTGGCAACAGCTAGTATCGGTATATGTCTCTGAGCTTGGTAAGTAGTGTCGAGCTTGATACCGATATCTGCGGTACTATAATTAATTACGTAACTATAAATACAGGTTCCAAATCAGTATTACCGGTATTAAAGTCCGCGTGAGAAATCTGGCGTCATTGATACCGAAAGTGGAGGTAGGTACTCTAAGCGTTACTTCTTGAAACTCTGATTGTACTAGACTAACGGAGTTGGGTTAAATTTCCAGCGGTTGATATCACATAGCGTTATTATTTTCTAATTACATTCGGTATAAGATTTGCTCGGCTGCTAACAAGTTGAGAGCCGGCCACGGGCTCGTAGTCTATAGCACATTGGGTTTAGATTATTGCTCGAAAGTACACGTGTTTTTTTTCGCTCCATAGTTTTCTATTAACCTACACCAATTAAATTACACCAAGGCTTACCCGACAACAACTCTCCGTGGAGCAACTCCGTCGCTTGCATTGAAAAGTCGTAAAAAATACCTCCTACATCTATTTCGAAATCATAAAAGAATTCTAAGATTTTTAAGCGCGAAAATCTAACTAATCTGCTAAACTGTAAAATCTCATCATCTTGAGAAAAAGCCACGTAAAAACCAAGTGGACAGGCAAAGGTATTTGTAACTTGCGCAAGTAAAACAGAAGAATAGCGAAGCTCGTCTGGACCGACCCATCCAATTTGCAAAGTTACGCCTTCGGTCGCCGCGGGAAGTTTCATAGCAAAATTGCAAAGAGTCAGAGATATTTGGCGGCTGGCAGAAGAGCGTAAGGCAAATGTGAACTTACCCCGACGCCTGGTTTCTTGAAATTTAACAAACGGTGTGCCCTTAATTCTTACCATTGTTTTTAGTAATATTAGGTACACGTGTTTTCGTTGTTGACAGTGCTGTGCCCGATTTTAGAATAGGACGGCCCCAACTCTTCCAATGGGTATCTGATGTGGGAATGGGCAGAATAAGTGCTCTCTGTTAGCAACTACGATCTCCTGGCTATATCACTACGTTGTGGAAAACAAGGAGATACCACCACTATTTTCCCAAGATAGTCGTCATAAAGTTTACTATTTACTGTTGTACGCTTTAGAATAAAAGTTTATGCTTAGCTGGTATTCTTAGCCCCCACAAAGGATACAGACCTACTATTTGTCTAGGAAAGTGACAAAATAAATATTTTGTTATATGACATAAGACATTAGCCATGATTACCTACCTCTGATAAACTCACGGTATTTTGTATTGACGCATGATATTTGAACCGAGCGGTCAAAACGCTCACTTATTCACCCTCCTACGGATGGTCTGACTGATAATAATTGACAACATTTCATTTTTATAACACCTGAAAATGTATATGTGGTTCGAAAGCATTTTGCCTCCTGATCACTGTAATATGTTTATATAATTTTAATATCGCTTATTATAAAAAATAAAAATTAATTAAAAATATTTCCTAATTTTACCAAAACTACCACAGGATAGGTGAAACGCCTTTGCTTTTTTCACGAGAAAAAATAAGCGATCATAATTTTGTATTTTTGACAACTTCAAAGTACAAGGGGGGCAACTCTGAAATTCTATTTTCGAAGTTCGTTGCATACCTTCTCTCTCACTCTCAAGATAATGACTATTAGTATGAGCGGAACAGCACGAAGCGAACCTCGAAAATCGAATATCGGAGAATAGGGCCTGACATTGACAATTTGAAATTAACGACAGTTTTTTTTTTCTATAGAGAAAAGACAAAGGGATAAGTGTGTATTCTGTGATAGTATCGGAGTTACGCCCTTTTAGAATAAGCACAAATTAATTAATTAATTATAAATTAAATACAAGCCCTAGCGAAAAAATTAAACTGTCGGCATGTTCATCTTTTCAAACAAAATACATAGAACCATTAAAATTATAGGCTCAGAAATATGAAATGTTGTCAATTAGTTAATTATTAAAGTTAAATTTATCATGCGCAGAGATTTGGTGAACTATGTTTATATAGTAATCAACACTGGCGAATCGCTAACCTTAAATGTTTGCATGTTATCGTGTAGGTAGAAGTCGTGGGCGTTTTATATCGGTACGGGCCCTTCAGTTATGCGTACAAGGGCCTATTAAATATTAATATTCTCTAAAATAGCTTTAGTAGTCTTTAAAACAGATGGATTACTGAATGGCAATGCAAGTAAAGCAATACTTACATGTTTCTTTGATCATTGAAGTCCAGTTTAGTTGTCAAATCGATGATACATACATGTTTTCTCACTTTGTAGAGAATAGATTAGTGAAACTTTCCATCACATTAGTGCTGTAGGCTTATTGTGTAACTCGCTCGCAATCGCCATCTTGTTCACTTTGACAGTTCTTGTATGAATGTGACAGCTAGCTGATTCCGATGCCAATTGTCAGCCCATACATGAACTGTCAAAATGAACACGATGGCGATTGCGAGCGAGTTAGACAATAAGCTAACTGTATGTAAGTAAGAGAATAACAATATTACAATCAATAGATTGAGTAATTTTGTTAAAGATCGCAGACCTTTAAAGTTTGTCAACTTTTACGTTGTAATGCACCAACGAGTTTGCAAAGGTAGTGTACGTTGTTAAAGCAATGTGTCTCTAAAAATAAACTTTTATTTTTCAAACAGCGCGCCGTCGCCGCCTCCCACTTCAGGCACAAGCGACTCGACGCCATTAGACGCACGTTGTGCACATATTTCGTAATTTCCACTCTACTCGAAACTCCATCTTTTTCACTGTAACAGTAATCTCGTAAAGCTCTGTTTGCACTGTCCCCTGAGCGCCGAGAGGCGATTTCTTCCAGTTAACTTATTGAATTTGTGGCACGCGACAGCGAATTGGGGATAGAAGTTGGGTTGGCGTTATCTAACTAGACGTGTGGTAAGTTTGTTCGTTTCGAGTGCTGGGGCCTTACCATGACGTCTTAATGCGATTCAGTTTAGGTTCGCTCGCTGTCAGATTCATACTAAAAGTGATAGCTAAAACTTGAACTAAGTCGGAATTAGGTCGTCATGGTAAGGCCCCGGGTCACACACTTTCTTCTCTAGCAAATAATACGAATAGAAAATTTAAATTTAAAGTACCTGGTCTACGAATACGTTCATATAAAGCGCATAGAGTCTATGTAGTAGTGTTTAGAAGCACAAACTGCATTTTCTGTTAATTGTACATACATACACAAATCACGTATATATCCCTTACGGGGTAGACAGAGTCCAAGGTGCAAGACCTAATTAATTGTAGGCGACAATAGTACATTTCGATGCTAGTGCGGAAAGTACCTATGTCATTACTTCACAAGTCCCGAAGGCGAGTGGCAAGAATCGGGACGATTGAAGAATGACATTTCCGCGCGTGTATCGAACGACGTTTTTTAATATAGTTGCGAAAAAAAAATACGACACAGAAATAATGGAAGTTCTAACTTTAGCAGTGAAAATTTTTGACAAATTAAAGGCGTTTTTGTTAGCTTTCCTATTTCATAAGGCAATGGCTTTTTCAATGAAATATTTATTTTTCAAATACATTTTTTTATAAGGACTCAAATTTATATTATATAACACTTTACTATTATTACCTTAGTATCATTATGTTCGTTTATTTATGTATAGAAATATTTAAATTGTATAAACACAAAACAAAATTACCAAATTCAGAATGAAATAGCCTTGAAAACCTTGATTATACCTAGTCCATCTAGTACGTTAATGCTGCCCTAAAAGCGTACCGTAATGCCTATCGGCAAATACGTTTTAAGCTCCTTTACGTCGGTTTACAATATTGTTTACATCCCAATAAAACGACGCTCCTAATCCCATAATTCGCATTTGAAGCCTCCACCCGCCGAGTCAGGGCGGAATCTAAAATCGCTGGTTCCACAGTTTGAGGGCCGTTGTGTACCGATAACCCACATTCGACGATTTATAATATTATTACGAGGTAAATAAATCGTTATGAATTATCATATTTGACAGTTTGTCTTTAAATAGATTGCATTCACCAACTTTTAAGAGCGTTTATCCCTACTAATAAAAAGCCGTGGTAGCCTAGTGGTTTGACCTGTGGCCTCTCAAGCAGTGCGTCGTGGGTTCAAATCTGCGAAGAAATTCAATGGTGTGTGTTAAGTTCCCAATCCGCACTGGGCGCGCGTGGGAACTATAGCCCAAACCACATACACGAAGGAGGCCTATGCCATGAGGCACGCCGAATTACGCGACAAATAAAAAAAAAACAACAACAACAACATGTACTTACTGAAATTGTAGCGAATTCGGAATAAAAAGGCTATAAAAAATCAAAAAAAAAAAACTAAAATCATTTATTAGTGACACCGTTACATACAAATAAATATAAATAAATAAATCCTTACTGAGCTGGCAACCTCGCATTTTTGGCGTTTTTTCACGTTTATTTCACGAAAATTGAATGAAAGTTTCAAATATGCGTCTGTAGTGCACTTTGTTTTTAGTGTATTAATGTGTCTAATGCAATAATATTGACCGTGATGGACTTTTATTTTCTTAAACGAGATATATTATTTTATCCCTTTATTACAAAAATAAAAGTCCATCACGATTAATCATTGCATTGGACACATTAATACTTACACTAAAAACGAAGTGCACTACAGACGCACATTTGAAACTTTCATTAAATTTCTGTGAAATAATCGTAAAAAATCACCAAAAATGCGACGTTACCAGCTCAATAGGAATGCACCCTCTACCGCCACGCCAGCTTACATCTTGTCAAATAGAAATGGTGATTGCAATTGCCTGCACTTGCATGCACGTTAGACAACACGTTTGCAGGATGGTTGAGTTTAAAAATTAAATACAGCACAAAATATCTCTATCACTTGTCTTTCTTGAAAGATGCAGAAAAGTGTATGATTTTCTCGAGATGTACGATTTTTTTTATATTAAAACCGAGAAACGTAGGTACATATATGCGGTTCACCTGATGTTAAGTGGTCACCAGAGGACTGCTGGTGCATTGCAGGCCCTGTGGTACACTCGTCGTTTTTCATTCACTGTTTTCATTTGGCAATAATAACCAACCTTAATCCTCAATTCTGGCTGAGTGCTGTAACTTTTTCCACTTCTAAACCTTAATTACACGATTTCTGGGCGAAAATTCATTGAGATACAAGACAAGTGTAAGTGGTTGAAAGCTAGCCCGCCGAGTAAATTACAATTTGTTCACCGGTTCCCGCGGATAAATAAAGAGCCCGCGGGGATTGGCGCAAGTCTCACACTGTAAGCTGTAGCAATTCACATATTTAATTGTGGCAACATTATTTTTTAAAGTAAATTTGCCTATGGCAACTTTCGGTCCCCTTGTATGCACGAGTTTTTTATTCATCTAAATATATAAAAGAAGAAACTGACTGACTGACTGACTGACTGACTGACTGACATGTCAGTGCACAGCCCAAACCGCTGGTTCTAGAGATTCCAAATTTGGCACGTAGGTTCCTTATAAGGTCTAGGGGTGCACTAAGAAAGGATTTTTCAAAATTCGACCCCTAAAGGGGTTAATTGGGGGTCCAAAGTTTGTATGGGGAAACAAGATTAGTTAGACTATTTTATTCGAAACTTCACAGGAGTATTCCTAACGACAAATGAGTAAACACCTGTTTCAGGTTTTTTGAAAATTCAACCCCTATAAGGGGATAGGGGGTGACAAAGTCTGAAAATCAACGTGGGTATTATTATTATTATATTATAGTGGGTAGTATTGTTTGTACGGTTTATCGGGTCGCTGATTATGAAAACAATAACACACATACCTACCTGACACACACACACACACACACACACACACATATTCCCACAGGAACGGGAAAAAAATAGAATTTTTTGTTTTACAGGTCGTAGAAAGCTGAAATTTGGCATGTAGGTTGCTTGATGAGTGTAAGGAAGCACTAAGAGACAATTTCCTAAAATTCCCACGGGAACGGGAAAAACGGGACTTTTCGTTTTACTGGTTGTAGAAAGCTGAAATTCGACATGTAGGTTGCTTGAGGAGTGTAGAGAAGCATTAAGAGAGGACTTTCCAAAATTCCCACGGGAACGGGAAAAACGGGATTTTTCGTTTTACTGGTCGTAGAAAGCTGAAACGTTACTTGGCATATAGGTTGCTTGAAGAGTGTAGAGAAGCTAAAAAAGATAATTTTCCAAAATTCCCACGGGAACGGGGAAACGGGACTTTTCGTTTTACTGGTTGTAGAACACTGAAATTCGGCATTTAGGTTGTTTGGAGAGTGTAGAGAAGCATTAAGAGAGGAATTTCCAAAATTCCCATGGGAACGGGAAAAAACGGGATTTTTCGTTTTACTGGTCGTAGAAAGCTGAAATTTGGCAAGAGAGTTCCTTGGGGAGTGTAGGGAGCATTAAGAGATCATTTCCTGATATTCTTAAATTCAAATTCTAATTCAAATTCAAACATTTATTTCAGACCAAGTCCATAGGTGTTAGTTTACATTACCTTATCCTATGTTAGTTGTGTTAGTTATGTTAGTTGTATGTTGTTGTTCTTAAGGGAACGGGAAAAAAACGGGATTGAAATACTCCTGGTACACGCAAGCAAACTCGCGGGCAAAAGCTGTTTGTCAGTAAATGAAGTCTACGCGGACGAAGTCGCGGGAAAAAGCTAGTAATAATAATAAACAAAGAACCACGCAGAATCAGACCCCCAAACCTGTGATTAGTTTAGATGCCTTAAAGACAAGATGCCTACAGACAATCGTTTACGCTGGACAAAGCGAGATTTTAATTATACTTACTTGTATTTCCCTTTTACCGTCCGAACTTGACCAGTGGAAACATTTATTGTAACATAGTAGGTACTTGTGTTGTCAATAAACCGCTGGGCGATGAGCGCGTCGACCGAGCAATGAACAGAGAATTTGGTCCTTGGAGCCGATTTTTCAAAACACCATTTAAGTAAAAATACCTCTTGAAAGCAGTGAAACATTGTGCTGGATTTGAAATACGAGTAGATACACACATACTCTTACGATTATGTCACAATGCGTCGAAACAGCTTTGATCATACTAAACCTTAAGTCTTCCGCTTCATTACAAGATTTTCAAACTCTGACACTTCTTTTAACAATATTTGATGAAAGTTTAATGACGAAAACAATAAATATTGACCCAACCCAACTATCCATCAATAGCTTTAGACCACTATACATTGAATCATAAAGCTCGCCGCTAGTCATTTGAGGCAAGTAGGTGGTACTAGAGAACTTCAAAGAGCTAGCCTCCTCATGGCCTCCTTGCCGCCTATATTTCATAATAAATACTTGCTGCACTCTTGCAGTTTTAATTAAACTCCAGCATCAACATTTCTCACTGAATCACTGAGCGTACAACTTTAAATAATTATAATATTCCTAGGCAACCCTGTATTGTAATTATCCTAATCCTGAGTTATTTCAACATTGCAAAGTACGGTACCGTAAACAATGGATTCCGAAAAGGCTACTTTTTCATAAAATTAAGATGGGAAACTGTTTTAAGACGTAGGTACTTACTACTTTTAGACATAGGTAGGTAATCAATATTCTTCCTAAAGCAAATTAATCCCCAGTCATTACAGCATTGTGGTCCGTTTTTGTAATGAAAATAATTGTTAAAATCGGAATCTTAACTAGATTCTTATTTAAAGCTATTTAAAATGCGGAATTGTCATTCATTGCAATCCAAGACTTCAATTCGAACGAAAACATCGGGCATCGCCTGCATCCCAAGTAAACAACATTTGAAATTCTATTCACGGTTTCGCACGCTCGCAGTACCAAGCGACGCATCCAACGCGAGACAGGCATTTAAGTCAGTAGCGCTCATTAGATCAGTGTACTGGAATGTAAGCCGTCGAGTTGCATTTGCGATTTCAAATATTAAGTAGCTACTTTATGAATCACTATTTCCACAAGTCAAACATAACAAAGAAATTGATATGATGGGCTCGAAAAAAATATGTATACATATACTTGTCACCTAGTCGAATGGTGAGAACATTCATTGTCAAGTCACACTCTCTACATAGTGTAGTGCAATAGTACATTACTGCAAAGGCCGGGAAGTAAGGGGTTGCCGGCCGAGTAAGTTTGACGGCCGAGTGGTACACGAGGCCGGCATGATACGAGAGCCGGCAACCCCTGTTCCTGCCGAGGCTTGTATAGTGCTTTTCTCAAACATGCAATGAATTAAATAAAAAAACTCAAAAAAAACCCTTAGAATGTTGCCGCTAGCGCGTGCATTAGGTAGCGGCCGAGCAGCAGCAGGCGCATATCCTCCACGTGCGTGTCCTCCAGCAGCGCGCCCCGCGCACGACGACGACCACCACAAAACAAAACACGATCGCTTTGCAGGCCAAGGCCTGCCATTTTGTATGAAAATCTTTTACATACCACTTGTCTAACCGCGCCCGCAACGTGGTACGTCCCGGCCTATTATTTGGAACGTAAGGATAACATTTCATTGCATCTTTGAGAAAAATTATTTTCCATGACATTTCGTTAAATTTTATCCGGTACAATGCAGCTGTCCTTGTTTTATATCTCAGTGTATCGAATGTGTGTAAATAAATTTTTCTCTCTCTCTATCTCTCTCTCTCTCTCTCTCTCTCTAAGATTGAATGGTCTTATAAATAAGAACCTTATTTAAATGTCGTTAAAGTTGAAAACCGCATGGGATTCAATGAACTGTCAGGGAAAATCATTTCGCACATCTGTAACAGCAATTTGTACACGGCTAACTTGCCTCTTTTCACTCTACAGATAAGTTTCTAATCAAAATCACTTACACTAATGAAAAAATTGGAAGCTCATTGTAAACCCAGCATTTTTTTTGAATGAAAAAGTAGGTATATACTAACTTTTTAGTGTACTGAAAATTGACACTAATAAAACGATTAAATGAATACGGTAGACATTTTCTTGAGCTCAGTCAATAATCGCCAAGATATTGTTCGGATTCAGACAGAAAATTAAACTTTTCGTCAAAGAAGCTTAGAGAGTAAAGTAAAATAAACAAAAGTCTTTAAAGGGAGATATGATTAACTGGAAGATGCTTAAATGAGCTATTTCCATTGTTTCCAAGCCAAACGTAAGAAAATCTATATTTAATCTTGTTATATATGTATATTGAGGGTAGATTATTACGCAGATCGTGTTTTATAATGTAGGTAGTTAGTCTCTGAATAAACGGATCAAGAGTAACACGTCTATTATTTAGCAGTGACGAACGAGGATAATTTGGACTAAATTTTGTGCAGTTTATTGTTAGTGATGGCAGTGGGACAATTAAGAGAGTTCGATTTGAAGAATGGCAACTGGGCGGCGTACTGCGATCGAGTAGAAATGTATTTTCTTGCAAACAAGATGGACGATACCGTCAAATTACCGACGTTAATTTCCGTTATGGGCGAGGACACATATGAATTATTACTGACGTTATCAAGCCCCAGCAAACCCTCATCTTTGACGTACGATGGAGTCGTTACGTTGTTAAAAAACCACCTGCAACCAACACCGTCCATTTTTGCGGAAAGGTATAAGTTTCGACAAAGGCGACAATTGGACGGGGAGTCTATTGCAGTATACAGTGCAGAGTTAAAAAAGCTGGCTAGACATTGTGGGTTCAAAACATCATTGGAGGAGAATCTGCGCGATCAGTTTGTGTGCGGTATAAAAAGTGAAAATGCGCGTCAGCAGTTATTCGCCAAAGACGAAACATTAACATACAGCAGAGCGGTTAAGTTAGCCGTTACACTCGGGGCGGCGGAAAGAGACGCCAGTGCCGTCGAGCAGCCCAGTACGACAGTTGATGTTAATATTGTGAACGCGGCAGTGAAATGCATGGCCTGCGGTGATAGCTGGCACAGAACTGAGACATGCAAATATCGTCTTTTTGATTGCAGTTTTTGTCAAAAGATTGGCCACCTACGACGAATGTGTCCGCAGTATATAAGTGTTACTAGAAATCAGAGGGAGCAGAGACGAGAAAGTATGGCGGGAATGGGCCATACAGAATCACGCGGCAGGAGCGTGAGCGGAGGCGGCGGCACGAGCGGCGGTCAGCTGTGGAGCGCGGGGCGCGGGCGCGCGGGGCGCGGGAGCCGGCCGGGCCGCGGCGGCCGCGGCCGGTACGGCAGGCGGGGCCGCGGAGTCGGCGCCTACTGGATGCAGGGACCCTCATCCTCAGCGGAGAGCAGTCATCAGGACCAGGCGGAGGAGCCGGACGTCGATGACGAGGATAATGAGGAAGAACCGATGTACCAGATGTCACTGACGAGTTACAGACCGGTGTGTATGTCACTTAGGGTGAATAATAGACTATTAAACATGGAGGTCGACACCGGGTCGGCAATATCTTGTATTAGTGGTGAAGTTTACCGGGAACATTACAGTAAAGTTCAGTTAAACCCTTGTCGTTTGAAATTAAATTTTTATGATGGGTCTGTTGTTAAACCTTTGGGCTACATCGTAGTTGATGTCATACATTCCAATGTGGAAAAAATGTTAGATTTATATGTTATAGATAACGGTACAACTAATTTATTGGGTAGGCAATGGTTGTATGAATTAAATATCGATGTACCTAAAGTTAACTTATTTAATTTAAAGGAAAAAAATTACGATGCAACCAAGAAGAATGAAATTATAAATAATATAATTTCCAGACATGAGGCGTTGTTCGATGACACATTGGGACGGTACGTGGGCCCACCGGTGAGGCTGCGCGTGCGCGAGGGCGCCTCGCCCGTGTTCTGCCGCGCGCGGCCCGTGCCGTACGCGCTGCGCGCGCGCGTCGACACCGAGCTGGATGCGATGCTGCGCGCCGGCGTCATCGAGCCGGTTGACCACTCTGACTGGGCCACTCCTCTCGTCATCGTTAGCAAAGCGGATGGCGGGATCCGTATATGTGCAGACTATAAGGTAACCCTAAACCGTGTTTTAATGATCGACAGGTACCCGGTTCCGAAAGTAGACGACTTATTTAGTGAACTTAGCTGTAACAGATATTTTACAAAGTTAGACTTGTCGCAAGCCTATAACCAATTGGTTCTGGATAATGATTCAAGAAATTACACGGTAATTAATACTCATCGCGGACTTTTCAAATATAATAGATTAGTTTTCGGGTTAGCGTCGAGCCCTGGCATATTCCAAAAATTTATGGTTACTTTATTTAAGGATATTCCGGATGTAGTGATCTTCTATGATGATATTTTGATAAAAAGTAAGGACCTAGACAGTCATATTAAAACAATCGAGCTAGTTTTTGAAGTGCTAGAAAAAAATGGTTTAAAAATTAAAAAGAAAAAGTGTGAATTCATGACCAACCAGGTCCAGTATTTGGGTTTCATAATAAATAAAGATGGCGTACAAGTTAATCCGGATAAAATACGGCCTATCGTAGATATGCCGCATCCTAAGACGGCAACCGAACTAAAATCTTTTTTAGGAATGGTTAATTTTTATGGGAAATTTATTAAAAATTTATCAACATTTTTAGTTCCACTTTACGAACTACTTAAAAAAGGCAGGCATTTTTGTTGGAGTAAGAAACATAACGATGCATTTATACTGGTTAAAAGGTTACTATGTAGTGCGGACGTGCTAGTACATTACGACATGTCGCAGGCCACGGTGCTGACGTGCGATGCGAGCGCGCACGGGCTGGGCGCCGTGCTGGCGCAGCGCGCGCCCGGCGGCGGCGAGCGCGTCGTCGCCTACGCCTCGCGCGCGCTCACCCCGCCGGAAAAACATTATAGTCAAATCCATAAGGAGGCGTTGGCCATTATTTTCGCAGTAGATAAGTTTCATCAATACTTGTACGGAAGGCAATTTACGTTACGCACTGATCACAAGCCTTTAGTCAGTATATTTGGACCTAATATAGGAATACCGATTACTGCCGCCAGCCGATTGCAGAGATGGGCTATTAAGCTTTCTGCATATAATTTCACAATAGAGTATGTTAGAACGGACAAAAATACAGCAGATATTCTCTCTAGATTGATAAAAACGCATAGGGCAGAGGCAACAAGCGGTCGCGAAGAATTACCGGAGCAGACTTATTTACATTTCGCAACGGAAGCTTTGCTGTTAGATTACAAGGTTTTAAAAAAAGAGACGGCCGCGGATCCCATATTGAGTCGCGTCATGAGTTATTTATTAGACGGCTGGCCATCTGACATCGATATCAGGGAGCTAAAGCCCTACCACAACCGACAAAACGAATTGTACATCGAGTTGGGTTGCATTCTTTGGGGTCACAGAGTAGTGGTTCCGGCAACTTGTAGGGACAGAGTAATAAAAGAATTACACGACTCACATATGGGTATCGTGAAGACAAAGGCTTTAGCGAGAAGTTACGTGTGGTGGCCAGGGGTGGACGAGGCGGTGGAGGCGGCGTGCCGCGCCTGCGCGGTGTGCGCCAGCGTGGCAGATGCGCCGCCGTCGCATGCGCCGTGCGCGTGGCCGTGGCCAGACCGCCCATGGTCCAGACTGCATATAGATTTTTTGGGCCCAATAGCAGGATCGACATTTTTGATAGTAGTAGATGCTTGTTCGAAGTGGATAGAAGCAATAAAAATGAAATCCACAACTGCTAATGCCGTTATTTCCGTATTACGCGAAATGTGGGCGAGGTTCGGTCTTCCTAGGCAGGTAGTGAGCGACAATGGGCCTCCGTTTACCAGTTTGGAGTTTGATAGCTTTTTAACAAACAATGGTATAGAACATATTTTTTCAGCTCCCTATCACCCCGCTTCGAATGGAGCTGCTGAAGTTTCAGTAAAAATTTGTAAACGCGTCATCAAAAAAGCACTGAAACAAAATCTTAACATAGATACGGCTCTCAACAGGTATCTGTTAACATATAGGAATACCGAGCACTATACAACTGGGGAGAGCCCAGCAAAAATATTACAAGGTCGCAAGTTACGTATGCGCTTAGATAAATTAAAACCCGAGCGATCCTCTCGAGTCGGTGAGAATCAAGCTCGCGCGCAGGCGGGGGAGCGCGCGGCGCAGCGCGCGCTGCAGGCGGGAGACACGGTCTGGTACAGGAACTTCCGCACGCAGGATAAATGGCTCGCGGGTAAAATCAATGAAAAGTTAGGTCGCACTGATTACAAAATAGGCACTGATGGTGGAACCGAGGTACATAGGCACGTCGATCAATTAAAGCGGAGGGTAACCGACACGTCCGTTAGTATGCCTCTACCGGCTAATACCGACCAGAGGCGTTCTCGCGGTTCGATGATTATACCGGGAGAGGAGGCACCAGAGCAGAGTGGCACGGGGAGCAGCGGCCCGATGACGCCGGGGAATACAACCGAAACCGGCAGTCGCAGTGTGTCACCGAACCAGTCTCATGTTGAGGTTGTTGGTAAAGAGGGGGGGAGCTCACCCATGAGCTCTCAGGTGAAGAGAGTTCGTAAACCCCCCGTGAGATACGGGTTTGAAGAAGTTTTTTAGCGCTAGAAACGGGATATACTAACATGTTTTTATTTCCCATCCCTTTTTTTTTTCCTTATGTGTACTTGAATTAAGAATAACATTAACTAAGAGTACGGCAATCTAGTGGTATTGTTTAAAATGGGCCAAGTAGTTTCACGTTTTATTTTGTCCCCCTTACATAAGTATAATATTGTGAACTATGTAAACAAGTAACTACGTGTAAATTAGTCTTTAAGATATCTATCATAACACCAAGGCTCAGTTTAGTGTATTGTAGCGCAATTTTTCATAATCATAACGTTATTATTATTATTATAAGTATTATAACGCTGTACCATAACGTTAAGGTTTTCCTTTCCATTGTGATTATGATATACTTAGAATTATTAAAAAAAAAAGTTTTAAAGGTCTGGTTGAAATGTAATGTTACCATGAAAAAATGTACTGAAAATAAATAAATAAATAAGCATTAAACAGTTGTACGCAGTTGTACGCAGTTGTACGCGGCAACTTACTAGGTTAAAAGAGTTAATTTGGGTGTGTGGTGTGTAGATGTGTGTATGTGTGACATGCAGCGGTGTATGTGTGTGGTGTGTGGTTGTGTAAATAAAAAAAAAAAAAGATAAGTAGTTAATAAGGGTGAAGGTGTTATATATGTATATTGAGGGTAGATTATTACGCAGATCGTGTTTTATAATGTAGGTAGTTAGTCTCTGAATAAACGGATCAAGAGTAACACGTCTATTATTTAGCAAATCTATAGATAAATACCTAAACACAAAGGTATTAAAAGATTAACGTGACTGACTGAATGACAAAACGCATAGTCTAATCTACAAGACCTATAGAGATTTGAAATTTGGCAGATATACCTATTCCTTGACGATCATACTCGCATAGGTGATTTTTTGCCCACACCAGGGGAAAGCAAATCAAGAGGATTTTACTATCGCTTCAAAGTGGCCGTAACTATATTATTAGGGGCTTCGAATTTAGCATGCAAGTAGATACCTAATTATAACAACTTAATGCAGTTAATTCCCACGGATAACGAATGAAGTAGATTAAATCCTACTACTATTATAAAGGCGAAAGTTTGTAAGTATGGATGTATGGATGTATGGATGTTTGTTACTCTTTCACGCCAGTACGGCTTAACGGATCTGGATAAAATTTGGAACAGACATAGTTTATGATTTGGAATAACACATAAGCTACTTTTTATCCCGGAAAATTGCGTAGTTCCCGCGGGATAGCGATAAACGAATTCTTTGCAGACGAAGTCGCGGGCAACAGCTAGTAATAAATAAATATCATGGGACAAATTACACCCAGTCCCACACTAAGCACAAGGCTTGTACTATGGGTACCTACCAGGCAACGGATAAACATACTTATATAATGTAGGTAAATACATACTTAAATACATAGGTACAATATCCATGACTCAGCACAAACATTCGTATTCATCATACAAATGTCTGCCCCTACCGGGATTCGAACCCGGGACCTCTAGCTTCGTAGTCAGGGTCACTAACCACTAAGCTATCCGGCCGTCCATTAAGATTAAGTACTACATACTAGCCGATATACAAACAATACATTTCTAACACATATTTTTTGATCATCATATTTATAGATACACTGAGATGGAATTTCTAGAAATTTCCTCGGGATGGTAATCCAGCCAATGATTTATTCTTTCAGGCGGAAGCCTATAATACTCATTGTTGTAGGTAGGTACCTAGTGAACGGCCACAGTAATGGGCAGGTACAGGATTTGTGAAAAGTTCATGTGTCAGTTTATTTCGGTTGAAAAGATACACCGTGATAGACGAATGATGCCTTATAGGGTTAAAATAAGCACTATTTATGTGTGGAATCCTAAAACCTTAGTAGATACCAACCCCCTCATTCATAAACGCTCTATAGGCTTCTGCTAACTTAGCAATCGTTTGTCCTTATCTGTCACTTTAACATTTACCTTTCACGGATAAGGACAAACGATTGCTAAGTAAGTAGAAGCCTATATAGAGCGTTTATGAATAAGGGGGTTAGTAGGTACTCTTTATCCGTGTTTAGATTTCGCCCTTCGTTACTTATGATTCTGACAGCGATACCCTAATTTGGGGTCAAAGTAACGTTTTCCTCAACGTTTGTTTTTATTACCTTTATACGTTTTAATATCCCAAAGAGAACTTTTGATGTTCACTTTATTGGGTATGTTAAGGACATTGTATTTACGTTTGAAGATTTTTTGGTTTGCCTTGACTTTTTACGATTTGAAGTATATCCATTAGTAAAGACAGAATTTTGTAAGTGTACTTTACTATTTTAGTATATTTGAAATTGAAGTCGCAGAAGCCAAAGTCGGAGGAAAAATGACGGTACAGCAAGTTTCCGGTACCGGAAAACAGAGTAGTACCTACAGCGGAAATAAGCAATCGCTCTGAAATGGTGGATTTTGCTACACGAGGAAATTACTAATGCCACAATAGGTCCAACCTCCGGTGGCACCCTCGGCGCTATCCCGCTTGGCGCTCTGTGCATCTCTTACTGCATGATCCACACACCACGACATCATCATGTAAGATTTTAAATCCTCTTTTACAAGATGTAATTTTGCTTGCAGTGTTCCTATGTAACTAAGCAAATAAATAAAAAAGTTTCCCGCTCAAATTATGCGCACTCCTAGTGGTCGCAGGACATTAAGTTATTATTGGGTGTGTTTGAAGAAAGTGATTCTATAGTCACCAAAAAGAAGGTACAGGCAGCAAAAATAGTTAACATGAAAACTATTTTTCGTTTTTTTTTTTTATACTGTTTCTGTTGTTTGTTGTAAAGTTGCGACCACACCGCCGCTTAAAAAACGGTGACGTTACGGAATCGCAACAAAATGTATGAAGAAACGGTGAGAAAACGTGACGTCTACGACACGTTACTGCGTATACGCGGCGGTGTGGTCGGACCTTAATGTAAGTCCCCCGCTTCAAAATTTAAAAAAAAAAACATTTTCCGATTACTTTTAGTGGGTGGGATATTGATTTGAAATTTGGTACACAATACATGTGTAGTTTGGATGACAGTGAAAGTATTGTCGATAAAAAGTACAGTCAGAAAAAAACATTAACAGAAACATATATACCTGCAGCATTAACTTTTTTGACCTTCGCAGTAGATCAAAACAAACGCGCCTCGTATCAATATACCTTATGACATGAAAAATGGCTACCGTTCTGAGTACACCAGTTTAAATCATGAAACAGGTGGAAAGTTCCCTCCAAACAAGCGTGTTTGGATCGTAATTCGTCGTGAACAACAAAGTAGCCGAGTGGCTCTTTTCTTTCCCTTTATAAGCAATTTACGATTTCTCAAACAGCCAACTTGCAATATTGTCGTGCCTCGAAAACACAAAGTTTAAGTCTTAGTTACCGACTCACTCTTATATTTAAATGATATCTCATTGATTGTTGAAATGTTTAATTATTTTTGTCTTCACACCCCTTCGTTGATAGCCTTTTCACATTGTAGGGTTCGAATTAGGTACTCCACGTCTCCCGATTTCAAATGTCCACTCTAGAACCTTCACTCCCATCGATCTTCTACATACGTAATAATACAGGAGATAGAAAAAAAATTGTATAGGTAATTATGAAAGGCATTTGAGAAGGTACTACATTACCTACAGTCAACTGGGGTGACTTTGATTTACGGGGTGGACTTTAAAAAGTAGTTTTAATGACAAAACCATTATTTTTTATTTGCGTTTACTGCTTCCAATCAATGCCTTCGTCGATCGCCTTTGCGTCTACATGCCAAACATTCACTGGATATGGATAATATCGATTTTATAGCAATTTTAAAACGATCAAAGTAGCCCCAAAATTACCAAAGTCACCCCAGTTGACGGTACTAAAAATGCAAAACCATTCCACAAAATCATCAAATGAATGTTTCAAAGAAACTCAGTAGGTAAGTAAGTAATAGTAATGTCATTAAAAAGACACTTAACAAGACTTGAAAACTCTATGGCCCGGATATGTGCGTCATTCCTTACAGTGTTCTCATGTCTTTTCAACGGACGGAAAATGTGAGACTACAAACTCGTAACTTAAACTTTTATCACTAAAGTTGAAAGTGCAAGGTGAATCTTGTACAGTACAGTTGTTAGCTGTTCTTGAGAAGGTCTACTTTAATATGATGTAGTTCACTTAAAGTATTTGCCAAGCCATTGTCTCTTACTGACCAAGTTTGAGATCGAAGTTCCGCGGAGACCGTTTTGCTTCCAATCTAATTTTGTTCTGAAGTATCTTGGATTTTATGAACGACCATAATACCTACCGAGATTATACGTAACTTTGTTTCCCCGAAAAACTGAAATACCTGGGGCCTTACCCCCTTATTCATAAACGCACTATAGGCCTCTGCTAAGTTAGTAATCGTTTGTCCTTATCTGTGAAAGGTAAATGTCAAAGTGACAGATAAGGACAAACGATTACTAAGTTAACAGAGGCCTATAGTGCGTTTATGAATAAGGGGGTTAACCATGACGTCTTAATTTTGCGATTCACTTCCGATTCAGTTTAGCTTCGCCCGCTGTCAGATCTATACTAAAAATGACAGCTAAAACCCGAACCCCTATTATAGACAGCGCCACACACGAAACCGCGTGGATTTTCAAAATGTAGATCCTCGGGAGTACCTAATTTTTCATACAAAAAACATTTCGAACGCATTCACGTAAAGGTGAGCGGCTTGAAACGGCAACAAACTGTTCTAATAAATACCTACCTACTTATTTGACATTTTAATGCAAACGCATTCGGGACGTATAAATAAATGATATTTCAAAAACGTTCCAACTGTTATACATATAAGGTTGCGACCAAACCGCCGCGTATACGCAGTGACGTGTCGTATGCGTCACGTTTTCTCACCGTTTCTTCATACATTTTGTTGCGATTCCGTAACGTCACCGTTTTTTAGTGTGGTCGCACCCTTAAGTCACACTGGCTTGTAAGGAACACAAAGGTAAGGAACACCATTCTATGTTAAGTAACGGTTATATTAAGTGTCAGTTATCTATGACTAGCTTCTGCCCGCGACTTCGTCTGCGTAGAATTAGCAATTGACATGTTTATCGCTATCCCTCGGGAACTGTGCAATTTTCCGGGATAAAAAGTAGCCTATGTTTCAATCTAGGGTACCAGCTATCTTCGTTCCAAATTTTATCCAAATCCGTCCAGTCGTTTTAGCGTGAAGAAGGAACAAACATACACACTCACTCACTCACGTCGTCACATCGTCACAAGCTTTCGCATTTATAATATGTATTAGTAGGATGAATCTGTCTGTTTCGTAGTAATAAATAGAGAGGAAATCATAAATAACTGACAGTTAAGATAACAGGAACTTAACAGAGAGTGGTGACACAGGCCCCAAGCATACTCGTATAAGTATAAGTCGTATTTTTCTCTGGTTCGTTTGTGTGTGTATGTATGTGTATGTATGTATAACTCTTTATTGTACACTAGCGCCCGGCATATTATGCATGTATTATACATAATTATAAACCTTCCTCTTGAATCTCTCTATCTATTAAAAAAAACCGCATCAAAATCCGTTGCGTAGTTTTAAAGATTTAAGCATACATAGGGACATAGGGACAGAGAAAGCGACTTTGTTTTACACTGACAACAAAGCGGGTAATGGCAGCGTACTAAGTAGCTTTGTAATGTTGCCAGGATCAAAATATTAACGTTTTTAGTAGAATTTTCGTTGCACAAGTCGTTAAATTTAGTGTGACGCAACTGGAGTGTCCGGTACATTCGATTTCCTTGGACAGACGAAAAAGTAGTTTTTAAAATTTCAGAACGTATTTACGTATATTTAAAGCACACGCCCGGTATCTAGACTCATAATGTAACCTATATAACCACACTTAACCTATGTACAATTTTTTTTTTACGTTTTGGTTTGCTGTTGAACATAGCAAAGTCGACGTGGGACATCAAGAATTTCACACTTTTTGATTTTCTTTTTACGATAAATATATGAAATAAGCGTAAATTTATCGTTTTATAAATATATTTCGAATGCCCAACTTTTCAGGAATCGAAATACATCACACTTATTCGCAATTAACAAGTAGAAAGTGAAAAAAAAAATGAGAACCAGTAGGACTATTTATATTACTATGTATACTTTTTTTGAAAAACGCTCTTATACTATGTAGTGATAAAACACATGAAAAAGGTAAATACAGGACAACACAAATGTACAAAGGCGAACTGTTGCTGTTGTTGCTGTTGTTGTTGAAAGGCGAGGTGTTGCAGAAAACCTGCCCCGTCAATTCCCTAGTTCTTTATTAACATTTTCTGTATGACGGCGGCTCTCCTTCAGGTTAGACTTATAGCATTACCTACGTGACTTTGAAAAATTAGTTTTTAAAATAAATTCCATCCGCGTAGCTCCGTATCGACGTCTGAGAGAAATATGAATAAGCTGTAAGTAGTTGTACATTTATTTACTTGTCTGTTTTTAGTGGAAACCGGGAACGCTAATAAGCTTAAGTTTGATAAAGAACATCAAACTACCTATAGATAAGACACAATAAGATAAAAAAGAAAAAAGTTACGAAATTAAAATAGGTAATAAATAATGATATCTTAACCCAATGACGCTTTATTACTATTGTACCTATTATGGTATTAAGTGTTCCGATTTGTAGATTATAATAATTAATTTTAATTTAAATTGTTGTTGTGGTTTTATCGGCTAACTGGCTTGAAATAATCGCGCGGCGGCGGGGTGGGCTTCTATGTCAAGCGCGGTATCAACGCGCGAGTATGCGCGCACCCCGTTACCCCGCCAGTCGAGCAATTATGGCTCAACCTTACTGTCAATGGTGCGAGGGTCGCTATTGGCACCGCATACCGCCCGCCCTGGCTCGACATCGAAACTTTTGTCGATGCGCTGAGCGCCTCTGTGATCTCATTTGCGAAATGCGATTTCATAGTGCTACTGGGAGACTTTAATATTAATTTACTTCGGACTACTGATTTAATGACCAAAAAACTAATAGATTTTTTTAAATGTTTTAATTTAACTCAGCATGTTAAGGATCCAACTCACTTCACAGATCACAGTAGCACACTTATTGATATCGTCTGCACTGACGTGCCGGTCTGCCACACGAGCGTAAACTACATTCCTGATTTGAGTTCACATGCTTTCATTACTTGTCAGTTAAACATTAAAATAGATAAGCCCAGGCCACAGTGCATTACTTACAGACCGATTAAAGACATGAATATAGCTGAATTTAATACACATTTAGATGACATCCCATGGGAAGGCATTCTAAGGTTAAGTAATGTCAATGAAATGGTTATTGCTTTTAATGCCTACCTAACTACTTTATTCGACACCCATGCCCCACTTAAAACTATATACACAAGGTCACGCAGTTGTCCTTGGATAACATACACGGTAAAACAGATGATGCGTCTCCGTGATAAAGCACACGCGAGGTACCGACGTACGAAGTTGCCTGTTCATGAGCAATACTACAGGGAGCTCAAACATGTCGTTAACTCAGCCATTTATACAGAAAAACGTGCTTATTTTAATCAAAATATCAACAGCAATTTGAAAGATTCAAAAGTCTTGTGGAAGCATCTAAAGCAAGATATTATCACGAAACAATCAAACAACGAGTTACCAGTACATTTTAATGACCCAGATAAAATTAATAAATTTTTCCTTGATTTGCCTTCTGGGAACATTACATCTATTAGTGATCTAACTTTTTTTGAGTTTCATCGATATGGCCCGGCTATGTTCAGGCTTCAACCCGTTACTGAGAGTCAAGTTTTCTAAACTATTAAAACTTTTAAGTCGAATGCACAGGGGCATGACAGAATTTCTTTGGAGATGTTGTTGCTAACCCTACCTCGAACTTTGGGGGTCATTACTGCCATTATTAATGAATCAATAACTTCACACTGTTTTCCTGATCTCTGGAAGATAGCTTTGGTGCGACCCATTCCAAAAATACCTAATCCTCTAAGTATGAAAGACCTTCGGCCGATTAGTCTTTTGTCCTGTTTCTCTAAGTTCTTGGAGAAAATTATTTGTGGTCAAATAACTGATTATTTAGATGCAAATGATATCTTGCCACCTTTACAGTCTGGATTTCGCAAACACCTTAGCACTACCACTGCATTATTGGACGTTACAGATGATATATTGACCGCTCAGGATAAGGGGGAGGGGACTATACTAGCACTTCTTGATTTCTCTAGGGCTTTTGACACAATAAATATAACTTTACTGTTGTCTAAATTATCGTACTACGGATTTGACTCAGGGGCCGTTAACTGGATAGCAAGTTACCTAACTAATCGTACCCAACTAGTTGACATCTCTGGGTCGGGTGGTAGGCATATGAGGTCCCAACAGTGTGGAATTACCAGAGGTGTTCCACAGGGCTCAATACTGGGACCAATTTTGTTTATAATTTATACCACTGACATAACAAATGCAATACAGAATTGTAAGTATCACATATATGCGGACGATTTACAGTTGTATACGTCTTGTAATGGCAGAAATGTGCACTCAGGGGTAGATATGTTGAATGAAGACCTCAAACGTATCAGTGATTGGTCACGCAGTAACTCCCTAGCCATAAACCCCACTAAATCAAAATATTTAATACTCGGGTCAAAGCAACAAATTGATAAATTATCTAGTATACATTTCACAGTTCAAATTGAAGATACACCAATTGTGCGGGTGTTTGAGGCTCGTAATCTGGGCTTGCTCATGGACAGTGAACTACGATATGAGAATCATCTCTCAACCGCTGTTCGCAACTGCTTTTACAGGCTCAGGGTGCTGTACCGGGTTCGCGATTTTCTAGATGTCGAGCTGAGGGTTAGGCTGTGTGATGCATTGGTACTGTCGAGGTTGAATTACGGAGACATCGTGTACGGGCCGCGACTTCTGTCGCGCACGCAGCGGATTATACAACGTGTACAAAACGCCTGCGCGCGTTTTTGTTATCACATCCCGCCTCGATCCCACGTGTCTCCGTATATCAATCAAAACAATATATTAAACATGTCCACACGTCGTAGACTACATTTAGCTTCCCTGATGTTCGGTATTGTGAACCGGCAGCTTCCGTCGTACCTGTACAGCAAGCTTACTTGGGGTCGTAACGCCGGATCCGCGGAGGTCAGGTCGTCGAGGTTTCTCCAACTTGTCTACCCTAAGCATCACAGCGCTGCATTTCGTGGCAGCTTCCGTTACGCAGCCACGAAGTGCTGGAATAATCTGCCTCCACCCATCAGAGCTCTGCAGACAACACAAAATTTTAAGTGCAAATGCAAAAAATACCTGCTCGCAGAGCAGAAATATAGTTGATATTGGTAGACAGTATAACTTTTTAATCCGTCTGTTTTTTGTAACTGCTTACTGTGTATTATTTTTTATTAATTTATGTCATTTCGAACTTACCTCTGTATTAACTTCATTTCGTATCTGTAATTTCACTTCTGTATCGTTGGCACGAGGAACAGATTGCGCACAGGGAAACCATTTTGTTGTGTAGTCGAATCGATTGGCCCTTAATTATCCCAAAAATTTGAATTAAATTTAAAAAAGACGGTACACTGGCTGAGCGCACCCTCATACTTGTCAAGCTCGCCGGATAGTCATGGTCGTTACTTTAATATTATGATGTTTAATGTACATATATTATTATTGTCGGTTGTTTGCTATTATTACAATTTTTATTTTAAATTGGTAATGATACAATACTAATAACTAAAGTAACAGCTGGTCGACTTGTGGGGTTTTATTGTATTATAAACAATTGGACCACCCAAGTGTTGCCACACAGATTTGTTTTTCCTTCCCACTGTCTCTGACGTTCGTGACGTCGTCGGAATTTTTTAGTTAGTTTAGTTTTTTAGTTTTTAGGTTTAGTTTTAGGCAAAAGGGTCACACTGAAAATCAGCGCTGCGGCCTGCCGCAGCAATATGCTGAGTGTGGCCCTTTTGGCACTTGCGGCACATGATTTGTTTTTTGAAATGTTCTTTTTTGTTTTTTATTTTATTTTTTATGTGTCGTTTTGTGTCAATAAATGTTTTCTTTCTTTCTTTCTTTCTTTCTTTCAAATAAATAATTTTTATTTATATATTTAAAAAACTTACTTAACGTACGAAATTATCTCAAATCTGAATAAAAGAACTTGCGCATTAATGAACAGATCAGCATTAGTATATCACAATTATTTGTAGTAGGTACTTAAAGTAAATTGGATTAGAAGATTTCTCAACAATATTCAAATTGAAAAGTATTAAGTTAGTTATAGTTTTACTCTTTCCAAAAGTTTTCCTACGAAGGCTTTATTATAAACATACAATTACAAAAACACCCACGACACCTGAACCACCCTGACCTCACCCGATGTTCAGAATAATTTGTACGTGTGTATGCTTCTCGCGTTTAAACATAAGTGTTAATAGAATTTCATCAAGACTCTGAGCATTTCAAAGTATAATTCTCAAATGAATATTTCTCATCATGATAATCCACGACAAACGCCAAAAGATCATAAAGAATATTTACATAAAATTTGGCCCGGTTGAAAAGAATTCGCAACCAGCATTGAGAGGGTTTACGTCGCACATTAGAGAGCATACCGGCCACCGTTGTACCGGCCAGTGGGGCTGACAGACTAACTGGACCCTGTTTCGTTAACGTGACAGGTGACAAGTGACTGTGACAATTTGAAATATATTGCTAGCTTGATCGTTCCGAGTTGGACCGGGTTTTATATTGGCTACAAAATGTCAGCGTCACTTGTAGCATCACGTTTAAGAAAGAGGGACTGATGGTGATAAAAAAGCGAAAATAATATATTTATAAAAGTAGATATAAACATTCGAAGAGGCAATAACCCATTACAGAACGCATTTACTTAAAGATAGAGGACTACAAGACACTCCTGTTTTTGCTGTCAAATAAAAATCTATCTAATCTAACTGTGCTTAGGTACACGCTATTTAAGTAACTTCAGCGTTGGTACTACATTTTTAATAGGTAGAATGTATATTTTCCAAGTACCTACTGTGGTACTAGACTATATAGGCATTATATTAAAACTTTCCTGTTAGGTACTGTTTTAAATTTCTTTTTGAAACCACTGAACCGACTAGCTACACTGCGACGCGCCGCTCCAAGGCCCACATTTACTGAAATAATATTATTTTTCAAGCTGTTGAGTTGCTTTTTATTTGGGCCTTCGCGGCAAATGAGTTACTAAGCACCGATAAATCTCTCAGTTCCCCACGGAAAACGTCCATTACTATCATTTCTGTTTTCAATGTTTTTACTCATTGAAAATGACAATTAAAATACGAGCGTCATTAGGTATGTACCTACTGATAGATACATCAGATCTGACCTTGCAAAGCTAAATCTGCAATAGAATAATTTGGCAACCCCAAGGAGAATCATATAATATTATAACAATATTTCTACACTGTTACTAGGTTAGTGTCAGTTTCGTGTTACCTACATGTTGTGTTAGTTAGGTTGGTTACGGTGAACTACTTGTTTACATGATGTTCCATTGTTCCATTATTAATTACATAAAATAATGCTGTATTAATTTCGTTGTTCTATGATACAAAATATTGAGATAAAGCCTCTGTTGAGTAGACTAAGTATTGTCTTTTTATTTTGGATTTGCTCTCTTTTAGTTGATTTCCTCTGTTATTAGATATACGTTTACAAAGTTGACGTATCGTACTATATCTTATCTTGGATCTCTAGAAGCATTTCTCATATCCATCTCTTGCTACGTTTAACACCAACGAACCTCACGCGTAGGGTAGCCCCAACATCTTATCAGAAAATAACTTAAGGCCCTCGGCAGCAGAGTGGAGGCTGATTGGAGCCGACAAGGTTTGATGCCCTCGCGTAGAGCGCATCAAATCCATGAGTTATTCCCAATATCCGTCGACGCCGTATTTCAAGCCTCCAGGGAGGTGGGGTACAGTTAGCATCGCAAATAGGGGCGGATAAGGCGCTCAAAAATGTCTAAACACGCTCCAAGCCCCTAGACAATGGAATTGTGTATGCTGATTGTATGTAGCGTTGACTGTACGAACGTCGACTGCTAAGAAACGGAGCGCATCCGCATATACATTGTGATTAGCGTCGAAGGTAGCTTATGCTGGTTCGGTTTAAGTTTAGCAGTTGTTTTCATGGGAACGTGTCTGTAGTTGGAACGGAGATGATGATCTTTTAGAATTGTAGAAAAGCTATGTTTTCTTTTGCTGGTGGAAAACTACCCGCATTCTTTTCAACTTTTTGAACGTTGAAGTTGATAATCCGAATCTCGTTTTCTATATACAATACTTGATAGAATTGAACGCCAAAGTTAGAGCTAGTTTTCAATTCGGAGTAGAATATTTTCCACACTACCTACTGGATTAATTAGGAGGTATGTTGTGTTGTTATGGTTATGCGAAGGTAATTTTTATTGGAATCCAGAATAAACCAGAGTGTGAGATTATAAACTCAAAAATCAACCTCTATTTTTACATTTTTTATTTCTCGGATAGAAAATGCAAACAAAGGCACGCGCTATTTCCCATTCCAAAGGGTTAGAGAGCTTTCATTATCCATTAAAGGATTCCAAACGCAAATTGTTTGAATTTTAAACGTATCGTATCCCGGACACATTCGGTACATCCCAGTGTACCGCGTGCGACGTCCCCACACCTCGGGATGCGGCGCTTACGCCCGCTTACAAATCTTATTTGCGAACGTTCCGATCGGAATTCGTCTCGCGTCGGCATCGGTATTTTATTACAATACATCTACTTAGATTGTACAATGTTGTGGTGTCTGCGGCAAAAATGTTCGCGTATTCCTCTCTTCAAATCTTTCGGCGAATTCGGGATTAACAATGCTTCCGAACGACAGAAATTTAGATATAGCACAAACATACAATGTACCTGCTACATGCTGATTTACGAGTCCTGAATAAGTAACGAAGCACATGAAGGAAGCAGACATGGTAATAGATACAATAGTTTTAGTAGAGACGCAAAATGTATGGATTTGTTACGCAGCTTTCTCTGAGTCAGGGTGGATTGGTAGCCCGAAGCTAGGTGGGCTGCAGAATACAAATCCAAGGTGTTTGTTACCTGTCCAATCTTAGAGGAGCCCTCTCAGTCTTTTAAATAACGTACGCGCTTCACACGGAGTTCGAATACAAGCAATGGCAGGGGTCTACTGATACTGGTTGTTGCACCAGGCCTGCGAACCGACCACCTGAGATTTCAATTTTGCGACGCTGAATAAATTTATTCGGTTTTCTACGTTTTCTTTGTCCAACTTTTCAACCTAATACCATATGGAAATGGACTTCTAAATAACAGTTCGTAAGCATACGGAGTCGGTTGATAGAAATATCTCTACATACTGAGACCATTCCGATTTTGTGCCAATGAATATGTCCAATATGCGTATGTGCAGCATTATATATGTATACCGTAGCGTCCAAAGTGGCAAAATATATTGGAACACGCTCGCTCGTGACATAAAGCCTTATATCGGTCTATTTAAAGGCTTTCGCTGTAATGATACTAATGATGTAATATCCGTTCTGTACATATACATGATTCTGGTTAAACATGCATAACCACCTCCTTTAAGAGGCTGACAACACCTAATTTTGTTGAAATTGATGTTATTTAAACACTTTTTTAAGAAAAACTGCACACAAAAAAAATACAAAAAAAATATAATGTTAATTTTCATCATATTTTAAACACGCTAGACGGGCTCGATACATAATTGAACAAAATCGGCTCGATAGAAAATAATTGCAAAGATTGGTCTTAAAATCATCATTAAACGGTTCTATGTCTTTATTTTTTCGACGTATGGGTCTGCAATTAAAAACATGAAGTCAACATATTCATACCTAAACGGCTAACGAGTCATATTTCACAAATAGTCCATACTTTTGTTTATTCCTTATGATTTGTGTCTTATTTGCAAGATTTTAGACGCGCGCCAAGCTGCCGGAATAGTTTCTTCTCTTTCACTAACAGGCACGTGAACCGTATGTGTGAAGAGTGGCGCTGCTCCAGGTCATTTGCTGTTGACAGCGCCTTAAATAACATTTTTGCCGCAGAGTTCCTGACAAAAAAAAGTTTCCGTCCTAGCAAGAAAATTAAATTTTTTGTCTACTTTGCCCCCAGATGTTAGTGATTTAAGTACTTGATTGTTTGCAATGTGTCTGAGAATGGTCTTAGAATTGTTCTGAAATATTATGGAAATATTTCAGCAAGAGGTTGGGTTAGTCTTATTGTGATTGAAGGTACTGTGAAGGTTTTTTTGCCGTAAGTTTTTAATAAAAAATAATAATTTTATAACACTATGTATTTGCATTAGATTTATACAGTTAACAGCACTAAGTATTTTCAGGTATAAATCTTAGCGCCTACTCAAACGTGGCGAGTTTATTTTTCAGAGCACTCTTTCTCCAGCAAAGCAGCTTATTCGCACGGAACGAAAACATTTCCTGAAAAACCTTTTTTAATTATTTCAGAGTTCAACGTTCTATTACTTTCAAGACTGAAAACGGTGTACGAGTGAATCTTGACTGAGGATAGAATTATGAGGCAACTTTTACATAAGTAAATAATTTACAAAGGGCCTTTATTTTCTTATATTTTCAAAGCAGAAGAAAAATAAATTAGTTAGAAATTTACTGAAAAATTAGGTACAGTAGATAGACATATAACTTGCTATTTCTAAAATATACTGAAGTCTAGAGAAAACTTAGAAAAATCTTGATTGAACCCGGATCCTGTACATCAATCCGTTCTGCGTGCTTTACCAAGGTTTTAACCCTACACCACCTAGAACAGTTAGATTATAAAGCGAGATTCGTAAGTTTTATTACAAACTAGCTTCTGCCCGTGACTTCGTCCGCGTACAATTAGCAATTGATTTGTTTATCGCTATCCCTCGGGAACTGTGCGATTTTCCGGGATAAAAAGTAGCCTATGTTTCAATCTAGGGTACCAGCTATCTTCGTTCCAAATTTTATCCAAATCCGTCCAGTCGTTTTAGCGTGAAGAAGGAACAAACATACACACTCACTCACATCGTCACATCGTCACATCATCACAAACTTTCGCATTTATAATATTAGTAGGATTACAGTACAGCCTACCTAACCTACCTGCTGTAGCCGTTGTGAGTGGTGAAGGATAAAATACCCAAGTGTGACACATATCTCAAAAATAAGAGTACAATCAAACCTACTTATAAAAATACCAATCGTCCATACTGCCAATCGGATAAAGTAACAGTCTATAAGTACACCAACTAATCTTTCTTTTACCACTGCCTCATGATATGATCGATACGTTGTCATTTGTTCGCTCGATCTTATACTTATATTAACTCCTAGGATTAGCAAACTTATTCCTTTTCCTTGCCCAGAGAAGAGCAAAAGGGATTAGTTCTGGTCGTGGTAATCGCTCAAAAGATATAAATAGGTACTGAGAGAATTATTTTTGTATGTGTTATTGGAATGTAAGCTTTCAGTATATTAATCTTTATGTGCATGAATAAGCTTTCATTTAATTGTGTAAGTTGCGCTATGTTCGGGTTGGAACGTACATACAAAATCAAAATCAAAATTGTATTCTACAAAATAGTCTGCTAAGGGTTTTCAATGATTCACGGTTATGTTCATTCGAAATTTTATAGACGGGATATGAACTGCGATTACCTTTATTGAGCTCCCGATATTTCGACGCATTTCATGTTCGATGTAAGGGTGCGACCAAACCGCCGCTTATACGCAGTGACATGTCGTATACGCCACGTTTTCTCACCGTTTCTTCATACATTTTGTTGCGATTCCGTAACGTCACCGTTTTTTAAGCGGCGGTGTGGTCGCACCTTAATGCATGCATCATGATCACGGGTAGACAACTGCGTCGAAATATCGGGTGCTCAATAAAGGTATAATCGCAGGTCATATCCCGTCTTTATTTCGAAAGTCTGATAAGGACTCTTTTTACATGTCTTCTTTGAAACTACCAAAACTTTCGAAAAGGATTTGGTATTTTCATAACAAAATAATATATATGTAACCACCCACTGGTGAAAACATTTTTTGTTCACTCGTGTCGTGTTATTGACTCTATCAAAGGAAATAATACCGTTTCTAACCAAACATTTCAAAGTTCAACACAAGGATAATATACGTTATATGAAAAATTACAAAGATGTACCTCATAAATTTCTTTAAAGTGTTTTTTAAAATATGTCGTATTGTTTGGAGGTGTTCCAAGCCACGCTATCTGCCCCGGCGGGGTCGGGCTCTACCACGTATATTACACACCGAATATTTTTAATATGAACAGTGCCAATAGACTACTCTAATGTTTCTATCTCAATATTATGGTCGACCAAGAGATAGTTTTGATGACAAGGAAAATCAAATTAAAATTGTCACTTGTAAAATTGTAAGCATGATTTGCTATACGAGTACGAGTATAAAGTGCAATCTACAAATAGTATAGCCAAAAAAAAGATCGTATGGGTAATGAGATTTAACTAAAGCGTCATTCATTCTTTTATAAGTACTTATTCATCATTCTATGGTAAAGTAAACTACTTATCAGTAAATAGTAAACCTTTCGCGTTGCCCTTCAACCAGCTGTGTTTAATCAAACTTTATTAAAATAATCAAAAACACATTTCTAAACGACACTGAAAATTAGAACACTGCTATGGGTGGTGTAGGGGTATAGCACGCGTCACGGAATGACGAGGACCCGGGTTCGATTCCCGGCCATAGCTTTACTTTTCGGATTTTTCTATGTGTTCTTATTTTCAGTGTCGTTTAGAAATTAAATTTCTAACGGTAAAACGTAAAAAGTAAACATTAAAAATCAAGAAGTAAATTTCTTGATTAATTTGATATTTCCAATCAAAATCACGTATAAACAAAATGCTTTCTCTTTAAGTTAAAATCTGCGAGAAATCGTGATGCCTACTGCCTACATTCCCAAGTGGCAGGCAAAAGAAAATTTATATTTTCCGATGAAATGAAATTCAGTTCAAAAGTAAATCAATACAAGTCTGGTAGACCGCGATGATATAATAGGTATGTCGGTAAATGGAGTGACTTATCGAGGAAAACTGTTTGCCGAACGCTTCAAACCAAATCTCTCACTTCGATCGGTAAATATAACCTCGAAATGGATGGATATTTTCTGTAATACAAAAAGTATTCCAGTAGTTCGGATTTACAGAAGCTTTAGGATTGCTTAGTCGATAAATATTTCATTGTACCTATCCACTAAAGTAGCGTTCGAACCCACTTTTTTATAATATCAATGTGCGATCGGATTCTACGTTTACATTCCAACTAAATGAGCATTATCGCAAAGATTTGACGCATTGATCCAATATAATATTATCATCTTACAACCAACAATATTTATTATTAAACTTATCTCAAGTGAGCGCTTTCGCACATAGAAAATCCTTTCATTTGGCCGAATTTCATGTGTCATAATGTAATGTTCGCCGGAATGATTATTTGCCAAAACTCTTTTGAATCTGAGACCGTATTTTCAGAAGCTTTGAAATGTAGGTTAGGTTAGTTGTATAATAATATAGAATCATCAACAGTGTAAGAAAAAAACAGCTATGGCAAACAATACATTTATGTTTATGACATATAAAATTATACCAAACTTTAGGAATCCATAGAAAACACCGACAACAGTTCGCACAAGTCTGCTCGCACGTAATACACTAAATGTATCCGTATTTATCTGATTAGAAGACGTTCGTTACCCCAGAGGCCCGGCAAACAACCGGGCCGTGATCACGATGCTTGGATATTCCGTGACGCCAGAATGCAGAAAATGTGTTCTGTTTTATTAGAGAGCCCAATAAATTCGGAACGTGAGCGCGCAGATAGGGTTACCATTATGCCGCATCTCCGAAGCCCCTTGAGAAATTTGAAATCAAAAATCGAGTTAAAATGGAGAAATGTACAGCGTTGTGGCGAGTCGGTTAACCGAATTGTTCAATCGTAATTTTTAAATTGTTTGAGACATCGTGATCCACTCGCGATTGTGCGAAAAACAACAAAGCGACGTTGAGAATAATTTTGCCGGCACACTTTCGGGCTTCTGATGTTGTATCTTGAGTATAATGGTTCGATGATCGAGTTGTTCACTCGAATCGACATCAACTTCTACTTCTTCGTCTTCTTTCTATGTGCAAGTAATAGAATGCCCCGTCAAAGACGCTAATTTAGCTTTGTTCCAGAGGTCTTCATTTCATTTCCCAGTTAAACTATACCTAAATTGAAACCGGAAACTGACGTGTTTTACGTTGCGTACACTGAGAAAAATATCCGACAGTACCTTCTGAGTTCTTCCTTCTAAGTGCTTTACCTACCAAAAAAAAGACGTTTCCGTCCTACTTTTTCCTTCAAAGTTTGACGGATGTCGATTACCTTCTAAAATTTAGAAGGTTTTTTTTTCTTTCCTTGTGAAGTAGTAGGATATATCAGACGGAAAAATTTTAGAAGGTAAATTTGTTGAAGGAATCGAGATTTTTTACCTACCGAATTTGGACGGTTGCACGAAAGGAAGGTTAATTTGGAAGGAATCACGAGTATCCTTCTGAGTTGGTGGGTATTCAATATAACTTTTATCTTCCAAATTGGCAGGTAATAAAATTTGGTAGGAAGTTGCCACGTAACCTACCAATCTAGTCGGAAAAAGTACTACATTTACCGGCCAAATAGGTAGGTAAAATCGGTAATAGGAAATATTAGAAGGAAATATTTAAGAAGGTAAATAATTAGTAGGAATTCGGTTCACTTTACCCACCGATTCCGATGGATTATAAGTTGGAAGGTAATTTTGGCAGGATTCATTGGTTATCCTTCTGATTTGGTGGGATATTATTCTAGCTTTTACTTTCCGAATTGATAGGTAATCTCATTTGGTGGGAAATTACCACATTATCTACCAAGTCGGTCGGAAATTTCACCGGAAACATTTTAAAAGGAAAACATTTTGGAGGAAAAAAAATTTTTTCCTTCTGTTTTTGGTGGGTAGCACAAATGGAAGGTTAAATTTGGAAGGAATAACGAGTATCCTTCTGAGCTGGTGGGTATTCAATATAATTTTTATCTTCTAAATTGGCAGGTAATAAAATTTGGTAGGAAGTTGCCACGTAACCTACCAATCTAGTCGGAAAAAGTACTACATTTACCGTCCAAATAGGTGGGTAAAATTGGTTATAGGAAATATTAGAAGGAAATATTTAAGAAGGTAAATAATGAGTAGGAATTCGGTTCACTTTACCCACCGATTTCGATGGATTATAAGTTGGAAGGTAATTTTGGCAGGATTCATTGGTTGTCCTTTTGATTTGGTGGGATATTATTCTAGCTTTTACTTTCCGACTTGATAGGTAATCTCATTTGGTGGGAAATTACCACGTTATCTACCAAGTCGGTCGGAAATTTCACCGGAAACATTTTAAAAGGAAAACATTTCGAAGGAACAATTTTTTTTTCCTTATGTTTTTGGTGGGTAGCACAAATGGAAGGTTAATTTGGAAGTACTAATTGGTATCTTTCCGGCTTGTTAGGTGTTCAACGTAGCTTATATCTTCCAAATTTAAAGGAACTAAAATTTGATAAGATATTACCACATACCTACCAATATAGTCGGAAAATATATCATATTTACCGACCAAATAGGTAGGTACAATCGGTAATAGGAAATATTAGATGGAAAGATTTAAATAGATAAATAATTAGCAGGAATTCGGTTCACTTTACCCACCGATTCCGATGAATTATAAGTTGGAAGGTAATTTTGGCAGGATTCATTGGTTATCCTTCTGATTTGGTGGGATATTATTGTAGCTTTTACTTTCCGAATTGATAGGTAATCTCATTTGGTGGGAAATTACCACATTATCTACCAAGTCGGTCGGAAATTTCACCGGAAACATTTTAAAAGGAAAACATTTTCTAAGGAACAATTTTTTTTTCCTTCTGTTTTTGGTGGGTAGTACAAATGGAAGGTTAATTTGGAAGGAATAACGAGTATCCTTCTGAGTTGGTGGGTATTCAACATAATTTTTATCTTCTAAATTGGCAGGTAATAAAATTTGGTAGGAAGTTGCCACGTAACCTACCAATCTAGTCGGAAAAGTACTACATCTACCGGCCAAATAGGTGGATAAAATCGGTTATAGGAAATATTAGATGGAAAGATTTAAAAAGATAAATAATTAGTAGGAATTCGGTTCACTTTACCCACCGATTCCGATGGATTATAAGTTTGAAGGTAATTTTGGCAGAATTAATTGGATATCCTTCTGATTTGGTGGGTTATTATCCTAGCTTTTGCCTTCCGAATTCATAGGTAATCTCATTTGGTGGGAAATTACCACATTATCTACCAAGTTGGTAGGAAATTTCATCGGAAACATTTAGAAGAAAAACATTTCGAAGGAATTTTTTTTTTTCCTTCTGTTTTTGGTGGGAAGCACAAATGGAAGGTTAATTTGAAAGCACTAAGGTGTATCCTTCTGGCTTGGTAGGTATACAACATAGTTTTTATCTTTCAAATTTGTAGGAACTAAAATTTGTTAGGATATTACCTACCAAACTAGTCGGATAATGTATCATATTTACCGACCGAACAGGTGGGTAAAATCGGTAATAGGAAATATTACAAGGAAAGATTTAAGAAGAAAAATAATGAGTAGGAATTCGGTTTACTTTACCCACCGATTCCGATGGATTATAAATTGGAAGGTAATTTTGGCAGGATTAATTGGTTATTCTTCTGATTTGGTGGGTTATTTATCCTAGCTTTTATCTTCCGAATTGATATAAGTGCCGGCACGTAAGTATAATCTGACCTTGTATGCGCAGAAGTATAAAAAACGGTATCCGTGGGTGCGCAGATCCCCTCCACGTGACTCGTCATCGTTAGACTTACTTGCCGGCTTGTATAGGTAATCTCATTTGGTGGGAAATTACCACATTATCTACCAAGTTGGTCGGAAATTTCACCGGAAACATTTTATAAGGAAAACATTTCGAAGGAACAATTTTTTTTCCTTCTGTTTTTGGTGGGAGAACAAATGGAAGGATAAGTTGACAGTACTAATGGGTATCCTTCTGGATTGGTAGATATTTAACATAGTTTTTATCTTCCAAATTTACCACATAACCTACCAATCGAGACGGAAAATGTGCCATATTTATATCGTCTAAATAAGGGGTAAAATCAGTGGTAGGAAATATAAGACTGTGAGGTTTAAGAAAGTAAATAATTAGTAGGAATCGACTTACCCACTGAAATCGGTGGGTTATATATCCCAGATTTTACCTTCGAAATTGATAGGTAGTTTAATTTGGTGGAAAATTATCACACCTTACCAAGTCAGTCGAGACTTTCAACGTAGGTAAAGATTTTAGAGAAGAAATATATAGAAGAAACGGCTCTTTTTTTCTTTTTTTCTGGTGGATAACACAAATTGCAGGTTGACTTGGTAGGTATACAACAAAGTATTTGTCATCCAAATTGGTAGAGAATTTAAATTTTAGTAGTATATTATTAATAATAATAATAATCAGTTTATTTCCAATACCGCATAACCTACCAATTCAGTGGGAAATCTAACTTTCTTTAACTTTCAAATTAGTCGGTAAAAAGATTTGATACGGTAAGATTTTAGAAAATAAATACTAAGTAAGAACAGCTTTACATTTTTGACCCATTGATTTTGGTCGGATGTGGTTTTGGAAAAAATATTAAAGTATTCGAAAAGTTATTGAGGCGTTGAAGCGCCTGTACAAAACTGAATAGCAAGTCTGTACGTATGAAAGTAGATTTCATAGGTATGCAGGCGTTTGCGCGTTGTATAGGTACAGCGTGTATTTTTGATACATTCTCACATTATAATTGGCCTAAATGAATATGTTTACCTTTAAATGATTAAAAATCTACGATAAGTATTTGTTTTCATTACAAAATAATTTAGCTTGCAATGTATTAAGTGTTAAACGCCTGTTAAATTAAATTTGCATAGCAATTATGTTATTTCCAGTGACACTTGATCTTTTGAATAGCCGTGGCGTTAGAAATATTTACTTATAATAAAAACTGTATAAAACACGTGTCTACATTTAATAACTACCTTAACCTACCTAAAATTACTGGCAACGCTTAGGTAGGCTTGAGTCAGCGAGATGTAAGAAGTGAAATAGAACACATCCAGATTTTTTTTCGTTTCTCTGTCTGTTTGTACGTGCTAATCTCCGGAACTGTTAAACCGATTTAAATGAAATTTTGCATGGTGGTGCCTAATATTAAATTAAATTAAACAATATTATTGTATAAAATTTATAAATCCCATAAAACTGATGGGTTCCCGCAGGAAAGTAAAACATTTTCCGGGGGTTAAAAAAGTTGTTAGTTAAAACCTTTTCCGGCTCCCGTACCTGTAAAGGAAAAAATAAACCCTTATAAGATCACTTCGTTGTCTGTCTGTCTGTCCGTCAAGACCTTATACTGAGGTCTGCAGTCTCTTGGAGCTGTAAAAATATGAACCCTTTGAGCCAACATAATCAAAAAGATACAGTCGTTAGAAATGGTGCTTTCATACAAATAGCCGAGTTTGGAAAACCTATGGGTTACTTCCACTGTCCTAGAAATTTGGTACGAAGGTAGTTTAGTACAACTAATGAAATTAATATTTTTTTTTACGTAGTCTATGTAAATAACACACATATATACATACCTAAAGGCCTCGTTTAGCATGGTTGTGGGCGTATAGGTGGAAAGGGGAATCAAAATAGTGATGAGGTTGCTAGCCGCATCGCCTATAACATGATACCTAAGATTTTCGCCCGTATGTTTATTTAACCAATATTAAATGACCTCACTTTGCCTACATTTTACTTAGGAGCAGGGCTCTGCTTACACTGAATTATATTTTAACCTGCCGGATTTGTTTCTCAGAATTGCGTCGATATAAAATTCAAATTGATACTAAATACTGAGGTCTGCGGTCTCTTAAAAACTGTGAGAAAATCAAACCTTTAAGTCTACGCAATCATAACATCATACAGTCATTCGAATAGGTACTTCCATACAAATTGCCGCATCTCGATTATATTACACGATACAAATTACACAATTCTTATGTATTATTTATGTAGGCACCTCTTTAATAGAATATCGATACAAATTACATCAATCCTTCCATAATTGTGCTAACAGTAGGAATTTCTTTCATATTCCTACTAACTTGCAATGTTCAGAAGGAATTAATGACGTGATTCCGTCCATCTGAAATGACGTATTTCGTTTCATACCGTCTCTCTCCCTCGATTCTGTGAAATCTATAGAACGAAAGTGATGCAACACCACAACGTTTTGAACTTTGCATTGCCAACTTAGTAGATTTAATTTTCCCATCAAATCCGGGGGATTTCAGATCAGCACCTGTGACAGTGAAGAAAACGGAGGAAAACGTGTTTTGACAGCTGATGGATTATTTATCGGATTCAAACTTTCGCGATTTTCACACATTATTATATAATAAAACGGGACTTAATCAAGTAAACAAAAACAAAAAGTATTTTTGTAAATACCTCGACGTTTCGGACCCTCCTCTTCTCACGAGACCATGGATGCGAAGTCGCGTCCAAAACGTCGAGGTATTTACAAAAATACTCTTTGTTTTTGTTTACGTGCTTAAGTCCCGTTTTATTATATAATAATCATAATACTTGGTATTTTATGCAACAGTTGTACAAGAGGGGTCGAAAAAGGCACCACGAGCTTTTTTTGACTTACTTATACAACGTTGCATACAATACTTTTTCTACGACATCTTTTAAATATTATCATCGTCATCATCATCAGCTGAAAGGTGTTCACCGTTAGACCTAGGCATACGTACTATTAAGTAAAACATAAAAAGGAGCACTAAGTAAAGTATCTATTTATGATTATTTACCTACTGGATACAAATTGCTCAGACAAGACATCGTACGGCTAAATAACACGCAACTACAACAGTCATTTTTTGTGTCAAAATGTCTTCCGCCGTCTTGGATCCAAAAAATAATACCAAATTCGGGCTCTGAGCCACCAAATTACCCGAAAACGACACTCATCAACATTTAATTTTTTGTGTAAAAATGTCTCAAAAAGTCATCCACCATTTTGGATCCGAAAAAGCATGGTCTTGGCATACCTACCATAGTGGTTGTTTTATCTAAAGATATCTCCATGATCTCCTTCAGCAATAAGTTTGAAAAAAGAACACCGAGTAGCACTCCGGGAGTGCCGGCAGAAGTGAAAACTACACATACGCACACTCGCGCAAAAAGAAAAATGAAAAAAAACTTTTTCTACACGAGATTCGAACTGCGGTCACTTGAGAGAACGCACTGTTATTCTACACCTTATACCACTAGGCCAAACGCACATACGTTGATGCGACGAAATTAACGTATCGATTCAAACTTTCGCGATTTTCACACATAATTATAAGAAAACGGGAGTAAATCCCAAAAAAAATTAGGCAAAATTTAGGCATTTAGGATTATTTTAGGTTTGATCAGTTCTTTTACTTTTTTTGTGTGTCTACTCTTGCTTAATACCTATGTCCTGTCAATCGTTCAAAGGTTAAATGGAAGAGATCCCTTTAGGGATAAGTTCGCCTTTGTGCATTCGTGATTTCCTGTATTCATCTTTTTCATGTGTTTTATGTACAATAAAAAGTTTTACATACATACATACATACATACATACAATCCCAAAAATTACAAAAATATTATTTATTTACAAAAATACGTTTTATTTACGTGATTAAGTCCCGTCTTCTTATAATTACGTAATTAACGTACCTTTAAAAAATCGATCGCGATTAGCTTTATTCGTATTTCAAAATAAGCTCATAGAAGATCCCGATATCCTGGTACTTAAACTCTCTCTCTGTCTTACGCGTGACGCGAGCTTAACATTTTTTACCCATCCCAAAAAGTGCCCAACGCCGCTAAAGAAGTTTTCACTTCAAAAAACATCTTATAACTTGTTGGTGAATGTACCACTGGTGAAAAAATTGGTCTATCTACATAATCGAGTCTATGTATATACGTCCCACTGCTGGGCACAGGCCCCCTCTCAGTATCAGGATATCAGATCTTAGAAGATCACTTTGTTGTCCATCCATCCATGTATAAAGTTGAAATTGATACTAATTACTTAGGTCGGTGTCCCTCGAAGCTGTGGAGAAATCAACTTTCTATACTTTGTTTTTTTTAGCATAAGAATGAAGGTAAACAATCTGACATCTTATTTTTATTATTATTAATCGGTCACACAAAACCATTACAAAAAACAAATCACAATATTCCAGGGGTTTTAAATTGTAGCTTGTTGTTATTTATTTTTAAACACAATATTTCAGGGGTTTTAAATTGTTTGTAACCAATATAAAATGACCTCACACTGCTTACATTTTCCTTAGGAGCAGAACTCGCTCAGAACAGTGGATTATATTAAAATTTGCCTTATTTGTACGGAACCCTCGGTGCGCGAATGAGACTAGTAGTTGGCTGTTTTTTTTTTTTTTACTTAGAACTGAAAACTGAAATTTGGCTTAATTGCCACAAACGTGGTATTACACCATTCTTGAAACTTACAAGCCAAAACTCCTGGCACAGCTGATTTTAGGTCAGTGATAAGCACTCTATTGACGGAGGAAAAAGCCAGATTTGACCGGTTTTAAACGGAATTTTCCTATGAAGACGGTGGAATTCTAAATTATTGTTGGCAACACTGCCCGTCTTCTCTCCCTCCATCAATGCCCAATATTTTTTTAATATTAGTTCAGTCTAGTCGTTTGTTCGTTAGATGTGATTGCTTGAGGTCGAATGTTTATTTACGTTCTCCGAAGTTTTTTTTTTGTTAGTGAACAGTACTAATTTAAATAGTACGTACCTAAAATATGTCTCTAGCAGACATATTTTTCAAACTCGGGGATGATGGAATGATGAAAAATTTTACTGGTGAGTGTTTTTATTTATTGTATCGCCAAAATTGTGTTGTTTACGTGTCTTAGTGTCGTTTTCGCTTGTGGTTTTACTAATTATTAATAAATGTAACAGTAATCATCCCGTAAAAAAAATGAGAAATACCATTTACATTGCTCCAAAGAAAATATATAACTAATGCTCTTTATCATACATAGTTTTAATATTGGTTGCATGCAGCACGTCTTTGAATGATCGTAATACTGGGCAACACTGAGAAGGAAAATATTTGAATTTCCGTCCGTTTATCTAATCTAATCTATGCTCTCGCGCAGTGTTGCCAACTTAGCGATTTTGTCGCTAGATCAAGTGCCATTTTCCATACATTTAGCGATTTTTGGAAGATATTTTCTACAATCTCATGACTTATTTTAAATGTTGCCGCGACTTTGTCCGCGTAGAATCTATAATATGGGATTCTAACGGTTACAGAATTTTTCAAATCGGTCCAGTTGTTTCGGAGCCTATTCAGCGCAAGCAAACTATTAAAATTTTCCTCTTCATAATATTATTATAATTATAATATAAAGTAATAAGAATGGAATAGAAGTATAGATATGCTAGCGACTTTTGCAAAACTTGGTTGGCAACACTGCTCTCGCGCCGCGAGCGCATCGCATCGCAGCGCAGTCAGGTCAGTCAGAGCGACGCCACAGCCGAACGACCATTTTGTTTCACCGCGATGTGATGTGATATAATTTTACTTGTACGCGGAACCTGCTAAAAGCGGGCTCAGCGGACTGGCATAAAATCGACATGAAGCCCTCGTAATTCTCGTAAAGGTATTTCTTGTTTATTTAATAATTGTGCGTGTGTACGTTATAAACACAGGCGTGGCCAAACGTATTGAGCACCTGTCTGATTTGTACCTTACTACGCTTTGTGCTTAAGTTTTTTATACGCCCACAATCATGCTAAACGTGGCCAAAACAATAGGTCTTGTTATCTTAGGCTCTGTCTACCACGTATAAGTGCCGGCACGTAAGTCTAATCTGACCTTGTATGCGCAGAAGTATTAAAATACGGTATCCATGGGTGCGCAGATTCCCTCCACGTGACTCGTCATCGTTAGACTTGCGTTCCGGCACGTATAAGGGAAAGACGTGATTTTTGTATGTTTGCATGTATGTAAGTTTTCTTTTTGAGGTTATGTTAAAAGGAACAAGCAGATTCTATAAATTTCTATTCTATACTTTTGGCCAAAGCTTTGAACATTATGTAGGTACCTAACTTAAGTATAATCGACCAAGAAATTTCTTTAAGTACCTACCACCTTTTTTCACCAATTTAGCCTTGTAGCATGTTGACACTCATGAGATAAGTAAAGCAAGTGTATAAAAGTAAGTACCTACTTGGGACACTCACTATCTAAACATACCTGACACGAGGGGTACGAGAGCTGTTTAGAGGCGTTTCATGCATGTGACATGTTATTTTATCGGTTTGCTACATAATAACCTAATATACTTACCCCTATTCCTATTACTCAGTTTCATCATCATCATCTCCAGCCTACATATGTCCCACTGCTGGGCACAGGCCTCCTCTCAGAATGAGAGGTCTTGGGGTACAGTATTACATGGTTTTGAATTTTATGTGCATGAAAGCTTACTTTCTAAGCTTTAATGCCTAAAAATCTGAAAAACATAGCTGCCCGATTTTTTTGCAAGGGGGTGTATAATTTTATTAGGGACCTGCATAATGACGCATATATGTATATTTTTAAAAAAATACTACAAGGAAGGAAAACTGGCAAGTGAGATACCTGATGGTAAGTAATCACGGCCGCCCATGGACATCCACAACACCGGAGCATTGTAGACGCGTTGCGAGCCTATAGAAGGCTAAGATAATATACCTACCTCATGCCATGTGCCAGTAATTTCATCAGCTGTCTTACATAACTTACCAACTTCAATGCACATAATTTACCTTTGCAGTAAATTGAGTTATGTATTGTATAGCTAAACGCGCCGCGTCACGTTGGGTCGTGTAATCTGACACTTAACTTAATGTTAAAAATTCCCTTTTTATTTATTTTTTCAGACTGCTGGTATTCACTCCAGTCAGCTCAAAAGTGTATTAACATCTGGAACTAATGATTGCAAAAGTTACACAAGTACAAACTGCATTAGCTCCACACCAGTTAATACGTCAAAAATTACAGCAAGTGCTATAATACGCTACTACAATATACTAGAACTTCCGGCGTTAGACCTGTAACATCAAGAGGAAAATGACGTATCATACTCGGCTCCAGGTATGAAAGTTAGTTTAGCTAGCATAGTCATTATTATATTTTTGATTCATGGTCTAATGATATTTTTCTATTTACAGTACCCGACAATGAAGATCTGAAGTCTCTCACTTCTGACTCTCATGCCCCCTGCCTAAGACAATGAAATATATTATATTCGGCTCCAGGTATGTAAGTTAGTCTAACCTAGCTGGCCTAGTCATTATTTTATATTGTTGATTCATTGTCTAATGTTATTTTTCAATTTGCAGAACCCGACAATGATAAATTGAAGTCTGTTGTGATCGATTTAAGACATAACGTGCCGACACACATGTATCTACTGAATTATTACAAGCCTGGACAGATACTCAAGAAATGAAAGAAACTGAAGGCACTCTGTTGCAGTATATGACGCCCTACCGAATATTGGACCCTAGCCCTACTGAATATTGTACCGGCGTTGCTTGTGAGTATGAAATCGATACTTTTTTATAAAATACACACGCTATGCATTATGTTTTTATGGTTCCGTACCAATCCACAAAAGGAAAAAACGCAAACTTTATAGGATCACTTTGTTGTCCGTCTGGCCGTCCGTCTGTCCGTCTGTCCGACTGTCAAGTAACGGATCTTAATAAGGCGTCAATAGTATCTGAAACACTGTTAATGTGCATTTTTAGCCGAAATGGCCCAGCAACATCTAGTTTATCACAAAAAGTTTTTTCTTTCCCGATATAAATATTTGTGTAGCCGACTACGACTATAGGTATTTGAAGAATATTATTAATATTTCAGAGTGTTGGACTGCAAACGGCTGGACTGCTTTTGCTGCTACCGTTTCTGTTCCCGGAGTATATCAAGTCAACAATAATTGGAAGCTCACTAAAAGTAACGTACTACCTTTCGTTTTATCAGTGGGTACCTCATGGACCCTGATTGATCAGACTCATTTCGCTGTGGATAAAATATTGTATTATTTTCCGACCGTTCTAAAGGCAGTTGAAGTGTGTTTCCAACTTTTTCATTCATTGCATGCCGAATATCCTCTCGTATGTTATGTCATAACGTGTGGGAGTTTATACAACAGGCAGTCTATACACCGTGTTTTTTTTTATTTACGATAACTTCGGCATATTACTAGGTGCATCCATAGAAACTAAGTGGTAGATTAGATTTTTAAATACTGCAAACAATTTTTTTTTCTGTACAGAACAAAGTACATTTTTAATCACTTTGTTCTATACTGATTTTTTTTTATTTGCAGTATTTAAAAATCTAATCTACCACTTAGTTTCTATGGATGCACCTAGTAATATGCCGAAGTTATCGTAAATAAAAAAACACGGTGTATACAGGGTGTATCAGACACCCCCTAACAATAATCCACTGGGGTATATAACCATAGTTATAGACGCTAAAAAAATATTTAAAAATAAATTGGAGTAATTTTTTTTTTCTATAGGAATGATTACAGTTAATACTACCATTCCTATAGAAAATATAAAAAAAACTCAATTTTTTTTTAATATTTTTTTAGCTTCTATAGCTATGGTTATATAACCCAGTGGATTATTGTTAGGGGGTGTCTGATACACCTTGTATACACAGATTTCGATTGGAACAACCGATTGATATCTCAGTTAGCTGAATCATTAAATGTAACATTAAAGCGGAAGACCCATACGATACGAGACTGACGAAAGTGACAAAAAATTAACTAAATTTGTTTGAAGCGCCACTCCATTTCTCAAACATTTATGTGTATAAATATACCTAGATTAAATAAGTAAGATCATATTTCGTTGTTATAATAAGACTAGGTAATCAAAATAATTGTGAGCTAAAGGTACAATATTAATTGTGTATCGTATATATTTTCAAGACGTTGAATTGTGGCAATTGTTCAAGTGTATATTTTTTTATGCCAATACTTAATTTGTAATTTAAAAAGGCATTGCAATAACATAAGTATCTGCCCAGGCTTGTAATAATTCAGCAGACACATGCGTTGGCACATTGTTTCTTAAATCGATCACAACAGACTTTAATTTATCATTGTTGGGTTCTGCAAATAGAAAAATAACATTAGACCATGAATCAACAATAGTGACTAGGCCAGCTAGACTAACTACCTGTATGCCTGGAGCCGAATATAATACTTCATTCTCCTCTTGATGTACAGGTCTAACCCGTTGACCACGACATCGGGCGGCGGCGACGGCGACAGCGACCGCGGTGAGCGGTGCGGAGGCCATAGAAGAGAACAAAAGGTCCGAGCGTGTTATCTCGTTCTCTCCTATGGCCGCCGCGCAGCTCGCCGCGGTCGCCGTCCCCGCCGCCCAAATGTCGTGGCCAGGCCGTAAGGCAGGAAGCGTGAGAGTCAGAATGGCGGGTGTACCTCCACATTGCAATAACTTTATTTGTGGAGCGGTACAATTTATCTTAAAGTAGGTACTAAATAGTAAATTTTGAGTATTTTTTTTTAATGTAATCATTTTATATATCTGTGAAGGTATACACAAGCCATTCTGACTCACCAGGAAGCCCTAGTATATTTCTGTGATATTTGTGTACTGTAACTAGTAAAATCAACATTAAAAGCCAACGAGGCTCGTGAACCTGTTTCGCTATTATCACTATTTCTAGCACGCAATTTTGCGGATTGATCTTTACTTATTAGTTTTTTGTGCAATTTTCGGAGTTGATTGTATAAGACTCCCGTAGCTCTTCTTTTACTATTAAATTTAGTAACGTAAAATCTAGACTAGATTATCAATACTTTTTATAATATACTAAACTGTACCTAGCCACCTGTTTTCTAATGCAAAAGTAACTGTGTTGTAGGGTCAACGTCATAAATAAGTGATCATTTATGTATCTTGTCATTTTAATGTCATGTTTGAAAAGCCATACGAAATTGTGTAACGACTGAAAGCGACGAGGTACATAAATGATCACTTATTTATGACGTTGACTGTACTTGTAGATAGTTTGTACTATATGTGTTTTCAAATGTAATAATAATTACTATTCAAATTAGTATTTAAACTGTCAGTCAATTGAAATTGCACACAATGTAAACAAACCTTATATATAAAAAAAATGCCTTTAATTTCTATTTTCTCTCATCATAATATACTGCTAAATCTGTTTGTTATTTAATCAATACTTACCACAACATTATCCTGAATCATTAAAACTATAAACAAGTGCTAGAAAATGGATATTTCATTAAATGGTTTATTTACATTGTTCGCAATTTCAATTGACAGCGACTTTAATTATAATTCTAACGTTAAAAATCGATATGATTACCAATCTTAATAATGTCTCGATCACCAAACGGCATAAATTCATTAATTATGCGACTGTGATGTTTAATATTATTTCGGTACCTAGTATTTAGGTTTGTAGAATAGAATAAAATAAAAAGGTTTATTAATATTGAAAATAAATATACGCTTTTCGCTTTACTACCTACTGGTTTTATTTTGTAACCTGATTAATATTACAAAAGCTGTACTGATTAATTTGTTGTTTTTCAGGCTTAATAATATTAAAGAAAGCTTGCAGTACCTGCTACATAGAAGATGAATACACGGGGAAGATGAGATGGCTACCTTCATCCGTCGCCAGTGAGAAAACTGGCATGTACCTACCTTCCATAGTAAGAAGGGTTTTCCTACTATCCTGTTATAATTCCTTCTAGAATAGAAGCTGAATGCGGTAGAAATTCTGGCATACCGTCCATTGTAGGAAGTATTTTCCTACTATATGGGTAGATTACACCATTTAGCAGGAAAATCCTTCCCATAATAGAAGGTACATATCAGGCTTCCCACTGGATTTACCTTCCTCTGTAGTAGGTAACCTAATCATTGGCATAAGTTACCTACTACAATGGAAGGCGAATCCAGTGGGAAGCCTGATATGTACCTTCTATTATGGGAAGGATTTTCCTGCTAAATGGTGTACTCTACCATATAGTAGGAAAAAACTTACTACAATGGACGGTACGTGACAGATTTCCTACCGTATTCACCTTCTATTCTAGAAGGAATTAGAACACTATAGTAGGAAACCCTTCCTACTATGGAAGGTATATGCCAGTTTTACCACTGCGGTCACCTTCCATTGTAGAAGGAATTCCAAACCATTAATGGTAGGAAGTCCTTCCTACAGTGGAAGGTACCAGCCAGTTTTCCCATTGTATTCACCGTCTATTGCAGAAGGAATTATAACCATATAGTAGGAAAATCCTTCCTACAATGGAAGGTATACGTCACTTTTCCTGCTGCGTTCACCTTCCTTTGTAGAAGGAATTATAACCATATAGTAGGAAAATCCTTCCTACAACGGAAGGTATACGTCACTTTTCCTACTGCGTTCACCTTCCTTTGTAGAAGGAATTATAAACCATATAGTAGGAAAATTCTTCCTATAACGGAAGGTAAACGTCACTTTTCCTACTGCGTTCACCTTCCTTTGTAGAAGGAATTATAAACCATATAGTAGGAAAATTCTTCCTATAACGGAAGGTATACGTCACTTTTCCTACTGCGTTCACCTTCCATTGTAGAAGGAAACCTATATTTACGGTAGGAAATTCCTTCCTATATTGAACGGTATATTTCACTTTTCCTACTGCGTTTACCTTCCATTATGGTAGGTATAAATCGGTTGGAAATAATTGGAAGGTAAATATTTTTAACCATTTACCTTCCGTTGAATTACCTTCTATTCTGAGTCGGTAGGTAAAATGTGGAAGGTATTAATCAGACGGTATTTATTAGAAGGTAATCAGTCGTGTTTACCGTCCGTGGAATTACCTTCTATTTTGACTCAGTAGGAAAAAAATGGAAGGTAATCACAATTCTTTTTACCTTCCATTAATTACCTTCTATTCTGACTCAGTAGGAAAAAAAAGGAAGGTAATCACAATTCTGTTTACCTTCCATTAATTACCTTCTATTTTGACTCAGTAGGAAAAATGTGGAAGGTATTAATCGGTCGGAATTTATTAGAAGGTAATCACAATTTAATTTACCGTCCGTTTAATTACCTTCTATTTTGACTCAGTAGGAAAAAAAAGGAAGGTAATTATTGTTTTCACTTATCCTATCAAAAAAGAAGGAAATTTCAGAAAGGAATCAAGTGGAAGGAAAGTTTTGGACGGTAAAAACTTAGCCAATTATCCATCCAAACTAGACGGTAAAATTCCTACTGAGTCAAAATAGAAGGTAAATCCTTCCAATATCAGAAGGTTATTTTTCTCAGTGTAGTTTAAAGGTGAGGGCTGTGCAAAATAGTTGTCAAGTTCCTGAAAATATCATAAATAATGGTCTCTTTTCGCAACGAAACACGTCGCAAAAGGTGCGTTCGAAAAAACTCTCTTATAGTCTAGCTCTATTGTATTCATTTTGCTGATGATCTTTTCCCATTATTAAGTAAATACCACGAAATGTAAACGTTTTAAAGTGAAATGATCCTTAAATAATTATAATTTATACGGCCATCATCTTCAGTTAATGTGTTATTTTCATGAGTAAAGCACCCCGAATATATGAAAGTAAATAGGCAGGATCAAACAAAAAATAAATAAGAAGGTATCGTATCAGAAACTAGGCAGAGGTAGAATAGAAATAAGTTTATATCGTGTAGGGATAGAACAACTACCTATTTGCGCATTACTCGAAGAATCTGACATTTATAGGTGGTAATGGATTTTTATGTTCGTCGCTCGTTGGCGTACCTATAGGTACTCTGTATACGTAGTAAGACAAATGATACTTTATATTAATTTTAGTCGGCTCGTCTTCAGTACCTATATTATGTATTTGGTTAATAATAATTGTCAGCAGAATTTTCGCAATATATTTTTATAAAGCTTTTTTGAAGTATAATGGGTTTCGGGCGACAAACGGCGCCCAAAGTGAAGTTGTTGTGCTCGGGTAACTGAAATAATTCGCGTCCCTGCGAGCCGATAAGAGTTTCCTTTTTTATTGTTGTGATTTAAGTAAGAGCTGCATTAACTCCCTCTTAATCTTAATCATGTACCTACATTATATTACAATTTTATTCATTTACTAAAAATTGTCGACGGTCATCAGATCTGGTGACATACCTCTACCTGCTAGTAATGCTAGTTTGTCCCGTTTATATATAAAGAAAGACATCTAGGCATTTAAATAAACAAAAATTTTATCTTTCATACATACGACACATTCATACATAAATCACATCTTTAACCCTTAACATTTACTTTTCATAATTCCTAATTCGTTTGTGATCGACAAAGAAAGCATCTAGATTATTTAAAATAATTATTGATGCCTAAATGCCTAATGCACTGCGGATGTAGAAAGCGCTAAGCCAAAAAGGTATGAATATCCGATATTCGTCGTTGCACGTAACTAGAATTTTGCACGGGGAAAACCGTTCTCCCAGTTAGACTTTTAATAGGTTAGCATGAAACTTCGACAACATTTCTTAGTTTTCCGGTGCTGTCAAAGAACTAAGGCTACCAAAGGCGCTAGGAATAGATCTGTCGTAGACACGTTCGCTCCATCTCGGGATATATTTTGCAATTTCATTTCCCACGGGAGAGCAGGGCGCAGTTTATGCGACACCTTATTCTTTGGGAAGCTTAATATTTTTCGCTGCTCTGTAATCTTGAGTCCTGTCCGAGTACGACGTGCAATATAGATTATACTTTAAAATAGGAGCGAGGTACAAACTAGGGTGCTCTGAAATATTGGAGGGATTATGTCACACGAGCGCCGCGAGAACTTAATAATATTACACGGCGTTGCCCTCGCGACTCTATCTTACGATTTACTCTTACGACCCAAGTTTCTGACCAGTTAAATGTTTCAGTGTCAAACTTGTTTTCTCTTTAAAGATTTGGCTTAGAAAACAGCAGGAGTAGGATTGCCCAGAACCCGAAGATAAGCAAAATGCTTACAAGCGTTGAGGAGGCAAAGTGACATGAACTAAAGGATGCTGAATGCTGATGCATTACCCCTATGCTGTTTTTATTGCATGTATGAGGATTGATCTAATCACGTTCTCTAGAATCAAATGAAAACATAGGTAATTATCATTTACTAAATAGACCGCTAAACTTCTTTACAATAAGATCATTATACGAAAATTAAATGTAAAAATATAAGAGAAAAAAAAATGTTGAATAGTTGCTACGGATGTTTATGTTTATGTTTATTTGATCATTCAATATAAAATCATCAAAGAAACAAAACCTTAAAACAAAGAACAACGAAGATGAAGACAAAAATGATCAAAGTCCACAATCTACTTCTCGACCGATACTTAATGGATTCTAGAGATTTAAAAGGTCTCCCATTGATAATTCCTGATTCCTAATTATCAAATATCTGTTTCGTGTTAAGTAAGTATCAATTAAGCCTTTGGAGTCACTAACACGTTCTCATAACCCATGAAACACATTAGGTACTCGGTAGATTGCGAGCCTGCAATTGATTGTATGATTGAGTCGACACTGGATTGACGTTCAAAGGGTTAAGGAAATTACTTCAAAGATTGCAATACGAGCATGTTTTGGAACGTGAATCCGTCTGCGAACATAAAACAGGAGGAATACTCAATAAAATGTATGAACAGGGATCATTTCACGATTTGGGAGAATGGTAAACATTGTAACGGCATCTATTCGAGTGTTCCTTCCCAGTGCATGAAATAACAGGGAAATGAGAATGCGGTGCGATCTTGTCACACATACAAAGTTGTTGATGGTTCGACTGGAAATTCGTTTATTCGAAACAAGAACTTGTTTTATGTCAAAAAGTTTCAATTTCTTAGAAGAGTTAAAAATCTCATATCACAGTTTGCAGTTCCATGTAAAATTTAACAGGAGTCAGTATTTATTTATTAAATAGAAATAGTCCATCAAATCAATTGGTAGTAGATACCTAAGTACCCACTATACAACAGATTTAATCAGCTATTATACCTAATTCAACAGCTAATAACGACCCAATCACATTGTATGGATGCAGTACACTTCGGTCACAAATGGATGTCCTCTCCGGACTAATCAAGATAACGCAAAAACCAAGCTCAAATCGGGACCCGCAGCGTAATGATCGAGCCATCCATACGGTTCTACGTGTGGATTATTCGCGTACTTTGAATGCAGCGAATATGTGAGAGCGCCGAGTGCACTGCGGCACATGGCTATACCTAGCTAGGTTAGTTCAAAAGAATAATTTTAGGGTGTATTTTTTGCTGCGGCCACTGGCCGGTCGGCGCTCGCGTTTTATTGCACACTATTCCGGCGAATAAACGCGCCTGGGGGGGTTTAATGGACCGGCCAGGCGGGAGGCCCCCACACCGTGCCTTTTCTCCACTGTATTGGATGCGAGTATTCAATATTTTTGCGTGTGAATTGCAGGCTCGGGGCTAACCACTAATCAGTGGAGCGTAATGTAGGTAGGCTGTTCAGAAGTATACGGTTTCTGGTGAAATACGAACTATTTTTAGGTACAGGTTTTTGTTTAATTGCAATATGTGTTTGTATGTTGGTTTAGGTAATCTTACAAGCAAAATTGCAATCATTTGCAATTTATTCTGGTAGATACGTATATCGAGTCATCAAATTCATAATATTATTAGATATTTGTATTGAGAACGCCAATAATAGGTGTAGGTAAAGTCAGCTTCATAATAGTATGAAACATGCAAAGTGACCAAAAAGTTCGACACACCATGTTATTTCTATGGTATACCAAACTATTTAGCCGACTTGGATGCTTTAAAGTATATGACGCTAAAAATATATAATTATAAATTCGCATGTTACCTACTTAATATCTGTAATATTAAATTTTAAAAAAATATATGAAATTTACAGCTATAAGGCAGTTGGTTGAAATTGAATATTAATGTACATAGTAGATATTAACAAAAAATATTCTGGATTGAAACGTTTCCTTTAAATTTTAATCCTGAAACTGAAAATATATTTAGTATTCCGGAAATATTTAATAATAAAATAGTAACAGCACTGACGACCTACGAGTACCCACGTAATGATAATGAAGTCTGAATTGAAAGTGATGAGCTTGATCAACTTGATGAGTACATCACATATATCATCAAACCCGAGGAGGCATGGTACTTATTAATAGACGAACCATGTGTTTGCCAATTTTAGAATGCATAAATTATACCTACTGAACTAACGCGTTAATCTCATAATGGAACTAAATTTACCTTCGTCAAAATGAATCCCGAGAACGTCCTACAAACTCTTGAAGCACATAATATTTTATACTAAACTGCCAGGAAATAAGTTTCTGATAAAATTTGATTTTTTAATAAGTACAGTCACCAGCATAAATAAGTGATCATTTTTGTACCTTGTCGCTTTCAGTCGTTACATGATTTCGTATGGCTTTTCAAACATGACTTTAAAGTGACAAGGTACAAAAGTGATCACTTATTTATGCTGGTGACTGTACAAGCTTTTTTGCTAACTGTATTTGCATTGTCATCCGTCTTACATATGTGTGTGTACTAAATCAAGTCTATCGGACCAACCGTTGAAGAGTTCCCTCCAGCGGAGACGATCCTGGCTAGGTCACCAAAACTCCACTACCAGATTATTGTATTGTCATTCGACTTACATAAGTATGCGAAATTTCAGCTCTATGCTGCTATCGGTTGAAGATATCTGCTTAAAAATTGAGTCGCAAGATTCCAGTCGGACAAACATACATACATGCACAATACAGTCAACGTCATAAATAAGTGATCATTTATGTACCTTGTCGCTTTTAGTCGTGACACAATTTCGTATGGTTTTTCAAACATGACGTTAAAATGACAAGATACATAAACGATCACTTATTTATGACGTTGACCCTACATACGTTGCAATATAAATAAAAAAACAATAATCTTATAAAAAAATAATAACAATGGCGGCGTTTATTCCGCTTTAAAACAGTTGCGTCAATTTTCAATTGTTTTTTATTCGGGGGAAAATGCTCGCTTGAGCGGGTACGTTCCGTCCAGGCTGTCACGCACACTCGCCTAACAGAACAGTTTCGGTTCCGCCACTCGCTTTTTGCACTACGCAAAGTTATTTTTAATCCATTTTGCTAACTGGTTTTTACATTACAAAGCCTGCCATTAGGGAAGGTTAGGTTCTGACTATCTGAAGCAAAGTTGGAAGTAGTTAACACGGATTTTAAACGCGATTTAAATATTTCAGCTTTAACAACTTTGAGACTGAAAAATGGGTTGGGTAAAAACTATACATCAAAGTTACATAAGTACAGTGACTTATGACGACTGTATAGGAAAAAATATTTACTATAACAGTGACTATAAGCGTTCGTGGAAAGACGAGAAAGTATTTAAATTTAATCAATTTAGAACTCGGACAAACGCAGCCAATGCGCACTTCATTACTTCGGCACTGCAAGCTTCCCTCCATACAGTAATTATTCCGTCCGTGATTAATTCATCTTTCCAGCCAGTACTGTGGCTTGGTTTGAATTACGCGGTAGTAATTTCACGGCGTTACCGAGTCAAATTAAAACAGTGAGAATTTAATTAAATGTGTAAATGGGCTCTTGTAAAAATCGCGGCGGTAGCGTCGAGTGCGCACTGCATCCGACTCCGTCGCTGGCGAATTTTATATTTAGATTTAGGAGTCGGGACCCGCACTTGACTCTTTTGTTGGACGGAGAACGATTTTGGAAGCAAGGTACATTGACGCGAGGCAAAGTAGATTCAAAACATTTACTATTCCGAAAGAAACTGATGGAAAAATTCCGTTGAAAACTGGGTTTCGTGAAAAATAGCGAAATCAGAAAGCTATAGTTTTGCAATGTATACGTATACCTGTCTGTCTGCTCACGCAGCTCAGGTTCTTAGTGCTAGATTAAACAGCTGTAATGAGCACGGCATAATGATCACATCAACGATGAGGTACCTATAATAAAATAATTATGATAAAGACCACGTAGGTAAACACGTAAAACAGGGGTGATTTTTTTTCCCAGGCATCTACCCCATAGTCAGAGGAATCTTTCGATACCTGTCTTTAAAAGAATGCTGCGGAAATCATTTTTGACTTTAGACATTCGTTTGCGAAACATATAGCTTTAAAGTACAAATTGTACTTATTAGTGTCAAATGTTCGGATAGACAGATATGGAATAATTTTGAAATTCTAGTGCATAGCAAGGAAAAATTGCATTTTCTCTAAAAATATCAATGCGTTCACGTACGCAGGCACGTACTATTTTTTCAGTCTGATAACTCATTTTAATGTTCGATAACGATGCACAACGCAAAGCCTCTGGCTGGGCGAATAACGAGCGAAAACCGATTTATTTGAATATACCTGTTCTCTTTTAGGTAGATAAAACTGTTATCTATGCACGCATATCACAGGTACCCAATATGATTTTATTTAGAGTACCTATGGTAATTACATACATGTATATGGTAGTTACCTACATACTTATTACCTGTAAAATTATGTATTGTTTTTGTACAATAAAGAGATTTACATACATACACTACCTACTATATTTTTGTTACTAATTTTATTGTAAACAAGAAAGACTAGCGTGCCAGTGAGCACCACCCATAGACACCCGCAACACCAGAGGATTGCGCATGCGTTGCTAGAGGGATAAGATTGAATACCTTGTGCACCAGTAAACTCACCTGCTAGCTTACTCTCCACACCGGAACACAGCAGCACAAGCACTGATGCTCAGCGGCAGTATTAGCGAGTAAAATGGTGGTGGCAATCCAGATGCAACTTGCACTGGGTCCTAACACCCTAAAATTTAAATTATAGCAAAGTTTTTTTCGCGATCCTGTGTTGGCTCAATATGAAGGAGGCCTACGTCCAGCAGTGGACGGACAATGGCTGTAGATACCTAGATAGATAGATAGAAAGTTTTTTTCATTTTCTGTCTTTTCTAGTAACCTTACTGAAACCTTAGTTTGGTTTGCCTACAGAAAGTTTAAATCGCTGTAGGGAATAGAAACAATTCGATTAGCAACGCAAAATGGCAAGAACTGCATTTCTTTCTTAGACTGCCCCAAAAAGTTAGTCTATAGTCTCTTAAGAATACTTTCGCGAGGCATCTACAATTGAGGTAGCTGCCTTGGCTGCCTCATCTTAAATTTACACCCTGTAGAGCCTTTAGAGTTGTCTAAAACTTGTTCGAAACTTGATAGGTACGTGTCCCACCTTGGTTTATCCAAATATAATAAAAGGTGCGGTATTACATTTGCGCGAGCTTGTGCGAAATTACATTTGAAACTTACCATGAGCTTTTCGCTGAAGGAAAACATCGTGAGGAAACCGGAGACTACTCCGGTAATGAAGCCTTATTGGGATTAACCTTTATAGACTTTTAAGGCTTAATGACCCTTCTGGGTTGGAAGGTCAGATGGCAGTAGCTTCTGTAAAAACTAGTGCCTACGCCAAAATCTTGAGATTTAGGTTGTCAAAGCGAACACCGCAGGCTCACTGAGCCGTGGCAAATGCCGGGAAAAACGCTAGAAAGATGAATAAAAGGTGCGGTATATTTTGGTTTGAACATTTTTGTAAGTCTGTGTGTTTGTTATCTTACTTATCTTACTTATGCTACTCATAAAATCGGACCTCTACCAAAAACCCGTTTCAACGTGGTCGCCTCCGCTTGATTTAATGACTGACTGATATTATTTTGAACTGTAATTAAAACATTGAAATTTTGCACAGGATTTTTGAAAGCACGCACTCGAAAGTGGTGAAAAATTATACTGAACATGAAATACGAGTAGTCGGAGATAATTACAGCTTTAATTAATCTTGTGAAATTACAAAATTTAACTTCAGCTATTGGTTTGTAGCAATAGGTAGGTATATATTTACCATTTCCGTATGGTATATTCGAGTAATGTGCGTTTGATAATCCCCCATTTATTAATTGTGTAGGCCAGCACTAGAAGAGTGCCGATATTTCTAAATAGATAGGTAGTTACCGAAAGTAGAGATTTTGGCAACGAGGATAAAGACGCAAGTACAAACCAGCGTGGTGTAACTGGGAGCTCATCACTTGCTAAAAAACTTTTCACAGATGTATCCTTTCACAAAATCATTTGACAAACCTTTATGAGCTGCTAATGTGTAAATTTTAAAAATAATCCAAAAAACTAATAGCGTGGCTTATGCTTAGTTAGGTCAGGTTAGGTACAAGTATAAAGTTTTTGGAAAAGTTTGTAAAATATGAGCTAATATAATAACATCTAAAATACATTATAATAACTAATTTGATCAATCCTCAGAATGTTCTCTGACTCAACCCGTCAACGTTTACGTTGGCTGGACAATTCATCATAAAGAGACAGGTAGAGGAACTACATACGAAAAAGAAATCGATGACCATCCCAAACATTACGACGGCTACAATATGCAGTGCAGTTGTACGTGTGACCCAGTTTTGACGTACACAGGTAACTGAAACGAAATTGCGTCAATTTTCGTCTATTTTTAAATCGCTCGGACGCTAGCGCCACTTTCTAGTGCGGCCAATCCAATTCAACTGAAATTGCATTCCAGGTTTTGTAACCTAGTTCGAAAAGACAGATGATGTACCTAGTGCGGTCTTAAATAAAACAAGTCGAAAGTACATTCCAATCCTATTAGTACCTACATACGTAACTACCCTTACGCGAGATTACTATACCGCTATCATCAAAGATGACGGTGGCACTTTAATGGGTAGATACCTACTGTACCTAAATGTAACGCACTGGCTGCTTCGGCAGCGGTGCTAACGCCTTGGTTAAATTCAAATTTGAATTAAGAACGGCTTTCGAAAGACACAATAGTTTAGTAAGATTTGGATGGAGTGTAAAGTAATATCGAAGTAAATAATAAGTGTGTTCAAGAATCTCTATGAGTTTTCATTTCTAAGGAAATTTCTGCTCTAAATATTGAGCTTACCCACGTACATATAAGTCAATTAAATCCAAAGTAATTAAACTGCTTAACCTGCTTTAACATTAAAATACTTCGAGTAAGTTCTTTATAAATATGTCTGTTTCTTAGAAAAAAAATGCTGTGCAGTGAAGTGCCCTAGAAAGGCATGGATTAGACGTTCAACATTATAGTGAGATCCATGTATACCGCGACCCATATCACGAAATATTGATACGTAACGTATCCCAGCGAATACGACTGTTTTAAAATCCACAATATAGTCAATATATCCTATATTGACAGACCAGTATCACGGTAATATTGGCAAACACATTTCTCGTGGTGCATCAGCCCATATGCCACGTGTGTTACGTTACTGCCTTGTTAACTCTGGATAAGTATTTCGAAACAAAAACAAAGTTAGAGACCGCATTTGAAGTTCGCCAGGGTTAGTAGAGCTGCTGAGAAGTTGAATAGAGTCCAGCCGATCAACAAATCGCGCGAGCTGTTTCAGAATTAATCCGGTTCGTAGACTTCAACTTTTGCCAACTTCAACTTTTTGCTGGACTTTTTCGCAAACTCCTTTGTAGTTGTGAGTTTGTGGCCAGTTTTTTTTACGCCACAAACTGCGGTTAAAAGTTATGTTACCGGTTTAAGTTTACCTACATGATCCAAACGTAGTGATGGGTTCTAGGTGGAATTTCAACATATACCTACTTAGTAATTTAAGGTTATTTCCACTGACTTCAAATCCATGGTCTGGGAGCGAAGAAAAAACATAGAATTATATAGCTTAGCTTCACGTCCCGCACAGATGGTAAAAATCTCTTGCTTAATACCTATGTCCTGTCAATCGTTCAAAGGTTAACTGGAAGAGATCCCTTCTAGAGATAAGTTCGCCTTTGTGCATTTGTGTTTCCCTGTATTCATCTTTTTTGTGTGTTTTATGTACAACTAGCTGTTACCAGCGACTTCGTCTGCAAAGAATTCGTTTATCGCTATCCCGCGGGGACTACGCAATTTTCCGGGATTAAAAGTAGCCTATGTGCTATTCCAGACTTTTCTCTATCTATATGCCGAATTTCATCCAAATCCGTTGGGCCGTTCTGGCGTGATTGAGTAACAAACATCCATCCATCCATCCAAGTCGTGATTCCGTGTGACCCGGTCTCTTGATGTTCTTAAGTTACTCTAATCTCATACAGGCTAATTTCTGGGATGTTTTCGGTGTAATGTGGGGTCATGTTAGCTTTGGTGTCTTGAACTATACTAGAATCCCTACATCAAAAATAAATGAATAAGGCAGATTTTCAGGTTGAATAATAGTGTGTGAAAAAAATGGGAAAGCTTAATCGCAACAAATGTATACAGCCAATCTGTTTTAAAGTAACTTACAAAAAAAACTGCGGCAGTATGTACAGAAAAAACCGGTTAAGTTTACAGATATTTTGCAATATCTCAAAAATTCTTGGTTATTTTTTGTTTTTGTGGATTATAAGTTTATTATAAGTAAACAAAAGCCAAATAAAGTGAAAACACTGCAATAAACCTTTTAATTTCGAAGACATTTAAAAATGTATTTGTACAGCCAAACCAGTTAAATTTCGCAAGAAACCCGACTGCTGCGACTAAATCGTAATTTTCTCAGCAACATGCCCAAATATCAACATTTTCACTAGGAAGTCTAAAAGATATTGAGATAAACTTAAGAAAAAACATAATTGAAATGACTACTACACGCGTTTTCTGGTAAAAACAAACTCACGAACATTAAAATTGAATTATCTCGAAATTACATTTTTGAAGATAACTGGTATTTGCAGTAGGTAAGGTACCTAACAGGACGCAATGACAGCTGTAGTGTTAAAGTTATTTATGCTAGCAGTGGTGCTGGAACTGGAAGACGGCGTTGACGAATAGTTGCTGAGTTGAAGAGTATCGTATTATTTTAGTGTGTTTTAATTCTGTTTCATGCAATAGAAGACCTTGCTCAGCTCAGACGTGGTGTATCTGATTTTCGTAAAAGCTTCTATTTTATATATCGTTTGGACCTATAATTTTATTGTTGGGGGTCATTCCTTTAAGGAATTATCGTTCTCCTGGAAACATAAAGATAAAATGAATAATATTGGTGTAGGCAGGTAGTCATAGTCATAGGTACCTTTATAAAATTTATTCTTACCGACTATTATTATTCAAATTAAGTTTTCCTAATATGTAATCCGATCTTCTCTTAATTTTTTTCTTGTGCCTACCTTAAAACTGAAACACATTAGGAAGTGGTTTATTTTTTAATTAATACAAAATTATTATGCATGGGGTAAAGTGACACATTTTCGAAAGTAACTAAAGGATTTCATTCCCAGACAGCACTAAGACTGAAATAGTCAGTGTATTATGATTATAACTTATTTAAAGAGGGACACAATCACTAATGAATTTCATTACGCAAATTAGTTTTATTGAAATATAGACCAAATGATGATTGAGTCTTTTAAGTTATTAAAGTTTTTATTCCAAAAGTGACTTAATCTAAAATAAGTCACATCGGTAGACAACATATTTAGTACAGAACTGACTCAAAATGGAATAAGGCTCCGATTTATTAAAAAAAATAACATTTACTAACCGTGATATTTGGTATTGTACCGACGTATTTTGCTTTAGGTCTCCTCTATGCTAAACGTATGACGTAATGTTCATAACGGTCGCGACACAATACTGCTTGAGTCTTGCTAAAAATGAACAGACGGGCGGAGAGGGTACGGTGTAAAAGAGACCGAAGTATCAGTTTAGCTCTTTCTAGCCTAAAATGAGGCGGTGTTTTAATAGGAGTTGATGAAGATGGTCGTTTTAAGTCCTTTTTCGAATAAAAGTCAAAATCATTAAATTTTGGATTAGGTCACTATAATTCTAAAGGTGCGATATAATAGTACTAACGTACAGAATGGCCACGCTCCGCCCCGCACCGATTCGAGTTACCCCACCCCTCAAGCGCAGTCTGCCGGAAAGCTGCTGGCAACTAGTAGGGCTCGCAACGCGATGTATGTCGGCCGCACGTCACAAGTTCGGGAACCTATCCTACCTACTTCATTTTATAAAACATTAGAAAATTAATGCTTTCTGAAATTATCGCGATTAATACATGAAATAACTACAGAATCATTCGCTTAAGTTTGTTGTCGTATATCTATTGTAATTGAAAATAATAATGCTTAAATTGCATTGTGAGTAGGTACTTATAGTACTAGGTTTTTGCGATAGACATCCCTGTGTATCTTACGCACACATTGACGCGTGTACAGACGACGTCGTGCCTGTGTTCATTTCAGAACGCGGATTTTGTACGTCGTGGCCGCCGTGTGCCTGTAGTCAGCTACCGAATGGCGCCTAGCTATATCGTACTGTTATTCCAGCAACATTGTACTCCTATTTTTCCCGGTTGTTTAAATTACACCTCGCACGGAACCGGCTCGGCGGCCCTTTGCACTACGTCAGCACAGTTTGCCTCTTTGCGATTTTTGCTTTCGGCAACGTTGCACGTCCATGCAACGTTTCCAACGTCGGGCTTTGTTGCGAGAACTTTTCCTACCTAATAATAATGCATGAATTTTCGCTGAGCGTTAAGATATTTTGTGCAGTGGACGGCTGAATTTTATAAGGCAAATATCTTTGTTTTAAGTCAGTGATGTCAGTATTAGCTTTCTTGTGTTTATGTGTGTTGCAAGTTTGGCGCATTTTCTTATTTATCGTCCTTCTAACCGCCAGCTGTCAATTGGTAAGAGGCCTCCAGGCATATTGGGAGTTTCCTCGCTTATACCTGTCTGCAAATTTAGTATGAATAATTCAATGTTAGGCACTGACCACAGCCGGTGCCTACATACGAAATGTTTCCGTTTTCAGAAAAAGTTATACTTTATGACAAGCGTACAGTAGCTCCTAATGACAAAGCGACAAATTACACGCTCCACCGACATAAATACGAATTTGAATAATGGAAAAAGAAACATTCCAAGCGGCCAGAGCTATGGTCCGCGAAGTTTTTAATAACAGGTGCGCCACAAAGGGCGGGCAGCGACGTCTGTGCAATCTGGCCACAAACAAAAACATTCATTACTACCGCGCACTGGCCGAAAACACTGAAAACACTCGTAAAGCGTAGACTGCACGCTCTTCAGAGCCGCCGGTAGTGCGTTTAAATTCCTGACGTGAGCCGTGAGCACCGAAATATCAAGCTTAGAACACACACCCATGTATAATGTTTTTAAGTATGTAAATAAGTAAATAGTAGAAAGAGAAGGTAAGTGAGAGAAGAATGTTGAAAAAGAATAACGGAAAACTACTTTGACTGAACACAGAAAAGACACGTGGTCGTAATCTAACTAATATTATAAATGCGAAAGTATGGATGGATGTTTGTTTGTTACTCAATCACGCCAGAACGGCCCAACGGATCTGAATAAAATTGGGCACATAGATAGAGAAAAGTCTGGAATAGCACATAGGCTACTTTTTATCCCGGAAAATTGCGTAGTTCCCGCGGGATAGCGATAAACGAATTCTTTGCAGACGAAGTCGCTGGCAACAGCTAGTATTTAATATTTTAATGCAAACCTTGTGATAGCTTTAAGTAAGTACCTGTCTGTATTATAATCCGTCAGAAAACGTCGCTTCTATATTACTAATCTTTATTCTTACGCCATAACATCCGTTGAAACAAAAAATGGGTACCTAATGACCGTAAACAAAATGGCACTGGCCACAAAGACGCGGACAAAATGAAAGGGCATTGCTATTTAAACTGAATAGATACATTTAAAAGATAAGCAAACAAATAAGCAGAGAATGGGACGAAAACGTCAGCAGTTTTCGCGGCACCGAGAAAGCGTTTAATAATGAGAACGCCTATAAACGGGATCGTTTCTTTTTATTTTGCATCCTCAGACCGACTCAGTATCTATCTTTGTAAGGGAGCTGCCGCTCGTACAATGGATGGAACATTTATTCCACCCCCACTTGGCGTTGACACGTTGACTTTCAGATAATTTAAACAATTTACATATCACTGCATATTACTTGTTGCTGACTAGGTGGCTAATATTGAAGATGCTTAAGGTGGAAACACATTGTTAACACGCGACGCGACCCGATGCAATGCGACGCGTGTTGAGTCGAATCAAATTGTATTATTTTATATGACCAGAACCACACTATGAACATCCGACGCGACGCCATGCGCATACATTCGTTGCATCGGGTCGCGTCGCGTGTTAATAATGTGTTTCCACCTTTAAGAAAAACGCCTAATCAACTCATAAATAAATATAATTCATGTTCTTCATGAAGACTTGATATATTGACAATTAAGAAGACAAATTGAAAAAAAAAAGATAGGTACTTCAAAAAATGAAGGTTTCGCGCCAGCCAGTATTGTCTTATGTCCGGCGCTTCATGTAGGTTGTAACACTTATTGATATTTATTGTTTCGGTTCTTATCATGACTTATTTTGGAGCTGGCATGTTCATTTAAAAAAGCTGTGGTAGCCTAGTGGTTTGACCTGTGGCCTCTCAAACAGAGCGTCGTGGGTTCAAATCCCGGGCTCGCACCTGTGAGTTTTTCGGAATTTATGTGCGAAAATTACATTTGTAATTTGCCATGAGCTTTTCGGTGAAGGAAAACATCGTGAGGAAACCTGCACACATCTACGAATCAATGGTGTGTGTTAAGTTCCCAATCCGCACTGGGCGCGCGTGGGAACTATAGCCCAAACCCTCGACTACACGGAGGAGGCCTATGCCATGAGGCATGCCGAATTACGCGACAATTTAATAATAATAAAAATAACGACAATAACAACAACAACAACATGAATTTACTGAAATTGTAGCGAATTCAGAATAAAAAGGCTTATAAATAAATAAATGTTCATTTAAATGATCTAAGCTTGTAAATAAAGATTAAAAAAAAACATGACTTATCGACGCTTGTAATGTTAGTGGTGATTTAAAATTTGACAGAAGATAATAATTCACTCACTACCCATTATACAGTAAGGGAAATAAGAGTTTTTAATGATTCCCTTACTGTACTGTCCTACCTATAATAGAATGGTTGCTTTAAAAAAAATGTTATTTACGTTAACATTCTATGGGTCCTAATTAATGAACGTGACCATACTTAAAGGAGTGTTCGCCGCGCTGCGCCGTGACGCACTCCCAAGATTATGAAAATGAATAAAGAATCTCGTATAGACTCGAAACTGTCGGACTTTTAATACGTGAGTAACTAATATCCGGTTTAGTATACCATTTTCATTCTTACCTGTCTTATTTGGTAAACAAATTTCTAACCTCAAAACGTCTAATTTTTGTTATTTTTTAACTATTTCATCGTAAATAAAGGAACTGGAGATATCAGCAAAATTATGTACAAAATATTACCTCAGGTTTATTTGATAACATAATACCTACACCTTATTCTTTACAAAAATTTGCACATTGAGGTTAGAATTTTGTTTACCAAATAGGACAGGTAAGAATTAAAATGGTATACATTAATTATGTTCTAGTTTGACAGTACATTTATGATGTTTGTCTCAATATATGATAGGACTAAACCAAACTTAAAGAAACGAAAAACACTTTGTCAGTATACACGTAGTAAGTATATTTTTTATTAACTACTTTTTCTCTCTATTTGTTTATGGTAACTAATTAATCTAAACTCATACTCCGTTAAACCTTTATTACGCAAATTAAAAAAACATTAAATTCGAGCCTCTTTTGATTTAAAATCCTTAAAAAATAATTCAAATTAAAGTAAGTACCTACAAAAACCTTATGAACGTTGTTCAAATAAATTACGAAAAGCGATCAATATTTAATTTTTATTTACAAGACTGTGCCACACGATTTCTTATCAATATCAATATTTAAATATAATCATTGTGTATCCATAGTTAAGGTATATAAAGACCATTTTGCTAAACATGACTATGCCACTGATACGTATTAGCTAGGTAATGATTTCTTTCACTTTATCAGCCTTTCAGCATATAAGTGCCGTCACGTAAGTCTAGCGATGACCTTGTATGCGCAGAAGTATAAAATACGGTATCCGTGGGTGCGCAAATCCCCTCCACGTGACTCGTCATCACTAGACTTACGTGCCGGCACGTATACCATGGCTCTTTTGCCGCAACAACTATTTCCAAACTGATTTCCATGTTTGTCAATCATTATGGATCTTCATGGGATCAGTAAACTGAGCTGTCAGCATGTAAAACAGTGCTGGAGCGGGCACTAAACCAAGGTACCACAAATCCTTTAAGCCAGTGAGTGAAATGATACCATAAGCATGTACTAACCAGTGGCCTATAAGTATAACAAGGTTTCTTGGGTTAGTGATGGAGGACATTAGCAGGGCTGGTGCAGTTTGGTCCAGTTCAATAGAGAAGTGGGAGGCCGACGTCATCATTGATATTATTATTATTATGTAGGGGAACGAGCAATCTGCAAAAGAAAATATAGGTGTTCAGGAAATACTACAGCTAAAAATAGAGACAAACTTTCAAGAGCAGATTAGTTGCGGTAACAATCATTATTACTACATAACAAACATTATTATTATTTTATACTTTGTGTTTATAACAACATTAATAATTATTAGTTTTATAAAATAAAACTCATTGCTTTGGCTTATAACAGCAGAAGACAGCAATTTTATTCATAAAAAATATAATGTGGCAATTTAGTGGCCAGTAACAATTTGTACAATAAAAAGCAAATAGTTTTTATGTCACTAACACTTGGTTCTTTGCTTCTCAGGAGGTTAAATCCTGCTTTGACCCAGGTATAATAATTGATTGCTATAAATTACAAGAACTATACTTACAAATTAGTCCTGCAGCAACAGTATGAATGAGTACTAATATAGGATAAAAGTAGAGAGCACAATAAATAGCTTTCTTCCCAGGATTGGGAGCATGGTATGTCATGAGCCAGGGCCGTATAGATATTGTCATTAACAAACTGAATGCGTAGATCAGAAGTATTATAGTATACCTGAAAAAAAAAACTATATTTAAAATCTGGTAGAAGAGAGACATAGTTACCTAAATAATTTTAATTCTTTTGATCTACCAACTACCAAAGCAGCTAGCATTAAGGTTGATTTAGACGAGGACTATTTTCAGCCGCCTAAATTTCGGCGCCTAAAAAAAGCGCCGTATAAACACTTTCGGCCCCATACCGCGAAAAAATGGCGCGAAAAAGTGTATGTAAGCGTATGTGCCTTTATTGGCGGCTGAAAATAGTCCTCGTCTAAATCAACCATTGATTCAACTAAAACTTTAACCTTTAATAACTTATGAAAAATAACTTACAAGGGATACACCGCTTCTTGTGTACAATGCAACGTCTCTTTATAATCTGGTTGCGGATTATGCAGCAGTGTATACCAGTCTGAGAGAGCACTGGGTGAGCAGACATGTAATGCCAAACTGCCTGCCGGAGGCAAGACCAGAAGTGCCGCTAGAGTGCCCGAGACCACTTCAAAGAAGGCACTGACATGCTGGGCAACTATCCCTTGTTTACTGAAATTATAACAATGTGAACAGTCAGCGATCAATTATATACAAACAATAAATATTGCACTATGGACCAACCACTTAACTGAGTCCCCGCCCGCGCGGCACTGGGGCGCGGGGCAGTCGACAAAGGGGTCCGAGACGGCGCACCACCGGCCCACACCACTCCTGGTCCCCTTTGTCGTCCTACCCTGCGCCCCTGTACCCGCACCACTCTGTCCCCTGTTAAGTGGTCGGCCTATAGTAAATGTAATGTTAATAGACTCAAATCAATTGTATGACTAGAGTTGTATGACATGTTTTGCACTAGGAGGCTTCAGCACATACTAATCTTTATAAAACATAGCATGGCATTCTTAACAAAGTACAGGAAAGCTTGTTTGCATTGTAATGCCCGTTCTAATTTAATTTTGCAAATGCATTAAAACAATGTTGTTATAAAGGATGTGAATTAAAAAATGTTTAATTCAGCTTTGGTACAAGCACTAGCCACTTTAACTACAGAACTAGAGTAACCAGAGCAAGTTTTGTAGGTAGTAGGACCTTGTGCAAGGCTAATCCACATCTCTACCACCATTTTACTTGCTAATCCTGCCTTTAAGCAAGAATGCTTGCACTGTTGTACTTACTACAGCAAAAGTCAGATAGCCACCACATCAGCAGCATTTACAGTAACCACGAAGTAATACTAACCCTTTGCCAATAGCGACCATGTCAATGAAAAACCAGTGGAGAACCAATGGAAGCAAGACCATGAATCCTAAATATTGCCAGTCGTATAGTGTGGGTTCGCCGGCGCAAGGCTCGCAGTAACTCGACGCATTGGTGCGAAAGCCTCGCGGGCAGGCTCCGCAGTCGCTCCAGGAACCATCTTCCCGCTCTGTGCGACCGCAATAAAGTCCTGGACACGACCGCACTGAAGACATCTTACATGAAGACTAACAGCCGTCTGTTCAACGTTTTAAATCAAATGCGGTGTAGCATTGAGTCTTTTTGTATTTTTTTATAAAGTAATTAGTATCAGATATCTTATTTGAACATAACACGGTTTGTAAAGCAATTTCTATTATAAATATGTTTTATCGAAATCGAGTTCGATTCGATCGACTTTGTTGCCTTGCCTTGTCAAAATTATCTGTCACTGTCACCTGTCATGCTGTCAATGTCAAATAGTGCCCAAATTTGATAGCAAAAACCCCTAAATTTTAACGTCTTTTTTAATATCTCAAACAGTCTTAAAATAGGAGCTGCGTTTGAGCGCTTATCCTACCGTTGATGATGAGCGAGAAGCGAGTAGTTAGTCACTAGATACGAGAGGTGAGGCGAGCAGTACCAAGCGAGTGTGTGTTAGTCCCAACGGTTTTGTCGCTAGGCTCATTTAAGAGTTTCAGCGGGGCCACTCAAACCCACAGCCGAAAATACCTACACTTGTATCTTTTGATCACATGAACTTAAAAACTTTTCTGAATTAAAAACGTTTTCAAGACAATAGTTTATTAATTTAAAAATAAATAGGTTACAGTTAAAACCAGCATACATAAAATGAAAAACATCCAAACGTTTACAAACCATATACGATCTACAATAAATAACTTAGATGTCGATAGTGTTTCAACAATTTTACAAACTGCGTTAAATATCGTTCCACACTTTTACAGCGCCTTAAATTTCCCATCCAGCTCTATTTCACGTCTCGAAAATCGAAGACGCAAACGTCTGGCAATGTATCTTAGCACCAATATAGTCAGGTAGAGGGCCAATAAGGCGACCCCAAATATGAAACTAAAGATATCCAGCACGTGGTATTTAAAGAAGGAGGCACCGACAGCTGGCGACCGTAAGAAGCTAGCCCCATTGTTTCGTATCACGTATTCCGTCCACCACACTGCGTTTTCGGGACCAGAAATCAGCGGGTCTTCAGTCGCATCCTTCAAATTGGCTATTGCTTTTTTGTACCTGCGAAAAATCAAATAACGTGAATTAAATGCTGTTGGCAGTGCATCCGTTAAGGATGGAGACTTTTAAAGGGCTCCTTATCCTTAACTGCGTAATATCGTAGCAAATAAAAGCGTAGGTGCATTCAGCTAAAAGAGATACCTAAAAACTTACTTTTCATTGTTCGCAACAGCAGAGATCGTGTCTCTGACTGTATCCTTGTCCAAGTAGTAAGGGTCTAAGATCTCACCACCTCCAAACTTGGTGATTTGCCTGATGAAGACGTTTCTGGTCTTAACGGTTGGGAAGCCGACTATGGGCACCTTGTAGTAAACGGCTTCTTCTAGGGAACGCGCGCCGCCGTGCGTTATGAACACTTTTACGTTTGGATGCGCTGAAAAAGTTGAATAACACAAATTAGTGGCAATTTAGTTAGGAAAGGTCTTTGCTGTGCTTTGCGTTTGAATCAAAAGGAAGGTGATAAAGTATAAAGAATGTATAGGTATGTAGTAGTAGGTAGGTATAAATTATTCTTTAACAAGATCCTGGAAAATGGGAACTTCATTCGATAAGATCTCTCACACTATAACGTTAACGTCATCAAATAACTAGGCTAGACATTATGGAAGGAATGGAAGTACTGAACTGAAACTTACCTAAAACTTCCTGCTGCGGAAACCAACTTTGTGCGATTACGTTATCGGGTTTCTCAAACATGGTTGTGTTTCCAATCTTCCACAGCACCGTGAAGGGAAGTTCCCTGAAGGCATCAGCCAGGGTCTTGAGCGTGAACTTTGAGAGCTGCTCGGATTCTTGGATCGCTCCCAAACTGAAGTAAACTACGCCCTTCGTGGCTGCGTCGAGTAATGCCTTGAGAGACTGAAAGAGGGATTATAGTTACCTAAATTAACAGCGTAAATTTTGGTGAGAACTGGTGAGCTATTCAAATTAAGGTACATACCGGAGTTAAGGAAAGCCCTGGTTTAATATGCATTCGGTCACTGTAGACGATGGCAGGAACAGTCGGCCTGTTCCCAGATATAATCGGGTTGGCTGAAACCAGCAGCACGTCGATGTCGTACTCTACCTCCTGGAGATCACGTTTGAGTCCGAGTATTTTCTCAGCAGCCACATGAGACAGAGGAAGATAGTAGTTGTAATACTCATGTTTTGTCTGCAAGTGTCTGTAAAGTTCCACGAATTTCTGCCAGACGGTTAAATTGCCGTTGTTCAGCGTGTTTACATCGAGATAGAGGAGTGGATGTGTTGGGTTGCCTTTGGCTTCAAACTGATGCAACTTTCCGCTGGAAGTTGTAATAGCCACATGCGATGTGTTGTATTTTTCTGCAACGGCGTACAATAGAGGGACATCAGCCTCTGTTACTACTAAATCGAATTTGATATTCGGGTTGATGAGCAGAGCTTGCATCTGCTTAGATTTTAGCTGAGCGATTGCAATTTTGAGGGATAGCTCGTTGAAAGACCTCAATTTGGTGAAGTAGTCGTCGGTGTTAGTGATGAGCTGATTGAATTCCTGCCAGTAAATGGCGGATTCCTGTCCAACATCCAGCTCCACAATCCGTTCCGTGTCTGGATACGTGAATTGCCCAGGGTATGGAGTCATGACGACGACGGAGTGACCCTTTTTAGCGAGTAGGGAGACATATCCTCGGAACACTAGGTGGTCAGAAAATGACAAGGAGGAGAACAGCGCGAGTATGGAAGCACTTTCCACTGCATGGTTGAGATATAGAAGACAGAACACTGCACACAGTCCTTTCCAACCCATGGTATATTCGAGAATACCGCACAACACTAAATGTGACCACTCTGTGCAAACGCACTGACTGAAAGGAAATAGTCTATAGACCGCCTCTGTGACAGCAAACTAATTCACCTGTACAAATAAGACAATTTTAATGCAAACAGTATTTTTCCGACTAAGCAGGCGTTACTTGTATATTGGACCATTATTTTGTGATTTATAGCATACTGATACAATAGGCATGTACCTACATTATGTATAACCTGCCAATATTAGGTACGATTCAGGTTTTGGTGGAAAAAAAAAAATGAGATTTTTGGGTAGTACTTTTTGTTGACTGTACCTACTTTCGTTGTTATTATCCAAGCTACATAAACCTACAAAATTTCAAGTCAATTCGATCTCTTGGAAGTAGGTACGAACAATTTAACTCAGAAAACGTCCTGACCTTAACCTACAACACAAATGAAGTTAAATATGTACATAAAATTTTATTTGCACCGAGTTATTTGTCGGTCATTGTTAATGTTAAAGTAACTTGGTAAAACTGACAATAAAACAGAAATTATTATTCTACCTTTATATCGAAGAGGTGTATACAGCTTAGGTACTCAATAGCACCTACTTACATTATGCACCGGTCGTTGTACGACTATATGCATCTACCCTTGCGCGTGTTAGCCTTTTGTCAACTCTACGATGACTCTACGTCACTCGCAGCGCAGCGCAGTTCGTTGCCATGGTAACAAATGGACACTGACACCAAAACAAATAAGTTATACTCCAGATTCCATGGACAGTGGCTTGGTATTGTGCAGTGGGAAGCTTCTAAATTATGTCAATACACTTTATGAATTATAAATAGCTAATTATAAATAGGTTAACATGGATAGGGACGTGTCAAACTACTCAGTGGTGGGTAGAATAGGCGAGGGGGCGCATGGGCTGGTGTTCAAAGCTCGACACCTACCCACAGGGCGAGAGGTGGCGCTGAAAAAGATCCTGATTAAAAACCTGGATGACGGAATACCAGTGAATGTGATGAGGGAGATCAAAGCTCTGCAGCTGCTGCGATGTAAGTATGTAAGTGTCTGTAGTTAAGATGTATTTGTACCTTTTACTCGCTGTGTGAGTCACGTCTCGCAAAATGGACACTGATCTGATCTATAGGTCCTGAGCTCTTAGAATGCTATTCGGGTTTCGTGTACCATCGGCCGATTCAAGTATCAAACTCATAACAGTGAGTGAGACAGCAATACAAATCCGAATGTCACTCTAGGAGCTCACAAACTGTACATTATTATAAAACAAAGTCCTCCGCCTCGTCTGTCTATCGGTTCGGGTTCAAAAACTGCTGGTCAGATTTTTAACATAGTATAGACATAGACCATAGAGTGATTCGCGGAGAAGGTTTTGGCATAAGATAATTTATCAAGATTTTTGAAGTGGAAACTTCTATAGCGGCGTTGGGCACTTTTTCGGAGGGGTAAAAAATGTTAAACTCGCGTCAGAAGTAAGACGGAGGGAGAGTTTAAGTACTCGTACCAGGATATCAGATCCTCTAAGAGCTTATTTTAAAATACGAATGAAAGCTAGAGTCGCGTTCGATTTTTTAAGTGTACGTTAATTTCGTCGCTTTAACGCATGTGCGTTTGGCCTAGTGGTATTTAGGTTTGGAATAACAGTGCGTTCTCTCAAGTGGCCGCAGTTCGAATCTCGTGCAGAAAAAGTTTTTCTATTCTTTTTCTTAGTTTTTCTTTTGGCGCGAGTGTGCGTGTGAGTAGTTTTCACTTCTGCCGGCACTCTCGGAGTGCTACCCGGTATTTTTTTGTAAGTTGATTGAAATGACGATATTTACGACAGCGCCATGTTAGTAGCATTGCACCCGTGCGAAGCCCGAGGGGTAGTTAACAATTTGTAACCTCTCAGGCACTTTAGTACTATTACTTATTCTGTATCTCAGGTGATAAAGCTGCACGAAATGTTCCCCCGGGGCATGAGCTTGGTCCTCGTACTGGAGTACATGTTTTCCGGGCTTTGGGACATGCTGCATCACAACCAGACCGAGATGACGCTGCCCAGGGTGAAGACGTACGCGCAGATGCTGCTCAAAGGGACGCGGTACATGCATGCGCATTACGTCATGCATAGAGTAGGTATCTATATGAATTACTTCGCGGTATCGTGAATGGCACCTACCACCTACACCCCCTTGTAAAAAAATCGGGCACCTAGTTACGGCTTTTCAGATTTTTAGGCATTGAAGCTTAGAAAGTAAGCTTTTATGCAAATAAAATTCAAAAACCATGGGTGCCCGTTTTTTTTTGCAAGGGGGTATCTTTGAAACGTGCAGTCAGAAGTTACCGCAATATCTAAATGGGTAACCCGCCAACCTTGCCAAAATACCTAGGTATATTATTGCTGAGGTAATGTGTGTATAACGGTCACAGCGCTCCAGTTTACGTAAAATGACACCTCTGATAATATGCAATGCGTTACCTTCTCATGTGTTTGCTCGTGGGCATTGAGATATGTGCCGCGGTTAAGTGTGCAGCTTAGTGTACTCTGTTAATCCAGCGAACAATGCTTCTTTTTAGGACTTGAAACCTGCAAATTTATTAATTAATCACGAGGGAATACTAAAGATAGCTGATTTGGGACTCGCTCGACTCTACTGGCCAGATGGTGGAAGGCCTTATTCGCACCAAGTCGCCACGAGGTAGAGTATCAATGAAACAAAACGACGTTAGTAACCCATTGCTTATCCAACTGAAATTAAAAATTAAATTTCGTGCCGTGCTTTCTCGCTTACTAGTAGTGTTTAATAGGAGAGCGAAAGGGACGCTGTGATACGAAGTGGACCCTCAGATATAGGTAGGTAGTCTGATTATTTTCATGTGCTACTCTAAAAAAACTTCGCACTGGAAATGATCACACACACTACACAGGCACGCGCATTACACGGAATCAAATGTCAATAATGAGATTGTAACGTTCAACCTGATTTGTTTGTAGATGGTATCGCGCCCCGGAGTTACTTTACGGAGCGAGGTACTACTGCGAAAAGGTCGATTTGTGGGCCGTCGGCTGCATCATTGCAGAAATGATAACTAAGAAACCTATATTCGCAGTAAGTTGGTAGCAAATTTTTTTTTTGATACCTACCTACTTTAGCGGAAAAAGTGCAATTTCATCCGAAGCAACTGCAATAACCGCGCCATTATTTCATCCACCCATCCACATCAACTTTAGTAGTCCTTTGGAACATGAGATAGCATACTAGATTTAACATTTGAAAATCTCGAAGCAAAAGAGTGCTTTTTTGGTATTTCGACGTAGATGCTTCCGGGTCGACCTGTGAAATGTATGAAGCATCCTTGCCTTTGTATAACTGAATGTAGGGAGAGGAGAGGGAGAGGCCACAGCAGATGTTATGCCTGGGGACAGCAGTCTGAAGGGGAAAGGACTTGGAAATTGTACATGTATGTATTCAGGTACCTATTGAAACTTCGATAGTAACCATCGCTGGATACTCCTTCAACACTTCAGTTTATCTACCAATGACTACATGGCGTGAGGGTCGCTATAGTACATTTCCACGACTAAGTAATCTCAGTCTCAATATTTTTCAGGGGGAATCCGACATCGAGCAGCTAGCAATAGTGTTGCAGCACCTCGGTACTCCGACTGAGGAGAGCTGGCCGGGGCACGCGGAACTTCCCGACTTCCATAAGATCACGTTCCCGCCGTCGGAGCCCACGCCGTGGCCGGAACTCTTGCCGGGTCTGGAGCCTGATGCTGTGGAGCTGGTCAAGTCGTTCCTCTGCTATGACGCGGACAAGAGGATATCGGCTAAGGAGGTAGTTGATGCCATTGACGATGGAGACTTTTGCGCAACCTTCGAAACGTAGTAGTTACTAAAATACTCCTGAAGCCAAAAGTGGGTTAAATGGTCACTTTTAAAGTCCATGGTCAAATTAGTAGTATAAGATACGGATATTTGGATAAGCCAACAATAATAAATCATTGCAGTACTATTTTTGTAACAAGTTGTATTCTAAACTACCATCGCGCGGTAGTAGTGAGTAACGCTTCAGATCGGTCGGAGTGGTAAAGGAGCTCAAATAATTTAAAGACGCTCCATAGAAGTCTTCATTTATTAGCACCTTCGGTGTTTTGATGAATCTGATGAATAAATTCCCTTGTTACTCATAGATCGTAGATTAACCAAATTTGATAACAGGAATTTTTATGTCAATAGAATCAGATACACTACTAATCTGCACCATCCACCGGCTTAGTGATGGTACTACCATCGAATCCACATCTCACTAATACCAATCGCTCGAGTGGCCTTGAAATTAAGTACAGTGGAACCTTTTCACTGCAAATGTCAATAACTTACCATACACCTGCCAAAGAAATTATTGATTGTATGAGCAAAAGGTTCCATAGAGGTACGTGATTCAGTTTCTTTGACTGTACATGTATTTTATAGGATCTTAAGACCCTAATAGTCAAACAGCGTCAGCAATAAAAGCTTGTGTGTAAATTATACATTATATTCGGTTTTTATTTTCCACAGGCCCTTCGACACCAATGGTTCCAAACTCGGCCTATGCCTGCGTCGCTAGCGGACATGCCCAAACCCACAAGCTCAACTAAGCCGAAATAAAACAATTAATAGGTACTATCATTTGCTTTTAATTACTCCGAATAACTTACACATATCTAACTACTCGCAATAAAAGATTGTACAAGTAATAATAATTAACAATGTAGTTGTACTTTGAACGAAATGTACATATTTTGAGCCATAATAGATAAAAGAAATGAGCGTAAGCATTAATTAACCTTTATAATACTTTTCCATACACGTGCTTAATGCTCAAGTGACTATACTGTTATTCTGGATTACTAAAACTAGTTTATAAAGCCGTTATTAAACTGTAAGCGTGTCGTGACGTACGGTTAATGTGATGACGGACGTTGATGACGATCATCCCGCACAAATGATCGTGACAGTAATCTCATCACATCACTGCTATTATAGTGAGGGTATCAGCCAAATATGTGGTCTGTCATCCTAAGGTTGAAAACCCTTACCACGTCAACTTGAAATTTTGACTATAGCGATATTAACATTTGATAGGATTAGTGATAGACCACTTATTTGGCTGACCGTAAAGCGTGCGACTACTCTGATCGAAGTGATCGATCACGTCAAGCGAACGCCACACCGCGCGCGCAGTTCTAAGCGTGGAGTTACACCAAAAGAACACAGCTAGAACTAAAGCGTTTTTTCCCCATTCTGCTAAATTTGTTGTGTGTAAACAGAGAAAGAAGAAAGAAAGAAAGAAAGAAGACATTTATTCATTTTGCAAGACACACAAATATAAGAGCACACATTCAACAACATTCTTTCGTTGCTCGTCCTTATTTTGCTTTAATTCTAAGAATGCACGGTCGCTTGGTGTAAACGACGGACGGGCGTGCGAACAGTCGCCTAAATGCATTCTCTCTCGTCCACAAACACTCGACGAATGAGCAAATCTTTAGAGCATATGCAGCATATGATATGCTCTAGAATTCTAGTTCTTGGTTTGCATTTTTGCTCGTTGATATTCGCGTGGTGTAAACGCCGAAAACAGTTTTCGTTTACACTAAAAATAAAGAAATAATGCTCCTGCTCTAGTTCTAGCTCTGTTCTATTGGTGATATTCCACCCTAAGGCTTTTAGGTCAAAATTTAAAACGTTTGGGCTAGAATCATAGACGAATTAACCAAATAGATAAATGTTTTATTAAAAAAAATATTAAAAAAAAATATATTTTAAAAAATCTGCTAAACTTCTGCGGTGTTTTCTGCATATTCATTGGCTGTCCCAAGGTAAAGTATGACAGTACACATGTCACGTATTGTATTCTATTGGTTAATTCTTCTATAGCGCAAATCGATAGCTGTTCGTATATTATGATTATGAAACAAACGACTCACTGCGATAATTAAAAGCTGAGTCTGGAACAACAAAGTGTGGTAAACAAATACAAGTAACCAAACTATGCCCGGATTAAAATTGATATAAACAGTAGACAATAGTTATGTATACATGATTGAAACTTTTAAAAAGTACAGCTTGTGCAATTGAAATGAGAGATCAAGTACATTCCACTCACACAGATTCACACAACATAGTAGTATTTATATTCTGTTTTATATAAATACATGCACACACAAACTGTTTTCCGCGCGACAGTGTTATAGAACAAGAGATATACTACAGTATACTAACACAGCCACTTATGGAAAACTAATTGAAATAAAAAGGAATATTGGGTACGGTCAACGTCAAGGATATGTGTATTTTTACATCGAAATGGTATAAAGGGCCAAAATATGTATACACATCCAAAACGACTGAACCATTTGAAACTTGACTCAACATAGAACATTCTCATATTTTTCTTGTCACAATGTTGCAGTATCATTGTGATTTTATTACGAGAATTTCCTCAATGGATTTAGGTTCAATCGATTCCATACTACGTTATACATTAGGTACTTAATCACCAATTCATACTTTAAGCAACAAGAAAACCGTTGTTTTAATTTCAATTAGCTATAACATTCCATTTTGGCCAATTGCATGATTCATTAACGAATATAACGAAATATAAACTGTGTGTGTTATCATTTAACGTAAAACAATTGACATATCGACACACATTCCAAATTACCTAACATGGAGATCATATCCTACGTGCTCACTCTCGCGGTCGCATACCCCGTCTCTTTATATCCTCATCCTGAGGGGCTAATCGGTCGATGTTCGTATCATGCGATTCCTATCACTCTTATGGCCGTATCGTAAGACAGAAGGAAACGGAGAACACGATCGTGATTCCAAGTGCGTTAGACAATCCTGTGATCTTTAAAAGTAATAATAAACATTCATGCCATTTTCTACACACATCATAAATATTGTTTCAAATTGTATTATTTATTTACTGAAACCGGACTACAAGTAACTCCATGCGTAGCATAATACCATTTCTTAATTGATTCTCGTATACCAAGCAAATCGCTTACTAAAATAAACGGGATCGACGAATGTGATTATAAACCAGAAAGGTCATTCATAACTCTTACCCAATCAGGTATATAAATGACCGAATTAGGGTGCGACCAAAGCGCCGCGTATACGCAGACGTGTCGTATGCGTCACGTTTTCTCACCGTTTCTTCATACATTTTGTTGCGATTCCGTAACGTCACCGTTTTTTAAGCGGCGGTGTGGTCGCACCCTTAATTACCAAATTACTTCATTACCATAAGGGCCTGTCTCACCACTCCTTAACTGTCAGTTATCTATGATGACGTCTCTGTCTGTTTCGTTGTAATAAATAGAGACGGAGACAGGCCCTAAATGTATAAGGTTAATATCTACCTATCACCAATATACTCTAAATAAACTTCGGTGGCAAGTAAGGGGTGGGATATCATTTCCTAACTTCACTTAACAAATGTCGGCGATATGTGACAATTCGACATGCAAGGCTTAGACCGGCTTAGATTCTGGTCGAGTTTGTATTGTAATCAGAATTGACATTTCATATTTCTGAGCCTATAATTTTATTACTTCTCTGTATTTTGTTTGAAAAGATGAACATGCTGACAGTTTAATTTTTTCGCTAGGGCTTGATTTAATATATTAATTTTTGCTTATTCTAAAAGGGCGTAACTCCGGTACTACCGCAGAATACACTTATTCTTTTGTCTTTTCTCTATAGAAAAAAAAACTGACGTTCGTGCGTGCTGTTCCGCTCATACTAATAGTCATTAACTTGAGAGTGAGAGAGAAGGTACGCAACGAACTCCGAAAAAAGAATTTCAGAGTTGCCCCCCTTGTACTTTGAAGTTGTCAAATACAAAATTATGATAGCTTATTATTTCTCGTGAAAAAGGCAAAGGCATTTCAACTATCCTGTGGTAAAATTGGTAAAATTAAGATATGTTTTTAATTATTTTTTATTTTTTATAATAAGCAATATTAAAATTATATAAACACTAGCGACCCGCCCCGGCTTCGCACGGTATATTATGCATGTATTATACATATAAACCTTTCTCTTGATTCACTCTATCTCTTAAGAAAAACCGCATCAAAATCCGTTGCGTAGTTTTAGTCGGGACAGGGACAGACAAAGCGACTTTGTTTTATACTATGTAGTGATATTGCAGTGATCAAGAGGCAAAATGCTTTCGAACCATAATTACATTTTCAGGTTTTATAAAAATGAAATTTTGACAATTGTCACTTGTCACCGACATTTGTCCGGTTGGTGAAATAGGGGTAAACTAAACTATACACCATTTAATTTAGAATGAGAAACCACAATAACATTATATTGCGTCTGGTCAACTATTTCTTACCTAGTAAATAGTACAGTTAGTTTGGCAGCCGCAAAATAAAATTGTTTTAATGTCACTTTATTTGCGTGGCGTCAATTGTTAATCTAGTACAAATCGTAAAGAGATTACAGTTCACGAGCCGCAATATAATGTTGTTGTGGTTTCTCATCCTAAATTAAATGAAGTATACCACTATAGGTTAACTGCGACTACAAAAGAAACGAACGTATGTTAGGTTCATGGTAAACTGTAAAGATTTGGTAAATGGAGTATTTGGTATTTCAGGTGTGTTCAATTCATTAGCAATTTGCCTTTTTGGTCACACGCGTCGAATCCAAAATAATAGTTCAGAGAAAACTTCCCCGATTGACTAACTGATAGCATTAAAATTAATTTACTTATTATTATCATAACGCTAAGATCGTAAATCACACAGCAGTGCATCAAATGCTTTTTCATTGCAAGGCCGCCGGTGGCGCGGCCTTTATTATGGTAATGGTAAGACACTGCTCAATACATGATTCAATTTTAAATACTATATACAAGTTATTTACAAAAACTCCGTTCGAGTAATCCTAGATATTAAGTAAATTGTGAGGCCATCTGTTAATATTTTTGAAACGTATTTGTTGGATAAATTATATTAAACAATTTTAGAGATAACAAGGCAATTTTAATATGGTTTTATTTGCTACATAATTTATCTATTATACTGACGGTTATATTTTTCGACTCTGTTGCCATAATACGATAACATAGAGATCACATTGTATTATTGTAATGGCTACTTTTTTATTTAGAATTGTATTATTTTTAATTTTGTGTGTTTTAAGTTTTGGGATCTCTATTGATGGAAAGGAAAAAGAGCAACAGTTCAAAAAATTACTTAGGGCCTGTCTCGCCACTCCTCAGTTATCTATGATGACGTCTCTGTCTGTTTCGTAGTAATAAATAGAGACGGAATCATATATAACTGGCAGTTAAGGAGACAGGCCTTAGTGTGGGTTGCACCAAGTAACGTTATCAATAACATTAACTAAAACGTAACCAACGATTTGACTTCAATTTCATAGATTTTCTGTCATATAGGTATGTAGAGTCGAGGGCATAAATATCGATACAGCCTCATGTCAAATACTTGTGTTACCGGCCTTATAGTTTAGGGCATAAAGGTGTATAGATATTTTTGACGTCTTGGTAACGAACACATATTTATGCTCTTGGCTGTATTTGAATGTTAATTGAAGTGACTTCGTGCAACTCTCTCTTATTAACTTTTGAAGAAAATAAATTAATCATAGTATGGTATGGTATACTTCAATTTTACTAACAAGACTTGTGTTAAAATTTGTTTACTTAACAATACAAGCGGCGCTTTATATTAATCATGGTCTTTCAAAGCTCAAAACCCACATTAGGTACACACGTGTAGAAAACGCTACAAAACAGTGACACATCAATTTTACAACCAAACTCAGTAACCTAAGGCTAATTAAGATTTGGTAAGTTCTGAAGTAAAAATTCTATTACAAAATAATAGAATTATTTTAGACAATGAAACATCAGAGAAAGCACGACTATGATAAAACAAGAGCGAGGTCGAACAGTTGTGAGCATTTTGCACCTGTAGTGATGTAATTCTAGTTTTAATTTACACCCACTTGTAATTGTGTCACATGTTGCGTTTAAACTTGATCAAACTTCTTGCTTAATTCTCAACGAAGTTACAGAAGGCTTGAGTGCCGTGAGTCGCTTCGAGAGCAGGTACGTCTCGTGGTCTTTTAATTTTAAGTTATAAATTTATTATTTTGAACCGTGAAAATAACTTGAGATAGATTTCCGAGACATAAAGCACAGGATTGCGACAGCAAAGAATAGAAAACGGGTCAAAACATTTGTATTTATAAATTGTTGTCAGCCTTGTTTGACATTCAACTGCGGCAATTAATTTACCTATCTACCTAGGTCAGGAGTTTTCAAGGTTGGAGCGAATAAGATAAGGTTGTTACTGAAGTAGTAAATCTTCTGCACCATCTGCACTTTCCATCATCACGGTTGGCACAAGTACGCGCGATATAGACTATCCTGGGGACAGCGAGCGAACCTAAACTGAATCGCATTAAGACGTCATGGTAAGGCCCCTGGTAGTAATATTGCTGTTCGGCGCCCTCATTTTTAACCGACTTCAAAAAAAGGAGGATGTTCTCAATTAGGTTGTATTTTTTTTATATACTCTGTCTTTACTGTCGTATTCGATACATTTTTTCAGTCTTAAAATGGAGAACATAAAAAGGTAGATATTAAGAGATTTTCTTTCAGTTGTGCGCAAGTTAAATGATGTGTCACCTAAATATGGGTTGTGGTGGGCTTTCTAAGCTTGCTACAGACCTCAGAGTCAGGTTGCGATGGGATTGAGATGCAAGTATGAGGTGCGGGGAGAGGAGAATCACCTATACTCGCCGCTTTTGAAGCTAAAGTAATTTGAGTTGAAGTGAATTTATTGTTACGTACACTCCGTCAAGCTGATATGATAGCGAAATGTTGATTTTACCAACACCAATGATAGCAATAGGCAAAAAAAATACCACTTTTTTTATTAAAATTAGCAGATAATAGACAATGACTAGGGATTGGAAATGCTGATAAAATATACGTAAAACGTGACCGATCATTTCGCTTTAAAAATAAATAGAACTTGTATCAGGTTTTCGATTTTGTGGCGCTACTCGGGTTGCAGCTATTCTCGAGTTGATTCATTCGTTCCTCCGATTATTGAAGATAATCTCATTAAAAATCATATTTTGCAGTGTTATTTGGTCAATTTTAATACTTTATGAGTTTTTTTAAGCCTACAACAACATAACTATTGTGTTATCCCAAAGAAAAGTGGGACAATGTCTTTGAGAAGTGTTTGTTTACATGATAAGACACGTGAGGATGAATTGATGATTGGTTGCCTGGTAGTGATCGCTCTGTAGCGATAAGGCCGCCTATTGTTACCTTATTACTTCTGTATACCTTTTTTTCTGTTTTGATTGTTATATGTGGTGATCAATAAAGAGTTATTGTATTGTATTGACCATATGTAATTCACTTCAACTCAAATTCCATTGGCTAAATACTTCTATTATATTTTTAAGTCTACATTAGTCCTAGCACACGTCACAAGCGTCACATACACGTGCTAGTTGCGGATCCATCCAGCGGAATGCAGGTAATGTCGGACGGCCAGGTCGAGGTCGGCGTCAGGCGCCGGCGGCCGCCGCAGGAGCACCCCCTTCATTGTGACGTACTGCGCGGGCGGCAGGCTCAGCGCAGAACACAACTGGAGAATAGCCGACAATGTACAGTGAAATAAATTGCGTACCATTGTGGAACCTTAATAAAGGAAATAACCAATGAATGAGTGAATGAATATTTATTTGTCAAATAGGTTAACAGAGATCATACGTACCTATAAATTAATTCGTTAGATAAAAATATTAAATAGTGATGCTTTGCCTGTCGGCGTACAAACAGTAGTATTATAGCATGCAGCATGGAGTGGTGAGGGTTATAAAATGCTGGCAACATAATGACTTTTTCGATATAATATCATACTAACACTTATTTTTCGCGATTGCTTTTCTTTATTTTCTACACGGAATAGACATTTAAATTTCTAAACGACACTCAAATTAGACCACATAGAAAAATCCGTAAAAAAACTTTACTTTTGGCTTAGAAATTTAATTTGTAACTGGTAAACCGTAAAAGTAAACATGAAATTATCCGATGGGCCCAACGGAAGACTAGCGTTGGCTCTGTGATCGTCATAAAAAAACTTTTTCTTTCTTTCTTTCTAAAAAATTCTTGATTCATTTGATAGTAAAGTCATGTAAGTACATAATTATAATTTTTGATCATATTATTTACTTAAGTACTTTTTGGTTTTTACCAATATTAATCGAGTTTCACTCACTATGCTACACAGCAACTAAACATTAATTATCCATATTGACCTGTTACCCTTCGGCTGAAAATCATCATTATGCGAAATCACATTTCACATTTCAAATTCACCATGAGCTTTTCAGTGAAGGAAAACGTGAATATTTTTTTTCAGCAAACAATTTCAAACCCCAAATTTACGTCGACTGCTCAGTGGCGTAAGTACAACATTAGTGGCCCGCGTCAAATTCATCAGATGGGGCCTTTCCTCACTATAAAGAAGTGCATCATCCTTCTGTGCTCAAGGCCAAGCCAGTTCGGGGGCCCCTGGCATTTTGCCAGCCCTGCCACCCTATAGTTACGCCACTGCGATTGCTATAACGCGGGCACATACCTGTATCTCATTAGTTGTCAACAGCTGCTTGCTCGAGGGTGCGTTGCTGCAGTAGCTGCTTCTGCAGCATCCACATCCGGTACTTCCGTCCCGTGTGCACTTTGGGCTGATGGAATTTGAGCCGCTTTCTCCGTCTCTGTGGGAAGCAAGCAACATTACATTATACTAACGGCCTTGTCGCAAACACTAAAGTCTATTTATTCATACTAGATACTAAAATGACATTACCTGTGTTGCCTGTTTTTTGCAATTCAAAAACAGTGATGTGCCACCACTATCGAAAGTTAACGATAAATTAAATTTTGTATAGATTTTTGTATGTATAAGCTGGTTTAATAAACTAATAAACCTTTAAATTTGATTGATTATAATAATCGTATTTTTTTTCTTAAAATATAACATGACCAAACCTCTTGTATTCAGACCACAAACATTGTCGATTGTTTCGAGTACACCACTAAACAATAAAAGCTGATATCATTATTTCACAATTTGACATTTGCAATTGTCAATTTAGTATCTAGTCTAGTATGAATAAATAGACTTTAGCGACCTTTTTTTTAATTTGTTTAATTTGTTCGACACTAGAATTAAGAGATTTTGAACAAGATACATTGTTTTCCTCACAGGCCTGTTTCACCACTCTGTAAAGTTCCAGTTAGCTTAAGTGTCAGTTATATATGATGTCGTCTCTGTCTGTTTCATAGTAGAATATATAGAGAGGGAACCATAGACAACTGACACTTAACGACAAACTTTACTTTAGTGGTGAGATAGGCCCCAAGTATGCGACCAGTCATTGGCATTGGATTTAGACAGTCACGTCGTGATACTGGTATGTCAATATAGGATCGCGGATTACAAAACAACCGGATTCGCTGTGATACACATCAATATTACGCGATATGAATCGCGATCCATGCCATTATTTACTGTGCAATGTAAATATCATGGGGTTTGTACCATCTCATGATACTTAAACGTCTAAGCGAAGTTCTCAGTGATCTGTAGTCTGCCTATATCAAGGTTCACTAATGTTTGACCTATAAATTAATGACAAATGATCATTTGACAAACAACGTCTCACCAAATGATCAATTAACGGACATTTGACTAAAGTATCATCTTACAAAAACTCATTTAGCAAATGATCAATTAGCAAACACTACACTCGGTAAATGTATTAAATAATAAAATGTCAATTGACCTTTTTCCAGTTGCTAAATGTTCATTTGTCAAATAATTATATTATTTATTTATTTATTTATTAAGCCTTTTTATTCCGAATTCGCTACAATTTCAGTAAGTACATGTTCTTGTTGTTATTGTCGTTTATTTTTTATTTATTTATTAAATTGTCGCGAAATTCGGCGTGCCTCATGGCATAGGCCTCCTCCGTGTATTGGAGGGTTTGGGCTATAGTTCCCACGCGCGCCCAGTGCGGATTGGGAACTTAACACACACCATTGAATTTCTTCGCAGATGTGTGCAGGTTTCCTCACGATGTTTTCCTTCACCGAAAAGCTCATGGCAAATTACAAATGTAATTTTCGCACATAAATTCCGAAAAACTCAGAGGTACGAGCCCGGGATTTGAACCCACGACGCTCTGCTTGAGAGGCCACAGGTCAAACCACTAGGCTACCACGGCTTTTTTTATAATAATATATAAAAAAAGTAAATTTAACTGTTGATCATTGCCTTTCCATGCCTTTTATCTCATTATATTTTCTAACTTATAAATAACATACTTTGAAAACAGTAAAAATAAATAAAAATCAATTTGAAAATAAAAACCTTAAGGCCACGTTTAGCCTGATTAAGGGCGTACAGGAGGAAAGGGGAATCAAAATAGTGATGGGTTGCTAGCCGCATCGCCTATAACATGATTCCTAAGATTTTCGCCCATTCCCTCGATGGGCTTTTACCATCTGCGCGGGAAGAGAAGCAACTGGTACATTCTGTTTTTTCTTTGCTCCTAGACCAGCTTGTACTGGAAGGATGATAGTGAATACGTATATTTTAGGGGATGTGGTCGTGTCCCGTGACCCTCCCCTTGGACCGCCATTGTGCAAACCAAACCCCTTATTCATAGACTAGCTGTTGCCAGCGACTTCGTCTGCAAAGAATTCGTTTGTCGCTATCCCGCGGGAACTACGAAATTTTCCGGGATAAAAAGTAGCCTATGTGCTATTCCAGACTTTTCTCTATGTACCGAATTTCATCCAGATCCGTTGGGCCGTTCTGGTGTGATTGAGTAACAAACAAACAAACATCCATCCATCCATCCATCCATCCATCCATCCATCCATACTTTCGCATTTATAATATTAGTTAGATAGATAGATAGATTTATTTGTCACCTTTTTAAAAATACAATACAAACTAATAATAAATAAAAACTAATAATAAATGTCAAACATAAGTAATTCACAAAAGGATCGTTAATTGCAATACAAAAAAGAAATAATAATAATAATTGAAATAAAATTAAAACAAAATAACAACAAACAAAAAAAATAAAACTATATGAAATGTCAATTTAGATTCACAAAAAGATCGTCATGAGTACATAAAAAAGAGAAAATAATAATAATTTAAGTAAAAGCAATTTAAAATGTCAAATAATAAATATAAAACCACAAAATGTGAAAATATCGTCAAAACATAAATAACAAAAATATAATATAATAATAAATGAGGTACTAGAATGGTACAAATTAAATGTCAGGTTTAGTGTCATATACGCTCTAAAGCCTTTTCCGCTAACTTAGCAATTGTTTGTCCTTATCAGTAAAAGGTGTCAGTGACATAAGGACAAACGATTGCTAAGTTAGCAAAAGCCTACAGATTTTTTTATGAATATGCAGCGACACTAGCGCCACCTAGTTGACCTCTACAGAACTACGACGCACAAGTAGCCAGCGCCAGTTCTAATGACAGCTCTAGTGACAGCTGTCACATCGTTCTACATCGCGCTAACGAAGTTTCTCAATACGGATGCATAAATACAACTTCCAACTCTCTTCCTTCGGACTTCGGTCCCCAGGCATAACATCTGCCAGAGCCTCTAGTGTATGTTTTAGGCACGACAAACGTCTCGAACTCGTTCGCGTTAACATTTCAATTACAATGGGAAAATGAACAAGCGCCACAAGTGGAACGAAACGACAACTAAAATTTCTCATAGTATTTGACATTTTATCGTAAACGCTACCGAGACCTATTTTGTGACAGAAAACTTACACTAAGCATACTGGAGAGAGATCTCTCTAATAAAGGGGGCAAGTCTTTAAGAGGGCGCATCCCTACTGAGCTGGCAACGTCGCATTTTTGGTGATTTTTTGCGATTATTTCACAGAAAATGAATGAAAGTTTCAAATGTCCGGCTGTAGTGCACTTCGTTTTTAGCGTATTAATGTGTCCAATGCAATGATTAATCGTGATGGACTTTTATTTTCGTATTATAGGGATAAAATACTATATCTCGTTTAATGTAATCTAACTAATATTATAAATGCGAAAGTATGGATGGATGGATGGATGGATGTTTGTTTGTTTGTTACTCAATCACGCCAGAGCGGCCCAACGGATCTGGATGAAATTTGGCACATAGATAGAGAAAGGTCTGGAATAGCACATAGGCTACTTTTTATCCCGGAAAATTGCGTAGTTCCTGCGGGATAGCGAGAAACGAATTCTTTGCAGACGAAGTCGCTGGCAACAGCTAGTAAGAAAATAAAAGTCCATCACGGTCAATTATTGCATTAGATTAGACAAATTTAATACACTAAAAACGAAGTGCACTACAAACGAACATTTGAAACTTTCATTTATTTTCTGTGAAATAATCGCAAAAAATCACCAAAAATGCTACGTTGCCAGCTCAGTAGAGATGCATCCTCTTAAGAGATTTACAACTTATGTATCATAAACTATAACACAAACATACCTTTTTCTTAGCAGCTGAGTGCTGGTCTGCGTTGGATCTTTTGTCTGGCTGTCCAGGCATCCACTGCTGCCCTGGCGAATACAATCGTTATACGAGATCAAACCCAAAACCACACAACACGAGGGATATGTCAGTGCACACATTAGTGCCACGTTCATCGGTGGCTATCGGTGGCATGCTAAAGTTTGGTAACTTTGTTGACAAAGAACGATTTAAATTTGCCTCATCGGGTATGGAGATAGGTAAAGTACAGAGATTGTTTCTTGTATTATGGGGACCTATTTTAAATTGTGTTTGTTGTTACACGGTCATAGTAACACACTGTTGAAATTTCTAGTGTTTAGTTTCATTTCAAAAGGTACAGCCCTGTGACAGACGAACGGAAAGTGGAGGCTTTATAAGTAAAAAACTCAACGATTTGAAACTACTTTTAAAGAAGGTTAATAAGGACTTTACGCAAAACCCAACATAAACAAAACTGATAAATTTTGATTTGAACATGACATGCAAGAATTTCAAATTCAACTGGCGATTGTATTTGATGTCAAAAATTGTCAAGCAAACAATTTTTCTTGACTTAGAAACATACATATAATTATATGTATTCTTTGATGATTTATCAACGCTAGCTAGCATCATTTCAGAACTAAACACCTCTACCATAATCTAAAACGCAAAGCGAAAGCTTATGGTTTATGAATGAATCATGAACTATGCATGCAAATACATGATATGTATGAATGTATGAATGTTCATTGGATTCGTTGGCAGAGTCACAATAAAGTAAACAGGGTCCGTTTTGACAAAAAAAAAACTTACAAAATGTGTTGTGGAGTGTGTTCAGAATAGATGAATTTACGAGACAGTAGGTAGCAAAAAGTTTGTCCCGGAAACTAGTACAGATGTACTTAGTGCGAAATGATTTTCCATGACATTTCCTTGAATCCCATGCGGTTTTTAACGTTAACGACATTTGAATAAGGTTCTTATTTGTAAAACAATCTAATCTGACAGCTGCATTGTACACACGACTTTAAACATGTCGCTAAAGTTGAAAACCGGATAAAATTTTACGAAATGTCATGGAAAATCATTTTGCACTACACATGTACAATGTATTGTATGGTCATAATCATAATTACTTATAATCGCCGCGGACTCAGTTTAGTCGTAAATAAGGCGGTACAGATGATCGCACGACGTTCCTAAATAGCTAAAAATTTGCGTAAACAACTTGAAACAACCTGATTTAGAGTAATACTCTAGTCACTTTCTAGTAATAAAGCTACTAATAATAACCCATCATTCTTGGCCCCTTTCAAAATCAAACAGACAAAACTTTAAAAAATCAGACGCAAATCCGAAGACATATCTTAAGTTTCATCAAATCGCGCGACCACCCGTGCCAACTTAAAAAAAAAAAAGCAAACATAATATCTCTAATAACGAACCCAAACGTGAAAGTGTCGATTAGCGGGAGCTAAAGCATACGAGGGTCGTGTTCTCACGTCGAGCGCGTGCGGGTGTTTGCGCTGCGCCGCGTGCTGTTCGTAATGGGCGCACTCCTCGAGCCTGGTCACCCCGGCCAGCCTGTAGCGGTGGAGCTCCGCCAGACGCACGCGCAGCTCGCGCTCGCGCCACAGGCCAGCGACCACGCCCGCTTGCTCCGCCCGCCCGTAGAACTGGGCGGACCAGCGGAGGCGTTCCGTGAACTCTCTGGAAACGTATGTGCTAGGTTTTCACTTAATTCGAGTGTCCTTCCTCTTTGTTGAATTCTAATTTAAAAAATGTAATTAGTTTTTTTATAATTAATTACATAGGAAAATAATTCATAAACAAGGGAAGAGGGTCAGATCCATTAGGGCTCCTGCTGGGAGCAGAAAAGTGATCTTATAAATTCAAGTCCACACTGAATACATGGCTCTTAAATAACTTTTTTTATACGATCAATGAATATCTGTATCATCGAAACTAGTGCTTTTAGATCATGTATAATATTATGGTCAACTTTATTATAATTTTTACGAATGAATGGGTACTAATGTGACATCTTGCTTGATGTAATTTGTAATTTATTGATAGTCATATTATTTTAATTTTTAATGTAATGTACCCGTTTTCATGCAATAAATGAATTATGAATAAAAATAAATTCTAAAATAAAATTCAAATTTAGTATTTAAGACTAACATTACACCATCGCGCCATAGAAAGTTAAGGCTTTTTGTGAGCTTCCCACTATAGTACTTATTAAGCGGGTACTGACTGAGCGAGCCTCACGAGGTAGCCGCTTTGGTTCAATTTTGAGCCTCGTGCCAAACAAATCAAGCGTCATACAGGGCAGGACGAGACAGTAAGAGGGCGATTCGAACTAGGCCTAAAATGGGTTTGGACGACCCTGTTTAGTCTGCAGTTTACAATGACTAGAAAAACAAACAACAATTGCACATAAAATTTGACTTGATTCCAAATTACTTAACATGGATTCATTTTTCTAAGATAAATAAGGCTAAAATATATACTTGTATATTCTGTCAGGCTTAGCGAAATTACTCACTTCTTTTCTTTGGCTAATTTGGAGAGCAGTTTCTGTTTGTTTCTTTGGTTGTTGAAAAATACTGAAACAAGCTGGAAGTCGCGCACCAGCCTCTTCCGTCTCGTTCTCTCGCGCAGCCGTCTCGTATACAGATCCACTTGGGACAATTTCAGGGCTGAAAATAACATGAATTGCAATAACGATCAATTTCTTCTTGAAACAGTTTATACAGTCTAAAAATCTCTAAACTTTATTTTTGGAGTGAAAACTTTTTAGCGGCGCTGAGCACTTTTTGGGATGGGTAAATAATGTTAAACTCGCGTCAGGCGTAAGACGGGGGGAGAGTTTAAGTACCAGGACATCAGATCCTCTAAGAGCTTTTTTGAAATACGAATGAATCGCGTTCGATTTTTGAAGTGTTTTTTTGTTGAGTCGTGGAGCAAAAGTACTAGGGCATCAGCACATTGTCAGAGGTCTGCATATACTTAGATAATTATGTACTTTTTTTTGTAAGCGGCCAGTACGGTACGCGTTTTGAGCGTCATGGAGGTTACAACATTAAAATCTAATCTAAGCTGCTGTTTTCACTTCTACCGGCACTCCGGGAGTGCTACCCGGTTTTAACTTACATTAAAATAAACATACTTAAGTACAACCAGAGCCCAGTTAGAGTAAAATGCGACTTAACATCATCTTGCTCATATCCTCAACTCCACTGATGTTTTATGAAGTTATGGACCCCCTTTGGAGTAAAGAGAGCCTAAAATAACGTGACAAAGGCTACGTTTTGCATTTAAAGTATGATACATTACAAACAAAAATAATGTCAGTTGCACATTACAATTTTTAGATGTAGGTTTTTGCATACAGTGCGAAATGTTAACCCAGATTAGATTAAGCAACTACGAAAATTCTGTACCTATATTTGTACAATAATCAAAGTCATGGTTGAAAGAGAGAAAATAACCTTTATTTTGAAGCCCAACTTGACCTGACCTTTTTCCAAAACGTCCCCAATTTGATCACGGAACGTCCGTCTAGGCCTTCCCCTCCCAATGCACCCATTCACACTCCCCATATAAATCTGTTTCGTTAATCCATCTTATTGATTGAGCAAAAATAACAAGTTTCCCAAGATCCTCACCAGATTGTATTATAACTACAATACTGTTATATGTGTAGGTATGTGTGTATGTAGGTATGTATTATTTTGTTTTATTTATTTAGCCTGCGTCTCTCCTGGCTTTTTGTTTCCGCCACCTCAAACTGTCTCCAACTTATTTCTCTGACTTATTGGTTGTCTGGAAGAGATCGCTACTAAGCGATAAGACAGCCTATTGTATACTTTGTTCTTTGTTTCTGTATTGTTTTGTACTGATTTGTGGTGTTCAATAAAGAGTATTTGTATTGTATTGTATTGTAGGAGCTCCCATCAGCATTTCCTTCCAGTACAGTTGCCACTCTTAAACCTTACGGCCCCAAGCCTTGTGGCCTTACGGTTGTCAGTTCTGTGAGCAGTGTGCCCCGCTTGCACGTAAACTTAAGGTATAATAATGTCAACTTACCAACATCCAATTCATCATCTTCAGGACTGATGGATAGAGTGGATATCAGCTGTTCAGCTTCATGGTCATGCTCCTGTAAACAACAGTCTTGAATTAATATCTAGTATTTTGTGCTCGCCACAGGTGACCCTAGCTGGCGTTTACCTCTCTCAAAGGCTAGGAATAGCAGTTTAGAGAGGCAATGTGGCCAGCATCTTGGGGTCGATGCCTGTGACGGAATATTTTGAGGACGTATTTACCTTATAGTTTTAGTTAGTTTAAAAAATTTGTTTTGTTTTAATATTTATTTTGTGGAACAAATATAAATGATGTTTATTTAAACCAATTAATTAAAACTTAACCCGTCAAGCGTCCTGTGCACACCCGTTTGTGCACAACAGGTATAGAAAATGTAAGGAAATGTCAACAGGGACGCTTGTCGGGTTAATATAAACAATGCTCCCATATGCCACCCAATTTTTTATGATTAATCTTTTAGAGCACTGTTTTGACCTCTGTGTAATAGCTTTGAAGCACACTTTGGATGTGAGATTTGGTTGCAGAGACAGCTTTCATTATAGCTTTAAAAAAACAAAGCAAAATCAGTATAGATAATCTTACTCTTTCAAAGTCATCTCTATTAGGCATATAGCCAAGTTGTGATGCCTCCTCCGGGGTAACCGAAAGAGGCTGCAGCCTGGACACGGCGCTGGGTCCCAAAGGTCCCTCATCCCTGTCTGCGCAGAGCAATGTTGGGCGGCTAGTGCTCTCCACATTGCCCCAGGTGGCTCGTCCAATACTGCCTTCAAGGTATCGAGTTATGTATTCGTCTTTGGCCTCTGTAATACAGTTTTGAATGAAATAAATCTTGTTAATACTTCGAAAGGCAATGACCTAATAATAAAGCAGCAATTATCACATGCCAGAATTATTAGATTCACCAAGCAATATTCACGTGGACATTAACATTGTTCTGGTTTTAAGTACTGCATGGTGGCCGGACAACATGCAAACAAAACAGAACAAACCTTCGGGGGTCCTTGTTTCTATGTGTTTTGCTATATCTTCCCAATTACCAAAACCAAACTGTTCTATTGCGTCTAAGAGTCTGACTTCTTCGTTTGCAGACCAACTACTCCTTCCTAGGAATATTCCAAACGCACCAGAGTCCTGAAGGACATAAGAAACGTTGTTGGAAACATTTATTGAAGTAAGTATTAGTAAGCTATTTTGAGTAAATCATGAAAAGACTTACCATATACTGATATGAGTGATCATTTTTATGAGATCCAATTTCAGCACCCAGAGAAAAACACTGAAAATGAAAGATTGTTATGCAGAATTCAAAATTTTGCGCCAAAACTATAAACAAAAAATGGCAGCAATTGTTACTTCGTTGTAATAACGAAGATACGTAGCGATGCTTACCTGCAGACAAATATCAAAATCAGAACATTCTGTACATCTTACTCTAATTCCATTAATTTCTTCCTGGCAGTAAGTACAATTATATTTGGCGTATAAATCTGAAAATGACATGGTCTCAATCACTAAATAAATCAATTGTTGGCAGTTAGTTTCTTTTCGGCTCCCACTCAACAAAAGTCATTTTTCGCTTGTACCATAGAGACGGAGGGGAAGCTAATGTTACCAGTAAAAAAATTACACGTTGAAAAGGCGACTTCACACGCCACAAAGTGGCCCATTTACACTAACACTGCAGTTTACGGTTTTGTTCACATCATTGGTTTTGTTTTCACATGTTGCAACACCATAACAACTGTCAATCAATCAATTGCGATACGATTGTGTCGTACTGTATTTTGATTTGATTATTTTATTTTTGTTAGGCGATGAAAATACAATATTCACTTTAGTACTTCTTAGCACGCTGTGATAGTGTCCATGGTATTACTTATGTGTTTTCAACTAATTATAATGGAAACTACGTCCGTAATATGATACCAGATTAGCAACCTGCTGTGAATTCTGAATTCTCACCATGAAATCGAGCAAACGAAGACTGCAGGCACTCACTGAAGGATCTGATGGAATACCCAACTATCTCAAAATGGAAGACTCTGAGACATCCATCCCACCAGTGTTTAGGTCACGATTACATGAACTATTTTCACAGATAGAAAAGGAGTTCGACCTTTTGTACACGGAAAATTTAAATCGTAAGTCAATTTGCTAATATCTGTTAGGAAGGACATGATGTTTGTAAAATCGTTTGTTCCCTAACCAGTGCTATTTGGTTTTGACTGACCTCATTCTGCTGCATTCAAGACCTAGTTTACTGAGTACACATTATGACACACTATTTAATTTAAATTAATTCTTAACCTTGCCATGTATCATTGTTAAGCACTTGAAATCTTACATTCATTAGAATATGTTTACTAACATAATTGTAACTGCTGGTAGGCAAAAAGTAGAAAGCAGAACCAAATATATATTACCCTAATTTTTTTAATAGATTGGGTGTATGATCTACAAAAAAAAATGAAAATAAACTTGCAATTCTTTTATTATTAATTTTAAACAACAGTACCTAAATGTTTGTATTTCAATGCTTATTAACAAACAAATTGTCCTTTGGTATTTAAAAGTGGTTTATGTAGCTATACTGAAGGTCATTGGAATAAATGAAACAAGAATAATATTCTTCCTCATTAGTTATTCATGCAGACAGAATCATTCTTCCTCATGGTCAGAGTGGGGTACCTTGTAAAATATTTTTGGTGATGATTCCTTGTTTGAGTTTCAAGTGGTATTGATTTATTATATTTTTACAATATTAGTAGAGCCATACTTACTAATGTCTTTATTGATGATGATATTATAAAAAGTTCTCAATTTTTTTTTTGTGGGGTGGCTATTGTGCAAGAGTAAACTTTTGATGAAAAAGAAAATAATAGATTGACTATTAGATAAATTAACAAAATAACACATCCAGTTTCCAATATCAAAATTTGGGTGGTTGAGTTTTGAATGTTGCAGTAAGAGTAGGTACTTTCTTTTTCTAGTTCAAGAAAAGATAGACATCCTTAGTGAGAAACTTGAGAGAGAGAGTTATGTTGGGGACAGACAGAACCCAGACTACATCGAGTTTGATGCCACAGGGAAGAGCTCCAAAGTTAAATGTGAGTTGATAATTTTTAACCTTTTAAACACAATGTTCTTAAATATAAGACACAAAATATCCAGCTCATTTTGCCTTAGTCTTATAAATAAGACTATCATATTTTTGACGCTGCGATACTGGCATGTTCGGTAATTAATCTTTATGGTGACAAAAAGGTTAAAATAATGTGAAATATTTTTTCATATAGCAGTATAATTTTCCTTAAGAGTTACCAGCTAAGAACACAAATCATAAGCTCCTACATTATTAATTAGGGTAGCATGTAACCTTGATGCATTCAAATATACCCTACAGAACTCCATAGACAAAATAAGTCCATTTGACTGCAAAACAGAAAGTTTTTTAGTAGGCTACATTATTAAATACTCATACATTTTATATGTAATTTTAGTATCCCAAAGTAACTCTCAGAAGGTGAAAGCAAGCCACAAGCTCAGGGTCCAGACCAGCAAGATAGTGTCAAGTTTCAAGGCTCCCACTTACAACTGCCAGCTGGTCCGTGAGTTTACCGGCCACAAAGATGGCATCTGGGACGTGTCTTCTGCAAGACCTGGACAGGCACTCATTGGCACCGCATCAGCAGGTAACTTTCTCAACTTTGGAGATGCTTCATGATCTACTTGGGAAATAATTATTTTAGATCTTAAATTAGGTACTTGTTTTGAATGTTAATTTTATTTTAAAACTTTAAAAAGCATGATTAACCCAGTAGAGTTATACTAAACTTCATATGCGGCCCGAATGGCAAAAATAGTAACTATCGTAGATACTACACTTTTATATATATTTTTCTTTTTTTATTATCTTCTTTTTTTTGCTTTATTATCTAAAATTTTTTTGATATAAATAAACATTAAGTCATTTTGACCGTTAATCCGAAATAGGCAACGGCGTGGCGTAACCTCGCGTGACGGTTGATGTAATTTAACGAGAAAATTGAGTACATATTTAATTTAATTTAATTTATATTTTATATTTCAGCCATATATATATTTTTAATACAAAAGTCATTTATAGTTTATGAAACAATCAATCGTCGCGAATCAATCTTGGCACAATATTTTACAACCTAAGTAATAATAGAAAAAATCTGAGTTTTAATACAATCCGGTTGAGATTTAGTCCATTAGTACCGCTAACCTAGTACAATCCATGGGCTCTTAGAATACCACTAGAGTATGTCTTGCTGTCTCACTCACTCTTATGGGTTTGATACTTGAATCGGCCGAGTGAGCGGACAGCAAGTCAAACCCGCATGGCTCTAAGAGCTCAGACTGTAAGTATTGTATCCGTTATCTACTAAATAGATCACACGGCGTGCGTGTGGAGCGTGGAGTGGGGCAAGTGCCTGCTGCAGTACACGGGGCACGCGGGCTCGGTCAACTCGCTGCGGTTCCATCCCAGCCGGGACATCGCGCTCACCAGTAGCGGGGACAACACCGCGCACGTGTGGCAGGCCGCCGTCAACTGGGACCTACCGGTAATTACCACAGCCTTACCCTATTCATTTTACTTACTCAGCAATACTAAGCCCGAGCCTTAACCTTTTGAACACCAACGTCGGCTATTGCCGTGCGTGGGAACTATAGCCCAAACCCTCCAATACACGGAGGAGGCCTATGCCATGAGGCACGCCAAATTACGCTACAATTTAATAAATAAACGACAATAACAACAACAACATGTATTTACTGAAATTGTAGCGATTTCGGAATAAAAAAAAGGCTTATAAGAAAAAAAATATTCTAAAATTTGGATTTGTGCGTCACAGGTACATCTGTGACTTTAAAAAGTGCTAAACACTGCGCGTTACATTAGAATATATTGACTACATAACGAAGACCTAAGCCCCTTGCGCGTCCCTGTGACTAAACGTGGTATTTTGTTTATGGTTTGAGGAGTCCATTAATGTCCAATCCAACTTCAACTGCTTTAGAAAGACGCTTATTGTTTCTAGCGCGGTCAATCCTCCGAGGAGGAACTCGAAGGTGGAGGCGAGGAGAGCCTGGGCGAAGGCAGCGACCGTCCGGAAGTTCTTCGGACACCGCTGACCGAGCTCGGCGGGCACTCGGGCGTGGTGGTGGCCGCTGATTGGCTGGCGGGCGGGGACCACGTCATCACGGCCTCGTGGGACCGCACTGCCAATTTGTACGACGTCGAGACAGGGGACTGTCTACAGATACTGATGGGTGAGTACCGTAAATTAAAAAAATTGTGTATGGGGAACTAGTGTATAAATAGAAACGTCGCTCCGAGTTTGCAAAGTTGCGCCCGAACTTAATTTTTATTATGTGTGGGGGAATGCGCAGTGACACGTCTAACTATGTATATTGGCATACAAATATAGTGATAGATAAATCATAATCTTGCTCGCTAATCTCCTGCCACCCAAAGGCTTTTAAAAAGGTCATCAACCTCATTGAAAAATGAAACTTGTTATACTTTGGTGGTGCCAATTTCCAATGGGTTAGAATAAGATTACTTATACCAAACAGGTAAAATGCTTGTTTGCCTTCCTTTTTCTAAAAAAAAAACGGTTGCAGGACATGATCATGAGTTGACGCACGCGTCTGCGCACCACAGTTCGCGGCTCGTGGTGACGGCGTCGCGTGACACCACCTTCCGGCTGTGGGACTTCCGTGAGCCCATACACTCCGTCTCTGTCTTTCAGGGCCACACCGAGTGAGTACACACTACGGAACTGGCGCGTTCCAATTTTACCCAGAAATTTTAAAAAAACTACCTTATTAGTTTGACAGATCGACGTGCACAAAATGTTGCCACAGTTCAATGGGTGTTGTTTTTATAAATAACATTTGTACGCCGCGATGGTTTGGCTTTATCCTTTTCATCACCTAGCGTCTCTTGTGTCATTCGCAACTGTCAACTTTATCTTGTCAAGTGAAGGTGCATTTTACAATACATGTACTGACTTCATATCAAGTCAATGGTGGCGAAAAAGTTAAAAATAGATAAATCTACGTTGAATAGTATTGATTTTCCGAAAAACGATTTAATGTGGTTCTCGTATTACAGGAGTGTAACTTCGGCAGTATTCACGCGTGAAGACAAAGTGGTTTCAGGATCTGACGATCGTTCTGTAAAGGTTCGTCTAACTTATCCAATATACAGTAACTTTTACAATTAACATTAAATTGAGTTAGGTTTAAAAATACCACAGTGTCGCTTGATTAAAAAAAAAAATTACTAACACCCCGATCACCCGAGGATTCGACTGGCGTCATCCACATACAGGTCAGTGGAATCAAACATTGGTGGTTAACATTTTTGATGTTTGTTACAATTTGCACAGGTGTGGGACGTGCGTAACATGCGCAGCGCTCTGGCCACCATCCGCTCGGACTCGTCGGTGAACCGCGTCGGAGTGAGCGCCGCCGGGCTGATCGCCATCCCGCACGACAACAGACAAGTGCGGCTGTTCGACCTGCAGGGCCAGCGGCTCGCGCGGCTGCCCCGATCCAGCCGACAGGTTACACATGACCCAATGTTACATTCGTGCCTCGTGTTACATTCATGACATGTTACATTCATGGCACTTCTTATATTCATGTTCATGACATAAGTTACATTCGTGACACAAACATGTTATATTAATGACATTATGTTACATTTTACACTCACACGTGACAAGTGTTACACGGAAGACACGCTGCATAGATAAACTAGACCACAACACATATTTCATGAAAGTTTCATGTCTCTAAGACTCTGTTAATAATTCGATATTTTACGTGAATAATACCAAGTTTCATCTAAATCCGAAAAAATAGCAAACTGATTGACAAACACAAACTTCCGCATGTCTAATAATAGTAGAAAGTAGGATAACAACAAAAAATGCTTACTTCATTTGCAGGGTCACCGTCGCATGGTGACGTCAGTGGCGTGGGCAGAGGATATATCACCAAACATCAACTTCTTCAGCTGCGGTTTCGACCGCCGCATCCTAGGCTGGTCTATTCAACCCTCCAAAGAAAACTAACTTATTACCCTATCGCTACGAATAGAGGGGTATTTTAAGGGCGCAGGGAGAAGCGAAGACATAGCGTCCACTTTGAGGGGTATGCTTTATGGGAGAGACGAAGGCGACAGAGGTATTAACCAATGTAGTGTAAACGACATGTTTGTTTTCTTCTGAATGTTTAGTCACTGCGGCTATTACTGCACTCTGATCGGCTGGCCCAAGGTCAATGACACTAGAGTTGGGCACCCAGATGTTATGATTGACTAAAAGTTATTTTGTTGCGAAGAATATAAAGAAAAAATGTATAGTTAAAATTTCAAAAACGAAAATATCTGTTTCATGTAGAGTATAAAGTTCCCTTTTACCACTCTATCGGTTAATTCTTATTTGCAAGATGATCCCTGCACCCCCACTTAACCGAAGCTTTCGAAGTTGTACAACTTCGTAGGTTCGGCTTAACCCAGAAGATCTTGTAATTTGAAGTTTGACTCTCACTCTCGTATAACACTGTTTGTGTTAGTGAGACGGCACATCAAGAAATACTAATTTCAGGAAGTATAATATAAGGCCTGAATAGCACTAACTAAGCATACTTTGATGTCCACATGCAATTTGCTTGTCTTTGCTATAGTATGAATGATATTAAGACAGAAAATCGTCTTCAAATGATAATAATTGGAATAAATGCCCTAGATAAGTGAACAAATTAGTAGAGATTGGTTGTAAAATGTAAAAAGAGGAATGATCATTCCAACGTCCGGCTACCTGCGACTTGTTTGTCCTCGAATATTTGTGATGGTAAAGTTGCTTCCAAATTATAATAGTGAGTAGTGTTGATATGTTTGAATTATGTTTATGAAGGAATATTATTTTGTAATTGGCAGTTTACTGAAGTCGTAGCCACCTGAAACCGGTTAGAGGGATTCGTGGCAGTCCGTTTGCTCAACTAAACTGTCAGTCAATTGAAATTGCAAACAATGTAAACAATCCTTGTATTTAAAATATCTTTAATTTTCATTTTCCCTCATCAAATACTGCTAAATCCGTGTGTTATTTAATCAATACTTACTACAACATTATCCTGACTGAACCATTAAAACAATAAACAGGTGCTAGAATATGGATATTTTCATTAAATGGTTTGTTTACATTGTTCGCAATTTCAATTGACAGCGACTTTAGTGTAGACGACTGGGCCCCATAAAGAAACCGTCGTCTCGTTCCTACGCCGAAGTTGGAAAGAGAAGGAATGATTTCTGTAGCGGCCCACGAATACAATTTGAGTGAGCGTGCTCCATGATAAATTTTAACCTTTTCGGCCGCCAAGCAGCTCGAGTGCTCGCAACTGTCAAGTTTATTTTGTGCATTTTACAATGACTTAACTGACTTAATAAGTCAATGGTGGCGAAAAGGTAAATAACACTGGCTTATTCACCTTCTCTATACCTCTGCTACCGCTACTCGTGACGCAACAAGCAGATGGAAGCATTTTCTCAAGGTTTTAATTATATTTAAATGAGTTTGTTCGGACTTCGGATCAAATCTTGCTATCTTGTAGTGGTCGGATTGACTTGAAGTTTATATACATTATATATAAAGGATAATGTAATATTCAGCAAACAAAGTTTTTTTTAACATGAAACTACCGTGCGGTTCAAACATGAAACTAAACGGATCAATGGTAGAGAACTGCTGGACTTGTTTCGCACTAAATAATAGACCTCACAAAAAAGCTTGTACTAAAATAATAGAAATCTTTAGCTACATGTATAATATCGCTGTGTCACTCAAATGGACAAAGAATCTATAAATTCAATAGTGTTATATAAATAACAGCTGGTTGCGAGCTTCTATATGTTTTTGCACAAAATTTCAAGGTAATGGAGTGTAACTAATATATATGTTTTTAGTTTGTGAGCTACTCCGAACCTCGTTTAATATGTTTAGCGAATATTAACAGCACAAACCACTAAACTATTGTTATGTTATACTTTTAATATGTTGTTGGCTTTTGGTATCTAGTTTATTAAGTGTTTTAATTTTTTGTCCATTAAAATTAGGATTTATATTTAATATTACAAATAAGGTTGGTTGTTGGCAAATGTACCTATTCTGTTAGATAGGCCAAAAAAATTGTGGGAAATTCTAACATTCATATAGATGAGAGTTAAAAATAATATTATTCGTCTGCTAGATTTAGACGTACGTTTAATCTGTATTATTAAGATGAAATTAGTCATTGTACCTAGTAGATAACGGAATGTGGGTTTCTTCGTTAGAGTAGTTAAAAAATAGGATTCATTTTGATTCTACGCGTTTGTAACTTACCCTTTTGTCACATTTTTTCTTACCCAAAGACGATGTGATTTTATGAATTCGACATGCACCAAATTTACTTGAATATCCTTTTTGCCAATTGTATTTTGTACATTCAAACTAACTTGTGTATATTTAGAACAACATATCTTTAGAAGTACCAGAGTACTGTAGCTGAAATTCGACATTTCTGGGTAACCAGCCTAGTCCGAGTTTTAAGCTAAACCAAAGATCGATTCATGAATACGTCCCTTAAGAAACGAATTGTAACAATATCGCATAATCAAGCACCATGATTTGATTCACTATAAGAATATATACGTAGGTAAAGGCTACGCACATATCAGCGCTCGTTTCAAGCCAAACCTAAACTTGACCTAAGACTATCTTATCTTATTACTGTTTAAGACTGGCATAAAGCCATAACGATTTTTTAAATATTTTCTGCGGAAGTCATTGGTAAATTTTAACCTTTTCATCGCTTTTTCATCTCGAATGCTTAAATCGTAGTTTTTACTCAATCCGCTCATTTCATTTGAAATGTATCGTGCCGCTACCACTGCCACGTGAAAACACCGGCAACGTGCCAAAGTGGATAAAAGGTTAAATATTTAAAATATGAAAGATGTCGAAAAAAAAATGGAGTCATAAGTCTAATTTAACACGATGAAATCCAATGAGTATTTTGCCACGACTGATACCTTCTGGTTTGCAGATAATAATGTCAATAATTTGATCATTAATTCGTTTTTTTTTTGTAGCTGTGAACTAGCATAATATTTAACTCACTATGTTTATAAAATAGATTCAATCATTAATTGCTAAGAACATTTGTTTATTCTGTTTTTTTAACCAGCGCGATGGACATTTTTAGAAATATAATATTTTGGCTCAAGAGTGAAGGAAAATTTTCTTTATGTAGTGTATTGAGTGTACGGTATAAGTGCCGGCACGTAAGTCTAGCGATGACCTTGTATGCGCAGAAGTATAAAATACGGTATCCTTGGGTGCGCAGATCCCCTCCACGTGACTCGTCATCGCTAGACTTACGTGCCGGCACGTATATGTATGTTGGAACAGCGCACGCGTTGTCTATCAATTGGCTACTGGGTTTATACTGTGTCAAAGATGTCCCTTGCGGTGGTCGAAGTTATCACAGAATATTGCGTATAAAATCATTAATGAATCGAATATCAGTTATATACGCCCGGTTTTAGTCTAAAGGGCAATTTCAATTGTTTACCTACCAAACCAACGTCATCGATAGTTAAATATTATCTTCTTTATAGATTGATCTGAATATTTTTGTTACGTGAAACAGTATGTAATAAAATCATATATATAAAAATAAGTTTATTTTATTTGTTCTTATGTCCTCTTCTGCACCTACACCTACATTTTGAAGCTGAGCTCCTAAAGACTACTACTAAATTGGTGAATAAACGACCGCATGGAATCTAAGAAGAAATCACTTTCATCACGATACTGTTCCATCTCAAGCAGAATCGGTCAAAATGAAATAAGACTCCTTTTCTCCAGTGTCTCCAAACTTTTTCTTAAAATGATTTCTCTTGATCCCAAATACCTATTATGATTGGGTGCCCTAATAGTATAAGTAAAGAAGCCCATTTCCAACGGTTGTACAAACTACAACTGCACGAAAAAATGTTGATAAATATAAAGTAGGTACTCATAATAATGAAATCGCACTGGGCCCGCGTGGGAACTATAGCCCAAGCCCTCTCAATCTGAGTGGAGGCCTGTGCCCAGCAGTGGGACGTATACATGTAGGCTGGAGATGATGATGATCATTACCTATATAAAACATATTACTCAGAAAATGGGACCATTTGAGTTTTTGATAGTTCTAAAAATGATCAAAATCAAAACTTATTCCTGTACTCAAGGACAAGCCCACAAAATGTACTACTCCGTGGACAAGCCTGATACTGGCACTCCACTTGGCGTGTTGGCGTTGCGTGTTCGCGTAGCGCTATTGGCATCTTCGTCGCATACGCTAGAAACAATATAGTGCATCCCCTTCACTCACGCAAATATTTGAATAAATACGCCAAGTGGAGTGCCAGTATGAGATGTACCGTAGAAAGTTAGTCTAAGAGATGTACATACATTACAATCAAGAACAAATTTGGCCCGTTATCAAAGTCTAAACTCGCAACATTAATCCAGACAACCAAACCAATCAATGCGAGTTTTTGACCAATGTTGCTAGTTTATGAGGTTTATGATAACTGCTTGTAGCATCGAAAAAAAATAAACGGGTACGGGCCCAGTCTCGTAAAAAAAGAGCTCCACTTATTTTTGTAAGCACTTGGGTTGTTGGGGCACGTAGAGAAGATGGAGTTACTGTTTTCAATATCAGAATTAGATAGAGCCACATGATAAAGGTCGTAGTTTTCTAAAACAGTAAATACTGCATAGACATCAGCAATCGAATCGAACCTGTCAGTCAAATACCTTACTAGATATTTTATGTCACGTCAAAATCGTCAAATACATACATTATTGCTGCATTTCGTCTGCATTCTGTATTTTACGACAAGTGTTTTTATAACTAGAAAATATTGTATTGTATTGTGTATGTAGGTGTAGGTACAATTTTATTAGGTGTAGGATTAGCAATTTTTAATCCAGCACAATTTCAATCTGGTCACACTGTTTCATTTCGCTCGCGCCCGTGTCGGTGTATTTTGTTTTGAGTTGAGTTTGAGTTTGTTATTGCTGATGTTGCCTTGCGCGCCTCAGCTCAGGTTACTGCACTAGCAAATTTCGAAAGAAACTGTAAGTACTTTAGATTCAAATTTCTCATAATTCAAATGCCCATCACCGCTAATAATTTACAGTTAGTATTGTTGGAAACGTTGGATTGGAACTAAGAACCGATTGAGCAATTTTTCAAACTTACAGTTGGGATAGAAACGTGAAAAATGGATGAGCTACGGTCGTTTTTCAACGACCCATGTCCGTCCACTTCTAAAACGATCAGACTCCGCGGTCCTCTAACAAATGGTTTTCGTATAACCAAAGAAGACGACCTTAACGTACTGAACAGACGAGAGGACCATCGTCGAGCAGTTGTTTTGAGCGGCACGGATTACGCTCGTGAAATTAAAGAGAGAGAAACGCAGTCTTACTTGAAGGTAGGTACACAGTTTGCAAATAACTTGACCATCAACAAAAGTTGTCTTGAATAAACTTTCCCAAAAAAAAATCATATTATCAAAAATATATGAATAAGTAAGACCCTTCGGCCAATCGCTTGTGCTTGTTCAGATATTTTGGAGCATGACTGTACAACTCTGATCTCAATGTAAGCGAAAATTTGACTTGAAAACTAGTTTGGAATCCAATAAGAATATCAATCTGACCGGCACATTATTCAGGCCAATTTTACTGCATTTAACTATTTATATTTTTTATGGTAGACACATTAAATTGTATATTTAGTATTTTAAAGTCACATTGTCACATTTTGTCATTGTGTTGTTGTTGTAAAGAAATAAATTTCTTGATTCATTTGATATTTCCTATCATTTGAAAAACAGCGCCTTCTCACGTCACTGGTGAGCAGTAGATGTTCCACGGGAGTTTGTAATTGTGTTGTACAGACACATGATTCAAATAGATGACGCTTAGCGACAAATAATCGCATAGTAACAAGGTCACATAACAGTTGGTAACCGATAGAAAAATTCGAACGCTTACTCACCTGCTATGGGTGGTGTAGGGGTATAGTACGCGTCACGGAATGACGAGGACCCAGATTCGGTTCCCGGCTATAGCTTTTTCGGATTTTTCTATACATACATACATACACATACATATCGTCACGCCTCTTTCCCACAGGCGTAGGCAGAGACTACATTGTTCCACTTGCTACGATCCTGACATACCTCTTCTATGTATTTTTCTGTGTTCTAATTTTCAGTGTCGTTTAGAAATTTCACATTGTTTGCATTACATTCCCAGAAAGAAGCTGAGCGGGAACGATGGGAAAGTGTATCTGGAGGGCTGGAGTCGCTGGAGCACCTGTCGACGGTGGGAACGTCCCTGCCAAACATCAATGAGCTTTCAGAGGAAGCCATGACTGAAGTGTACAAGAAATATTCCTTCCAATTGAAGGAAGACACCAATAATCTGGCTATCAACAGTTCTAAGACTGATGTAATGTTTACATTTTTTAGTACAACTCTGTAACTATGCTAGCCTCGTTAGTGGGTTACAGAAATATCTACCTATATTACGATTAGAAACTTTCTTACTAAATTAACATGTTTAAATTATAAAGATGCACAGCGATACTTTTTTTTAAAATCTTATATTTTAAAGAGGCTTTAGTACTATGTATATGTACTATGTCAGCCTCATGGGAGGACTCAAGAGGATCGGAGATCAACATTCATGTAGCATCCCTTCCCCCAGAGTCAGATGCTCTGGTTATGAAGGAATGCTGCACAAATTACAGCGAAACTTGATTAGGACAACTCATTTCTTGACTAACATTCATTTTATTGTTAATTAAATTGCAGATATTAGATCGCATAAGAGGCTTCCCAATTGTGATCATAGAAGGGCCAACAGGTTGCGGTAAGACCACACAAGTGCCCCAATGGATTTTGGATGACAGCTACAAGCACCGCAAGCCTTGCAAGATTATAGTGACACAGCCACGGAGGATCGCTGCCATGTCTATTGCTAAACGAGTTGCCCAGGAAAGAGGATGGGATGTGGGCGGACTTGTTGGTTACCAGGTGAAAATAAAAACTCTTAAACGGATAACTCACGTTTTATTACGTCGGAAAAGGTCCGAGTCGGAGGTTAAAAATCTCGAATGATTCGAAACTGTCGGATCTTTTCGTAATAAAACACGAGTTATCCGTTTATTTACATTAATACTAGCTGTTGCCAGCGACTTCGTCTGCAAAGAATTCGTTTATCGCTATCCCGCGGGAACTTCGCAATTTTCCAGGATAAAAAGTAGCCTATGTGCTATTCCAGACTTTTCTCTATCTATGTGCCGAATTTCATCCAGATCCGATGGGCCGTTCCGGCGTGATTGAGTAACAAACAAACATCCATCCATCCATACTTTCGCATTTATAATATTAGTTAGATAGTTAGAAGTTAGATGTCTGAGCCTCACGGTAGTTTTATATTAAAAAACTCTTTTGCTAATAAAATGAGAACTTCAATAGATTTTTCAAACAAAAGAAAGCTGGTTTGTTTCTCGTTCCGTAAATTTTTGCCTCTAGGTTTAATAGGAATAGAAAAGTGTTGAATTGTTTCATTAATATCTTTCAGTACATGATAGTGTGATTATGACTGATATTTGCTTTGTTATTGGATGTTTAATAGGTTGGACTAGAAAACAGGACTTCAAGTGACACCCGAATACATTACGTAACAACTGGAGTGTTGCTGCAAAAGCTGGGTAAGACCAATGTTAATAAATTTTGAAACAAATTTATTTATAACCTGTATTTATAAATATAGCGGGTGGTAGGACTTTGTGCAGGGTCCAAGAGAATCGCTAACACCATCTTACTTGCTAACCTAGTGCTTGTGCTGCTTTGTTTCCGTATGAAGATTAAGTGGCAATTTCTGTGATTTGTCGCGAGATCGCCCTAAAGCCTGAGAGGACGCTCGAAGTGGAGTGTTCAGCGGGACGTGAAGTGTGGCGGGCAGCGGTAATGTTCTCTGTGCAGCGTCGACTCAGGACACCTGTATGAGTTTCATTTGTTTAAGAGGGTGCGTCCCTACTGAGCTGGCAACGTCGCATTTTTGGTGTTTTTTTACGATTATTTCACAGAAATTGGATGAAAGTTTCATATGTGCGTCTGTAGTGCGCTTCGTTTTTAGTGTAGTAATGTGTCCAATGCAATGATTAATCGTGTTGCACTTTTATTTTTGTATTAAAGGGATAAAATAATATATCTCGTTTCGGCATAAGTTTTAGGGCCTGTTCCACCACTCTCTGTTAAGTTCCAGTTATCTTATCTGTCAGTTATCTATGATGACATCTCTGTCTGTTTTGTAGTAATAAATAGAGACAGAATCATAAATAACTGGAACTTAACTGGAACAGGCCCTTAATATACATAGCTTAATTATGTTGCCAGGCTGGGCGTTGAAAATCTTAAATGATTCACCAAATATTTCTTTTTACAGTAAACTCCAAAACAATGAACGAATACACGCATATAATCCTAGACGAGGTTCACGAACGTGGTCAAGACATGGACTTTCTTCTCCTGGTCGTCAAAAAACTGCATTACACGGTGTCACCCAAAGTCAAGTTGGTGCTCATGTCGGCCACTTTTGACAGGGAGAAGTTTGCTGATTACTTTGACATACCCACTCCCAACGGGAAACATATGGCGTCGTGTGTCCAAGTGAACAGACCCTCGATCTTTCCAGTGAATGTGTATTATCTGGACGCGTTGACCAAGTTTGGGTCGGTGAGTATAGAGTGCGTCCATTTTGTACCCCACTACCACCAAATTTTTACATTTATTTATTTGATGTAAGTATCTACTTAGCTGATCTATGCAAATAAATATTCATGCATAATGAAGACCTTTGAGTAGGTGTAACCAGTTGTGTCAGTATTTTAAACTCAATTATTTTTATACAAAAGTTGGAAAAATATAAACAAGCGCCGCGTTGATCTGTGTAGAGCGATATTGTCTTTGGGTGTCCTTTGTTCGCCACTGCCATGAAATAGTTATATCATTTTGCTCCCTTGTGACACAAAACTATTTTCGCGCCCCTTGCTAGATACTCGACTCCTTAAGCTAGACTTCCGAGTAATAAGAAGCGAATAAGCTACACTGGCCGCTGGCGACAGTGACCCTGCGCTCGGAAGTTCCTTCATACATTTTCATACTGCGTAATACTATAGCACTGTCGCAGCGACAGTGTCGCCAGAGCCGCTTTGCTCGGAAGTCTAGCTTTACTATACCTATGGGGCGTAGAGCGACGTCTTGACCCGCTCTACCCTCGGACCAGCATTGACTAAACAAAATCACTACATAGTATAAAACAAAGCTGCTTTCTCTGTCCCTATGTCCCTATGTATGCTTAGATCTTTAAAACTACGCAACGGATTTTGATGCGGTTCTTTTTAATAGATAGAGTGAATCAAGAGGAAGGTTTATATGTATAATACATGCATAATATATCGTGCGAAGCCGGGGCGGGTCGCTAGTGTAAAATAACTCACACTGCATTCTCATTTGCAGATTCGAGAAACATGTACACCGAAAGGCACAGATGCTATAATAATCCCTGAGATGTACCACCTTGTTGTGAAGCTGATAAATGCCTTCGAACAAATAGACACGACAGAGTACGGTTACACAGACCGGTCGGAGGCAGACCTGCCTTCCGTGTTGATATTCCTGCCGGGAATCAATGAGATAGAAGAGCAGTATGCTGCACTTACTGACATCGAGATAAGGTAGAGTTTGAAACTTGATAAACAAAGGGTTGTTGGGTTCAAGCCCGGGCTCGCACCCTTTGTTGCCCATCCACTCACACCCACCGCTGAAAAGCTGCCAGGCGCATAAGAATAAATAATAACAGAGTAGAACGGAATCTCTTTTGACCGCGTCCAAAACGCCGCCATTTATATACCTACTTCCCCCCTCACGTCGTTACACCCCTCTGTCATCCAGGCGTGTTGCTAGGATTGCTTACCTACCTGTTAAATATTAATTACGTCTATAGATAATATCACTAAATTATAAGTTTTTATTCACTTTGAAATCATTATTTTATTCTAGTTTTACAAAATATGAGATTTATAAATCATTATGTGCGTTTCCAAGATGAAGGTACGGAACGCGCAAACAGCCAAACGCGCCTGACTGAGTAGCTCGCTTAGCGAGTACTCTAATATCGTGACCTCGAGTCCGGCCGGAGCGGGAGTTTCCGTTCTACTATGTTCTTATTTATTCTTATGCCAGGAGCTCGAAGTATTTCGTTGCTTTATAAATTGTATACCAATTTCGCTAGCTCTTAGGTGATATTGATGTTCAGGAAGCGGGTGGCTGGGTTAGAGTGCACGAAGTACAAGTGGTGGGTGCTGCCGCTGCACTCGACCATCACGGCGGACGAGCAGGCGCGGGTGTTCACGCGCGCGCCGCCCGGACACCGCAAGATCATACTCGCCACCAACATCGCGGAGAGCTCCATCACCGTGCCGGACATCAAATATGGTATGGTAACACACCAGGCCTTGCTGCTTAAAGGCCTACACTATCCAATTTTCAGAGACCCTGACTCTAACTAAAGGGCGTATTCTTCTTGCATTTAAGAGCTAGGCTCTTGTTGGTGGAGTAATCGCCACTCCGCTCGGTCTTCAGCCAGCCTCTTGACCTCCCGATATGACGCGCCACCCACTTTCTCGTTCATCTGGTCAAAATAGGTCAATCTTGGCCTTCCTCTGCCTTGTCTTCCTTCTACTTTTCCTTCCAGCAGGTTCAAAAAGAACTCGTCGCGTCGCATCAGGTGTCCCATCATTTTCCCTCTGACGTAGGGCGTGGCAAAGGGCGTACATTTGGCTAAATTTAGTATGTTAAATGATTTAGAAACCTAATTTAGTAAGTGTAATCGCCTTTAGGAAGTAAGGATCCTAAAAAGTATCCTAATTAGGATCAAGGATGGTTTCTGACAAGAATGGTTTAGTACCTAGTTAGGAACGTGTAATAATACTTAGTGCAGTTAGTCGCCCTCGCTACCCACACCTGCCTGACGGCTTGGGGACGTGTCTGATTCAGTGACTAAATTCAGGAATAGTGTAATCAGAAGCGTTCTAATTCAGAAGCGCATCCTAATTAGGATGACTAAATTTAGCCATGTGTAATAGGCGCTTAAGGGTGGTTGGTGCAATAAGAGTTAGAGTTACAGCCTTATTCATAAAAAAACCTTAATTGAGCTTTGATCGGTCCATTAGTTAACAGACTGATTAAGCTTATTTGACAGTTGTTAAAAATTATGATTCATAAACGCTTGTTAGCAGTCTGTTAGCTAATGAGCCCCTGATGGATGCATTAGACGCGTTATGTTGTCATCTTGCCAAACCATAGATCAAAAATGCCCTTTTAGTGAATTAAAAAAAGAAATTGACAGCAGTGACAGCGAATTAGCGGGAAACCAGCGAATTAACACGACAGACTAGGCAGTGTGGATCTAGTTTCCTTTACCTTTCCCGGAGGGGATAAAAAGTTAAAACAAAAAAAAACTGTCTTGCGTATGGTTTTGCTCTTGCCAAAATCAGCTGTTCACATTTGTGGCGGCCATTTTGTGAGTTAGCAAAGAGATAAAGGAGGGTCTACGGTCCGCTAACTTTCGGACTATTTAACAGACCCTTTGTAGCGTACAGGACGAATGAAAGGCAGCTTTTTCGAAAAAACAAATTAGGGCGGATGTAAGAGAGTGGCGTACGTCTAAGCTCGTGTTAACAGTAGTAGCGACTGCCGGCCTCACGGCCATTACTCTATTAGGTATACCCTCTATTTTAGCCATATGACACTCTAGTTTACACCCACCCATTTTTATTAAAAAAAATACAAAAGTTAAAAGCGTCGCCTACATTCCCCAGCCCAGTGCTCTTCAGCACTCATCCTCTATTGTAGGTATACGTGCGACGCGTGCCGCATGTCGGCAGAGCACCCCAGACTTGGTCTTTACATGCACTACTCTAATTCGTCCGTCTCTGCCTGGGACTGTCTGTTGTATTAAGCCTCTTGGCCAGACATTTCGAGGTGAGTCAGGATCTACAATCAATACCAAGTCTCCCACTTGCAAGGGTCTGGGGTCCCGCTGCCATTTCTGTCTAGGGAGCATTTGTGGCAACACCTCTCTAATCCAACGCTTCCAAAATAGATCGGCCAGTCTTTGTGAGGTTCGCCATTGTTTTCGTAAAAACATATCTGAGTTGTCAAAGGTACCAAGTTTGGGTAAATTTGAAGAGCTCCCAATCAAAAAATGATTAGGGGTTAGTGCCTCATCGCTGGATGGTTCCACACTAACATGAGTAAGCGGTCGGCTATTGACTATCTGTTCCACTTCTGCCATCAGCGTGCTCAAAACTTCGTCTCTTGGAGCGTGCTCTTTGAGGATGACTTTCAGTGATGTCTTAACGCTCCTAATAAGTCGCTCCCACGCCCCAGCCCAGTGAGGGGTTGCTGGGGGAATAAAGGTCCAGTCAGTACCATAACCCACGGCTTCACTTTTCAGGATATCCTCGTTTAGTTCGCTGATTGACCTTCTTAGTTCATTGTCAGCGCCCCTTAGATTTGTGCCGTTATCTGAGTACATCTGTTGAGGCCAACCACGACGCGCAGCCATTCGACGCAAAGCCATTATCAAGGCATCAGTGGTAAGCCTGGTGACTATTTCGATATGAATGGCCCGAATAGTGAGACACGTAAAAAGTACTCCATATCGTTTCTCTCTGCGTCTCAAAACAGTCACTTCTATAGGGCCAAATAAGTCGACACCACAGAAAGAAAAGGCGCGCTGATGATGGGCCATCCTGGCAAAAGGTAAGTCACCCATGCGTGGTGGTTGGGGTTGGGCCTTCCTGATTCGACAAAACATACACTTGCTAGCCACATGCTTCACAGTCGGCCGAAGGCGTATAATCCAATATTTTTGTTTCAGGTCATTTACAACCATTTCCTGATTGCCATGTGCGGCCCTCACGTGGTAGTGCCTCACTATCAACCGCGCGACGTGACTCCGTCCATCGAGGATCACCGGCTGTTTCATTTCAGGCGCTATTCCCGTTGCAGCGTTGATTCTGCCTTCTAGGCGTATAACTCCGTGATCATCAAGAAAAGGCGACAAGGTAAGCAATCTACTTCCACGTTCTATATGTCTTTTATTTTTCAGGTTTTGAAGGTCTTCAGGAAACGACTGCATCTGAGAGTATTTTATCAAAAATAGTTCAGCCTTTTCCATCATACCGCGGTTAATCTCTCCGGTAAGTTTCTTACATTTATCTATGAATGCCAGAACAGTACATGTAGCCTTAAGTAGTCTTAACCATGAGGAAAACTTTTCAGGTTTCGGCACAGCAGGTAAGTCTTCAGGAGTGACGTGCAGCGTCATAATACATTCTGTGGTCACGTCCAATGACGCTGGTAGCCGTTTATTAGAAGGCCAAGTACTTTCGTCTTCGTACAAGAATGCTGGTCCCTTTAACCACTCATTTTTAAGGTCTGATATTTCGCAGGTATCCCTTGTAGCAACGTCAGCAACGTTCATCTTCGTAGGTATGTATCTCCATTGATTAATCTGTGTTAACTCATCTATCTCTCCCAGGCGGTGCGCAACAAACGCTTTATACGTGCGTGCTTCGTTACGCACCCAATGTAATACGGTTGTTGAGTCACACCAAAAAAATATCTTTTCTGTAGTCATTTTATGTTCTTTAGTTATGGTATTCGCTAGTCTAGCGGCCAATAACGCCGCCTGTAGCTCTAATCTAGGTATACTCATGTGTTTTACAGGCGCGACACGGCTTTTACTCGAAATAAACGATAATTGCCATTGTTTGTTATTGTTTATCCACCGCCAGTACGCAACGGCGGCCATAGCCTGCGATGACGCATCACACATTACGTGCAATTCTAGGTTTGTATAGCGACCGCTCGCGGCGCTCGCCCGGCAGCTGCTATTCGGTGCGTTCAGTGCATTCTCCATCTCGCTTCCTCGCGTCGCGGCTTGATGGTGGCGGGGCAAACGCACTTCATTCACACTTCTTAGTAGTTTAAGCCAATCTTTCCATTTTTCATAAATGTTATCCGTTATTGCCTCATCCCAGTCAATACCGGTTCTCCATGTTTCTCGTAACATTATTTTACCTTTTATTGTTATCGGTGACAGGAACCCGTAGACATCGAATAACGACATAACAACACGTAACATTTCCCTTTTGGTAGGTCTCTTTTGTCCGCTGATTATAGTGTTGGGAATGCGTTTAAAAGAGACGTCAAAGCCCAACATGTCTTCTTTTGGAAACCATACTAGCCCTAGTGTTCGTTCGCCGTCGTCTTTTTCGTCCGTTTTGAATCTTATAGCTGTGGGTCCTAGCGTTTCTTTTGGCAAACTATTAATCAATGTCTCGCTGTTGCTATTCCAGTTACGTAACTCGAACCCGCCTAATTTATGTATGTGCATTACTTGTTTTACTACTCTGGTGGCGGTTTCTTCGTCTTCAAAACAGTCTATGTAATCGTCCATATAATGCTGGTTGTATATGGCGTCACATGCCGCTGGGTAGGTAAGTTCGAAACGCTGAGCGTTTTTGTTCTTTATGTGCTGGGCGATAAAGGGCGAACAATTTGCTCCAAATATCAGCGAAGTCATAACGTAGGTTTTCACAGGTTCGTCGGAATTATTTCTGTATAAAAATCTTAAAGCGTTTTGGTCATCTTTTCTTATTTTTATTCGTAGAAACATATCTTTAATATCGCCGGTGACTGCAATTTTATGTTCTCGGAACCTCAGCATTACTCCAAATAGTGACTTAAGTAAGTCGGGTCCCTTTAGTAGGTAGTCATTAAGTGACACGCCTTTTGTTTGGGCTGCTGCGTCGTAGACAAGGCGCAGTCTCTTCTTATTCGGATTATCCACTCCGAAATGGCATAAATACCAAGTTTTGACGGTTTTTTCGGTATTTTTCAGTTCTTCTGCGTAGTCGTTGTCAAATAAGTGCTGTATACGATCTCGGTATCGTTCAGCATATCGGCTACACTTGTCCATCTTCCGCTCCACTGCCTTTAGTCGCGACAACGCGTAAGGGAATGAATCGGGCATTACGCAGCATTCGTTCTTCCAGGGCAGTCCGACGTGCCACCTGCCATCGACAAGCACAGAAGTTCGATCCAGTAGTTCCAGTGCACGCTCCTCATCGAGATTCGGTCGAGGTTTAGCTCCAACGCCCATGGATTCGAAAGTAAACGAGCGTCGAACTTCTTCATGAATTTCTTGCAGTAAGCGGTTGTCATCGGTGACGTCATTAGTAATGTCTTTAGTGAGGAACAAGGTCACGTGCGGCGTGTGTGTTTTCAGCGTCGCGTGCACAGGCGCCTTCCCGTGCAAGCACCAGCCGAGCGGCGTGCGGGTGGCACACGGCTCTTGAGGTTTACCAGTTACCACTTCCAAGGGCAGGAGTAAGTGGTAATTGTCTTGTCCAATTAAAATTTCGGGCTTTAACTGCCCGCTGCACAAACATTCTTGTAGTTTCGTTATGTGCTCAAATTTATTAAAGTTTGTAAAGTTCATGTTTTGTGTAGGCAAATTAAGTTCGTCAACACTCCGCGCACTAATTGTAAACAAACGTCCTTCCCTATTAGACAAAGTTAAGTCGACCAGGTGAGTTTCGCACACTAGTTCAGTATTGTTCCATGCACCACGCACACGCATACACTCGCGGCGGCCGCGCACCCCCACTCGCTCTGCGAGGTTGGAGCTTATCAGTGTTATCGTGGAGCCGTCGTCGAGCAGAGCACTTGTTTTTATTACACCGTTTGGTCCGTGAATGTTTATAGGCACGACCTTTAGGTAAACATTACAATCAAAGTTCCTGTTCATACTCGTATGTGCCACTAATTGCGAGTCCGTTTGTGTTTCGATTTCGGTCACTACCACGGTACTATCGATATTATCACTTTGTCTTTCACGCGGTACGAAGTGCAATAAACGGTGATGCGCTTGTTTACAGTCATCAACATCACACGCGGGCGCCGGACAGTTTTGTCTATCGTGATGCGATAACAAACATCTATAACACAGACCACTACGTTTCACATACTGCCAGCGATCTTTTTTTAACGCCTTTTTAAACTTTTTGCAGTCCGGTAAATTATGATTTGACCCGCGACAAAAACGGCACTTCACGTAACTTTGTCCACTTTGTAATAGTAACGTTTGTGAGTTATTGGCACTATTGTCCGTGTACCTATAACTGTTATCGTTATATTTTCGTCTATAATTGTCTCTTGGCGTATTTAACAACGTTATACGGCACTGTGAAGTTTTCACTGCTTCTTCGTGAAGAAATCGAGATAACAAGTCTAGTCCTGGAATCGAAACTGCGATTGCGCTGCCATGTAAATGCCTATAGTCCGACCATTTGGACAAAAGTATAGTAGGCAGCTTTGATAACACAACGGTGACTAAACTTGTTCCATGTAGGTATTCTTCGCGACCTAGTGCGCGTACGGCTGCAACGTAGTTTTTTATTTTATTTGAAAACACAACAATATCTTTGTGATACTCTGGTGACACTGCGTTTAATTTTTTTAAATCTGACATGATTCGGGTCAGAATTTCATCCGGGTTTCCAAATTGTAGTTCCAGTGTAGACATCAGTATTTGAGGAGAGGTTGCCGTGATAAGCAGCGCAGTAACTGCATCCTTGGCGGGCCCGCGAAGACATTTCCTGAGGCGCCATAAGTTCTCCGAGTCACTAAATTTACACACACGAGTGGATTCTTCATATGCCATTTTGAATTGTATCCATTCCATTGGGTCACCCGCAAATAGCGGCAATTCCTTGGGTGTGCTGATGCGGCTGAGAAGATTCATGTTTTGAGTGTTATTGACAGAAGTAGATACTATGTCCTTTAGTGCATCAGCTAATTGTTGAATCGGTCCATTAGTGCCGGCATCTACGGACATCGGCGGGCGCGCGAAACCTGTAGGTTGTTCCTGTTTAGCAACAGGCTCCTGCGTAGCAACAGGCTCCTGCGTAGCAACAGGCTCTTGCGTCTCCAATTCTTGCTGGCTTCGATCTACCCATCTATCAACCGCACTCCAATTATCGACTAACGATGGTGGACTGTTATATTCTTCATCTAATACCGCTAGGTCTGCTTCCAACCGTTTTTCGATGAGTTCCATCTGTATTCGAGCCTTTGCTTCGGCTGCTTCGAGCTGTAGTTTTTTCCTACGCACCTCAACAGACGATGATGATGATCTTTTTGATAATGACAAGCATTTTCGGCTTACGGGCATTTCCGGCTCTAGTACGCGCTCAGTTTTAGGAACTTCCGACTTTACACTTCCGGTTTGTGTTCCGGTGTTCAGCGGGAACTTCATGCAGGCTTTCACTTCAACATCACGCGTGTTAATCCCACTAGTAGACGGTAGAACAATTTGCTCGGCCGCAGTAGCATCTTTTGCCTCCTGTTCCTTCCGTGCGGCACTTCTTGTGTTGACCATCTTCTTCGACGGTGGAGTAAAAAACATTCAGGATCCGGTTCGAAGACCACTTTGTAGCGTACAGGACGAATGAAAGGCAGCTTTTTCGAAAAAACAAATTAGGGCGGATGTAAGAGAGTGGCGTACGTCTAAGCTCGTGTTAACAGTAGTAGCGACTGCCGGCCTCACGGCCATTACTCTATTAGGTATACCCTCTATTTTAGCCATATGACACTCTAGTTTACACCCACCCATTTTTATAAAAAAAAATACAAAAGTTAAAAGCGTCGCCTACACCCTTGATGGACTGATTAGCGCTAATTGACGTTTATGAATCATGTTTTTTTTGCATCGGTTCTATAGCGAGCTTATAGCGAGCCTCTAACTTTTTATGAATAAGGCTGTAAGGGTCTGTAACTAGGGCGACCGGACGAGCCCGGCAGCCTTGCTCCCGACCTCCCTTACGATCGAGTAGTGTAATAATACTTAGGGCAGTTAGACAGCCGAGAGGGGCGAAGAGTGAGGGCGAGGGAGAGAGTTAGGGAGCCGGTATTCAGTGCAGTGTAAATAATACCGTGTAGTGCCCTGAATACGGAAAAATCAGTAACTTTTTTCTGTAGGTAAGGATGTTTATTCCTATCACACTCAACACTTCTAACATGTTCGACAACATTTGAAATTTTTAACCAATGATTTTTTTGATACAGCTAGAAAGAAGATAGCATTTTAAGCTTCCCATATTTTTTTATTTTCCTGTAATTTTCAAACATACACTAAGCCGGGTGAAACTGAATAAAAGCTTGTAAAATGCTTGAAGAGTACATACACCTCCTTACTCATAAACGGTCTATAGGCTTCTGCTAACTAGCTGCGTATTCACTGGGTGAGCCGCCTCGCGCGGCAACTTCGTGAGGCAAATCCTTGACCTGTCAGGACGTGCCTCGCCCGAGGCGAACGCACGTCTCGCCTCGGGCGAGCGTGCCTCGACCTGAGCCGCGCGGTGTCGGTTTTTGTCTATGCTCAAAGGCGCCTCAGCACGTTTGCCGCGCTCACTCAGGACGTTTGTGTTTTGTCGCGCTTGTTCGTCGCGTGTTAGCGTCATGGATAAAGAGCGGTGTCTTAAATTAATACAACTATATGGTGAATATAGACGATTATGGGATGCGCAATGTCCCGATTATACAAATAGAGGACTAAGAGAAGATGCGTGGAGAAATATATTTGCCGCGCGAGGCAGCCTCGATCAGTACAATTTCTTGCATGTGGCTGCCTCGCGCGGCGGCCCGCTCAGTGAATACGCGGCTACTTAGCAATCGTTTGTCCTTAACTGTAGTGACAGATAGGGACAAACGATTGCTAAGCTAGCAGAATCCTATAGAGCGTTTATGAAGGGGGTTATATATTCGTGTCGTTGGCTCAAACTTTGCAGTGATCGACTTCTGCCTGATGAAGATGCTCGTAGCCGATCCCAACACGAACTTCACGTCGCTGACTCTTTCGTGGGCCTCCAAGAGCAACTGCGAGCAGCGCGCCGGCCGCGCGGGCCGCGTGCGCGCCGGACGCGTCTACAGGCTCGTCACAGCCAAGTTCTACGTGAGTCATCCACAGCAAACAACCTAATAGAGTCCAAATGATTTTTTTTTCCTATGTAACACAACATAATCTATACTTCGTTTTTTTTAGAATTAGAAACCATAATAACCAATAACATCATATTGCGTCAGGTCAACTATTTCTTACGTAGCAAATAGTACAGTGTCAGTTTGACAGCCGCAATTTTTTTTTTTTTAAAGTCACTTTATTTGCCTGTCGTCAATTGTTACTCTAGTGCAAATTGTAAAGAGATCACAGTTCACGAGCCGCAATATAATGTTGTCGTGTTCTGGGCTAAACTTCCCAAACTTATTTGTACAGTGGCACCCTTGAGACTTCAATTTTTTATGATGCCCCTCAACCCGGCCTACAAAAATACTTACCGATTTTAGTACTAGCCTAGTCTAAAAGGTTACCAGAAAAACATTATTTGCCTACACATACAGGTATAAGGTATTTTCATTCTTACATGTCCTATTTGGTAAACAAAATTCTAACCTCAATGTGCAAATTTTTGTAAAGAATAAGGTGTATTATCTTATTAAATAAACCCGTGGCAATATTTTGTATAATTTGTTATGTACAAATTTTGCTGATATTTTATCTCCAGTTCCTTTATTTACGATGAAATAGTTACAAAATAACAAAAATGAGACGTTTGAGGTTAGAATTTTGTTTACAAAATAGGACAGGTAAGAATGAAAAGACCTTATGTGTTAAAGGAAACACTCAAGAAAGACAGCACTCCGGAAATAATCCGGTGCCCGCTGGAGCGGCTGGTGCTGCTTGCCAAGATGCTGGAGATGGGCTCGCCCAGCGATGTGCTCGCGCTGGCCATGGACCCGCCCAACATGTCCAACATACACCGCACCATGCTCGTGCTCAAAGAGGTACAGCAGCTGCCCCACGAGACGATTAACCTTTTTAACTCCATATCTTTATAGTAAAGGAATTCGATCAGTTTTACAGGGTACTTCCCGTAAACTCAGAATCTTGAAATTTGGTACGAAGCAACGTCCACGCACAGATAAAGGAAAAATTGCGGAAACCGTAAATATGTATGTATGTATGTATCGTATTATAGGGATAAAATACTATATCTCGTTTAATAATAAAATAAAAGTCCATCACGATTAATTATTGCATTGGACACATTAATACACTAAAAACGAAGTGCACTACAGACGAACATTTGAAACTTTCATTCAATTTATGTGAAATAATCGCAAAAAATCACCAAAAATGCGACGTTGCCAGCTCAGTAGGGATGCACGCTCTTAACATAAACGCCGCATGCCCCGCCCCGCTGCCCCAGGGGGTGTACACTCCGCAGTTTAGGTACGATCAACCGGCGCTCCTGCCGGGCGGGATAATGGCAGTAGGTTGCCGCTCGCCACGCACGCTGGCGTCGCGGGTTATGTGTGTTACCTAGTTACCTAGCAACGAACAATGGCTACTACAACCCTAATAAGTTCGCGGTGGCGTCGTGAACGGCCATGATTGAAACGGTTAAACTAAAAGAAGCGCTCTCGCGTAGTAATACGGTTTATTTTTGCATGAATGCTTTGCGGGAAATGTGATGGAGTGGGGCTGTAGGCTGTTATCGCTGTAGGTAAATATATCAGGTGCGAGCTAGATCATGCTTTATGTGTACGCGGCTAGAGTTTTTATTTATTTAATCGACTCCAGGGAGAGAGCCTTCTGTCCATTAGTACTATTACTTATTCTGTGGCTGCACGTCCACTCAGGTCGTACATTAAACAGCCCCCTAATCTATAAATCTTATCAACAGGTAGGCGCTCTGAAGAAGACGCTAGACGGCGAGTGGAGCGCCTGCGACGGCGACATCACCTACATGGGCAGGATTATGGCGAGGTTGCCACTCGACGTCAAAGTGTCCAAGATCATCATACTTGGTCATATATTCGGATGCCTCGAGGATTGCATCGTTATGGGTACGTATGATGGGAAGATTGTGACGAGCTGGTGGCTTAATGGTTAGAGAATCTGACTGAAGCTTGAGGTCCAGGGTTCGATCCCCGGTCGGGGCAGATATTTGTATGAAAAATACGAATGTTTGTTCTCGAGTCTTGGATGTTTAATATGTATTTGAGTATTTACATTTATCTATATAAGTATGTTTATCCGTTGTCTAGTACCCATATCACAAGCTTTGCTTAGTTTGGACTAGGTCTGTTTACCAGTGGCGTTGCGTGAAAACTTGCGTTATGCAACCCTAAGCAAAATAACACCTTTCTGCGAGTGAAGAAAGAACGAGAGAGATGTTTGATAGAGAAACCCGGTGGGATCCGAATTGTTAGGATGACCCGTCACTGGTTTTCGCAAAGTATTTATTTAATGTATGTTTTAAAAGACACTAACTCACACGCTACAAAAGTGTTCACGGATCAAGCTCTTAATCATTTGATCTCTGTATTTTGGCCAGTATTGTATATTTATTTTTGATTCATCTTTCCTAGCTGCTGCTCTGTCCGTGAAGAATGTCTTCAGCAGCCCGTTCCGTGAGCGACTGAACGCGTACAAATCTAAGCTGACGTGGGCCGATGGCGCCACAAGCGACTGCGTTGCTTTTCTCAACGTTTACAAGGTATTTTTTTTTTTCTATCGTTTTAATTTAAGCCTTAGTAATTTTTGGACACTGAGAAATAATTTGGGTATGCGGGCACTTAACCCTTTATAAGGCAGAGCCGATTTAGCGACCACATGCATTGTGTTGGATTTTCAACTTTATTGACTTCAATATACGTCACAATTTCCATTGTAATTATTGAATGTACGACTAGCTCTGAAAATATCCTTTGTCAGATATGCATTCGATAGCTGCTTTTGAATCTGTGGTACTATGCTCCAATAAATGGGGCCTTATAAAGGGTTAACATTGAACACAAGTTCTAAGCAAAGGTGTTCCACTGTGTGTTCTTGTCGTCGTTTTGTCGTCAGCAAAGAGCTTGTGATTGATTCCTTGGTAACAAAAATAAGTTGTGTACTTGACCAGACCAGCCTAGTGGTTAGCGACCCTGACTATGAAGCTAAAGGTCCCGGGTTCAAATCCCAGTAGGGGCAGACATTTGTATGATGAATACGAATGTTTGTGCCCGAGTCATGGATGTTGTATGTATTTATCTACATTATATATGTATATTTATCCGTTGCCTGGTACCCATAGTACAAGCTTTGCTTAGTTTGGGACTGGGTCAATTGGTGTAATTTGTCCCAAGATATTTTTTTATTTACTTACAACCAATTGATTGAGAAACTGTAGGGTTTCCACAATCTAATACTATCTTAGCGAGACACATCTCGCGGCAACCGTTTTACGGTTTCAAACTCTGACACTATACTTTCCATTCGTACATCGTGCAAACTAAAATGAACTCTATTACTTAACTAATACGACAAAATATCGAGTGCAACGTGTGTCGTCCGTGGGTAGAGGAGATTTTGCGTAGGACGACATATGTCCGAGGGTTCTAAAGGACTTAGGTTAAGTCTACTTCACCGTACCCCGTTCCCGACAGGTGTGGAACCACTGCCGTCAGCAGCAGTACTTCAAACAGCAAGGCAACAGCGAGGTGCAGTGGGCGCGGAGGTTCTACGTGCAAGCGCGCGCTATACGGGAGCTCGACGAGATGGTGCGCGAGCTCACGCACAGGCTGACAAGGGAGGGTATCGAGGCGCTCAAAGGGAATTCGCCGTGGAATAAAAGCGAAAAGTCATTCGTATATAAGGTAATGACTTCCCCCCCTTCCCATTCAGCCCCCCCTATTCCACCATATCATAATTTCCAGGTCTCCTTATTCATAAACGCTGTGTAGGCTTCTGCTGACTTAGCTTGTCCTTATCTGTCAGCTTTTGGGAGCTCAATAAAGGTAATCGCGGTTCATATCCCGTTTATAATATTTCGAATGAACTTAACCGTGAATCATTGAAAACTCTTATTTATTTATTTATAAGCCTTTTTATTCCGAATTCGCTACAATTTCAGTAAGTACATGTTGTTGTTGTTGTTATTGTCGTTAATTTATAAAATTCTTGCGTAATTCGGCGTGCCTCATGGCATAGGCCTCCTCCGTGTATTGGAGGGTTTGGGCTATAGTTCCCACGCGCGCCCAGTGCGGATTGGGAACTTAACACACACCATTGAATTTCTTCGCAGATGTGTGCAGGTTTCCTCACGATGTTTTCCTTCACCGAAAAGCTCATGGCAAATTACAAATGTAATTTTCGCACATAAATTCCGAAAAACTCAGAGGTGCGAGCCCGGGATTTGAATCCACGACGCTCTGCTTGAGAGGCCACAGGTCAAACCACTAGGCTACCACGGCTTTTTTTGAATTGAAAACTCTTATTACCCCCTTATTCATAAACGCTCTATAGGCTTCTGCTAACTTAGCAATCGTCTGTCCTTATCTGTCACTTTGACATTTACTTTTCACAGATAAGGACAAACGATTACTAAGTTAGCAGAAATCTATAGAGCGTTTATGAGTAAGGGGGTTAGTGGTTAGTGTCCAACCTGTCACGCCTAATGGTAAGCGACGATGTGGGCTATAGACTGACCGCTTAACTGAGTCCTCACCCGGGTACATGGCGCAGGGTAGGCGACAAAGGGGACCGAGAGGTGCGGGCGGCAGGCGCACCGCCCGCACCTCTCGGTCCCCTTTGTCGCCTACCCCGCGCCTGTGCCGCGCGGGGACTCATTTAAGCGGTCGGTCTATAACATGCAGCAACCATTGACTTACGATAAACAACTAGACTCCCAATCACGCTCAAAAACTGTCGGAAGCAAAAGTCTGCACGACGCGTCTATTGTGCAGAGTTTTGGTTCAGTCGTGTTTCGACCGCGCTTCGATAACAATGTACATGTCTCTTTCGCACCGTAATCTCAAACGGTTGTTATTACTTCTCACGATCGTATGCAATTGACATTAAACATTACTGCCACGAAATAAGGTGTTAATTTGAACGAATATGTTAATGTTATCTGACAACAGACAATACATAGACAACGCCGCTCGGACGTTTCTTGAGGCACTTTTGTTTGCGATTGGGAGTCTTGTTGTTTATCGTAAGTCAATGGCAGCAACCAATGAAGTTCGTGTGATGTCCAGGTGATCCTGGCGGGCGCGTTCTACCCGCAGTACTTCGTGCAGACGTCCCGCGACGAGGCCCGAGAGCGCGACGCTGTGAGGGAGCTCGCCGGGAACGACCCCCGGACCACGGTAATTATGATTATTGCTATCAATAGCTGGCCTTATACTCTGAAGTTACAAATTCGGACATTGTGTAGTGTCTATTCGTTCCATAAATACTGTTTGTTATTGATGATGATGATGATGATGATTTTTCCGACGGATGTCAGCCATGGCGACCACTTCGACTCCTAGTTAGTATGACGCTCATGCGCCCGATGATCCAATCCTACTAATATTATAAATGCGAAAGTTTGTGACGATGTGACGATGTGAGTGAGTGAATGTGTATGTTTGTTCTTTCTTCAAGCTAAAACGACTGGACGGATTTGGATAAAAATTGGGACGAAGATAGCTGGTACCCTAGATTAAAACATAGGCTAGTTTTTATCCCGGAAAATTGCATAGTTCCCGCGGGATAACGATAAACATGTTAAATCATTGCTAATTCTACGCGGACGAAGTCGCGGCGCGGGCAGAAGCTAGAGGCTTATAAATATAACCGATCTTATCGGTGAAACCTCGCGCACATTTAATATTTAACTTTTTTAATGTGAACATTCTCCCGATGGCCCCAACGGAAGACCAGCGGCAGCGTTGGCTGTGAGGCCAGCAAATGCTGAGTTGGGAACATTTTGTGACAATTTATTAAGTTTATTATGTAATTTTAGATGTTTTTGTTTTTAACTACTATTGTGATTATCATGAATAAACTTTTTCTTTCTTTCACAATTAATGCACGTGTGCACACCGTATGTGAAGGACGGTATGATACGAACGAATTTCGAATTTCAAAGTAACGTACAGCTTTAATGATTCACGGAATAAAACTTGGAGCGATCGCTAGTACATGGATGGAGGGGTGTAGACGTAATGTGTATATACTGTACAATGCTTATTTAATTGACAATATTTCAATTTTTTAAGTGCTACTTTTTATTGTCTGGCTGGAAAGAGCGCACAATTTTAAGACACCCATATTTTTTTATATTCGTGAAAACCTTGTATTTTCGTGGAAAAATCCATTTAAATCGTTGCTCGAGCAGAAAGGGCGTAAGTAACAAACGTCAAGTATTAGCGAAATGACGTCACTGCTTTGTTTCTTATACTTAAAAAAACGTTGAAATAATTACATTAATTGACCGTCAAAACCTGTGCTTAAATAGATTGACAGTGAATGCAGTTGTCAACGTCAATGAACGTCAAAACGAGCTGACAAACTTAAACAGAATACTTCACAAAAAATATGATTTTAAATGAAAACTTGCAAAAATATTATCATTATTGCCCGGCAAACAGTTATCTAGTGTTCCCGATGGCAACAAAGCCGAGTGGTGTGCGAATGAATTAACCGTGAGCTGTCAGTAGTGTTTGTGTTGTGAAAGTTGTAAATGTCAAAGGGAAACCCGGAAGACAAGGTTTTTTATAATGGCAGTATTGGACCGGCCGCTGGACGTCATTTCCCGTTTTAGATATTTTGCTCATTTTTCCAAAAAATACTGTACGATAAAAACCAAAAATATATTTTTCAATACAGTTGCTCAAAAAGTGTTCTTTTTTTTGGCAGTTTTGCGTGCGAAAAGTTCGTTTTTGCGCACTAGTGCGATTTACTTTTCCCTTTTTTTTTTAATTTGTATTTGTTCCAATTCACGACTACTACCAAAGAGTTATTATAATGCTAGTCTTTCCAAGACGTAATAAAAATAAAAACCTATTATTGATGTAAAAATATCAAAATATTGAGATTTTATATTTTATTACCAGCCTTTTCATCATTATTATTATAAAATATTGAATTCCTAAAAACAGTTCTTATTAAGGTGTCTGAATGGAACGGAATTTTAGCTGCCGAAACGCCTGTCAAATAGGAGGCGTTTTTCCAACTGCAACCATGGTTTTTAAGGTTCTAAAGGAAACATTAGTTGTGTTTATACAATTCAAATAAATAATCGAACATAATGATACTAAGATAATAGTAAAGTGTTATATATGTTGGAGATTAACTGAAGCAGAGATAATTTTATTGTATTGACATTACAATTAATATTATCTGTTAAATGAATTGTAGCTTAAACGCCATCTGTCGGACAAATTCCAAACTGTTGTTGAGTAAACGCGGGCGATACGCCTGGGTAGAGTCGGTAAAGCAGACTGTCATGGCGGCGCTCGGTGGTTAAAGCAGTCGAGGTAAGAGACTGGGAGGGAGTCGGCCCGTAGAACTGGAGCGGCTGAGCGGCGGGAAAGAGATTTTTGATGTTAAGTGAGTTTTATTTTGTTTACTTGAAATGAAAAGCGCGAATGGCGAGATTTGTGGACTGAACCTACCGGTTTGCTCAATTAACAGCATTTTGTTAAAGTTAAGCTTAGTGTTAGTGACATTTGTGTTGTGAATTAGTTATTTCAAATTATTCTGTGTTGTATTTTTTTTTCGCAACTGTATTGAAAATCGTCGTTCGATACACGCGCGGAAATGTCATTATTCACTCGTCTCGAGTCTTGCCAACTCGCCTCACGGCTCGTGGCAAGATATCTCGAGACTCGTGAAGTAATGACATACTTTCCGCACTAGCATCGAAATGTACTATTTTTTGTGTTCTACAAGTGCTTCTCTCGAAATGGTTTTTGATTTGTGAATATAAAGAAATTTGAAATATTGTCAATTGCAGGTGTACTTGCGCAACTTTCCGGATCAACAGCCGGGAGAGATATACGCGTCGGCCATCAAGCAGATAGTGAACCAGCAGATAGGGCACGAGCCCCGCGTCACCTTCGACACCAACAGCAGGTATACATGCTTCAGTAACTGGCCGTTTTGTTTTAGAATATTTTTGTTTTGTGCTTTATTATCAGATCTTACATATGGTTACAGAAAAGTCTTCCTAACCTTCCATGTAGAGGATGCATCAAGACACGAAAAAGTGAACAGCCGCGTAAGTAACACATTTGCAAAATGAATAAATGTCTTTTTCTTTCTTTACAAAAGTTAATAATTTTCATGGACCCGTTTCTCGAAGCTACAAGTTATGGTTTTACAGGAAAAAAAATCGTGTTTTACAAAAATGACGACATCTCAAAAAACTAAGCCTACTGAACCTAAAAGCTAATATTTAGCAGTTCTATCAGCTATCGATGGTATACCGTTTGTTTCTGGGGCATCCTATATAATATAACTTCTACCTTTATCTACAACGCGATGGTTTTGTGTTTTATTTTTTATCTCGGTGTTGTCCAGGACCCGTCGATCCCTGGCCAGATCGTACTGCCAGTGTACCAGGCTATCAAAGCGAGACAGCTGAAGATGGATATCAGACTTCCCCTGTTGCCGTAAGTTCATTATTTTTGAAGTAAAAAGTTCATTAGCGGTGCTGAGCGTTTTTTGGGATGAGTATTAATGTTAAACTCGTGTCAGGCGTAAGACGGAGGGAGAGTTTAAGTACCAGGATATCAGTATCCTCTAAGACCATATTTTGAAATACGAATGAAGCTAGAGTCGCGTTAGATTTTTGAAGTGTACGTTGATTTCGTCGCTTTAACATATGTGCGTTTGGCCTAGTGGTATAAGGTGTGGAATAACACAGTGTGTTCTCTCAGGGACCGCAATTCAAATCTCGTGTATTATTTACTTTTTCTTTTTCATTTCGTTTTGCGCGAGTGTGCGTGTGTGTAGTTTTCACTTCTGCCGGCACTCCCGGAGTGCTACCCGGTGTTTTTTTAATTTAAACAAAGTTTCTGAAGTTGATTTTAAATACGGCTAAGTTGGATTTGTAACTACAGAATATCCGAGATTTGGATCGTGTTCAATTGCATTAATACTTAAACAGTGAAGTCTGTATAAATAAAATCCATACTTTACTAATATTATAAATGTGAAGGTTTTATTACAGAAAATCAGTCCCATTTCAGCTAATTTTGTTATAGCGGACATAATTAGATTTTTGTTGCCCGCAACTTCAAATGCCTTCAGTGTATTAAAAAGTGTCAAAAATGTACAGACTGTGACAGCGGCCCTTTTACACAAAGTGTTGTACAGTGGACGAAACAAAATCGCATACCACTGGCACCTTTTCACTGCAAATGTCATAATGCCGTACCATACACCAGCCGAAGAAATTGTTTGGAAATTGTTTGAGAAAAGGTTCCACAGAGGTTCAGTATCCGTACGTTGTCAGGTTGGACCGAGCGAACGCCCTGGCGGAGTCCATGTGCACAAGTAGGTCGGACTTGTCAATGGAGATGCAAGTGCCGCGGCTGCCCACCATAGACCAGACTTACTTCCCGCTCAGGATATCACAGGTAACGACAGCTGGGCCCTAATTTATAAAGCTACAAGTAACAATTTACAAGCGGAAGTCTCTTTCTGACCCTATGTGTTAGATAGAGACTTCCGCTTGTAAATTGTAACTTGGAAGTCTTATAAAATTGGGCCCTGGTTGACCTAGAGATTTGACAAGTCCTGCCTGTTACTTGGGAATTTAATTAAGTTAATTTATTTTCTCAAGCATGCTCGGAAATGTACGCGTTAATGTCGCGAAATGAAGCCAAGAAGTTTCACATTTACGGCCTTGGCCAAGAAGTAATGTGGTATGGTCGAAATGAAGCCAAGAAGTTTCACATTTACGGCCTAGGCCAAGAAGTAATGTGGCGCGGTCGGCGGGTGCGGTCGGCGCGGTGCGGCGGCGCGGGGCGGGTGTGCGGTTAAACATGGCGCGAGCAATAGCTTGTCCAAACGGCATGTTTCAAAAATTAAAAATGCGGCTAATTGAACAATTTTTACTTGATTTCCTCGCATTGCTTGAGAAAAGCACTATACAATCCTCGGCCGGAAACAGGGATTGCAGGACTCGCTTTATCCGGCCTCGTCTACGACTCGGCCGTGTACCCCAATCTCGTCCTGCAATCCCTTACTTCATGGCCTCTGCAGTAATGTACTATTTGGTATCTGAATTTATTAGTTAGGTACTGAAAAGGTAGCCGTTTTAGTAAAGTCAGCGTCAAATAGTTCGTGACACTCAAAGTGGCCAACAAGTTAGCAACACGACCTTATTTCAACTGCAACAATGACGTGTTGCGAACTAATTGACTACTTTGGGTGTCACGAACTAATTGAAGCCGATTGTACCAAAAAAAAATCGTAATTTTATAAGTAGTTTTTAAATCGATGGTGGCGAACCCTTGCGACTCGAGTCCCAAGAGATTTAATCACGATAAAAGCTGTCCAAAATAAAATAAAAAACACAGGTTTGTTTTGAAAATAGGTCGCCAATAGTTCTTTTATGTCTGTTTTTATGAAATTACGCACTTTCGGAAAGTTTATCATTTCCAAAAAGATGGCGCCGCAAGAAACTTGGCACTTATCCCACTTTTAACCATTTTTTAATTGTCATAAAGTTTTTGTGCTGTTTTTTCGTCTGCCCCTACCCAATTTCGTACCCAGAGAGGTGCGGGCGGCAGGCGCACTACCCGCCCGTTCCGCTCTCGGTTCCCTTTGTCGTCCTACCCCGTGCCCTGTACCTGTACGCTATGTCAATAGGCTATATCTCTATCAGCTCTCGGAACTTTTACGCTTTAAACAATGTAACTATTTCACCCTAATCTCCCATTTGTAGTATTTGAACGTGGGCAAGTTCTGGGTGCAATACGACGAGGAGTCGGCCGCCGGCGAGCTGCAGGAGATCCAGAGCGCGCTCAACCGGGGCGGGCTGCTCGCGCACACCGGGCCCGTGGCGCCGGGCGACGTGCTGTGCGCGCCCTACAGCGACGACGGCCGCGTGTACCGCGCGCGCGTGCTGCGCCTGCTGCCGCGCGACCAGGTCGAGGTACGAACACCTCACAGATATCACTGGTCGCATGTCGTCGCTACTTAAAAATCTCGTATCTCGAAATCGCTAATCTTATGAAGTGTGTGAGAGAGAGAGTTTTTTTTACTACATATCTCGACGGGAAAAGGGGTTGCCAGATTCAAATATCCAGCGTTGCCAACACTCAGTCGGCTATACGTTTTTGGCCCGCAACCTTTTACTTCCCCGCTTTTGTAGTAACATTTACATTAGTGTTACACGTTAATCGTCACATATAACAAATCAGCCTAAACATAGCAAAAGAAAAAAATAATTGCGAAAAACGAAAACGATTTTGTCTCCGATTTCAACAGGACATGACCTGGTATCACACTAAATAATCGCCTTATATGTCGTTTAAGTCAGGGACAGGAGTCGGTAAGGAAGTCGCGACCGAAAACTATAGACCGACCGCTAAACTGGGGGTCTCTCTCTGTGCGGGCGTTTGGCGCATTACCCGCCCGCACCGCTCTAGGTTCCCTGTCGTCCTACTCCGCGCAGGCCAGGACTCGGCTAAGCGTTCGGTCTATAGCGTCAGTATCGTGTCGCAGGTGTCGTACATAGACTACGGCAGCCTGGGCAAGGTGTCGGTGTCGAACCTGCGCGCGCTGCCGGACGCGGCGAGCGTGCTGGCGCCGCCGCTGGGCATGCTGTGCGCGCTGGCCGAGGTGGCGCCGCCGCCGCTGCTGGAGAGCCACGCGCACTGGACCGCCGCCGCCGCGCAACTGTTCCACCAGCTCACGCGCCGCACTCCGCTCATGGCCAAGGTCGCTGAACCGCTCTAGATGTCGATTTAGACGAGGACTATTTTCAGCCGCCTAAAAAGGCAATCGTATAAACACTTTCGGCGCCATTTTTTCGCGGTATGTAAAGTGTTTATATGGTGCCTTTTTTTGGGCGCCGTGATTTAGACGGCTGTAAATAGTCTTCGTCTAAATCAACCTTAAGGTCCACTTGCACGGACCAGGGTTGACGACTTAACCCTGTGTTAGATGCTAACCCGGGGCAAACCTAACCCCGTGTTTTTTTTTTTTAATTCTGGACTTTGCAAGTGGACCTAATACAGATATTTATGGTAATTTTAATGAAATTCCCCATGTATGGTTTAGTAACACGAACAATCTACAGACGGCGCCACTTAGCCGTTGCTTCTTTTAGCTACAAATGTCATCGTGTACCACAGATTCAAGGAGCAATTTTTTTTAAATTTGATATGCATTGGCGTACTGCTTATCAGCCGTATAGAGGCCGCCGAGTGACTGAGTAAAATGTTTTTATTTTTATAAAATATATGGCTCGACGGAAAAATCTGTAATTTTTTTCCGTAGCTAAGGATGCTTATTCCTATCAATAGAAAAATCACCAAGCACTTTAAAATAATCATCCATTCCCAATTCCGTATGTATGTGGCCAGTCCAAAACTAGTCAACCGTTTGTTTGCAGATATACTCGGTGGCACAGGGCGTGGTGCACATTGAGCTGCTGGCAGAAGGCGGCAGCGTCAACGTGAACCAGGAGCTGGTGCGGGCAGGCCTCGCCATCGCCGCGGAGGAGACCTACGAGTCCAAGGTTAGACCACCCAGCGATAGATCTCTGGACCCACTGAACCGATTTAAAAAAAAAAAAACTTATCAATATAAAGCTACTTATTTGTGAGTGTGAAAGGCTATATCTAATTCTCCGCGGACGAAGTCGCGTACATCAACTAGCTTACAATAGATGAGAGCAGTGATTTGGATTATTTCCTTACGTTGGCCACTTATCTGTTTTTTCAATGTTTAAGCATATAAAATTAGTAGCTGATTATACAGAGAAGTAAATGTAGTCCTAACAATAACTTATATACAACTAGCTTCTGCCCGCGACTTCGTCCGCGTAGCTTTAGACTTAAGAACTGATGATAGTATATTTAATTTAATTTAACTTTAACTAATATTATAAATGCGAAAGTATGGATGGATGGATGGATGGATGTTTGTTTGTTACTCAATCACGCCAGAACGGCCCAACGAATCTGGATGAAATTCGGCACATAGATAGATAAAAGTCTGGAATAGCACATAGGCTACTTTTTATGCCGGAAAATTGAACAGTTCCCGCGGGATAACGACAAACATGTCATAAGTCGTGGCTGCGTAGAGTTGAAACGTAAATAATTTTAACTACAAACATCAGTTCTTCAACCTAATTCTGCGCGGACGAAGTCGCGAGCAGAAACTAGTTCTGCAATAATTATTGACGTGGAGGCTCTAGGCAGCTACGACCTTCGAGATGTTTATCGCTATCCCGCAGGAACTATGCAATTTTCCGGGATAAAAAGTAGCCTATGTTTTAATCTAGGGTACCAGCTATCTTCATTGCAAATTTTATCGAAATCCGTCGAGTCGTTTTAGCGTGAAGAAAGAACAAACATGCACACTCACTCACATCGTCACAAACCTTCGCATTTATAATAATAGTAGGATTAGTAGGATGAATATTACTTTAATTATAACCATCATTTCACACACTCTATACCCTTCCTGTCCAGTTGAACCACGACTTGCGCCAATCGGTGACGGAACTGAACATGGCGCAGATCCGCGCGTACAATCGCGAGCAAATCAAGGCTGCGTTCAAAGAGCTGCGCGAGTTCGACTCGCCGAGCGCCAAGGACTGCTACACTGATGTCTGTCTCAAGGGACCTTTCAGGTATGCAAAGCGTAACAACTTTATACACTCAGGGACATATTTAGCGGAACACAAAAAAAAATTAAGGTCTTTTCATTCTTAATTGCCTTATTTGGTAAACAAAACTCTAACCTCAATGTATAAATTTTTGTAAAGAATAAGGTGTATTATGTTATCAAATAAAGCTGAGGCAATATTTTGTATTTTACATAATTTTGCTGATATTTTTTCTCCACTTCCTTTATTTACGATGAAATAGTTAAAAAATAACAATAATGAGACGTTTTGAGGTTAGAATTTTGTTTACCATATAGAACAGTTAAGAATGAAAAGACCTTAAGGGTAACTATTTTTATGTTTTTCTGGTGAAGCATTAAATATGCGTTTTGCTAACTTTATTTTGTGTTCCGCTAAATATGTCCCTCAGTGTATTTGGTCTTAGCCACTTTGCGTATTTTTACTGGCATTTGTACTCTTCACTATTTTTTTTTTTATGTGAATAGGAAGGCAAACGAGCAAGTGGGTCACCTGATGGTAAGCGATCACCACTGCTCATAGACACCCGCAACCCCGGAGGGATTGCAGATGCGTTGCCAACCTAGAGGGCTAAGATGAAATGCCTCTTGTGCCCGTAATTTCCCCGGCTGTCTTACTCTCCACACCGGAACACAGCAGTGCAAGCACTGCTGCTTAGCGGCAGGATTAGCGAGTAAGATGGTGGTAGCTATCCGGACGGACCTTGCACAAGGCCCTACCACCCGCAAATGATTTTACCATAAAATGCCAAACAAAATGGTAAAGTTGTATCGGTGTGGGTGTGTTTTAGTCCGTTGGAGAGTTCGCTGCACAACCTGATGTACGGCAGCCGCGACAACGCGGTGCAGATCGAGTGGAACTCCATCAACTCCGTGCTGCTCGACACGGAGCCCCAACGCGTCTACGAGAGGTCACTATACTATACTTATATTGTACTTGTTGCCTGCGACTTCGTCTGCAAAGAATTCGTTTATCGCTATCCCGCGGCAATTTTCCGGGATAAAAAGTAGCCTATGTTATAAGATTAAATAAGAACATAGTAGAACGGAAACTCCCGCTCCGGCCGGATTCAAGGTCACGATATTAGAGTACCCGTTAAACGGGCTACTCAGTCAGGCTACCGCGGCCGGCGTCGTCGCACGCGCGTTTGGCTGTTTGCGCGTTCCGTACCTTCACCTTGGAAACGCCAATCTTGGAACAAATAACGTATATATTATATTTTGTAAAACTAGAATAAAATAATGATTTCAAAGTAAATAAAAACTTATATTTTAGCGATATTATCTTTAGACGGAAGTATAAAATTTAACGGTAAGCAACCCTAGCGACACGTCTGGACGACAGAGGAGTGTAACGACGTGAGGGGGGAAGTAGGTATTTAAAAGACGGCGTTTTGGACGCGGTCAAAAGAGATTCCGTTCAACTCTGTTATTATTTATTTTTATGCCTATGTGCTATTCCAGACTTTTCTCTATGTGCCGAATTTCATCCAGATTCGTTGGGCCGTTCTGGCGTGATTGAGTAACAAACAAAATAAACATCCATCCATCCATACTTCCGCATTTATAATATTAGTTAGATTGGGAAGTGTAATACTTAAATACATATTAAACATCCAAGACTCGAGTACAAACATTCGTATTTTTCATACAAATATATGCCCCGACCGGGCATCGAACCCGGGACCTCAAGCTTCATAGCCAGATTCTCTAACACCCGGTCGTCAAAATGTCCGCTAACTTTGACACTATTGGTGTCAGGTTGTTGGTGGCGGCTGAGGTGGGCCAGAACGAGCACAGCGGCACGCTGACGCTCCGGCACACCACGCTGATGCCCAACGTGCCCGGCCTGCCCGCCATCATTGCGCTGCTCTTCTGCCCCAAGTGAGTCCACGTACCTGTTGTCAAATGAGATCACGAGTGAAGTTAGATAATCGAGAAGATAACAGAGTGTAAAGTGAGTGAAGCCTTGCACATCTAGCGCGAGAGCGCACAATAGTCGCTCCCGGGACCAGCCCTGCCACTCTAGTTACGCCACTGATATAGATTAATAGTAGATTGATAAACTAGGGTTGAAATATACCCATTTCACCTGAGATATTTCTGGCACCCGAACGAAGTGAGGGTGCCAATAGTTCGAGGGTGAAATGGGTAATTTCATCCGAGTTGAACACTCTACTTTTCATTTCGAATATGAGGAAATTAAAATTTCACTAACGTCGCATGGTCGCATTTAATATTTGTTACGTTTGTCATTCTCTTCCCGCTCTTTTTTCTATTGCGCGATTTGCGCGCATTGCGCATTTCTTTTGCGCACCAATGGCGGCCGGCTAGTTTTTTTTAAAACTTGCAGACACGGAGGTCGCTATCAATTAATTGTCGACTTAAATATTTCAAGCTAAAAAAATTACCGAACGTAATAATTTCTACTAATTCTCGTTGTATACGCTTGCATAAGCTTAGCGGCTTAGCGGCTTAGCTTTTTGCTTAGCTTAGCGGGAATGTTATTTTAAGATTATTTTGCCTTTTACAATTAAAATAGATTACATGGCTGTATACGTATTTCCATTGCTATGTACCTCATTTGGATTAGCTAGAAAATAAAATTACTTTCAACCCAAGGGTCGCGATGACTCACTTTCAACCCTATATCCAGATAATCAATGACCTACTTTCAGAGCATGAGAGATGAAAAGCACTTTTTCATCGTGACCCTTGGGTTGAAAGTATTTTCTTTTTCTAGCTAATCCAAATGAGGTCTCTATGTTTTATATAATCAATACAATATATACAAATAGTTCCTTTTAACTTTAAATGCCTAAATAATCTTAAAATAACATTCCCGCTACATATACATAAGCTTATGCAAGCGTAAACAACGAGAATTAGAAATTATTACGTTCGGTATTTTTTTTTAGCTCGAAACATAAGTCGACAGTAAATTGATAGCGACCTCCGTTGTTTGCAAGTTTAAAAAAAAAACTAGCCGGCAGCCATTGGTGCGCAGAAGAAATGCGCAATGTGCGTAAATCGCGTAATAGAAAAAGAGCGGGAAAAGATTGACAAACGCAACAAATATTAAGTGCGAACGTGCGACGTTAGTGAAATTTGTCATAATACCTTCTTTTACTTTCCTCATATTCGAAATGAAAAGTAGTGTTCAACTCAGATGAAATTACCCATTTCACCTTCGAACTATTGGCGCCCTCGCTTCGTTCGAGCGCCAGAAATATCTCAGGTGAGATGGGTATATTTGAACCGTTGTTTATCAATCTAGTACATATTAACGAGGTGTTTATAGCAGCGTGTAACGTTGTGCTTAGCGCGGAGCTGCGCCGCGGCGTGTGCGGGTCGCGCTACGCGAGCGCGCTGTGCGGGCTGGGCGCGGGCGCGGAGGGCGCGCCGCACTTCCCCGAGCACGACCTGCTCGTCAGCGTCGACGCAGACCTGGACGTGGACGACGTCTCCGATGTACGTACACACAATATATTGCCCGTGGTCCTAATTTGTCCTAGTCGAAATAAATGCTGCCATTATTTTGAATCGTTAAATAATACAAAAATGGGTAGGTTGGTTAGGTATCTTAAGTTGTACCGAAGGGCAAAATATTCAGAAAAAGGAGCTCCGCCCAAGGGTTGAAAACGAGCTGTTGATGTTGAGTGGGAACGCCTAGCTGGGTCAGGCGGGCTGTCGGTCCTCTTCGGCGATCATTCAGCCCAGTTCCCCTTGGACGGAGCCGCCGGTAACTCTCCTCGAATCTTCTTATTCTCCTGCCAAACATGAGGACATCTTTGAGTTCGACGTCCCTTACTTAGCTCGTCCTCCTCCAATTCGTCGCTTCCAAATGCATCACGCCGCGCTGCCGCGTACATGACGCACTCGTTGAAAACGAGTAGTACAAACTGTAGTAGGGTCACGGATAACAGAGGGTGCACATGCATGCACACACACTTTTATTTGTCTTGCTGTCTCTGTGTCGTGTGTGTGTGTTGTTGTGTCGCTTGGTCGATTCAAGTAATTAAACCAATTGAGTGAAACCGCAAGACTACTCTCTATACTCTGATTTCTGTTGTCCTGTCAATCGTTCGAAGGTTAACTGGAGGAGAATTCCTTTTTAAGGGATAAGTTCGCCTTTGTACATCTGTGTACCTTATTTTATTACCTGTAAAATTGATGTGTTTTATGTAATTATGTACATTAAAGAGTTATACATACGTAAATATAATTGAAGAAATGAGTAAGCATCAGATTTTGATCAATAGATATTGTGTTTGCCCGCAGATCAACCATATCCGTTACCTGATGGACTATACGATGATGTGTAACGAGAACCAAGACCAGGACGAGCGCCGCACTCTGCCCGCTCTCATCCGGGAGGTGCTTCTGAAGTGAGTAAAACATATACCCAGCTCACGAGTAAGGGTGCGACCAAACCGCCGCGTATACGCAGTGACGTGTCGTATGCGTCACGTTTTCTCACCGTTTCTTCATACATTTTATTGCGAATCCGTAACGTCACCGTTTTTTTTTTTTTTTTTTTTTTTCAATTTATTTGACTCAATTAGATTATAAAAGAAGTACAAAATACTTATATCTATATACCTCTGCCAAACTGCATAGCAGTTTGTTGGCAGAAAGTGGAGAGCTCTCAATCGCTATTTTTAATATTACACACTATGCTATTCTATATTGATAAGTACCATCAGCCAAATATGTGGTCCACCACCCTAAGGTCTTTTAAGCGGCGGTGTGGTCGCACCTTAATTCGTCCAATGCGGTGGTCCTAAAAGACCACCGTGCCTTAATCTGTGACAGGACGTCGTATCGTTCAGCTGTCAGAGTATGTTCAAATGCCCAATAGCGCAGTAAGCGAATTATTCGGACAGACGTATATTGACTTTTGATATCATTGGAGTAAAATATTTACATGCAAAATCAATTGCTCGACTATCTATTAAAAAAAAACCGCATCAAAATCCGTTGACAATTTTAACGGTCTAAGCACACAGAGACAGAAAGCGGAAAGTTTTATTCTATTGATTATTCCAACAGACTGTTGATGAGGCGTCGCAAACACCGCGAGTCGGAAGTCATCCCCAAAGCGTGGGAGTGGAACTCGGTACCTGATGAGGAACTCATGGAGATAGCGCCCACGGAGCTGATGACGCCCTCCGGGGTTTACCCCCTTCACGTGCCGCAAGAACTCAGGCCGATACCGAGGGAGAAGCTGGAAGAGTTGAAGCGAGAGGTGGATAAGCTGCATCAGCTGGTGGCCAGGTGACATTTATTTGCAGTCACTTCTTTGTTAAAGAGTATGCTTAGTTGGTTTGGTCACGTAGAGGATGGATGAAAGAAGATTAACTAAACAGATTTATATGGGGAGTGTTGAGTGCGTTGGGAGAGGAAGGCCTAGACGGACGTTCCGTGATCAAATTGGGGACGTTTTGAAAGAAGGTCAGGTCAAGAGTACCCGAAACCGACGAGCATGTATGAAGAGATTGATGAATGTGGATGAAGCGAAAGAGGTATGTCAGGATCGTAGCAAGTGGAACAATGTAGTCTCTACCTACCCCTGTGGGAAAGAGGCGTGACGGTATGTATGTATGTACTTCCTTGTTGGACTTCAGCCGATCTGCTAACCACTTGTCGATTTTATACAAGACTTGCTGTTGCCCGCGGCTTTGCCCCCATGCCAGTTTTAATGATTTCTCACCGTTTTGACCTTCCCCGGACTTGGACGAATGTTTCAAAACCGAAATTTAATGGTCCTAATGAAAAGCGGGTTAAGTCTGAAATAAATGAAAAACCATTTTCTACACAAATACGCAAAACACAAATCCCGTCTATTTTACAGTCGTAGACAGAGCCTAAGGTAACAAGACAAAAAGACTACGTTTAGCATAACGATTTTCTATTCTAGTGTAAAAGTGGTTGAGTCTAAAATAGCTAGGTAAAAAATTCACATGTAAACTACTTTGGACCCCATATTTATTCAAATTCATACAGCTCTATTCTCGTGTTTTAGCGAGACAAACGAACAGCAATTCATTTATATATGTACAGTACATATACTGACGAGAAAAAATAACGGGTCACCATTGACGTACAATAAACAACTAGACTCCCAATCACACTCAAAAACCGTCGGAAGCAAAAGTCTGCACGACGCGTCTATTGTGCAGAGTTATGGTTCAGTCGTGTTTCGACCGCGCTTCGATAACAATGTACATGTCTCTTTCGCACCGTTATCTCAACCGCTTGAGAACAAGAGACAACCAGGTTAGCGCGTGGCGTCGTGTCATTACTTCTCACGATCGTATGCAATTGACATTAAACATTACTGCCACGAAATAAGGTGTTAATTTGAACGGATATGTTAATGTTATCTGTGTAAGTTGATGTGTTGACACACACAATACATAGACAACGCCGCTCGGACGTTTCTTGAGGCACTTTTGTTTGCGATTGGGTGTCTAGTTGTTTATTGTAAGTCAATGCGGGTCACTCTTCATACAACATTGTATGGGAAGTGACCTTTTATTTTTGCTCGTTTATGTAGATGTTATGGCTTACAACTCTTGACAGTCAATTTTGACTCACTTTAATTTAGGATTGATGGCAATGCAAGTACAGTATACTATTAGGGTACAAAGATTACAATTAATAATATGTAAGTGCGAATTACTCGGGTTTGGTTAAAGGTTAAGATTTATTTGGTATTCAAATCAAGATTCGCGAATGGCAGTAACTCCTGCACTGAAATTTACACTTTATTCGTTAAGTTTTTATTTTGTTTTTATTATTTTTTTATTTAATAATGTATGTATCTTATCGTGATTCTGCACGTCTAGCACGACAGCGTACAAGAGTCGCGTCGCGCGCGAGATAGATTGCCCGTCATGTTCTTACTGTTCGTTCTAGAAAGAGACGGGTAATCTATCTCACGCGCGACGCGACTCTTGTGCGCTGTCGTGCTAGCTGGGCTGGTATATCTTTGATTTCAAAACAACCGGTTCTGCTGTTTCGTGATATGGATTACGATATGCATGGATCACATGATAATATTGACCGTTTAACAAGGCATTCGCAAGTAAGTTGAGGTTTGTTTGTGTGCAGGTCTTGTATCTCGAGCAGCGCCGAGCGCGCGTGCCCGCTGTGCGGCACGGCGCCGCTGCCTGCGCACGCGCTGCGCATCCATCTCGCTTCCGCCTCGCACCGCGACAAGGAGGCCGACTTCAACATCTTCAACTCGTAAACACAGTCGTACAATCAATTGAACACTAACCCTTATAAACGCTCTATAGACATCTGCTAACTTAGTAATCTTTTGTCCTTATCTGTGTCACTTTGACATTTACCTTTCACAGATAAGGACAAACGTTTACTAAGTTAGCGGAAGCCTATAGAGCGTTTATGAATAAGGGTTTACCCGCTGCCACGACACGGCGGCAACCGGCGGCCATAGGAGTAAACGAGATAACACGCTCGGACCTCTTGTTCTCTCCCGCCGCCGTCCGATGTCGTGGCCAGGCCTAAGGCTAAGGAACAAACCGATTAAGTATTGAACTTTATAATTTCGCTCTGTTCTGTCTTTTAGAATGCCGTAAGGATTGATTCCAACTTAAAGCGATTGCGCTTTAATTTGGAATCCGCTCCCCTTGTGTGTCTTTCTGATTCCAAGAGCTTGTGGTCAGTAACGAAATGTGTTGATTGTGTCACGGTGCCTCTGAAGGCAGCGGCTTTAACTGCCATGGTTATGCACGGCTTGTGTATTTGTTATTTTAAAGCGGATTCAAAATCTCATTAATATAGTTCGAGCTGTGACGGTCGAGCCGTGATATTTCAAGGTGCCAATATAATAGCGCCCCAGTAGCCCACCTGCGCTAGCTAGTGGAGAGACCTATTCACATACTCGGGAGCAAAGAAACAGCTAGCTTATTACGTAACCCGCTCGCAATCGCCATCGTATTCATTTTGACAGTTCTTGTATGAATGTGACAGCTAGCTGATTCCGATGCCAATTGTCAGCCCATACATGAACTGTCAAAATGAACACGATTGTGATCGCGAGCGAGTTACGTAATAAGCCTGCGGGTTACTTCCCGTAGAAAGATGTATGAAAAGTGACACGGTTTCTATGCACGCAAGTATAATTTGCCACCAAAGATTATATGGTATGTGTATGAAAACAACGGACGACAATGCAAAAAGGAAATTTGTAAGTTGTTCGTTTGGATATTTACTCGTTCGTTTACAAACTTTCTTGCAAGTTAGACTGATTAGATGATTAATATTGTAAGCTTGTATAGTTTCACGCTAGCAAAAAAATTGCTCTCGACATTTGAGAGATGCTTTTTTCATTAATTCAATGTAAAAGCTGATATGTTATTGTATTTTTCAGCGATGATATTTTGTTCATGGGTTGATTGGCGCGCGACTATGTGACGGGTTTTGTAGACCTTGTTTGAATCTCTACGCGTGAGCTTTTTATACAAACTTGGGAGCAAAAAAAACCGTGTCATTTTTCATACAACTTTTTACGGGAAGTGAGCCGGTTTTTTTGCTACCGAGTATAGTATTAAAACATAAAGCAAATCGTTATCGTGTACAGCTTTGTGTGCGACAATATTTTGATCACCATTACATACTAGGTAGGAACTTTACGGATGATTTTCTGTAATTACTTTTTTTTGTTAATTTGTTGCCATTTTATTAGTTAAGTATTGAAATTGATAATTTTTGTTTGTAGTTGATAAGCAAGAAAAATATTGTAATGACCTTAGAAAAGATAGTTTTTATTTTACCACACGATTTCTTTCTATACCTACTGACTTGAGTTTAATTCAATAAAGGATTTTTTTAGGAATTAAAAACAAAAGCTATCTTGTTGCCGAATGACATCGTCTATGTAGACGTATCATATATATTGTCAAAAATAAGCTTTTTCTGATCGGCTCAACCCGACTTAGTAAAATATGTTGAAATCTTAACAAATGTCTGTCAAAAGAACGAAATTTATTTTTGCATATCTGAGTCGTAAGTAGAATTTATATTGTCCGTTATACGGGCCAAAATTTACATTTCCTGGTCAGTTATGTCGAAATATTGTTAACGGGAAGAAAAACTTTCTTTTTAACGTCCTAAGTGTGCATCGTATATTAATTGCAATGAGACCAAATATAAAGGAAAGACGAAGATATGCGAACGACACAGTGACGCTGGTTTAATCTACGCCTCGCCTTGTGAACGCACAGACTTCGCTTAGAAAATTGGTTTAGCTACGAGAACGCCTTTGAGGTGAGGCTTAGTTTAAACCGGCCTCACTTTGTCGTGGTAAGCCTCCTCCAATTTTTTTTTTTGAGCTGAGGATTGCACAACTTGATTTATTGTTACTATGATGACTTGTTGATTCTGTAAGATAAACTAAGTATATTGTTTATACAATAAATGTTTAAAAATATTATTTGCGTAATCAATCTTCGATCCTCCTGAAACTAGTTAGTGTCACCACGAGTGGTTTGATCGAGAAATTTTGCGACGCTTGAATATAGTGGATGTTACCTATTTTCTGAGACCGACTGCAATCTGCTCTCGGTACTGAAAAGTTGGTATCTTTCTAAGTTGGACTTTCTAAGTTTTGCCTAAAAATCTGAAAAACCTTAGGTGCCCGATCTTTTTGCAAGGAGGTGTATTATGTTGATGTATGTATAACTCTTTGCAAGTATATAAAATGCATGAGATTAAGAACTAACAGGTAAAAACAGGCTTTAATACATTACGGATTATGAGGGTAGATTATTTTATATTATTAGCAGCTAAACTCCTTGATTGTATCTTGAATAATAAAGTTATGCAGGAGTTCGTGCTCCAACTGCATAAAATAATGAAAGCGAAATGTTAGTTTTTCTCGAAATTCAGAAAAATATATAACTCGTGTATAACTGCAACTTAGTTGTTGGTAGGTAGGATCTTCAACACTCATTCATATCAAAATAACCACAAAATGATAAGTAGATAATGCTGGTAAAGTTCAAATTTCAAAACAACAAAGTATTTGGTCATTTTTCTGTTCTGTTTTTCCTTGTTATGTCCTGTCAATCGTTTGAAGATTAACTGAAAAAGATAAAAGAGTAAAAACAGACTTAACCTACCAACATAACAAACAAACCGAATTGACTTAAAACTATTACTTAATCGTACGTCTTCATATACGCAAATGTATGCGGCGTGTCCACGCTATGACCTTCACCGAAACAAGTTTACTATAAATTACCATAACGCTAATATCGTCTGTCGAGTCTGGCGCGGGCGCACGACAGTTTCAGCTTACTTCCTTTAATTGCACTTACTTTAAAGCGGTTAATTTTGAATCGCTAAAGCAAAGTTGTTGTTTTAAAAAATGTGGAAGACTGAGGAAGACATCGACGCTATCATAGCGTAAGTATTTTTTTGTTTTTTACCCTCTTGCTATTATTGTTTTTGGTCGGGTAGGAATTTTAATAGTACAAACAAATGTAAACACTTCGTTCATATCATATGTTATCTTTAAGTTCATTCGTATTTTTTACTTAGGGATAGATAACTTTCGTATAATGCTTTCTGAGGTTAATTTCTCGTTTTGCATCTACCTAAATTATACTGGCACTCCACTTAGAGTATTTATCCAAATATTTGCGTGAGTGAAGGGGATGCACTATATTATTTCAAGCGTATGCGACGAAGATGCCAATAGTGCAACGCGAACACGCAACGCCAAGTGGAGTGCCAGTATTAGCTTATGTATCTTTTACAACTAAAAGATACATAAGCTAATACTGGCACTTGGTGACTTGGTTCAACGAACTAAACTGATTTTTTTTATTTCTTTAAGACCTGGCTTACACAATATAACATCACAATACCATCGTGACGTGAACGTAAACAAAACAAGTACATTCTACTTTATGCCGACTATATTCGCGGTACTTGCCTACCTACCGTTATGTCAGCTGTTATTGATTATGTGATGATTTGCTTTTTTTTATCGAAGGAAGTGCCGAACGATCATGGAAACTGAATAATGTACATTGTGGAACCTTTTCACTCCACATGCCACATTGGCATTAAGATACATGTACAAAGGCGCACTTGTTTATCCCTCTAAGGGGTCTGTTCCAGTCAACCATTGCGTGGCCATTTGTATGTGAAAAGAAGTAGGTACGCGATTCAGTTTCTTCGACCAAAATACTTCGTACAAAATGAGTGAAGAGTGTGATTAATGTTAAACATTTATTACGTTATTATTAGCAGTATTTAACTTAGTTAATTATTAAATACTATTAATTTTGTTTAAGTAGTTACTTAAGACACCAAAACAATCACCATTAAAAATGCATTTTGGAAATACATTGCAGTAATGGGTAATGTTGTCACACTGACCCCCAATCTGTTAAATTGCTTATCTTTGACTTATTAATACTTCCACTAACAAGTCTTTAGTAGTTTCGAAACTATTTTATCATATTATTTGAATCGATCACTCTGTCTCGAAATTAATACAATAAACAGATCTCCTGACAAACTTATCTAATTCTATTAAACTTCTTTACTTACCTAAATGTTTAGTAAAACGTTTTTAAATTTTAAAGTTAAGCTTTTGCCCTTTAAATTTGTTAGACATAGGAGTTTTGTGAAGGAGTGTTTGAGGTAAGTCTATACCTACTTGATACGATTGACCTATTTGATTGTCAAAATTTTTAATTATTTTATTTTACAGTCAGAACTATGGCAAAGAAAAACGAAAATAATTGTTTATGCATATATTTCTATCTGCAATCCGCAACCTAATATGTCCAATATTTGAAGTTACTACTACTCGGAACCATAGCCAATAAAAAATCTTAAAAATTATTTTACATCTAAAAACAACTTCATATATATAACTCAATATAAAATTCTTCACTAAGTGAATTCTTCACTTTTATAAAAGCCTCGCATACTTTATCGAGGGCTTGTTCTTGTTTCCTCTTAGAACAATGTTGACATGATTCTATTGCAGAATTAAATTCTACAATTAAGTTATCTCTGCCATCTATCGGCGGCAGTCCTACAACGGCGTCACACATTATTTTCTTAAAAACCATATCGTCGATACAACACTTTAGCAGTTCGTAGTTGTGAAGCCAAAAACCTCTTGGCAACTGAAATAACTTAATATGTAGTGTTTCAGTCATAAAACCAGTAATAAATACATCCTCCAAGAAGAAATAAGGATGCTTTACTACTTCTCTAATTACTCTTTTGGTAGTATTAGGAGTTGTTATATAATAACCACCAGATACATATGGTGGGTACTCATCCTTGGAGTAGTCTTCCCAAGAAACATACCATTTTGATCGATTATCTCTAACAGGCTCTGTATGGTTCCGCATATACCCCATGAAGAAGTCTTCGTTTATTTTAATGCTTGACAATAGTTTGAGGGTTCCTTCTAAGTTGAAGGCAGTATCATCATCAACCTTTAGGATGTACGAGGCTTTATCAAAATTTGTGGCAGCCCAATTTAGACCCATTAGGATTTTGATCGGCAAGTAGTGATAATTCTCCACAAACGAGCCTTGAAGGATGTCACCGAAGATTCTACTCTCATCTTCTATGACATTCTGGCCTATGGTTCTGAAATTAAAATAATAAATAAATATGTTATAAAACTTCTTCGTTAAGTATAAATTATTAATGACGTGCCTAAATAATGACTGCTTAATTGTACGTACACTAGAATCGCTAGGGTTAAACACTTCTAAGTTAGAAGCAGTTAGTCGAGTCCAGAGTTAGAACTTCTAACTCTGGACTCAGGTAGCGACACAAATATTTTGAGCGTTATAGTACAACTTTGGGATTAAAAAAACGGGCTTGTTCTATTCTTAAAGGGCTGGCAACGCACCCTTAACCCTTCTATGTTATAGACGCAAAAACACACCAAGATAAATAAAAATAACTGCATAATAAGTCAGTCATCTTGTGATTAGTATTTTTGCCTCTATATACCTGTTTTCCGTGTTATTTATTATGTGGTTCAATAAAGAGTCATTGTATTGTTATGTACCTATTGTACCATAACGAAATCATATAGGTAGGTACTAGGTACTGCTTACCTTTCATGAGGTGGTATTTTCGCCAGCAAGAATATTCTTGTGACATTCATAGAATCTAAGTGTCTTTTGGGCATAGCTCTTCTGTGCGCACTTCGCAACTTAACATTTCCGACATACGAGGTTACTATTATGGCTAAATATGGTTTACCTATAAACAAAGTGTATAAGTAGGTACACATAGCATAGATGTGGTATTGTATTCAATACAGTTCGATATTATTTGCAGTGCCCCGAGCTCTTACTTCTGCAGGTTGCTTTAGAAGGTGCAATTATTATATCACGAACAGTTCCGTTGCACAAGTTCGTAAGCCAATAAAGCCAGTAAATGAGAAGTATGATAATAACTAGTGATAGAACTGGTTTGCATTTTTTAGGATTAAAGGGCCTTACAATACACAAATGTAAACAGTTACTCAACCTCCACATTTTTCCATATTGACGTTGACAGTAGAACTATAAAGTTCGTCTCTACGTTGAAAAAAGCTCGTATCTCAAATCATACGAAAGAAATAATCGAGATGAGACCTAGGGGTGCGAGTCGGGTTACCTCCGCGTGTGGTCAAGAGCTGCGGTTCGTTTTTGGATCCGTCCGAGGGGAAGTCTTGGGGTGCTTGGTCAGGTGCACCCTGGGCATCGGTTAATGATCTCCTGCCGGTCTCCGAGGGATATGTTGGATAAGAGCCCGACAGGTGGGAGGGGTCGTTTGATCGTGTTCTACCTCACAACGTTGCCGACATTTTTGTCACAAGATTTTTGAATACTATAACTATTTATCACTTCGAAATTGGCGAAATCATCGCATCGATCGATGAGGCCATATTAAAAAAAGAAGAGATGAGACCTAGAATATAGCTGTTGACAAGTGTTAAAAAAAAGTTTGTGTATATGTACATGTGCCGGCACGTAACTCTAGCGATGACCGTTGATGCGGGATAGTCGAAAATATGGTATCGCGGGGGAGTCACGGGGGAGTGCGGGTGTCGCGGGCGGGCGTACACCACGTTCGACTTACGTGCCGCCACCTGTATGTATGTATGCATATGTGTGTATGTAGAAGACAATCACAGCTCTCATTAATCTTGTAAACTAGAGGTACCTAGTCAAAACTTTGATCAGAGCTGCAGTTTTGGAGATATTTAATCTTATTTATACCACTTTCGAGTGGTAATTTCGAGTGATGTGCTTTCAAAAATCGGGTCCCAATTCACTCAGGCTCTCGTCTACTAGTACCTACTTATCTCGCCCTGACATGCGCGTATTTACTTAAGTAAATCACTCTTTCTCTACGTTGCTGATCTATTACTTTAACTATGTCTCAAATCGAAATATGAAAAAACCCAAGTAGGTTACCTACATAAATACCAGTACCTATTGCACGTACCGATTATTATTCCATAATATCAAAACCGTCGTTCAAGGGTTATCAACAGCAAAAAAGTCAGGGTGTTTATTTCCCCGTCCCGACATTATGTAAGTCCTTCAATATTACACCATAAGCCATCGTCTTATACCACTACGTCACCCCTATTATCCGTGATAACCCGAGCTATCTCGGATCACGGCGCTGGCGGGTAGATCTTCGGGTCCTCTCAGTGGCCAGTGGGCGAGCGATCTAATAAGGAGTCTAAGAAAATGGTGGCGCAACCGATTTTAGGGCGGGAAGTGGCGGGGTATGCATTTGACAACTTTTTATACTACCTTAAAATATGAAAATTAAACGTCAAATTATTTATAAGCATTTTTAACTGTCTTGTTAATTATATCAAGTGGATAGATAAGGTTACAATGGAATACAAAATAAAATTTAATGCACGCGTAAAATTTAATGCGAATTTTAATATTTTACTATAGTAAATCTATAAGACTTAGTGCATGATATCATTATGACCATATAGCATAATCACATCCATAGGTAAATATACCTAATACAGATGAGTCAAACAGATCTAAACCTATTAGCCTTAGCGGCACTTACTCTTTACTTAACTGTGCGTTCAGTCGAACCACTCATCAATGAGCAGAGCCATCTAAGTAAAAAAAGTCTTCTACGTTAATCCGCTTTTGTTTCCTCCTAAAGCCTAACCCCCTTATTCATAAACGCTCTAAAGGCTTCTGCTAACTTAGCAATTGTTTGTCTTTATCTGTCACTTTGACATTTACCTTTCACAGATAAGGACAGACGATTGTTAATAAGTTAGCAGAAGCCTATAGAGCGTTTATGAATAAGGGAGTAACTTCCTTTACTTCTTATCAACTCATTAAAATCCTCAGATCCATAGAGAATGAGCTCCGCGAGCAGGTGGCCCAGCTACGGGCTCAGAGCGCCAGTTTCCTGCCGCGACTGGCCATCGTACAGGTCGGCGGGCGAGAGGACTCCAATGTTTACATCAGGATGAAGCTGAAGGCGGCTGAGAACATCGGCATCAAGGCTGAACACTTGCGGCTGCCGCGGGACATCACTGAGAATGAGGTATCTTTCACGCTATACCATAATTAAGTCTGTTAATACTACAGCCATCGCTAAGACGAAAAAAGTTCGTCTTTATCAAAATAATAGGATTAATTAGTAAACAGATTAATCATATTCCGAGAGTAGGCAGGTACAAATTTATAAAATAGGTTACAGCTGTAATTTCTTACACTAAGAAAATCTTCATAATCTGCACTGCTTTGACTAAGAAAATATTTATTCGTAAAAATGTGAAAGGCACCTATAAAAAAGGGTAGGTAATTATATGGACAAATTGACAAGAAATGAACCTGTTAAATTTACTTAATAAAATAATGAGCGGGATAGTGTAAGTAGTACTAACAACATATGTGTCACTTAGTTACATGAAATAAATTTATTTATTATAGTGTACTTGTTTACGCCAACTTACAAAGTACATAATCAAGGAAAAACTTTCGCTATCTCATTCGACTCTGACCGATTTCACGGCGAGTAGGTATAAAACATAGCCATAGGTTTGGCAGTTATTTTGTCTATACGTAACTACTATTAAGAACGAATTTTAAACTAAGGTACCTTAAAGTGAAGATAAAATCACATGAGATTGTAGAGTAGGTATAATTGTTTTAGGTTTCTGTACCTGATAGGTACGTATCATAAGACTATTATGTACTAAAGTTCAGTCATATGACAGTCTGTTCCTTTGACTGTTACAGAAGTGTTTTTAACTTTTGATATCATTGGCTGTGGAATATTTTCGTGACAAACTTACACACCGGGATTCATACTAAAATTGGCAGAAAAAGCTTTCTGTATGGCACTAAGTATAGTCTTATTCCTCCGAGCTACCATAGTAGGTACAATATAAAAAGGTCAAATAAGTGTATGAATTAAACCACATTACACTGCGGACCAACTCGAAAAGCCGCAAGAGAGCCAGACGTAAGAAAGCCTAGCTTCGACTACGCAATGAAGCTTGGTAAACAATTTGATTATTTTCATTTTGAATTGTCATCAATGCCCACCCTGACCTGGCGATAAGAAGCATTATCAGCTGTTTACTGCTTTGCTGTTCTGATGTGATGTAATTATCATATGATCTTGCTGCATGAGGCGTACCTACTTAAGTAATTAAAAATAATAAAGAGAGCGAGCGAGCCAAGATGAACCACCTCTTATCAATGGCTCATTATTGTATTTTTTCTGCAAAACGATTTTCCACTCCATCAATCTTCGGTGCGGGTAGTTATGGTTACTTACTAACTTCACGAAATATTGGAATAAACACGCATAAAAGAACCCTCTCACTACGCTAATGCGCTAATGCGGCGATTACGCTAACGTGTTCGTGACGATGAATTTTTCACTTCACGAAGTGAAAAAGTTCTCTTCAAAAATGAGAGCGCGCATTCTCAAGGCTGAGTTGGAGACGCCAGTACGTCGCTTAAGTATAGCGTCTCATTTTTTAAGAGAAACTAGAGGCACCTGCAGTTCATAAAATGGAAACCGTGCCTTTTAATTTTCACGGACACAGAGCCAGACACAATATGTACCTACTCGTAGTTCTATTGTATATTGTATTCTATATATCCAATCCATACCTAACCTAACAGACCTGTCCTGTGTGTCATAGTGTGGGAAAGTGTTAATTAGTCAAACACAAATAAACAGATAGCTTCATATATTAATGGTTTCCAGCTGCTGAACCGCATCGTGTCTCTGAACGAGGACGTTTCGGTGCACGGCATCATCGTGCAGATGCCGCTGGACTCTGAGCACCCCATCGACCCGCACCGCGTCACCGACGCCGTCAGCCCCAGCAAGGACGTTGATGGGTAACCCATGCTATATGGCGTTCCTCCCCTATCAGTTCCAAGTGTCAAACAGACACAGACACCTACCACATCTTACCCTCGTCCTTTATCTCCCATACGTCACTTTTTGACACTTGAAACTACTCTATAGGTTAGACCTACTTATCGTGGGATTTGTGGGCTTGCGGTTTTCATATCCGTTTACCTGGTTGTGGTTAGAATTTACATTTGATTAGGTACTCAGTAAAAATAACAATTATACCGGCCTTATTTCTTGACAGAAAATGATATGTATTTCTATCACTTATTTGGATAGCGTAGGTAACGAATTGTTTTTGAATATCGTCAACAACCGACCGAAACATCTCGAAACATAGACTTCCACATTAAAGAGTAGAAATTCAATGAGGTCGCCACTTTTTATTTTAGAAAGCAATTTCAATTTTTTTTTCGGATAAATTTTTGTTTCTATCTACTCCTTAATGCGGGGGTCTAAGGGAGACTATAATTACAACCGTTAAAATTTTCCATCAAGTTTAAACACGGTGAACGAAGGGCGCGCCGCCGTAGGCGACCTGACGGGCTTCATCCCGTGCACGCCAGCGGGCTGCGTGGAGCTGATCAAGCGCGCTGGCGCCACCATCGCCGGCAAGAACGTGGTGGTGCTCGGGCGCAGCCGCATCGTCGGCACGCCCGTCGCCGAGCTGCTCAAGTGGGAGCATGCCACCGTCACCGTCTGCCACTCTAAGACGAAGAACTTGAGTGAGATCGTAAGTTAATGTACATACAAAGTGATTTTCAGTCACTATCGAAATTTCCACATGACACCGAGAGGTTTTGTTATTAACACTTTGAACTATTTTTCATTTTGATTTCGGTGTTCCGTGAAATTGATATATGTATACGGAATATAATAATAGATCCACAATAATGTGAAATTTCGTTAATGCCTTTGGGGTACTCGGCATTAATTCGTCAAAAGTTAGACAAATAATTTTGAATAAAAACTTCGGTAGTCTTTGCACAACCGGTCGCTGTAGCTGGGATTGAGTAACTGGAGACTAACCACAGACATCCCTGCTCTGATCTGGGTAGGTACAAACAGAATGAGTTCTTAACAAAAAAAATGATAGGATTTAACAGAAACTGTAGACCTACTGTAATTAATACATTTAAAAGAAATATTATACTTACACTCTTGATTTGTTGATATAACTTTGCTGTTACTACACTTTCAATTGGGCAAGTGGAGCGTGTAAATGGAGCAGCGGCCGCCACATGGCATGGGGGCCAAATTTAGGCCACACATATGAGGCGCGAAAAACATCTTGTTGGGGGTGGAGTAGAACCCTTTGACCGGAAGACGCTGCAAGACAACTTTCCTGTTGTAACACTCACGACAAAAACAAAAGACGGTGGAGTGACCACCTAATAATTTAACAACAATTGTAACGCATTGTATGTGTTTCAGACTAAAACTGCCGATATTCTGGTGGTAGCGATCGGGCGCGCAGAGATGGTAAAGGGCTCGTGGATCAAGCCGGGGGCTGTGGTCATCGACTGCGGCATCAACCCTATCTCTGGTACAGTTTGTTATAACCACTCTAAATATAAAATTGAAATAGTTTTGCCTGCTACTATGTCGATGAGGAATGAGCATAAAAAATAGTTAACCAACCAGCGCCATACTAATCTGACATAGCTAAATAAGACAGATTTCAGCTGAGAAGACCAGACAAAGAGTCAGGGCATATCTTATGAGAGAGAGAGAGATAGAGAGAAACATTTATTTACACAAATTTATCGATAATCCGAGAGGTTAATTTGACATGATTAAATTCACGTGAAATGGTCGACACTTGAAAGGCTTCGGAAGAGACGCACGATAATGATAACGCTTTTTGAGCTAAGTGGAGGTACAGGGCCCTTAATACCATGACGTTTTAATTCCGACTCAGTTCGTTTTAGCTGTCAGTTTTAGTATGAATCTGACAGCGAGCGAACCCAAACTGAATCGCATTAAGACGTCATGGTCATCAATAGCAACTTCATTTTAATGCCTACAATTTGCAAAAATATTAAATTCACTGAGCAGCCCGTTATATAAATTTAGTTCATTCGTGCTCTATATCGCAGTATTGACATCCGTTTCAACGATGTACACTTATTAGGACGCGCTCCATAACAAAGAATCAATATTACACACAATGAAGTTAACATTCACTTTAAATTGTGATGAGCGACCGCCTAATTACAAAACATTCATTTGTTTGTTTATAATTGAAGTACAATAGGCGGAACCGAGCGTCGTGGTCGCAGTTTACAAACGCACCTGGATGCAATCGAAGTTCCTATTCGCAGCAGCGTGGCTTCGCACGGCGCTGAGAAATGACTGATAAATTTAAAGTAACATTAGTGTTTGCTGCATGCGTCATCTTGCTGGTTGAGGCTAACTGATTTTTGCTGGTTAGTCGTGTTCCATTTCTTAAATGAAAAGTTTAAAGTGTTTCAGTTGCTTATCGTAATAGGCGCCGGTAATCGCCACTTTTGTTTCCAAACACTCATTATTTTTTTATTACCTACGAGCAAATAAAACAACATTATTGATAGTTCGGTTTATCTGCACACTGTAGGTAGTAACATAGGAACTAAATCTCAGTTAGTAAATACGTACATTTTAAGCAAAGTAAGTTCAAATAAATTACTTAGTACATACAGTATGCAAATTGCGACGACATTATATATATATACAGGTATGTAGGTGGAAATTTAACGGCATAGGAAACAAGAGTTGCCTCTCCGGTTGCCACATTCGAATTTATAATGTCAAACACGTATCGTACTTGTGCCATGTTCGAAAAGACCAAGGGGAAGACAAACCTTAGGGCCTGTTTCACCACTCCTTAACAGTCAGTTATCTATGATGACGTCTCTGTCTGTTTCGTAGTAATAAACAGAGACGCAATCATAGATAACTGACAATTAAGGAATGGTGAAACAGGCCCTTAATCTGTTAAAATCAGATAGTTATGCAAATAGGGACATAAAATGACACCTTTCCGCAGATCCGTCGAAAGCCAGCGGCCAGCGTCTGGTGGGCGACGTGGCCTACGCCGAGGCTTTGGCGGTGGCGGGCCACGTGACGCCGGTGCCTGGCGGCGTGGGGCCCATGACCGTGGCGATGCTGATGCGGAACACCGTGCTGGCTGCGCGACGCAGCTTTGACCGCCTGCTGGCGCCCTCCTGGCCGCTCAAGCCGCTGCGCTTGCTGCCGTTGCAGCCACCACCTAGGTACTATTTTTTTTTTTATCTATTTATAGGTAATTAGGGGCTTAAATCAGTTACATGATTATGCCAGCCCCATTGTATCTTATTCTAAAATCCTACATGTCACCCAGGTACTTAGGCGTCATTAATTTGTGGCAAAATAGTACTACAAGTAGGTTTATAGGTGTGAAGGTTTTCGTCGGAAATAGATCCAGAGGTTCGATTTTTATATAAGGGGTCCGGTATAAAGCTACTGCTACAAAACTGCAACTTAAATTAATTCAAGTGGTCGAATAAGATTAATTAGAGCTGTAATTTTATTCTAATAGATACTCGAGTCGAGTAGATATTCCTATTTCACATTCAGCGCAATTCTTCAGCACTTTCGAGTGGTATTTTCACATGTGTGCCTTCAAAAATCGGGCCCTTTGCGGACCTTTGGTTTAAAAAAGTACTGTCACACTTTACGGTTTTGGTTTTACACCTAAAAGACATTGAAGACTTGTGCAAATGGTGACTAAGTTGTAGCTACTCGTATGTGGCGACTGGATCCTCACGGTATTGCTCAGATCAAGTTTCAAAAATCTGGTCTCTGGGCGTCGGGATGCCGGGGCCTTACCATGACGTTTTAATGCGATTCAGTTTAGGTTCGCTCGCTGTCAGATTCATACTAAAAATGACAGCTAAAACTTGAACTGAGTCGGAATTAGGACGTCATGGTAAGGCCCCAGGTCAAGACGTCGCTCTACGCGCCATGTTAAGTAAGGAGCGCCAATGTCGAGTACCTAGCAAGGGACGCGAAAAACCAATTTTGATGGCGGTGGCTGCCGACCAAAGAACACCCAAAGATAATATCGCTCTACACAGATCAATGGGCTGGCGCTTGTTTACATTTCCAACTTTTACATAGGTACATACATACATACATAACGTCACGCCTCTTTCCCACAGTAGGCAGAGACTACTTTGTCCACTTGCTACGATCCTTACCTCTTTAACAAATCTGTTATATTCCAGTGACATTATGATCGCGCGCTCTCAAAAGCCCAAGGACATAGTGGAGCTGGCCTCGGAGATCGGCCTGTCTCCCAGCGAGGTGTCCCAGTACGGGCGCACCAAGGCCAAGATCGCGCTGTCGGTGCTGGACCGGCTGCGTGACCAGCAGCCTGGGAAGTACATCGTGGTGGCTGGGTGAGTACCTACTTAGTCTATGGCAGCCTATCTATCTCGTAAGGCACCTTAAAGATACCTAGTATTAAATGTAAATGCGTAGGTTCATTTTTAAGCAACTTCAAAAAAAGAGGAGCATGTTCGACCGTATGTTTTTTTTTCCATGTATATTGGTTACCGATTACTTACTCCGCCACTTGTGAACTGACTTTTATAACTATTTTTTTTTCGAAAGCTGCTCCCATGTCCTTAAATTGCTGGTCCCATTGTCATTAAATTGACCGTTCGTTGCGGAAACGCATGCCCGTTAAAACATGCTGTAAAACATATTGTGATTCGTTGGACCAGCGGTATTAACTGCTTTGACTTGAGATAAATACATCGTAATGTTCAAAACATGCTCCGCTAATACCTAAGAACTTTTAGCACCTAGAGATTGAAGTTTATTACCCAAGTTTCGGCAAGCAGTGCTTGCAGTGATGTACTCAATCGTGGGGAGTAAGTAAATTATTGGCACAAACAGGTATTCTATGTTAGCCCTCCGAGCTGACGACGCATCTGATATCGCGCGTATCCATGGGTGGTAGTGCTCACTTGCCATTAGGAGATCCACTTGTTCGTTGACCATCGTACCTATATCATTAAAGACGTACATGGTATTCGTCAGTCACGATCGTTTAGGTACAACCGTAAGCAAATAAACATGACTGTATCCTCTAATCCGATGACTGTTATTACGAGGGTGCATCCCTACTGAGCTGGCAACGTCGCATTTTTGGTAATTTTTTGCGATATTTCATAGAAATTGAATGAAAGTTTCAAATGTACTTCTGTAGTGCACTTCGTTTTTAGTGTATTAATGTGCACAATGCAATGAATAATCGTGATCGACGTTTATTTTCGTATTAAAGGGATAAAATACTATATCTCGTTTAATAAGAAAATAAAAGTCCATCACGATCAATTATTGCATTAGACACATTAATACACTAAAAACGAAGTGCACTACACACGCATATTTGAAACTTTCATTCAATTTCCGAGAAGTAATCGTAAAAAAACTCAAAAAATACGACGTTGCCAGCTCAGTAGGGATAAACGCTCTTAACTAGTCTTGACTATTCTCAGAATCACCCCGACACCACTCGGTGAGGGTAAGAGTACGACTTTGCTGGGCTTGGTGCAGGCGTTGGGCGCGCGACGCGGACGCAACACCTTTGCCGTGATGCGTCAACCCAGCCAAGGGCCCACCTTCGGAGTGAAGGGCGGGGCAGCTGGAGGCGGGTACTCCCAGGTAAGAAGATATACAAATACGAATCATTTATTTATCTTATGAATCAACACGGAAACAAGCGGTCGCCTTAAATTGACTTGGCCTTGCCTAAGATCGGAGGTGGATATAACTGATACAAGCCTTACACCCAAAGGATGAGGGTAATACAAACTAAAGAAGAAAAGAGAAGAAGATACCTTTTATCCCGGTTAATGGCGTAGCCGCGGGATAGCGATAAACGAATTCTTCGTAGTCGAAGTAGCCCGCGCTGGACAGAATTTAGATTTACAATTTTGCTAGAATTCGTCCCCTTTTTTAAAACTGTTTTAATTTTTTAACTCTTATTTAAAAGAAACGAAGGGATAGTAATTTATTTTACGAGTCATTTTATAACCATATTGTCTTCAAATTAAGAACGAACTGCCCGTTACTGGTGCTTGGCAGCTTGAAGCGTCCAAGACTGGTGCACCGTACATTTACATAAACTTGTCCGTCAGGTGATACCGATGGAGGACTTCAACCTGCACCTGACGGGTGACATCCACGCGGTGTCCGCCGCCAACAACCTGCTGGCTGCGCAGATGGACGCGCGCATCTTCCATGAGCTCACACAGAAGGATGGACCCTTGTACGACCGGCTCGTGCCGAGGATCAAGGGGGTGAGCTTCAGTGTAGGCTGTAGGTTCTACCACTCGCTGATATGCTCCTGATATCTATAATGCCGTGTCTCTTTTTTGATAAATAGAGACAGTGCTTATGTAGTTGAGATATCAAAAATTCAATAGAGATTGGTGGAACGTGCCACTAGAAAATGTAGAAAACGGATGAAAGATAACGTATTTTGTTTTAACTAATTAGACAAGTAAATAAACCGAATTCTAAATCTAAGACTGCAAATAGAAAAGTTGCCCAAGGTTGGTAAGTATAATGTACGTTAATGACCATTGCTTTGTCAGGTTCGCAAGTTCTCGCCGATTCAGCTGCGCCGCCTGCAGCGTCTCGGCATCAACAAAACCGACCCGGACTCGCTGACCGACGAGGAGAAGACAAAGTTCGCTCGTCTCAACATCGACCCTGCCAACATCATGTGGAACAGAGGTAAGACTGAAGGGCGCATTAGAAGGTAGTATAATTTTTTCTCTGTTGCCTGTGGTCCTACTACAGTTTGTCCTACCTACTGGTTTTCGACGGAGTTGGGCGGAGCTCCTTTTTCTGAGTATTTTGGCCTTCGGGCAACTGAAGTTCCCTAACTAACCTAATCTACCTATTTTTGTATTAAAATATTATTGAATGATTCAAAATAATGGCAGCATATTTTCCGAGTAGAACAAATAGTAGGACCACGGACAATACATTTTATTTTTAGCACCAATACAGTAGGTTATAGATAGGCTGTTGCCGATGCTAAAAGTATTTTGTCGCTAATTCGATGTGTTCAGGTCGAAAAAAGGGTAATAATATAATTATAGAATCAGTATATTATTAGTTTTTGAAGAACGATGCAGGTTCACATAGCTAAGTACAAGTCTTTGTGAAACATTTCAATAGATTTCATTTTGCCCTTTTCGCGGACGGCATTGGAAGTAGGCCAAAATAAGAACATACTTAACTTTGTTAGTTAAAGTTAAGCTAATATAAAAATGAAATCCTTTCTTTTCAGTGGTGGACTTAAACGACCGCTACCTCCGAAAGATCACCATAGGCCAGTCTCCGACTGAGAAGGGGTTCACCCGCGAGACCGCGTTCGACATCTCCGTGGCCTCAGAGATCATGGCCATCCTAGCGCTCGGCAAGGATCTGCAAGACATCAAGGAGCGGCTGGCAAACATGGTCGTCGCGCTGGACAAGAGCGGGAACTCTGTCACTGCCGATGACTTGGTAAGTGTTTAACTTCGGCGTTGAATGGAAAGGATGTCAAACTTATTTACTGAACGCCTGTACTTATTAATTGAAAATGTATTCTTGGTTGGAACTTTGCGATTCGGCGGTAATTATGCACAACCAGGCGCAGCGAGTTGACTCTGTGCATTGTGTGCTGCCTGGTTACCATTGAGCGGCAAGCGTCTCCTAATGAATGATGGATCATGATCATAATAAAATGGATTTCGATTCTTAGACTGTCAAGTGGCTAAAGATATAGACACATCATGGGGCTCTAGTTCTGTTGCGTGAGCTAAAAAAGCTAATAAAAATCGGAAACGTGGGAACAGTGACATGTAACTACTCTTTTTATGTAATAATAGTACAATGCGTGGAATCGAGTTCTTCAGGGCTTCCACGCCATGCCTTGCGTATGTGAATTATGCATACTAAAATGAAAATGAAAATGTTTATTTTGACGTCAAGGAGATTAATTTTTAGTTTTAGTATTTTATTTTATTTTAGATAGGTACTTATATTAAATTTAGGATAATTTTAGGTTTAGTAGGTATAAGAATAATTATCAATTACTGTAAAAAATTTCGTTACACAGTGAATCCCAAACTGAGCTGAGCCTAAAGAGGCTAAGCTAAAGTTAGAAGTGTTTTAGTAAGACCTCTAATAGATCTGTGCCTGTGGGCATGACGGGCTCTCTGACTGTGCATCTCCGCGACGCGTTCGAGCCGACGCGAACCAAGCTGAGCCTGAAGAGCGTTGGAAGTATTGCAACAGACCTCTAATAGATCTCTTTATGCAGGGCATGACGGGCGCTCTGATGGTGCTGCTCCGCGACGCGTTCGAGCCGACGCTGATGCAGTCGCTGGAGGGCACGCCGGTGCTGGTGCACACGGGCCCGTTCGCCAACGTGGCGCACGGCTGCTCCTCCATCCTGGCGGACCGCGTGGCGCTGCGGCTGGCCGGCGCGCGCGGCTACGTCGCCACCGAGGCCGGCTTCGGCTCCGATATCGGTAACTACTTTTAGGAAGTATATGGGTCTGCGAACTGGCTGGTTTGTCGGTGCGATTGCAATCCATTCAACGAACACTCGTTTGATGATTTTGAATCTTTTGTTTGGGATTTGGAGAGCACGGTCAGATCTCTTGGAACCGGGCTTGCCGATGCATCCCGACTGCTTGTACCTATTTTTATTTGCTTCTATTAAATAAAAGTATGTATATAATTTAATTATCGAATTTCTATCAAGTATATTTGGCTTTCTGCATCACAGTTTTTCATAAAACTCGAATCCCCGTACTAGTTAAAAGTGTCTCTTAAAGACCAGCTCTACACTACACCATCACTTTCATTTTTACCTTATAAGTAGATACATAAGAGGCCTGTGTCCTTAGCCTTTTTTGGTCGATAGTTATTTTTGACGTGATAACGTCATCACGTCACGTAATCGATGAACACCGGCTGCACGCACGAAAGTGTCACGTTGTCGCGTTCCGCGTGACGTCACAGCTAGCAGTTTTCATCAATGTTTCTTTATGACGTTATCACGTTACTATCGTCCGTAAACCAACTTTTTACAGACGGGTTTGTTTACGAGGTGTTTCAAAATTCTTTCGAAAAAATTCAGCAGCTCGTTGGGTCACATTGACTGGATAGCCCTGTAAATGTTTTTGGGGTTTTTTTTTTTCATAGACGATAAAATATTGTCATACATTGATGTTCAAATCAAAGTGAACCGCGTCAAAGACGCACATGTTTCTTGATTGTTTAACTGAATAATGGGCATCCCTGGAAACATTTGTTAAGATTAATAAAATTGTTGTTGACAAAATGTTTTCATGTTGTTAAAGGGGGACTTAATTTTTAATCAAAAATTACGATGGAAAACCCATTCAATTTAAACCAACCTGCTGAAAAATTGGTGAACAATTATATACTACTTATAACCTGCATTACCGGTACTTAATAAACTCCATTTTAATATTAAGTTACGATGTCATTCGAGGAAATCAAAGTCAGACAGTCGATTCGGGAAACATCGTTCTGAAACTTTTTCACGAGCGACACATTACGCGTTTGAACAGGAAAGAGGAAATTAATTAATTATTTGAAATAATCGTTTTCTTGTGAATTAGTTACTTATTATTTTCTGATTCAAAGTTTAGCGGTAGTTTGAGAGTACTAGTATCCACAGCCAGTCATAATAATTAAACAAAACCACATGTGGTAAATCTTAACTTAATGAGTGAATAATAATAATACAGCGGCAATTAAATTTCGTATGGCTTTGCCTGCTACTGTTTAAAAAATATAAAGGTAAAAGTATAAAGATATAAAGGTAGCCATTTATCATATTATAAAGCTAGGCCTCTTAAAATGTCTAAAAGAAGTACAGCAGCTTCTGGAAAATCAGATGGAATACAAGATCTAGCTCTCGACTATCGAAAACTCAAGAAACTCCCTAGATTTCCCTAAAGCCGGGTCTACACTGAGCGAGCTGCCTCGCGAGGCAGCCATTTTCAGTTCGATTATGAGCCTTGTGTCAAACGAAATTGACCGGATAGCCCAGTGGTTAGAGAACCTGATTATGAAGCTTGAGGTTCTGGATTCGATTCCCGGTCGAGGCAGATGTTTGTATGAAAAATACGAATGCTTGCGGTCAAGGTCTTGGATGCTTAAAATATATTTATGTATATATTTATCTATACATAGAAATAAGATTATCCGTTGTATAGTAGGGGAAAGTGGTCACCATTTGTACAAATATCGTAATATCGACATTTGTTCGTTGAATCGACATTTTGACATAAGTTTCGGACTTTTTGTAACAAACTACAATATATTTGTTACACTTAGGTACATAAACTAGTTAAATTTGACATCTAACTTCTAACTAATATTATAAATGCGAAAGTATGGATGGATGGATGGATAGATGGATGGATGGATGGATGTTTGTTTGTTTGTTACTCAATCACGCCAGAACGGCCCAACGGATCTGGATGAAATTTGGCACATAGATAGAGAAAAGTCTGGAATAGCACATAGGCTACTTTTTATCCCGGAAAATTGCGTAGTTGCCGCGGGATAGTGACAAACGAATTCTTTGCAGACGAAGTCGCTGGCAACAGCTAGTTTTATCATAAAGTAAAAAAAAAACTAAAAAGTGTACGAATGATGACAACTTTCCTTATTACAAGCTTTCCTTAGATTGGGAATAGGTCAATTGTCCGAAGATATTTAAAAAAATACATCATGCGGCTGCCTCGCGAGTCGACTCACTCAGTGTGAACCTATAGGCTTATTGTCTAACTCGCTCGCAATCGCCATCGTCTTCATTTTGACAGTTCATGTATGGGCTGACAATTGGCATCGAAATCAACTACTTAGCTGTCACATTCATACAAGAATGTCACAATGAACACGATGGCGATTGCGAGGGAGTAAGGCAATAAGCCTTAATAAATGGGTCGTTCTTCCCCAGGCATGGAAAAGTTCTTCGACATCAAGTGCCGCGCCAGCGGGCTGCAGCCGCACTGCGCGGTGATCGTGGCCACCGTGCGCGCGCTCAAGATGCACGGTGGAGGCCCCGCCGTCACCGCGGGCGCGCCGCTCAACGAGGTCTATGTACAGGTAAACATCCCAGCAAACGTTGGATGTATAAGCGGAATGACGTACAGGGTGAAAATTAGGCCCATAACCTAATAGAAAATGGGAAAGCAAGCTTCATGGTAAAGAAATAAAATGTATTAGGAGTCACACGACAAGCAACAAATGAAGTGCGAGTGATTTCGTCAGTAACAGAAAAACAAATCTAGAGGTTTATAACTAGGTTACAATATAAAAAATTTCAACATTTGCCAAGTGTCTTTGTTTATTAGACAAATATTATACTGAACAATAAGCCTATCGATTCGTATAATAAAATAAGGTCTTTTCATTCTTAACTGTCCTATTTGGTAAACAAAATTCTAACCTCAAAACGTCTCATTTTTGTTATTTTTTAACTATTTCATCGTAAATAAAGGAACTGGAGATAAAATATCAGCAAAATTGTGTACAAAATATTGCCTCCGGTACAAAAAATTGTATTAGGTTAGAATTCTGTTTAATAAATAGGACAGTTAATAATGAAAAGACCTTAGAGAACGTTTATTTTTTAAATTTTAAATTGGTTCGATTCCGGATGAGCCAAGCGAATTTTAGAAAATCTTTGAATGCAGTTTTGTTTCTTTTAAAAATAAAGGATAGCTTCAGCTAACTAAAGGATTTAAGGTAGTTGCCCTCCAGGGCATGGACCCTTATGGGCCTTAGACTTCTACATGATGGAAAAACATATGGATGTTTTTCCATCATGTAGAAGTCTAAGGCTTCGGTCGTTGCCGCCCGCGGCGTCTTTATTGCTATGTTCGTAAATGTTTGCAATCGGTCTTCTCGTCACCCGTGTGCAACGTCAAAAACGCGGCAGGCTTATCGACCGCTCCCGATCATTTACGAATACAGTGTGTAGCGACACTAGCGCCACCTAGTTGACAGCTACATAATTACTGCGACGCACGGGTAGCTAGCGCCAACTCTAGTGACAGCTGTCACATTGTTCTACATCGCGCTAACGAAGTTTCTCAACACGGATGCATAAATACAACTTCCAACTATCTTCCTTCGGACTTCGGTCCCCAGGCATAACATCTGCCTGGAGAGAGATCTCTCTATTGTGGCCCTTCCCCCCAAACTGGTGACCCCGACGTGATACCCACGTGACGTGAGTTTGGGGGGAAGGGCCACAATAGAGAGATCTCTCTCCAGGCAGATGTTATGCCTGGGGACCGAAGTCCCCAAACTGGTGACCCCGACGTGATCGTCAGCGCAGCCTTCACATCTACATCATCGTGACGTCATCATCACTTCCTCAAGCATTCGAGCAGCGAGTCATACAGCCAGCCAGCATCCACGGCTACAACGGGTATCCTGACCACCAGCATGCAGCGGATGCGCATTCCTGGTCAACACCCACAGCCTTCTCAGCGACCTTGGCACAGCACACTGCACCTCGGCCGGTCAGTAAGCAGAGACGCACTTCTCTCCTGGTCGACGCAGCAGCCAGCCACGACGCACACTGCACCACTCCGACTCACTGGAGCATGCAGCATCACCCCGACTCACTGGGGCATCACCGCAGACAGTTCCGACTCACCGTGAACTATGCGGCATCAGGTTCCGACTCACTGGAACATTCCACTGGCCCGGCAAGCATCACAAGATGTATGGACGACTCAACCTGCTATCGACCTCCGGTCTCGGAGGGGAGTGATGTAGCGACACTAGCGCCACCTAGTTGACAGCTACATAATTACTGCGACGCACGGGTAGCTAGCGCCAACTCTAGTGACAGCTGTCACATTGTTCTACATCGCGCTAACGAAGTTTCTCAACACGGATGCATAAATACAACTTCCAACTATCTTCCTTCGGACTTCGGTCCCCAGGCATAACATCTGCCTGGAGAGAGATCTCTCTATTGTGGCCCTTCCCCCCAAAAGTGTAATAGCGCCGTGACGAATGAGAACGACCGAAGCCCAAGAGAAATCTGTGTTAAGGATTTTTTCCGCTTTACTGTTTATTTCTCAATACAGCGCTCCTTTCGTAAGAAAGGTATAGATTCCTAAGGGGGGGTTTGAACCCCAACCGCCCCCCTTGTATATATGTCGTTGAAAAGGTTAAATTAAAAAAAAGGGATTGTTAAAATGGTATAACGCTAATGGTTACATCAATTTGAACTTAGATTGGTAACAATTAGTGGTTTAGGCGCATAAGGTCCCACTCGCATAATGTCCCTTTGTCCCTTTCGCGAAATGTCCCTTTCCTAAATGGCCCTTACGCAAAACAACCTTCTGTAAAAGGGCCGGTTCGCAAAACGTCCCTTCACATAAATAAAGTCCCGTTCGCAAAACGTCCCTTTCGCAAAATTACCCGTTCGCAAAACGTCCCTTTTGTAAAATGACCCGTTCGCAAAACGACCCTTTCGCAAAATGGCCATCTCTTTTATCCCATGAGAAGACTCCTAGTCTCTACTGAAACAAGTTGTTTTCAGACGGGACATTTTGCGAATGGGTCATTTCGCAGATGGGACGTTTTGCGAAAGGGGCTTTCTCAGAAGGGACGTTTTGCGAATGGGGTATTTTACATAAGGGACTATTTACAGAGAAAACGTTTTGCGAGTGGGACGTTATGCGCTATGCGCCCAAACCCAATTAGCGTACATTACGCTCATAAGTCGTCGCCACCACGTTAATTAAAACTTTGGCTAAGAGTGGGGAGAGCAGTGTACCTTGTTTCTTTTTTGTTTTTAGCAATAAATGTTTTTTTATCACCATAGGAAAACTTGGAGCTGCTTAAGAAGGGTCTGTGCAACCTGGGCAAGCACATCGACAATGGCCGACAGTTCGGCGTGCCCGTCGTTATCGCTGTCAACCGCCACGGGTAAGAAATTCATCACCAACATTAGCTGGAAGAAGTTCGCTGTTGAACAAACGCCTCCAGGGGATACTGGCCATCTGTATTCAATAGTGTCCTGCTAATACTCATCGCGAGGTCCACCAAGTGAGAGGCCTGCCAACTCCGTGTTCGTGGTCACAACTCCAGATCCTTTCCCCTACAGAATATGCAACAACACTGCATACAGAATGGCTACAATCCACCCCCTATCCGTTTTAGCTTACAACGCTCAATAGCCTTTGATTACGTTTATAATGAGATCCCAAAAAAAAATTAAACAATTTAGTACTTTAACATTTTTTTCTTAAATCTTTGTTTAAAACTAGTAAATAGCGGTTTTCTTTAAATCAATTAGCTGTATTTCTTTAAGTTGTCGCCATCTGATACACATACACACACACACGCACGTCTATCAATTGTATTTTCACAATAACAAACTTATGTTTTCAGTAACGACACGCAAGCTGAACTCAATCTAGTCCGCGACTTCGCCGTCCAGAACGGCGCGTTCAAAGCAGTGATCTGCGACCACTGGGCCAAGGGCGGCGCGGGCGCACTCGACCTGGCCGACGCCGTCATCGCGGCGTGCGACACCCCCAACAACTTCCAATACCTCTACCCTCTCAACCTGTCCATAGAAGAGAAAATCTTGACCATAGCCCAAAAAATGTACGGCGCCGGGAAAGTTGAATACACGGATAATGTATTGGAGAAGATTAAGCTGTTCACCGAAAAGGTGAGTTATTGTTAATGTTATTGACGACCCTGTTAGTGACCCTGACTATGAAGCTAGAGGCCTCGGGTTCGAATCCCGGTAGGGGCAGACAGTTGTATGATAAAATTAATGAATACGAATGTTTGTGCCCGAGTCATGGATGTTGTATGTATTTAAGTATGTATTTACCTACATTATATAAGTACTAGCTGTTGCCCGCGACTTCGTCTGCGATGAATTCGCTTATCGCTGTCCCGCGGGAACTATGCTATTTTCCGGGATAAAAACTATCCTATGTCCTTCCCCGAGACTGTAACTATCACTGTATCAAATTTCAATAAAATCGGTTTAGCCGTTTTGCCATGAAAGAGCAAACTTACAACATCCAAACTTACAAATTTTCGCCTTTATAATATTAGTAAGATGTTTATCCGTTGCTTGGTACCCATAGTACAAGCTTTGCTTAGTTTGGGATGGATCAATTGACAACATTTCATATTTCTGAGCCTATAATTTTAATGGTTCTCTCTATTTTGTGTGAAAAGATGAACATGCTGACAGTTTAATTTTTTCGCTAGGGCTCGTAATTAATTTATATTTAATTTATTAATTTGTGCTTATTCTAAAAGGGCGTAACTCCGGTACTATCACAGAATACACACGTATCCCTTTGTCTTTTCTCTATAGAAAAAAAACTGACGTTAATTTCAAATTGTCAATGTCAGGTCCTATTCTCCAATATTCGATTTTCGAGGTTCGCTTCATGCTGTTCCGCTCATACTAATAGTCATTATCTTGAGAGTGAGAGAGAAGGTATGCAACGAACTTCGAAAATAGAATTTCAGAGTTGCCCCCCTTGTACTTTGAAGTTGTCAAAAATACAAAATTATGATCGCTTATTGTTTCTCGAGAAAAAGGCAAAGGCATTTCACCTATCCTGTGGTAGTATTGGTAAAATTAGGACATATTTTAAATTAATTTTTAATTTTTACAATAAGCGATATTAAAATGATATAAACATATTGCAGTGATCAGGAGGCAAAATGCTTTCGAACCATACATACATTTTCAAGTGTTATAAAAATGAAATGTTGTCAATTGGTTTAATTTGTCCCAAGACATTTATTTATTTATTTAATTTATGTTGTAAGAGATTTGTCATGTAGCGTGAGCTGTGTGGTCAGGTTAGTGGTAGGAACCCACGCGATCCATGTGTCACTAAAGTCTTGTTTTCTTAATAATTTCTATGACTTAGACTTGCGAAAACAAATAGTGTGAAAAATCTTTACTGGCGTAGCGTTTACCCGATTTCGTATAAATTGTGAGTTGCTACGTCATATCGTGTCAAACAGGAAAATTACATCATGTCCTTGAGAAATATATGAAATAGCTTACACTTACTAGTAGTTACTGTATTTACTACGAAAGACTCAAAGGCATGACTTCCTTATTTGATGTCTGTTCATATATTCGAACAAAACAATACATACGTACATACCTACACAAATCACGTGTATTACGGGGTAGACACAAACCAATCACGATAAAAATAGTGGTAATGGATGGTGAGAAGCACCTATCAATTATTTTAAACAACAAAACAAATAAATCGCGTCACACGTAAAAGATTTACGCATTTCCTGCAACTTGCGGTAATATTCCATGTACATAACAAACAATTCCGGTTTGTTAATTAATAATGAAAATGATATCGTCTTACTATGAACAGCATATTAGCACGATCATTGAATTAATTGGAGCTTGAAGAAGCCCTTTCCTATACTTTAACGTACTTTGAAATCCTTCTAGACAGTTATGTAAATGGGTAAGTACCTAGTTGGTACTGTCACCTTTAATACTACAAGAGAAACCTCCAACAATCATACATGACGACCGGAAAGCCTAGGGGTTGGTGACCCTGACTATGAAGCTAGAGGTCCCGGGTTCGAATCCCGGTAGGGGCAGACAGTTGTATGATAAATTATACGAATGTTTGTGCCCGAGTCATGGATGTTGTATGTATTTAAGTATGTATTTATCTACATTATACGCAAGTATAAGCATGTTTATACGGTGCCTGGTACCCATTGTACAAGCTTTTCTTTGGGACTGGGTCAATTGGTGTAATTTGTCCCATGATATTTATTTATTTATACATTCCAACGACTTCTATCAGCACTCTAATGTTGCAGACATTAACCAAATAAAAATTAGAGTCAGGCATAATGTACAAGCCGTGGTAGCCTAGTGGTTCGATCTGACCTGTGGTCTCTCAAGCAGAAGGTCGTGGCTTCGGATCCCGGGCTCGCACTTCAGTTTTCTATGTGCGAAATTACATTTGAAATTTACTATGAGCTTTTCGGTGAAGGAAAACATCGTGAGGAAACCTGCACATATATTACGCCTACGCCGCGCCGGCGGTCTACTCTCCCTCCGTCTTACGAATTTTTGATCAGGTCGTGTCCTGACGCGACTTTAACATTTTTTACCCGTCGCCCGCCACTTTTAGTGAGTGGACTCATTTATCGCTTTTGCACTTTATTTCTACTTCAATTTTGCATTATTTTTAACATAAACATTAATGTATGAGGTGTGATTCTGCGAAACAAAGATCTTTTATTCTTATTCACTTGTTTCAGGGCTACGACAAGTTCCCGATCTGCATGGCCAAGACTTCGAACTCCCTTACCGGCGACCCTGCGATCAAGGGTGCACCAACAGGCTTCACTCTACGAATCAACGACATCTTCGTGTCTGTGGGCGCCGGCTTCGTAGTACCCATGGTCGGGGAGATCTCCAAAATGCCAGGACTTCCCACACGCCCCAGCATCTACGATATAGACCTAAACACAAGCACTATGGAAATAGAAGGACTGTTCTAATTGTATCATGTAATCGTTGCTCATGTGTATTTACTTTATTATGAAATGAATAAATGTTTTATATTTTTATTTATGTTTTTGTTGGCTGTGTCTTGCTTATATTATGTGGAGTTATGCTTATTGTCAGTTGAGGCCGTTATTGTCTAATTCCTTGGGATTAGAAAACGCATTTACTATCTCTTTCTACCCCAAACCTCAGTTTGACATAAAGAAATCGTGAACGCGATTATAATTCCAACTATGGCTTCCAATCATATATCACTTATACTCAATATTGTCAATCGAAATTGTGCATGCAAAATAAGTCTCAAAGTAGCTATATAAAATTGTAGGCAATGTCGCATTTAAAGAAACCACATCGTAAAAGGATGAGGATGAGTAAGAAATAAATCGTCACGTCTATTGACATAATATCGCGCAAATACTTCTACTGACGATCAAAAATTCTACTTTATATTATTTATTTTGTCAGCCTATAGGAGAGTCCCACTGGGCGAAGGCCTCCCCTTTTTTCCGCCACTCGTCCCTGTCGAAGGCATGCTCCTTACATGAGGTTAAGAATATATATTTCTTTAATAGCCTACTGCGGTGTACCACTGCTGGGCAAAGGCCTCTCCTCTCGACCTCCACAACTCTCGGTCCGACGCAATATCAGGCCATTCCTCCATATACGCGTCCAAATCGTCCGGCCGTCGCCTTCTTGGTCTGCCTCGTCGTCGTTGGCCATTCTCTGGCACCCACCAAGTCAGACCAAGTGGCTGAGTGGGCCCACCTCTGCGGACGCATGCGGCAGACATGTCCAGCCCAGTCCCATTTGAGCCTAGCACTAGTCTTTTCCCCGACGTCAGCTATGCGTGTTTTTGAGCGCAGCGTGGTGTTTCGGATTCTATCTGTCCTTTCCCCCCCCTAATATGCTGCGTTCCATCACTCTTTGGCGAACCTCCTGGACTTTTGATTTTCGGTCAAAGACCATGTTTGCGTTCCGTAGATTAGGAGGTTAAGAATATTTAAAAAAAATCAGTACTCACGAAAACCGCTTCTTTATTACACTTGAAACTTAATCCTAACACAGGTAGCGTAAGGAGTTCTCCGGTGCCACTATTCTTTGGGTGTTTCGTCGGTCGTTTGCGTCTTCGGTTCGGGGTCGTCGACCTCGTTGACTATCTGCGTGGGCTGGAAGTCCTCGTCGTCGGAGTCGGGCGCGGCGCCCGGGTGCGTCGGCACGAAGCGCCGCGGCTCGCGGGAGCGCGCCGCCGCCGCGGTGCCCGGCGCCGCCCACTCGCCGCGAGAACTCTGTTAAACGCACATAAGTTTAGTGTCTTCAGATGTTCAACGAAGCAAAAGTTGTGGGCTGGTTTGTTGGCGTTATTTTATGGTAAGATAGATTGTACCTAAAAGTAGTTAGGCGGTAGGTAAATGTACCTGAATTTTATAATTTCACAAGTTGTTTTTGAAGTGATAACTTCTTATGGGAGGTACCCTAAAACGGTACACGTTTTTTTGAAAATGCCCGGTAGCAGATACTATTATCCTAGGCAGCAAGGACCGGAACCGGTTACCATTAAAGGGGTATTGGATAGGGTATTTCATAGAATTGTTTTCACGAACCCTATCAATTTGATAAGCATATCATCGGGTTACCCGAAAGAAAGTCTGACCGTAATATCATAGTTAATGCCATAAGCGATTGCCAAAACTAAAAACCCTGTTACCGTATAGGGTTACCGTATTAGAAAACGGTTATAACCATACAATAGAAAACGGGTAACCAACGGTTAACCTTACTCAAACCGGTTTCCGTAATGATAGGCTTAGCACAACGATAAGCTTACCATTTACCATATCATAGGGTAACAGTTTAATAGGGTTACCCTATGAAAAGGCTTAAGCAAATGAAGGGGTTTTCCGGTCCTTGCTAGGCAGTCACAAATAAGCCAGCGTGTAGCAGTGTACTGACCTCGTGCCTGCGCCTGTGGTCCTGCACTCGCTGCAGATACATGTCGTAGACGAGCCGCGCCATGTGCGGCATGTCCCGCGCCGCCAGCGCCAGCTCGGGCGGCACGCCGGCGGCCGCGCCGCGCTGCGCCGGGTACGACTCCCCCGGGACCAGCTCGAGCTCCAGCGGACGCGCCACCAACTACAACAACGCAATCATCTCAGTACAGCTGTTTTTTTTTATCTAAAATTTTAACGAGGCTTGAGTTAGAGCTTGATTTCAAAATCTGCCTTGCACAGAGTCGGAGGCTCTGGAGCCAAAGGCGTGCCTTACATACAATAGTCATCTGACAAAGGGCAACGCAGGATCACATTAAAGTACAGCTGATAAAACTATACTCAGCGTCATTATATTTGGCTTAGTCTCCATACAGAATTACCTATATTGCATCCATATAAGGGTCACATTTTTTGGCGCTTAGTATATTTAGATGTGACGGATTATTTACAAGTAATTAGGCAACGGGATGATGATCAGCGTCTTTTAAAAAAGAAAACTGAGCGGCACTGTGTTTCAGTAATATCTACAAATGCAAGCCCCCGAAAATCCTTATAAGCATAGCACATCGTAATTATTAAAGAAGACAATAGAGATAGAAATATTGCCCGCTTAGTACAGAATGTAGACAAATTGAAATAATCAATCAATATAACCGCTTACATAATCTGGAGTCTGAATACGACCTTGAATGTTTTCCTGCTCTGACCACGTGAGTAAATATTTAACATACATCGACACAAAGTTTCATACGCGCTATGTAGGTATTACAGGTAGTTCAAGACATAGTAGTCTACGCGAGCCTTCTTACACGTACCGACGAGGTTATGCACGCTCAGGCTCCCCGTGAGCAAAACGGGATAACAGCTAGCTAGATCATCATCGTTTTCATAAATAAAACACCCGCACTCCGGGAGTGCCCGGCAGAAGTGAAAACTACACGCACGCACACTCGCGAAAAAAGAAAAAAAAATACACGAGATTTGAACTTCGGTCACACTGTTAACACACTCGGTCGGTAACACACTGTTATTCCACACCTTATACCACTAAGCCAAACGCACATACGTTAAAGCGACGAAATCAACATCCACTTCAGAAATCAAACACGACTCTAGCTTCATTCGTATTACAAAATAAGCTCTTAGAGGATCCTGATATCCTGGTACATAAACTATCCCTCCATCTTACGTCTGACACGAGTTTGAAATGTTTTACCCATCCCAAAAAGTGCTCAGCGTCGCAAAAGAAGTTTTCACTCAAAAACACTTAGCATCATCTCTTTTAGTTTGCTGAGAGTATAATGACGAGAAAAACATCGTAAAACGAAAAATGGTTAACCCCAGTAATAGATTACTTTACAGACGCAACCTTATTCGGTACAAATTGTAGCCATGCGTCATGCCTTCCAGTCATTAGCATAGCTTTATAATTATCTTAGCTTCAAGAAAGAAAGAAAGAAAGAAAGAAAACATTTATTGACACAAAACGACACATAAAAAATAAAATAAAAAACAAAAAAGAACATTTCAAAAAACAAATCATGTGCCGCAAGTGCCAAAAGGGCCACACTCAGCATATTGCTGCGGCAGGCCGCAGCGCTGATTTTCAGTGTGACCCTTTTGCCTAAAACTAAACCTAAAAACTAAAAAATTCCGACGACGTCACGAACGTCAGAGACAGTGGGAAGGAAAAACAAATCTGTGTGGCAACACTTGGGTGGTCCAATTGTTTATAATACAATAAAACCCCACAAGTCGACCAGCTGTTACTTTAGTTATTAGTATTGTATCATTACCAATTTAAAATAAAAATTGTAATAATAGCAAACAACCGACAATAATAATATATGTACATTAAACATCATAATATTAAAGTAACGACCATGACTATCCGGCGAGCTTGACAAGTATGAGGGTGCGCTCAGCCAGTTTACCGTCTTTTTTAAATTCAATTCAAATTTTTGGGATAATTAAGGGCCCATCGATTCGACTACACAACAAAATGGTTTCCCTGTGCGCAATCTGTTCCTCGTGCCAACGATACAGAAGTGAAATTACAGATACGAAATGAAGTTAATACAGAGGTAAGTTCGAAATGACATAAATTAATAAAAAATAATACACAAGTAAGCAGTTACAAAAAACAGACGGATTAAAAAGTTATACTGTCTACCAATATCAACTATATTTCTGCTCTGCGAGCAGGTATTTTTTGCATTTGCACTTAAAATTTTGTGTTGTCTGCAGAGCTCTGATGGGTGGAGGCAGATTATTCCAGCACTTCGTGGCTGCGTAACGGAAGCTGCCACGAAATGCAGCGCTGTGATGCTTAGGGTAGACAAGTTGGAGAAACCTCGACGACCTGACCTCCGCGGATCCGGCGTTACGACCCCAAGTAAGCTTGCTGTACAGGTACGACGGAAGCTGCCGGTTCACAATACCGAACATCAGGGAAGCTAAATGTAGTCTACGACGTGTGGACATGTTTAATATATTGTTTTGGTTGATATACGGAGACACGTGGGATCGAGGCGGGATGTGATAACAAAAACGCGCGCAGGCGTTTTGTACACGTTGTATAATCCGCTGCGTGCGCGACAGAAGTCGCGGCCCGTACACGATGTCTCCGTAATTCAACCTCGACAGTACCAACGCATCACACAGCCTAACCCTCAGCTCGACATCTAGAAAATCGCGAACCCGGTACAGCACCCTGAGCCTGTAAAAGCAGTTGCGAACAGCGGTTGAGAGATGATTCTCATATCGTAGTTCACTGTCCATGAGCAAGCCCAGATTACGAGCCTCAAACACCCGCACAATTGGTGTATCTTCAATTTGAACTGTGAAATGTATACTAGATAATTTATCAATTTGTTGCTTTGACCCGAGTATTAAATATTTTGATTTAGTGGGGTTTATGGCTAGGGAGTTACTGCGTGACCAATCACTGATACGTTTGAGGTCTTCATTCAACATATCTACCCCTGAGTGCACATTTCTGCCATTACAAGACGTATACAACTGTAAATCGTCCGCATATATGTGATACTTACAATTCTGTATTGCATTTGTTATGTCAGTGGTATAAATTATAAACAAAATTGGTCCCAGTATTGAGCCCTGTGGAACACCTCTGGTAATTCCACACTGTTGGGACCTCATATGCCTACCACCCGACCCAGAGATGTCAACTAGTTGGGTACGATTAGTTAGGTAACTTGCTATCCAGTTAACGGCCCCTGAGTCAAATCCGTAGTACGATAATTTAGACAACAGTAAAGTTATATTTATTGTGTCAAAAGCCCTAGAGAAATCAAGAAGTGCTAGTATAGTCCCCTCCCCCTTATCCTGAGCGGTCACACAGTACACTGTAGCTTATGCTTGTGTTTTTTTATGTGACTGAGCCACACAACATGCAGATTCATTGTAATTCATTAAACACGACCGCCAATTTATTATTATTTAGTCCAGAAGTTCTCAAACTGTGCGTCGCGGAATCCCGGGCCTCTGACAAACTGTGAAATTCAACTAAAGCGCTACGATAATGTTTTTTCTCACGAGTATAACGCCATTGTAATTTGTGGCTAAGACGAAGAGACATTTTAAAAGTCATATATGAAGTACGCCATTACCAAAATCTACGAGTATGTCCGTAAAACTGAACTACCTTCTACGAAGAAGACTGTCACACGGTTCACGTCACGGTTCTTTGAGTAGGAAGGTAATTGGATCTAGTTCAAGGACTTAAGTACCTATTAAGTATAAGTCAATTTTGGGGAAGATGCAGATACGTTAAAACGTTACACGTCCTTATCCTTGTTTGTAGGTACACTGTACACAAACGTATACGGATTGGGGCAGTAGGTCAATATTGTAGACTAGTAGCTATTTAGTGCGCTTCGGACTGATGTCCAATTTTTTCAAAGCGCATCAGTTGAAAATATTATACGAAACTATAAAAACCGTAAATTGCTAAATACTATACTAGTTGGAACGAAATGTACGAATAGTTGATACGACTTAATTTGTAAGTTTTTTTTTACTCCGCTCGTAATAGTTTCGAATTGAACTTTTGAGTTACGTTAATCTGAAATTGGTTGTTTTTATTGTGCCATCCCGCTCACATTAAGTATCAATAGGAGAGTAATAGGGCCGGTATGATACGAATATAGAATTTGAAATTAGACCTCAGGATCCAGCTTGGGAGCCACTGACTTATTAAATTTGGTTGTTAACCATTAGGTTTAAGAACGTATATAAAATATCAAAGTAAGCACGATGATGTAACATTTTTATAGTAATGCGAAATCATTCTACAGATGTAAGCGCCATTAGCGTCACAACCGAAATAGCAAACCACGTCATTGTCTACGTATCGTTGGACATTATTGGGATATTTCATGGAGCAAGGCCTTTTTTACTTTAGTTTAATCCTAATAGGTACTTCAAAGGCCACAATATCGTCGCTACTTTGAAAAAATCTCGTATCTCGAAATCGCTAATCTTACGAAGTGAACTATAAGGTTCAGTTTTGTTCGAATATGGATTTAAGATACGAGGTTTTTTCAAAGTAGTGACGATACAAATGGGTTTGGCTGTAATAAGTGTATGAAGAATCGGCCTCTTTGATCCTAGTGATTATTTTTGAGAAAAAAATTATCATATAGAATAGAATATCAGTTTGCATAAAATAACTAAATTCTGTTGGTTGGTTCTTGGACGTAAAGAATAAATAAAAGTAAAATTATAACCGCTAGCAAAAACATTCGAGCATTTTCTTAAACAATAAATATAAGTTAGGCATTAACTTACATACAATGTACTAAGTATAAGTTAAAAAAAATATGTTCAGAAGTTTAGACAAAATACAATTTTCTTTTATCATTTTCTCGAAAATCTATATTTACCTACTTAGCACAGTAAGGTAAGGAAACTACTTATTTGGTGAAATCGCATCTTATGTCTGGATCAAAAAAAAACAGTAAAACAAAAATCAACTTTACGTCTGCGGCTATTTCTTCACACTTGCCCTTAATATTATGAAACAAAGAAAGATTTTATAAAAAATATGTTAGAGCTTGTTCTTATCGAATTACTTGGCCTCAAATTAAATGGTGTCAAGTGAAATCATTTTTAACTTATACAGAAAGAAAATAAAGTTGTTATAGTTCATATAAAGATGGACAACATAAAGAAGCTTTGTAAAGAACAACGGGGCTTTGAAAGCTTTGATAACGTCGAGACAAGAAACGAATACCTACATCCTCATTACATTGCATGTTGATAAGAAATCATGAATACCTACTTGAGAACCGAAAATGACTGGAAATTTTTCTCTATATTTCTAACATGATATCATTTATTAAAAATTGCAATCCACCAGAACTTGAGAACGATTCAATTTCAATTTTTGACTTTGAACAGACTTATTCGATGTCCCTATTTCCTTGAACCCCAAGTTCTATAGCCTCTAATTTGTATAGTAAATAGTTCAACTCGTGGTTCTTTTGAATTCTTAACAAATCAATGTCCCGCACGCGATCCACGGCCATGACCCACATGTGGGCCACGCCTGTTCCTTACCTGATTGAAGGTGGGCTGCAGCTCAAAGCAGTTCCGGAAGAGGTTGGCGCGCGCGAAGATGTACAGGCCGAGGCGGGCACGGGACGCGGCAACGATCAGCCGCCGAAGGTCCCGCACGTGGCCCACGGCTTTGGTCCTCACGAGGGACACAAGCGCAATGTCATTTTGCTGGCCTTGATACTTGTCCACCGTCGTCACCTGAGACAGAGCACTGATAAGTTGGGATACTAAAGGCCTGTTCCACCATCCTCTGTTAAGAACCTGATATCTTCAGTGTCAGATATATATTATGCCGTCTCTGTCTATGTCATAGTAATAAATAGAGTCGACATCATAGATACCGGCGACTTAAAGTCGTCACAATTTAAAAGGCCCGTTTTGACAGTTCACGCCCATGAAGTTCTCTATTTTTTACCGATCGAAATGTTCTGAAGGTAATTGTATTTTTCATTGATGGGTATCGCTCACTCAGCTAAGTGCTGTGCATAACGATTTTTTCATATTGTCCACAGACTATTAATAATCGGTAAAGGAAAAAATAAATCGAACTAGATAATTTTTTTAAGGCCAACTCGTACTTGGCCTTTATTTGGATTTTATTTAGACCAATTAATTACTGCATTTCACCAACTGTGTAGTGCTATCTTTACTGAAAATTATGACCTTGGAGCTCAAAGCCGTAAACAATGGCAACACTGATTTCAATAGAATGGCTCCTCTTTATCATCTGAAGAAAATGATTGACTGAAGATTCACTTTCTAATCAGAACTTTAATCCAATGCCACTTTACAGTACATATTTAAATCGATCAAATACTCATGCAAACTTGAATCGATTTATCGTGAGTATCGAGTACCGAGTCGTACGGTGACATCACTAGTTACGTCGAGAAGACAAATGTCAAAACGGGCTTCTTATATTGCGACGACTCTAAAATGTATGGAAATCTATATGTATAAAGTGGTGGAGCAGGCTCGAAAAGTAAAGTATCTTCATATTCTTCGTATTGTATTAGAATACCATTCGGGTTTCGGTTACCATCGGCTGATTCAAGTATCAAACTCATAAGAGTGAGTGAGACAGCAAGACCAACCGAAATACCATTCAAGAGCTCACAGGCTGTAGGTGTAGGTGTTTGACTTATGTATACCAGAGACACAAACAAGTGAAATTAAATGATATCTTATAAAAAACTTCTGTTCAGTTTGGTATCACTTAAGCAGACACAATTTATTTCAATTTCTTTCAGACAACATGTTAGTCGCGGTCATGACACTTGTCTAAATGCGAAGATGATTTTTTTCCAGACAATTGGTCATTGTCCAAAATAGGTATGTAATTGAGATTCTTGGTAGACATGTTCATCACTCGTCAAATTACACAATTTTAATCGCGATAGTCAGCTGTTAGTAAAAGAGCTACTAAGGACGCCACACCGCTTCTAAAAGCACGACGGAGACATAAAAATGTCCTAAGAAATATACGACTAAGGAGACACGTAGTATCTAATTTTTTATTTATTTATTTATTTATAAGCCTTTTTTATTCCGAATTCGCTACAATTTCAGTAAGTACATGTTGTTGTTATTGTCGTTTATTTATTAAATTGTCGCGTAATTCGGCGTGCCTCATGGCATAGGCCTCCTCCGTGTATTAGAGGGTTTGGGCTATAGTTCCCACGCGCGCCCAGTGCGGATTGGGAACTTAACACACACCATTGAATTTCTTCGCAGATGTGTGCAGGTTTCCTCACGATGTTTTCCTTCACCGAAAAGCTCATGGCAAATTACAAATGTAATTTTCAATTTTCGCACATAAATTCCGAAAAACTCAGAGGTGCGAAGCCCGGGATTTGAACCCACGACGCTCTGCTTGAGAGGCCACAGGTCAAACCACTAGGCTACCATGGCTTAGTATCTAATACGAGAGGTTTTATTACTAAAGCTTGATTTGATTATTTTTCCTGATTGGACGCAAATAATTTAATTATTTCATTGAATAGATAAAAATCTCATTTTAATAAATGTAATCTCGATAAGCGATTCTTTATTCTGAATGTTAATGACAGAATTAATAATTCTTACCTTTATAATTCCGAGAATTATACTTAAACCTAAAGTTCAGGGTTTAAAAAAATCATTTTAATTACCCCCCACCGATTTAAGTCCTCATTAGTCTGCATTTTGTGTAATTCAAGGAAATACGTAAGTTCTAAAAGCGATTGTAAATGACGACATAAGTAAAATTCACAATGAGGTGCGACCACGATGCGATATTTCGTCGCTAATCTTACGAAGTGAAGTTTATTTACTGTATGTCAAGGTTCAGTTTTAATTGAATATTCATTTAAGATAGGTACCTGTACATAGAATACTGATAAGCCACTTAAAAAGTGTTATCAATTAAATTCTAGAATCTTCGAAACATTAATTTATTTAATCATGCTGCTACCTCGCGTTGATGTACGCCACCCCTAAGATATGACCGCCGTTGGTATAATAAGCTAAAGTTCTAAAAATAGGCCAGGAGCCGAAAATCTTTTTCATCGAAAGCCAGAACAACGTATGAAATTATCACGAAATCAGAATTACCACCACTTTACCTGCCACTAAAGCTGTACATCTTCGTATCTTTTTACACCAGCCCGACGCTGTCAAACCGCACCTTTAAATACTTTACAATAATAATACTTAAGACACGCATGCATTCCATATTTTGCCAAACCATGTAGGGTATCCTATAGGGTATTACCTAATAGACGCGTTTTAGCTGAACAAAACTCCTTTCGGACATGGCAACGTTATTGCCGTTACTTGAAATTATAATAAGGACCTCTGCGCGCGCCGACAGCGACTAAACCACGACTAAACACAAGTCAGGCAATTACCTTACTTTTCGCTTGCCACGAGGAGATCGCCTATGACGTATCTACCTCAGTTTTATATAGTATATCATACCTTATGAGGTCTGCCGATGAGTGGGTTGTCGGCGCAGCGTTTGTCGATGACGTCCCGAATGAGATGCTTCTGTCCGTTGTAGGTGGTGAGTATAGAGATGCGTTCTGCAGGCCAGCCTATCAGACGCATGTACATAAACACTGCGACCACGTATTCCGCCTCCGCTAAGTTCTGAGGGAAGACGAGATAATGTTAAGTTCGTTGCTAGTTGCAGGGGAAAAAAAAGAAAATGTTACCGGGTCGTAACAAAAGTAAATCTTTGAGCCAAGTCACCATTCGGTCTAATCAGCCGTATTTGCAGAAGTTTCCTTTTCTGATTGTAATTTATAACAAAATATTATAAAGCTTAACAGCAAAAGCAAGCAATATAAAAAAAATTGTCTTTGTCATTCATTATTTTAATATTTAGATTGCTATTATTGCTTTATTAAGAATCAGTGGAGTGTCGCAATAATGTTTATTATAAAAGCATCCTATATGTGGATTTACGTCATAATGACGTCATCGGCACCAAAGTTTTGCTTCTTGATAAACTGATAATACTAGTTCGTGTGTTCGAGTGTCAATTATTCCTTAGGGCTAGATCTAGACACTTGTACAGACCTGATAGAAGTAAGGGCTGGGCTCTGTTTCGCCGGCGCCGTTGAAGTCCTCGACGTTGACCAGCTGGAAGTCGTACCGCAGGCCGGCGTTGGCCGCGCGGTACTCCGGCAGCCGGGTCACGTGGCCCAGGTCGCCCAGCGCGCGGTAACGCCAGCGGTACAGGTTACATATGCTGGAACACGGACATATGTATATAATTATAGTATATGTTGTATGTATTTACGTATGTATTTATCTAAATTATATAAGTATGTTTGCTTAGTTTGGGACTGGGTTAATTGGTGTAATTTATATTGGCTTCTGGTGCAGTTCCGAGCCAAGCGACACTGACGCCACTAACGCCGCGTTAGTGGCTTGGCTCGGAACTGCGCCTTTAGGCTTATTGAAGTACAAGTGTCGCGACGGTTTATGAGCGGTGACCTTGAATGCGCAGTATTCATTCTGGGTCTCTTTGGCGGGGGGACTGAGGCGCGACGCGGGGAGGTAGCGCGCCACGTGGCGCGAATGCAGTGTATTGGTTCGTTCAGTCACTTCCCGCTCCCGCGCCCCGTTCACACGTCTCGCGTCTCTGAAGGACAGTAGGTATGTATACACCTGCACAAACACCCCCACCACTTTTACGACCCTTATTTGACGTTAGTTGTTTTTCTCAAACATGCTCGGAAATGTATGCGTTAATGTCACGAAATGAAGTCATGAACATTTACGGCCTCGGCCAAGAAGTGGTGCGGGGCGGGTGCAGCGGCGCGGCGGCGGGTGTGCGGGTAACGTGGCGCGAGCAATAGTTTGTTCAAATGGCATGCTTAAAAAATTAAAAAAGCGGCTAAGGAAACAATTTTTTCTCAAGCATGCTCGGAAATGTACGCGTTAATGTCGCGAAATGAAGCCAAGACGTTTCACATTTACGGCCTAGGCCAAGAAGTAATGTGGTGCGGTCGAAATGAAGCCAAGAAGTTTCACATTTACGGCCTAGGCCAAGAAGTAATGTGGCGCGGTCGGCGGGTGCGGTCGGCGCGGCGCGGCGGCGCGGGGCGGGTGTGCGGTTAAACATGGCGCGAGCAATAGTTTGTTCAAATGACATGTTTCAAAAATTAAAAATGCGGCTAATTAAACAATTTTTACTTGATTTTCTCGCATTGCTTGAGAAAAGCACTATACAATCCTCGGCCGGAAACAGGGATTGCAGGACTCGTGTACCCCAATCTCGTCTTACAATCCCTTACGTCACGGCCTCTGCAGTAATTTACTATTTTGTCCGGGATATAAGTAGATCGCGCTTATCTCTAGCAAGCTCCCGATATGTGTAATGTAATTAAACGTGAATCACATAAAACAGATATTCATTTAATCATTGTATTAAACCACACTATACAGCGTAATGTAACAAAATCGTGTGTTCACTGTCGATGTTTTGATTTTCAATTTTCTTTCGCCTGAAAGCGGCATTAGACTTGGCTACGTAGGGGTCACAAAACTTCTGACTGAGACACTCAGCCCCCCCCTCCCCCCTTAAGTCATGGGCTGCGACCTTGCCTGCGGAAACATGTGTTGCCATCTTGTAGGCCAAAGATGGAACACCTCATATGCCAGTAATGTCACCGGCTGTCCTACTCTCCACGATCGCTTAAACGAGTCCTAGCCCGCGCGGCACAGGGGTGTGGGGTAGGACGACAAAGGGGACCGAGAGGTGCGGGCGGGGAGTGCGCCTGCACCTCTCTCGGCCCCCGCGGTCGTCCCACCCCGCCTTGCATTTAATCGGTCAGACTATAGTGTGTGAGTAAGACGGTGGTAGCGATCCGGGTGGTCCTACCACCAGGCGGTAAATTGTTACATTACACATCGCATCTCTTATAAGAAACAGCCTTGAACTATGCGTTGGTTAATTGCAGCGCATTGTCTAATTCCCGCTCAACCAATTGTGTTTACGCTTACCATAGCTCTGTAGCTAAGAATAGGTTACGATATTTAAATGAACATACGCTTACGATCATAACAACAGACTAGTCCACGCACCAAGGTCTTAGGCTACGCGTGAAGGCGTTAATAAAACATCAAACAATACATTAAAAAGGTAAAAAAAATGTTTTTTCTTCATACGGAAAGTTTTTTTTTATTATGTACTTAATCTTTTTTGCGACTTTCATCTTACTCCCTCGTCTTACCCCCTTATTCATAAACGCTCTGCAGGCTTCTTCTAATTTAGCAATCGTTTATTCTTATCTTTTCTTAGATTGTACTACTAACATTATATGGATCTATGGTCTGAAATAAATGGTTTTTTTTTATCAGTCACTTTGACATTTACCATTCACAGATAAGGACAAATTATTGCTAAGTTAGCAGAAGCCTATAAAGCGTTTATGAATATAAAAAATTCTTCTATTCTATTCTATTCTATTCATTTATACGAATAAGTATTTCCAAAACAAAAACAGGATAATGTACTTAGACACGGGTCACGTTTCTTCTGAAAAAAAAAACCATCAAACATGGATGTGGATTAAATACAATCCCATTAAATTACGTCGAACGTTGTATGAATGTCAAATACTAACAACCATTTAAATATTCATTGTTTACGCTTCTACTTTCAATAAATCAGTCAACAAACGATTACATGTCAAGATAAGTTTCAATAAAACGAACAGATTGGGTGGTCCCAACACAAGTCAAATCAAAAACGCTAAAAAACCGGTCAAGTGTGAATCGAACTCGCGCTCCGAGGGACCCGTACCTAATTGCCCTAACGAACCTAACTAACCATTAGCAAGCATTTCTATGTCAACGGGAAGTCAACATATAATAAAGCTGAAGAGGGTCAAAAGTCTATACATGGATGATACATAAAGAAAAAATTGGCTAGGGATATACTTAGAAACGATAACAGTACAAGTTCTAACAGTTTTTAGAATTTTTGTCTGTTTGTCTGTATATTTGCGAGCGCATCGCGTGAAAACGGCTGAACAGATTTTGATGCAAACTTTACTAATCTGTTGATAAAATTACCAGCCAGGTTATAGGCTACTTTTATCCTGGAAAATTGCATAGTTCCCGCGGTCAATTGGTAATTGACAATATTTCAAATTTCTTTATATTCATAAATCAAAAACCATTTCGAGAGAAACACTTGTAGAACACAAAAAAAATAATTTTGGATTTTTTCGTACAGTATTTTTTGGAAAAATGAGCAAAATATGTAAAACAGGAAATGACGTCCAGCGGCCGGTCCAATACTGAAATTATAAAAAACCTTGTCTTCCGGGTTTCCCTTTGACATTTACAACTTTCACAACACAAACACTACTGACAGCTGACGGTTAATTCATTCGCACACCGCTCGGCTTTGTTTCCATCGGGAACACTAGATAACTGTTTGCCGGGCAATAATGATAATATTTTTGCAAGTTTTCATTTCAAATCATATTTTTGTGAAGTATTCTGTTTGAGTTTGTCAGCTCGTATTGACGTTCATCGACAGTGACAACTGCATTCACTGTCAAAGAATTTAAGCACAGGTTTTGGCGGTCAATTAATGTAATTATTTCAACGTTTTTTTAAGTGTACGAAACAAAGCAGTGACGTCATTTCGCTAACACTTGACGTTTGTTACTTACGTCCTTTCTGCTTGAGCAACGATTTAAATGGATTTTTCCACGAAAATACAAGATTTTCACGAATATAAAAAATATGGGTGTCTTAAATTTGTGCGCTCTTTCCAGCCAGACAATAAAAAGTAGCTCTTAAAAAATTTAAATATTGTCAATTCTACGCGGACGAAGTCGCGGGCAGAAGCTAGTAATCAAAATATACTACTTATATCAAAAGGTACTTAGAAACTTAAGTGATTTACAGCCTTAAGAATTTGTTATTAATTTAACCTCGATCGCTCTAACAGTTCCTGAGAAAGCGGTATTGACAGAGAGACGGACGTACGCACGATTCCGATTCTTTTTTTGAGGGACAGATCCTTAAATACCGATAATCTATTACATATGCAGAACCGCACTCGCAGTAAAATAAAACCCCCGTACCTAATAGGTACTCCATGTGTCCATAAAAAACTAATTATTTGAGTCTAGCCGAAACCAAAAACAAACGATTACAAACTCGAACCGAAAGAAAGAATCACACTATAATAACAAACAAGATAATATTTTACATGAATACTATATTTATAAGACAATTTAATATTATGTATAAAGAGGTAATTTTAGTGAGCTTGCATGTACGAGGTAATTTTCGAAACTACGCATCCCATTTTGAAAATTTGCTTCACCAGGAGAATGCTACGATATCAGATTGACATAATTATTTCTTTATTCCAACAAAGTACAGTTTCCGCGGAAGGCAAACGAATCCGCGGGCAACAGTTAAGTCGCTGTGAAATGCAATTACGAACAATGTAAATAAACCATTTAGTGAAATATCCATATTCTAGCACTTGTTTATTGTTTTAATGATTCAGGATAATGTTGTGGTAAGTATTGATTAAATAACACACGGAGTTAGCAGTATTTGACGAGGGAAAATAGAAATTAAAGACATTTTAAATACAAGGTTTTTTTACATTGTTTGCAATTTCAATTGACTGACAGTTTAGAGTATATTTGTATTGTGTTGCATGTCTTTTGACAGCACAAACAACGCAAGTTACGTACCTGGGCCGAGCTCGTCCCTGGGCGTCCAGTTCCACATAGGGCACTCCAAGACGCACCATCCTCGTGAATAGACTCTGTTCCATGTTGCAGTACTTTTGGAAAGCCATGTTCTTGACCACGGGCGGCAGCTGGTGGTGGTCACCGATCATGATCCACCTCTTCAGCCGGGAACGGCCGTCTTGAGGGTTTTGCAGTAGAAGTGGGATGAAAGTCTCGATCTCGAGTATCTGAGCAGACTCCTCCATGAGGATGTTGTCGTATTTGAAACCTGGCAAAACGGTGGAATGAGTAAAGGGCTCAAATCAAGATGGGGAAATAAATTAACCGCAAACTGTGAAATTTTCGGTCTGTTCGTGATCTTGGTCGTTTTTTGTGACACAGTCGGTAGAGACATTAATATAATATTTTGAATCAAGATAAATACATATCCTTTGAAAAATTAAACATCAAAATATGACATTTATCAATAAAACCAAGAAAAAAACCACTGCATTTTGCTCTGAAAACCAGATTAATTTTCGAGGAACAATTAAGTGTTATTATTGTTATAAATTTTTAGTTACTTTAAAAGTCATTCACGTTGGCAATACGTGACGTCTCAGCTCACTATTGCCGTACAAAGCGTACGGGGGAATCGCGTCTTGACAGCTCATATGAAAGTACGTCCGATGATTGGTGTCAAATATATTAACATTTTCTTCTCAGGAATTGTGACATTATAAATGCCTATGAAATTTATTTAATCAAAAACCGCATTCACATTCCAAGGAACACATGGGAATTAACCATAGCGTGTATCACGGGTATTGTAATGTACCAAAGTGATACGTGAAAGAATTTGAAGAGGAGTCATCAGCATCGCCAAAAATGCTGCGTAGGTACATTCATTAAACATGTTGTAATTACACACATTTAATAGTCAGTGCCATCTGTTTTGTATAATAATAAAATGGGCGGAGACATTCATAGCCAGCTCATATTGAAACTGAACCACTTATCAATCTTATCATTATTGCAGTGCCAATCTCTGTGCCAGATCTCTCTCCAGGCAGATGTTATGCCTGGGGACCGAAGTCCGAAGGAAGAGAGTTGCAAGTTGTATTTATGCATCCGTGTTGAGAAACTTCGTTAGCGGGATGTAGAACGATGTGACAGCTGTCACTAGAGCTGGCGCTAGCTACTCGTGCATCGTATTAGTTATGTAGTCGACAACTAGGTAGCGCTAGAGTCGCTACAATTGTCATTTTTACAAAAAATAACTATGGCTATCAGAGTGGAAGCAGGACACAGGCACAAATGGCAGGATGACATTAAAGTAATTCAAAAAGTTGGCAGGAGCATGCATGTAACAGAGACGACTGGCGGACGTCTTAAAACCTTTAGTATAATGAAAAATCTAACTTATTTGCACTCCACAGATAGGCATAGACCACCTCTAAGACCGAGAGGGCATTATTTGGAACTTCACACACACACACACCATTGTCTTTAGAACGTGGTTGGGCGCAGGTTTCCTCAAACAGTTTCTCTTTTCCGAAAAATATAGAGGTCTAAATGACTATATGCTGGTAAAACCTTTGGGCTACAGCTTTTTTGCAGGAAAAACGGTTCCTTACCCATTTGCACCAGTTCCGAACGTTTCAAGGCCGCATGCGTACACGTCATAGCAATGATCTTGGCCTCCTTGACCAGCAGGTACTTAGAGCGATCAAGCCCTGACCGCAGCAGCTCGAAAGCACGGAACTCTTCTAACTCCTCGAAGATGTGGTTGATGTATCTGGAGGAAACACACTGTGTTAAAGTGGACTGGGATGCATGTCGTAATTTTTACACGATTGAAGATACATACATACATAAATCACGTCTTTATCCTTTATGGGGTAGACTGAGCCTAAGTAATAAGACCTAAAGGCCAGGTTTGCATGAGGTGTCCTTTCATTTGATTTAAAAATTATTGTCAAAAGCATCATTTTTACAAAATGATCATTTGACAAAATTTAAATATCTTATAAACCGTGAACTTTTTAAAATATCTAAAAACCTTTATGCGTGGCTCACATTAGGTTAGGTTAGGTTTGTTTTATAAGTTTTTAATAAAGTTTACAGTTAATCAGATATTTAATGTTTGTCAAATGATCATTTTGTCAATAATTTTTAGGTCAAACGTTAGTGAACCTTTAAACGAGATGATTTTGACGCCTGACCATAATTCCTTTGGCTAAATTATGTATACCCTACAAAGTAGAACTAGAAACAAAGAAACCATTATCTTTATTTTACGGTAATTTCTAGGTTTTTCGTGTAGAAGTCACCCTAAAATATGGTATAGGCAACGGATAAATTTACATACTTACAAAATTTATTTTTCTTTTTAATTTGATTGAGTATTCGAGTTAAAAACGTGGAGTATGCGTATGCAGCAGTTACCGTACAAGAATAGGAATCAGCCATTGTACGCTACGGTCTTTTCAGTCCTAACTGTCTTATTTGGTAAACAAAATTCTAACCTCAACACGTCTCATTTTTGTTATTTTTTAACTATTTCATCGTAAATAAAGGAACTGGAGATAAAATATCAGCAAAATGATGTACAAAATATTGCCTCAGGTTTATTTGATAACATAATACGCCTTATTCTTTAAAAAAAATTGTACATTGAGGTTAGAATTTTGTTTACCAAACAGGACAGTTAAGAATGAAAATACCTTACTAAGTTATGAGTGCAATTTAGGTTCCTATCGTAATACGAATCATTTATAATAATAGCTTATTTTAACACAAATTTATTTATGATTCTACCCATTTATCACGTCATGTAAACGTAATGTATATTTCAACAAGTCAAGAACTAATAACATAATAGACTTGTTAACAATGTAATGAATAGTATAAATACATACATCAAACAATTAATCAATTGAGTTAGGAACATATAAATCGTGACTGTCCTAAGGGCTATAGTTATGACACAGAATAAGTATTAGTACTAAGTTATGATGCTAACTTGCATCACGAATGATGACATCGCGAGTGGGCGTACGCCAGGTTCAAGTACAATAATCACATTTGCCCTTGATATAAAGGCAACGTAGCGTTTTATATCAATAAATAGTGAATTAATAATAACAGTTTCACAATACAATACAATACAATACAATAACTCTTTATTGAACACCACATATAACAATCAAAACAGAAAAAAGGTATACAGAAGTAATAAGGTAACAATAGGCGGCCTTATCGCTACAGAGCGATCTCTACCAGGCAACCATAACGGACCGGAGAAAAGAACAGATCTGAGCAGGTGGTGCAATTTAGAGTATATATTAATATACCTAAGTAGTGAAAATACATACAATACTAATACACATAATACAAGAAATAATACACTATACATTAAACACATTTATAATAAATGGAGATATATATAGACACATACACACATACATCAAAAGAAAACCAGCTATAAGAATCATGGACAGGATGACAGATAGTGCTCCTACTTTACTTTGTACTTTTACTTTCTAAACGACACTGAAAATTAGAACACATAGAAAAATCCGAAAAGTAAAGCTATGGCCGGGAATCGAGGTAATGGGTTGGTAACAGATAGAAAAATTCGAAGGCTCACTCACCTGCTATGGGTGGTGTAGGGGTATAGCACGCGTCACGGAATGACGAGAACCCGGGTTCGATTCCCGGCCATAGCTTTATTTTTCGGATTTTTCTGTGTTCTAATTTTCAGTGTCGTTTAGAAATTAAATTTCTAACGGTAAAACGTAAAAAGTAAACATTAAAAATCAAGAAGTAAAATTTCTTGATTCATTTGATATTTCCTAACAGTTTTACCTTAAGGGATAAAATAAAGACGTGTGATTTATGTACGTACCAGCTGTTGCCCGCAACTTCGTCTGCAAAGAATTCGTTTATCGCTATCCCGCGGGAATTTTCCGGGATAAAAGGTAGCCTATGTGCTATTCCAGACTTTTCTCTAACAATGTGCCGAATTTCATCCAGATCCGTTGGGTCGTTCTGACGTGATTGAGTAACAAACAAACATCCATCCATCCATCCATCCATACTTTCGCATTTATAATATTAGTTAGATGTACTTAATAGTCTTAAGGCTACTCCTTTCTTTGCCATCATATAAAAAGAAAAACAAAACTTGCGTAGGTACTCCTCTATTTTTAGATCTTGCCTGGTATGGTTTTAATCTATACATAGCAACAGCGCAAAATTGGTGCGGGTAATTTAGTTTGCAGACAGATTTAAATACATGAGTACCTATCAGCAATTCCATTGTGTACAGTTCCGCTTAAATGACTTTGAGAGACGATCTCAGATCGCCGCACTGATGATACATCAACGGTCAAGGTCATGGACATCACTAAATAATATTGCCTCTTATATTTCAAGTCAGTTTTTTGATCTTTCGCTAGTGACCTGATGCTGGAGTAAATAAACAGCGATGGTTCATCTCATCATCATCTACAGCCTATATAGGTCCCACTGCTGGGCACAGGCCTCCTCTCAGAATGAGAGGGCTTGAGCTATAGTTCCCACGCGGGCCAAATGCGGATTGGGAACTTCACATTCACACACACCATTGAATTGTTTCGCAGTTGTGTACAGGTTTCCTCACGATGTATTCCTTCACCGAAAAGAATTACGAAAAACTCAGAGGTGCGAGCCCGGGATTCGAACCCACGACCCTCTGCTTGAGAGGCCACAGGTCAAACCACTAGGCTACCACGGCTTCCACAGCGATGGTTAATGCCTTTTAAATATTAAATAACGATTGGTGCTCAAAAATCGTCACTTGCGGAGTGAAATCCTATTTTGAAATAGTCCTTGACTTATTGACAGTTGACACTAAGGACACCCTTATTAGGTCGCAAACAGCGCTCGTATTGCTCGCAATCCAATGTGAAGGCAAATATCAAATGAATCAAGAAATTTTTATTTCTTAATTTTTATGTTTACTTTTACGGTTTTACCGTTAGAAATTTAATTTCTAAACGACACTGAAAATTAGAACACATAGAAAAATCCGAAAAGTAAAGCTATGGCCGGGAATCGAACCCGGGTCCTCGTCATTCCGTGACGCGTGCTATACCCCTACACCACCCATAGCAGGTGAGTAAGCGTTCGAATTTTTCTATCTATTACTAACTGTCATGTGACCTTGTTACTATGCGATTATTTGTCGAGGACCCGGGTTCGATTCCCGGCCATAGCTTTACTTTTCGGATTTTTCTATGTGTTCTAATTTTCAGTGTCGTTTAGAAATTCAATGTGAAGGCGTTCTTATATTGTAAAACTAGCTGTTGCCCGCGACTTCGTCCGCGTAGAATTAGCAATTGACATGTTTATCGCTATCCCGCGGGAACTATGCAATTTTCCGGGATAAAAAGTAGCCTATGTTTTAATCTAGGGTACCAGCTATCTGCGTTTCAAATTTTACCAAAATCCGTCCAGTCGATTTAGCTTGAAGAAGGAACAAACATACACATTCACATCCTCACATCGTCACTCACAAACTTTCGCATTTATAATATTAGTAGGATTCTACTCTGGAGATTATCATATACTAAATGTTTCGTTATTATTAGATTGAGATAAAAATCGTGGATCTATTGCATCGTTATGCAAGTACATATGCACGCGGATTGATTTCAATTTTGTATGTGCTCCGTAACCTTTAATAGCATTATAAATCCCTTATTTTTATTCATATACCTACACGACATGCATTCATGTACGTCTCTCAATAAAATGACGTTTATTCAGTGGACTGTATCAGTAAGAGCGACATTTATTTTGCGCAATACAAACTGGTGATATCAATGTTTAACTAGCCCGGTTTTTATGTCAATAAATGGCAATGCATGCATGACACAAGTAGTTAGGGCGTCTCAGTGATACATGACACAAACACTTTTAGTCGTATTCTAAAGCCGCATTTACATTATGCAACTAGTTTCGTGCAACTAGTATTAGGGTGCGACCAAACGTGTTTCTCACCGTTTCTTCATACATTTTGTTGCGATTCCGTAACGTCACCGTTTTTTAAGCGGCGGCGTGGTCGCACCTTTACACTGCGGCGTTTGATTGCTCACGTATGAAGCTTAAGGTTATCGGCCGAGCAATGTAATGCTAGTTGCACGAAATTAGTTGCATAATGTAAATTCAGCTTTAAAATTACACTATTCCGTCACTAACGCCATAATAAGAGACTAGGGTAAACAAGACACGGGTCAGTGGTAATTCGTCATTTGAAAACAGGAAGAGATAAAAGATTTGTTAACCGCAGACTTATTAATGACGTACCAAAAAAGCGTAAAGTTCATATTCCACCGTAACATGACTTGGACTTTGCAGAATCAGGACATTATATTTAATTAGCATGTGTATTGTAAAGGAAGTAAATTCCTAAAACGGCCCGCCTACGTACGTGTGGTTTCATTAAGAACAAAAAAGGTCTTCCCAAAATCGACCACGCACGCTTCCCCTTTTTTGTACACATTTTCCTAGAATCCATCCGTTTATGTCTGTCGTGGGTTTTCAAAAGGATATAACTAAATTGAGAACCTTACTTTGCTACCACCAGCATTGAAGGCATTTTTAAAATCAGTGATTGGTAACAGTCTTATTATTCCACGTCATCAACCACTGATTGCCTCGGAGAGACCTAAGTATTCTTGACCTCGCTATTTCGCGAGGTAGCAAAGTAAGACTTTCCATTTAGTTCAAAATGAACCTTCGCAAAGTAACGCCTAAATCTACAATTGTACAGAATACTAGATTTATTTACCTGTGACAGCTCAGAGCTATGTCTAAATCTTCATCAAACGATTTCCCAGGGAAGAGGGGCTTCGGTGCATCATCGAAGAATTCGTGGAACGGAAACTCTTTTGTGATTGTTTCCACGGATTTTGTCTGAAAATATTATTTCAAATTCAAAAACTGACAGTCCCTTTCAGATAACTATACATATAAGAGTGGCTAAGCTCATTAGTAAGAAATAAATCCCAACAAAAGATTAGTTTCAGTTTATATTTAAAAGTTTTATTTTTTCATTTTTTGGGCGCGCAGCACTGTTTCTTCAATAAAAATATTTCTGGCCAGTTAGAAAATCAAAAATAGTTCGTTTACTTCCGTTTTTTATTGGGAACTCCCAGCTATTTCGACGTGGGATGAGACGGGCATCTGGATAGTTTGGCGTATTGGCATTCCCATAGCTGTGTACCTTACGCACATTAATGTAACTCTCCTGTTGCTACCACCTGCCAAACGAGTGATATACTCGCATAATACTCTATAGACCAACCGCTTAAATGAGTCCTAGCCCGCGCGGTTTCGAGGCGCGGGGTAGAACGACAAGGGGACCTCTCTCGGTGCGGGTGGGTAGTGCGCCTGCCGCCCGCACCTCTCTCGGCCCCCGCGGTCGTCCCACCCCGCGCGTTACACGCTCTGTACTCTATGTTACAAGCTGTGTACCTTATCCCGCATGCAGGCATCGGTGAAGGCTTGCCAGCGCGGGCGCACGTGGTACACGTGGAAGTGATGCGCGAGCTCACAGGTGGCGCCAGCGTCGCCGCCCGCGTCCAGCGTCTGTTGCAGTCGCCCCACAACTTCCAACAGCTCCAAACGTTTCGCAAGCACGTAGTTCACTCGGCCGTATCTGTTGATTATTATTTTTCATTAATAAAGCAAGGTTATAGAATATTTACGGTTAATTACGAGTTGAGGGTGACCGCTTTGCCAACCGATTGCTCCTCGTTTATTTTATAATTAGACGCCAAAGTAACTACTAAAACAACAATGAATCTAGTATTTTTAAAGAGGAGCTATGCTATTGTAATGTGATGTCAAATGTCATTAGTAATTACATGTTTTTATTTTTATTTTTTAGTCTTCAGCACAGTTTTCAATTTTTACTTACATAGCTAAGATTTAATGTCAAATCATTTATTTGATCTAAGTTTATTTTATACCTATTATATATTAGTATGTAAAAGTGTATATGAATGGAAATGAATAGTGAAGTGTTGCTAAGCAAAGCGAGCCAAGCTCGGGAACGGCTGCTTCGATTCGATGCGATGTTTTTTATGCAGCAGAAAGTTTTTCCTCTTTCACAGGAGCAAAGCTGGGGGAATAAGCAAGTACGAAACAAATTTGAATTAACGAAATTTTAAATGTCGTTTCAATATCAATAAATTATTTCAAATTGGTCCATAACGCAGGCGCCAGTTATAAAACATTTTGTTAGCGTACCTTATATTTTTAACGACTTGGTGACACCGATATATGTATTCAATTCATAGCTGTCACAAGAGTAAAATTAAACAAGGAGTGACACCTTCTCCCACACGAGCTTTTTCGCGAATTTAAGACGCTCGGGTTTTTGGGGCTGTCATGTTGTCAATCAGCTGTCATTGATGACGGTGCATGTCGTATGTTTCTTAGTACCTATTTAAAAATAAATATCTGTATCTATTATTATGAATGACAGTTAGTTGTCATCAGTTTTAACAGACTTATAAACGAAATTATTACAATTCGTTGCTTAAGTCGTAATTTATCCAATGAATTAAACAAATATACTAAAAATATGTTGTTTTCTTTTATTTATTACGAATGAACACTATTATTATAAAAACATATTTTTAGGTTACAATAATTTTAAGTATAATAACCTAAATTAATCACGGAATAGGATATCGAACTTATGGCGTTACAGGCATATATATGTATATACATATATTATTTCATTTTAGTACCAACATTAAGAAAAACTATACTAATGCCTCTTCTAATGGTATTTATTTCAATGGCTACTAAACTATAAAAAGTTTTATGAATCATAAAGTTTGCCGAAATAAAATCCTAGGAAAACCCGAACCATAATAATAAAAGGTATAGCTGCACATATCAACAACAATTCGGCGTGAAACTATTAATGTTCAGCGTAATGAGCTTAATTGCCCAGATCATATGCAAGACAGACTAACGAGAAACCCCAACAAACATCATGTGTCGGGAAAACCTAGAAAAACATCGAGAGCAATTTAAATTTTTACAGTTTTATTTTAAGATTTCAAAGAAAATTTCATCGAAAACATTGAAATGTCGTACGTGTTAAATTGTGGTATTGACAGTATTAAGACTAACTGAAAAAAACAAATTATTTATTCAGTCGCATACTCGTATAACCTATAGCAAAGTCAAAATTCCCCTTTGTATCGCTACGATCGGGCATAACGTAGTTGAAGCTTGACGTTCCATTGAAGTACTTAAACTCGATGTTGGTAGATACGTCATGTTTATATATTTAGCAACAGTTGTGACCATTCATGCGGAGTTTATGGCTGGAACCATTAAGATTAAAGGCCACCAGACCTACATAAGTAATTATTTTTAATTATAACTTCTTTTTGACCTATGTTTATAGCTATAAAACGGAACTCATAATTTTAATCTTAAACCACTAGGTTGGCAACGCATTCCTAATGCTTATGGGGCTACGGATGTTAATGTACAGCTGGGCCCTATTTTATAAAGCTAAAAGTTACAATTTACAAGCGGAAGTCTCTATCTAACACATAGAGTCTGAAAGAGACTTGCGCTTGTAAATTGTTACTTGTATTAGCTTTATAAAATAGGGCCCTGGTCTGAACACCAACAGACGACCTAATCGCATGTGTGCCTTTCTTGTTGTATAAAAATGCGTTGAAAAGAATTTTCGCTATTGGTCCACAATTCTGCTAATCTAAAAGCTTATCTTTGAGCTAAATAAGTACACAAAAAAAGCAGTCTTGAAAAATTTCACAGTACTTAGAAATACCCCTCTGTTTTAGTGCTCAAGGCAGCGTGGCGTTAAGGGATGAGCGGGAGACCTTCGCCCAGCAGTGGGAATACATTTGACTGTAGGTATATAAACGAAGGAATATGTGTATAAAATGGGTTTTTGTTTTTTTTTTTTGTATTCCAAAGTGTATTTGGCACAGTACGCACATTATGGCTTAGTACCTATGTAATAAAATCAGACGAGATTTATTGCACTAGTTTTTCGTTTGTTGTTGGGAAATTCAGCTAAAATATGCGAGGCGAAGAGATACGGAGTTGAGAAAAATGTTATTTAGAAATAGCAATAATGTGTTACGACAGTGACCTAGACAACACTTTTGGGCCGATTGTTCACTGCCGCCGTCACAGAGCCGTCACTGGGAATGAGATGACGGCGTTATTCCAACAATAAAAATATTAACGACCGGATAGCCTAGTGGTTAGTGACCCTGACTATGAAGCTTGAGGTACCGGGTTCGAATCCCGGTAGGGGCAGATATTTGTATGATTAATACGAATGTTTGTGCCCGAGTCATGGATGTTGTATGTATTTAAGTATGTTTATCCGTTGCCTGGAACCCATAGTACAAGCTTTCCTTAGTTTGGGACCCACAATTGGTGTAATTTGTCCCATGATATTTATTTATTTACTATGACCGCCAGCAGTCCTCACGTCACAGCGCTCGGACGACCAGTGCATATTAGTGCCGGCACGTAAGTTTAGCGATGACCTTCTATGCGCAGAAGCATAAAATACGGTATCCGTGGGTGCGCAGATCCCCTCCACGTGACTCGTCATAGCTAGACTTACGTACCGGCACGTATATACAGTTCTCTGTTCATACTGACGGCTCGATGACGGCGTGAACAAACGGCTTAAGAATTACTTAGTTACATCTCTAGACACTTACCTGGAGAAGTCTTTGTCAGTCTGCAATGCTTCCTCTCCATGTCCGAGACGCAGCAAGTGCCGTTCGTCTACATCCAGTTCGGCCACTTTCTCGAACAGCTGATTGAGTGCCTGGTTGCTGTGAGTGACCACCAGGGTGCGCTGCCACGGGAAGTTGTGGTACAAGTTGGAGATTATCTGCACTGCCACGTCAGTTTTACCTGTACGGAGGGACAGCATGAGATACGGGGCATGCAAAGATCGAATATATTAAAATAGATTTAGATTATTTATTCATTCAATAAAAAGTACATCATAAATTGTACAAAACAACAAACAACTGTGTGTATTGTTGTTGTTGTTGTATTGTTGTGTTGTGTTGTTTTGCATATAATAATATAGTAAAAATAAAAATAAAAATAATTTATTATCAGACAACAAAGAGTCCATACAATGTTAGTATTTAAGATCTTAAAAACCTATGTTAGTACACAAAAGTTAACATACATTTTTTTAATGTTATACACCTTATTCAGCTTATTCTACACGCCCTGACATGGAGATCGGTAAAACGAGCATGAATGACATAATCAAACTTTTCCGCTATCATTCTCAGGATACTATTAGTGCTCCTCTGTAATCGCGTTACACCAGAGCCAGACTTTTTCCGTATAATAAATAACATAAAAATCGTCCGTGCTAAAAATATGCCTTGGAATAACTGTGAGACTGTAGCACTTTAAGCACATATAATAACAAAAGAACCGTAGAAAATTCATTGGTTTTTCAAAGTAGTGTTGTTTAGGTGACGTCACGGATACATACGAGCTCATTAAAACTAATTTCATTGATACTGAAGGACTTTGGCAAACGGGAGTACTTAATAAGTACAGACGCAGTATCATCTTACGGAAATACCCCAAATCAAGTTGAATTTTTTTAGCTTGGACCAATAATGTCCTTTAGTCTCAAGGGGATAAGTGATTATCATAACATCTACGTATCTGTGACTATTAAAAAAGTGCAAGATGATTTTAAACAAGGTTTCTGCGTCATGGGAAGTCCAACGTCCAACCTTCATGAATTAAAACGAATTTATCAGACCAATGAATTCAGTTCGTCTGCATGTCTGGCTGTATCTTGTTTTGCCGCTTGATGTTTTTGCGATGAGAGTTGAATGTACTCGTTTCAGTCTTGACTTGAAAGAGCCGTGCAAATGCTTTGTAACCATGAATTTAAACCCACTTTTTTGCGAACATAAATCATACACCTCCTATAGAATTTAAATAAACCAGTAGGCTTATTGTCTAACTCGCTCGCAATCGCCATCGTGTTCATTTTGATAGTTCATGTATGGGCTGACAATTAGCATCGGAATCAGCTAGCTGTCACATTCATACAAGAACTGTCAAAATGAACACGATGGCGATTGCGAGCGAGTTATACAATAAGCTTACTTGCGTGGTCTTAGGAACGGGGGAGGGGGATACTGGTATGCCTTACCTGTTCCTGGAGGGCCCACGACCAGAGTCAAACCAGGCTGCATCCCGGAACGTATTGCCTCGAGCTGCGTCGGCGTGAACAATATGTTGTTCCTATGAAATTTACAACTTGATTAATTGAAGCTTTTAATTGGCCTACGATGTGATGTTCAAGAAAGGCTTGTATATAAAAATCACGCAACAAACTGAACAAGTTCAAGGCAAACCATCGCCAAATACGGTGTTTTGTCGATGAGGTCGACCACTTACTTCAGCAGATGTTTTAATAACTCGTTTTGCCATAAAGAGTTTCATGTTCATGACTACTGTATAAGCAAATAACAAAGTGCAGCCAAGGTCAAAAATAAGGTTTTGCGCAAAGTTCTAAAATACATAAGTTTCTTTTTCATTTCGTAGTACTATTTTATGTGGAGCACAAAATAAGGAACAGCTAACACTATGAGACTTTACTTTTATACTTATAACTAGCTGTTGCCAGCGACTTCGTCTGCAAAGAATTCGTTTATCGTTATCCCGCGGGAACTACGCAATTTTCCGGGATAAAAAGTAGCCTATGTACTATTCCAGACTTTTCTCTATCTATGTGCCGAATTTCATCCAGATCCGTTGGGCCGTTCTGGCGTGATTGAGTAACAAACAAACATCCATCCATCCATCCATACTTTCGCATTTATAATATTAGTTAGATTATATGATATAAAACAAAGTTACTATTCCATAATATTGAACAGGTAAACTGAAAAAAAAAATGTAACAGCTAGAATAAAAACGGACATAAGACACACTTACATAATCTGACGCGCGTCAATGGCTTGTGGTTAACCTTATTGACACAAGCCTATGCCTATTCTTATATTTTTTTCGTTCCAAACGGACTAGTGCCTAGTGGCTTTTTGTCTCTGAGCTCTAGCAGCTACAAGGAACGAATATTACAATACTGGTAGGCCGCGACTAAAAGGACAATACGCGTCCCGAAGCTTGGTTGGATTTAAGTTTCCTATAAATTCTTGTATTAAAAATAGTTATCTAACTTAATATTACAAATGCGAATTTGGATGGATGTTTGTTTGTTACTCAATCACGCCAGAACGACGACCCAACGAATCTGGATGAAATTTGGCACATAGATAGTGAAAAGTCTGGAATAGCACATTATGCTGCTGTTTAAACCGGAAAATTCCCGCGGGATAGCGATAAACGAATCCTTTGCAGACGAAGTCGCAGGCAACAGCTAGTAACATTATATGTATCACACTATCAGTTATAGTTAAATACGTAATTCCAAATTGGCAACGGCGCCTCGCGGCGTGACGGTTAAAGTGATTTATGTTTATTTGTTTCTAAAACGACATAAATAAATGCATATTTAATATAACTGATAGTTTATCTACGATAATAAACCTACTTGTAAACTTACATCGAAGCCGTCATTCGAGACGCATATTGCTCTTAAGAGCGTGCATCCCTACTGAGCTGGCAACGCGCATTTTTGGTGATTTTTTGCGATTATTTCACAGAAATTGAATGAAAGTTTCAAATATGCGTCTGTAGTGCACTTCGGTTTTAGTGTATTAATGTGTCTAATGCAGTAATTGGTCGTGATGGACTTTTATTTCCTTATTAAACGAGATATAGTATTTTATCGCTTTAATACTAAAATAAAAGTCCATCACGTTTCATCACTGCATTGAACACATTTATACACTAAAAACGAAGTGCACTACAGACGCATATTTGAAACTTTCATTCAATTTCTGTGAAATAATCGCAAAAAATCACCAAAAATGCGACGTTGCCAGCTTAGTAGGGATGCACGCTCTTAAGCTTTGTTACATATACTATACACATGCATGCACAGTGCTTCTATTTAATGTCTTTCGTTTTCCACATGACTAGACGTCAGTCATATGAAAAACTAGCGACCCGCATCGGCTTCGCACGGCATATTATGCATGTATTAGGTATACATATAAACCTTCCTCTTGAATCACTCTATCTATTAAAAAAAACCGCATCAAAATCCGTTGCGTAGTTTTAAAGATCTAACCATACATAGGGACAGACAGAGAGCGGAAAGCGACTTTGTTTTATACTATGTAGTGACGAAGATTGCCGAGAGACATCAAGAAAATAGAAGCACTGTATACACGGTTGTATAATGTTGAAGTCTTACCCCCTTATTCATAAAGGCTCTATAGGCTTCAGCTAACTAACAATCGTTTGTCCTTATCTGTGAAAGGTAAATGTCAATGTGACAGATAAGGACAAACGATTGCTAAGTTAGCAGAAGCCTATAGAGTGTTTATGAACAAAGGGATTAATTTCAATACAGTAGGCTTATTACATAACTCGCTCGCAATCGCCATCGTGTTCATTTTGACAGTTATTGTATGAATGTGACAGTAAGCTGATTCCTATACCAATTGACAGCCCATACATGAACTGTCAAAATGAACACGATGGCGACAGCAAGCGAGTTAGACAATTTACCGAACAACGGTTGATTATAAACAAGCAGTGTCTTCTTCAACCTCGACATCAACAGTATCGAATCAGAATCATCGACAGTATCGATGGAGCTATAACTATAAAAATTGAATAGAAGTTGAGTTAGACAATAAGCCTACTGGTATCTAGGTATCTAGTTACTGACTTCTTGGGCTCGTTGTACAGGTAGGGCCCTCGTTTCGGCTGCACGTGGGGCTCCACAACGATGGATTTGCGCTCGTCGTCCTCCTCCATCGCGCTTTCGCCGAGCTCCTGCTTGCGAAGAACGTTCTCGAACGTTACCCTGGATAAAATTGGAATATTTCGATGTAAGAAGCGCTAGGTCAAAGTCGCAGAATATCGCATTCAGAAAAATTTGCAGTGTTATTACAAAAAAGTTAAACAGGCGTTGAGCACGAGTCTAAAAAATAATGTATGACAAATGTATTAGATTATTTTTTAGACACGTGTTCAACGTCAAATAACTGTTTTAGTCTGAGCTCGAGCTACCATAGTTACTAAGAACTTAACGAGCGAGCTGTTACCTTCGTTACTTCATATGATATAACAAACTTAACAGGAGTGACTAAAATTGCAACGCATTCATGAAAACTGACAGACCTTGCTCCAATATGCCAGCTACATTGTGGACCCTGTGCTAAATACCATAAAATACCTATGTTAATACCGCTAAGCTACATACATCAGGCTAATTATAATACAATTCATTCCATAGGAATCCCAGTTACACTGCGCGGTTGAGCATTCGCAGACGAAATATTTTGTACTAACATCACGTACAAACTGCATAACAGAGAATTGAAGTGGAACGTTAGATTTCGATTCTGGCTACAATCAACTCAAATAACTTGCGTCCACCGAGGAATTAACCAATAGAGTGGTAACACGGGCGGTACAATATTTTGAAACGCATAAGTGTTAATGTCACTTATATCATACCACTAGTTTTTCGTGATTTCGTCTTTTCTTATCTCCTACATGGAATAAAGCCATTTCAGGTTTCAGAATTACAATTTATTTATATTTTTACATGAAAACAAGTGAGTTTAGTTCGCTACACATAATGTATAATAATTATATGCTTGACAAACTTTAGTGTCCTGCTAAATCTAGGGCCGACCAGCCAGACCAAAGCAATCGTCATAGTGATTTTTTGACATTTGTGACACTATATGGAATTCAATAGGCTTGCGTTTTAATGTCACTTACAGCAAAAAATAACCCAGGTTAAGTCGTAAGACCTGGATTAGGGTGGATGGTTCCATAAAATGACACTACATTGCTAAGTATGTATGTATGTATTGTATGTAAACTCTTTATTGTGCAAAATAAACAAGACATATTCAATTGACAAACACTGCGATACATGCACAAAGGGATGCATAAAGGGATCTCTTCCAGTCAACCTAAGTAAGTTAGTAAGTCAACCACGCGATACATAAGTACAAGCGATTTTTTTTTCTTGACTGACGTTGGAGTCAATTTCTAACAGGCAAACGGACCGAAATAATTACATGTCCCGCCATTCTCCCGCTGTACCTGTTTCTAGTACAAAAGCCCGTTTATTTCAGTGAAACCTGGATTATCTGTTTCAGAATTGTCTGTGCTAGTTATTAGATATGCGAGATCAATAATCGAATAACAAACTATTCATTGTTCGTGCGTCATCTGCCAGATGCATTGAATATTAGCTTGAACTGAGTAGAGGTTTGTACAGTTCTAAACAATGAAGCGGTAAAATGTATTCACTGTATATTTCAGCATCTAATGTAAAAACAGGAAAAAGTATGTTACGTATATACTCGTATGGACTGAATCGAAGGAGCGCGGAGCTCCTATTTTGCGTCATTTACATACTTAAATTACTTGAATATTTTTCGTACTGACATTTTACAATGAAATAATCGGCCAATTATCGTCGTATTTTCATGTTTTACTACTTTTACTGTCACACTATTTTTCCAACCACCAAAAATAAAATGACAGCCCGTGCGTTTTTCAACTTATCATATCTAAATGAACTCTCTAATGTTTAAACAACAATTGTAGAAATTGCAATAAGTTACGTTAACAATAACGTTAACTACACCGTCGATTTTGACAAATATTTCATAGGTTAACTGTCGCGTATACGTCAAAATCGTCGGTTATAGTTATAGCAACTCACACTGAATAAAGGTGACGAAGATAAACACTGTTTTTTTTTTGGGTCGATTACTGAATGATTGATAACTATCAAACAAGTGGTCGTTGCACACCCACATGTTTAAAGATTATTCATGGTTAGGTATGTAGGTGTCAATTATGATTTATTCACCATTATGAACCACTCATAATTGCGATGTCTCATTTTATTCACGCAGGTAGCATGAGAGTCTGATACCCCAAGCAGTTTGGTTAGTCTCCAAAAACCACAGATATCAGATATACCGTAGATTACGGAATTGCATTTACTTTGAGAGTCTGAACCCCGACCAAACATCATGGTTTGTTTCATAATACCTACGAAGACATAATAAAGGACGGCGGCTGCAGTTCATTCGTTTCAATCGTAGCGGGGCGGAGGGACATCGTCGGTGTTTTTGAATCGGTTTGGATTTCCTGTATCTGAATTTCGGCTGTAGCGTCACAGTAAGTGCTAAAAAGTCGGCACGCTTGGTTTCAATGCAAATAGTGATATTTGCGTAATCAATGCACGTAATGCATGCCAAGAACATGGATGTAGAACGATTGCTAAGAGAATGACGTTTATAGGTCTACCTGAACACAGGAGGGATAAATAAGTTATCAACCATTCTTTCATTCAGCTGTATTTTCTGTAACCAATATAGTGGAAATGTTACATGTACAATTACTTTGTAAATAAATATTGCTGCACTATGGTTGCACGGCCCAAGGTCAAGCAGGATACTAATTATAATAATTTATTTATTATAAAGTCATGTACATAATTTTACAGGTAGACAGGTACGGTCGCCCAAATAAGTGGTCTGCCTCTTTTCATCCAACTTCCTATCAAATGAAAATGTCGCTAAAGTCGAACTTTCAAATTGACAGCCTATCTTATCGTCGTTATATATTGTGACGTGCAAAGGAATTTTAACCTTAGGGGGGTTGACCACATATTTGGCTGATGGTACTAGAGTTGGGCAAGCCGTTGTTATATGATCGTTATTAATTATTATTAGGTTAATATTTTTTTCGCGTGACAAATTACCAATTTCTGACAGAATATAGATAGCCTGGACAGACTCTAATGGTCAATTTCTCAAAGTAGTTGATAATGAAAATGAAAGTTCTTCATGAATTCACTTGTTTAAATACTACAACCAACAACTAGACAGTACGCGGCGACGGGCGCTACTAATGTTTTGAGAGGTGTATTGATATAAAACTGAACTCACTTGAAAGGCCTGACAAGTTTCCTGGGGTCATCAGTTTTCACTTTGATCTCGTATCCCGGGAAACTGCTCCGCAGATGTTCCATGTCCAGGAAAGTGTCATTGAAATCCAGGGTAGGGATCTCATTGGGCATTCTACGAGAAACAAATGTACATTCATCATAAAACGCTAGTATTTATCTGTCTATGTATTTTGTGTCATATGTGTGCTGTAAATGTGTTGCTTAGCGTAAAACCCGAGAAAAACTAGACGAGTGAATTCTTTTAAAAAAAGTGGGAAAACAAAAGGAAGAAGTCACAATTTTGAATTTCAGCCGGATCAAGTCACGTGCAAAAGCTAGTCGTTCAAAATTATTATAATTTTTCCGTACTTATTTCCTGTTCTATCGTTTCCGTAATGGTTTGAGGATGTCTTGCATAAAGATGTATGTAGACAGGGATACACCGGATACATGCGGAAGTCTTAAGTGTGTTTTTCCATGACCTGTTTCGCACAAACATCTTTTTTTTGCACACAGTTCACGGGGAAGTAAGGTATTCCGGTTAGCCGGTATTTTTTGTAGTCTGCTACTTTTACGAGAGTAAAAAATATGATGCAATTTTGACTCAGATTGACGTCAGTGAAGCCGCAACGAAAAAACTGATCATTAATTTGATAGCTTCATAAATACAGCTAGATAAAAAAGTTAAAAGGAACTGCCATAACAAAGCTTGAAGGAATGTATGAGTGTCGAGGATAAAAATGATCATAGTCGAGCGCATTGCATGGAAAGAAGCTTGGCATAGAATTAGGGTAAACGGAGCAGTTAAATCGCAAGACCGCATAAAGGGAACTGCTTAGAAATGGTCTCAGGTGATCATCCTTAATTCGGCGTATCAATTTACTTCCATATGAGGAATTACCAAAGGATGAAAAGACACTATTGAGTAAAAAAAATCACAGGGTAGCACTCCAGGAGTGCCAGCAGAAGTGAAAACTACACACACGCACGCACACTCGCGCAAAAAGAATAAAATAAACGAAATTTGAACTGCGGTCACCTGAGAGAACACACTGTTATTCTACACCTTATACCACTAGATCAAACGCACGTACGTTAAAGCGACGAAATCAAGGTACACTTCAAAAATGGAACGCGACTAGCTTCATTCGTATTTCAAAATAAGCTTTTAGAGGATCCTGATATTCTGGTACTTAAACACTCCCTCCGTCTTAAGCCTGACGCGAGTTAAAAAAAAATTACCCATCCCAAAAAGCGCTCAGTGCCGCTTAAGAAGTTTTCACTTCAAAATGTGATTAACTGAAAAAAAAAACAAACGAGTTGGCGACGAGTAAAATATGAATGCCGTCATACCTGGTATAATGTGCTTGTCCAGGGTCGCCGTATCCCAACACTATATCGTGAAGCCATTCCGGGACGACACATTCTGTATTCATGAGCTCCCGGATAGTTTCCAACACAGCTTTGAAATTATTCTCTTTCGGCTTTCGGCGCATAACAATGTTGAAAGTCTCGTAAACATCCTGTATATGAGCAAAAATAGTAGCTTTAGCTTATCAAGACATCAGAAACGTAAATCCTACTAATATTATAAACTAGCTGTTGCCTGCGACTTCGTCTGCAAAGAATTCGTTTATCGCTATCCCGCGGGAATTTTCCGGGATAAAAAGTAGCCTATGTGCTATTCCAGACTTGTCTCTACCTATATGCCGAATTTCATTCAGATTCGTTCGGCAGGGCCGTTCTGCCGCGATTGAGTAACAAACAAATCCATTCATCTATCCATCCATCCATCCATACTTTCGCATTTATAATATTAGTTAGATGCGAAAGTTTGTGACGATGTGACGATGTGAGTGAGTTAGTGTGTATGTTTGTTCCTTTTTCACGCTGTAACGACTGGACGGATTTGGATAAAATTTGGAACGAAGATAGCTGGTACCCTAGATTAAAACATGGCTATTTTTATCCCGGAAAATTGCATAGTTTCCGCGGGATAGCGATAAACATGTGAAAGGTCATAGCTTCTTAGCGTCGCAACGTAAATATTTGCAGAATATACTATGAACATCAATTCTTAACTCTAATTCTACGCGGACGAAGTCGCAGGCAGAAGCTAGTACAAAAATAAATATGAAACTATTTAAAACTTGCATCTTTTGAACTTGAAATAATTGATTGAATCAATTTTATTGTGGTAGTGGAGTAGCAAGGCACATAAATGTTTTTTGGGAATTCTTTTGAAGTTATATACAAACAGACTAAAGTTTACAATATGGCGAGGAAAATTCTATAGTAAAATGTTATTTCAATAACATTCCAAAGGCATGTACATTCGATAAAAGAGTACAATAAATCTCTATATTCTTAGAGAATCGTTCTAATTCGGTTTTGTACTGATGATTTCAGCTTATTTTTCACCTGAATTTCCCCAATCTTGTTTACCTATACAAATTGTTAAAAACCAGATTTATAAAGTCTATTCTCGGGAAACCAATCAAACATGCCTTCTTTCATGAAGTGTGTTGTATAATTTCAAGATCAAGGGTGAAGTTAATATAATTGTATCCAAATGCTGCAATTTTTACTAAAGATGTATTTTTGACAGAATAGAACGCGTCTTTCACTGCTTCTTGAAGTGCTACTTATTTGTAGGATTTGCTTTACATTTAAAGTAATGTTTCTGTTTTATTTTCTGATTAAATTCCTCATCTTTTTTGCCATCGGTTCTTGCAATCTTTTTTTATGTTTAAGAGGGGGAAAACGAGCAGACGGGTCACCTGATGGAAAGTGATCACCATCGCCCAGGGACACCTGCAATACGTGGGGAATCACAGATGCCTTGCCGGCCCTTTCAAGAACAGGAAGCACAATCTTACACTTGCTTCAGGCTAACTCTCACTTTGCAATGATTTTGCGGTAGCTCACCTCTTTCCCTTTGCTGGCTCGATCGAGATCCAGCCTATACTGGTTGGGGTCTAAGAGCAGACGGAATGTTCTGGAGTCACCATCGAGCTGCGGTCGCGGTTCCGGGCCTTCTTCTATGACCCTTCCAGCAGCGTCCAGCATGCCCTCTACCTCGCAGCCACGTACGTACACAATCCCCGCCTGGTCCACCATACTCTTTCTGTAGTCATATTTGGTACCTGTTGGGGAGAAGTATTTGCTGTTGTTTTACAGCCTTATTCATAAAAAGTTAGAGGCTCGCTATAAGCTCGCTATAGGACCGATGCAAAAAAACATGATTCATAAACGTCAATTAGCGCTAATCAGTCCTTCAAGGGTCTGTTAAGTCTTCCGAAAGTTAGCGGACCGTAGACCCTCCTTTATCTCTCTGCTAACTCACAAAATGGCCGCCACAAATGTAAACAGCTGAATTTGGCAAGAGCAAAACCATACACAAGACAGTTTTTTTTTGTTTTAAGTTTTTATCCCCTTCGGGAAAGGTAAAGGAAACTAGATCCACACTGCCTCGTCTATCGTGTTAATTCGCTGGTTTCCCGCTAATTAGCTGCCACTGCTGTCAATTTCTTTTTTTTAATTCACTAAAAGGCCATTTTTGGTCTATGATTTGCCAAGGTGGCCAACATAACGCGTCTAATCCATCCATCAACAGCTCATTAGTTAACAGACTGCTAGCAAGCATTTATGAATCATACTTTTTAACAACTGTCAAATAAGCTTAATCAGTCTGTTAACTAATGAACCGATCAAACCTCAATTAAGGATTTTTTATGAATAAGGCTGTTAGTCTATCGTATATTTGTATTATTACCCCTTTCTTCGTGCTTGTTGAGATTCTGTTATAGTTTAATAATCGGTTTGCCTTTGTGTATCACCTTGCCATTAGCTTTTGCAACACAAATATAACTTAAGTTGTAATCGGTCTGCAACTTTTACGACCAAGGGATGTGACTTATGAATCTACTTCATATTTTCGCATATGTTTATTTTACTGGCGTTACACAACGGATTAGCGATGTGTCGGAGGTGTGTGTCTTCAAAAGTGTATAACTGCAGATGATGATGATGTCCTCCTAGACGAGTCCGTCTATGGCGACAACCTGTCAATTATTCCTGGCATGCGCGCGAATATGACTTGAGAACCCCAACTTGTTCACGAACAAGCGATCACAAGAGAGACAGTATAACTGCAGATACAGATACGGCAAAGGACTTAGGCTATCCAACATGGCCCAACAAGATCATACGATAAAGTGAAAGCATAAAACACAATGTCCGTTCTGAATCATTTTCAACGGTCCAGATAACAGATAAAGCCCCTAACAGCCGAATTGTTGGCTGAATAAACAAAATGGATAACGTGGGAGTCATAAAGTTCTTTACAACTACGGCAATTGTTATTCACAAGTGTGTTTAGCACGTCGTCATAGAGTAACCTAGTTATTAAGATAATAACTAGATTCGACATGGTCTAAATAGGGTTCTAGGTACAGGTTATCATTATAGATTGTACACGGAAGAAGTGATTCACTATTGTTCTGCATGTGTCACCCAATAGGTACGCATATATGCAAATATAATTAATAGGATGCACTTACCAATGCCCTGCGTAGGGCGTACAGTGACTAAGAAGCACACATCGTGTTTTCTGAGGTTCTCCCATTCCTGTTTGATCTCATTGCGAACGCTCAGAGCGACTGTGACATCGGCTCGGACTCGGGAAGGAGCTTTGTCGCCAATATTCGGTTTGGCGACTTCGACGACGGCGAAAGACTGAATGGGATGGGCCATGCGAGCCCAGCCTCCGAAATACACGCTGCGGTCTTCTGCCCGCCTGGTAGAGACAATGAAATTGTTAATAACAGCACAGAATAAGTAGTAGTACTAACGTACAGAAAGCTCCCTCTTGAGTCGATTAAATAAATAAAAACTCTAGCCGCGTACACATAAAGCACAATCTAGTGCGCTCTTGATATGTTTACCTACAGCGATAATAGCCTACAGCCCCACTCCATCACATTTCCCGCAAAGCATTCATGCAAAAATAAACCGTATTACTACGCGAGAGCGCTTCTTTTAGTTTAACCGTTTCAATCATGGCCGTTCACGTCACCGCGAACTTATTAGGGTTGTAGTAAGTAGTCATTGTTCGTTGCTATTTTTTTTCAAAATCATACTTTTTTCATACTAACTTTTTCAAAATTTCTGCGAACAATATTATTAATTCGTTCTGCATGTTTTTAGTTGTTATTGTTGATGGTATTACATATTATTCAGTCACAAGGAACACATACTTAATGGAATCTTGTGAAATAATTAAAAGAAAAACTCAAACATTATTTTATCTAAGCAATTATTATTTTGATCGGGTTCGATTTCCCATGTAGGTATGTTTATTTTTAATTTAATGCCATTTTTATAAAATCTTAAATCGATGCCATGGTTCCTAGAAACAGATTCCCCTATCTCTTATAGTTTTTGACTTCTCATTTGACCCATTTGGATTGATAAACTAAATTCTGTCGGCTAATCTCGCCTTCATTAAGTACCGCTGCGGTTAGCGCCAGCATATACTCGTATTTGTAAATATTACTGTATATAATTGTGTATTGTCTGTTAATATTTTTGTCATTTGTTTTGTGGTCAATCATGAAGGCATTTTATGAAGATTACTGTGCGAATGGGACAGTCCCGTTTGAAACAGAATGTATGTTCGATTAGGTACCAATAACGTCAAGTAGTGATCAATTTATTTACTTAGTTAAGTTAAAATTATTTCACCTTTCTTTCATCTTTCTTTTTGCATTTTTTTTAGTTCTCCTATAAAAAAAATAGTAAATATGGTTTAAATACCGATGAATAAAGGACTACACTCTATAAGGTATGCGTTTTGATGAACCTTAGGTTATGTATGTGTGATTCGAGAACTCCATAGTAAGTAGGTACAACTATACCAAAACATCGGTTATTTCTTTGTATAAGAGTACTAATAGTCCGATTGCACATTGCACAACAAATCGTACAATCCCTACGATTCTCGGAACGAATGCGGCGCCGAAGGTAAAATGATATCAGCGATACATAATATCTGTGAGGTAAGCGCGCAGATTACATACATACCCAGAGTAACATAAAATCTATCTAACTAATATTATAAATGCGAAATTTTGGATGGATAGATGTTTGTTACTCAATCACGCCAGAAAAGCCCAAAGAATCTGGATGAAATTCGGCACATAGATAGAGAAATCTGGAATAGCACATACATACATACATACCGTCACGCCTCTTTCCCACAGGGATAGGCAGAGACTACTTTGTTCCACTTGCTACGATACTGACATACCTCTTTAGCTTCATCCACATTCATCAATCTCTTCAAACATGCTCGTCGGTTTCGGGTACTCTATTTAAGTTTTTCCTGCAAGTCTAAACAGGGGTTTAGACAAGCTTCGCCCCCGTGGAAGTGTACAAAATAGGCTAGTTCTCTATCCAGCGGAAATTGCGACAAAACCCCTTTCTAGTGCACCACTATTGATACGTAGACAAATATAACAGCTAGTTATGATTTATTTAAGAAAGTACGAGAGTAGCCTTACCATGGAGCAAGCCGGTAGACTGAATCTTCAATATCTTGACGGATTTCATCTGAAACAAAAGTATATTATAAGTAATTTATTCCCATAATTTCACTTTAAAGCTTCGACATCACATTATAGTTAAAAAAAACTTAAACTTTACATTGTTCTAAATTTGGTCCAAATTATACCAAAAGATTACAATATATTTATATTTAAACCCCCTTCATAAACGCCCTATAGGCTTCTGCTAACTTAGCAATCGTTTGTCCTCTGTCATTCTGACATTTACCTTTCACAGATAAGGACAAACGATTACTACGTTAGCAGAAGCCTAAAGAAATTTATGAAATTTCTAAACGACACTGAAAATTGGAACACATAGAAAAATCCGAAAAGTAAAGCTATGGCCAGGAAAAGAACCCGGGTCCTCGTCATTCCGTGACGCGTGCTATACCCCTACACCACCCATAGCGTTTATGAATAAAAGGGGTAAGTAAGTGCCTTGATCTAAACGAAAACGTATTTTTCAGTCGCTTTATTGTCTTACATGTGCTCTCAAGTCGGAACAGATTGAAGTTCCTCAGCAGATAGTCGTGCAGCGTCAAGAATTGAAGGTTTAGCTTCGGCAGCGCCAAGCAGTTGTCCCCGCTGTAAATCTCGGTGGGAACTACGTTCTCATCCCATATCACTTCCTCAGTGGGGTACAGGGGCATAGAGTTCAGCTCCTCCAGTTGGGATATGCGACGCTCGTGACGGGATATCTGGATAAAATAAACGTATTACCTCAACGTGTTTCCGAAACAAAAACACCACAGAGAGAACTCTACGCGATTTTCTAATAAGTACATTGCGCTTTTTGGCAGTTAATCGCTGTGCAGTGACGGCACAGTGCAGCGCAATGAACAGAGGTGCAGCTGATGTTAAGAGGGTGCATCCCTACTGAGCTGGCAACGTCGCATTTTTGGTGATTTTTTGCGATTATTTCACAGAAAATGAATGAAAGTTTCAAATGTCCGTCTGTAGTGCACTTCGTTTTGAGTGTATTAATGTGTCCAATGCAATGATTAATCGTGATGGACTTTTATTTTCGTATTAAAGGGATAAAATACTATATCTCGTTTAATAAGAAAATAAAAGTCCATCACGATCAATTATTGCATTGGACACATTAATACACTCAAAACAAAGTGCACTACAGACGCACATTTGAAACTTTCATTCATTTTCTGTGAAATAATCGCAAAAAATCACCAAAAATGCGACGTTGCCAGCTCAGTAGGGAAGCACGCTCTAAATTAAGCATACTTAGTTATTATATTTATTTACTTATTTATTATTTGTTTATAAGCCTTTTTATTCCGAATTCGCTACAATATCAGTAAGTACATGTTGTTGTTGATGTTATTGTCGTTTATTTATTAAATTGTCGCGTAATTCGGCGTGCCTCATGGCATAGGCCTCCTTCGTGTATTGGAGGGTTTGGGCTATAGTTCCCACGCGCGCCCAGTGCGGATTGGGAACTTAACACACACCATTGAATTTCTTCACAGATGTGTGCAGGTTTCCTCACGATGTTTTCCTTCACCGAAAAGCTCATGGCAAATTACAAATGTAATTTTCGCACATAAATTCCGAAAAAATCAGAGGTGCGAGCCCGGGATTTGAACCCACGACGCTCTGCTTGAGAGGCCACAGGTCAAACCACTAGGCTACCACGGCGTTATTATAAAATGACCTATATCATATATTACAAATTGAGTACGAATAGTGAAAGGCAGTTGTCAGCATTAGGGGCTTAGTCGATCGCCAGCCTTGTGGACATTCGGCGAAATCCATTTAATCTCGAAAACCAGTTGAAACACTATTCAGGATATTAAATCTATTCCTTTTTAAATCCATCTCAAACTTACAAGCCATTCATATATTATCACAGAACAAACAACCAAAGATCCTGACATACTTTTACATAAGTAATATCGATGGTATTTAGGAAAAAGAAAGCAGACATTTTCAGTAGATTACTTATGCAATCAGAACGAATTTGCACTATCGCCGGTACCACGACAGATAACACAGTACTGTTAAGGAAACATGCTCAGACGCACGTATTACATGACACTAGTTGAACACGGTGAAGGGCATAGATGTGTATACTTGTTTACCTTAATTTCAACTGAGTAAGGTAAAAGTGCGTGCATATTTATCCTAATTTTGTATAAACAATATCAGCTCATTAAATTAATAAGATTCTTGGTAAATTTACACGAGTTTCTCGTAGCCTTTCCTTCAGTCATAACTATACCGAAGTTTAACTAATTCATACTCTTTATACATCAATACCTAATATCACTATACAACAAATATTACATTATAAAAATGTCAGCAATTGACGTCATTTCTTTTTTTAGCACGGATTTAACAAGTCGGAGGCACTAACTTTTATCCTACGATAATCTTTGCAAACAAAGTCGCGGGATAACGAAGGTGCAAGGGCAATGGAATTCTCAGGGACTAGGAGTGCCCGGTTATAATAAGATGTGACGTCTTTAACGTGTAATGAACTCTGTTTTAAAAGCAACTCTTGTGGGCCGACAGTGCATTTGTATTCGACGTTGAACTGAGAAAACATTGACATTGGCAGAGACGACACCGGAAAAAAACATAATATCCAGTCTGATAAGGTACGTAACTTAATACTATACGAGACCTCTTTAGATGTTTTTATTTTTTTATACTAAACAGACCACGCTTTTATTATCATTAATCAAATATAAAAACATTTTAAACTTGTGAAAACTCCATTTAAATTAATTAAAACACTCGGGAGAGATAAATAAAAGTGTATGTGAAGGTAGCATACCAGTAATTCCTTGAGGAACTCTTTGTCCACTCTGTAGTGCGGAGCCTCATCTTCTTTGCCGTCAGGAGGGACCAGGTTGAGATGTGTGGCGATAGCTCGCAACGCCTTGTCACTGAACACATAAGCGTGTCATTAGTTCAGACCAAATGTAGTTATTAGTCTCACAAAACAGTTAATTTTAGCTCTGAAAGCCTGATTTTTAGTAGGTTTGAAATAAATAAATTGGCAAATAAATTCGTTATTACAAGGTCTACGCGGGAATGACGTTTTGACAACCTATAAAGAGTAGGTACATCAACTAATTGATGCTATCAAATTTAACATCCCATATCATGTTGAACAAAGCAATTTATCTATACCAGTGGCGTAACTATAGGGTGGCAGGGCTGGCATAATGCCACGGGCCCCCAGCTCTACGGGGCCCCGAACTGGCTTGGCCTTGAGCACAGAAGGGAAGATGATGCACTTCTTTATAGTGAGGAAGGGCCCCATCTGATGAATTTGCCGCGGGCCCCTGACGTTGTAGTTCCGCCACTGATCTATATACATATATCGATGAATAGGTTTTGTCTACGGTCGATTAACATACCTCAGGTTACCGAAATGTTTCTGCAACGAATCCCGCGTGTCGACGCTGGCGACGTTGGCTAGGGCGAACAGGCGTAGGTCTGGAAACTTTGCGAAGGCTGCTTTCTGTCAAGAAAAAAAAAATTGGTAGAATACTCGCTGCGTCAGATTCCCAGCAAATTGATTCTTGAATCTAAGCTGACAGAGGTCATGGGTTCCATTTGTGCATGTGTATAACCTAAAGGGTTCGTGGATACATGCAGATGTTTCTCCGTGGGGTAGCAACGCATCTGTAATCCAGCCGGTAATGCAAATGCTGACTATGGGCAGCGATATCACTTAAGGTAATTTCATTCTTACCTGTCCTATTTGGTAAACAAAATTCTAACCTCAAAGCGTCTCATTTTTGTTATTTTTTTAACTATTTCACCGTAAATAAAGGAAGTGGAGATACAAATATAAGCAAAATTATGTATAAAATATTGCCTCAGATTTATTTGATAGCATAATAGGTACACCTTATTGTTTACAAAAATTTGCACATTGAAGTTAGAATTTTGTTTACCAAATAGGACAGGTGAGAATGAAAATACTCTACCTCAGGTGACTCACCTGCTTTCAATTTTTTTATGTGATGACAAATTTTGAAGTCAAATTTACGGTCACGTTCAATTTGTCATGTACCACTCTCGTATTCACTAAGTTCAAAGAATAGTTTGCTAATTTTAGATTTTAACTTCGACTTACTTTAATTATCTATTACTCATGGACACCAAAAAAGGATACTCGTCGTAAATTATTTTTGTCCTGATGCGTATTCGATTTCTTAGTAAAGAGCTCAACAGGTTATTAAAAGTTAGTGTGCTATAAATATTCAGCAGCAGTGATTTATGGGGAACTTATTATCCCACGATTAAGCGCCCAATAAACTATCCTGACTATAACCGGTGATCCTATAACAATGTTTTATATGCACACCTAAGTAGATTATTGTCTTATATACAATACAATACAACAATACAAATACTACGAGTATACGAGTAGCCGCGCGAGCAGAGCGTTGGCGCGCAGTGTTCGTTTCGCTGCCGCCGTGGCGAGCGCTCCCTGATGAAGGGCTTCGAAATAGTCCGAAACAATTGTCGGAGCAATCCTTCGGCTTTTATACGTGAGTTATCCGTTGTGTTGTAATTATGTGCGAGTCTCACGGTAGTTTCATGTTTAAATACAAATACTCTTTATTGAACACCACAAATCAGTACAAAACAAAGTAGTAGTAGTGTATATAAATACATAAGTTATTTCTTTTATTTAGACATAAACGGACGTCCATCCGCTGTGGACGGATATGACTGTGTGGCAGCATTTTCGGGCTTCGGGGATCCTCGATAGCAATCACAATGTGAAATATTATATTTCATTGACTTGAAAAGAGAAGGACCTTCTCGATTCGATTGTATATCTTTTATAGGGACCTATCTCAGCGGGCCGTGTAACGATTTCTATGATTCTTTTCTTCGATAGTGCATGTCTCAAGGTTGATCCCTTGTAACCAAAGCCCGATTTGATGGGAGCAAAATTCCACTTTTCCTAGTGCTTGATTAAACATCGACTATTCTATCGACATATGATTTAGAACGATCCCTTAGTGGGATGAAATGGATATTATTTTACCAAGGCGAAGAAATATTATAAACGGGATGTGAACCGCGATTACCTTTATTGAGCTCCCGATATTTCGATACAGTTGCATGCATCATGATCACGGGTAGACAAATCGAAAATCGGGAGCTCAATAAAGGTAATCGCGGTTCACATCCCGTTTATAATATTTCGAATGAACTTAACCGTGAATCATTGAAAACTCTTATCAAGGCGAAGAAGTTTATAACCGAAAAATTTAGAATAATAAAAATTGTTATAAAATTATATGAAATCCAAAAAAATACAAACACAGTTAATTTTTATTTGATGTCCAACTACATATATTATTTTTGAATGTCATAACAGTAAATCGTACATTTTTATCGACATCGATTTATAAAAATAGTGTCCTCGCACTACTGAGACTTCAGCACATTAATTGCTCCCGCGCAACACAAAACAAAAAACTGAGTCGGTGCGGGACATAGGGTAAAACATTTTCCCTGAGCATGATAAAAAATTAAAAATACACATCAGACGCATTGTTGTTTTCTTTTGTCGGTTAAAAGGGGGTCTGTGTTATTTCTACACTGCACCTATCGAACGCTATATTCTTAAGTATTGATCTTGATACTAATTTGCTTTCACCTCACTCTAATTCCAGCTCGGAAGGTTACTTATAACTGGGTAACTAAAACGAGGTCAAGCCCGAGCCAAATCAGTACCAGCTGTTCTTGTAAAAAAAAAAGCTAAGTATGAGTCATGATGACAAAACCGTATAATAACAGTTAGGATGTTCCAGCAACACTAAAGTCGCGAGCACACCGAAAGCGTCGCGACCTCCAGATTTTTCACTATCTTCAGAACGTCCATTGCTATATCAGAATCTGCCTTCCGCAAGGGTTACAATGACGATCGCCTTTAAGCTATTTGGTGCCAGTGGCTACCCGTGATCTTTGCCACACCAAACCACAGAAAAGACTTTTAATAGTACAAACGATATCGCTTAAAGGCCCCAACCCACTGGGAAGCCGAAGAATGACAAATGATTAGGTACGGTAACTGCATGTCACCGTGGCGTAACAGTGAGGCGGAGCTCTTAGGACGCCTGCCCCCTTACAAAAGTATGTAAGTAGGTAGGTACTTAAACTCGCTCATTTCCAGCTAGCTAGTTCGTATTCAATTCACTGGAAATAAACATAAAGTGGGGCAACTTACCGATTCACGAACGATTCGTCAGCACCAAAAACTGATCTACATTTGCAATTATACTTGCGCTTGCTAATTGCCTACTAACACCTACTAATCTCACTAACTTGGTAGGCGAACGAAGATACCAGTCGCGCAGAAGACGGGCGCTTTGATAGAGATTTGTTCACTCACGCAATCGCGCCCCTCCACATTTATGAACGTAGTTGTTATATACTGTAGTATGTATCACGACTATGTGTGCTTAACTTAACACGAACGCGTCTTCAGTCGCGACGCTCTGTCATTATTTTATTTACATTTATGAGTGTTATACATATATAATTTACTGCACATCGATAATTTATTACAATGAAAAAATCATAAGTTAATTTATAAGTAAAAATAATTTGCTGGGTTGGGACTCGTCATCGTATGTGAAATTTTACGTAAACTTACTTGTAATGAAGTTATCCTCGAATAATGTAAAAGGGTCATATCTCGATCTGTCAATGGGTCCCCAGATTCATCACTTATTTCGAAGCGTGTGTAGAATTTCAGCATTTGTAGAAGCTGAAACAAAACAAAATAATGAACAAAGTGACACATGATTATAGCTCAACCTAAAAATAAAAGATAAAAAAGTCGGGATACGAGAGAGCAGGACTCGCATATTAGTGATTCCGTACCACTAGTGAACATTGCAAGTACAAACTCAAATTGTAAATAAAAAACGACGACCACATACGGGTTGAACTCGCGCACCGAAAGTTCCGCATCTAACATATGATTAGCGAAAATTAGGTTATTCTTTCCATAATAGGTACTTTTATTATTCAATAACAATACACATATTACACACACACATGGTACATATTTACAAAAAAACAAATGAAACTATGATTAAATTAAAAACTAAACTTAAACTAACTATAAAAAGTTATAAGTTATAAAAAGAACACCCCGTCTAGCCCTGCCCTGGACGCTAGCGGCATTACCCCTTTGGACCGCAAGTGCGATCCGCTGGGATAAATTATATTTTTAACTTATTGTTTCAGCTTCAAGAGATTTTTCCTTTTGTGGTACAGAACTCTAAAAATAAATCCTCTTCCTCGCAAAGGTCTTCATAAATATAATTATTACTTGATAATTTAAGATTAAAATTTTACACATTGAGAATATAACGATTTTTCCTTAAACTGTGACACGTCAACCTTGCTTCCAAAAATTATGATTCTAGGTCATGAAGACCCTATAGGGTATTTTGTATAGGTGTTTATCACAATTTGTCACAACAGAACGTCACTTTTTTAAAAGTAATTGACTTTTCTCTACAAGCAAAACTGCACTATAAAAATAACCGGTATTTTTATTAGACAATCAGAAAAACAGTCGGTTAAATAGTCATTATATTTTGTTGACTTGACTGAAAAGGTTCTATTTTTTGAGGTCTAGTTCTTGGCAGAAAAGATTTAGGAAGGGCGCCCGGCTAAGAAACGGAAGGAAAAATATCATGGAACTTTTCGAACAAAATTTTACCATGATCCATCGATTTACACGAAACTTGCATATTCTCTGTTTATTGGTGTCATTTTATAATTAACTAGCTTTTGCCCGCGACTTCGTCCGCGTAGACTCATTTATTGACAAATAGCTTTTGCCCGTGGCTTTGCTCGCGTGTACCAGGAGTATTTCAATCCCGTTTTTCCCCGTTAGTGTAGGTAAGAATTTCGGGAAATGCTCTCTTAATGTTCCTCTACACTCTTCAAGCAACCTACATACCAAATTTCAGCTTTCTACAATCAGTAAAATGAAAAGCCCCTTTTTCCCGTTCCCGTGGGAATTTTGGGAAATTATCTCTTATAGCTTCTCTATACTCCCCAAGGAACGAACTTGCCAAATTTCAGCTTTCTACGACCAGTAAAACGAAAAATCCCGTTTTTTCCCGTTCCCGTGGGAAACGAAAAGCCCCTTTTTCCCGTTCCCGTGGGAATTTTGGGAACTTATCTCTTATAGCTTCTCTATACTCCCCAAGGAACGAACTTGCCAAATTTCAGCTTTCTACGACCAGTAAAACGAAAAATCCCGTTTTTTCCCGTTCCCGTGGGAAACGAAAAGCCCCTTTTTCCCGTTCCCGTGGGAATTTTGGGAACTTATCTCTTATAGCTTCTCTATACTCCCCAAGGAACCAACTTGCCAAATTTCAGCTTTCTACGACCACTAAAACGAAAAATCCCGTTTTATCCCGTTCCCGTGGGAATTTTTAATTTTTCTCGCCGTAAAAACCATCTTTGAACTTCAACGAACATTTTAAAAAAATAATTGGCCAAATTGGTCCAGGCGTTGTTGAGTTATGCGCTTACCAACACATTTCGCGATTCATTTTTATATTATAGATTAAATATTCTGTAACGAAGTGAACCTACAATTAATTAATGCATTAGGTACATAATTAAAATAGTGAATCATTGAATTGATTCATATTATTACTTAGCTGTACCTACTGTAAGAGTGATACTTTAGAGTTCGATCTGTTGTAGTATTCACTCATTCTGCATAAGATTATATTACTTGTGTCATACGTCTACTAATGAATGACACCTTGGAGGCATGAGAATGACACGCGTAGGTACTACACTGACTAGCAAAAATAACGGGTCACTTCCCATTCAGTCGTATAAAAAGTGATCCATTATTTTTGCTCGTCAGTATAGAATTTATTACGTGTTTGATTTTAATATACCTACCTATATTTTTAGCTGATAGCATTTAGTGCTTGCAACCTTACAAAGTTTGTTATCTTATTTGACTTGGCTCCTGTTTGCTAAGCAATAAGTAGGTATAACTACGTAAAATATTACCAAGTTGATGTACTAACTGTACGTCTCGCATAGGTATAACGAACATATTTTTTTTAGTGCGATGTCTGCGGAGCCGTCCCCGGTTTTTGCGGAATTCTTGTACGTAATTCAGTTTTTCAAAATAATTTCGGTAAAGGGAAACACACTTGATAAAATCCGTCAACATCGGACAAAAAATATGTGTCTGTATGTGCAATGCGATATTCCCCATTGCACCCGCACTGGGCACTCTTGAAAACTACAGCCCAAGCCTTATCATTGTGAGGGAAGCCTTTGAATAAGAGTGACTAATGGAAAATAATTGTAAATTGTATGAAGATAAGTAATTATAAAACTAATTATAAAACAAAGTCCTCCACCACACCTGTTTCTGTCTGTCTGTCTATTCGCAATAAACTCAAAACTATTGGACGGATTTCTATGCCGGTTTTCATGAAGTGATCCATGAAGAAGGTTTTTAGGTGTACATATAATTTGTCAGTTTTTTGCTAATTCTTTTAAATTGACCTAATTTTTCGAGTTTTATGAGTTTTTACGGGATGTTAAGTATCATAAATACCTAATATTTGAGATATTAGTAACTAACCAGAGAGTGGGAACAGACTAACAAGAGCCAAGGCTGCTAGCACGAATTGACAGAAGGCTTTGTTTTAAAAACAAAGAGAAGGCTAGCGACCCACTTGGGGTAGAAACGACAGCCTGAGATAAATGGCCTCAATACAACATATCGCTACAATAAGACCTCAATTTATTAATTTGTTTTCTTTTTCTTACACATATTTGTCAAAATTTTAAAGTTCTCAAGCTGCGGGTTTACAAACGTAAAAAAGGAAGTTGGGTATTCATTTGTTCTTTTATTTTTACAAATACTGACAAAGTCGTATAGGGACAACTCTTTACTTTAGCTGGGAAGGTGTGAAAGTATTTTTTTGTGATATGAACACAACTCAAACTCAACTCAAATAATACACCATTAATTTAATACTTTTGGCAGAGTATAGCCCCCTTATTCATAAACGCACTATAGGCCTCTGCTAACTTAGTAATCGTTTGTCCTTATCTGTCACTTTGACATTTACCTTTCACAGATAAGGACAAACGATTACTAACTTAGCAGAGGCCTATAGTGCGTTTATGAATAAGGGGGTAAGTCTGCTCATTCACCTAGACAGTGTCAGTGAGGCAATACCGAGACGCGGACGCCCCGCACGTTGCTTCGGTCCTACTGTTTGGACGTGTATTATAAAACGTCGGTACGTAAATAAACACGCGAAAACAAGTGAATTAAATGTTGCAAGTTTGCTGTCGAGTTCATAAGTGTTTTTAAGAGTGAAACGCATTATTTTCTTTTACTTAGGTATGTGTTGTTACATTTTAAAGTGATACAAATATATTGTTCTCTAAAGTACTCTAAAGTTGTATAATAGGAACGTTTAATAAGTGAGACCAACTCTATAAACTAGACTTATAAGATACTTTTTATAACCTGTACAAATATGGAGAGAAAGCGACTTACGAATTCACTCATCTTTGAAATTCAATATTATAGTAACACACTAATATTTACTTTGACGGGGTATATACGTAAAAGCTATATAAATAGTAATTATTTGAATATTGTAATTATAATAATACTGTCACAGAGCGGTTTTCGATACGAGTTTCAGTTTCAATTATTTAGTATTCAGTTGTTTCGAACCGTTTATAAAAGTTCAGGTGTGTGTGTTTGGTCAGCTTTTAAATTACTTATTTTGGAAAATATTTACAAAATAAAGTATATTTGAAAGCCTCACTTTACACATTATAGTTTGCAAGTTAAGGTTATCCTGGTATGACGTAACGGACCCCGTAATATCTAGCTGGAGGGCACAGAAATTTTGACGTCATGTACAACTTATACAAGTCCATAGGTATACTGGATATGAGTACAATAAATAATATATACCTACCTCTACAGTGTGTAACGTATATGCGGCAGTAATGCATGATCTTTACAGGGGGGTAAATGAGAATGTGCGCAGGTGTATGCGCACAGATAAGGTACTGCGAAGCAGCAATTGACGTCGATTTTGTTTTTAAAATTCATATGCACGAAAACCTTACAAAATTAACATTAGCCAGAATTAATTGAAGAGGTCTAGTTCACAAAATATCAAGTTCAAGTTTGTCAATTTGGAGCACAAATATAGCATGAATGTAAAAAATACGAGGTTATAAATTCGTCGGGTAGTAGTCAAACATAGTAATTAATTTATTAATCAAGCGATAATTATTACGCGATTTTTTTTTCACTCAGACGCGTTCCAGTGCTTAAATGTATGAAATCTGGGACAGCTTGAAGCAGAGAACGGAACTCTTAAGCCGGCTCGCATTCATAAAGTTTCACTAAGGGCACTGACCCCGCATGATATCAGAAAGGGTCGCAAAAGTTTGTTGACATCCTGTGTAATGTAATTTTGAAGCATAATATACAATGCACTCCCCAAACTTGTGCTAGGTGCATGTTTTAAAACAACACTAGACTATCATTTGAAACACAAGTCCAGTGATATACATGTCACATAATTAAATTATATGGTACCCAAAAGCCTTTTCATGTTGTCCTCGGCCCCATTAATGCCTTTGAAGTGACTGGCTCCTGATAGGACCGTGATCGGAAACCTGTACTAACAATAGTTAAAAATCCTACTAATAGTTAATATTCGTTCGCCTTTGTGTATTTGTGTTTTCCTGTATTTATCTTTTTCATGTCTTTTATGTACAATAAATACATATAACGGGCGACCCTCCAACTTTTGGAGTCAACTGCTTCAGCTTAAGCATATTACGTCGTAAATATACAGGGTTAGATTTTTTCAAATAACGAGCGTTTATCCGAATTTTAGCTCTAACAAGTGGCGTCTGGATAGTTTATTATATGTATAGGTACTTATTTTGTTTGTTCTAAGGTGCCATCATCGACTTAACTGATTGTACATATACATGCAATAAGAGGTTAACGAGCTGCATAAAAATGAAGGACAAAGGCGTCATTATTTTGGCTGTTTATTTTATGCTGATCGGCATAACAACGGCGTTAAACGGCAGTTACTGCTGCTCAGACCTGAGCGACGATGTGCTAGCGGGCGAAGATGGCAACAATTGCTTCAACGAGGAACAAAACAAAACAACAAAGTTCTCGCTGGATTGTTTCGACAATATGACAATTGCTGTGGCAAACGATTCTGATTTTCTTGTCAGACTGAACCAGGACGGAAGTTTGGGCATCATGTTGGACGAAGTCACTGAATATTCTAGAATGTGGCCAGGCAAGTAAGTAGCTACCTATACCTACAATAATATTCTGCTCTTTATTTAGTTAAACTAGTCATTCCAAATGATGTCAGATAAATTGTTTTTTGCCTTCCCAAATGGGCAGCGATTATTTTCTTCTAATCCTGAGTGCCCGTATGTTAGACTACTGTCATGGCAATCGTCTTTGATTCCCTCATTGGAGCCCGACATAAACAAATGCACATGTGGTTTTCAGTTTCTGCATCGGACATCAGACACAGAACGACAGTTCGAGATCAACGGTGGTAGTTGTTTGCCGGGACGAAGTAGCGCCAGAATTTGTGAGCGAAGAAGTGTTGGGATACTGTATGGCAACGTCGAGCGTGTTTCTCGCCCTCACTGCATTCGTGTACATAGCTCTTCCAGAACTCAGGTAACACGACTGAAAAATATTTTTACTGATTTCATACAAATACAAATGCAAATACGTTTATTACGTCATCATAGGTAATAATAATAACAGTTGTAAAATGGGGTTTACAGCACGAAGACCATGATGAGCCCATTAGGCATACGAGAATCAAATTACAATGTCACCTGATTGCTAACTCGAATAATTAATTATGAATTAATTATATTAGGACTTAGACCTTCCCCAATAATGTTTTAAACTTCCGCGATTTTCAATATTCAATTTCGTAAAAATACTCCAAGCATAGCTCTTTCCAGTGTCCTTGTTATCGATTTAGAAATGTTGGACTGGAACTATTTTCGTTATGCATGACTATTTATCACATGACGAATTTTCACTGCGCCATAGTCGTAAAAAAGTCCCAGTACTAGCCTTGAGTAAAATACCTACGGATACGACAGTAAGTCATTCTGTATCGCGATGCAATAAGCGTACCTACCTATATTTTCATTGAAAAATATCGCCCGCCTTTTCCATTGACTCACAACGACACAATTTAATTTAGTGAATGCTCAGATATTCCTGAGCACATTGTGAAGTCCGATAAATCTGAATGTTGACTAAACAGTGTTTATTGCAGTACCTACCGACCTAATTCAGTTGCTCGTTCCATTCATCTGTCAGTTCGTAATTACTCCGTAAGAAGTCACGAAATTTGGCTATAAATTATGAGTACCTGTGGTGCATTTTGTTTGCGTTATTCATAAACATGCTTATATAAATTTGCAAAAGTAATCCTTACAACGCTGGCCCAGGCCAAAAAGTATTTGAAAGGAAATATGCTTCAATCTTATGTTTACCTACTCATGATTATATGTGTAAATAAGAAAAGAATGCTGTTGCGTCGTATGATGTATCATATGAAAATTTTCGTCTAAAAGAACATTCTATTCCAGAGATGTCCAAGGGAAAAGCATCATAAGTCTGTGCAGTAGCTTGGCAATCGCCAATGCTCTGATGTGTGTGCTGAAAGTGATGGACTACTCGGACATGACATGGTGCGCCATCAGAGGTGATTATACTGATTAACACGGCCAAGTGCGAGTCGGACTCGCGCTCAGACTATATCATATTCGTCTAATGGGACAGTAATAATATCGATGTTGTTCGTAACTAAGTGACTAAGTGCATATTTAATGATATTATATCAGTGTAACATTTATAAAATTTTGCATGCTATGCTATGACTAGCTCAGTGTGCGATATATTTACTGTAATGTATTACTAAAGACCATTGTTTACCACACAGGCAAATAAAACATTTTATTTTATTTCTAAAAATTAATTAGGTACCTATGTTTGTTTCAATCAGGAGAGCGAGAGCTCGACTTGCACTTGACTTCCATTTAGTTTTTATTTTAAAATATTTTAGTTTCATATTATGTAGGCATTTGAAACTGCATATCTGTTATGTCACCATTTAAACAGTATTAAGTACCTAGTAGTAGTTTTTCCCATTTTTCCACCTTCATTAAATAGTTATAAACCGATACTACTATAGTCAGTTAATAGGTATACGTTCTATGCAGATTATTCTAATATACAATACATAATATACTACATAATATTACTAATCAATCAATGAAATCAACAATTTTTGTTTCAGGTTTCTTGGCGTATCTATTTATAATATCAAGTTTCTTTTGGATGAACGCAATAGCTATACAAATACTGAGAAACATGAAGTGAGTTTCCCCACTTATTTGGTAGAATAGATACTATGGACTAATTAGCCCAGGCTTTTAATCGTAAAACGTTTTGAAACATAAACAGAAACTGATTTTATTTCAATAACAAAAAAAAAATGTGCAATAAAGAGTTTAAGTACATAAATACATCTACATACATACATACTGATTAAGTATCTAGCTACCTACTTCACACGTGCAAGACATCTTCGGTTTTGCGACCCACCAACCTCTTCAAAGCAATATCATGTCAAACACATCCAACCATCACCAATATCATATAAGACACTAGAGCATTTCCAACGTGGTTTAATTCTTAAAGCAGCACCGAACACGACCGTTCTTTATACCAACAAATGACATGGGACATTTTAATAATTATATTTCATAATTTATTTTTAAGGCGATCAGCAATAAACTACGGCCGGAGGGAGTTCCTGTGGTATTCTATGTACGCGTGGGGGGTACCCATACTCTTAACTGTGATGCTGATTATCGTCAACTACCACCCTGGCCATCACGATAAGCCGGGTATAGGACATAGCCATTGCTGGTTCTTAGGTGAGTGAATCAGAATTTTACTAGTGCAACATATATATGTGAGAGCGAGTAGCCACGGCATGCATTGTTTTGATTATAAAAGTCATTAAGCAGTGTGACGATGCGGGACGCGCTCTACTGAGGGCAGTCTCTCTACATCGCTCGCCTGTGCCGGACGTGCACACTGAGTGATTTATTGTCTTTAAAACCTCCAAGGTCAATATCCGCGTATTTAATTCTTTACCCGACGTGTAAATCGTGTATTTATCCCTTATGGGGTAATAGGGTAATATAAAGCAAGCAAACATACTTCCGCTCAATTTATCAATCAATAATTTTAGCGACTTTTATGAAAGTATACCTACTTATAGTATAATTATAGTTAGAAAGTATAATTTGTACATAAGTACAAAAATCTATTTGTAGCTCACAATAACCAAAGAAAGTTTCCGTATAATGCACTTAAAGAGGCAGAGATAATTATAGGTTGTATTATAAGTGTCATTACATGAAAAACTTGCCAAACGAATGTTATACCATGCATAATGAATGGTTCTGTTTCATAGTTCATACTAAATCAGTTACTATAAATACATAGTACCTACAATTTCATTCATTCTCGTTGTGTCGAATTATGTTATAACTCCATGAAAAATGGTTTACTATCTCCGACTCTAGATTTTAAAGTTATCCTGAATGGACCGTACATACCGTAGTTACTTTGGAATTGGCACATTTACAAATATATGTTGCACTATAATTTTCAGACTTGAAACGCATGTGGATGTACTTGTACAGCGTGATCTCGATACTGATGGCGGCCAACGTGGGCATATTCGTGTACACTTCCGTTTTCCTGTGGAAATACACATTCTCCTCCAGCCATGTGCGCGCGTTGAAATATAAGTAAGAATTATTACATACATACATACCGTCACGCCTCTTTTCCACAGGGGTAGGCAGAAACTACTTTGTTCCACTTGCTACGATCCTAACATACGTCTTTTTCTTTTTTCTTTTTTTCTTTAAGAATTATTATAAACAGAGATTAGTTTTGTTAATATAGTTGCGTCAAATCAACTCAAACCCTTAATCCATACATGGAGTACTTCGGACAAAGTTAAAATATATCAACATTCCTCCTCTCCCGTGTGTGCGTTCCCTTCCCGATCCTGAAAAGGTCTAAGATTTAGGTTTTTTTTATTTTCACTTATAAAAGATTCTTTTCTGGGTGTATTTTCACTGTCATCCATCCTACATATTTAGGTATTTATACTAAATTTCAAGTCACTAGGAGTAGTGACTGGGTTTAAAAAAAAACTGGAACAGTTTTCGTCGTAACATATTTTTTGTTCGTATTACGACTATGTTATGTCATTTATTTGTTTACTAAAACTAAGATTATCACATTATATGATTTCAGGTTCTCGATGATGTTAAGGCTATTTATAATCATGGGTTTGCCGTGGATTTTCGAGATGGTGACCTCGCTGGCCCCTGCTCACATCATTTGGTATGATTCATTAAATATATATATAGATGTTAAATTTTTTTTTGCATAACGTATGAATATGAATTATTAAAAGAACTAAGATTGTAAACGTTACTGATACCAAATGAAAAATTACTGTAGTTAGTGCAACAATAAAATTTGCATGTATACATATATGTACAAGGCGCAAAACACTGACGAGTCGTCAGTGACGACGCTGTAATATTCTTTTTGGGCAACGCATTATCTTCTACATACATTTGAAGTATCAAATCGGTTATTCAATAATGTCCTACAGTTCATTTATATCGTCCATTTGCAATCCACACAAACAAAACAATATTTAATTTCAGGGTAGTAACAGACGTCACCAATTGCCTGCAAGGCATCATAATCTTCTTAACACTGGTCGTGTTTAGACGGAGAGTTGTAAAGGCACTGTACAAACGAAATGCCTTGTGCTGTCTGAACGGCGTGGCTGAAAGGTATCTCGCAGTGGGAGCTGGTGACGAAGACGACATGGTCACACACACTATAGCTGTGCCACTGGAAGAAAAGTGACGGCTTCACGATGATCCAGACAAGTATACAACTGACGAGGGAAAAACTCACATGTTACACTATCTTAGCATGATAACAGAGATTAAATATGCATGTTTCTACTTCTACAAGAATGTAGTTCAAACTGCTGCTTTTAAATAATGATTGAATCTCCAAACAGATGGCTCAATGTGGCTGTATGGAAAAGGAGAAAGCGATCAAATTAATGACAAAGTTTATCATAACAGTTTTTATTCTGGCAGACAGAAAATGTCGAAAATGTTCACAAACGTTTGAATGAATCGAAGAGTGAGGAACGAACGATTGATTAGGTTCGAAGCAATAAACGATAGACGTTGACATTATTTCCAACTTTATGTTGTAAAAAGAATGATTTGCAAAGAAGAAACCCAGTTCATATTATGTATAACCCTCTTATTCATAAAAACTTTGTCATTTGCCTTTACCAGACAAAACGTACAAGGGTAAAGTCTGTAAGTATAATTTGTGTATATATTTGATGAAGACAGTATTCGGAGGTTAAGTCTCTCTTACGGTCGCTGAGCAATATTAGTAAGGTTTCGGACTTTTAGAACTGTAATTGTCAACGCTAGAAAGGTTTGAAAGGATCTCTAACATGATGATAATGTAAGTAGCTGCCCGGAATCGAGTGAAAAAGTCGACTAGGTAACTCAGGGCTATACGGACGAAGGAGTCAGCTAAGGCCAAGCGGGCGGGGTATTCTGTGACATTACAAGAAATAATTACAATTTAAATCACGTGATTGAACTTATATTTAGGTACTTAAGAAAATCATGCTAAACGTGGCCTTTAGCTTTAGGTCTTGTTAACCTAGACTCTGTCTACCCTTTAAGGGATAAAGACGTGATTTATATATGTATGGTATGTAAGAAAATTAATACCAACAAAATGTTTTCGGTTAGGTATTCCCGTTCATTTGTTTTTATGTAAATGTATTACTAAGTGGTGGCAGCTTCATTGGTTTATGTAAGTTGTACTTGTGTTTAAATTTAAGTATTATGTACCGTCTGTGCCCAAATAAAGATTAAAAGATAACATAATATTCTGATAATATCAATAATACGATTACACTGTTAACCCATTAATGGATAAAGGCAGTAGTTTTTTAACGAAACTGATCTTTTTGATATCATTGTGTAAAGTTCGATATTTGGAACATTGCCTATTATTTTATTACGAATGCCGTTAAAAGTTTTGAAGTATTAACGTAGGTACACTGACGAGCAAATATAACACCTCACTTCACTTCCCATACAAAGTGAAAAGTGATTCGTTATTTTTGCTCGTGGGTATATTTTGATTAGTTACATTTTTTTAATTAAGTAGATGTTATATAATATGCGCAGGCGCTGTTTATACCAGTAAGGACTAACATTTAAGATACATTTCAATCTATATTTAGTTCTATATTCTGTGGTAGGTACCTCTTAAATAGTGTTAAGCTGATTTAAGATAGTTGAATTATGTGTCCATGCATAAAACATAGAACATGATCTATTTTCTTTAATAATTAAGTATATTTTTGCAAAGCGTTTAAAGCGTTTGCTAAATTAAGTTGCTCTTGAATAGTCATAGTTTAATTTTCTTACAGCAGTATTACAAAATAGTTAAATCTACCGGTCATATATTTATGTACCGAAATATAAGTTACGTTAACTTTTATTCGATATGTCAGAGTTAAACTTTAAACAAGCATTTGTAGTCTTGATTTCATGATACCTTAAATATAACTAAGTATACTTATTTTTATGTATTTAAGCATTTATCTCATTGTCATACCGTAGTTAAATAATGACTCATTGCAAAAATTAATTTATGTTTCAAATTAAGTACTTATATTTAGGAGATGTTTGTGATTTAAAATTGAAAGAATTGTATGCATTTATTTTTTAAGTAATAGTTTCATTATCATTAACGTTAAGAAGGTATTAAATTACTAATATTAATTTGTATTGTCAACCTCAAAAGTAGCTGAAAACATTAGCGCTTTGTCACTTTCAGTAATGTGAGACATGGCAAACTGTCTCAGTAGGTATTGTTGTTTACTGTAAAAAAGGAAAAGTACCAAAGTGTTCAGCTACCTGAGCATATAATAGATAAACTTGTCTTAATCATGGTTTTGTTTTAAAATAAAAATAAATAAAAATAAAAATCATTTATTTCGGACATCAAGGTCCATATCGGAGCGGATTCGGTTTTAGGAATGCGTTGTAAATAAATATGTCATATGCTTAAGTCATGTTACATTGTCGTGTTCTTCAATGTTATGCACAAATAATTATGTTAAGTTCGATGGGGCCATATTAATAAAAGAAGAAGAAGAAGTGTGTAAATTAATAATAAAATTATGTACTTACTTATCAATGCAATATTTATAAAAATATGAAATAAGATTGTTAATTCGTTACCAAATGATAATTTTTGTAAGAAATTAAATGTATTTATTTTTTTAACCTAACATTTAATTTTATTAAAATAAAGCTCAAACAAACAGCATCCCATACCTCACAAGGTACTCTCATAAAGAAAACAATAAAGTATGCGTGCAACTTTATTGAATCCGCGTCCAGCAATCGAGCAAGAAAAAGAAGAATTAAACTGGTTTTCAAAGTTACTCAGGCAACCCGGGATGCCTGCTAACTACAATACCCGGCCATAAAGATTGTACATCGGTCCTCTCGGCTGATTTCGGCTTCGTAGAGCGCTGTCTTGCTCTAACTTACGCGATGCCAATCGTCTCTTTCCACAGACCGAAGTGCAACCTTTATGGCAGGGTAGGTACTGTATATTTTATTTATTTACCGTCTGGGACATTGCCTAGGAACTATTTAGTTTAGTTCTAAGACTATTGAAGAAAAAAAAACGTTTTTGTTGACTGAAGGTAGCTTGTGATTATTGCATTGCAGAAGAGCACATGCATAGTGTCGTAAGTATGTATGTAGGTAGTAATATATTTGCAAGCCTTACACAAGTGTTTCTCGATTTCATACAAAAATTGAAGAATACAATTTCATTGAGGAGCTAGCTAGCTAGGGGTCCTAGGGTATTTTTACTCGCAAATGGTTCGCGTGCCTACTCAAAAATATTGAAAAACACTACTCTAAAAACCGCCGAGTTCTCTGGCCACTTTTTTGGCAACACTCATACAGGAATTATACGAACGTGCTCCTAAAATAAATATGTAAACACTTTATAAATATGGAAATATACTTTTAACCACCTCTCTTACGATAACAAGAGTAAGTACCTACCCATAAAAAATGATGTCATAATTACAAACAAAAATTTCTTATCTGTGTATTTTTGACCACTGCAACGGAAATAGGTCTAAAATCTGCGGGAAGAGTCACTTCCTATTGCGCAATTGTTAATAGCGAGGCTCATTTCCTTACGACTTATCGTGTTAATAAATTTTATTCATTGAAGTACTAAGGTTGTCATTTATACAATACTCGTATGTATGGAGGGTTTATTTATCATTATGGTATTAAACTGCCCTTATACGTGTCTACAGTTTATCTATGATGTTAAACTAAAACTTCCATTTAAATGGATTTTGCTCGCATGTGTGTCGCCTTCAGTTGGGTTAATTCTCACTGTATTGCATCGTAATAAAGTGCAATTATGTATACAGCTTTCTACTATAGTCAGAATGTAGAATTAGAACATCAGAAATACACATACAATATTAAGAAAAAAAACATACTAATTGGATTCACCACAAGGTACTATAACCAAGTACAACGATGCAGTCAATAGTTTAGTTCTTCGCGCCTACTGATCGTCTCGAGCAAACAACGCTATCTAACGTAATTCTTTGCAAACTAAAGATTATAAAGGTAGCCGGACTTCATTGCGCGGTGTGAATGAATCACGATCAAATCTTAGCATTAAATAAAACCGATAGATGGCATAGTTTTGAGTTGGATTCCTGTGTCGTGCAAGGTTAGGACGATGAAGCAAGGGCTTACTGTCTAACTTGCTCGCAATCGCCATCGTGTTCATTTTGACAATTCTTGTATGAATGTGACAGCTAGCTGATTCCGATACCAATTGTCAGCCCATACATGAACTGTCAAAATGAACACGATGGCGATTGCGAGCGAGTTAGACAATAAGGCTACTGGTTGATCATTATTTTTCTTAGAACAAGGCCAGCCTAAGTTGCGGTATCTCGCTTTCACCAACTATGTACTCTTTTAAAACAGATACATACACTGAACGACAAGTGAGACAATAACACGCGTAGATATATTATGTGATAGCATTAGGATGTTAGGTAATAAATATACTCCTTGACCACAAAGACTAATAAGACGATGGAAAAGAGGAGAAACTAGGTACCTATTATAATTGTTATTTTAGTCGATCATCTTCAGACACAATGACAAATAAGTAGGTATATAATAGTCACATTAATTAAAAGATAGTAGGTATCCGTAATACGCAATAGAAAGTTTTTTTTTCGTTAACCAATTTAGTAATGTCTCATTACTCATCTCATGAGTGAGACTAATGAGGCGTTAAACTATACCTACGTTCAAACAAATAGAATATACAGTCAATAAACATTTAGAACACGCAATGTTTACATTACATTGAGTATTATTATTAGTCTTATTGAGATCGTCACTGACGAGCGGGACTTTTTGGGAGTTGTACAAAATGGATTAACCCAGTCTGTGGATGTGGATACCTTCCACAATATTAAATATATACAACATTTAAAAAAAACGTTAATATGTCGCTAATACATACTAGTATGAAATACATAGTAGCCTAATAATTAAACGAATCTGGTACCTTTAGTACCTTCACGGATGAGTTTCAAATGGTTTAGTTTTTGCATAATAGTTCGTCTAACCTACGACCTACCTTAATTTGTATACCTTACCTGTAAAATTGCTTCACCTACTTTTCTAGCCATAGTTGTGTTTGTTTATGTTTTTACTTAAGTAAATTAATTGTATGAAAGTACCTACCCCGAATCCGGTTGCCACGTGACAGGCGTAGCCTAGTGTCCAGCCTAGTAACCATCTTTGGAACCATCAGTTAAGCTCTCTTTTTATAAACATTTCTTCTTTTGAATAAACTTGTCCTGCTTATGTTTCCGAATCACCGTGTATAGGTAAGGTTCAGATAAGATACTAATGAGCAGCTACGCCATTTGACCGACCGGGAGATGTATTTTTTCTGATTCTGAATATAACTCATTCACATAGTTTTAGTCTTCTGTAAGCGAACACTTTGCGGCAGGCTCTGTACAAAATAAAGGGCTAAACTGGCGAGAACCGTGCGCTAACTATGTCAATAAGACACAAACTTTAATATTATGTCAATACTATCTGTTGGTCGTCACTTCGTCTGCGAAAAATACGTCAATCGCTTTTCCGCGCGATCGCGCGAAAAACGAAATTTCCCGGAATATGATGACATGCATTATGGTTTTAATTATCTATAGAAATCGTATCGATTAATTTTCTATCGAAAAAAATGACCAAACCGCTTTAGATGTAACACAGTCGACAATCAACAAGAATGTGACCGTAGAAAGTACTACAACATGTATTTTGAAACATCAGGACCCAGACCAAATAAAAGTAAGACAAAATGCTGCGAACAATAACTCTCACCACACGGCGGCCACCACGTACAAAATCCGCGTTCTGAAATGAATACAGGCACGACGTCGTCTGTACACGCGTCAATGTGTGCGTAAGATACACAGGGCTGTCTATCGTAAAAACCTAGTACTATAAGTACTACCAATGAAATAAATATAGGTACTTATAATGAAGATATGGCTTAGATGTGTGCAAATAAATGTACTTAATCGTTATCTATTTATTTAAACTTACTTAAAATGTGTCTGTCTGTGTATTTAAGCATTATTATTTTCAATTACAATAGATGTACGACAACAAACTTAAGCGAATGATTCTGTAGTTATTTCATGTATTAATCGCGATAATTTCAGAAAGCATTAATTTTCTAATGTTTTATAAAATGAAGTAGGTAGGATAGGTTCCCGAACTTGTGCCGTGCGGCCGACATACATCGCGTTGCGAGCGCTACTAGTTGCCAGCAGCTTTCCGGCAGACTGCGCTTGAGGGGTGGGGTAACTCGAATCGGTGCGGGGCGGAGCGTGGCCATTCTGTACGTTAGTACTATTATATATTCTGTGCTCTCACGTCTGGCACTTCGATACGATGTAACACATGCTCACGTCACTGTCAAGTAAGTTTTTTTTATATCACGTCGGTACCTACCTAGCTAATTAAGCACAGTTTAAGTACATTATACAAGTAATTTCGTGCAACTAGCATTATGTTGCACTGCGGAGTTCGATTAATCACTTTTGAAGCGTTAGGTTATTGGACGAGCAATGTACCTAATGCTAGTTGCACGAAATTACTTGCATTATGTAAACTGGGCTTTAGCGTACCCCGCCTGATGGTTATTGACTCTTCATAGTAACAATACAAACATTTTCTGCAATCACTAATGCAAATATATATCACCTAGTAAAACAGAAGCGACAACATAGGCTTATGTCGCTAACTAATGTCGCTTACGTGACCGTTGTTTCTCCGAGTGCCATACCTAGCGAAATGTTATCATACCCCGAGCTAGCCGTTCGTAGAACTTCGTTTGTACTTTTTATTTGGTCTGTGGGGTAGGGTGGCAGAATCACTAATTGCCACTGCCGGCACGGACGGGGCGTTTTAAAACCGTGTTTACTCCGTCTGTGACAGCGGGCGCGTAGCACGCACGCATCGTAACATCTCTACCACTAAGAATTACAATATTACAAAGTAAAATCAGTGCACACGCAGTGATCACTAAGGCACACAAGTGTTGGACTGGTCTGTAACTATGAAGGTAAGTCGTCAGTTGCGCTAATTGCAATTTTATGCAGTGATACAGTTTTAGAAATGGTTTATCATTATACGTTTCCGGCAAGTGCGATGACTACATCATATTCAACATAAAAATACGAGGCATTTGTTATTTAGACAGTACATGACTACTATGAAATACGACTTCAAAATGTCTACCCGCAAATCGCTGCAATGCGCAGGCGTTCGCGCCTATGCGCTTGCTCAGTAGGTTTCAGGTTCCTGGCAAAATTATCTTATTTTTAAATACCAAGCACCAACTGATCCGGTTCTTAAATGGGTTATTTATACGAATCTTCCTCACCTCCACAATATATAAATGTTACCAGTTAATGCGAACCCATTTCAACCTTACTTAGAATACCCTACGTGTGTAATGTGTGTATGACAAAGAAACGGTCACAAACGTTGTTGCTGTAAACTTGAAAAAGTGTTGTTTCCTGTTGTTAAACGTCAGCATGGCCAGATGCAAATAATGCTACGATTATGCACACAACGCAAGCGCATTGAAAGTGCATCTCGTTGTAAAATAAATTATCGCTTGATACCATACCTACTTTTGTATTATATTTAGACACCCGGCCAATACTCATTTCGAACTATTTAGTAAAGTAAAGTACCCCAAATTACATGGTTATTAACTTTATCTACGTCTTGTGGAGGTTATTTGAATAAGTTTTTGTTAAAAATTCAATTTTGAATAAAAGTTTTTTTTTTCATCCGTCTTACATATGTGTACCAAATTTTAAGTCAATCGGAGCAACCGTTGAAGAGTCCTGCGGAGATGGCCACCACGATTCTACTACCAGATTGTTGTATTGTCATGTCATTCGACTTACACAATTATGCAAAATTTCAGCTCAATCTGTTGAAGATATCGGTTTCAAAATTGAGTCTCAAGATTCCACCCGGACAAACATACATATAGGTATCGTTGTACGTTAACCGGGGTGACTTTGATCGTTTTAAAATGCTATAAAATCGATATCGTTCATGCGGTGAATGTTTGGCATCTAGACGCAAAGGCTATCGATGAAGACCTCGATTCGAAGCAGTAAACGCAAATAAAATTATGATTTCGTCATTATAACTACTTTTCAGTCACCCCAGTTTACGGTAACTTAAATAAAAGCTTGTAACATTGCACAGTCCAGAGTTAAAAAAAATTAATCGCTAACTCGGGGTTAGGTTTGACAGTTCCATACATTTTGACACTACTTAGCCCCGGGTTAGCATCTAACACGGGGTTAAGTCGTTAACCCTGGTCCGTGCAAGTGGCCCTTAGAGTATTAACTATATAGGTCGGTATTGGTGGCCCCGTTTTTTCGTGATGGTCACAATCGACCACACTTGCTAGTCATCTGATGATAAGTGACCACCTCGTACGGGTAACCCAGGAGGGTTACAGGTGCGCGTTAGTCTAGTGCTAAGATCTACCTCATGCAAGTTACTCGAAACGCTAAACACAGAAGCGCAAGCACTGCTGCTTGGCGGCATGATTAGAAATACAGCTTTAGCACCAGACGGACCTTGCAAGGTAGATCAAACTAAATTATCTGAAAAAAATCGTAAAACGTAACTCCGGTGTACGATCTTTGGCTGACTAATAACGCGAAATATACTCTAAGATGGGTTTACAAGCAGTTAGGCTAATGACCAGCATTATTACAACCAATTATACTAGGTTCTGTCTACCCCGTATACTTTACGGCGTAAAGGATACAGACGTGATGTATGTATGTATGTATAAATTATTTTTTATTGCTAAATATCTATTCTAGATCCAAAATCAAAGTTGACTCGTTTGTGGGTTGAATCCTTTTTGAATGACTGCATCCTATAAACGAGTAGCAGTCCAGTCATCATGTCAAATATTATCTGACCTTATTGTTATGAAGCATAAAGGTGTATAGATGTTTTTGACGTTTTGGTAACGTACATATATTTATGCCCTTGACTGTACGTTAGATACAATTTTAGTAGGTAATTATTGGATTATAAAAGCTGTGGTAGGCTAGTGCTTTGACCTGACCTATGTAATTTTTCCGAATACCTATTCAAATTTAATTTGAAATTTACCAGGCGTTATCAGTGAAGGAAAATATCGTCATGAAACCTTCACACGCACCCTCGAACGATGTGTGTGAAGTTCCCAATCAGCACTGGGCCTGAGTCAGAACTACGGCCCACGCCCTCTTATTCTGCGAGGAGCCCTATTGAGTGGGACTTCAATTTTAAACGGGATAATGATGATGATTAATAATAACTAGCTTATTCCCAGGGCTTTACCCTTCACTCCCATGGAAGAATAAAGAATAAATAAAAAATGATAATAGATATGAATGATAGTAGGTAAAACAGCCGTGGTAGCCTAGTGGTTTGAGCCTAGTGGGTTCGAATCCCGGGCTCGCACCTCTGAGTTTTTCGGAATTTATGTGCGAAATTACATTTGAAATTTGCCATGCGCTTATCGGTGAAGGAAAACATCGTGAGGAAACCTTGTACACATCTGCGAAGGAATTCAATGGTGTGTGGAAAGTTCCCAATCCGCACTGGGCGCGCGTGGGAACTATAGCCCAAACCCTTCAATTCTACTGGAGGAGGCCTATGCCTAGAGTCACACCGAATTATGTAATTTAAAAAAAAGAAAAAAATGAAGACATGTACAAAAAAAATAGAAATAATTATTTGTAGTTAATTCGGAATAAAAAGGCTAAATAATAAATACTAAATTAGCAAGCTAATATGGCATTGCGGGGCAAGTACACATAATAGAAATTAAATTACAAATAAAATTTAATCATTATTAGTTCTTTTGTTTTGTAATGTAACAACTCAAATATTCTAACACTAATACTTAACCTAAATTAACTTGTATGTTAAAGCAAAGAAATAAAGATAAGAATAGTATTATTTGAGATAATAGTGTTATTCAATTCAAATAAAGAGGTCAATATACGTTAATCTGGATGTCATTAGGCAACCACGAATGTTACGAAAAGATGCAAGGTAAAAAGGTTAATCACACCGAATTATTATGAACAAGTAACTAATAAACTTGTTTGTTATCGTACTGATTAATACATTTTAACTGAATAAATCGAATTAGTAAAATGGGTTACGCCTAGTAATATTAGTATCTAAGCCGGTCTAGGAGCGAAGAAAAATCATAGAATGTAAGTACCAGCTGTTTCTCTGCCCGCGCAGATGGTAAAGCCCATCGAGGGAATAAGCGAAAATGTTAGGAATCATGTTATAGGCGATGCGGCTGGCAACCCATCACTATTATGATTGCCCTTTCCATATATATGCCCACAATCATGCTAAACTTGGCCTTTAGGTCTTGTAACCTTAGTCTCTGTCTACCCCGTAAGGGATAAAGACGTGATTCATGTATATATGTAGTAATATAGTAGTATTTGAGCACGTGTAAAACTGACCACATCGAACCATTCCTAAAGTCGTCGCAAAATAAAAGGCCCGTTTTGACATTTGTCTTCCCGACGTAACTAGTGATGTAACCTTACGACTCGGTACTCGATACTCACGATAAATCGATTCAAGTTTGCATGAGTATTTGATCGATTTGAATTATATATTGTAAAGTGCATTGGATTAAAGTTCTGATAAGAAAATTTAACTTAAACTGATATTTTGAAATGATACAATGCTACGAAAGGTAAATTTTCTTTCATTTAATATTTTTGTTACATTAACATTCACTCAATTACAAAAAAATCGAGAAAAACTGAATCTTCAGTCAATCATTTTCATCAGATGATGAAGACGAGCCATTCTATAGAAATCAGTATTGCCATTGTTTGCGGCTTTGAGCTCTAAGATCATAATTTTCAGTAATGATCACTACACAGCTGGTGAAATTCAGTAATTAATTGGTCTAAATAAAATAAATAAAACCGGCGAAGTGCGAGTCGGCTTTAAAAAAAATATCTTGATCGATTTATTTTTTCCTTAACCGATTATTAATAGTCTGTGGACAATATGAAAAAATCGTTGTACCACAGCACTTAGCTGAGTGAGCGATACACATCAATGAAAAATGCAATTACCTTCAGAACATTTCGATCGGTAAAAAATAGAGAACTTCATGGGCGTCAACTGTCAAAAGGGGCCTTTTAAATTGCGACGACTTTAGAGTGTTACCACAATCGCTTAATGCGCCCCAAGTTCTATTCACCGTAAGGGACAATACGGCTGTATAACTGTGTCGCTTACGCTGAACAGAACTTGGCTGTGGTAACCTCCTGAAGGCTTACAGCCTTATTCGTAAAAAGTTAGGGGCTCGCTATAAGCTCGCTATAGGACCGATGCAAAAAAACATGATTCATAAACGTCAATTAGCGCTAATCAGTCCATCAAGGGTCTGTTAAATAGTCCGAAAGTTAGCGGACTGTAGACCCTCCTTTATCTCTTTGCTAACTCACAAAATGGCCGCCACAAATATGAACAGCTGATTTTGGCAAGAGCAAAACCATAGGTACTCAAGACAGTTTTTTTGTTTTAAGTTTTTATCCCCTCCGGAAAAGGTAAAGGAAACTAGATCCACACGGCCTAGTCTGTCGTGTTAATTCGCTGGTTTCCCGCTAATTCGCTGCCACTGCTGTCATTTTTTTTTTAATTCACTATAAGACCATTTTTGGTCTATGATTTGTCAAGGTGACAACATAACGCGTCTAATCCATCCATCAGCAGCTCATTAGCTAACAGACTGCTAGCAAGCGTTTATGAATCATACTTTTTAACAACTGTCAAATAAGCTTAATCAGTCTGTTAACTAATCGACTGATCAAACCTCAATTAAGGATTTTTTATGAATAAGGCTGTTATTGTCTAACTCGCTCGCGATCGCCATCGTGTTCATTTTGACAGTTCTTGTATGAATGTGACAGCTAGCTGATTCCGATGCCAATTGTCAGCCCATACATGAACTGTCAAAATGAACACGATGGCGATTGCGAGCGAGTTAGACAATAAGCCTATTGATCTATAATCGTGAGTTTAGCAGTTAAATCTAGCCAGCCAGCGTCTGTTCTCTGAACGCTGCAATCTAGCCGTCTTCAGATAAGGGTGAAAGGGCATTTTAATTATCAGTCAAGCGCGTTCAACCCTAAATCACATCTATGCTTACCGTCAGACGTGATTGTGATCAACGTATGCCTATTTGGCATAAAAAAAATCATTTTTTTAAATTATCATGTAGTATCTATTTAAAGCGTTAAGTCATACATTTGATCAAATTAGTATAAATATCAGTGTGAGGTCTGATATCCTTCAAAAGGCCGGAACGCCGACCGCCGCTGATATAACAATCGACCATCCTCTTATCAGCAGTGTCAAGCGACCCCAACTGTTAAGTGTATAAATAATGATGTGTTTTACTACTTTACATGTTTAAACAAATTAAATAGCAGATTGTATTTTGACCTTATTAGAAGTTAGTTTCGTGCCGTTCTGCTCACACTTAATTCATTGAGTAATTTGAAAGTGAAAGGGACGGAATGATATGACCTTCGAAACGAATTTCGGAGAAGCCCCCTGAATCGGATCTGTAGTTGGAAATCAACGAAAAGTAAATAATACTTTTACATAAATATCTATTTATGGTATGCACCCAAATATAATATAAAATCCACATACATACATACCTACACTCGAAGAACACAAAGCTCTCCATTTGGCGCATTAGGGTAAAAAGAGATGAATTGGTAAGGGTGTGTGTCACATGTGGCATAATCCCGCTGTTAGGAAGTCTTTCCTATGATTGCCAAGCGCCACTTTTGCCTGTATATACAAGTCTGTTATCATCACTAAAGTAATAAAAAATCACAAAGTATGCCTCAACGCGTCATTCTGCGTGTGCAGCAGCAGCGCAGCAAGACAAAATAAGTTAGCATATTCCACGAAATTTGTGCTAAAAAGGGTACTTTACTGAAGAAATTCTTAAAGTGTCGCCCTCTAGTCCTCCCATAGCTAGTTGACACTACGTTTTACCTATACCAAGCAATCTATATCAAAACAGTAGACGTAACTTGGTTCTTGCTAGTCAAGTGTTTGTAGAAAAGCTATTAATCTATTGATGTTTAGATAACCGATGAGAAATGAATTGCTATGATTCACATGTTTACTCATTTTTATTTTATGTTTATTCCGCGAAGTCTTTGACGTCCCCCTATACGCAAAATTCCATACAAAACATGACGTTCCGAGTCTTGCAAACAATAGTGATTTACTTAATTACTCATGCCAGGTCGGATGTCGCACCGATTAGGGATGATAGCTGTCAAAAGATGTCTCGTAAATAAATAGATGACCAAATTAAGAAGAATAAGATCGTAAATCTACCGTAGGTACAATAGATGCAGAAGCCTGAGCTTGCAGCATACCTTTAAATAAATTAAAATTAACATTGCCTTACTGGATATCAATGATCATCAACGCACAGCCAAAATCACAAAGTTTAAATCTGAAATTTGGTATATCTAAATTTTGTTTTATTGCCTGAACGCGCTACTAAGAACGAAATACCCACGAAAGAGGCAGTTCTGGAAGCAAAGTTGCGGACGCAAGCTAGTTGCTTGATATTTAAACAATTTTAGGTGCAGCAGGACTTGTATATTTATTCAAACAGAGACAAACAAAATTTCATTGTTAAGTTAAGACAAATACCGTAATCGTTAACTTTGCTAAATTTCAACGAAAAACATCGTTGTTAATATAATTACATAATTACAATAATAATAAAACTAACCAAAACCAATGTTTTAATTTAGTTTCAGTTGTCAAAGGGTCAACATCGACACCCCACATATTTTTATAAAAGTGCAGATAGGTACTCAAGACGGAACTTTACGTTAGGAACATGGACTTTATTATTAAGCTAATTAAATTATTAATTATTATTTTTTTATTATTATTATTTTTCAATTAAATCATTAAACGCAACTATAGCAATGATACACCATATTGTTTTCAAACCACATACAAAAACAAATATAAAGAGTTTTGGCAACAGGCACGCGCGGGGCTCAATTTACACGCTCTTAAACCAGAATAGACAGTCGATTGCATTATTGCACTGCATTACGACCCGGGCCTTTGACCCGGGTGTAGCAATGACCTTCATTTAATTGACAGTTTGTAATAGAGTTATTCGTAACCTAATTTAATTTGCATGTAATTTCCATTTCATCCGCTGACCTAGTTATTGTGATCATGTCAATAGGTTGGAATTATATCACGGGATGACCTTCATCGACAGAGATGCGATATATTAGGTACTTAAGTACCTACACATGTAAGTACAGGATCTGTGTTCATTACCGGTAAACGTGACATAGCCCTTACACTTACAGCGCCGTCAAATATACCTGTATGAGGTATAAATTGTACGCGCAGATTTTCGTAACTGTGAACTCGATGAGTTAAAGTCTTGCCGTGTTCTACTTAGTATTCTGTTATGGTTATACAATGTTTTTTAAAATTTTATGTACATTTCACATGAATAAGTCAGTGTACCTTATCTATCAGTATATTAACCCTGTTAGTTATGCAAAACAATATCACAAAGTCAATACCTATGTAATAGCCAAAGCAAAATGTTTACATGTTTACTTGAAACTATCTTTTTATCTGCCTTAAGGTTGCGCGACGCGAAACACTGGTCGCGTCAAGGTAAAAAATATCTACCGAATGGACTCTATTTTGATTACCTAGTACCTACGAGTATGGAGTCCGCTCGATTTCCAATCATGGTAAACAACGTTCTATGATTATGCCAGATCTGAAATGCGATAGCGTAGCGCCGCATTGATATTTTATAATGAAACAGATACATCAGAAACATCATGTTACGTGTCAACTATTGTTTATTCTATAAATTTTACTTACTCTGTCGTAGAAAGATTTTGAGATGGCAGTGTCTGATTCATTTTATCTTTATTTTCAGGAGATTTCGTTCTTGTTGCTGTTGTTTTGCGGCAGGGTGCTGAGCTTGAATCAGTGCTGTCCTCCAGGCCAAATCGTCAGGCGAGGAGGTTACTGCGGCACCAGCACATATCGCATCAGCCTCAACTGTTCCTTCGGGCACATGCTGCTCAAAGATGTCATTGTCAACGGAACCAAACTCACCACAGAAGATTCACCTGACTTGATTACCGTTGAAGATCCCAGTCAGTAAGTAATGTGTAACAGAGAAGTACATGACAACATCAATGGCTGGAGAACCATTTTACGTATGTTGCCTTGCGGGTTTTTCGACGGCATAATACGTATCGCAATTGCATTTGAATCTTAAAATAAAAGTAAAACCGAAGTGATTTTTCGAAATGTTCCTTTGGAATGTAGTAAACTTTCTTAGTTGGGATTCCAAAGAAAACAGGACCATTCCGACCCTTTATGATTACTCTTATAGTCATACGTCCCTCTGACACGGGTGATTTACCCCAGCATCGTTTTATTTTATGGTATGGTATTCCTATTCCGTTATTCATATCAATAAGTCACCTTATAATTAAATGTCTATATTTGCAGGTACTGCCTTGGACAGATGTACCACAACGCATCAGACCCAGGGCGGGGTACTATGCCTATCGCAGTCGCCTGTTTCCAAGAATACACCAATGAGAAAACGCCTATTGAGGTCACCGGATTCCTCACACTGGTCTCCGTTCTGTTCCTGCTAGCCACCTTAGCCGTGTACATGTATTTGCCGCAAATGAGGTGAGTCTTATCTCTTGTATTAGAACTGCTATACGATAGATAGACCATCAGTGGCACAAGTAGGGTTAGGGTATGGCGCAGTTTGTGCTGTTGTATCACAGATGTTGTGTTCGAACATCGCATCTTAGCCGTAAGCTGCAGCAATGGTCAGACTAATATCCACTGCACATTGAGTCACTTGTTGACACCGCAGATCATCAGTTTGAGAAAGCTTTAAGGCTATACTTAAATATCAGTTAGTCTCAGTAGTGGTGATTTATACATGAGGGTGTTTTTCCCGTCCAAAAGATTTATGATTTTTATTTAATGGTTGGTGGATTTCAGAGACTTACAAGGCCAATGCTACATGTGCATGTGTATCAGCATGGCGATTGGATTCCTCTCTTTGGGTATCTTACAATTGAGTCCCGGACATATCATCAGCGAAGTTTGTGCAGTGACAGGTAAACATCTTGTAAAAGAAGTGGTCGTATTCACATTTTACAATAAAGTCAATTTATTTATTTTGTCTAAAATATTTCTTTTATCTTTCAGGCTTCTTAGTGTACTTCTGGATGATGGCTACTTTCTTCTGGATGAATGTTATTTCCATCAACGTGTACCGCACGGTCATGTACGTAAATTTACATTTTATAGATTTTTATATCTCAACTATTACGGAGTTAAAGTAGTAAACTCATCGTTGCATAGTGTTACATACAATACAATATGTTTATTATCACTGATGATTTTGTTTGTTTACGCGCAGTAATAAAACAAAGTAAATGAATTAGATATGGATGTGACATCACACGTGTACGCGTTCAAAAGTTTGATAAGTACAATTTTGTTTATTTTAGAGACGCGAGCTATCTGAAGAAGACTGAAAGGAAGCAATACGCTCTGTATAGCTGTTACGCTTGGGGTTGCAGTATATTTCTGCTTTTCGTGGCTCTAATCACAAACTTCGTGGAGGGAGATCATCTGAAGCCCGGTATTGGCACGCAAGCATGCTGGTTCCGAGGTGAGGAAAAATAAGAAAGCTAAATGTCTCACAGACTACGGCTATTCTTAGGAGAGAGTGAGATTATGCCCGCATTCTTGCGAGGAAAATATCAGGATTAGGTATTATAAGATTGTATTCTTGTCACAATTGGAATTTTAAGGTTGTAGGTATTTTCGAAATAAATGTTTTGAATCTTTAATTTTTTTTATGGGAAAGTGTTTCGTAAGGCACTTTAGCTGTAGCTAAGTATGTTACCATGCGACTTGTGACACAAATTCTAATATCTTATCTTGTTTTCTATTTTGTGGTACGACCATTTTCCCAAGTATTGACAGTGTGAATGATACTTTATCCACAACATTTATTTTCTACAGGTCGGTCTGAAACGTGGGCTTTCTTCTACGGACCCATCGCTGTCCTGATCTCATTGAACGTTGTACTTTTCCTGCTTTCATCCATACATTTATGGCGCGACACAAGAAAATATGAAATAAACAAACTTAACATTCTAAAACACAAGTGAGTTATTAAACACAATTGCTTTTTATCTAAGATTACTGCGCTAATTTAACATTTACAACTATACTTATAAAAACAAAAGTAGTGACTGACTGGTTGACTGACGAACTGATCCACTGCGCCCAGACCAACCCTAGGACCTTGAAAGCTGAAAAATGCTTATAGGTTTAGGCTTATAGACAGTTTATGATGTAGACAAGAAATATTGCGAAATTTCCAAATGATAAGGAGTTCTACAATGTGGAAAAAGGCGCGGGCGTAAGTTAGTATTCTCATATAAACTCAAGTGTTTGTCCTCGTAGTTAATTTGTAGTGCAGGTTACTTATCAAATAATAGTACTTAGGTAATTAATTTTCGAGTGTTGTTGCCTGTTGGTAAGACATAAAGCAATATATTTTCTATTTCCAGGTTCCTGCAATCTTTGAAGCTGTTTCTCGTAATGGGAGTTTCGTGGGTATTCGAAATCGCCAGTTTTGCGCACGGAGAAAGTCACATAATATGGTAAGATAATTAATTATTTTCCCTCAAACAGCGCGTCAATCATTTGCAGACACACAACACACGCTTATAATTGTTAAATTCTTTTTCAGGGAGATAATGGACATCTTCAATTGCCTGCAAGGCTTTGTGATATTCCTCATACTTGTAGTCCTGAGGCGCCGAGCTATCCAAGGTTTGGTGCAGGAGAACTGCTGTCTTACAATTATGCAACCACTGGCAGATAAACTAAGTCCGTTAGACGATACCGATGAACAACAAATACTTGCTGACGACCACATGGAAGTCAGATTGAACTGATACTTCCATACCCAATCAAATGCTCACCATCCCTTGCAAGAACACCAATTAAAGGACTTCGTTCAGAATGGGTTTCAGACCAATAAAACTGAAAATTTGCTAAACGAAAATTCGAAAGTACTTATTAGAGTAGCTAAATGTGAACTACAGTTCGTCTTCAAACAAAATAACACTATTCATTTCATTTCGGTTTAGACTTTAGACCATACCAGAAAGCTTGCTGAGATCCCGCGTCCGATCTCCGGTCTCGGCAGAGATATGTATGATGAGTACATGTTTGCTCTTGAGTCTTGGGCGTTTAATATATATTTAGGTTACATTTAAGTACATATTTATCTATAATAGCGTTTTATCCGTTGCCTAAGCATAAGTTTTGCTTAGTTTAAGACGCTCAATTGTCCTGCGATATTGACTTTCCTAGCAAGCTTGTAATTATGACATTATGCTCATCCTACGATGAAGCTGAATTTTTTTCGGATGGAAATTTTCTATAATCCAACCAAGAGCCTAGTTCGGAATCCTGATTATGAAGTCCCGAAATACTAATGAGCTCGAGGTTTCGGGTTCAAATATCCGTTAGAGGCGACCATGTCTGTGGTAACTGTATCTGCTATGAGTCATGGAAATTCCAGCCTTCTATTCTAAGCAAAACTTCGATATTCCGACGTCTAATGCTGGCATTAGCGTTTATTTGATCGTCTTGCAACTGATTTAGATGTAAAACGTTTTCCAAATATTACTACATAACATATTAGGTTATATTGAGCCACATCTAAAATATGTTGAGTTCTTGAAATACTCGCTGATAGTTAAATATAATTACTTATACTATTTCGGATGTATCAAACTAAACACTATATTTTATATTTTTCATATTTTCTTGTAATACTAAAAACCATTCCATATGTATGTAAGTACATATCGTTTTTTGGGATACTGGAATTCAGTAATTTTATGAATTTAAAATTGAATGAAAAATAATTATTAACTTTTATAGATCTGCAATTTTTTAATTCGAATATATTCTTATTTACAGAAACTAGGTAGGTACTAGTATTTAAGTGTTAAGTAGGTATACTATTTTATACTGACACTCCACTTGGAGTATTTATCCATATTGTTTCTAGCGTACCTATGCGGCGAAGATGCCAATAGCAATAGCGCAAAGCGAACACGGAACGCCAAGTGGAGTGCCAGTATTAAATTTGAGCTAGAAATCACAAGTATAAAACATGTATTTTTTTAAATAAAATTTATACTTAATAATGCTCTCAATTACTTATTGTGCCATAAAAATAGGCTGTAAATCCTATTGTATTTTACTAGGTATCTAATATTAATATTTCTTTAAATACGAATACTATCCTTTATTTGCTTACTGTAAATATTAAGATGAACTGTTAAGAATGCATGATAAAAATTTACTGTAGGTACATTAAAAAAATTTACTTATTTATTTATGACTTTTTCTACCTACCATTGTTTTTTTTTTCAAAAACGAGTTAGGTAGTAGGTATCAAGCTAACCAACGCGAGGAAACAGGAAAAACCCCGGAGTGAGTCGAATATTTATGCACAGAAAATGTGTTTAAATCATATTAAGAAATATTCACCATTTAACATAGGTACAATGAACAACAATCATAACAACATGAACTTATTTTTTGCTAAAGATTCACCAATTTCACCGTTTAAGATCGATCGTGTAAAAAACGAATAGTAGTTTTATTAGGAACAAGATATTTAAATAAAAACGGGAATTTAAAATACTCATTACCTTACAGAAACCTTCAGTAGAATTTATTATAATTTGTTACAAAACCAAACCATTATTTTGCACAATCTAAAGCGCGACCATTGGTGACTCAAACATTCCCAATTTAATAACGATGGTTGATTTCTTTCATTGTACTCTGTGGCAAGTAGTGACAGTTGAGTTGACAGTTATGCTCTCGCACACACACAATCGAATAACGTCTCAACGTCAACTATCGAATTTGCTGTGAACTTTAACTTTCCTTGTTTTATTTTTAAATAATGCCAGTGCCTTATCTTACAATCGAAGCTAGTAATAACACAAAAAGTTCCTGATAACTTTACTCAGAGAACTGTTGTGATGAAAAATTATGTGTTCTATCAAAATGTTAATTGTGCGAGCATTGTCGTTGATGTTAATATTGCCGCATAAACTGTTCGCTGAAGTCGGCGAAACGGATCTTAACGATTTATCAGAACAGCAGAATTCTGTTCAAGTAAACAAATGCTGCGAAAAGGACGAGCTAATAGTGAACTCTGTATGCAGATTAGCCAAAGACCACAATCAAAGTAAGTACATGTAGGGCTCACAAATGTTTTGTGCAAGGACAATAAAGTTTCACCGCTACAGCCTAAGGAATATATAAACGATAATACTTAGAGTTTAGTCACAAAATACTATAAATGAAAAGGTTGGAGCCGTCAGCATTAATGTTAACAGTTGTATAGTGTTGACACAAATATTCTCTGAGGATTTTACCCATTTAAGTACCTATAACAGTTAGTAACATTATCCAATTTGACGGTTGGAACTATGGTAATTGGTATCTTCACGAAGTGAAGTTATATTATACGTAGTAAAAAAAAACTTTATCGTATTCAAAGTGAAGTTTGAAATCATTATAATTCTATTTTATGTTCTTCCAGCTATATGGAAACCAAAGTTCAAGACTGAAGATGGAAAAGATGCCACCGTTAAATACTACAGATTCATTCACGGGGTCCCGGATTGTGAAACAACACAGCATAGAGCTATATTCTACCTGAACAATACAAAAAAAACAGAAGATGAGTATGTAACAACCAAATGACACATATAAACACATGCCAAAGTTATTGATGTTATTTGTTCACATCTCTAAAGGCTTTAATATTAGGTACTTAACTGGGGTCATCTGGCCATAGTTATTTACAAGGAACAAGGGAACTTAACGATCTTATACATCTAAACCTCTATCTCTGATCTATCTTTATTCTTTGTAATTAAAGTTTGCGATAAATGCAAGTTAGTAGTTAAGTTAAATTTAATTATATATTAATTATATTTGTTTGTTGTTGTAACCAACGAGCATGTATGTAGATTGATGAATGTGGATGAAGGCGAAAAAGGTATGCCAGGATCGTAGCAAATGGAAGAAAGTAGTCTCTGCCTACCCCTGTGGGAAAGAGGCGTGAGCAGGCCCCTCTTCTCCACTGGGCACTATGGGCACGTGCCCAGGGCCCCGCGATCGAATGGGGCCCCCTAGTTCCTGCCAGATTACCAAATGATAACTGATATTTAGGTCATAGGGGCCCCATGATCCTAATGTGCCCAGGGCCTCAAATAGTTTAAAGACGGCCCTGGGCGTGAGGGTATGTATGTATGTATATTTGTTTTGGAAAAATTACTTTCTGCAATATTTCTTGTGGAGCATCCTTCTTAGCAGTAACTGTATTTTCAAAACACTCGTTTTGAATTTCAAGCGAATACTTGTCACTTTTCAGATTGAACCTGTTGCCAGATGGCCGTCTCTTGCACATTATTTACCACGAGCCCAGTACAGACAGTGTCAAAGATGACCCCTTGATCAGGTTACAAGGGAACATAGTTATTCCTAAAGAACAACAATTGGCATCTTATACTTATATACAGCATAAATACTGTATGGATAAGGTATAACACAACACATTGGTACAACACTTGCCGTCTAGTTTATAAGCAAAAAAAAACCTGAGCCCAGCGCATTTGGAACCACAATCACATTTTCCGTTCTTGTTGTCATGTGGTGCCTATAGGATAAATGTAGGAAAAGATGGCTTTTGAGTCTTGAGTCATCTGTTATTTTGATGAGAGATATGTCAGGATGTATATACACCATGTAGATAGATAGTGCTACTTTTTGTCAAATTAAGATAAGTTAGTCATTGAATGTAGCACAGAAGTGTCATTGTGAATTTGAAACATTCTTAATTAACATTAATGATGGAACTTAATTTCAGATATTAATGACAACAAACACTACATACGTTGGAGAATATGCTATCGTATGCATACCAGACGTCAAAAACTGGACAGATGTAGATTTCATCCTAAAGAAAGTAGTTAATCCACTATTCCACGCTATTTCTATGATACTGTATTTAATAGTGGCCATAATATACTTCATACTCCCAACTCTAAGAGATCTAGCGGGCAACATTATAACAACAATAGCAATGTGCTTGATAGTGAGTCAAGCTGCTGATTTGGTCAGAATATTTACAGAATTAAGCAATCACGTCAGTTTCTTGATCACTGGTTAGTATGAATAACTTATTCGGTTTATTTTTTTCTATAATTAATTAAAAGAATGGAGTAAAGGGGTATTGTCCCAAAAATATTTGACGTGTGAAACGCTTATGCATTAATTACTGTCATTATCATTAACCTCTTATACCGTTAGACAAAGATTCATCCAAAATGTAAGCCTAACTTTTCTATATTTGTTCAAATCTGTAAAATTGGTATTAATTGAGACAAACGAAAATAGAATGCAGTTTTTTAACCTCTTGCACACGAGGGTTAAATGATTATGATTTTCAAAGTGGTAAAAGACATTCGCTTTTTATGTTGTGTGCATAAAGCTCAATACATCTTCGAACGCTAGCATCTTGCACCAAAACAATTAGACGCTTGGCTTGAATAAGTAACCTATCTACAACTGATAAAGCTTATAAATATATACATATCAAGTACAAAGCATGACTGTGCCTTTAATATTTTGTTTAACTAAAGCACTCTATTCATTGTACCATTGTCAATACCATACAAAAGAGATATCATTATCATCATATCTAAGGTTAAATCGAAAGTGCATTACTTCCTTTGACTAAACATGTTATCTTCATTATTTGTAACATGACTAATATTACGTTCCAGACATACTTTTGTACGTCAGTCTATTGGGTGCATTCTTTTGGCTGAATAGCTTCGGATTTTACATATGGAAGACTTTTAAGTAAGTATTTAAAAATGTTTTAAAAGCTGTTTGGTTTTGGAACTTTTACCATAGAAAAACTAATTTCAGATCGCGAAACGTGTTCCTCCGGGTGACAGATGTTCGGAAATACTGCTACTACTCCTCCGTTGTATGGTCTAGTGTAGTACTAATGGCCGTTATGGCTATTGGCGCTCACTTCCTTCTCGACACCGGCAATAAGTTGAAACAGTTCTCATCTTCTGTCATACTTGATGATAAGGAACAAGAAACTATTGGTACGTTAAATTTTATACACTCATCAGAACTGAGGTGTAATTCTATAAACACGTCTGTTAAATCATTGCTGCACTTGGTAGACAATCATGACTAGACCCTTTTGCTAATGGGTATTATACGGAGTTAGGTGTCTTGACGTTGGTCAATTTCAAAGTCAACACGGCCAATTTTCAGGACACTTGACTCCATATAATGCCTGCTAGCGAACAAATCAAGTTAGGATTGTCTGTGAGGCGCAGCGATGGCTCTACAGACCAAATTAGAGAATCACACAGCTGAGATTACCCGTCAAAGAAATTTTGTTATTTTTTTAATCTACGATTTTGCGAATTACGAGGTTTTTTGTCTCTCTACAGGATGGTTAGGAATCGCAATATTCTTCACACCCGTGGCATTTACAATCATTTTCAACATAATATTTTATGTTACGACACTGAAAGTCATCAAACGAATAAACGTATATGGAAGGATTCACTATAAACTCAAGGGATGGTAAGTACTACATACGATTTTTCGATAACTCTCAGTGCGATAAAATTAATGTAATTAAGGACTGATAAGGATATTTTTGTCATTTCAGTTTCGACTTGTTCCTGCAAATGTTTTTGATAATGACCATAGCCTGGTTATTCCTGCTACTGTCATGGCTTAATTTCAATGGACTTCTGTACGCACACGTGTTTGTAAACCTTCTACAGGCTGTGCTCATATTCTATGTGTGTATTGTGAGGCAGTCTCACGTTACTTTCTTGCTGAAGAAAAGCTGTTGCTATGCCGAGCCTGTGCCTACAGGGGAGTGGGGGGACGAAATGACTCACATGAACGGGGGAAGTTACATTTACTAAAGAATCTCAAAATAGCGCCGTCTCTCTTTTTTTATTGGACTAGAAACGAGATAAACATAGTGACAATGTGGGTCTCAAAAGAAATAATACTGATAGTGTTCGTTTTGTTTGACAGTTCTTGTATGAATGTGACAGCTAGCTGATTCCGATGCCAATTGCCAGCCCATACATGAACTGTCAAAGTGAAGACGATGGTGATCGCGAGCGTTACGTAATAAGCCTGCTCTCTTAGGCTGCTGTAATACATCCTATTGATAAGTGGATTGCTTAACGTTGAGCTGTGTTTAAAGAAACGAATAGTCATTGGTTGATATTAAGGACCTGTCTCAACACTCCTTAACTGTCAGTTATCTATGATGACGTCTCTGTCTGTTTTGTAGTAATCACACGGAACGGAACCACACGACGGAATCATAGAAAACTGACAGTTAAGGAGAGATGAGACAGGCCCTAAGCCTAAGAGTGTAATACGCGTAGGATGTCGTAAGCAAGAGCCAATTCATAAAGCGTTACGCGACCCACTTTTCAATGCGTCTAGTTTACAATTAATATAATAGGCGAAGATGCACATAACACTCACAATTTCGTACGTAGGACCTGGGACCTTACGATGACGTCTTAATGCGATTCAATTTAGGTTCGCTCGCTGTCAGATTCATACTAAAAGTGACAGCTAAAACTTGAACTGAGTCGGAATTAGGACGTCATGGTAAGGCTCCTGGAGAAGGAATCACAATTTTTTTACACTAAATTTAAGGTTGAGTTTCGATGAATTTTAGAATTTGCATTTACATGAAGTTGAAAAAGTTGGATAGAAGCGACTGTTAAAAATTGTTTGTAGTGACACCTCGGGAGTTTTTCGAGTCATTTGCCATGAATTACTACCGGTCAATAATGTCCAACTAAGTATTAAATTTGACCTCCCCTGCTTCATTTAAGTTAAAACTAAATAAATTGGTATTACTTGCTTTATTCTATAATCATATGCATTTGTGCTATTAAATTAAAAAAAACATGACATTTGTTTAAGGTGCAGACATTTTTATCGAATTTATGCGTGTATAAAAATGACAGTATAGATCTTAATTCTGTTCTGATTAGATTAATGCTCACGTGAGATACTTAATTTTATTGATTTTACGACCAAATGACATTTTTAAGCTTATAAAATAGAATTGTAATATATGTAATTTTATTTTAGGTTAATGTTATTAAATTTACGTGTCTTGTAGCGTATCGCCATATTGATACAACACATTAACAGAAAATGTCTGATTTTATTTTCGCATTTCAAAAATTATAGGTAACCTAGGTAAAATTTTTTTTTTATGGAATTAATAATGATAATTTTATTAAATATCAAAAATATGCCATTTAATGAATTAAATATTGAATTCTATTTCATGTTTAAGGCAGCTGTTATATTTAAAAATGTATTGACTAATAAGACTGTAATAAATGTTAAAGAGCCTTAACGTCCGTCCTTTGTAGGTAACGATTAAGCACTATAGTTCATTTATTTAGGTATTTAAAAAAGGTAAACAAACCAAGCCACGTGTTTGGTTGAAACGGAAACTCTGGCCAATCAAATCCATCTTTAGTCTGTTGATATGAGACCACAGATCCTAAAGGCGCACTTTATAGGCCAAGAGCATCATTCACTAAGGCAAGTGACTATGTTTTTAAAAATGATTTTAAATAGGTTATTGATTTTATATTTATTTACAAATCTCTCTGCAGCTACCACATACTGAATCTTTTCTTATTTGCAACTGCATTTCTCAAATGATGGCCTATCTATACTTATTAAGTACCTACATTATTATAATGCTATTTCTAGATGCTTAACAAAATACATACCTCTATTTTATATTGGGTTTATTGAATAAATAATCTAAAACCAAATTGATGATTTTGATTTGACACCACATCTACCCTGTTTATCCAAAGAAAAACCGAAATTTATACTTGTTTAGTTTAGATAAAATTACTTCTTAACATTGATGACTGATGAGCCAAGAGTCGCCAACTAGGTAGGTAGCCTGATTCTGAAGGGACAGTCCCGACTTCGACGAAATTCCGCATCCTAATAATGACCTAACTGTTTTGATAAAACATAGCAATTTTCGAGTACCTTTTCCAAAAGCTTTTTTTAACGAGTATTTTTAGTCTAATGACAGAATTGACGTATATAGATATAGTAACTACTCTTATGATCTAAATCATGCTCAAAAACTGTCGGAAGCAAAAGTTTGCACGACGCGTCTATTATGCAGAGTTTTTGTTCAGTTGTGTTTCGACCGTCCTTTGATAAATGAAATATGTTTGTTTCGCCCCGTAATCTTACTCTTGAGAACAAAAGAGACAGATATTTGGTATCAGATACCCGGCGGACAAATCTGTGTCTATTTCTCGCCACACATTGACGCATGTGTCCGCCAGACACATCCGTCAGACAGATCCGACAGACAAATCCGTACGTTTATGACTAGCTATATGTGATCGCGTGTAGCATGCGAGGCTACTCCGAAATTCTATTTTCGTAGGTCGTATCATAATCATAACTTTCTTTTCAATATGTGTGAACTGAACGGCACGAATCGAAAATCGAATTCCGGAGTACATATAAGGCCTTACCTGCGAGAACAGTTGGCCCTCCTCCCTCCTGGCGAGCGGGGCCAGCTGGCAGCGCACGACGAGGTGACAGTCGTCCATCACGGTGTTGAAGAACCGCCGAGTCGGCAACAGCGCCTCCAGGTCTATCATCAGCTCCAGGAACCGCTCGCAGTACCTGGCGGCAACAAAATATCAATGCTGGGGTCGTTCAACTTTAAATGCGAAAGTATGGATGGATGGATGGATGTTTGTTTGTTACTCAATCACGCCAGAACAGCACAACGAATCTGGATGAAATTTGGCACATAGATAGAGAAAAGTCTGGAGTAGCACATAGGCTACTTTTACCCCGGAAAATTCCGTAGTTCCCGCGGGATAGCGATAAACGAACTATTTGCAGACGAAGTCGCTGGCAACAGCTAGTGATATATTAAGTACAACTGTTTCCAGTCATCTTCCTAGCATTTTTACAGGCATTTGCCACGGCTCAGTGATCCTGGGGTACGCTTTGACAACCCAATCACCTAATCCCAAGATTTGGCGTAGGCACTAGTTTATACAGAAACGACTGCCATCTGACCTTCCAACCCAGAAGGGTAACGCCTTATTGGGATTGGTCCGGTTTCCTCACGATCTGTTTACATTCAAGGGAACAAAGATCCTATCAATCAGAGAAAAGTGTATTGCGGTACGGCGTTCCACAGGGTAGCGTTCTGGGACCGCTGCTATTCTTACTCTACATTAATGATCTTCCTAAACATGTAAAATTCCCTATGGTTATGTTTGCAGATGATAGCACTGTAATAATAGAATGTGATGACATTGATAGATATGAAATTGAAATAAATAAGACTGTTGATAGTATAATACAATGGCTTAGTAGTAATAATTTAATGATAAATCTCAGTAAAACCAAAATTATGCACTTTCGACAGCGATTACCAATGATTTCAGTCAACTGTAATTATCAGGGACATGTTATAGAATCTGTTAATGTATCTAAATTCTTGGGTGTAACGATGGATGATCATCTGTCGTGGAAACCACATACCGAAAATGTTTGCAAAAAATTGAATAAATACGCTTTTGCACTGTACAAGCTTGCAAAACAAGTAAATCTTGATGCAGTCATGTCGGCGTATCATGCATATGTTGGATCGACTCTTCGGTATGGCATTATCTATTGGGGAAACTCATCAAATAGAGAACAGGTATTTAAAGCACAAAAGAGGTGCATTAGAGCAGTTTGCGGCCTGAAGCAGACAGACAGTTGTGCTACACATTTTAAAAAGCTGAACATCTTGACCGTACCCTGCCTCTTCATTCTTGAAGTGGCTTTGTTTGTACAAGCCAATCCTAAACTGTTTAAAAAGGTGTCTAAAGTATCCGATAGGAATATCCATCGCACCCATGATGTCTGTTCTATAATTGCACGCACCGCATTGATGCGAAAAAGCGTATTCTGCCTCGCAAGCAAAATTTACAACAAATTACCTATTGCTTTTAGATTGTTACCATTGCACGAATTTAAAAATAGGCTTTCTAAATTATTAATTTCCAAATGCTATTATTCAATTTCAGAATTTTTGACAGACAATTTAATGATTAAATAACTACATAATATTATAATTGATTAATGTAAAACGAATTATTTAAGCATGGTTATCTTAATTTTATTATTATTATTATATGATATTATATGATGTTATTTCTGTAATTTGTAATTTGATTTTTGCTGTGACTGATTTTTGTATGCCTATCGGCAAAACATAGTGTTGCTTGCCAAACTTATCCACCACTGTAATCCAGTTGTACCTATGTTTATGAATAAATCACATTGACTTTGACTTTGACTTTGACTTTGATGTTTTCCTTCACCGAAAAGCTCATGGTAAATTTCAAACGTAATTTCGTACCTACATAAATTCAGAAAAACTCAGAGATGCGAGCCCGGGATTCGAACCCGCGACCCTCTGCTTGAGAGGCCACGGGTCAAACCACTATATTTCCAGTATTTCACATAATCATTTAATATGCAGTGTGCCACAATGAAGCCACACATCTAGATCAGATCCCTTCAGGTCAGTTACCTTCCTTATTCAGACTACATCGCTCTTGTATTGCCAACTTCGCACCTCTGAATTTTTCGGAATTTATGTGCGAAATTACATTTGAAATTTCCCATGAGCTTTTCGGTGAAGGAAAACATCGTGAGGAAACCAGACCAATCCCAAAGAGGCTTAGTTACCCTTCTGGGTTGGAAGGTCAGATGGCAGTCGCTTCTGTAAAAACTAGTGTCTACGCCAACTCTTGGCATTAGGTTGTTAAAGCGGACCCCAAGCTCACTGAGCCGTGGCAAATGCCGGGAAAAATGCTAGGAAGATGATTATAACCCCTCACCTGACGACATTAGGGTCCACATCCCCTTCTTCCGGCACCGATTCCAGCACGCTCATGAACTTTATCATCAACCGCTGCAAGTACCGCCTCTCCCAGTTCAATTTCTCCAGCAGTTCCGGTTTGTCTTTCTTCTGGATCGCGCGCCAGTACTTCCTCCATTTCGGCACAGCTTTGAACTCTTGGTTCCTTCGACCTGGTACATTAAAGTTTTGATTCCGTCAAAAAGTTGCCCTGGGACTACTTGAGGTAAGACTTAAAACATAACACCTAAGACCACATAACAAACACAGCACATACATAACAAAAGATAACATATATAAGAATTAAGATAGTTATCACCAAATTGATCCACTATCTACAACTCACTAAGTTAAGAGGCTGACAACACCTAATTTTGTTGAAATTGATGTTATTTAAGCACTTTTTTAAGAAAAACTACACACAAAAAAAATACAAAAAAAATATAATTGAACAAAATCGGCTCGATAGAAAATAATTGCAAAGATTGGTCTTAAAATCATCATTAAACGGTTCTATGTCTTTATTTTTTCGACGTTATGGGTCTGCAATTAAAAACATGAAGTCAACATATTCATACCTACACGGCTAACGAGTCATATTTCACAAATAATCCATATTTTTTTTTATTTCTTCTTATTTGTGTCTTATTTGCAAGATTTTAGACGCGCGCCAAGTTGCCGGAATAGTTTCTTCTCTTTCACTCACAGGCACGCGAACCGTATGTGTGAAGAGTGGCGCTGCTCAAGGTCATTTGCTGTTGACAGCGCCTTAAGCTATTTGCCACATTACGTCACGCTTTTAATACTTTTAACACAAAACAGAAGAAAACGCTAAAAGAAAATAAACTTAAATGTCTAAGTGCAAGCAATTCATATTGGTTCTTCTGTCTATGCTGAATGCTTTAGTCGTGACATTAAGACTCTTGTTAAACCTCAAATGTTTGAAAGTTGGAATGAGTTGTGGCAATCATCTCGGTTAATTAAGGGAAGACATTTCGGAAATCTTCAATTATCTATTCCTACGAGACCATGGTTTTTTTCTAATAGAGATTTTTCTAAATTAAATACCTCCATCATTATTAGACTAAGATTGGGCCATTTTAGTTCTCCTGTTTTTTTGGCAAAACTTAGGATAAGGGATAATGCCATTTGTGAATGCGGTTTGGCTGATGGCACTTTGGAATATATGTTTTTGGATTGTCCAAAAATATCTGTTCCATTATATGATATCCTCCCTCGTGAAATTGTTCGTCCTATTAATATTAATTTTCTTCTTACTTTAGTGTTCTCTCCATTTTGTGTAATTTTAGACAGATTTTTGACAAAAAATAAAATAAAATTATAAATGTATATAAATGTATTGTAATTTTTTATCTGTAGTGTTCTGTCATAATATAATTCTGTAGTCTGTTATTCTTATCTGTGCTGTTATCCATCTTCTTCTATTTATCTATCATATTATGTGTTTGATTTGATTGAGTAGTTGTTGAAATCTTCCTTGTGTATCCTCATTGCAGTTAATTTAGTTATCCCACCGAAAACTGGCAGATTTCTGATCAAGTCGTCCGCCTACCTGCCGTGTCTCATCCAACCTTGACATTGGCAGAATCATCAAAAAGTTGATGGAGCCACTTTTCTTAAATTTGAATTGAATTGAAATGTCTAAGTGTAAAGTAAAGTAGTGCAGAAAAAACACAAGAAAGGCGACACTACTTTTTACCGACAGATATTTAAGTATCACAGCATATTGTCTGCGTGTAATTCACTCGAAAAACAGAGTTCTTTAAGATATTGTGAAAGAAGTTTTGAGAGCTCTTTTTAGCAGAGCGAGTTCTCAATGTTTTATCTCTCTTTCCCCCTGCTCGCGCACTGCAGCTTTTGACTTTAAGGGTCTGTTCCACTACTCTCTGATAAGATCCAGTTAATCTTAACTGTCAGTTATCTATGATGACGTCTCTGTCTGTTTCGTAGTAATAAATAGAGACGGAATCATAGATAACTGACAGTTAAGATAACTGGAACTTAACAGAGAGTGGTGAAACAGGTCCTAAGTAAATTATACTTCGTCTACGCAGAATTCGCTTATAAATTGCTATCACGCATAAACTATCCTATGCCCTTCCCCGGGACCACACGGCGGCCACGACGTACAAAATCCGCGTTCTGAAATGAACACAGGCACGACGTCGTCTTTACACGCGTCAATGTGTGCGTAAGATACACAGGGCTGTCTATCGCAAAAACCTAGTACTATAAGTTCTACCAATGACATAAATATACTAAAGATATGGCTTAGATGTGTGCAAATAAGTGTACTTAATCGTTATCTATATATTTAAACTTACTTAAAATGTGTCTGTCTGTGTATTTAAGCATTATTTTTTTCAATTACAATAGATGTACGACAACAAACTTAAGCGAATGATTCTGTAGTTATTTCATGTATTAATCGCGATAATTTCGGAAAGCATAAATTTTCTAATGTTTTATAAAATGAAGTAGGTAGGATAGGTTCCCGAACTTGTGACGTGCGGCCGACATACATCGCGTTGCGAGCCCTACTAGTTGCCAGCAGCTTTCCGGCAGACTGCGCTTGAGGGGTGGGGTAACTCGAATCGGTGCGGGGCGGAGCGTGGCCATTCTGTACGTTAGTACTATTATATATTCTGTGCCGGGACTGAAACCACTATATCACATTCCAACTAAATCGGACAGACACCGCATTCTCAATATGAGTATAAATATAGATGTGGTGTGCAATTGCCGTTTGGTCTGAGGATATTTCCTATGCTTTAGGTGCCGTAGCAGCCTCGCGCAACTCTCGAGGTAAAAATACGATCGACCGACGATATGAAACGAAGGCGATTTTTTACCTAAGTTTTAAAGAACGTTGAAACTAGTGTCCGACCGAAGTTTCGGTTTAGGTTTCGGTTTCGGCCAATTTCGGCCAAAAAAGTGATTTCGGCCGAAGTTTCGGTTTCGGCCAGAAACCGGCCGAAACCTTCGGCCGGGCCGAAATTACTTCGCGGCCTCTCGCGGCTCTCGCATCGGGAGCACTCGGCTTAATTCGGGCACGCTTGGCCGGGTAGGTATAGGTAATGCACAGGCGGCCGGCCCAGCTGAGACCAGCGTCAGTAGTATGCATGCAGTTTTTTATTATGTTTAACAAAAAAAGTAACTGTTCTCATATAAGAAATCCTTGCAATAACCTTTTCCTTACGATTTGTACAGTAATTTTGAATATTTTGTTTGATATGATACATCTTCAAAAAATTCGGTTTCGGTTTCGGTTTCGGCCGAAATCAGAAAAAAACCGAATATTCGGTTTCGGCTAAAAATCGTGTTTCGGTCGGACACTAGTTGAAACCTAAAAAGCAGTAGACAATTGACGGCATTCGAATTTAGGCGGGTTAAATTGTTTTCGCCTGCGTTTCATACTAATACGAGTTCACGCTTTTTTTAGGGCACTCCCGTCTCTTAAAATGGTAGTGATTGTATTCTCTTTGTGTCGTATCTCCAACATAGGCATTTCACTAAGTTGGGAGTATCTTTGAAAAAGAAAGAAAGAAAGAAAACAGTTCATTTACGACAATCACAACACAACAAATAAATAAACACATTTTACTATTTTTTTTCACATTTTTTCTGGACTCACCTTCCTGCAGACTGACCCACATGCTGAGCGACACGAGCCTCTTGACCTGGTCCCGACAGAGTTGCACCTCCATACTACCGAAGCAGTGGTTCAGAAACAGCAGCAATGCCGTCTGCTCCCGCATATTCCGGCTCTGGTCTTCAGCCACGCTCGCTCGAAGGACCTGCTCGAAGAACGCTGGGAAATGCTCGGGATTCTTGAGGAATGCCTGGAAATAGAAAGGGTGATTTGAAACTGCTTCACGGTTCTATTACTTTGTGATGAGTTCTTTAAAAACTGCCATGGGGAATTCAGCAGAAGTCTATAGAATAATTAATAAGTAATATTAAATAAGTCCTCGCCCGCGCGGGTACGGGGCGCGGGGCGGGACGACCGCGGGGGCCGAGAGAGGTGCGGGCGGCAAGCACTACCCGCCCGCACCTCTCTCGGTCCCCTTTGTCGTCCCACCCCGCGCCCCAGTGCCACGCGGGCGACGACTCATTTAAGCGGTCGGTCTATAGTAGATATGAGAATTACAAAATTAAGAAAAGAAAGAAAGAAAATATTTATTCATGATAACATTAGAAAGACAAAAGAAAAAAAGAAGCAAAAAAACAAGAACATACATCATGAAATGGTCCCATCAGCATAATGCTGGCCTTGCAGCCAGCGCTGGTCTTCCGATGGGATGGGATGGGGATTAAGAGACATATTCTCCTAGAACTAACAACCTACATTGTTGGATTTAGTTTTGAGTCAATTGCCAAATACCTATTACTCAGTACTCACATAAAAGCCATACTCATAATGCCCATTCTTGAAATTACTTGACTACGTGAAGTGTGTTTCATAATGTATCGATGTAAACCTTCGCGATTTTCACACATTATTATAAGAGAAACGGGACTTAACAGACGCGGGTCCTCTCCAGACAATGGATGCAATATCGCGTCCGAAACGTCGAGGTATTTACAAAAATACATTTTATTCAGTGTGTTTTATATTTTTACTCAAAAATATCACATAGCCACTAAGCACTACTCTATGGGATATCCTAATAGTATGTTCTGATCATTTTGTCTTAACCAAACTATGCATATAATTGCACATGACAACACAATATTAAAAAAACTAAAGATAACCTCACTGCAAATGTAAAAGCGCTAAAATTAATTTTCATTTTGACACACTACATCAAATAGAACACCTCGTTCTTTTAGCTCAGAAGCTTAACTAAGCCTATTAGACTTATTTAATTATGTCCAATGAATCTCTTAATTGGCAATTAATGTAATGCTCCTACACTAATTGAGGACCATAATTCATCGACCATTGACTTATGGAGACACTTCACTTCGTCCGTCTGTCTCTCTGTCTGTATATCACCAGGTTATTTCACAAATGATGCATTTCTAAAACTCAATACTAAAAATATAATATTTTTATGTCGTCTGCTTATGTAAGTAACCAATAGGCCGACTCGCACTTGGCCAGTTATTTTCATAATGTACAATCTTACCTGCCAGGCGGGAACCCGCTCACGGAACTTCTCATTGATCATGACGATGATCGACATCATGTGCGCCCGCGTCGCCTCCCCGCCGCGGTACTGCGGCCACAGATAACACTCTAGATACTGCGAGAACTCCAGCATCATGATGCGACGTACCGAGAAACTGCAAAATAAATAAGTAAGTATGTCAACTCTTAAAAATAAATAATATAATAAGTATTCTTCTCCTAACTTAACTATAGTTACCCTATAGGGTGGCAAGACTGGCAAAATGCCACGGGGCCAACTGGCTGGGCCTAGATCACAGCATCACACGGCTAGCACAAGTGCGTGCGACACAGCTCTCGCGCAACGGCGGATCCAGATTTTTTTCTGGGGGGTAGGGGGGTACAAGGGGCGAACGAGCAAAAAAAGAACAATTACTGTTAGAAATAAAAGTAAGTACTGTCCACATTACACAAAAATACCGTCTAGGGCCCCATCTGATGAATTTGCCACAGGCCCTAAACATTATAGTTGCACCACTGGTCTTCCCAAAGTAGACCAAAGACTAAACCAGCTCAAAGAGCTCTTTGGTCTGGTTTCATCTTTGCTGGTCTATAATTAAATACTCCTCTCACCTACACACATTAAATAAAATTCTCAATATTAAAAATCTTTCAAATTTATCATAAATAAATTAAGCCTCAAAAATCTACATAAAAATCATGACACTTTTCACAACCCATTTATACTTTAAATCTGTTTTTAAGTAATACCTTTTTCATCCAAAAAATAAACCTTCACACAAACCATTTAATACCAAATAATTAATTAAACACAACTAAAAAACACTAAAAAATTAAAGACATCTCTCAGACCCTGAAACATCCCTAATTCATTAATCTGGAAACACCTTACAAAATTGCTGCAACTGGCAAAATTCGAAAAAATAAAAAAGGTCACTGCACCCATCTATGAGTTTATTGACCTCGTATTTATTCACTTGTTAAAATCAGTAGGGCTCAGTGCAGTTAGGAATTTTGAAAGTGAATTTTGAATATTAGATTTTTTTTAAGTGACTCACTTTGATCCAAGGATTTCTGCTTGGTAGATTGACTCCACAATTGCAGCATCATAAGGTAAGTGGCTGTCTTCGGTTTGTGGTGACCAGTACTGGTTCGCAAGCTGTGGGGAATGAAGCAACCATTTTGATTTGTAGGGCAATTCAGTGAGGAAAGTTACATAGATTTGAGTGCTTGATACCAGTTGGCTTTGTTTAATTTATAAGCCATGATTAAACTAGGGCTATGCATTTGGAGACCTGCATTTTGTTGTTGGAACGGAATGAATGTTTTCTGTCTATGTGTGCAGCTTTCCTTTAAGCGTTAGGTCAATACATGCTTTCTGTTTACATAACAGTCTTATTCTACTTTTATAATACATCCATTCTCTTTTACTTAAATTGTGTATTTAGTTTAACATCAACTGGATAACCTTGTGTAGTACAGTACGAGCCTAGATGGGTTTAAGTCAAATTTCAACAATCAGTTGCTGTAACTACATGCATCTTGTGTTGTCTGATACAGTAAAAAAAAGACAGACAATCTTGTAAACACAAAATTATGCGATGAAAACAGTAAAAAGCATCAAGAAGCACATTATCTCGCTACTCTGGTATCATAGGCATAGGTAAAAGGTTTTTATATAATAAAGACTCATTTATTTTTATCACTTGATGTAGGCGGCAATCTTTAGCATGCATAAAATGTTTCACTGTAGTAAGTATATTATTTAGGCTGTGTTTACAAGGTTTATCCACATAACACATAACCACCCCAATAGTAGTATTGCATTGAGTGGATAGCGCAGATTGTGACTTTGTGAACTAGCCTTAGAAGCATGACAAAATATGTCACAAAATTTGTATGCGGGTGAAGTATGAGAATTTTTAACATGTGGTGAAAGAAAGTTTCCTTCGTCACAGCATCTGATATTGTTGTGATTAGAATACAATGAGTACGAAATATAAAATACCAGGTTTATAGGCTTCACATTGATGATAGAAATATACTTGTGACACATGATTGGATTCTCAGAAGCCCTTAAATTATATGGAATTGTGCTTCTACATAGACTTTGAAATTTTCTAATATGACTAACTCCTATCAAATAGAGTTTTGATTTTTAGGGAGTGTGGAACGTTTGTGTTACGATAAATATATCGTTTGTTCGGAAGTAGGCGTATTATGGTCGGAATTAATCAATCTTGTGAAATAACAATTCTAACCCTACTTCGGATACTTACTTGGGTTATTCGGTCGGCATTAATTTGTGAAAGAGTTGGTAAAGGGATTTTCGGCTTTTCCGACGACGACACGGCGTCGACTTTCATTCTTGTAACAGTTAAATTAATATAAAACAGAAGTAATTCGGAAAGTAACCTCTCGCTTTACATCAACAACAACAATCAAAAAACGTCAACTCAACGTCAAACTGTTCTAGCGTGTTTTTCAACCGCCAACTAAACGCGGTCAACTAAAAAAATACTATTTTAGTGTACAATGATAAAAAAGTTCTACGTTCATGTTTAAATTCAAAAATGCTTCTCAGTTTCTTGACCGGATCAACTGCACAAATTGAGTTAAAAATGCAGCATGTTAATGAGCAATTAGGGACTTTTTGGGCTAAGAAATCGACCGTTATTTTCCAAATCTTTTAACGCCATCTTCTGTCAAATAGACGATTTACATTAGTAATAGCTACTTGACAACAGATGTCACTAGTCTTGCACCGTATGATCTGGGGGCACGGCAGTGCCCCCGCCAAGTCGATTAAAGTAAACCGAAAAGATACAAAGCTCAGTCGCCAAGAAAATAGAATGATATTACCTAATTTGCATGTTGCAGGCAACAAAGATGATGTTCGACCCACCGGATTATCCGTACAAAGAGTTGTCGGAAACTTTACGGGATCACTACGATTCCGACTACCTACTCTTCAATGTTGACACTGCAACAACAGACGCTGTATCCAGTATTAATAAAGAACTGGCAGGTGTATCTGACCAGATAATTTCCAATGTTGGAAATCACATAGACTTTGATGCGAATGAATGTTTGAATTCAGGGGAGTCGTCATTTTTGGACAGCACTGCAAATGTAAATACACAGCAAAACACAGAGCGCTACATAGTCCAATCGGACAGCCTACTGAATTATGAACCGACCTTGCTTGACGAGAATACAGTAAATCAGTTCCTGTTACCGCTTCACATTTCTTCAGACGCCAATAAGGTTAGTAACTGTATTTTATTTTTCATGGATGTAAATATAATGATCCATGATAATTATCTCCTTAAGTCAAAGTAAAGTCAAGGTAATCACAAAATATTCCAAAGTTATAGAACGCCTGTAGAAAAATCGTAGCAAATTTAGACTGATCAGTGTTATTTACACTTAAACTTATTAACAATGAAATAATTTCAGGAGGCTGAGGACACCGGGCCCGACCTATTGGCCCTGCATTCTTGCGTTATTTGCCATGAGATATTCACCACCGACGCTGACCTTCTGGATCATACTATTTCGTTCCACGCCTCTGATCCTGCCTTGGATCCTATTCCAAGTAGCTCACCTGCTCCTGCAATAGAGCCACAAAATAAAATACAAGGTAAGTTATCTTTACATCGATACTATGCCAATACTAAAATTAGCTCACGTCTGTACCCCATTGTTGGTACCAAATTTGATTTTATTCCAGCATACTCTACTAACTACCTTATCACGCTCTTTGCATATACTTACTTATGTATATTTTTGCATTAGCGAATTAAAGCATAGGTAGTTACATTACTTACTTAGTTCAATCTTTGTTTCAGACTCAAACCAGCACAACGAACTTGATTTCGATTCTTTTTGGCTTGTTTGTGGAGTTTGCCAACGTGTGCTGTCCACAGCTTTGGAAATAGAGCCTACAGGTAACTTAAACCTTTTGAAGGAAGAATGGCAATAACGTTCCAAAAATTCATACTTAGCTGTTTCGAATTATCAATGCGGTTTTATTATTAAAGTGTTAATTAGGGTTCCGTACCTCAAAAGGAAAAAAACGGAAATGAAATTTGGTATCAAGCAACGTCTCATAGCACAGATAAAGGAAAAATTGCGAAAACCGTAAATATGTATTTATCAGTGACCAATATAAAGTGACCCCACACTGCGTACATTTTGCGTTGGAGCTGGGCTCTGTTTACGTTGGCTTATAGTTAATGGAACGGAACCCTTCGTGCTCGAGTCCGACTCGCACTTGGCCGGTTTTTTTGTTCAAAATTGACTCAAAAGTTATTTTTTTCAGAGCAACTTTGTTGCACAACCAGCGATGGCAAAAGCAGCATTTCACCAAAGAAGCTTCATACCATGTACGTTTGCGACTTCTGTAACGGCTTATTTGCTGATGCCGAACCGTTGGACAGACACCGTCTGAATTGCTACGGGCAAGACCAAAGCCAAAGCTTTTATCCACAGCAACAGGTACCAATGCTATAACCAGTAGGTAGATGTAGACTCTGTACATTGATTCGAAGAAAGCAATTTTCTTTTCCGAATTGGACTTTCAAAAAATTTCAAAAATTCTTGGCCTTTCTCACTATCATACCTTAGTAAGTTTTGGACTGACTGGAGATGCAAGGAAGATGGCTACTAATTTCGAATGTAAAAGTTATGCTTATAATATAGGCACATACATTATGAGTAGAGATACCTATTAGAATAACGGGGGATATTTCTTTCAAAAGTAGCATATATAGTTAAAAAATAATAGATATTATACACGTTAGTATCTTCTAAATTTATTCTTCCTTTTTGTCGTACTGACATAATAGAGTAATTTAGTAAATTTTGATCTCTTGTGCCCGTCGGAATTTAGAAAAATCCTTTCCTACTACGGGTTTTCGCTACAAAAAGTACGTTTCAGTGAAACTTCAGCTTTCGCGACTTGTCTTATATTATTCTTCTCAGTGTATTGATGATCATTCCATAAGACTTAAAGATTTAAGTATTGTACTTACTTATCAACTCACAGGATCACGCCACCGAAAACGTAGCCAAAGAATGTAGCCAAATCTTCTGCGCGTGTGACACTTGCGACAAACGCTTCAATTCCATCGAGGAGCTGAAGATGCACACGATAGGTTGCCCGAGCATGAGCAAGAGGGACAGACGCTCGTACTCCTCTAGCAGCAGCAGCAAGATGTGGAACTGCGGGTCCTGCAACCAGCTGTTTACCACAGCCAGGTAACGAACTTTAACAGTCGGTTTCCTAACTTAAGCACCTATCCAGTTTTATATGTAGTGACTCTAGCGCCCCCTAGCCGTCGACTACATTAACTGCTATACTCGTGCGGAGTTGCTGACACCGGTGACGTCAGGACGTATGTTCTACGTCGCTTTAACAAAGTTTATTTTTCAACTATCCTCTTTCGGACTTCGATACTTAGAGGACCGACAGTAGCTAGTCTAACTTTCTTATCACCTCAGCGAGGCAAGTCGGAGAAGGAAGATTGCGTTTTAACTTTTTAAGGTCCGACCTCACCGCCGCGTATACGCAGTGACGTGTCGTAGGCATCACGTTTTCTCACCGTTTCTTCATACATTTTGTTGCGTCTACTTTAGCTTCGAAATTGAGTTACCCGTTTGACAAATAACCAATGTGTGGAAGTATTTGTCAATCACAAGAATGTCTAACCCAACCACCAGTTAAAGTATTCTGTATGCTCTAATGTAATCAAACTTCTTCGCACCAGGGAGTTGTACCGTCACAAGCGAGGTGAAGACCGTCCATCCGGCGCGCCGCTCATGGCGTATGTCTGCGAAGAGTGCGACAAGGTTCTAGGCAGCATGTGCGCGTTGCACACACATAAGAAGATGCACAAAGTTACGAAACCAGTGAGTATTCTTATGTAATAAAAAAAATTAGTGCTACTGAGAAATCTCGCTTCCAGTCTCAACTTAAGGGTACAGGAGGACTTATACAAGACATTAAGCAAACCGAATTCAGGGCCCTATTTTATAAAGTTACAATTTACAAGCGGAATTCTCTTTCTGACCCTATGTGTTAGATAGAGACTTCCGCTTGTAAATTGTACCTTGTAGCTTTATAAAATAGGGCCCAGGTGTTTATTGTAAGCCTTGGCTTCCTTAGGTTCGCTTGCGTGTCCTTACTATGTAGAATTAATTTATATGCTGCTTACGCAGGGACAGTTGGTGGCCAAATTCATGGAACCTGCTGTGTTCTGGTGTGGAGAGTAAGACAGCCGGGGAAATTACGGGCACAAGAGGCATTTCATCTTAGCCCTCTAGGTTGGCAACGCATCTGCAATCCTTCCGGGGTTGCGGCTGTCTATGGGCAGTGGTGATCACTTACCATCAGGTGACCCACTTGCTCGTTAGCCTTCCTATTCACATAAAAAAAAAACCATCAATTAAGCAGCACCGAAGCTTTACTCCGGACGAACCTTGTACAAGACTACACCTCTTTTGAGAAAGCATTTTTATGTAGGAAACAAACGGACCAAAAACCGTGTTTTACTTCATAAGTACATTTCGTAATTTGTATTACACTATGAGTTAAGTTTCAACAAAACGTACGAAATAACGACATGATATTAATACAGTTTTGACAGCCGATAGGTCATACTTTTAACTGTTTCTTTTTTGTTCTATCGGAACGACAGCGAACCGAACAAAAGCTTTTTCAAACTGTTTCTTGTTAGCCAAAAACTGTACTGGGGGGCAATTCCGAAATTCGATTTTCGAAATTCGTACTACACCGTCCCTCTCACTCTCAAATTAATAACTATTAGTGAGAGCGGAACGACACGAAACGAACTTCGAAAATCGGATTTCGGAGTATAACGCCTGGGGGGCTAATCCGAAATTCGATTTTCGAAGTTCGTATCACACCGTCCCTCTCACTCTCAAATTAATAACTATTAGTGAGAGCGGAACGACACGAAACGAACTTCGAAAATCGGATTTCGGAGTATAACGCCTGTTTCGTTTTCGAAAAAACCCGCCTCGACCCAACCTTAGACGACTAACAAGCAACGAACGACAAGGCACGACGACGACACTAGGCAAGACAAGGAGAACTAACACTTTATGTACCTAACTACATTTAACTAGAGCTCCAATCTATTGCAGGGTTACCCTTGCCGGGTGTGTGGGAGGCGCTTCAACCAATCAGGGCACCTGGCCATCCACATGCGCATGCACACGGGAGAACGACCTTACCCCTGTGACCTCTGCCCTAAAGCTTTCAAAGTCAAGGTAAAACAATTTACTTAAATACTGTATTTTATTGAATCAGGCGTTACTTTGAGGTCCATTTATTACGTGCAAGATAACCAAGCTTGTGCGAAATATATATGTTTTGCATGCAAACCCTCCCTCCACTTTTGCCACATGAAACACATACCTATAAATATAAATCCCACAAACTTAATTAATATTTTGTGCTCATTTAAATACTGTATCGCTTCAGCCATTAGGTACTTTGTTGAGGTCCACGTTACAGTTGCCGGCAAACATCTTGAGCCTGACCTTGAATGCGCAGAAGTGAATTTAACGTCTCTTTGGTATAAAAGTACATGCGTGAACTTACCCTTTCCACGTCGTTCTAGCTAAAGAAGTTTGCCGTAAGCTGTAAACTAAATGGATATTTGCTATGATACTCCGCTAAATATTGAGGTTAAGAAAAATGAAAATAGAGCAAAATAGAGAAGTGTATCTGTAGGGCCCCTAGATTTAAGAGGTTAAGTCACGCAAAAATGCCTCGTTCGCTTTGAGTACATTTCGTTCATGCAGTTAATCTAGTCACCATCCACTTAGGCAATTAAATAATCAACGCAAACGCATCCAAACCCACCACCTGGGATCGCTATGACGAGTTAAGTGCAACGAAAAAAATGGCTTATAATATAGGCGTGTTTTAGAATGACCTCGATGCTTAGTTACACGTGAAACTGCACTTTAAGTTATGTGTAATTTAAATATACGAATCATAAATTCTTACGTCACAAATGATGTAAAAACCTAACTGGAATTTGTTTGTGCACCATCCCTGACCTACGGCAAGATTCAATGGTTTTTGCTCGCATTTTACGATCCCTGGTTATTAGCAGCGTGTCTAGTGTAGATTCAAGGAGCTAATTCATTATCATTAGCGATGCTAAGCGGGTAACAACCTGCGCCCTGACCCCGCGTGCCCCCGCGCAGGTGGAGCGCGACGACCACCGGCGCACGCACACTGGGGAGAGGCCCTTCGCATGCGCAGCCTGCCCCAAGACGTTCACGGCAGCGGCGCGCCTGCGCGAACATGCGCGGATACACACCGACCAGAGGTACGCACTACGAACCAAAAGGCATGAACTAGACGGCCATCGTCGTGTGAAATATTGATTATCGCTGCAAATCCGATTGTTTTGAAATCCGCGATCCTGTATTGACATACCAGTATCACGATATTGGCCGCCTAATCCAGGCCCAAAGGTTACCATTGGCTCGGTTTTTGAAAGTAATGTGAAAACACACGAGGGTTGGTGAAAAATTGAGCTGAAGTTGACATAAGATACATTAGAAGAGAATGACAGTTCTAATTAGTCGAATTAATTATTCGAAAACTTTATTTGTTCCGTAAATTTGTACTTAGCAATACTTACACAAAATTTACCACTTTCGAATGGTCCTTTAGAATGATGTGATTGCAAAAATCGGGACCTTACTCAGTAAGTAAAGTAAACCAGGTACTTACATCATAAACGGAATGGATGTTGGAGGACAAAAAAATTAATACAGGAAATACCTAACTAAAATATATTAAATATATTTCCTCAGCTCTATGTGCTCAATCATCCACCGTCTTGCTCGTTAATTCTGCCACTAAGCAGCAGTGCTTGCGCGGCTGTGTTCCAGTGTGGAGAGTAACCCGATCTAGACCAGCCACTAAATTGTTTCACTGATATGGTGCAACTTTAGTACCTAGACTTTCAATCGCTGAAACGAATGGCTTTCTTTAGTAATAGGTAAACTACATAAACTTACCCCCACTACGTCGAACTCATCCTGCATCTCTAAAAACTCGAGCGAGTTTGCTAAAGTTACCTTGCTACGAAACATACGTAACGCTAACACCTTACGCAATAATCCTAAGAATGGTACCATAGTGTACTCATGACGGCGAGCTCGCAAGTACTGCTAAAGGTAAAAGCCTTTTTTGTTTTTGACCTCCCCGCCAACTTTTGCCTGTGATATACATATTTCCCGTTATAGACCTTCCTACTCGCGTGGAAAGCGGAAAGGCGTGGGACTATATTAAACAAATATGTGCATGCGGTGTGTAGTCAGCTTGTGCGTAGTACACCCACAGTTATATGCTATTTACTTCGTCTACCGTAAGCCACTGTTTCATAGGTTCTTTGAGAAACTTGCAGTGATTACATAAGCTATAAATATGGTGGCCGTTAAATATAAAACCCTAATTTCGACTGGCTACGAAAAATCTGTAAGTCGCGTTACATTGAGGCGCTAGCGCTAGACGCTTTTACTATAGTCTGGCAGCTAAACCACTGCAGCCAGATGACACTTCCAAATGTCATTTTACGAAATAATGATACCACATTTATTTCACTAGTGCTCGACTAAGGTCACGTAATGAATGATTTGATTATTGAACGAACGAAATATTTTATGAATGTCACATTCGTAGTTAAGTATATTTCAAAATAAGCGCGATACTTTTGAGGCATTCAAGTTTCATATTAACATAGTAGATAAAATGTGCGATGACTTTGTAATAAACGTAAATAGTGACAGCAGCAGTGAAACTGATTCGGAATAATTTAAGTTTTTAAGTAAAAGTACAAAGGTAGAAAAAAATATTAATGTGATAATTGTTGTTTTATTTATGGCAAAATGGGGAATGAGTTGAAAACTGGTAACTGATTTGACATGCTTCCGCACATTTCCAAATCGCGCTCTTACACTACTAACTAGAAAACATCCAGAAAAACCTTATTGAACAAACCATTTTATTAAAATACGCTTTGAAAATTCTCATTTATGACGCAAATTAATTTCATTACATCGTTCATTCTTTCATTCACTCACTAAGTCACATCACTATTTAATATTTGCCAAAAACTGACAACACTGAAAGTGTCATCTGGCTGCAGTGGTTTATCTGCCAGACTATATTCGACACTAACGCGTATAAGTGCCGGCACGTAAGTCTAGCAATAACCTTGTATGCGCAGCAGTATAAAATACGGTATCCGTGGGTGCGCAGATACCCTCCACGTGACTCGTCATCGCTAGACTTATGTGCCGGCACGTAACGTATACGCATTCGAGATGTTTCTTAAAACAAAAAAATAACTACAAGGCGCTTTGTAAAATTTTTATGAATCACCGCGTCGGGTCACGTGTGTAGTTTGAAGTCGTGTTTTAAGCAATAGCACACATGCACAATGAATAATGTAAATACCAAGCGAGACACGTAGACGCTATAAAAATTCAAACCTAAAGTTAGGGTATCTGCTACAACAATTGAACATTCCTTATAGTTAGGTAGTCCGAAATTTGTTTTTTGGAGTTCGCTTCGTGTCGTCACTCGCGCCGAAAAACAATGTACCTATAGACGGGGGACTTTTCTTTCGCTTTCACTAATAACAATAACGACCACCATACATATTATTAAAAAACTTGTGTAGGAAAATATCGTGAGGTTCCTTCGAAGCGTGCGTGTGTGCGAAATTTTAAAAGTACAGCCCAAGCCCTCTCATTCTAAGAGAAAGCCTGTGCCCAACAATGGGACGTATGACGGTTGAAGAGGATGATGATGACTATAGATCGTTAAACTATGTGAAGTCCTAATACCTACTTTGCCTTGTGATATCTTAAAGTTCTTAATGTTACATAGTTACCTATAATAAGTAAGTTCCTAATTTCTTCTCAATTAAGACGAAGCATTACGAAATATGTACTAGCTAAAGTCGGAATTAATCCTAGGTATTTACGCTAGGTACTTTCCAAATTATTAAATACTAGCTTCTGCCCTCGACTTCGTCCGCGTCGAATTACTTATTAACATGTTGATCGCTATCCCGCGGGAACTATGCAATTTTCCCGGATAAAAAGTAGCCTATGTTTCAATCTAGGGTACTGACCAGCTATCTCCGTTCCAACTTTTATCCAATTCCGTTCAGTCGTTTTAGCGTGAAGAAGGAACAAACATACACACTCATATCGTCACATCGTCACTCACATGCTTTCGCATTTATAATATTAGTAGGATATCTTTATCATTTTATGTTAAAAGAATAATTTATTATTCTTTATTTGCAAATCGAAAGAGTTCGTAGTCATTGGTACAATGTGTAGGTATATCGTCAAAGTACATCGACCTGATCGCGAGTGGCGCCACGCGGCCAGACTTGCAACCAGATAGTTACAGCATCCCTCCAGAGATGGCGCCACATACCCCACATTGAGCCTCTAACAAAGGGACATTAGAACTTTGGCACTTTAGGCTATTAATAAAAGACCAAATGTATCATGGACAATAAACAGTTTGTTTACGATTTCGGAAATGTACTTATTCTAGAGCCTCCATTCAGATTAGGGAGTTGAATGCCCTCCACTCTGACCTTTGAAGGTAATAAAATAATACAGTACCGCTTATCTCTTTTCCTATAAACGTGTGTCACTTTTTAATTCTAATTATTTTCCTCTATCGTCTACAATTTCTGGACACACTACAATCCTATCACTTCCAATCTAACTAATATTATAAATGCGAAAGTATGGATGGATGGATGGATGGATATTTGTTTGTTACTCAATCACGCCAGAACGGCCCAACGAAACTGGATGAAATTCGGCAAATAGATAGAGAAAAGTTTGGAATAGCACTTAGGCTACTTTTTATCCCGGAAAATTCCCGCGGGATAGCGATAAATGAATTCTTTGCATACGAAGTCGCAGGCAACAGCTAGTTTTATATAAAAGGTACTACGCTTTCAGTGTATGTAAGTATATCAGAAGGCAAGCCGAAGGGAACTTAACTAGCCTTTTCCTCTAATTCTGCACAATAAATTGCCCAACTGCCTTAAAATAGGCAAGCCGGTGGGAATCGAGTTCTATGGACGCCACGCCACTGTACGCTTTACAAATTGAACGACTCTCGTTAGCGGCTTTGTCTGCTTTGCAAAACACTCCCGTGATTTGTGCCTCCCTTATTTCTTGTTTTCTTTTTATAAGATAGGTGAAAACGAGCAACCGGGACGCCTGATGGAAAGCCAGCGACGCCGCCCATGGACACCCATAACATAGGGGTTACGGATGCATTAACGATAAATTCCTGTAAGAAAAGGGTAGAGTCGTTTTTTGAAGATTCGTAAGTTCTGGAAAAACTGGTGCCGAATGTTTCATCAGGTGGTTGGTTTAGTTGGATTAATAATAATAATAATGTATTTATTTATTTATTTATAAGCCTTTTTATTCCGAATTCGCTATAATTTCAGTAAGTACATGTTGTTGTTATTGTCGTTTATTTATTAAATTGTCGCGTAATTCGGCGTGCCTCATGGCATAGGCCTCCTCCATTTATTGGAGGGTTTGGGCTATAGTTCCCACGCGCGCCCATTGCGGATTGGGAACTTAACACACACCATTGAATTTCTTCGCAGATGTGTGCAGGTTTCCTCACGATGTTTTCCTTCACCGAAAAGCTCATGGCAAATTACAAATGTAATTTTCGCACATAAATTCCGAAAAACTCAGAGGTGCGAGCCCGGGATTTACTTAGGCATTAATTTAACCCATACAATTACAATAAATAAATAAAAAAAAAAAAAATAGCCCCGTAAATACTTTTCAGGATTTTTTAATCATAATTAACAATTTTTTCCATACATTCATCATGATCAATGTTCAGAGTGAACCGCATGAGTATGAAGGGCGGGATCAAATTTTAATTAAAGAATTTTTTTTTTTTATTTTTTATTTAGGAAACAAACGGTTAAGTCTGAGAAGCTTTGTCATCATCTTCCTAGCATTTTTCATTTGCCACGGCTCAGTGAGCCTGGGGTCCGCTAACAACCTAATCCCAAGATTTGGCGTAGGCACTAGTTTTTACAGAAGCGACTGCCATCTGACCTTCCAACCCAGAAGGGTAACTAAGCCCTGGGATTGGTCCGGTTTCCTCACGATGTTTTCCTTCACCGAAAAGCACATGGTAAATTTCGCACATAAATTCCGAAAAACTCAGAAGTGCGAGCCCGGGGTTCAAACCGCGAGCCTCTGCTTGAGAGGCCACAGGTCAAACCACTAGGCTACCACGGCTTTTTATCTAAGAAACTTCATCTAACTAATATTATAAATGCGAAAGTATGGATGGATGTATGGAGGGATGGATGGATGGAGGGATGGATGTTTGTTTGTTACTCAATCACGCCAGAACGGCCCAACGGATCTGGATAAAATTTGGCACATAGATAGAGAAAAGTCTGGAATAGCACATAGGCTACATTTTATCCCGGAAAATTGCGTAGTTCCCGCGGGATAGCGATAAACGAATTCTTTGCAGACGAAGTCGCTGGCAACAGCTAGTATTTTTATAAAATCCAAATTGCAGGCCTTACCGCTGCGACATATGCGGCGCAGCGTTCCGGCGGCCGTACGCGCGCACGGTGCACACGCTCATACACACGGGAGAAAAGCCGCACGAGTGCGACGTATGCGGCACTAGCTTCAGGTAAGACTGTCATACGCTAGAGCAGGACGCAGCACTTTGACGCATGTCGCGCACGGTGCAGCGTCCACGTTCGTGTTTTTTCGTTATTTGATAGGGGAAAACGACTTGCCGACGAACACTTGGCGTGCTCATGAAGAGGCCTATACCCAACAATGGGTGACCACAGGCTGAAGAACAGAGAGAGAGAGGGGAAAACGAGCATGAGTGTTCCATCAGGAAAGCAATTACCACCGCCCATGAACACTGATAACATAACATAGAAGGGTGGCCGGCCCTTTAAGAAAAGAATATGCTAAAAGACATTGGCACTTAGAAAGCTATGAAAAACATGAAAATCGACGCACTAAGTATATACTGCGAAGTTTATTTTAAAGGTGCACCACTACCAAATTGCCTAGGGATCTCTAATCGTAGGTGTAAGGTTGAGGTTCTGGAAAAGTTTACTTCAATAGGCTCTATTGCGCTGTGTTGACAGCGAATGATAGAGCCTGTTTGGCCGTTGGGCCAAAACTATTACTTCAAACTTCATGTACCTGCGTATGTCTTTCCGAGGATGTTTAATTTTAAAATCAGCGACCAAATTATCTTAAGTACTGGCTGGTTACATTACTCGCTTAGTTTGAATTGACAACATTTCATTTTTATAACACCTGGGGCCTTACCATGACGTCTTAATGCGATTCAGTTTAGGTTCGCTCGCTGTCAGATTCATACTAAAAGTGACAGCTAAAACTTGAACTGAGCCGGAATTAGGACGTCATGGTAAGGCCCCTGAAAATGTATATTATGGTATGAAAGCATTTTGCCTCCTGATCACTGCAATATGTTTATATAATTTTAATATCGCTTATTATAAAAAATGAAAATTAATTAAAAATATGTCCTAATTTTACCAAAACTACCACAGGATAGGTAAAACGCCTTTGCTTTTTTCACGAGAAAAAATAAGCGATCATAATTTTGTATTTTTGACAACATCAAAGTACAAGGGGGGCAACTATGAAATTCTATTTTCGAAGTTCTTTGCATACCTTCTCTCTCACTCTCAAGATAATGACTATTAGGAGCGGAACAGCACGAAGCGAACCTCGAAAATCGAATATTGGAGAATAGGGCCTGTGACATTGACAATTTGAAATTAACGTCAGTTTTTTTTTTTCTATAGATAAAATACAAAGGGATAAGTGTGTATTCTATGATAGTATCGGAGTTACGCCCTTTTAGAATAAGCACAAATTAATAAAATAATTATAAATTAAATACAAGCCCTAGCGAAAAAATTAAACTATCAGCATGTTCATCTTTTCAAACAAAATACAGAGAACCATTAAAATTATAGGCTCAGAAATATGAAATGTTGTCAATTTTATCTAAGTGCCTATTTGAACGATTCACGTTTTCATCTTGGAAAAAAAATTCTTCCTCCTTCCTTTTTCTTACTACCATTTTCCTCAACAACGCGGACAATCCAAAAGAGCGCGTATCTTCCTCTTACGGTCTAAGCACAATGGTGACTCTAATTACATATCACCATTCACGGCAAACCCGTGACCATCCACGAGCAAAGCGAGGTCTTCCCTGGTTTTTATCGTGAAAATGCACGGGAATATTACAAAAGGAGTTCCATGCAATCTCATAAATTTTGCTCCCCCTTTGAGCTGTGCTATACTATGACAAAGACGTTCGTGTCATGCCCTTATACGGCGAAGTATATCCATATGTATTTAATAAGATAACCAACAAATTATTTGGGACCATAGAAGTTTAATATAAAAGTTCAGTGGTTCATTAAGGGTCCTTACAAGCTCAACGCGCGTATTTCGCTAAATTCTTAATTTTTCTTCAAAGACTATGGCGTATGTGTTCATAATTTCAGTAATATTATTAATGTACAAGATAGTTCACTTCTTAAACTAAGATACTGCTGTGCTAAATTATTGATTTTTTGGCGTGAAATCTAAAAAAAGGTGTTTCCTTGGGAGGGCTTTTAAAATTTTGCTCTAAAAGGTGAAGTTTCATTCTCAATTTCGAAGTCAAACGGAATCTCATTCTCGCCTAAAGTGAACTCAATTCAATTCAGTATATCTTGAACTAAAAAGTCATCGTGAAAAACTTGAAGATTCATCTTAATTAATAGATAGAATAGCTACTCAATGTTAGCTAGTTTTTTGATGAAAAAGAGGGTTACATTTTATTTGATTCTCGAAAACAGTGTTGATATTCTGCTCTAAAAATAATTATTTAGCAATGCTCAACTCTATTTTGACTCAGAAAAAAAAAACATTAGTATCGGTCTTGAATTAAATTCAGTATAAATTTTTAAATATCACCTATATATCACGGCGGACTGACGCCACACCCTCATTCAGCGCCGATTACAGCAGTATCGTAGTTTAAGAAGTGAACTATCTTGTACATTAATAATATTACTGACATTATGAACACATACGCCATAGTCTTTGAAGAAAAATTAAGAATTTAGCTAAATTCGCTCTTTGAGCTTGTAAGGAGCCTTAATGATGTCACCAAAAATCAATGTAGCGGACGTCACACTGTTTGAATCATGAAATAGTCAAAGGACTACGAAACTTCAACAACTTGTATCGCATCTTACAGTTATAATATACAAGGTTTCCTAAAATTGTTCCGGATTATTTTATAGAAAGTAGTTCAGTTAGTGTGACTGAAAAACCCTATAAAGATTTTTCATTTCTATTTTTGAATAAAACTTTAGCCCGCCTTTGGCGCGGATCACTTTGAATTGAACATTGATCAAAACATGGATCCATTTGTCGACTACGGGTACGTATTAAAATCCATAAAGTTTAAAATGTATAATAGGTTAAATAAATAATGGTTCAAAATATATAATGCGATTTTCTCAGAAAATTGCAAATTAACAGAATTGCTATAAACTAAACCTAACCTAACCTGAACCAATCTATAGATCACGCTATAAAAAAAAATCATATACTTAATAGTTTCACAGAAAATTGCATTATATATTTTGAACTATTATACATTTTAACCCATTATACATTTTAAACTTTATAAATTCTGATCCGCTCCCGTCGACTACGATTCGAAAATCCTTGAAAACATTTACAGGGCTATTCAGCTAACCCAACAACTTGCTGAAATATTCCATATTTTTTTAAAGTGACCTTATACATAGAGAAGAACAAAAATAAATAAATAAATAAATATCTTGGAACAATTGACACCAATTGACCTTAGTCCCAAACTAAGCAAAGCTATGGGCACTAGACAACGGATAAACATACTTATTTAGATAAATACATGTGTTGCAGTTTGGCGATAGAGTATTAATGTAACAATGTATTTTTATTTTTGATTAATAAATTTAAAAAAAAACATATTTAACATCCAAGACTCGAGAACAAACATTCGTATTTTTCATCCAAATATCTGCCCCGACCGGGGATCGAACCCGGGACCTCAAGCTTCATAGTCAGGTTCTCTAACCACTAGTCTATCCGGTCGTCGGCAATGTATGTGCCTTGCAGCGCTCTAGAGCTCTACGGGGCACATTTTTATGACTTGTTATTTATCTTATTGTTCTTCAGACGTTCTGGTGACATGTGGAAGCACAAGAGGACGCTACATGGCATTCAAGCGGGAAGCAACGAGGATGGAAAGAGCTAGGGCAAGAATTCTTCTGTAGGCCTAGACGCTAGTTTTGTAGAGTCTGTCTAACCAAAGCTGAACCCACTAGTTATTTGATTGGCAACATTTTGTCTTAAAGTGTGTCTATCTGAGGTGTCATGTTGTATGTCAAATTGACATTTCTCTGAGAAAATTGCAGCTGTGTGAGTGATCCTGTGTTACCCGGTCATGATTTTTTGAAATTGCCGCGCTTTCACAGGTTCAGCTTTGGTTAGACAGACTCTATTGACGAAGGAATCCAGTAAGCAGCGAAAGAGATGGATGCTCTATGTATATAAGCTCTAGCTTACCAGGACCACACGATATAGCTTATAGCGACCACCGTACTTAGTTCATATATTACTACGTATATGAGGATGACAAGTATAGTGTCTAGAAGATTGTCTAAGCCTTTCGTGTATTTTTTAACTGGAACATTGGACTCATTACGGAAAAGTGATGATTCTGATCACCCAAGTTAGTCTTGTGATATACTTGTGCCTTTGTCATAACTTAATGATCTCATATAACCTTTGTTGTTACCATTGTTATTAGAGTGGAATAAAATTCATTAAAATAATATTTGATTATTATTAGGTGTATTCGGGTAATTCCGGAAATCGGATAATTCCGAATATCGGATAGTTACGAAACTCATTTAAATCAGTCATATCCCGTTATAAATAATAATACTCCATTACTCCGAAATGGGACTCTTATTACAACAGAATGTGGCTGATTTTAATGATTTTCGGAATTATCCGATTTCCGGAATTACCCGAATACACCTGGATTTTTTGTACGCTTTCTAAAATGAAACCAAGCTAGATCGTTTTGCGCCCCCGAAACCCCATGCAATATTAAATTTCATGAAAATCATTAGAGCCGTTTCCGAGACACAAAAACTACAAAATTGCTCGTTTTTTAAAAGATAAGGTTTTAATTCGTTTTGTCGCTATAATTAGCCAGTACAAAAAGTACAAAAATTTTATGCTTTCTAGATGTCAACTATACTGCTAAAAATTACTAGTACTTACCTATATGACTGCACCGACAAGCAAAATCAGGGTGCGACCAAACCGCCGCGTATACGCAGTGACGTCTCGTAGGCGTCACTTTTTCTCACCGTTTCTTCATACATTTTGTTGCGATTCCGTAACGTCACCGTTTTTTAAGCGGCGGTGTGGTCGCACCTTAAGGGTTCACTTGGTTTATAAAGTTGCATAACCAGTCACCGTTTTTTACTCCTCAGTTTACAGATATTTCATAAATCAATTTCAAGCCTTCGAGTTTCTACATATACAAGCATAACAGGGTCATTTTCAAAGATTCCATCGATTTCAATATCGTTTTAATTGAAAGTTAGTAGCAGGTAGTAGGTAATATGGTGAGGGTTTCCAAGTGTGTCATTACCTACCAAAAGCCTAACATTTCAATAGGTAAGTACTTCCCATTTATAAAATTTCAATAATATCTAAGTGGGTACTTACACTTTTGCGGTAGAATCCCAGAATTTGCGTTAAGAATATTATTGCCTTAGATGCAGGTGAAACAATCATGATAATAGTCAGCAATGATCTCACCAGCTGCATCGGTCACTATGCGCTGACGCCGTCGCGCGTGCGCTGAGCAGGCGTGGGACGAAACGTCCCCGACAGCACAACCATGCACAACAGAGGGGCTACTCCGAAATTTGATTTTTGAAGTTCGTATCATACCACCCCTCTCACTCTCAAATTAATTCCTATTAGTGTGACCGGAATGGCGTTACACGAACTTCGAAAATCGAATTTCGGAGTATAAGGCCAGGGGCCTTACAATGACGTCTTAATTTCAGTTTAGGTTCGCTCGCTGTCAGATCCAAACTAAAAATGACAGCTAAAACCTGAACTGAGTCGGAATTAAGACGTCATGGTAAGGGCCCAGTACTCGTAGTAAGTTCCTCAAACTCTCGCATCTGACCACAACCTGACGAAGTTCTTGTCGTTTCCTCCTTGAGGCTTGTGATCTTTTGGAAATGACCAATAATTACAAGGTATTTGGTAAAAGCCCATCGAGGGAATGGGCATAGGAATGATATCATAGGCGATGCCGTAGCAACCCATCACTCCTATACGCCCACAATCATGCTAAACGTGGCCTATAGGCCTTGTCACCTTAGGCTCTGTCTACCCGTAAGCCGCATATTTTTTTCTGTCATGAATTAGAACCACATGATGATGATGATAAGTCAGAAGAAGAAACAAGACCCTAGCTTAGCTAGCACGAGCGCGCGAGAGTCACGTCGTACCCATCTCTTTCCAGAACGACCAGTAAGAAAAGTACAGGCAATCTATCTCGCGCGTTGACGCGACTCTTGCGCGCTCTCGTGATAGACGTACAGGTTTGAAGAAGAATATCCGGTCATCGGGTGCTTAATTTTTGTAATTTGGAAACAGAATACCTATTGCCGAGGCGCCTTGATTCTAAAGAGTAGTAGGGCCTTACCATGACGTCCTAATTCCGACTCAGTTCAAGTTTTAGCTGTCACTTTTAGTATGAATCTGACAGCGAGCGAACCTAAACTGAAACGCATTAAGACGTCATGGTAAGGCCCCAGAAAATGACACTGTAAAATATCGGTTTAATTTTAATGCTGGGCTGGTGTTAACTCTATAATCCTCCTTGAACAAGAATATTAAACCACGGCAACATAATGAATGGACCTTTTTGCAGCTAAGCATTTTAGGCCTCCTTCAACTCGAGTTTACATAATAACAAAGGTATAACTTTTGTTTGTATTAGCGAGGTAACAAGAGGTCAAGAATTCAGATTAATTTTGGCGGAGTTTGTATTTCCGTACCATCTATTACGATAGCTATATATACATATACCTACAATCCAATGGAGCGTTAGGTACATATTGAAATTCATACGTAGAGTCGAGTTCGGATAAGGTTAAGGATAAAATAGAATGGTTTTATTTTTACTTACTTCCCCCGCACGGTGGGTTTTCCTGGTGCCCATATCGCAGGTAGCAGGTATGTATAACAGCTGGGCAGGTATACATTGTAGCAGTGGCGTAACTACGTCAGGGGCCCGCGGCAAATTCATCAGATGGGGCCCTTCCTCACTATAAAGAAGTCTTCTGTGCTCTAGGCTAAGCCAGTTCGGGGCCCCGTAGAGCTGGGGGCCCCTGGCACTTTGCCAGCCCTGCCACACTACACTATAGTTACGCCACTGCATTGTAGGTGTTGATGATTGCTAAATATTCACAAACATTCAGAACTAGACCTACAAATGCAAAAACACGCGGATTTGGCGCTTTTGCATTGCGATTTTTAGACCTATCGCTTATTTGGACTACCTATAGAATCCACAGTTGAGCATATTTTGGCCGCTATGGGATAAAAGTCGTGAATTTTTGTCTTATCTATGATCTGAACGTTAGGTACTTAGGTACTCATCGCTTTTTTGATCAAACAACATGATTTAGGTACTTAATATTAAAACAATTTCGAATTATGCAAAAAAAGACAAAAGTGCGGAGCAAAAGTGCACGCTAGTTAGCTTCTGAAGATATATTTTATGGCTGCGTGCAGTTTCGATTCAATGCATTAGCAAAGTTTTCCTAGTTTTCCCACACTGGCAGCAGCACCGGTAAACGCGAACCGTAAAATTGTGCTGGATTAAATGGAATTGTTTTTCTAGGAAGTTGTTCGCACGCAGAGTTCGTTAATTCGCCATTTGATCAATAAATAGTGCTGCGGGCGGCGCTCGCCTGCCACTGACACCAAAATAAAACTCCCAGGTTCTTCAACAGTAAATATTTATTATAAAAATTGCTCTTATAGCGACATTTCTGTTTTTTTTATAATATATATAATTTTTATGTTCATTCTTTGCGCCATTGTTTCACAAAATTATTCCTGTTCTTGTTATCTTCGACACAACAGCTTAAACAATAATATATTACAATTATATATCATACATTAGACAATCCGCGAAACGCGTTTGAATAACTCGAGGAACGTTTCAACAATTCGATGTGCGATTAAGTTTATTCAAATCGGTTTCACAATGCTCTAATGGGAGTATTCTTTCTAAAATATCTATACACAAACGTATCAATAAAAATCCTGTCATTTTTGGTAACCAATGGCAATGAAAAACGCTAAGGATTCACATTTACGTGTATTTATAATTACGTATGATGTAGCGAACGTTTCTTTGAAACATCGCAAGGAAGAAAAGACGGGCTTCACTAGAAGTCGTTGCACAAATAACAATTATTGCTGAGGTCACAACTCTGCTAAGTACTAGAGGTAGCGCTGGCCACGCCGGCGGCAGCGGGCCTGGCTGCCCGCGGCTCCGCCGGGAGCCCCGCCTTCACATGCCTCACATCCACATACTTTAATGTTTCGTCAACTTTAATACTAACATTGTGCCCCACGCGTGTTACGCCGACGAAGTAGACAGGAAAAGTACAGTAAAAGCCTTCCATTTTTGCATTGAGCATGATTGTCACAATTCTTAACACTTAGGTATGTATACAAATAACGGTGAATATTTTCAAGAAAATGACAGGATGACAAGGTATTTCGTACTATTACAATTATTACCAATTCTCATATGGCTTCCTGTAACACAGCATGTAAAATGATTGAAAAAGGTGATTACAAAAATTATGGTCAACAACTTATTCCACATGACTATTTAATTTAAGTACCTGAGAATCGCACGTGCCCGTGCAACAGCGGGACACAAACACATAAACTTCCGAATTCCTTATACACACTATCTGCAGTAGTCCATAAATATTAGGCATAGGTCAGAACATGGCAGTTTGCCGACAAGTTAACTTACTTAAGTAAACCATCACAACCATACGGACTTGTTTAACAAAAGTATTATTTAAAAATAAACTCAAAAATAATACAGTTTGAGCTGAACATGAGTCATCTAGAGTATCAGGGGGGTTCAGAACCCCGCGCTACACTAGACTATTGTTCACGTATTCAGTACTGGCAATGTTTGTGAACTTTGTGACATCTTATGTGTAACTGGTAAAGTCGCTGGTGTCCTGGACAGAAGAGGTGGCGAAGAGCTTGGTGGTCGCGGTGTGCCGCGCCCGCGCCCATATCAATTAAATTATTACTTTACACGTATTTACAACGGCCGCGTCGCCGCGCCTAATGCCCATCTCCGTATATTATGTACACTAGATTAAAGAACATAGAGTTTTCTCTCATTAGCTACCGAATCACAATTCAAATATTTGAGTAATTGACAACGGTGGACAAACACGCGCCGGAGCACTAAATGCATTTTACTCTATTGAAATTTGTACTTTGCTCTATTTATGTTGTGTTTGGTAGTTTTGGTCCGTGCAGTCCTGCTCGCGAGGTGCGCGGGCGCTGGACGGCGCCGCGAGCAGTGTGGTCAGTATCGCTAGCAACAAACACAAGGTATTCTCGATTTTAAAGAGGCTGCTGGAGTCAATAGCCGACCACAAGTCCTCGCGGCGCCGTTTTCTACAAGTTCTATTCGGCCCACGACACCCGCTAAGCTACAGCCCCTTCTATTTAAATACTGCCTTTAACCGTGTGTTGACGTCAACTTAATCATATGCGTTTCTATTGGTCAAACAGTTTTGCAACACGCGAGGGTTAAAGTCGTGCAGTTTTAATTGGAACGGGCGTAGGGAGGGCTGCGAGTACGGTCGACCGCGAGTCGCCGCAGACGCCGCTCCTATGCCATCAACGCAATCGCTTCGATGGGGTAGCGCGAGTCCGTCCACCCGCTATGTAAGGACGGCCGGTCTTCTATTGCAACATCTGATAACCTATATGATGCGCGTTTATAATCAATGGTTTGAATTTCTATAATATCTCACCGGTGTAATGAACTATTTAATCTAATCGAGCGCCCTCTAATAAATGGCGATTACACTAAAATTAAGTCACGGTTAGCATTGTATTGCCCGAATTTATCTATGTTTATATGTAGTTACGGAGTTATAGGAACTGTTTGTCAATGTTTAAAATAGTTTATAGTTATGGTCGCTTATTTGATGAGAATGTTCGAGTTAATGTACGAATGAATTCTTAAGTAGAGTCATTAATTAGAGGGCGGCTCGTACGGACAGAGCTTTGTTATCATGCAATTCCGATTGGAAGATGATTGTTCCGGGTGGGAGCGCTGGCAGCGGTCCTGCCCGCACAATCGCTATGGCCAATTCCAATTAAGCAATCTAATACGCGATCCTGCTGAACTCATGCAACTTTCATTGTTCACAGCTGGTAAGGCTATTTAATTGACACCCAGTTACTTGCGGTCACACGAAACTGTGTATACGAAACTAATGTAAGTTCAGCAGTTAAGTACATACTCATATAAGATAATTTGTTCATCATGGTTAGTTTAGCCAATCGTCGCATACGACTGCAGCGCTAGCGTTGTACTCTTTGCGTCGGCACATGTCCACACGGCGGGCGCAGCGCGGGAGCCGGCTTTCCGGAGCTCTAACACAATTGGAACTCAAGGTACCTAACACGTAGCGTAACATTTTCAGAATTGAATGAAAACAGCAACGATGGAAGCCCACACTCCCGCGCAGCGCTCACGCCACTACATAACCCGGTCCTGCTCGTTGTACGGATGCATCTTGGAAAATATCAAGACAGAAATAATTTCAACCTATTACTTTAACCCTTCAACGAAATAATAAATATAGCATTTTACCTAATAATTACACAATAATTTCAACAAAAATTTTAAACACCCGAGTTTAATTTAAACGATCATAACGTCATTAGCTAAGTCACTTCAGTTTCAGTTTGGAATTCACTTAAAGAAATAAAACTATCAAAAATAACTCGGCTCGCATTTAAGTCCTGCGTCACGTCCGAAGCTAGCACCTTCCCTTTTGCAATTATATAATACTAACTACTGACTGCGTGTATGCGTCGCGTCGGCGTCGCTTCGTGAGAAAGAGCCGGGCGCCGGTCGCCGGGCGCGGGTCCGGGCCGGGCCGGCGGGGCGGCAGCGCCCCCGACTAGAAGAGCCGCGCGGCCGCAGCGGCGCGCCGGCAGCCGCGCGGCGCCGCCTCACCTCGCGGCGCGCGCCGTGGCCGCCGCCGCCGTATCACAGGCGCTCAGAGCGGCGCGGGCGCGTCCTGCCCGCGCGCCGTGCACTAACTCGTGGGCACCAGCAGCCGCACGAAGCTGTCCTCGCTCCAGCCCCAGTCGTCGGGCCACGCGTCCTCGGGGGGGTCCAGCGCCGACCGGGACGACAGGCTCAGCACCGAGCCCCAGTCGATAGTGCGCTGCTCCTCGTCGCCGTAGCCGGAGTCGCGGTCCGGCGGCGGCGGGGAGGGGAAGGGCGTGGCGCGGCCGGCCGCCGGGTCGCGCGCGCTCAGCAGCTCGCAGCGCGCCGCGCCGCCCGCGCCGCACGGCGGCTCGAAGGGCGCCTCCTCCGCGCTCTCGCGCTCCATCTCGCGCTCGATGCCTCGCAGGGTGTTGCAGACCAGCACCGATCGCCGGAGGGACGGGTCCGCCGTCTGGCGGAATCGCGCCAACTTGAGCGCGCAAAGGTTCATCATCTTGAGCCGCCTCTCGCGGTAGCAACGTCGGGAGGCACAGCGGCCCGCGGCGCGGCCGTCGCAGCAGGCTCGCGCCGCGGCGCCGCCCAGCTCGAGGTAGGATTTGCCGTTCTCGGCGCGGATGGTGTCGTGCGCGCCGCACCAGCCGCCACACCAGCGGCGCCGGCACGCGCGCCGCTCCTCGTCTTCCCGCCAGCAGTCCCCGCCGCCTGCGCCGGCGGCCACGGCCTCGAGCCGCGCTATCGAGTCTTCCCAGCGCGCGACCTTGCCGCCGCCCTCGCACGGGGAGCCGCCGCGCCGCTTGGCGCCGCACCCGCCGCCCGAGCCCTGCAATACCAAAAAGAACACGCTTAGTTAACTCTTGTAACACGCCGATTCAACTAACAACTAACCGCGGACCGAGGTCGCGCCGAGGTCACCCAGCGCGAACCGACTATTTGTGCCATTGTTTAATTCATCATATAGTTAAGTTGGGAGTTGAATAAAAATTGCGCACATTCAAGCTTAACCCATGTATCGAACAGCAAAACTCGATTACTATAAAATAAAAGACAGCTAAATATGCAAATCACATGACACTGTCTTTCATTAGCCCAACGCTCCAGAACAATGGTGAAATATGAACAAACGATCAGCGAAGAATTTGGTTCAGGCGCACGATCGGAGGCTCGCAGCGATCGCGGCCGCGGCCTACGCGCAGCGACGAAAGTACCGTAACCTGCTCGCCGCGCCGTAGTACCGGCGCACTCGCTTGAGACGTTATAAGGTTTATAACGAGAGAAGTTGTAAGTTTGCCGCATGGGAACCATCAATGCAAGGCAACGAACACTGTGCTGATTTGCCGACGCTAGAAACGTCATTAGACATTCTACAAAACCATCCAATTTTGCAAAAACTATTCACATAGGTATCTATTGACAATCAAATGATCAAAATAATAATAAAATAAACGAAATGCGAATGCAACAATTACTGAATGCGTTTATTTATAGTTAACGGTATTTATTAGATGAAACATGTACCTACACAGTAATTTACCACTTAATTAATATCAATTACAAACATGAAATAAAATGTAATTAAGTAAGTACTTCTTCAATCTTCATTAAATCTGATCAAGTTATGGTTAGACGAAGAATTTCCTTCTACCCCTATTGGTTTACCCTATAAAATTCCAAAAGCATACTAATTTCGAAACTAAGTACAAAACAGTTGTTAAAGCCGGGTCGAGAACAGAAGAGCGGCAGTACCAACCGGCGGTCGGGTAGGTAGGTACCTGGGGTAGCGTATTGTGCTGCGACCCTTCTCAGTTTTTTGTAACAATGCGTCCCGGGCCCCACGGTCCCACCGGCCGCGCCCAGGTAGCGCGACGCCGCTTGGGACCCCTGAGCCCGTGAATAGCACGCATTCTTTACGCGAAAGATGCAGAATGTTACAACAAAAAGAGCCCAAAACCTTTATTGAGTTCATCGGGAAGTCTTTTCAGCTTGGCTTTTGGGTTTTTGCTAGTACACCTTCTTTGTTCACGTGGTAGTTTCTATCACAATACCCAAATGGAAAGCTGACTAAACTGCTCTTAAAGGACTGGAAAAACTAAATGCTAAACTCTATATAGAGTCGCGGAGTATGTTTTAAAAAGGGATAAGTTGACGCTTAATTCCTATCTGCATTTTAAACTAGAAATACTAGCAAGTAGGTATCATAGTGGCAGCTGCAGCTCGTCTCCTCATAATGACGGCGAGGCGACAGGGGGCGCGGTAATACCACTTATTAAACTGCCTCGTATACATTTCTAGTTTAGTTAACAGCCGGGGGGAATTTCGCAGTGTTTCAAGTCAATGAACATCGTGCGCGGCGATGCGGCCAGCGCTGTGCATCGAATAACAAATAAGGTGGTAAAAGTCAAAGTCCAGGAGACGGCAGATGCCACTGCACCTGCGTGACAATTACAAGGAGCCACGCGCCTGCGTGCTAACGCCAGCCTGCCTTCAATAAATATATTAGGTGTACCTGGACTTATTTTTAGTACATATCAGTATTACGAAACATCTGACGACGGGAGAAAGGTGGAAAACGCGTGGGATTTAGCGAAAACAAGGAGATAACGTAACGACCTGTCTGGAATATTTCCATTTATAGTCATGTCTGAAACGTGCCTAAAGTTCTTTTTATTTTGTCAAAATTGAGACGAACGGTAAATGTTGATAGTTTGGGCCACAGTCAGGCATGGCATGGCTGATGGGTTAGGTTTGTTAGAGTGGCGCGGTGCGGCTGGAATGCGGGACAAAGCAGTACTAGGCGGCGCCGGGCGCAGCGAGCGCGCGCTGACTCAGCGGCCACTCATCGCAGCGCTGCAAATAATCATTAACTCGGTCGCTTGCCTGTTTTGCGTCACCCCTATATCGCTAAAACGCACCGCCGCATTGTGCTCCCGTGGACGCTCCGAAGCGACCCTGTTAGCGGTAAAAATTACGAGCGACCACAACAAGTTTCAATATGCAGAAATAGAATATCTACATAATTCCACTGAGTTTATTCGCGGTATCGTATCACGCGCCGCGCTCGAGCGCCGTGGCAGTGTCATCGCATTGCCAGCGCTGGCAGTTGGCGCTCATGAAAATAAATTTAGTAAATGACGTTGGCGCGCAACGTTGCCGCTCCGCGCCCCTGGAACGCGGCTGCGCTACGTTGCCGCTCCGCTCGCTCTTTCTAATCTTGTCGTAAAGTTCTTTTTCTGATGCGCAGCGCGTCGCTCGTTCTCTCCGCTAGAAACTTGAAAACGTCTGACGTTTATTTTATCGCTAGTCTCGGATATGCGGCATTTTATAACCGTACCGCTGGCAATAGCGTCGAGGCGGGGAGTTACTGCTTATTCAGAATTATAACTATAAAGCATTGCGATGTGCACTCGGTAGGTATGAATGCGTCGCTGAGATTGGGGGAGTACTAGTGGACAGGCGGGCATGCTAGCGGAGCTCGAAGTAATCGCCGCTCGCGTTCGAGAAGGTAGGAAAAGTTGGGCCGGCGAGGCGAGTCGAACGGAGACTTTCTATGGCATTGTAGAGACAGAATAGATGGCGGGTCGGCTGACGGCATTGCCTCACAGCGCGCGGGGCGCGGGGCGGGGGCCGCGCCGTGCGCCTGTGTTCGTCGCCTGCAGCCGCACACACACAGCCGTGCTAATAACATCGCATCGCGCTCTATCTAGCGCTACACAGCTACCTACGCTCCGGCGAGCGTTGTTATAGCCAACTATAAAATGGGGTAGATAGCGTGGGGTGCCGCTGCCAGCTCCAAGCCACGCGAGGCTCCTGGCCTCTTCGAGGATTGCTACTTAACGGAATTATGGATTCTTCAAAATTCAAAAAGGGCTAACATTTTTTGTTTTTAGGTACCTATTATTAGTAAATAGGTACGAGTATATTTGAATACTGAGATTGGTCTCAAGCTTTTGTTTGACTCGGATTCATGTACCTACGTAGATCAGACGAGTTACTGTTATTTAGTTTACCCAAAATAAATCTAATTCCGACTCTACCGCACCAATTGGCTCTTTTAGGCCATTTTTTTAACTCCGTACCGCATTGTGTAGACAATGCGCAGCTGATTGGTACATTTAATCGTAATCAGCTGTAGGCAAATCATCAAACAATTGTAGACCTTTTTATTTTCCGCCGTTCATTCATAAAATCGTATTTAACCGTGAAGAATGTTTATTCCGCAATATCGAAATCGGAGGCAGCGATCGGAATGACCGATTAACCATTAACGCCGTACAATAGGCTGGAGTAGGGCGCGATCCGTAATTTCATTCACTCAATAATTCTGCGATAGGGTTTGTTATGGACCTGCCCGGATCTCGAGCTCGACGCGTCTACAGGTGCGCTTTTATTATCAATTGTTGATGTCTCGACTTGAACAGCTGTGGACCCTTGGCTACTCGCATAAAGCGTGATCATTGAACATGCCGACATACCTATCTATGATGGACCTGCTTAATTAGCCAGCGGGTATTCGATGCATTTATGGCACCATAAAAGGCACCGCTGCCTCGCAAAATGGACCATTGCATGATCAATGTCATCTTAGATTTCTACTCAGATTTTTACATCAAACCGCAGTTGATACAGCTCGAGAATTTTTTATATCTTTACATCCGTCCAGAAACCGAAGGACCAAGCGTTAAGGGATGCGTCACAAGTATTACTTGGATCAGAGGTCAGCCCTGTCGAGCTCGTGTTACCACTTTACTGCAGCCTGCCAATTGAGACTTGGACAATTAAACTGGATAGTTTATCTCCTTACCCAGTCTCTCTAGCATTTGTTTTCAATAGACGAGCTTTTGGTTTTGGAGATTGTCATTGGTTTTAGAAGATGTTATGCGGGATAGTGGAATGCTATTTTGGGAGAAAGAATAGAGCTTTCCAAAGTTACTTTACTTTATGTAATGGAAATGTGGGAAGATATAAACTCTATTTTATATAGAAGTATTATCGGCCTAATTTAAATACATACTCACATAGTAAGTAGTAGTAGTAATAAGTAGTTAAATATTAACTTAGAATGAACAGAAAGGTGATTGGTTAATCAAATAAAAAAAAACCAAAAGGATTAGTATGGAAAAGTCAAGTGGATTGTGTGACGGTACTTTTACTGTAGTCATTAACAATTTGGTAGCAGAGAACAAGACAGAGCAAGTACAATACAGCCGTAATGAGAGAGTGCATAAGCAGAAACCCTGAGCTTAGAGTTGAGTCGACTCCTGCGCCGCGCCGGCACGCACATTTCCGTGAGCGGCGGGCGCGAGGCCGCGCGTCGCTGTGTGCCGTGCGCACGCGGCGCGTGGCTGTGTGCGCAGAACCAGTCCCACATCCTGTTTGGTGGCCCGTCGCGCGCAGCTTCGCCCGACCAACATACGAGCTTTTTATTTCACGCCTCTGGCCACTGCCAGCCATGGGACCACTTTTTTATTTAGCTTCCAAGTCGACTTTTAATAAGGATTTGTTTTGCTATTTTTAAATGCCGCCGTTTGAGAAGCTAAGCTAGGCCAGTGCAAAACAACGAAATCGACGTGTTATGAAACGAAATTTAAATACACGGAGACTCGCGGCGCAGACATTACACATAACGACGTTACATTGGTAGTAGTTTTTGCTGTTTATTCTGGTCAAACCTCCGTCCGTTGTATTCAGATGAGTGAGCATGTTTTTGTCTGTTTGTCTAATATTGCGCTACCGATCCGTGTTTACCGTTATGCAACGCCGTCAAAGGGTTTCAAGGTGACGACGGAGAAAAGTGGAACAAATAAACCGTAGAAAAACAAACAAAAGGAATCCCTCAGGAATGCCGCACAAAAAGAGGGAATTCCCGAAATGCATTGTTTACAATGTGCGCGGGCGCGTGCGAGACGCCGTGTTATGCGCTTTTATTTTATGATCAGCGACTTGCGACCACTCAATGCGTTGAAAGGGAAAATTGTAGTTTTTGTCGGTAGAGCGCGAGAACAGATGACGCACGCTTCCCCGAAGCGGCGCCCGCGCGGAATGTCGGCACTGTCGGCTGCGCTTCCTCCGGCCCCAGACACCACTCTTCCAGCAACCCCAACTACATAGCTACAGGCCTCATCCAACTTTGTCTCAGTCAGATTAAAACTTCCATGGGAATAGATTTTGGAGTCCAACGTTTAATATCTCGCCAAGTTCTGCTAAGTCACTCGTCTCGCAGATTTCAGATCTCGAGCAAGCCCTTATTTGAACAACTGATAAATGAGCTGTGCAGTTAACAAATTGATCAGGCGTCGCGGCGAGACAACGTGTGTCGCACGGACCGGTTCAAGGCAATGCGATTAACACTGACATTGCGGACGGGCTCGGTATAAATCACACGGGGTGGAAGTTTACACCGCTACCGCTAGCTTTTAAGATAATAAATCAGGGGCCGCGGGCGTACGCGAGCAGATTATGACGTCACCGGCACGTATCTCGGAGAATCCCCGGAAGAGAACGAATAAAATAAAAATGTCACGTAGCGATCAGCTGTCGGGCGCCGCGGCGTGACGGCCCGCGCGGCGATACGCATAACGACGCCGCAATAAAACTTATTTTTATGTTTTTCGCACACAATGGCCGCGCGAAGGTCGAGCTATCTAAATGGGTCAATACACTCGGCGTAGTACGAGCGAGCACGTGCTCCCGCGTTTGTAAATAGCGAGATATCGGCCGATTGTTGCAGTGATTAATGGGGGCGCGTAATGACTCGCCCGACGCCGGGCCGGCCGCCGGCGCCGCCGCTAATGTGTTCATTCATCGCTTCACAACTATTATTATTGTCCAACGAAGATGGCGTTTGCATTCCGACACGGTGCGACAGGACGAGGGCCATTGCCAAGGCTGCAGTGCCACGCGCCGCCCCGCTAATTGCTGCGAGCCGCTGCAACATACCTGTGTCCTACAGCTCTATATCCAACAACCATTTTTCTAATTTTCGTGAGACTACACTCAAAGTCCCTACTAACAAATACACTGAACATTATATCTTTGACCAGACATGTGACAAACGCAGGGAAATATGCCAGCAATCCAAAATGTTCATGATCGTTGAATTGATTCCTACACAAATATCAGACCTACTTTATTTTGTTTTCTACATACGAGCATCTCTACGGAAGATTTGTGCTTATAGTGTAGAACAATACGCTGGGCCCAATCCGGTGAGGCATTCGTCCAAAGGATCGGCTGCGGCGAGCGCGGCGTAAGGGCCACAGGGCGCGGAATCTGTGCGGTCGCGATAACGCTGCGGTTATCAATGGTGGGATCTCCATACGCGCACGTGGCCGGCCACGACATCTCGCGCCCATTCACTATGAAGACGCCCCCCGCGCCCGCCCTCTACCCTCCCACCCGCGCCCTCGGTGCATCCATGCAACAAGTTAGGCCTCACGTTCCGTCTTGTAAGGAGTTCCGGAAGTTAGGACGCGCCGAGATGTATAGGGGTGATTGAAGTTCGCTCAGGAATGCGGTGTCATTGACTTAAGTGGGACAGGGATATCAACATTGCGGACGGCTGCAAAACTTTGAAAATAGACACCCTAACATGGTTTTATTATCATCAACAGTTACTTTCGATGCTAATGACAAAACTCGACCAACCTAAGCTGCAAATGAATAGAAAATTCCAGGCAGAATACGCCGAGGAGTAAAGAAGCCCGCTACTGAATCCCAAAGGGGGTCAGCCAGACATAATCTAAAACGTAATTTGAATACCGAATACTTGTAAAACACGGCGTTCGAAACACATTTTCAGCATCGTGATGCCCAATTAAATATGTATGTGATTGAAAAACGCGTGTCCGGTAACGAGCGTGTACATAATTGGTGGGTGGCTGGCCCGGAGTGACCCAGTTGCCGCGAGCTGCCCGGGCCGCCCACCTGCCCCCCGGCGCCCGTACTAAATAACCTGCCCGAAAACGACACCTTAACAAAGGTCGTTCAACCGTCTGAAACAGTCGCGATTTTCCACCCACCACATGAGATGCCTCGCAAGCGAACTAACCTCTACACTCCTACGATAGGTCTTGCAATCGAATTCGGAACCTGAGCAACGCCGACGCCGCACTCCTCCCCACTATAACCTACACAGGCCAACGTTAATATGCAGTGCAACCCCGGCTTTTAAAACTTTATTGGCATGATTAGAAAAGAGGACTGCTGGCTGAGCTATTCCTTTATCCCAACTAACGTGATGAACACACTGCCGACTTAAATATAGACCTATCCTAGCTCACAAGACTAACAGTTGCTAAGTATTTTTGTCTAACTTCTACGACTAAACTTTTTTGTTTTAGGTAACAAATAGAAAGCCTGCGAGCGAATAAATTTAATTGTTATAAGCCGCGTTCGGGCTGCCACCCCGCAGACGGGGAGGCGTGGGGAGGCGTTAGCAGCGTTATATTTCTCCGAACTTGTGCTAAATTTCACTTTCTCTGAAGACGCTGTGCGTAGACTTAGCCACCCACTCGCCCCCGTACCTACCAACTTCGAAACAGTTCCACTCTTAGCGTCTATCTACGTCTTCGAAACCTAAGTCTATGTTCCTTTCAACCTCAGCATTTGCGATACTTGCAGCATAACCATGACTCACGCTCACGCCCTCTCGAGCATTTTCTGGAAGCTACGGCAAGTTGCTCTTTTTTTCCAAAACAGCAATGCAGCCAAACATGTCTCTCCTGCTAGAGCGCTTTTCACCCTCTGTGAGACGTCGTTATCTTAGCGAACCCTAACCGAGTAAAACATAAAAAACGTACGTCAAAAAAGTCCTTCCACTCACAAAAACTCCACCGCCTCCTCTGAAGTTATAAAATACTGAAGGCAGGCGGGGCGGAGTGGGCGGCTTAAAACCTTATCGCTCGGGCATAAAGTCTAAAGTATGTCGGGTCGTCGGCGCGCACACCGACATGGGGCGCCTGAAAGGCGAGCACACGAGCTTGGGAGCTTTAGCAAAATGAAAGCCGACTCGCTCTTAATTCACCAGCACACGGGCGCCGCGTACACGGACGTCGATAGAGCGCCCCCGGCCGACCCCCGCCCCACGCGCCGGGCATAAATAAGGGGGGCCCGGGGTCGGGGCCGCCGCCTCCCCGTTGGGTGACGCGGGGGCTGCGGCGAAGGACGAATTAAGGAGATGAGAGAGCACACGCTCTCGAGTCGCGCCACCTCGCGCCAGGGAATTAAGGGAGCGATCTGAGCGCTGTTGTCGCCTAGCCAGACCCACCTCCTCTACGACCAACTGAGCTAACGAAAAAACCCATTCTAGCGTACACTGAAAAAAATGATTTGTTGGTTTTACCAAAGTAGCAAAGGTTGGCTGAATTACAGGGAAAACTTGATAAAAATGACAAGACATCGCTTTTGAATTTACAAAACTAAAAAGGTTAACGTCAAAATAATGTCACTACCAGAGTTATGGTTAAAATTACTAAAGAGTATTGTACATTTTACTAAACATATTAAAATTATTTGGTATTGTTGATTTTATCATGTTTATATGTTGATTTTACAACAAATAACAGTGGTTTTTAACATACCAGTTGGTTGTTAGTACTATTTTCATTTGATAAAAAAGTTTCCAGTGCCGTCGCATGGTGGCGGTACTATCGCTACCATAGTAACGGTTAAAACGACTAAAGAGTATTGTAAATTTTATCAAACAAATCACGACAATTTAGTTTGGTTGATTTCATCATATTACTAAGTTACTTTTACATCAAATTATAGTTTATTTTACCAGAGCAGATTGTTGTTAATACTATACTTATTTGATAAAAAGTTTCCAGTGCCGTCGCATGGTGGCGCTGCAATCGCTACCATAGTAACGGTTAAAACGACTAAAGAGTATTGTACATTTTACCAAATAAATCACAACAATTTAGTTTGGTTGATTTTATCATATTACTAAGTTACTTTTACATCAAATTATAGTTTATTTTACCATAGCAGAATGTTGTTAATACTATACTTATTTGATAAAAAAAGTTCCCAGTGCCGTCGCATGGTGGCGCTACTATCGCTACCATAGTAACGGTTAAAACGACTAAAGAGTATTGTAAATTTTACCAAACAAATCACAACAATTTAGTTTGGTTGATTTTATCATATTACTAAGTTACTTTTACATCAAATTATAATTTATTTTACCATAGCAGAATGTTGTTAATACTATACTTATTTGATAAAAAAAGTTCCCAGTGCCGTCGCATGGTGGCGCTACTATCGCTACCATAGTAACGGTTAAAACGACTAAAGAGTATTGTAAATTTTACCAAACAAATCACAACAATTTAGTTTGGTTGATTTCATCATATTACTATGTTACCTTTACATCAAATTATAGTTTTTTTTACCAGAGAAGATTGTTGTTACTACTAATACTCATTTGATAATAAAGTTTCCAGCGCCGTCGCATGGTGGCGCTGCAATCGCTACCAAAGTAACGGTTAAAACGACTAAAGAGTATTGTAAATTTTACCAAATAAATCACAGCAATTTAGTTTGGTTGATTTCATCATATTACTAAGTTACTTTTACATCAAATTATAGTTTATTTTACCATAGCAGAATGTTGTTAAAACTATACAAATTTGATAAAAAGTTTCCAGTGCCATCGCATGGTGGCTCTGCAATCGCTACCACAGTAACAGTTAAAAGGACTAAAGAGTATTGTAAATTTTACCAAATAAATCACAACAATTTAGTTTGGTTGATTTCATCATATTACTAAGTTACTTTTACATCAAATTATAGTATATTTTACCAGAGCAGATTGTTGTTAATACTTTACTCCTTTGATAAAAAAGTTTTCAGTGCCGTCGCATGGTGGCGCTGCAATCGCTACCATAGTAACGGTTAAAACGGCTAAAGAGTATTGTAAATTTTATCAAACAAATCACGACAATTTAGTTTGGTTGACTTCATCATATTACTAAATTACTTTTACATCAAATTATAGTTTATTTTACCAGAGCAGATTATTGTTAATACTATACTTATTTGATAAAAAAGTTTTCAGTGCCGTCGCATGGTGGCGCTGCAATCGCTACCATAGTAACGGTTAAAACGGCTAAAGAGTATTGTAAATTTTATCAAACAAATCACAACAATTTAGTTTGGTTGATTTCATCATATTACTAAGTTACTTTTACATCAAATTATAGTATATTTTACCAGAGCAGATTGTTGTTAATACTTTAATCCTTTGATAAAAAAGTTTTCAGTGCCGTCGCATGGTGGCGCTGCAATCGCTACCATAGTAACGGTTAAAACGACTAAAGAGTATTGTAAATTTTATCAAACAAATCACGACAATTTAGTTTGGTTGATTTCATCATATTACTAAGTTACTTTTACATCAAATTATAGTTTATTTTACCAGAGCAGATTGTTGTTAATACTATACTTATTTGATAAAAAAAAGTTCCCAGTGCCGTCGCATAGTGGCGCTACTATCGCTACCATAGTAACGGTTAAAACGACTAAAGAGTATTGTAAATTTTACCAAAGAAATCACAAAAAATTAGTTTGGTTGATTTCATCATATTACTAAGTTACTTTTACATCAAATTATAGTTTATTTTACCAGAGCAGATTATTGTTAATACTATACTTATTTGATAAAAAAGTTTCCGATGCCTTCGCATGGTGGCGCTGCAATCGCTACCATAGTAACGGGTAAAACGACTAAAGAGTATTGTAAATTTTACCAAATAAATCACAACAATTTAGTTTGGTTGATTCCATCATATTACTAAGTTACTTTTACATCAAATTATAGTTTATTTTACCATAGCAGAATGTTGTTAAAACTATACAAATTTGATAAAAAGTTTCCAGTGCCATCGCATGGTGGCTCTGCAATCGCTACCACAGTAACAGTTAAAAGGACTAAAGAGTATTGTAAATTTTACCAAATAAATCACAACAATTTAGTTTGGTTGATTTCATCATATTACTAAGTTACTTTTACATCAAATTATAGTATATTTTACCAGAGCAGATTGTTGTTAATACTTTACTCCTTTGATAAAAAAGTTTTCAGTGCCGTCGCATGGTGGCGCTGCAATCGCTACCATAGTAACGGTTAAAACGGCTAAAGAGTATTGTAAATTTTATCAAACAAATCACGACAATTTAGTTTGGTTGACTTCATCATATTACTAAATTACTTTTACATCAAATTATAGTTTATTTTACCAGAGCAGATTATTGTTAATACTATACTTATTTGATAAAAAAGTTTCCAATGCCTTCCCATGGTGGCGCTGCAATCGCTACCATAGTAACGGTTAAAACGACTAAAGAGTATTGTAAATTTTACCAAATAAATCACAACAATTTAGTTTGGTTGATTTCATCATATTACTAAGTTACTTTTACATCAAATTATAGTTTATTTTACCATAGCAGAATGTTGTCAAAACTATACAAATTTGATAAAAAGTTTCCAGTGCCATCGCATGGTGGTGCTGCAATCGCTACCATAGCAACAGTTAAAAGGACTAAAGAGTATTGTGAATTTTACCAAATAAATCACAACAATTTAGTTTGGTTGATTTCATCATATTACTAAGTTACTTTTACATCAAATTATAGTATATTCAACCAGAGCAGATTGTTGTTAATACTTTACTCCTTTGATAAAAAAGTTTTCAGTGCCGTCGCATGGTGGCGCTGCAATCGCTACCATAGTAACGGTTAAAACGACTAAAGAGTATTGTAAATTTTACCAAATAATCACAACAATTTAGTTTGGTTGATTTCATCATATTACTAAGTTACTTTTACATCAAATCATAGTTTATTTTACCAGAGCAGATTGTTGTTAATACTATACTTATTTGATAAAAAAAAGTTCCCAGTGCCGTCGCATAGTGGCGCTACTATCGCTACCATAGTACCAGTTAAAACGACTAAAGAGTATTGTAAATTTTACCAAATAAATCACAACAATTTAGTTTGGTTGATTTCATCATATTACTAAGTTACTTTTACATCAAATTATAGTTTATTTTACCAGATAGTACGGGTCCTTAACTTAAAATACGGTCCCATCCTGAAGAAAGCATGAAACTTGGCATGAATGTAGCTGTCATATATGTGTTTCAATGTCGATATGGAAGCACGTCGAAAAATTATTTTTTCCCCCCATCCCCCCCCCCCCTTTTTATGTGCCAAATCGTGTTTTTTATTATTTTTTATGAAAACGGGTACAGCTATCAGAAAACTGTCAAAGATCAATACGTACCTTATTAAATTAGCTACAAAATGACACTTATTTCATAGTCGTAAAGGCATTACTTCTAGAGTTACAGCTCATCGATTCTGACTCAAGTACTCTTTTTTTTACCTTTTTACAATACCATCTTTTCGTATGCTGTTCAAGAGTACCGAGTGGTTTTGGAGTCCAGAAGATATGCCTAGTAAAGTAAAAAAATTGGTGCTGGTTTCAGGAAGAAAAAAAATTTTTTTCGTTATTTCAGGCGCTACAGCGTCGTCAAGTTTTTGACCATAACTTCGTCATTTTATATCCGAATTTCAAACTTTGAATTGTAATGTAAAGTTTAATAATTTATTTTCACTATCGTAGCACATTATTTTAGTCTTTCATTTTGGTGCAAGAAATAAAAGTTCGTAATATTTTTCCAAGATTATTATTATTTTATTTATAGCTCTTAAACGTGAACATTAATGCAATTACAGTTAAGAGCACAAAAATAGTATATTTAACTAGCTTTCATTTGATACCCCACATGTATTCGTGCGTTGCATAAGTTGGGTGTAATTTTAATTTTTCAAAACGCGGTGGCGGCCAATTTGATGACGTCATAACTGGTGACCTTGACACCTCAGAAACTGTCTCCCGGCAGTTTTGGGGTCCAGATGATATGCCTAGTAACATATAAAAATTTGGTGCGCATAGAAGGTCAGATTAGACTTACGTGCCGGCACTTATTAAAAGTTGGCTTTTTAATAAAACTTTTAAGTAACATGTACATATTTTGTAAACTATAAGTTCTATCAACATATGTCTAAAGACAATATTGTAGCTAATTTAATAAGGAACATATTGATCTTTGACAGTTTTCTGATAGCTGTACCCGTTTTCATAAAAAACACGATTTGGCACATAAATTTTTCGACGTGCTTCCATATCGACATTGAAGCACATATATGACAGCTACATTCATGCCAAGTTTCATGCTTTCTTCAGGATGGGACCATAAAACTGATTTTTGTTAGGACAAGGAGCCGTACTAAGAGCAGATTGTTGTAAATACTATACTTATTTGATAAAAAAGTTCCCAGTGCCGTCGCATGGTGGCGCTACTATCGCTACCATAGTAACGGTTAAAACGACTAAAGAGTATTGCAAATTTTACCAAACAAATCACAACAATTTAGTTTGGTTGATTTCATCATATTACTATGTTACCTTTTCATCAAATTATGGTTTATTTTACCAAAGCAGATTGTTGTTAATACTATGCTTATTTGATAAAAAAGTTTCCAGTGCCATCGCATGGTGGCGCTACTATCGCTATCAGATTAACGATTAAAACGACTAAAGAGTATTGTAAATTTTACCAAACAAATCACAACAATTAAGTTTGCTTAATTTCATCATATTACTAAGTTTCTTTTACATCAAATTATAGTTTTTTTTTACCAGAGAAGATTGTTGTTACTACTAATACTCATTTGATAATAAAGTTTCCAGCGCCGTCGCATGGTGACGCTGCAATCGCTTCCAAAGTTACGGTTAAATTGACTAAAGAGTATTGTAAACTTTACTAAACAAATCACAACAATTTAGTTTGGTTAGCTTCATCCTATCACTAAGTTACTTTTACATCAAATTTTAAGTTTTTTATACCAGAGCAGATTATTGTTAATAAAAAGTTCCCAGTGCCGTCGCATGGTGGCGCTGCAAATGCTCCAATCGCTACCATAGTGACGATTAAAACGACTAAAGAGTATTGTATACATTTTACAATCACAACATTTTTTTTCTATGTTAGTTTTACAACAGATAACAGTGTTTTTTAACAGAGCAGTTGGTTGGTTGCTTGTTACTAATCCTCATTTAATTAGATAAAAAAAACCAGTGCCGTCGCATAGTTACTATGCAAAATAATTAAATTTTAAATGCCCAACCTAGACTATTTCAGCACTTTCTATGGCTTTCTTTTGAGTTCCAGTGGAAATCTTTCGACCCTTATCATCATGCTGAATATGTATGTATGTATGTAAAACTCTTTATTGTACATAAAACACATGAAAAAGATGAATACAGGAAAACACGAATGCACAAAGGCGAACTTATCCCTAAAGGGATCTCTTCCAGTTAACCTTTGAACGATTGACAGGACATAGGTATTAAGCAAGAGTAGACACACAGAAAAAGTAAAAAAACTGATCAAAACCTAAAATAATCCTAAATGCCTAAATTTTAAATTCTTAATGTAAGATATAATACATAACAGATAAATACGATAAACTAATACATATATACAGTCATAATAAATACATAATAAATAAAATGTATTACACAACATATACATATACATAAGTCATAAGAATATCAGTTACCTATGACGAGAAGACATGTCAAGACAAATCAAACAAGCCCAAACTCGACGGAGTTGCGTCATGCTATCTTCCTGCATTCCTGCTCAATTATCAGACCCTAAATATCATCTATGACCAGATAGTTCTTGTCGTGACAAGTCAAACGAGCCTAAACTCAACTTTTCATCAGGTTGTAGGACTTAATAAGTACTTAGGTATGCAATATTTCAGCTCAATTGAACGTCGGGAAGTGGGTCAAATTTAACTTAAGTAAATAAGATTTGATTAAGTTGATCAGGTAAGTACCTACACTACACACACACACACACACACACACACACACACACACACACTGGTTGGTTTACTTTGTTCTCCTTAAAATGGTATAGGTAATGATCATTTTTGTGCCTTGTCGCTTTCAGTCGTTACATGATTTCGTATGGTTTTTGAAACATGACTTTAAAGTGACAAGGTACAAAAGTGATCACTTATTTATGCTGGTGACTGTACACTCTATAATAACGACAACAATACTTCATTATTTCATTATTAAGCAAAAAACAGTACACCTGGTCTACCAAGGTAGGTATCTACTTTCTAAGTTTTTTTTTTTTTATATTAGAGGGGGAAAACGAGCAGACGGGTCACCTGATGGAAAGTAATCACCATCGCCCAGGGACACCTGCAAGACGTGGGGAATCACAGGTGCGTTACCGAAATGAATAAGAACTTAGGTTCTTTTTTTATTGCTTTACCTAGACTAATATACCTTATACCTATTAGTGGGTTGGTTTTTCGGAATGTATACTGTGCAAAATTACATATGTAATTTATCATGAGCTTTTCGGTGAAGAAAAACATCGTGAGGAAACCTGCACATTACCTACCTCCGAAGCAATTCAACGGTGTGTGTGAAATTCCCAATCCACACTGGGCCCGCCTGGGAAGTGGGAACTTACAGCCCAAGCCCACTCGGTTTGAGAGGAGGCCTGTGCCCAGCGTACCTATGGTATACGCTGGAGATGATGAGGCAATCCCGAATGAGTAACGGTGATGATGGTGACGACACGAATAAGGGAATTGCCTAATGCCTAAAATCTCACACGTAGACCTACCTGTATGGCATTTCCGAGCAAGTGTAGGTAGAAGTACCTAGTAATATATATACACCAATTGATCTAGTCCCAAACTAAGCAGCTTGTATTAGGGGCACTAGACAACGGATAAACATACATAAGTAGGTACTTAAATACATAGGAAACATACATTATGACCCAGGTTCAAACATTCGTACCTATTCGTATTCATCAATACGCTACTATCTGAAGTTAGGTTTTTACAATATTCAAATAAAAAGTAATAAAGCAATATTAATACAAAATATAAAAACATTATAGAAACCTTACCTAGGGTGCCGCCGGCAGCGAGGCCTAAGATATTTGATAAAAAAAAAAACGTCGCATTGTTACCTACTAGCACAAAAATTCAATAAAACTCACACATTAAATAGGTGGTAAGGTCAACCGGGGCTATGTCGTCTACGGGGCTAATGCGTCCATTCCAATTATCATAAGAAAAGCGTTCTTTAGAACTACTCACGTCCGCTCACGCACGCTTTGTCACTAAAAGTACAAAAAATGATCACTAAATTTAGTGGCCGAGCTCTTTTTTTTTAATTAATCCGTGATCTTTAATTTGTCATTTCGTTTCGACTCTTCTTGTGTGCCAACACGTGCATTTGTATCTAACAAATCTCAGTGTCTCTAAGTGAATCGATGTTTTTAAACCGTAAGTACTTTTGTTAATTCATTGGAATATGGAATACATGTTGTTTTGATTATTTTATCTAATTAACTTAAGATTTAAAGTTAATTATGCAATTTCAAATTTGTATTTTATGTTTTAGCTTCGGGGCTATTGCGTCAGTCCTGTTGGGGCTATTGCGTCTGTTGTGACGCAATAGCCCCTTTTCTCAGGTCCGAAACCTTTTATTTTAGGATAATATTATAGCTGTAAAACTTTCTGTACATGTCTAATAAAGGAATCTATATAAATAAAAATTAATCAACGAAATGTACGTACAGTTAGAATTTTATTTATATTTTTTATTTTTATATATTTAGATAATTATAATTATTTTGTTTATTTGTTGATTGTTTGTGGCGTGACGATATGTATGTATGTATGTATGTATGTATGTATGTATGTATGTTGATTCAATATAAAATTTTCGGGTAAGATATTAAAAAGATCAAAAATGAAAATGAAAATGAAAAATGAAAAGACATGTTTTTATTTCTAGACTTACGACCAAAAAATACTCGAACGGCTCTATATCTGAATCCCTAATAATCGAATGCCAAACGTAATTTTTGGTCGAATGATCGTTTGTCCTAAACTGAATTTATACTGAAACCATGAACTTTTCAGAAAAATCATAAAATAAACCTAACCTAACCCAACCTATTCTACAAAACCTTTGTAAAATAGTTTCAGAAATATTTTCAGTTTCAGCTGGAGAAATTTCAGGACAAACGATCATTCGGACAAACGATGTTAGAGGTATGTATGTATGTATGTAAAACTCTTTACATACATACAAAGGTAGGTATCAAAAGGTAGGTAAAGGTAGGTAGGTATCGCGACTGCCACTCTACTCGAACCTATAGGAGATAAAATTTTTTGGTACTCCTGGAATCCAGGAAGGGGCTAATGCGTCCATAAGAAACGTAGTCAATTAGACACTACAGCACCGAATATTTTTGTTCAACTGATTACCCTAGAGCTAAAGCTAAAGCTAGAATTTAGCGTACCACATCTATATATATAAAATTCAAAGTCCTGACTGACTGACTGACTGACTGACTTAACTATATATCAACGCACAGCCCAAACCACTGGACCTAGAAACTTGAAATTTGGCACATACATACATACCTATTAATACAATGTAGGCGTCCACTAAGGAAGGATTTTTGGAAATTCTCACGGGAATGGGAGAAAACGGGATTTATATATTTGAATCCAAGTGACCCTATCTCAGTGACTATAATAACTAGAGTTCAAATTTCATACACAAGTAGGTGATTACAAAACTAAGAAAGTTATTTCAGGATTTTGGAAATTCCCACAGGATAAGGAAAAAACGGGATTTATATATTCTGTTCAACCAAATCCTATGAACTATAATGACTACTCTTCAAATTTGACTTAGAAAGTAGGTGATTATAATAGTAAAAAATAATTATAAGGATTTTCGGAAATTCCCACGGGATAATGATAAAACGGGATTTATATTCAGTTCTACGGGATCGATTTTTCGTTTTACTTGTCGTAGAAAACTGAAACTTGGCCTTCAGGTGCTTTGGGGAGTATAAGGAAGCATTAAGAGACAATTGACTAAAATTCCCACGGGAACGAACGGGAAAAAAACTTGATTGAATGAGGAAGATTTACTGGTCGTAGAAAGCTGAAATTCGGCATGTGGTTGCTTGATGAGTGTAGAGGAGCATTAAGAGAGCATTTCCCGAAATTCTTACGGGAACGGGAAAAAAACAGGATTGAAATACTCCTGGTACACGCGAGCGAAGCCGCGGGCAGAAGCTAGTAATAATATACTTTTCCATGAGTGCTTTTATAAGGTTATCTCGATTAAAATCATTCCGACCAATCCGATCACATAATACTAGTGAAAGACGCTTTAGCCCCACCTGGGGCTATAGCGTCTAAAAATCCCAGCTTTTACAGAAACGTATGAATTTAGATAAAATATGCTAACTTGTATCATAAGTTATAGCTTTTAAGCATACATAATGTGTTTGTTATAATCTGATAAATATGCTGTTTAAAGTATTGTGACGCATTAGCTCCGGTTGACCTTAAATACACCTATTTAAAGTTTTATTGTTTTACGTAGGTATTTTCTTTGGCCTAGCCTAGCTTTAGCCCACGACGACTTTTCCTAGGTAGGTACTGTAGGGAAGTGTAGCTCAGAGTGTAGATAAAGTAAACTCATTATTCTTCAATTAAATAGATTGTAGGTATTCTGCTTCAAAAGTATTTCATTTAACAACCATGGGCTCAGCGTAGCCCCGAGATTCTACACAATAGGTATGACTGAGCGTCAAACGTATCCGTAACCATTCCATTAAATTAATACCTATTTTAAACACGTTCCGACACGCAATAATGGCTAACTCGCTACAGTATGTACCTACCTTATTTCTTATATTTTACACCTAAATGATCATTAAAAGATGTCATGCCATTGATTGATGGCAAATACCAGGCAATTATAAGATTTATAAGGCTAAATTTCGCTTATGTACCTACCTATGTAATGTAATGTATGTATGTGTAGGTATGTATGTAATAGTACTTTTAAACTTAAGTTTTAGCTCTTGGTGATACATGGTGAGGTTTAAGACTACCCCCGAGCGGTCGTCGGCGGCGCCGGCGCGTGAGAAGGTACTTCGTTCGTTGCCTAGCAACGGCGAGTCAAGGTCACACTACACGCCGCTTTTCGATTTAAAAATCGCGCGTTTGAAAAAATAATGAAAAATTAAATACACGTCATATCTTTACTACAACCCCCTCCCCCCTTGTGACATTTCGTGATTTTTGTCAAACCCCTCCCCCCCCCCCCCCTTTCAAGCCTCACGTGATTAATGGACGGCCCCCTATGCGTCTAAGATTCCTAGTCCTACCGTAGCGAACAAGAGCTCATGACCTTGAATGTCTAAAAACCATCGCTAGACAACCGGCTTTCAAATAAAAAAAACCGTATTCAAATCGATTCACCGGTTTAAGAGCTAGCTACGGTCACAGATTTGATAATAGTTACCTACGGTGCCTGCAGACAGACACACAGACACACTTGTACCTAACACCCCTCTTTTATGCGTTGGGGGTTAAAAAAAGAAAAAACAAAATGAAATACCTACCCAGGTACCTATGTACTCGCGATGACCTACCTATATTTTTGAAGTCTATAAAGTCCAAGTACTTACAGCAGGTAGGTAGGTATACCAATGTTATAGGGTCTATGTTTGTAATGGCTAAATTATAATATATTTTAATGTTAAACCTACAAGGTGTCATGACGACCTTGACATAATTACGCCGTACCAGACAAGTTTCACTACTTAATCCCGTCTTGATGCATATTTCTGCCACGGCATGCGCTGCGATCGTTTTCTATAATTTCTATATTATGTATACCTAATCCACCCAACCAACTTCCCGCTGCCGCCCGCTCGTCGGTCGCGCAGGGTGAGGGGGAGGGGATCGGCGGATCGGGCGCGCCTGATACATCGATACATCGATGTTTCAGAACAAACATCGATGTTCAAAAAACATCGCCCGAAAAACATCGATGTATCGAAACATCGATGTTTTTTTAATTTCTTTTATTATCTATCTATTCAATAGTTAAATTATATATTATCTATCATCTATAGCAATATTTTCTATTGAATAGGTAAGTCTTTAGAATAAGGAAGGTGTAGAGTAGAGTATAGGAAATAAAATTACCTTTAACACCTATTTTCTGCTCTGCTAAAAGTACCAAACATTTCTAATAGATGACAGGCAAAAGAAAAACATCATAATAATAAAAGCACTAAAAATTTCTAACAGATGGCAAGCAAAACATTGATGTAAAAACATCGCATAAAACAACATCGATACATCGATGTCTTGCAATGGTGAACATCGATAGCAAACATCGATGCATCGTTTGCATCCCTAAGCACGCCGCGCCGCGTGCGACGCGACGCGAGCCGAGCCGAGCGAGAGCGACCCCCCCGCCAGACAGAAGTGAAGTACAGAGTAGAACACACGTTCGTTGCGCCTGTCGTCGTGTGCAAATCCGGCTCGCTACTAAATTTCCAAATCCAAATTAAATTTCTTTTAAAATAATGGAAAGTGATTCAGAAGACGACTTAGGGGTGAGTTATTTGGCTGAGTGGGGGCTATCTGAACCCACTATAAAGAAATTTGAAGGTAAGTTTGTACAACATGAATATATTCTTTGAAATATGTATTTATTTAGTGAAAAGCGTTTCGCATTTCTGTTTAAAATATTGAATGCATCAGTGGCAGTGGTTGTATTGTGAGGTAGGACACGATGGTCGGCGGTTGAGCTGTTACCTACCTACATCGATAAAGAAGCGGTTTTCGTCCAGGAAACTGCTTTTCGTTTGTTTTATTGTATAGAAAAGACCTACTTTATCACTTTGGTAAAATTAACAGTAATACTTAGGCAG